>JAQQAF010000004.1:23561366-25961366 GCA_029747655.1 Ensete ventricosum | reverse complement strand
TCGATTTTTCGTGCACCGTCTCGGAAATTCAAAATACTTGTCTTTCCCGTCTTATTAGCCCATGAGAGGTCGTACAGGCACGCTTTCGTAAAAAAATATGACAATCATAAACTTTGCTCGAAGTCGCGCGCGAGTCGAGTTTCGATCGGTTTTTCGTGACCGTCTCGGAAATTCAAAATACTGGCCATTCACGATGTATTAGCCCATGGTAAGTCGTATGAGCATGATTTCACGAAAAAACACGACGGTTATAAACTTTGCGCAGAGTCGAGATTCGATCGGTTTTTCGTGCACCGTCTCGGAAATTCAAAATACTGATCTTTCCCGTCTTATTAGCCCATGAGAAGTAGTACAAGCACGCTTTCGCAAAAAAATACGACGGTCATAAACTTTGCGCGAAGTCGCGCGCGAGTCGAGTTTTGATCGGTTTTTCGTGCACCGTCTCGGAAATTCAAAATACTGGCCATTCACGATGTATTAGTCCATGGTAAGTCGTATGAGCATGGTTTCACGAGAAAACGCGACGGTCATAAACTTTGCGCAGAGTCGAGATTCGATCGGTTTTTCGTGCACCGTCTCGGAAATTCAAAATACTGGTCTTTCCCATCTTATTAGCCCATGAGAAGTCGTACAGGCACGCTTTCGCAAAAAAATACGACGGTCATAAACTTTGCGCGAAGTCGCGCGCGAGTCGAGTTTCGATCGGTTTTTCGTGCACCGTCTCAGAAATTCAAAATACTGGCCAATCACGATGTATTAGTCCATGGTAAGTCGTATGAGCATGGTTTCAGGAGAAAATGCGACGGTCATAAACTTTGCGCAGATTCGAGATTTGATCGGTTTTTCGTGCACCGTCTCGGAAATTCAAAATACTGGTCTTTCCCGTCTTATTTGCCCATGAGAAGTCGTACAAGCATGCTTTCGCAAAAAAATACGACGGTCAAAAACTTTGCGCGAAGTCGCGCGCGAGTCGAGATTCGATCGGTTTTTCGGTGCACCGTCTCGGAAATTCAAAATACTAGTCTTTCCCGTCTTATTAGCCCATTTGAAGTCGTACAGGCACGCTTTCGCTAAAAAATACGACGGTCATAAACTTTGCGCGAAGTCGCGCGCGAGTCGAGTTTCGATCGGTTATTCGTGCACCGTCTCGGAAATTCAAAATACTGGCCATTCACGATGTATTATCCATGGTAAGTCGTATGAGCATGGTTTCACGAGAAAACGCGACGGTCATAAACTTTGTGCAGAGTCGAGATTCGATCGGTTTTTCGTGCACCGTCTCGGAAATTCAAAATACTGGTCTTTCCCGTCTTATTAGCCCATGAGAAGTCGTACAAGCATGCTTTCGCAAAAAAATACGACGGTCAAAAACTTTGCGCGAAGTCGCGCGCGAGTCGAATTTCGATCGGTTTTTCGTGCACCGTCTCGGAAATTCAAAATACTTGTCTTTCCCGTCTTATTAGCCCATGAGAAGTCGTACAGGCACGCTTTCGCAAAAAAATACGACGGTCATAAACTTTGCTCCAAGTCGCGCGCGAGTCGAGTTTCGATCGGTTTTTCGTGACCGTCTCGGAAATTCAAAATACTGGCCATTCATGATGTATTAGGCCATGGTAAGTCGTATGAGCATGATTTCACGAAAAAACGCGACGGTCATAAACATTGCGCAGAGTCGAGATTCGATCAGTTTTTCGTGCACCGTCTCGGAAATTCAAATTACTGGTCTTTCCCGTCTTATTAGCCCATGAGAAGTAGTACAAGCACGCTTTCGCAAAAAAATACGACGGTCATAAACTTTGCGCGAAGTCGCACGCGGGTCGAGTTTCGATCGGTTTTTCGTGCACCGTCTCGAAAATTCAAAATACTGGCCATTCACGATGTATTAGCCCATGGTAAGTCATATGAGCATGGTTTCACGAAAAAACGCGACGGTCATAAACTTTGCGCAGAGTCGAGATTCGATCGGTTTTTCGTGCACCGTCTCGGAAATTCAAAATACTGGTCTTTCCCGTCTTATTAGCCCATGAGAAGTCGTACAGGCACGCTTTCGCAAAAAAATACGACGGTCATAAACTTTGCGCGAAGTCGCGCGCGAGTCGAGTTTCGATCGGTTTTTCGTGCACCGTCTCGGAAATTCAAAATACTGGCCATTCACGATGTATTAGTCCATGGTAAGTCGTATGAGCATGGTTTCACGAGAAAACGCGACGGTCATAAACTTTGCGCAGAGTCGAGATTCGATCGGTTTTTCGTGCACCGTCTCGGAAATTCAAAATACTGGTCTTTCCCGTCTTATTAGCCCATGAGAAGTCGTACAAGCATGCTTTCGCAAAAAAATACGACGGTCAAAAACTTTGCGCGAAGTCGCGCGCGATTCGAATTTCGATCGATTTTTCGTGCACCGTCTCGGAAATTCAAAATACTTGTCTTTCCCGTCTTATTAGCCCATGAGAAGTCGTACAGGCACGCTTTCGCAAAAAAATACGACAGTCATAAACTTTGCTCGAAGTCGCGCGCGAGGTGAGTTTCGATCGGTTTTTCCTGACCGTCTCAGAAATTCAAAATACTGGCCATTCACGATGTATTAGCCCATGGTAAGTCGTATGAGCATGATTTCACGAAAAAACGCGACGGTCATAAACTTTGCGCAGAGTCGAGATTCGATCGGTTTTTCGTGCACCGTCTCGGAAATTCAAAATACTGGTCTTTCCCGTCTTATTAGCCCATGAGAAGTAGTACAAGCACGCTTTCGCAAAAAAATACGACGGTCATAAACTTTGCGCGAAGTCGCGCGCGAGTCGAGTTTCGATCGGTTTTTCGTGCACCGTCTCGAAAATTCAAAATACTGGCCATTCACGAAGTATTAGCCCATGGTAAGTCGTATGAGCATGGTTTCAGGAGAAAACGCGACGGTCATAAACTTTGCGCAGAGTCGAGATTCGATCGGTTTTTCGTGCACCGTCTCGAAAATTCAAAATACTGGTCTTTCCCGTCTTATTAGCCCATGAGAAGTCGTACAGGCACGATTTCGCAAAAAAATACGACGGTCATAAACTTTGCGCGAAGTCGCGCGCGAGTCGAGTTTCGATAGGTTTTTCGTGCACCGTCTCGGAAATTCAAAATACCTGTCTTTCCCGTCTTATTAGCCCATGAGAAGTCGTACAGGCACGCTTTCGCAAAAAAATACGACGGTCATAAACATTGCGCGAAGTCGCGCGCGAGTCGAGTTTCGATCGGTTTTTCGTGCACCGTCTCGGAAATTCAAAATACTGGCCATTCACGATGTATTAGTCCATGGTAAGTCGTATGAGCATGGTTTCACGAGAAAACGCGACGGTCATAAACTTTGCGCAGAGTCGAGATTCGATCGGTTTTTCGTGCACCGTCTCGGAAATTCAAAATACTGGTCTTTCCCGTCTTATTAGCCCATGAGAAGTCGTACAAGCATGTTTTCGCAAAAAAATACGACGGTCAAAAACTTTGCGCGAAGTCGCGCGCGATTCGAATTTCGATCGATTTTTCGTGCACCGTCTCGGAAATTCAAAATACTTGTCTTTCCCGTCTTATTAGCCCATGAGAGGTCGTACAGGCTCGCTTACGTAAAAAAATACGACAGTCATAAACTTTGCTCGAAGTCGCGCGCGAGTCGAGTTTCGATCGGTTTTTCGTGACCGTCTCGGAAATTCAAAATACTGGCCATTCACGATGTATTAGCCCATGGTAAGTCGTATGAGCATGATTTCACGAAAAAACACGACGGTCATAAACTTTGCGTAGAGTCGAGATTCGATCGGTTTTTCGTGCACCTTCTCGGAAATTCAAAATACTGATCTTTCCCATCTTATTAGCCCATGAGAAGTTGTACAAGCACGCTTTCGCAAAAAAATACGACGGTCATAAACTTTGCGCGAAGTCGCGCGCGAGTCGAGTTTCGATCGGTTTTTCGTGCACCGTCTCGAAAATTCAAAATACTGGCCATTCACGATGTATTAGCCCATGGTTAGTCGTATGAGCATGGTTTCACGAAAAAACGCGACGGTCATAAACTTTGCGCAGAGTCGAGATTCGATCGGTTTTTCGTGCACCGTCTCGGAAATTCAAAATACTGGTCTTTCCCGTCTTATTAGCCCATGAGAAGTCGTACAGGCACGCTTTCGCAAAAAAATACGACGGTCATAAACTTTGCGCGAAGTCGCGCGCGAGTCGAATTTCGATCGGTTTTTCGTGCACCGTCTCGGAAATTCAAAATACCTGTCGTTCCCCGTCTTATTAGCCCATGAGAAGTCGTACAGGCACGCTTTCGCAAAAAAATACGATGGTTATAAACTTTGCGCGAAGTCGCGCGCGAGTCGAGTTTCGATTGGTTTTTCGTGCACCGTTTCAGAAATTCAAAATACTGGCCATTCACGATGTATTAGCCCATGGTAAGTCGTATGAGCTTGGTTTCACGAAAAAACGCGACGGTAATAAACTTTGCGCAGAGTCGAGATTCGATCGGTTTTTCGTGCACCGTCTCGGAAATTCAAAATACTGGTCTTTCCCGTCTTATTAGCCCATGGGAAGTCGTACTGGCACGCTTTCGCAAAAAAATACGACGGTCATAAACTTTGCGCGAAGTCGCGCGCGAGTCGAGTTTCGATCGGTTTTTCGTGCACCGTCTCAGAAATTCAAAATACTGGCCAATCACGATGTATTAGTCCATGGTAAGTCGTATGAGCATGGTTTCAGGAGAAAACGCGACGGTCATAAACTTTGCGCAGAGTCGAGATTCGATCGGTTTTTCGTCCACCGTCTCGGAAATTCAAAATACTGGTCTTTCCCGTCTTATTAGCCCATGAGAAGTCGTACAGGCACGCTTTCGCAAAAAAAATACGACGGTCATAAACTTTGCGCGAAGTCGCGCACGAGTCGAATTTCGATCGGTTTTTCGTGCACCGTCTCGGAAATTCAAAATACCTGTCGTTCCCGTCTTATTAGCCCATGAGAAGTCGTACAGGCACGCTTTCGCAAAAAAATACGATGGTTATAAACTTTGCGCGAAGTCGCGCGCGAGTCGAGTTTCGATTGGTTTTTCGTGCACCGTTTCAGAAATTCAAAATACTGGCCATTCACGATGTATTAGCCCATGGTAACTCGTATGAGCTTGGTTTCACGAAAAAACGCGACGGTAATAAACTTTGCGCAGAGTCGAGATTCGATCGGTTTTTTGTGCACCGTCTCGGAAATTCAAAATACTGGTCTTTCCCGTCTTATTAGCCCATGAGAAGTCGTACTGGCACGCTTTCGCAAAAAAATACGACGGTCATAAACTTTGCGCGAAGTCGCGCGCGAGTCGAGTTTCGATCGGTTTTTCGTGCACCGTTTCAGAAATTCAAAATACTGGCCAATCACGATGTATTAGTCCATGGTAAGTCGTATGAGCATGGTTTCAGGAGAAAACGCGACGGTCATAAACTTTGCGCAGAGTCGAGATTCGATCGGTTTTTCGTGCACCGTCTCGGAAATTCAAAATACTGGTCTTTCCCGTCTTATTAGCCCATGAGAAGTCGTACAGGCACGCTTTCGCAAAAAAATACGACGGTCATAAACTTTGCGCGAAGTCGCGCGCGAGTCGAGTTTCGATCGGTTTTTCGTGCACCGTCTCAGAAATTCAAAATACTGGCCAATCACGATGTATTAGTCCATGGTAAGTCGTATGAGCATGGTTTCACGAGAAAACGCGACGGTCATAAACTTTGCGCAGATTCGAGATTCGATCGGTTTTTCGTGCACCGTCTCGGAAATTCAAAATACTGGTCTTTCCCGTCTTATTTGCCCATGAGAAGTCGTACAAGCATGCTTTCGCAAAAAAATACGACGGTCAAAAACTTTGCGCGAAGTCGCGCGTGAGTCGAGATTCGATCGGTTTTTCGTGCACCGTCTCGGAAATTCAAAATACTAGTCTTTCCCGTCTTTTTAGCACATTTGAAGTCGTACAGGCACGCTTTCGCAAAAAAATACGACGGTCATAAACTTTGCGCGAAGTCGCGCGCGAGTCGAGTTTCGATCGGTTATTCGTGCACCGTCTCAGAAATTCAAAATACTGGCCATTCACGATGTATTAGGCCATGGTAAGTCGTATGAGCATGGTTTCACGAGAAAACGCGACGGTCATAAACTTTGCGCAGAGTCGAGATTCGATCGGTTTTTCGTGCACCGTCTCGGAAATTCAAAATACTGGTCTTTCCCGTCTTATTAGCCCATGAGAAGTAGTACAAGCACGCTTTCGCAAAAAAATACGACGGTCATAAACTTTGCGCGAAGTCGCACGCGAGTCGAGTTTCGATCGGTTTTTCGTGCACCGTCTCGAAAATTCAAAATACTGGCCATTCACGATGTATTAGCCCATGGTAAGTCGTATGAGCATGGTTTCACGAAAAAACGCGACGGTCATAAACTTTGCGCAGAGTCGAGATTCGATCGGTTTTTCGTGCACCGTCTCGGAAATTCAAAATACTGGTCTTTCCCGTCTTATTAGCCCATGAGAAGTCGTACAGGCACGCTTTCGCAAAAAAATACGACGGTCATAAACTTTGCGCGAAGTCGCGCGCGAGTCGAGTTTCGATCGGTTTTTCGTGCACCGTCTCGGAAATTCAAAATACTGGCCATTCACGATGTATTAGTCCATGGTAAGTCGTATGAGCATGGTTTCACGAGAAAACGCGACGGTCATAAACTTTGCGCAGAGTCGAGATTCGATCGGTTTTTCGTGCACCGTCTCGGAAATTCAAAATACTGGTCTTTCCCGTCTTATTCGCCCATGAGAAGTCGTACAAGCATGCTTTCGCAAAAAAATACGACGGTCAAAAACTTTGCGCGAAGTCGCGCGCGATTCGAATTTCGATCGATTTTTCGTGCACCGTCTCGGAAATTCAAAATACTTGTCTTTCCCGTCTTATTAGCCCATGAGAAGTCGTACAGGCACGCTTTCGCAAAAAAATACGACAGTCATAAACTTTGCTCGAAGTCGCGCGCGAGGCGAGTTTCGATCGGTTTTTCCTGACCGTCTCGGAAATTCAAAATACTGGCCATTCACGATGTATTAGCCTATGGTAAGTCGTATGAGCATGATTTCACGAAAAAACGCGACGGTCATAAACTTTGCGCAGAGTCGAGATTCGATCGGTTTTTCGTGCACCGTCTCGGAAATTCAAAATACTGGTCTTTCCCGTCTTATTAGCCCATGAGAAGTAGTACAAGCACGCTTTCGCAAAAAAATACGACGGTCATAAACTTTGCGCGAAGTCGCACGCGAGTCGAGTTTCGATCGGTTTTTCGTGCACCGTCTCGAAAATTCAAAATACTGGCCATTCACGATGTATTAGCCCATGGTAAGTCGTATGAGCATGGTTTCACGAAAAAACGCGACGGTCATAAACTTTGCGCAGAGTCGAGATTCGTTCGGTTTTTCGTGCACCGTCTCGGAAATTCAAAATACTGGTCTTTCCCGTCTTATTAGCCCATGAGAAGTCGTACAGGCACGCTTTCGCAAAAAAATACGACGGTCATAAACTTTGCGCGAAGTCGCGCGCGAGTCGAGTTTCGATCGGTTTTTCGTGCACCGTCTCGGAAATTCAAAATACTGGCCATTCACGATGTATTAGTCCATGGTAAGTCGTATGAGCATGGTTTCACGAGAAAACGCGACGGTCATAAACTTTGCGCAGAGTCGAGATTCGATCGGTTTTTCGTGCACCGTCTCGGAAATTCAAAATACTGGTCTTTCCCGTCTTATTAGCCCATGAGAAGTAGTACAAGCACGCTTTCGCAAAAAAATACGACGGTCATAAACTTTGCGCGAAGTCGCACGCGAGTCGAGTTTCGATCGGTTTTTCGTGCACCGTCTCGAAAATTCAAAATACTGGCCATTCACGATGTATTAGCCCATGGTAAGTCGTATGAGCATGGTTTCACGAAAAAACGCGACGGTCATAAACTTTGCCGAGAGTCGAGATTCGATCGGTTTTTCGTGCACCGTCTCGGAAATTCAAAATACTGGTCTTTCCCGTCTTATTAGCCCATGAGAAGTAGTACAAGCACGCTTTCGCAAAAAAATACGACGGTCATAAACTTTGCGCGAAGTCGCACGCGAGTCGAGTTTCGATCGGTTTTTCGTGCACCGTCTCGAAAATTCAAAATACTGGCCATTCACGATGTATTAGCCCATGGTAAGTCGTATGAGCATGGTTTCACGAAAAAACGCGACGGTCATAAACTTTGCGCAGAGTCGAGATTCG
This sequence comes from Ensete ventricosum, assembly GCA_029747655.1. Taxonomy (NCBI): domain Eukaryota; kingdom Viridiplantae; phylum Streptophyta; class Magnoliopsida; order Zingiberales; family Musaceae; genus Ensete; species Ensete ventricosum. Next base: position 25,953,090 of record JAQQAF010000004.1, on the reverse strand, counting down.
ATCGGTTTTTCGTGCACCGTCTCGGAAATTCAAAATACTGGTCTTTCCCGTCTTATTAGCCCATGAGAAGTCGTACAGGCACGCTTTCGCAAAAAAATACGACGGTCATAAACTTTGCGCGAAGTCGCGCGCGAGTCGAGTTTCGATAGGTTTTTCGTGCACCGTCTCGGAAATTCAAAATACCTGTCTTTCCCGTCTTATTAGCCCATGAGAAGTCGTACAGGCACGCTTTCACAAAAAAATACGACGGTCATAAACTTTGCGCGAAGTCGCGCGCGATTCGAGTTTCGATCGGTTTTTCGTGCACCGTCTCGGAAATTCAAAATACTGGCCATTCACGATGTATTAGTCCATGGTAAGTCGTATGAGCATGGTTTCAGGAGAAAACGCGACGGTCATAAACTTTGCGCAGAGTCGAGATTCGATCGGTTTTTTCGTGCACCATCTCGGAAATTCAAAATACCTGTCTTTCCCGTCTTATTAGCCCATGAGAAGTCGTACAGGCACGCTTTCGCAAAAAAATACGACGGTCATAAACTTTCCGCGAAGTCGCGCGCGAGTCGAGTTTCGATCGGTTTTTCGTGCACCGTCTCGGAAATTCAAAATACTGGCCATTCACGATGTATTAGTCCATGGTAAGTCGTATGAGCATGATTTCACGAAAAAACGCGACGGTCATAAACTTTGCGCGAGTCGAGTTTCGATCGGTTTTTCGTGACCGTCTCGGAAATTCAAAATACTGGCCATTCACGATGTATTAGGCCATGGTAAGTCGTATGAGCATGATTTCACGAAAAAACACGACGGTCATAAACTTTGCGCAGAGTCGAGATTCGATCGGTTTTTCGTGCACCGTCTCGGAAATTCAAAATACTGGTCTTTCCCGTCTTATTAGCCCATGAGAAGTCGTACAGGCACGCTTTCGCAAAAAAATACGACGGTCATAAACTTTGAGCGAAGTCGCGCGCGAGTCGAGTTTCGATCGGTTTTTCGTGCACCGTCTCGGAAATTCAAAATACTGGCCATTCACGATGTATTAGTCCATGGTAAGTCGTATGAGCATGGTTTCACGAGAAAACGCGACGGTCATAAACTTTGCGCAGAGTCGAGATTCGATCGGTTTTTCGTGCACCGTCTCGGAAATTCAAAATACTGGTCTTTCCCGTCTTATTAGCCCATGAGAAGTCGTACAAGCATGCTTTCGCAAAAAAATACGACGGTCAAAAACTTTGCGCGAAGTCGCGCGCGATTCGAATTTCGATCGATTTTTCGTGCACCGTCTCGGAAATTCAAAATACTTGTCTTTCCCGTCTTATTAGCCCATGAGAAGTCGTACAGGCACCCTTTCGCAAAAAAATACGACAGTCATAAACTTTGCTCGAAGTCGCGCGAGAGGCGAGTTTCGATCGGTTTTTCCTGACCGTCTCGGAAATTCAAAATACTGGCCATTCACGATGTATTAGCCCATGGTAAGTCGTATGAGCATGATTTCACGAAAAAACGCGACGGTCATAAACTTTGCGCATAGTCGAGATTCGATCGGTTTTTCGTGCACCGTCTCGGAAATTCAAAATACTGGTCTTTCCCGTCTTATTAGCCCATGAGAAGTAGTACAAGCACGCTTTCGCAAAAAAATACGACGGTCATAAACTTTGCGCGAAGTCGCGCGCGAGTCGAGTTTCGATCGGTTTTTCGTGCACCGTCTCGAAAATTCAAAATACTAGCCATTCACGAAGTATTAGCCCATGGTAAGTCGTATAAGCATGGTTTCACGAAAAAAACGCGACGGTCATAAACTTTGCGCAGAGTCGAGATTCGATCGGTTTTTCGTGCACCGTCTCGGAAATTCAAAATACTGGTCTTTCCCGTCTTATTAGCCCATGAGAAGTCGTACAGGCACGCTTTCGCAAAAAAATACGACGGTCATAAACTTTGCGCGAAGTCGCGCGCGAGTCGAGTTTCGATAGGTTTTTCGTGCACCGTCTCGGAAATTCAAAATACCTGTCTTTCCCGTCTTATTAGCCCATGAGAAGTCGTACAGGCACGCTTTCACAAAAAAATACGACGGTCATAAACTTTGCGCGAAGTCGCGCGCGATTCGAATTTCGATCGGTTTTTCGTGCACCGTCTCGGAAATTCAAAATACTGGCCATTCACGATGTATTAGTCCATGGTAAGTCGTATGAGCATGGTTTCAGGAGAAAACGCGACGGTCATAAACTTTGCGCAGAGTCGAGATTCGATCGGTTTTTCGTGCACCATCTCGGAAATTCAAAATACCTGTCTTTCCCGTCTTATTAGCCCATGAGAAGTCGTACAGGCACGCTTTCGCAAAAAAATACGACGGTCATAAACTTTCCGCGAAGTCGCGCGCGAGTCGAGTTTCGATCGGTTTTTCGTGCACCGTCTCGGAAATTCAAAATACTGGCCATTCACGATGTATTAGTCCATGGTAAGTCGTATGAGCATGATTTCACGAAAAAACGCGACGGTCATAAACTTTGCGCGAGTCGAGTTTCGATCGGTTTTTCGTGACCGTCTCGGAAATTCAAAATACTGGCCATTCACGATGTATTAGGCCATGGTAAGTCGTATGAGCATGATTTCACGAAAAAACACGACGGTCATAAACTTTGCGCAGAGTCGAGATTCGATCGGTTTTTCGTGCACCGTCTCGGAAATTCAAAATACTGGTCTTTCCCGTCTTATTAGCCCATGAGAAGTCGTACAGGCACGCTTTCGCAAAAAAATACGACGGTCATAAACTTTGAGCGAAGTCGCGCGCGAGTCGAGTTTCGATCGGTTTTTCGTGCACCGTCTCGGAAATTCAAAATACTGGCCATTCACGATGTATTAGTCCATGGTAAGTCGTATGAGCATGGTTTCACGAGAAAACGCGACGGTCATAAACTTTGCGCAGAGTCGAGATTCGATCGGTTTTTCGTGCACCGTCTCGGAAATTCAAAATACTGGTCTTTCCCGTCTTATTAGCCCATGAGAAGTCGTACAAGCATGCTTTCGCAAAAAAATACGACGGTCAAAAACTTTGCGCGAAGTCGCGCGCGATTCGAATTTCGATCGATTTTTCGTGCACCGTCTCGGAAATTCAAAATACTTGTCTTTCCCGTCTTATTAGCCAATGAGAAGTCGTACAGGCACCCTTTCGCAAAAAAATACGACAGTCATAAACTTTGCTCGAAGTCGCGCGAGAGGCGAGTTTCGATCGGTTTTTCCTGACCGTCTCGGAAATTCAAAATACTGGCCATTCACGATGTATTAGCCCATGGTAAGTCGTATGAGCATGATTTCACGAAAAAACGCGACGGTCATAAACTTTGCGCATAGTCAAGATTCGATCGGTTTTTCGTGCACCATCTCGGAAATTCAAAATACTGGTCTTTCCCGTCTTATTAGCCCATGAGAAGTAGTACAAGCACGCTTTCGCAAAAAAATACGACGATCATAAACTTTGCGCGAAGTCGCGCGCGAGTCGAGTTTCGATCGGTTTTTCGTGCACCGTCTCGAAAATTCAAAATACTAGCCATTCACGAAGTATTAGCCCATGGTAAGTCGTATAAGCATGGTTTCACGAAAAAAACGCGACGGTCATAAACTTTGCGCAGAGTCGAGATTCGATCGGTTTTTTCGTGCACCGTCTCGGAAATTCAAAATACTGGTCTTTCCCGTCTTATTAGCCCATGAGAAGTCGTACAGGCACGCTTTCGCAAAAAAATACGACGGTCATAAACTTTGCGCGAAGTCGCGCGCGAGTCGAGTTTCGATAGGTTTTTCGTGCACCGTCTCGGAAATTCAAAATACCTGTCTTTCCCGTCTTATTAGCCCATGAGAAGTCGTACAGGCACGCTTTCACAAAAAAATACGACGGTCATAAACTTTGCGCGAAGTCGCGCGCGAGTCGAGTTTCGATCGGTTTTTCGTTGCACCGTCTCGGAAATTCAAAATACTGGCCATTCACGATGTATTAGTCCATGGTAAGTCGTATGAGCATGGTTTCACGAGAAAACGCAACGGTCATAAACTTTGCGCAGAGTCGAGATTCGATCGGTTTTTTGTGCACCGTCTCGGAAATTCAAAATTCTGGTCTTTCCCGTCTTATTAGCCCATGAGAAGTCGTACAAGCATGCTTTCGCAAAAAAAATACGACGGTCAAAAACTTTGCGCGAAGTCGCGCGCGATTCGAATTTCGATCGATTTTTCGTGCACCGTCTCGGAAATTCAAAATACTTGTCTTTCCCGTCTTATTAGCCCATGAGAAGTCGTACAGGCACGCTTTCGCAAAAAAATACGACAGTCATAAACTTTGCTCGAAGTCGCGCGCGAGTCGAGTTTCGATCGGTTTTTCGTGACCGTCTCGGAAATTCAAAATACTGGCCATTCACGATTTATTAGCCCATGGTAAGTCGTATGAGCATGATTTCACGAAAAAACGCGACGGTCATAAACTTTGCGCATTGTCGAGATTCGATCGGTTTTTCGTGCACCGTCTCGGAAATTCAAAATACTGATCTTTCCCGTCTTATTAGCCCATGAGAAGTAGTACAAGCACGCTTTCGCAAAAAAATACGACGGTCATAAACTTTGCGCGAAGTCGCGCGCGAGTCGAGTTTCGATCGGTTTTTCGTGCACCGTCTGGAAAATTCAAAATACTGGCCATTCACGATGTATTAGCCCATGGTTAGTCGTATGAGCATGGTTTCACGAAAAAACGCGACGGTCATAAACTTTGCGCAGAGTCGAGATTCGATCGGTTTTTCGTGCACCGTCTCGGAAATTCAAAATACTGGTCTCTCCTTTTTTTTTTTTTTTTTTTTTTTTTTTTTTTGGTAAGTAAAGATATTGTATTTTGTAAAAGATTTGTACAAAGAAGCTTTGTCTACACAAGCCATAGACTAAAGCCTGAAATCTCTTAGTGTAGTCGAGAAGATTGCACCCCACCTAAAGAAGGTGAAATGAGCACGCTTCATCAAACTCATCTCCAAGAGTAGCATAAGGAAGTTAATAAATAATAAAATGCAATAGCTAGACTGTTCTGGACTACTTGTGGATACATCACAAAATATAAGCTTTGCCCCATATAATTACAATCTTCATCATTATTCTAGTGATTCTTGACGAATGGAAAAATTGAATCTTGTGAAAATATCTTTCTCTCTTCTTGTTAGGTGCTCTGTATTCAATTCTTGCTCCATACATGATCGTGAGTCCTGAAGAATCTCTATCAGAATTTGAGCTTTCTTCATGTTGTGACACTCAAAAATTCTGCCACACCTCTCCTTCCAAATCCACCAAATAGCACATCTGAATATAATTCGTGCTAGTTGTGTAAGAGGCCCCTTTCTTGAGAAGCTTTGCATAAGCATTTCTAATTCATGATGCAAGTTTGGCCGTGGTAGCCTTTGAAAATCAAATCGCTTCAAGATCTCCTTCCATATCCAAGATGAATAATCACAAGCAAAGTAGAGATGGTCAACACTTTCTTTATTTTGCATACACAAAGAGCACCGATTTACAATATAAATACCTCTTCGCTGCATATTGTCCATCGTAGGAAGTTTGCCGAGAAGGGCCTGCCATGTACATAAGGAATGTCGCTGTGAGCATGGACTATCCCATGTCCAACTACTTTGGATCCACTTGTTGTTTCGTCGTCTAATTTGGTTCCATGCAGATGTAGCACTAAATTTACCGTTATCATGAAGCCAAATAAGCATATCTGAAGAGTTGTTCTTGATTGTAATAGCCCTAATAGTCGGCCAAAGTAATAACATGTCATGGGAGGTAGGGTTGGGAAGACACCAAGTACCATTGTTAATGAATTCAGAAACCTTCCAGTCTTTGGGAGCCCCCAGATCCTGTCGTACTCTATCACCAAATATCTGAAATATGCTTTTCCCATTCACCCAAGGATCATACCACATATTAATATTGGTTCCAGAAGAAATCACATAAGAAATATTGTTACGTAGCCATCTCCTTGCCTTTAGAATTCCTTTCCAAGCAGCAGAATGAGATGTTTTTGCAGATACTTCCCAGATTGATTCCTTGGTAAGGTACCTAGCAAAAACCCATTGTGACCATAAGGAAGACTTGTTTTGTAAAATATCCCATAATTGCTTTACCATACAAGCTTTATTCCAATCTCTAATATGTCGAAGATTCAGCCCCCCTTCATCCTTCGGTTTGCAAATGCTGTCCCAATTCACCATGTGCATTGCCTTACCATCTGTGCCATTCCAAAAGAAGTTCATAAGTAATTTATCAATATCATGGAGAAGCCCGGCTGGTAGAAGGAATGCATGAGACCAATAAATAGAATAAGAGGTCAACACAGATCGAATAAGTTCAAGTCGTCCAGCTTTAGAAAGAAGCCTATTTTTCCAAGAGGAAATTCTGTTCTTAATTTTTTGTATGATAGGCTGACAGGAGGCTTTGTTGATTCCAGTGGATATAAGTGGGAGACCCAAGTAAGGAACCGGTAAATTTCCTTCAGCAACTCCCAATGTTTGAGCAATATGATCCTTATTGTCAATGCAAGCACCCACATATACTTTGCTCTTTGCATGGTTTAGCTTAAGACCAGAAACTATACCAAATTCATTAAGAATATCTGCCAGATTACTCACAGAAACTGGATCATCTCGAAGGAAGATAATAAGGTCATTAGCAAATGTTATGTGAGAGATATAAATAGAACCATAATATGGTACCTTAATTTTGCCATTGGAAACAGCCTCTTCTAACATACAACTGAGTCCTTCCATTGCAATCGTAAAAAGATAAGGAGATAGTGGATCGCCTTGCCGAATGCCATTCTTACTCCCGAAGAAGCCAATAGGTGAACCATTAAAGAGAATCGAAAATTTTGGAGTTTCCAAGCAACATTGAATCCATTGAACCCAGCGCTGAGGGAAGCCCATATTATGGAGCATCATGTAAATAAATTGCCTATTGACTGAGTCAAAGGCCTTCCGTAAATCAGCTTTAAAACAGATCTTTTTCCCTCTTGTTTTTGAGTGTAGATCCTTAACCAAATCATTAGCAAGCAGGACATTATGATGGATACTCCTCCCTTTAATAAAAGCAGCCTGATTAGGACTAATGACCTTATTCATGACCTTTTGTAGTCTATCTGCCAGCAACTTAGAGATAACCTTATAAATAAAGTTGCACAGTGAAATAGGACGGTAGTTCTCCAATGAATCGGCTCCATCATTTTTAGGCACTAAAGAAATAAAAGTGCAATTCATTTCTTTCAGAATGTGACATGAGGAGAAAAAATGTCGACAAGCTTTTATGACATCGTTGCCTACAATAGCCCATGCAATTTGATAAAACTCAGCTGAAAATACTGGTCTTTCCCGTCTTATTAGCCCATGAGAAGTCGTACAGGCACGCTTTCGCAAAAAAATACGACGGTCATAAACTTTCCGCGAAGTCGCGCGCGAGTCGAATTTCGATCGGTTTTTCGTGCACCGTCTCGGAAATTCAAAATACCTGTCGTTCCCGTCTTATTAGCCCATGAGAAGTCGTACAGGCACGCTTTCGCAAAAAAATACGATGGTTATAAACTTTGCGCGAAGTCGCGCGCGAGTCGAGTTTCGATTGGTTTTTCGTGCACCGTTTCAGAAATTCAAAATACTGGCCATTCACGATGTATTAGCCCATGGTAAGTCGTATGAGCTTGGTTTCACGAAAAAACGCGACGGTAATAAACTTTGCGCAGAGTCGAGATTCGATCGGTTTTTTCGTGCACCGTCTCGGAAATTCAAAATACTGGTCTTTCCCGTCTTATTAGCCCATGAGAAGTCGTACTGGCACGCTTTCGCAAAAAAATACGACGGTCATAAACTTTGCGCGAAGTCGCGCGCGAGTCGAGTTTCGATCGGTTTTTCGTGCACCGTCTCAGAAATTCAAAATACTGGCCAATCACGATGTATTAGTCCATGGTAAGTCGTATGAGCATGGTTTCAGGAGAAAACGCGACGGTCATAAACTTTGCGCAGAGTCGAGATTCGATCGGTTTTTCGTGCACCGTCTCGGAAATTCAAAATACTGGTCTTTCCCGTCTTATTAGCCCATGAGAAGTCGTACAGGCACGCTTTCGCAAAAAAATACGACGGTCATAAACTTTGCGCGAAGTCGCGCGCGGGTCGAGTTTCGATCGGTTTTTCGTGCACCGTCTCGGAAATTCAAAATACTGGCCATTCACGATGTATTAGTCCATGGTAAGTCGTATGAGCATGGTTTCACGAGAAAACGCGACGGTCATAAACTTTGCGCAGATTCGAGATTCGATCGGTTTTTCGTGCACCGTCTCGGAAATTCAAAATACTAGTATTTCCCGTCTTATTAGCCCATGAGAAGTCGTATAGGCACGCTTTCGCAAAAAAATACGACGGTCATAAACTTTGCGAGAAGTTGCGCGCGAGTCGAGTTTCGATCGGTTTTTCGTGCACCGTCTCGGAAATTCAAAATACTGGTCTTTCCCGACTTATTAGCCCATGAGAAGTAGTACAAGCACGCTTTCGCAAAAAAATACGACGGTCATAAACTTTGCGCGAAGTCGCGCGCGAGTCGAGTTTCGATCGGTTTTTTCGTGCACCGTCTCGAAAATTCAAAATACTAGCCATTCACGAAGTATTAGCCCATGGTAAGTCGTATAAGCATGGTTTCACGAAAAAAACGCGACGGTCATAAACTTTGCGCAGAGTCGAGATTCGATCGGTTTTTCGTGCACCGTCTCGGAAATTCAAAATACTGGTCTTTCCCGTCTTATTAGCCCATGAGAAGTCGTACAGGCACGCTTTCGCAAAAAAATACGACGGTCATAAACTTTGCGCGAAGTCGCGCGCGAGTCGAGTTTCGATAGGTTTTTCGGTGCACCGTCTCGGAAATTCAAAATACCTGTCTTTCCCGTCTTATTAGCCCATGAGAAGTCGTACAGGCACGCTTTCACAAAAAAATACGACGGTCATAAACTTTGCGCGAAGTCGCGCGCGATTCGAGTTTCGATCGGTTTTTCGTGCACCGTCTCGGAAATTCAAAATACTGGCCATTCACGATGTATTAGTCCATGGTAAGTCGTATGAGCATGGTTTCAGGAGAAAACGCGACGGTCATAAACTTTGCGCAGAGTCGAGATTCGATCGGTTTTTCGTGCACCATCTCGGAAATTCAAAATACCTGTCTTTCCCGTCTTATTAGCCCATGAGAAGTCGTACAGGCACGCTTTCGCAAAAAAATACGACGGTCATAAACTTTCCGCGAAGTCGCGCGCGAGTCGAGTTTCGATCGGTTTTTCGTGCACCGTCTCGGAAATTCAAAATACTGGCCATTCACGATGTATTAGTCCATGGTAAGTCGTATGAGCATGATTTCACGAAAAAAACGCGACGGTCATAAACTTTGCGCGAGTCGAGTTTCGATCGGTTTTTCGTGACCGTCTCGGAAATTCAAAATACTGGCCATTCACGATGTATTAGGCCATGGTAAGTCGTATGAGCATGATTTCACGAAAAAACACGACGGTCATAAACTTTGCGCAGAGTCGAGATTCGATCGGTTTTTCGTGCACCGTCTCGGAAATTCAAAATACTGGTCTTTCCCGTCCTATTAGCCCATGAGAAGTCGTACAGGCACGCTTTCGCAAAAAAATACGACGGTCATAAACTTTGAGCGAAGTCGCGCGCGAGTCGAGTTTCGATCGGTTTTTCGTGCACCGTCTCAGAAATTCAAAATACTGGCCATTCACGATGTATTAGTCCATGGTAAGTCGTATGAGCATGGTTTCACGAGAAAACGCGACGGTCATAAACTTTGCGCAGAGTCGAGATTCGATCGGTTTTTCGTGCACCGTCTCGGAAATTCAAAATACTGGTCTTTCCCGTCTTATTAGCCCATGAGAAGTCGTACAAGCATGCTTTCGCAAAAAAATACGACGGTCAAAAACTTTGCGCGAAGTCGCGCGCGATTCGAATTTCGATCGATTTTTCGTGCACCGTCTCGGAAATTCAAAATACTTGTCTTTCCCGTCTTATTAGCCCATGAGAAGTCGTACAGGCACCCTTTCGCAAAAAAATACGACAGTCATAAACTATGCTCGAAGTCGCGCGAGAGGCGAGTTTCGATCGGTTTTTCCTGACCGTCTCGGAAATTCAAAATACTGGCCATTCACGATGTATTAGCCCATGGTAAGTCGTATGAGCATGATTTCACGAAAAAACGCGACGGTCATAAACTTTGCGCATAGTCGAGATTCGATCGGTTTTTCGTGCACCATCTCGGAAATTCAAAATACTGGTCTTTCCCGTCTTATTAGCCCATGAGAAGTAGTACAAGCACGCTTTCGCAAAAAAATACGACGATCATAAACTTTGCGCGAAGTCGCGCGCGAGTCGAGTTTCGATCGGTTTTTCGTGCACCGTCTCGAAAATTCAAAATACTAGCCATTCACGAAGTATTAGCCCATGGTAAGTCGTATAAGCATGGTTTCACGAAAAAAACGCGACGGTCATAAACTTTGCGCAGAGTCGAGATTCGATCGGTTTTTCGTGCACCGTCTCGGAAATTCAAAATACTGGTCTTTCCCGTCTTATTAGCCCATGAGAAGTCGTACAGGCACGCTTTCGCAAAAAAATACGACGGTCATAAACTTTGCGCGAAGTCGCGCGCGAGTCGAGTTTCGATAGGTTTTTCGTGCACCGTCTCGGAAATTCAAAATACCTGTCTTTCCCGTCTTATTAGCCCATGAGAAGTCGTACAGGCACGCTTTCACAAAAAAATACGACGGTCATAAACTTTGCGCGAAGTCGCGCGCGAGTCGAGTTTCGATCGGTTTTTCGTGCACCGTCTCGGAAATTCAAAATACTGGCCATTCACGATGTATTAGTCCATGGTAAGTCGTATGAGCATGGTTTCACGAGAAAACGCAACGGTCATAAACTTTGCGCAGAGTCGAGATTCGATCGGTTTTTTGTGCACCGTCTCGGAAATTCAAAATACTGGTCTTTCCCGTCTTATTAGCCCATGAGAAGTCGTACAAGCATGCTTTCGCAAAAAAATACGACGGTCAAAAACTTTGCGCGAAGTCGCGCGTGATTCGAATTTCGATCGATTTTTCGGTGCACCGTCTCGGAAATTCAAAATACTTGTCTTTCCCGTCTTATTAGCCCATGAGAAGTCGTACAGGCACGCTTTCGCAAAAAAATACGACAGTCATAAACTTTGCTCGAAGTCGCGCGCGAGTCGAGTTTCGATCGGTTTTTCGTGACCGTCTCGGAAATTCAAAATACTGGCCATTCACGATTTATTAGCCCATGGTAAGTCGTATGAGCATGATTTCACGAAAAAACGCGACGGTCATAAACTTTGCGCATTGTCGAGATTCGATCGGTTTTTCGTGCACCGTCTCGGAAATTCAAAATACTGATCTTTCCCGTCTTATTAGCCCATGAGAAGTAGTACAAGCACGCTTTCGCAAAAAAATACGACGGTCATAAACTTTGCGCGAAGTCGCGCGCGAGTCGAGTTTCGATCGGTTTTTCGTTGCACCGTCTTGAAAATTCAAAATACTGGCCATTCACGATGTATTAGCCCATGGTTAGTCGTATGAGCATGGTTTCACGAAAAAACGCGACGGTCATAAACTTTGCGCAGAGTCGAGATTCGATCGGTTTTTCGTGCACCGTCTCGGAAATTCAAAATACTGGTCTCTCCTTTTTCTTTTTTTTTTTTTTTTTTTTTTTTTTTGGTAAGTAAAGATATTGTATTTTGTAAAAGATTTGTACAAAGAAGCTTTGTCTACACAAGCCATAGACTAAAGCCTGAAATCTCTTAGTGTAGTCGAGAAGATTGCACCCCACCTAAAGAAGGTGAAATGAGCACGCTTCATCAAACTCATCTCCAAGAGTAGCATAAGGAAGTTAATAAATAATAAAATGCAATAGCTAGACTGTTCTGGACTACTTGTGGATACATCACAAAATATAAGCTTTGCCCCATATAATTACAATCTTCATCATTATTCTAGTGATTCTTGACGAATGGAAAAATTGAATCTTGTGAAAATATCTTTCTCTCTTCTTGTTAGGTGCTCTGTATTCAATTCTTGCTCCATACATGATCGTGAGTCCTGAAGAATCTCTATCAGAATTTGAGCTTTCTTCATGTTGTGACACTCAAAAATTCTGCCACACCTCTCCTTCCAAATCCACCAAATAGCACATCTGAATATAATTCGTGCTAGTTGTGTAAGAGGCCCCTTTCTTGAGAAGCTTTGCATAAGCATTTCTAATTCATGATGCAAGTTTGGCCGTGGTAGCCTTTGAAAATCAAATCGCTTCAAGATCTCCTTCCATATCCAAGATGAATAATCACAAGCAAAGTAGAGATGGTCAACACTTTCTTTATTTTGCATACACAAAGAGCACCGATTTACAATATAAATACCTCTTCGCTGCATATTGTCCATCGTAGGAAGTTTGCCGAGAAGGGCCTGCCATGTACATAAGGAATGTCGCTGTGAGCATGGACTATCCCATGTCCAACTACTTTGGATCCACTTGTTGTTTCGTCGTCTAATTTGGTTCCATGCAGATGTAGCACTAAATTTACCGTTATCATGAAGCCAAATAAGCATATCTGAAGAGTTGTTCTTGATTGTAATAGCCCTAATAGTCGGCCAAAGTAATAACATGTCATGGGAGGTAGGGTTGGGAAGACACCAAGTACCATTGTTAATGAATTCAGAAACCTTCCAGTCTTTGGGAGCCCCCAGATCCTGTCGTACTCTATCACCAAATATCTGAAATATGCTTTTCCCATTCACCCAAGGATCATACCACATATTAATATTGGTTCCAGAAGAAATCACATAAGAAATATTGTTACGTAGCCATCTCCTTGCCTTTAGAATTCCTTTCCAAGCAGCAGAATGAGATGTTTTTGCAGATACTTCCCAGATTGATTCCTTGGTAAGGTACCTAGCAAAAACCCATTGTGACCATAAGGAAGACTTGTTTTGTAAAATATCCCATAATTGCTTTACCATACAAGCTTTATTCCAATCTCTAATATGTCGAAGATTCAGCCCCCCTTCATCCTTCGGTTTGCAAATGCTGTCCCAATTCACCATGTGCATTGCCTTACCATCTGTGCCATTCCAAAAGAAGTTCATAAGTAATTTATCAATATCATGGAGAAGCCCGGCTGGTAGAAGGAATGCATGAGACCAATAAATAGAATAAGAGGTCAACACAGATCGAATAAGTTCAAGTCGTCCAGCTTTAGAAAGAAGCCTATTTTTCCAAGAGGAAATTCTGTTCTTAATTTTTTGTATGATAGGCTGACAGGAGGCTTTGTTGATTCCAGTGGATATAAGTGGGAGACCCAAGTAAGGAACCGGTAAATTTCCTTCAGCAACTCCCAATGTTTGAGCAATATGATCCTTATTGTCAATGCAAGCACCCACATATACTTTGCTCTTTGCATGGTTTAGCTTAAGACCAGAAACTATACCAAATTCATTAAGAATATCTGCCAGATTACTCACAGAAACTGGATCATCTCGAAGGAAGATAATAAGGTCATCAGCAAATGTTATGTGAGAGATATAAATAGAACCATAATATGGTACCTTAATTTTGCCATTGGAAACAGCCTCTTCTAACATACAACTGAGTCCTTCCATTGCAATCGTAAAAAGATAAGGAGATAGTGGATCGCCTTGCCGAATGCCATTCTTACTCCCGAAGAAGCCAATAGGTGAACCATTAAAGAGAATCGAAAATTTTGGAGTTTCCAAGCAACATTGAATCCATTGAACCCAGCGCTGAGGGAAGCCCATATTATGGAGCATCATGTAAATAAATTGCCTATTGACTGAGTCAAAGGCCTTCCGTAAATCAGCTTTAAAACAGATCTTTTTCCCTCTTGTTTTTGAGTGTAGATCCTTAACCAAATCATTAGCAAGCAGGACATTATGATGGATACTCCTCCCTTTAATAAAAGCAGCCTGATTAGGACTAATGACCTTATTCATGACCTTTTGTAGTCTATCTGCCAGCAACTTAGAGATAACCTTATAAATAAAGTTGCACAGTGAAATAGGACGGTAGTTCTCCAATGAATCGGCTCCATCATTTTTAGGCACTAAAGAAATAAAAGTGCAATTCATTTCTTTCAGAATGTGACCTGAGGAGAAAAAATGTCGACAAGCTTTTATGACATCGTTGCCTACAATAGCCCATGCAATTTGATAAAACTCAGCTGGAAATCCATCTGGACCAGGGCTTTTGTGCTTCGGGGACTTAAAAACAACTTTCACAATTTCATCATCCGTTATTGGGGCATTAAGATGAGAGAGGGCTTCAGAATCAAGTCGTCTTGTAGGCCCAACATGAATACTATTAGGCTGCTGTTCCTGATTGAGTAAGGAATAAAAAAATTGCTCGGTGTAATTTTTAACCTCATCCAGATCCTCAATGAGATTACCATCTATACCTTTGCATTTTTTGATGCGATTAGTAGCCCTTCTGGTAGCAATAGCAGCATAGAAAAACTTCGTATTAGAATCCCCTAGAGTAAGCCAATGCTGTCGTGACTTCTGTTTCAAAAAGCATTCCTCCTGCTTCAAAGCTTGCATAAAGTTATTTCTAGCAGCAGCCTCTTTGTATATAAGATTCGCATCCAGAGGTTGAAGATTTAGCTCGCTTTGCACAGCCATAAGTTCTTTCTTGCATAACTGAACTCTGTCGTTGATATTTCCAAATGTAGTTGAATTCCACTTCTTCAGTGCTGCTTTGCATGCTTTTAGTTTTTGACATAGGATGTAAGGGGGAGAACCAAATACATTAATGTCCCAAGCTGACTTAATAACTTCGAGGAACTTTGGGTGAGAACTCCACATATTAAAAAATCTAAAAGGTTTCTTGACTCTTGGTAGTGCTTTATCTGCATGTATATGCATAATAGAGTGATCCGAAAATAACTTAGCACCGTACTCAAGAAGTGAATCTGGAAAAACTGCTAACCATTCCTGATTTATCAAACATCTGTCAAGTCGAGCCATAATTTTTCTTTCAGCAGTACTTTGATTGTTCCATGAGAACCAATCACCTACAGATTTCATGTCAGTCAATGCAGCAGTATCTATACAATCATTAAAATGTTGAAGCTGACATTCGGAAAGCACTCTACCCCCCACTTTCTCATTTGTGTATCTGACAGTATTAAAGTCACCGAGAACAACCCAAGGTACTGTAGGATAACTATTTGAAATGCTAACCAGATCACGCCATAGAGCATTCCTGTCAGACATACTGTTAGATGCATAAATACCGGTAATATTGAATTGACATCCAGTCTGTTTATCCTCTGCCTTAAGATGAATGAATTGATTAGTAGCAGAAATAAACCAAGCAGTAACAAGATTAGGATGCCATAAGACCCAAACTCGACCATAAGTATCCTGAGAATCATTAGTAAAAAGTTCTGCCTCAGGCCATATTAAATTCTTCTGAACTTGAACACGATGAGGTTTAATTTTTGTTTCCACAAGAATGACAATGTCACATGCAGCAGATCGGATTATTCTATTGAGCTCCCGACATTTCTCAGTCTTATTAAGTCCACGAACATTCCAACAGCTTATTTTCATCAATACTAGATAGAAGAAAGAGCATGCGATTTTGGGAGGACACTACCATCCTTTTTCTTATCCTTTGATTTTGCATGGTCCTCTCGCATAATATCTTTACCCTTTAATCCTTTATTCCTATATTTATCCACCTCATCCACAGCTTGCAAATGTTTAAATTTTTGCGTACCTTGAGGCAAGGAGTCCTGAATAGCGGGATGTGTCGAAGAGCGATGAGTTTGGTGAGTTGCAATGTCTTGGTTCCCAAGAGGTTGTTGAAATGAAATTTCCTGATTATCTGAAGGAGTGATTCGTGAAGGCGAGGTTGTTATTGGGGAGTGAGAACCTTGGGAAGCTCCTGCAGTGAAATTCTCTGATATAATAGGTAAAGATGGAAGTCCTGACTTGTCTTTCTCTTGTTCGTGTCGCTGCCCCAACGAGTCAGAGTGTTCAATCATCTTCTCCGCCATCACCACTGTTGGCACTGGAGTATCAGTGCTTGGATTAGTGGTAGTGACCCCATTCTGTGGCTCTTGGCGTGGTCGGTAGACCTGTGTGATTTTTTGTGAAGGCTGTTGGCAGGCACCATTTACATGTCCAAAAGATAGACAAACCTTGCATCGTTGTGGCTTCCAAGAATATGAGACTTTCACCTTTCGGGTGCTCCCATCAAGATCACGGTAAGAAACATCATTCGGCAGTTCCTCATCAGAAGAAACCATTACACAAGCTCTGGCAAAGGTCAATCTCGTTTGCGAAGCTGTTGCCTTATCAAGATACAATGGTTGTCCCAGGGTGCTAAAATACTGGCCATTCACGATGTATTAGCCCATGGTAAGTCGTATGAGCATGGTTTCACGAAAAACCGCGACGGTCATAAACTTTGCGCAGAGTCGAGATTCGATCGGTTTTTCGTGCACCGTCTCGGAAATTCAAAATACTGGTCTTTCCCGTCTTATTAGCCCATGAGAAGTCGTACAAGCATGCTTTCGCAAAAAAATACGACGGTCATAAACTTTGCGCGAAGTCGCGCGCGAGTCGAGTTTCGATCGGTTTTTCGCGCACCGTCTCGGAAATTCAAAATACTGGTCTTTCCCGTCTTATTAGCCCATGAGAAGTCATACAAGCATGCTTTCGCAAAAAAATACGACGGTCAAAAACTTTGCGCGAAGTCGCGCGCGATTCGAATTTCGATCGATTTTTCGTGCACCGTCTCGGAAATTCAAAATACTTGTCTTTCCCGTCTTATTAGCCCATTAGAAGTCGTACAGGCACGCTTTCGCAAAAAAATACGACAGTCATAAACTTTGCTCGAAGTCGCGCGCGAGGCGAGTTTCGATCGGTTTTTCCTGACCGTCTCGGAAATTCAAAATACTGGCCATTCACGATGTATTAGCCCATGGTAAGTCGTATGAGCATGATTTCACGAAAAAACGCGACGGTCATAAACTTTGCGCAGAGTCGAGATTCGATCGGTTTTTCGTGCACCGTCTCGGAAATTCAAAATACTGGTCTTTCCCGTCTTATTAGCCCATGAGAAGTAGTACAAGCACGCTTTCGTAAAAAAATACGACGGTCATAAACTTTGCGCGAAGTCGCGCGCGAGTCGAGTTTAGATTGGTTTTTCGTGCACCGTCTCGAAAATTCAAAATACTAGCCATTCACGAAGTATTAGCCCATGGTAAGTCGTATGAGCATGGTTTCACGAAAAAACGCGACGGTCATAAACTTTGCGCAGAGTCGAGATTCGATCGGTTTTTCGTGCACCGTCTCGGAAATTCAAAATACTGGTCTTTACCGTCTTATTAGCCCATGAGAAGTCGTACAGGCACGCTTTCGCAAAAAAATACGACGGTCATAAACTTTGCGCGAAGTCGCGCGCGAGTCGAGTTTCGATACGTTTTTCATGCACCGTCTCGGAAATTCAAAATACCTGTCTTTCCCATCTTATTAGCCCATGAAAAGTCGTACAGGCACGCTTTCGCAAAAAAATACGACGGTCATAAACTTTGCGCGAAGTCGCGCGCGAGTCGAGTTTCGATCGGTTTTTCGTGCACCGTCTCGGAAATTCAAAATACTGGCCATTCACGATGTATTAGTCCATGGTAAGTCGTATGAGCATGGTTTCACGAGAAAACGCGACGGTCATAAACTTTGCGCAGAGTCGAGATTCGATCGGTTTTTCGTGCACCGTCTCGGAAATTCAAAATACTAGTCTTTCCCGTCTTATTAGCCCATGAGAAGTCGTACAGGCACGCTTTCGTAAAAAAATACGACGGTCATAAACTTTGCGCGAAGTCGCGCGCGGGTCGAGTTTCGATCGGTTTTTCGTGCACCGTCTCGGAAATTCAAAATACTGGCCATTCACGATGTATTAGTCCATGGTAAGTCGTATGAGCATGGTTTCACGAGAAAACGCGACGGTCATAAACTTTGCGCAGATTCGAGATTCGATCGGTTTTTCGTGCACCGTCTCGGAAATTCAAAATACTAGTATTTCCCGTCTTATTAGCCCATGAGAAGTCGTATAGGCACGCTTTCGCAAAAAAATACGACGGTCATAAACTTTGCGAGAAGTTGCGCGCGAGTCGAGTTTCGATCGGTTTTTCGTGCACCGTCTCAGAAATTCAAAATACTGGCCATTCACGATGTATTAGTCCATGGTAAGTCGTATGAGCATGGTTTCAGGAAAAAACGCGACGGTCATAAACTTTGCGCAGAGTCGAGATTCGATCGGTTTTTCGTGCACCGTCTCGGAAATTCACAATACTGGCCATTCACGATGTATTAGTTCATGGTAAGTCGTATGAGCATGGTTTCACGAGAAAACGCGACGGTCATAAACTTTGAGCAGATTCGAGATTCGATCGGTTTTTCGTGCACCTTCTCGGAAATTCAAAATACTGGTCTTTCCCGTCTTATTAGCCCATGAGAAGTCGTACAGGCACGCTTTCGCAAAAAAATACGACGGTCATAAACTTTGCGCGAAGTCGCGCGCGAGTCGAGTTTCGATCGGTTTTTCATGCACCGTCTCAGAAATTCAAAATACTGGCCATTCACGATGTATTAGCCCATGGTAAGTCGTATGTGCTTGGTTTCACGAAAAAACGCGACGGTCATAAACTTTGCACAGAGTCGAGATTCGATCGGTTTTTCGTGCACCGTCTCGGAAATTCAAAATACTGGTCTTTCCCGTCTTATTAGCACATGAGAAGTCGTACAGGCACGCTTTCGCAAAAAAATACGACGGTCATAAACTTTGCGCGAAGTCGCGCGCGAGTCGAGTTTCGATCGGTTTTTCGTGCACCGTCTCAGAAATTCAAAATACTGGCCATTCACGATGTATTAGTCCATGGTAAGTCGTATGAGCATGGTTTCAGGAAAAAACGCGACGGTCATAAACTTTGCACAGAGTCGAGATTCGATCGGTTTTTCGTGCACCGTCTCGGAAATTCAAAATACTGGTCTTTCCCGTCTTATTAGCCCATGAGAAGTCGTACAGGCACGCTTTCACAAAAAAATACGACGGTCATAAACTTTGCGCGAAGTCGCGCGCGAGTCGAGTTTCGATCGGTTTTTCGTGCACCGTCTCGGAAATTCAAAATACTGGCCATTCACGATGTATTAGTCCATGGTAAGTCGTATGAGCATGGTTTCACGAGAAAACGCGACGGTCATAAACTTTGCGCAGAGTCGAGATTCGATCGGTTTTTCGTGCACCGTCTCGGAAATTCAAAATACTGGTCTTTCCCATCTTATTTGCCCATGAGAAGTCGTACAAGCTTGCTTTCGCAAAAAAATACGACGGTCATAAACTTTGCGCGAAGTCACGCGCGAGTCGAATTTCGATCGGTTTGTCGTGCACCGTCTCGGAAATTCAAAATACTTGTCTTTCCCGTCTTATTAGCCCATGAGAAGTCGTACAGGCACGCTTTCGCAAAAAAAATACGACGGTCATAAACTTTGCGCGAAGTCGCGCGGGAGTCGAGTTTCGATCGGTTTTTCGTGCACTGTCTCAGAAATTCAAAATACTGGCCATTCACGATGTATTAGTCCATGGTAAGTCGTATGAGCATGGTTTCACGAGAAAACGCGACGGTCATAAACTTTGCGCAGACTCGAGATTCGATCGGTTTTTCGCGCACCATCTCGGAAATTCAAAATACTGGTCTTTCCCGTCTTATTAGCCCATGAGAAGTCATACAAGCATGCTTTCGCAAAAAAATACGACGGTCAAAAACTTTGCGCGAAGTCGCGCGCGATTCGAATTTCGATCGATTTTTCGTGCACCGTCTCGGAAATTCAAAATACTTGTCTTTCCCGTCTTATTAGCCCATGAGAAGTCGTACAGGCACGCTTTCGCAAAAAAATACGACAGTCATAAACTTTGCTCGAAGTCGCGCGCGAGGCGAGTTTCGATCGGTTTTTCCTGACCGTCTCGGAAATTCAAAATACTGGCCATTCACGATGTATTAGCCCATGGTAAGTCGTATGAGCATGATTTCACGAAAAAACGCGACGGTCATAAACTTTGCGCAGAGTCGAGATTCGATCGGTTTTTCGTGCACCGTCTCGGAAATTCAAAATACTGGTCTTTCCCGTCTTATTAGCCCATGAGAAGTAGTACAAGCACGCTTTCGCAAAAAAATACGACGGTCATAAACATTGCGCGAAGTCGCGCGCGAGTCGAGCTTAGATTGGTTTTTCGTGCACCGTCTCGAAAATTCAAAATACTAGCCATTCACGAAGTATTAGCCCATGGTAAGTCGTATGAGCATGGTTTCACGAAAAAACGCGACGGTCATAAACTTTGCGCAGAGTCGAGATTCGATCGGTTTTTCGTGCACCGTCTCGGAAATTCAAAATACTGGTCTTTCCCGTCTTATTAGCCCATGAGAAGTCGTACAGGCACGCTTTCGTAAAAAAATACGACGGTCATAAACTTTGCGCGAAGTCGCGCGCGAGTCGAGTTTCGATAGGTTTTTCGTGCACCGTCTCGGAAATTCAAAATACCTGTCTTTCCCATCTTATTAGCCCATGAAAAGTCGTACAGGCACGCTTTCGCAAAAAAATACGACGGTCATAAACTTTGCGCGAAGTCGCGCGCGAGTCGAGTTTCGATCGGTTTTTCGTGCACCGTCTCGGAAATTCAAAATACTGGCCATTCACGATGTATTAGTCCATGGTAAGTCGTATGAGCATGGTTTCACGAGAAAACGCGACGGTCATAAACTTTGCGCAGAGTCGAGATTCGATCGGTTTTTCGTGCACCGTCTCGGAAATTCAAAATACTGGTCTTTCCCGTCTTATTAGCCCATGAGAAGTCGTACAAGCATGCTTTCGCAAAAAAATACGACGGTCAAAAACATTGCGCGAAGTCGCGCGCGATTCGAATTTCGATCGATTTTTCGTGCACCGTCTCGGAAATTCAAAATACTTGTCTTTCCCGTCTTATTAGCCCATGAGAGGTCGTACAGGCACGCTTTCGTAAAAAAATACGACAATCATAAACTTTGCTCGAAGTCGCGCGCGAGTCGAGTTTCGATCGGTTTTTCGTGACCGTCTCGGAAATTCAAAATACTGGCCATTCACGATGTATTAGCCCATGGTAAGTCGTATGAGCATGATTTCACGAAAAAACACGACGGTTATAAACTTTGCGCAGAGTCGAGATTCGATCGGTTTTTCGTGCACCGTCTCGGAAATTCAAAATACTGGTCTTTCCCGTCTTATTAGCCCATGAGAAGTCGTACAGGCACGCTTTCGCAAAAAAATACGACGGTCATAAACTTTGCGCGAAGTCGCGTGCGAGTCGAGTTTCGATCGGTTTTTCGTGCACCGTCTCAGAAATTCAAAATACTGGCTAATCACGATGTATTAGTCCATGGTAAGTCGTATGAGCATGGTTTCACGAGAAAACGCGACGGTCATAAACTTTGCGCAGAGTCGAGATTCGATCGGTTTTTCGTGCACCGTCTCGGAAATTCAAAATACTGGTCATTCCCGTCTTATTTGCCCATGAGAAGTCGTACAAGCATGCTTTCGCAAAAAAATACGATGGTCAAAAACTTTGCGCGAAGTCGCGCGCGAGTCGAGATTCGATCGGTTTTTCGTGCACCGTCTCGGAAATTCAAAATACTAGTCTTTCCCGTCTTATTAGCCCATGAGAAGTCGTACAGGCACGCTTTCGCAAAAAAATACGACGGTCATAAACTTTGCGCGAAGTCGCGCGCGAGTCGAGTTTCGATCGGTTTTTCGTGACCGTCTCGGAAATTCAAAATACTGGCCATTCATGATGTATTAGGCCATGGTAAGTCGTATGAGCATGATTTCACGAAAAAACGCGACGTTCATAAACTTTGCGCAGAGTCGAGATTCGATCGGTTTTTCGTGCACCGTCTCGGAAATTCAAAATACTGGTCTTTCCCGTCTTATTAGCCCATGAGAAGTAGTACAAGCACGCTTTCGCAAAAAAATACGACGGTCATAAACTTTGCGCGAAGTCGCACGCGAGTCGAGTTTCGATCGGTTTTTCGTGCACCGTCTCGAAAATTCAAAATACTGGCCATTCACGATGTATTAGCCCATGGTAAGTCGTATGAGCATGGTTTCACGAAAAACCGCGACGGTCATAAACTTTGCGCAGAGTCGAGATTCGATCGGTTTTTCGTGCACCGTCTCGGAAATTCAAAATACTGGTCTTTCCCGTCTTATTAGCCCATGAGAAGTCGTACAGGCACGCTTTCGCAAAAAAATACGACGGTCATAAACTTTGCACGAAGTCGCGCGCGAGTCGAGTTTCGATCGGTTTTTCGCGCACCGTCTCGGAAATTCAAAATACTGGTCTTTCCCGTCTTATTAGCCCATGAGAAGTCATACAAGCATGCTTTCGCAAAAAAATACGACGGTCAAAAACTTTGCGCGAAGTCGCGCGCGATTCGAATTTCGATCGATTTTTCGTGCACCGTCTCGGAAATTCAAAATACTTGTCTTTCCCGTCTTATTAGCCCATGAGAAGTCGTACAGGCACGCTTTCGCAAAAAAATACGACGGTCATAAACTTTGCTCCAAGTCGCGCGCGAGTCGAGTTTCGATCGGTTTTTCTTGACCGTCTCAGAAATTCAAAATACTGGCCATTCATGATGTATGAGGCCATGGTAAGTCGTATGAGCATGATTTCACGAAAAAACGCGACGGTCATAAACTTTGCGCAGAGTCGAGATTCGATCAGTTTTTCGTGCACCGTCTCGGAAATTCAAATTACTGGTGTTTCCCGTCTTATTAGCCCATGAGAAGTAGTACAAGCACGCTTTCGCAAAAAAATACGACGGTCATAAACTTTGCGCGAAGTCGCACGCGAGTCGAGTTTCGATCGGTTTTTCGTGCACCGTCTCGAAAATTCAAAATACTGGCCATTCACGATGTATTAGCCCATGGTAAGTCGTATGAGCATGGTTTCACGAAAAAACGCGACGGTCATAAACTTTGCGCAGAGTCGAGATTCGATCGGTTTTTCGTGCACCGTCTCGGAAATTCAAAATACTGGTCTTTCCCGTCTTATTAGCCCATGAGAAGTCGTACAGGCACGCTTTCGCAAAAAAATACGACGGTCATAAACTTTGCGCGAAGTCGCGCGCGAGTCGAGTTTCGATCGGTTTTTCGTGCACCGTCTCAGAAATTCAAAAAACTGGCCAATCACGATGTATTAGTCCATGGTAAGTCGTATGAGCATGGTTTCACGAGAAAACGCGACGGTCATAAACTTTGCGCAGAGTCGAGATTCGATCGGTTTTTCGTGCACCGTCTCGGAAATTCAAAATACTGGTCTTTCCCGTCTTATTTGCCCATGAGAAGTCGTACAAGCATGCTTTCGCAAAAAAATACGACGGTCAAAAACTTTGCGCGAAGTCGCGCGCGAGTCGAGATTCGATCGGTTTTTCGTGCACCGTCTCGGAAATTCAAAATACTAGTCTTTCCCGTCTTATTAGCCCATGAGAAGTCGTACAGGCACGCTTTCGCAAAAAAATACGACGGTCATAAACTTTGCGCAAAGTCGCGCGCGAGTCGAGTTTCGATCGGTTACTCGTGCACCGTCTCGGAAATTCAAAATACTGGCCATTCACGATGTATTAGTCCATGGTAAGTCGTATGAGCATGGTTTCACGAGAAAACGCGACGGTCATAAACTTTGCGCAGAGTCGAGATTCGATCGGTTTTTCGTGCACCTTCTCGGAAATTCAAAATACTGGTCTTTCCCGTCTTATTAGCCCATGAGAAGTCGTACAAGCATGCTTTCGCAAAAAAATTCGACGGTCAAAATCTTTGCGCGAAGTCGCGCGCGAGTCGAATTTCGATCGGTTTTTCGTGCACCGTCTCGGAAATTCAAAATACTTGTCTTTCCCGTCTTATTAGCCCATGAGAAGTCGTACAGGCACGCTTTCGCAAAAAAATACGACGGTCATAAACTTTGCTCCAAGTCGCGCGCGAGTCGAGTTTCGATCGGTTTTTCGTGACCGTCTCGGAAATTCAAAATACTGGCCATTCACGATGTATTAGGCCATGGTAAGTCGTATGAGCATGATTTCACGAAAAAACGCGACGGTTATAAACTTTGCGCAGAGTCGAGATTCGATCGGTTTTTCGTGCACCGTCTCGGAAATTCAAAATACTGGTCTTTCCCGTCTTATTAGCCCATGAGAAGTAGTACAAGCACGCTTTCGCAAAAAAATACGACGGTCATAAACTTTGCGCGAAATCGCACGCGAGTCGAGTTTCGATCGGTTTTTCGTGCACCATCTCGAAAATTCAAATTACTGGCCATTCACAATGTATTAGCCCATGGTAAGTCGTATGAGCATGGTTTCACGAAAAAACGCGACGGTCATAAACTTTGCGCAGAGTCGAGATTCGATCGGTTTTTCGTGCACCGTCTCGGAAATTCAAAATACTGGTCTTTCCCGTCTTATTAGCCCATGAGAAGTCGTACAGGCACGCTTTCGCAAAAAAATACGACGGTCATAAACTTTGCGCGAAGTCGCGCGCGAGTCGAGTTTCGATCGGTTTTTCGTGCACCGTCTCGGAAATTCAAAATACTGGCCATTCACGATGTATTAGTCCATGGTAAGTCGTATGAGCATGGTTTCACGAGAAAACGCGACGGTCATAAACTTTGCGCAGAGTCGAGATTCGATCGGTTTTTCGTGCACCGTCTCGGAAATTCAAAATACTGGTCTTTCCCGTCTTATTAGCCCATGAGAAGTCGTACAAGCATGCTTTCGCAAAAAAATACGACGGTCAAAAACTTTGCGCGAAGTCGCGCGCGATTCGAATTTCGATCGATTTTTCGTGCACCGTCTCGGAAATTCAAAATACTTGTCTTTCCCGTCTTATTAGCCCATGAGAAGTCGTACAGGCACGCTTTCGCAAAAAAATACGACAGTCATAAACTTTGCTCGAAGTCGCGCGCGAGGCGAGTTTCGATCGGTTTTTCGTGACCGTCTCGGAAATTCAAAATACTGGCCATTCACGATGTATTAGCCCATGGTAAGTCGTATGAGCATGATTTCACGAAAAAACGCGACGGTCATAAACTTTGCGCAGAGTCGAGATTCGATCGGTTTTTCGTGCACCGTCTCGGAAATTCAAAATACTGGTCTTTCCCGTCTTATTAGCCCATGAGAGTAGTACAAGCACGCTTTCGCAAAAAAATACGACGGTCATAAACTTTGCGCGAAGTCGCGCGCGAGTCGAGTTTCGATCTGTTTTTCGTGCACCGTCTCGAAAATTCAAAATACTAGCCATTCACGAAGTATTAGCCCATGGTAAGTCGTATGAGCATGGTTTCACGAAAAAACGCGACGGTCATAAACTTTGCGCAGAGTCGAGATTCGATCGGTTTTTCGTGCACCGTCTCGGAAATTCAAAATACTGATCTTTCCCGTCTTATTAGCCCATGAGAAGTCGTACAGGCACGCTTTCGCAAAAAAATACGACGGTCATAAACTTTGCGCGAAGTCGCGTGCGAGTCGAGTTTCGATAGGTTTTTCGTGCACCGTCTCGGAAATTCAAAATACCTGTCTTTCCCGTCTTATTAGCCCATGAGAAGTCGTACAGGCACGCTTTCGCAAAAAAATACGACGGTCATAAACTTTGCGCGAAGTCGCGCGCGAGTCGAGTTTCGATCGGTTTTTCGTGCACCGTCTCAGAAATTCAAAATACTGGCCATTCACGATGTATTAGTCCATGGTAAGTCGTATGAGCATGGTTTAAGGAAAAAACGCGACGGTCATAAACTTTGCGCAGAGTCGAGATTCGATCGGTTTTTCGTGCACCGTCTCGAAAATTCAAAATACTGGTCTTTCCCGTCTTATTAGCCCATGAGAAGTAAAGATATTGTATTTTGTAAAAGATTTGTACAAAGAAGCTTTGTCCACACAAGCCATAGACTAAAGCCTGAAGTCTCTTAGTGTAGTCGAGAAGATTGCAGCCCACCTAAAGAAGGTGAAATGAGCACGCTTCATCAAACTCATCTCCAAGAGTAGCATAAGGAAGTTAATAAATAATAAAATGCAATAGCTAGACTGTTCTGGACTACTTGTGGATACATCACAAAATATAAGCTTTGCCCCATATAATTACAATCTTCATCATTATTCGAGTGATTCTTGACGAATGGAAAAATTGAATCTTGTGAAAATATCTTTCTCTCTTCTTGTTAGGTGCTCTGTATTCAATTCTTGCTCCATACATGATCGTGAGTCCTGAAGAATCTCTATCAGAATTTGAGCTTTCTTCATGTTGTGACACTCAAAAATTCTGCCACACCTCTCCTTCCAAATCCACCAAATAGCACATCTGAATATAATTCGTGCTAGTTGTGTAAGAGGCCCCTTTCTTGAGAAGCTTTGCATAAGCATTTCTAATTCATGATGCAAGTTTGGCCGTGGTAGCCTTTGAAAATCAAATCGCTTCAAGATCTCCTTCCATATCCAAGATGAATAATCACAAGCAAAGTAGAGATGGTCAACACTTTCTTCATTTTGCATACACAAAGAGCACCGATTTACAATATAAATACCTCTTCGCTGCATATTGTCCATCGTAGGAAGTTTGCCGAGAAGGGCCTGCCATGTACATAAGGAATGTCGCTGTGAGCATGGACTATCCCATGTCCAACTACTTTGGATCCACTTGTTGTTTCGTCGTCTAATTTGGTTCCATGCAGATGTAGCACTAAATTTACCGTTATCATGAAGCCAAATAAGCATATCTGAAGAGTTGTTCTTGATTGTAATAGCCCTAATAGTCGGCCAAAGTAATAACATGTCAGGGGAGGTAGGGTTGGGAAGACACCAAGTACCATTGTTAATGAATTCAGAAACCTTCCAGTCTTTGGGAGCCCCCAGATCCTGTCGTACTCTATCACCAAATATCTGAAATATGCTTTTCCCATTCACCCAAGGATCATACCACATATTAATATTGGTTCCAGAAGAAATCACATAAGAAATATTGTTACGTAGCCATCTCCTTGCCTTTAGAATTCCTTTCCAAGCAGCAGAATGAGATGTTTTTGCAGATACTTCCCAGATTGATTCCTTGGTAAGGTACCTAGCAAAAACCCATTGTGACCATAAGGAAGACTTGTTTTGTAAAATATCCCATAATTGCTTTACCATACAAGCTTTATTCCAATCTCTAATATGTCGAAGATTCAGCCCCCCTTCATCCTTCGGTTTGCAAATGCTGTCCCAATTCACCATGTGCATTGCCTTACCATCTGTGCCATTCCAAAAGAAGTTCATAAGTAATTTATCAATATCATGGAGAAGCCCGGCTGGTAGAAGGAATGCATGAGACCAATAAATAGAATAAGAGGTCAACACAGATCGAATAAGTTCAAGTCGTCCAGCTTTAGAAAGAAGCCTATTTTTCCAAGAGGAAATTCTGTTCTTAATTTTTTGTATGATAGGCTGACAGGAGGCTTTGTTGATTCCAGTGGATATAAGTGGGAGACCCAAGTAAGGAACCGGTAAATTTCCTTCAGCAACTCCCAATGTTTGAGCAATATGATCCTTATTGTCAATGCAAGCACCCACATATACTTTGCTCTTTGCATGGTTTAGCTTAAGACCAGAAACTATACCAAATTCATTAAGAATATCTGCCAGATTACTCACAAAAACTGGATCATCTCGAAGGAAGATAATAAGGTCATCAGCAAATGTTATGTGAGAGATATAAATAGAACCATAATATGGTACCTTAATTTTGCCATTGGAAACAGCCTCTTCTAACATACAACTGAGTCCTTCCATTGCAATCGTAAAAAGATAAGGAGATAGTGGATCGCCTTGCCGAATGCCATTCTTACTCCCGAAGAAGCCAATAGGTGAACCATTAAAGAGAATCGAAAATTTTGGAGTTTCCAAGCAACATTGAATCCATTGAACCCAGCGCTGAGGGAAGCCCATATTATGGAGCATCATGTAAATAAATTGCCTATTGACTGAGTCAAAGGCCTTCCGTAAATCAGCTTTAAAACAGATCTTTTTCCCTCTTGTTTTTGAGTGTAGATCCTTAACCAAATCATTAGCAAGCAGGACATTATGATGGATACTCCTCCCTTTAATAAAAGCAGCCTGATTAGGACTAATGACCTTATTCATGACCTTTTGTAGTCTATCTGCCAGCAACTTAGAGATAACCTTATAAATAAAGTTGCACAGTGAAATAGGACGGTAGTTCTCCAATGAATCGGCTCCATCATTTTTAGGCACTAAAGAAATAAAAGTGCAATTCATTTCTTTCAGAATGTGACCTGAGGAGAAAAAATGTCGACAAGCTTTTATGACATCGTTGCCTACAATAGCCCATGCAATTTGATAAAACTCAGCTGGAAATCCATCTGGACCAGGGCTTTTGTGCTTCGGGGACTTAAAAACAACTTTCACAATTTCATCATCCGTTATTGGGGCATTAAGATGAGAGAGGGCTTCAGAATCAAGTCGTCTTGTAGGCCCAACATGAATACTATTAGGCTGCTGTTCCTGATTGAGTAAGGAATAAAAAAATTGCTCGGTGTAATTTTTAACCTCATCCAGATCCTCAATGAGATTACCATCTATACCTTTGCATTTTTTGATGCGATTAGTAGCCCTTCTGGTAGCAATAGCAGCATAGAAAAACTTCGTATTAGAATCCCCTAGAGTAAGCCAATGCTGTCGTGACTTCTGTTTCAAAAAGCATTCCTCCTGCTTCAAAGCTTGCATAAAGTTATTTCTAGCAGCAGCCTCTTTGTATATAAGATTCGCATCCAGAGGTTGAAGATTTAGCTCGCTTTGCACAGCCATAAGTTCTTTCTTGCATAACTGAACTCTGTCGTTGATATTTCCAAATGTAGTTGAATTCCACTTCTTCAGTGCTGCTTTGCATGCTTTTAGTTTTTGACATAGGATGTAAGGGGGAGAACCAAATACATTAATGTCCCAAGCTGACTTAATAACTTCGAGGAACTTTGGGTGAGAACTCCACATATTAAAAAATCTAAAAGGTTTCTTGACTCTTGGTAGTGCTTTATCTGCATGTATATGCATAATAGAGTGATCCGAAAATAACTTAGCACCGTACTCAAGAAGTGAATCTGGAAAAACTGCTAACCATTCCTGATTTATCAAACATCTGTCAAGTCGAGCCATAATTTTTCTTTCAGCAGTACTTTGATTGTTCCATGAGAACCAATCACCTACAGATTTCATGTCAGTCAATGCAGCAGTATCTATACAATCATTAAAATGTTGAAGCTGACATTCGGAAAGCACTCTACCCCCCACTTTCTCATTTGTGTATCTGACAGTATTAAAGTCACCGAGAACAACCCAAGGTACTGTAGGATAACTATTTGAAATGCTAACCAGATCACGCCATAGAGCATTCCTGTCAGACATACTGTTAGATGCATAAATACCGGTAATATTGAATTGACATCCAGTCTGTTTATCCTCTGCCTTAAGATGAATGAATTGATTAGTAGCAGAAATAAACCAAGCAGTAACAAGATTAGGATGCCATAAGACCCAAACTCGACCATAAGTATCCTGAGAATCATTAGTAAAAAGTTCTGCCTCAGGCCATATTAAATTCTTCTGAACTTGAACACGATGAGGTTTAATTTTTGTTTCCACAAGAATGACAATGTCACATGCAGCAGATCGGATTATTCTATTGAGCTCCCGACATTTCTCAGTCTTATTAAGTCCACGAACATTCCAACAGCTTATTTTCATCAATACTAGATAGAAGAAAGAGCATGCGATTTTGGGAGGACACTACCATCCTTTTTCTTATCCTTTGATTTTGCATGGTCCTCTCGCATAATATCTTTACCCTTTAATCCTTTATTCCTATATTTATCCACCTCATCCACAGCTTGCAAATGTTTAAATTTTTGCGTACCTTGAGGCAAGGAGTCCTGAATAGCGGGATGTGTCGAAGAGCGATGAGTTTGGTGAGTTGCAATGTCTTGGTTCCCAAGAGGTTGTTGAAATGAAATTTCCTGATTATCTGAAGGAGTGATTCGTGAAGGCGAGGTTGTTATTGGGGAGTGAGAACCTTGGGAAGCTCCTGCAGTGAAATTCTCTGATATAATAGGTAAAGATGGAAGTCCTGACTTGTCTTTCTCTTGTTCGTGTCGCTGCCCCAACGAGTCAGAGTGTTCAATCATCTTCTCCGCCATCACCACTGTTGGCACTGGAGTATCAGTGCTTGGATTAGTGGTAGTGACCCCATTCTGTGGCTCTTGGCGTGGTCGGTAGACCTGTGTGATTTTTTGTGAAGGCTGTTGGCAGGCACCATTTACATGTCCAAAAGATAGACAAACCTTGCATCGTTGTGGCTTCCAAGAATATGAGACTTTCACCTTTCGGGTGCTCCCATCAAGATCACGGTAAGAAACATCATTCGGCAGTTCCTCATCAGAAGAAACCATTACACAAGCTCTGGCAAAGGTCAATCTCGTTTGCGAAGCTGTTGCCTTATCAAGATACAATGGTTGTCCCAGGGTGCTAAAATACTGGCCATTCACGATGTATTAGCCCATGGTAAGTCGTATGAGCATGGTTTCACGAAAAACCGCGACGGTCATAAACTTTGCGCAGAGTCGAGATTCGATCGGTTTTTCGTGCACCGTCTCGGAAATTCAAAATACTGGTCTTTCCCGTCTTATTAGCCCATGAGAAGTCGTACAAGCATGCTTTCGCAAAAAAATACGACGGTCATAAACTTTGCGCGAAGTCGCGCGCGAGTCGAGTTTCGATCGGTTTTTCGCGCACCGTCTCGGAAATTCAAAATACTGGTCTTTCCCGTCTTATTAGCCCATGAGAAGTCATACAAGCATGCTTTCGCAAAAAAATACGACGGTCAAAAACTTTGCGCGAAGTCGCGCGCGATTCGAATTTCGATCGATTTTTCGTGCACCGTCTCGGAAATTCAAAATACTTGTCTTTCCCGTCTTATTAGCCCATTAGAAGTCGTACAGGCACGCTTTCGCAAAAAAATACGACAGTCATAAACTTTGCTCGAAGTCGCGCGCGAGGCGAGTTTCGATCGGTTTTTCCTGACCGTCTCGGAAATTCAAAATACTGGCCATTCACGATGTATTAGCCCATGGTAAGTCGTATGAGCATGATTTCACGAAAAAACGCGACGGTCATAAACTTTGCGCAGAGTCGAGATTCGATCGGTTTTTCGTGCACCGTCTCGGAAATTCAAAATACTGGTCTTTCCCGTCTTATTAGCCCATGAGAAGTAGTACAAGCACGCTTTCGTAAAAAAATACGACGGTCATAAACTTTGCGCGAAGTCGCGCGCGAGTCGAGTTTAGATTGGTTTTTCGTGCACCGTCTCGAAAATTCAAAATACTAGCCATTCACGAAGTATTAGCCCATGGTAAGTCGTATGAGCATGGTTTCACGAAAAAATGCGACGGTCATAAACTTTGCGCAGAGTCGAGATTCGATCGGTTTTTCGTGCACCGTCTCGGAAATTCAAAATACTGGTCTTTACCGTCTTATTAGCCCATGAGAAGTCGTACAGGCACGCTTTCGCAAAAAAATACGACGGTCATAAACTTTGCGCGAAGTCGCGCGCGAGTCGAGTTTCGATACGTTTTTCATGCACCGTCTCGGAAATTCAAAATACCTGTCTTTCCCATCTTATTAGCCCATGAAAAGTCGTACAGGCACGCTTTCGCAAAAAAATACGACGGTCATAAACTTTGCGCGAAGTCGCGCGCGAGTCGAGTTTCGATCGGTTTTTCGTGCACCGTCTCGGAAATTCAAAATACTGGCCATTCACGATGTATTAGTCCATGGTAAGTCGTATGAGCATGGTTTCACGAGAAAACGCGACGGTCATAAACTTTGCGCAGAGTCGAGATTCGATCGGTTTTTCGTGCACCGTCTCGGAAATTCAAAATACTGGTCTTTCCCGTCTTATTAGCCCATGAGAAGTCGTACAAGCATGCTTTCGCAAAAAAATACGACGGTCAAAAACTATGCGCGAAGTCGCGCGCGATTCGAATTTCGATCGATTTTTCGTGCACCGTCTCGGAAATTCAAAATACTTGTCTTTCCCGTCTTATTAGCCCATGAGAGGTCGTACAGGCACGCTTTCGTAAAAAAATACGACAATCATAAACTTTGCTCGAAGTCGCGCGCGAGTCGAGTTTCGATCGGTTTTTCGTGACCGTCTCGGAAATTCAAAATACTGGCCATTCACGATGTATTAGCCCATGGTAAGTCGTATGAGCATGATTTCACGAAAAAACACGACGGTTATAAACTTTGCGCAGAGTCGAGATTCGATCGGTTTTTCGTGCACCGTCTCGGAAATTCAAAATACTGATCTTTCCCGTCTTATTAGCCCATGAGAAGTAGTACAAGCACGCTTTCGCAAAAAAATACGACGGTCATAAACTTTGCGCGAAGTCGCGCGCGAATCGAGTTTCGATCGGTTTTTCGTGCACCGTCTCGGAAATTCAAAATGCTGGCCATTCACGATGTATTAGTCCATGGTAAGTCGTATGAGCATGGTTTCACGAGAAAACGCGACGGTCATAAACTTTGCGCATAGTCGAGATTCGATCGGTTTTTCGTGCACCGTCTCGGAAATTCAAAATACTGGTCTTTCCCATCTTATTAGCCCATGAGAAGTCGTACAGGCACGCTTTCGCAAAAAAATACGACGGTCATAAACTTTGCGCGAAGTCGCGCGCGAGTCGAGTTTCGATCGGTTTTTCGTGCACCGTCTCAGAAATTCAAAATACTGGCCAATCACGATGTATTAGTCCATGGTAAGTCGTATGAGCATGGTTTCACGAGAAAACGCGACGGTCATAAACTTTGCGCAGATTCGAGATTCGGTCGGTTTTTCGTGCACCGTCTCGGAAATTCAAAATACTGGTCTTTCCCGTCTTATTTGCTCATGAGAAGTCATACAAGCATGCTTTCGCAAAAAAATACGACGGTCAAAAACTTTGCGCGAAGTCGCGCGCGAGTCGAGATTCGATCGGTTTTTCGTGCACCGTCTCGGAAATTCAAAATACTAGTCTTTCCCGTCTTATTAGCCCATTTGAAGTCGTACAGGCACGCTTTCGCAAAAAAATACGACGGTCATAAACTTTGCGCGAAGTCGCGCGCGAGTCGAGTTTCGATCGGTTATTCGTGCACCGTCTCGGAAATTCAAAATACTGGCCATTCACGATGTATTAGTCCATGGTAAGTCGTATGAGCATGGTTTCACGAGAAAACGCGACGGTCATAAACTTTGCGCAGAGTCGAGATTCGATCGGTTTTTCGTGCACCGTCTCGGAAATTCAAAATACTGGTCTTTCCCGTCTTATTAGCCCATGAGAAGTCGTACAAGCATGCTTTCGCAAAAAAATACGACGGTCAAAAACTTTGCGCGAAGTCGCGCGCGAGTCGAATTTCGATCGGTTTTTCGTGCACCGTCTCGGAAATTCAAAATACTTGTCTTTCCCGTCTTATTAGCCCATGAGAAGTCGTACAGGCACGCTTTCGCAAAAAAATACGACGGTCATAAACTTTGCTCCAAGTCGCGCGCGAGTCGAGTTTCGATCGGTTTTTCGTGACCGTCTCGGAAATTCAAAATACTGGCCATTCATGATGTATTAGGCCATGGTAAGTCGTATGAGCATGATTTCACGAAAAAACGCGACGGTCATAAACTTTGCGCAGAGTCGAGATTCGATCAGTTTTTCGTGCACCGTCTCGGAAATTCAAATTACTGGTCTTTCCCGTCTTATTAGCCCATGAGAAGTAGTATAAGCACGCTTTCGCAAAAAAATACGACGGTCATAAACTTTGCGCGAAGTCGCACGCGAGTCGAGTTTCGATCGGTTTTTCGTGCACCGTCTCGAAAATTCAAAATACTGGCCATTCACGATGTATTAGCCCATGGTAAGTCGTATGAGCATGGTTTCACGAAAAAACGCGACGGTCATAAACTTTGCGCAGAGTCGAGATTCGATCGGTTTTTCGTGCACCGTCTCGGAAATTCAAAATACTGGTCTTTCCCGTCTTATTAGCCCATGAGAAGTCGTACAGGCACGCTTTCGCAAAAAAATATGACGGTCATAAACTTTGCGCGAAGTCGCGCGCGAGTCGAGTTACGATCGGTTTTTCGTGCACCGTCTCGGAAATTCAAAATACTGGCCATTCACGATGTATTAGTCCATGGTAAGTCGTATGAGCATGGTTTCACGAGAAAACGCGACGGTCATAAACTTTGCGCAGAGTCGAGATTCGATCGGTTTTTCGTGCACCGTCTCGGAAATTCAAAATACTGGTCTTTCCCGTCTTATTAGCCCATGAGAAGTCGTACAAGCATGCTTTCGCAAAAAAATACGACGGTCAAAAACTTTGCGCAAAGTCGCGCGCGATTCGAATTTCGATCGATTTTTCGTGCACCGTCTCGGAAATTCAAAATACTTGTCTTTCCCGTCTTATTAGCCCATGAGAAGTCGTACAGGCACGCTTTCGCAAAAAAATACGAAAGTCATTAACTTTGCTCGAAGTCGCGCGCGAGGTGAGTTTCGATCGGTTTTTCCTGACCGTCTCGGAAATTCAAAATACTGGCCATTCACGATGTATTAGCCCATGGTAAGTCGTATGAGCATGATTTCACGAAAAAACGCGACGGTCATAAACTTTGCGCAGAGTCGAGATTCGATCGGTTTTTCGTGCACCGTCTCGGAAATTCAAAATACTGGTCTTTCCCGTCTTATTAGCCCATGAGAAGTAGTACAAGCACGCTTTCGCAAAAAAATACGACGGTCATAAACTTTGCGCGAAGTCGCGCGCGAGTCGAGTTTCGATCGGTTTTTCGTGCACCGTCTCGAAAATTCAAAATACTAGCCATTCACGAAGTATTAGCCCATGGTAAGTCGTATGAGCATGGTTTCACGAAAAAACGCGACGGTCATAAACTTTGCGCAGAGTCGAGATTCGATCGGTTTTTCGTGCACCGTCTCGGAAATTCAAAATACTGGTCTTTCCCGTCTTATTAGCCCATGAGAAGTCGTACAGGCACGCTTTCGCAAAAAAATACGACGGTCATAAACTTTGCGCGAAGCCGCGCGCGAGTCGAGTTTCGATAGGTTTTTCGTGCACCGTCTCGGAAATTCAAAATACCTGTCTTTCCCGTCTTATTAGCCCATGAGAAGTCGTACAGGCACGCTTTCGCAAAAAAATACGACGGTCATAAACTTTGCGCGAAGTCGCGCGCGAGTCGAGTTTCGATCGGTTTTTCATGCACCGTCTCGGAAATTCAAAATACTGGCCATTCACGATGTATTAGCCCATGGTAAGTCGTATGAGCAAGATTTCACGAAAAAACACGACGGTCATAAACTTTGCGCAGAGTCGAGATTCGATCGGTTTTTCGTGCACCGTCTCGGAAATTCAAAATACTGATCTTTCCCGTCTTATTAGCCCATGAGAAGTAGTACAAGCACGCTTTTGCAAAAAAATACGACGGTCATAAACTTTGCGCGAAGTCGCGCGCGAGTCGAGTTTCGATCGGTTGTTCGTGCGCCGTCTCGGAAATTCAAAATACTGGCCATTCACGATGTATTAGTCCATGGTAAGTCGTATGAGCATGGTTTCACGAGAAAACGCGACGGTCATAAACTTTGCGCAGAGTCGAGATTCGATCGGTTTTTCGTGCACCGTCTCGGAAATTCAAAATACTGGTCTTTCCCGTCTTATTAGCCCATGAGAAGTCGTACAAGCATGTTTTCGCAAAAAAATACGACGGTCAAAAACTTTGCGCGAAGTCGCGCGCGAGTCGAATTTCGATCGGTTTTTCGTGCACCGTCTCGGAAATTCAAAATACTTGTCTTTCCCGTCTTATTAGCCCATGAGAAGTCGTACAGGAACGCTTTCGCAAAAAAATACGACGGTCATAAACTTTGCTCCAAGTCGCGCGCGAGTCGAGTTTCGATCGGTTTTTCGTGACCGTCTCGGAAATTCAAAATACTGGTCATTCACGATGTATTAGGCCATGGTAAGTCGTATGAGCATGATTTCACGAAAAAAACGCGACGTTCATAAACTTTGCGCAGAGTCGAGATTCGATCGGTTTTTCGTGCACCGTCTCGGAAATTCAAAATACTGGTCTTTCCCGTCTTATTAGCCCATGAGAAGTAGTACAAGCACGCTTTCGCAAAAAAATACGACGGTCATAAACTTTGCGCGAAGTCGCACGCGAGTCGAGT
This sequence comes from Ensete ventricosum, assembly GCA_029747655.1. NCBI lineage: Eukaryota > Viridiplantae > Streptophyta > Magnoliopsida > Zingiberales > Musaceae > Ensete > Ensete ventricosum. Next base: position 25,916,641 of record JAQQAF010000004.1, on the reverse strand, counting down.
TTCGATCGGTTTTTCGTGCACCGTCTCGAAAATTCAAAATACTGGCCATTCACGATGTATTAGCCCATGGTTAGTCGTATGAGCATGGTTTCACGAAAAAATGCGACGGTCATAAACTTTGCGCAGAGTCGAGATTCGATCGGTTTTTCGTGCACCGTCTCGGAAATTCAAAATACTGGTCTTTCCCGTCTTATTAGCCCATGAGAAGTCGTACAGGCACGCTTTCGCAAAAAAATACGACGGTCATAAACTTTGCGCGAAGTCGCGCGCGAGTCGAATTTCGATCGGTTTTTCGTGCACCGTCTCGGAAATTCAAAATACCTGTCGTTCCCGTCTTATTAGCCCATGAGAAGTCGTACAGGCACGCTTTCGCAAAAAAATACGATGGTTATAAACTTTGCGCGAAGTCGCGCGCGAGTCGAGTTTCGATTGGTTTTTCGTGCACCGTTTCAGAAATTCAAAATACTGGCCATTCACGATGTATTAGCCCATGGTAAGTCGTATGAGCTTGGTTTCACGAAAAAACGCGACGGTAATAAACTTTGCGCAGAGTCGAGATTCGATCGGTTTTTCGTGCACCGTCTCGGAAATTCAAAATACTGGTCTTTCCCGTCTTATTAGCCCATGGGAAGTCGTACTGGCACGCTTTCGCGAAAAAATACGACGGTCATAAACTTTGCGCGAAGTCGCGCGCGAGTCGAGTTTCGATCGGTTTTTCGTGCACCGTCTCAGAAATTCAAAATACTGGCCAATCACGATGTATTAGTCCATGGTAAGTCGTATGAGCATGGTTTCAGGAGAAAACGCGACGGTCATAAACTTTGCGCAGAGTCGAGATTCGATCGGTTTTTCGTCCACCGTCTCGGAAATTCAAAATACTGGTCTGTCCCGTCTTATTAGCCCATGAGAAGTCGTACAGGCACGCTTTCGCAAAAAAATACGACGGTCATAAACTTTGCGCGAAGTCGCGCGCGAGTCGAATTTCGATCGGTTTTTCGTGCACCGTCTCGGAAATTCAAAATACCTGTCGTTCCCGTCTTATTAGCCCATGAGAAGTCGTACAGGCACGCTTTCGCAAAAAAATACGACGGTCATAAACTTTGCGCGAAGTCGCGCGCGAGTCGAGTTTCGATCGGTTTTTCGTGCACCGTCTCAGAAATTCAAAATACTAGCCAATCACGATGTATTAGTCCATGGTAAGTCGTATGAGCATGGTTTCACGAGAAAACGCGACGGTCATAAACTTTGCGCAGATTCGAGATTCGATCGGTTTTTCGTGCACCGTCTCGGAAATTCAAAATACTGGTCTTTCCCGTCTTATTAGCCCATGAGAAGTAGTACAAGCACGCTTTCGCAAAAAAATACGACGGTCATAAACTTTGCGCGAAGTTGCACGCGAATCGAGTTTCGATCGGTTTTTCGTGCACCGTCTCGAAAATTCAAAATACTGGCCATTCACGATGTATTAGCCCATGGTAAGTCGTATGAGCATGGTTTCACGAAAAAACGCGACGGACATAAACTTTGCGCAGAGTCGAGATTCGATCGGTTTTTCGTGCACCGTCTCGGAAATTCAAAATACTGGTCTTTCCCGTCTTATTAGCCCATGAGAAGTCGTACAGGCACGCTTTCGCAAAAAAATACGACGGTCATAAACTTTGCGCGAAGTCGCGCGCGAGTCGAGTTTCGATCGGTTTTTCGTGCACCGTCTCAGAAATTCAAAATACTGGCCAATCACGATGTATTAGTCCATGGTAAGTCGTATGAGCATGGTTTCACGAGAAAACGCGACGGTCATAAACTTTGCGCAGAGTCGAGATTCGATCGGTTTTTCGTGCACCGTCTCGGAAATTCAAAATACTAGTCTTTCCCGTCTTATTAGCCCATTTGAAGTCGTACAGGCACGCTTTCGCAAAAAAAATACGACGGTCATAAACTTTGCGCGAAGTCGCGCGCGAGTCGAGTTTCGATCGGTTATTCGTGCACCGTCTCGGAAATTCAAAATACTGGCCATTCACGATGTATTAGTCCATGGTAAGTCGTATGAGCATGGTTTCACGAGAAAACTCGACGGTCATAAACTTTGCGCAGAGTCGAGATTCGATCGGTTTTTCGTGCACCGTCTCGGAAATTCAAAATACTGGTCTTTCCCGTCTTATTAGCCCATGAGAAGTCGTACAAGCATGCTTTCGCAAAAAAATACGACGGTCAAAAACTTTGCGCGAAGTCGCGCGCGAGTCGAATTTCGATCGGTTTTTCGTGCACCGTCTCGGAAATTCAAAATACTTGTCTTTCCCGTCTTATTAGCCCATGAGAAGTCGTACAGGCACGCTTTCGCAAAAAAATACGACGGTCATAAACTTTGCTCCAAGTCGCGCGCGAGTCGAGTTTCGATCGGTTTTTCGTGACCATCTCGGAAATTCAAAATACTGGCCATTCATGATGTATTAGGCCATGGTAAGTCGTATGAGCATGATTTCACGAAAAAACGCGACGGTCATAAACATTGCGCAGAGTCGAGATTCGATCTGTTTTTTGTGCACCGTCTCGGAAATTCAAATTACTGGTCTTTCCCGTCTTATTAGCCCATGAGAAGTAGTACAAGCACGCTTTCGCAAAAAAATACGACGGTCATAAACTTTGCGCGAAGTCGCACGCGAGTCGAGTTTCGATCGGTTTTTTCGTGCACCGTCTCGAAAATTCAAAATACTGGCCATTCACGATGTATTAGCCCATGGTAAGTCGTATGAGCATGGTTTCACGAAAAAACGCGACGGTCATAAACTTTGCGCAGAGTCGAGATTCGATCGGTTTTTCGTGCACCGTCTCGGAAATTCAAAATACTGGTCTTTCCCGTCTTATTAGCCCATGAGAAGTCGTACAGGCACGCTTTCGCAAAAAAATACGACGGTCATAAACTTTGCGCGAAGTCGCGCGCGAGTCGAGTTTCGATCGGTTTTTCGTGCACCGTCTCGGAAATTCAAAATACTGGCCATTCACGATGTATTAGTCCATGGTAAGTCGTATGAGCATGGTTTCACGAGAAAACGCGACGGTCATAAACTTTGCGCAGAGTCGAGATTCGATCGGTTTTTCGTGCACCGTCTCGGAAATTCAAAATACTGGTCTTTCCCGTCTTATTAGCCCATGAGAAGTCGTACAAGCATGCTTTCGCAAAAAAATACGACGGTCAAAAACTTTGCGCGAAGTCGCGCGCGATTCGAATTTCGATCGATTTTTCGTGCACCGTCTCGGAAATTCAAAATACTTGTCTTTCCCGTCTTATTAGCCCATGAGAAGTCGTACAGGCACGCTTTCGCAAAAAAATACGACAGTCATAAACTTTGCTCGAAGTCGCGCGCGAGGTGAGTTTCGATCGGTTTTTCCTGACCGTCTCGGAAATTCAAAATACTGGCCATTCACGATGTATTAGCCCATGGTAAGTCGTATGAGCATGATTTCACGAAAAAACGCGACGGTCATAAACTTTGCGCAGAGTCGAGATTCGATCGGTTTTTCGTGCACCGTCTCGGAAATTCAAAATACTGGTCTTTCCCGTCTTATTAGCCCATGAGATGTAGTACAAGCACGCTTTCGCAAAAAAATACGACGGTCATAAACTTTGCGCGAAGTCGCGCGCGAGTCGAGTTTCGATCGATTTTTCGTGCACCGTCTCGAAAATTCAAAATACTAACCATTCACGAAGTATTAGCCCATGGTAAGTCAAAAACTAAAAGCATGCAAAGCAGCACTGAAGAAGTGGAATTCAACTACATTTGGAAATATCAACGATAGGGTTCAGTTATGCAAGAAAGAACTTATGGCTGTGCAAAGCGAGCTAAATCTTCAGCCTCTGGATGCGAATCTTATATACAAAGAGGCTGCTGCTAGAAATAACTTTATGCAAGCTTTGAAGCAGGAGGAATGCTTTTTGAAACAGAAGTCACGACAGCATTGGCTTACTTTAGGGGATTCTAATACGAAGTTTTTCTATGCTGCTATTGCTACCAGAAGGGCTACTAATCGCATCAAAAAATGCAAAGGTATAGATGGTAATCTCATTGAGGATCTGGATGAGGTTAAAAATTACACCAAGCAATTTTTTTATTCCTTACTCAATCAGGAACAGCAGCCTAATAGTATTCATGTTGGGCCTACAAGACGACTTGATTCTGAAGCCCTCTCTCATCTTAATGCCCCAATAACGGATGATGAAATTGTGAAAGTTGTTTTTAAGTCCCCGAAGCACAAAAGCCCTGGTCCAGATGGATTTCCAGCTGAGTTTTATCAAATTGCATGGGCTATTGTAGGCAACGATGTCATAAAAGCTTGTCGACATTTTTTCTCCTCAGGTCACATTCTTAAAGAAATGAATTGCACTTTTATTTCTTTAGTGCCTAAAAATGATGGAGCCGATTCATTGGAGAACTACCGTCCTATTTCACTGTGCAACTTTATTTATAAGGTTATCTCTAAGTTGCTGGCAGATAGACTACAAAAGGTCATGAATAAGGTCATTAGTCCTAATCAGGCTGCTTTTATTAAAGGGAGGAGTATCCATCATAATGTCCTGCTTGCTAATGATTTGGTTAAGGATCTACATTCTAAAACAAGAGGAAAAAAGATCTGTTTTAAAGCTGATTTACGAAAGGCCTTTGACTCAGTCAATAGGAATTTTATTTACATGATGCTCCATAATATGGGCTTCCCTCAGCACTGGGTTAAATGGATTCAATGTTGCTTGGAAACTCCAAAATTTTCAATTCTCTTTAATGGTTCACCTATTGGCTTCTTTGGGAGTAAGAATGGCATTCGGCAAGGCGATCCACTATCTCCTTATCTTTTTACCATTGCAATGGAAGGGCTCAGTTGTATGTTAGAAGAGGCTGTTTCCAATGGCAAAATTAAGGTACCACATTATGGTTCTGTTTATATCTCTCACATAACATTTGCCGACGACCTTATTATCTTCCTTCGAGATGATCCAGTTTCTGTGAGTAATCTGGCAGATATTCTTAATGAATTTGGTAAAGTTTCTGGTCTTAAGCTAAACCATGCAAAGAGCAAAGTATATGTGGGTGCTTGCATTGACAATAAGGATCATATTGCTCAAACATTGGGAGTTGCTGAAGGAAATTTACCGGTTCCTTACTTGGGTCTCCCACTTATATCCACTGGAATCAACAAAGCCTCCTGTCAGCCTATTATACAAAAAATTAAGAACAGAATTTCCTCTTGGAAAAATAGGCTTCTTTCTAAAGCTGGACGACTTGAACTTATTCGATCCGTGTTGATCTCTTATTCTATTTATTGGTCTCATGCATTCCTTCTACCTGCCGGGCTTCTCCATGATATTGATAAATTACTTATGAACTTCTTTTGGAATGGCACAGATGGTAAGGCAATGCACATGGTGAATTGGGACAGCATTTGCAAACCGAAGGATGAAGGGGGGCTGAATCTTCGACATATTAGAGATTGGAATAAAGCTTGTATGGTAAAGCAATTATGGGATATTTTACAAAACAAGTCTTCCTTATGGTCACAATGGGTTTTTGCTAGGTACCTAACTAAGGAATCAATCTGGGAAACATCTGCAAAAACATCTCATTCTTCTGCTTGGAAAGGAATTCTGAAGGCAAGGCGATGGCTACGTAACAATATTTCTTATGTGATTTCTTCTGGAACCAATATTAATATGTGGTATGATCCTTGGGTGAATGGGAAAAGTATATTTCAGATATTTGGTGATAGAGTACGACAGGATCTGGGGGCTCCCAAAGACTGGAAGGTTTCTGAATTCATTAACAATGGTACTTGGTGTCTTCCCAACCCTACCTCCCCTGACATGTTATTACTTTGGCCGACTATTAGGGCTATTCCAATCATGAACAACTCTTCAGATATGCTTATTTGGCTTCATGATAACGGTAAATTTAGTGCTACATCTGCATGGAACCAAATTAGACGACGAAACAACAAGTGGATCCAAAGTAGTTGGACATGGGATAGTCCATGCTCACAGCGACATTCCTTATGTACATGGCAGGCCCTTCTCGGCAAACTTCCTACGATGGACAATATGCAGCGAAGAGGTATTTATATTGTAAATCGGTGCTCTTTGTGTATGCAAAATGAAGAAAGTGTTGACCATCTCTACTTTGCTTGTGATTATTCATCTTGGATATGGAAGGAGATCTTGAAGCGATTTGATTTTCAAAGGCTACCACGGCCAAACCTGCATCATGAATTAGAAATGCTTATGCAAAGCTTCTCAAGAAAGGGGCCTCTTACACAACTAGCAAGAATTATATTCAGATGTGCTATATGGTGGATTTGGAAGGAGAGGTGTGGCAGAATTTTTGAGTGTCACAACATGAACAAAGCTCAAATTCTGATAGAGATTCTTCAGGACTCACGATCATGTATGGAGCAAGAATTGAATACAGAGCACCTAACAAGAAGAGAGAAAGATATTTTCACAAGATTCAATTTTTCCATTCGTCAAGAATCACTCGAATAATGATGAAGATTGTAATGTATTATATGGGGCAAAGCTTATATTTTGTGATGTATGCACAAGTAGTCCAGAACAGACTAGCTATTGCATTTATTATTTATTAACTTCCTTATGCTACTCTTGGAGATGAGTTTGATGAAGCGTGCCCATTTCACCTTCTTTAGGTGGGGTGCAATCTTCTCGACTACACTAAGAGACTTCAGGCTTTAGTCTATGGCTTGTATAGACAAAGCTTCTTTGTACAAATCTTTTACAAAATACATTATCTTTACTTACCAAAAAAAAATATTAGCCCATGGTAAGTCGTATGAGCATGGTTTCAGGAGAAAACGCGACGGTCATAAACTTTGCGCAGAGTCGAGATTCGATCGGTTTTTCGTGCACCGTCTCGGAAATTCAAAATACTGGTCTTTCCCGTCTTATTAGCCCATGAGAAGTCGTACAGGCATGCTTTCGCAAAAAAATACGACGGTCATAAACTTTGCGCGAAGTCGCGCGCGAGTCGAGTTTCGATAGGTTTTTCGCGCACCGTCTCGGAAATTCAAAATACTGGTCTTTCCCGTCTTATTAGCCCATGAGAAGTCATACAAGCATGCTTTCGCAAAAAAATACGACGGTCAAAAACTTTGCGCGAAGTCGCGCGCGATTCGAATTTCGATCGATTTTTCGTGCACCGTCTCGGAAATTCAAAATACTTGTCTTTCCCGTCTTATTAGCCCATGAGAAGTCGTACTGGCACGCTTTCGCAAAAAAATACGACAGTCATAAACTTTGCTCGAAGTCGCGCGCGAGGTGAGTTTCGATCGGTTTTTCCTGACCGTCTCGGAAATTCAAAATACTGGCCATTCACGATGTATTAGCCCATGGTAAGTCGTATGAGCATGATTTCACGAAAAAATGCGACGGTCATAAACTTTGCGCAGAGTCGAGATTCGATCGGTTTTTCGTGCACCGTCTCGGAAATTCAAAATACTGGTCTTTCCCGTCTTATTAGCCCATGAGAAGTCGTACAGGCATGCTTTCGCAAAAAAATACGACGGTCATAAACTTTGCGCGAAGTCGCGCGCGAGTCGAGTTTCGATAGGTTTTTCGTGCACCGTCTCGGAAATTCAAAATACCTGTCTTTCCCGTCTTATTAGCCCATGAGAAGTCGTACAGGCACGCTTTCGCAAAAAAATACGACGGTCATAAACTTTGCGCGAAGTCGCGCGCGAGTCGAGTTTCGATCGGTTTTTCGTGCACCGTCTCGGAAATTCAAAATACTGGCCATTCACGATGTATTAGTCCATGGTAAGTCGTATGAGCATGGTTTCACGAGAAAACGCGACGGTCATAAACTTTGCGCAGAGTCGAGATTCGATCGGTTTTTCGTGCACCGTCTCGGAAATTCAAAATACTGGTCTTTCCCGTCTTATTAGCCCATGAGAAGTCGTACAAGCATGTTTTCGCAAAAAAATACGACGGTCAAAAACTTTGCGCGAAGTCGCGCGCGATTCGAATTTCGATCGATTTTTCGTGCACCGTCTCGGAAATTCAAAATACTTGTCTTTCCCGTCTTATTAGCCCATGAGAGGTCGTACAGGCACGCTTTCGTAAAAAAATACGACAGTCATAAACTTTGCTCGAAGTCGCGCGCGAGTCGAGTTTCGATCGGTTTTTCGTGACCGTCTCGGAAATTCAAAATACTGGCCATTCACGATGTATTAGCCCATGGTAAGTCGTATGAGCATGATTTCACGAAAAAACACGACGGTCATAAACTTTGCGCAGAGTCGAGATTCGATCGGTTTTTCGTGCACCGTCTCGGAAATTCAAAATACTGATCTTTCCCATCTTATTAGCCCATGAGAAGTTGTACAAGCACGCTTTCGCAAAAAAATACGACGGTCATAAACTTTGCGCGAAGTCGCGCGCGAGTCGAGTTTCGATCGGTTTTTCGTGCACCGTCTCGAAAATTCAAAATACTGGCCATTCACGATGTATTAGCCCATGGTTAGTCGTATGAGCATGGTTTCACGAAAAAATGCGACGGTCATAAACTTTGCGCAGAGTCGAGATTCGATCGGTTTTTCGTGCACCGTCTCGGAAATTCAAAATACTGGTCTTTCCCGTCTTATTAGCCCATGAGAAGTCGTACAGGCACGCTTTCGCAAAAAAATACGACGGTCATAAACTTTGCGCGAAGTCGCGCGCGAGTCGAATTTCGATCGGTTTTTCGTGCACCGTCTCGGAAATTCAAAATACCTGTCGTTCCCGTCTTATTAGCCCATGAGAAGTCGTACAGGCACGCTTTCGCAAAAAAATACGATGGTTATAAACTTTGCGCGAAGTCGCGCGCGAGTCGAGTTTCGATTGGTTTTTCGTGCACCGTTTCAGAAATTCAAAATACTGGCCATTCACGATGTATTAGCCCATGGTAAGTCGTATGAGCTTGGTTTCACGAAAAAACGCGACGGTAATAAACTTTGCGCAGAGTCGAGATTCGATCGGTTTTTCGTGCACCGTCTCGGAAATTCAAAATACTGGTCTTTCCCGTCTTATTAGCCCATGGGAAGTCGTACTGGCACGCTTTCGCAAAAAAATACGACGGTCATAAACTTTGCGCGAAGTCGCGCGCGAGTCGAGTTTCGATCGGTTTTTCGTGCACCGTCTCAGAAATTCAAAATACTGGCCAATCACGATGTATTAGTCCATGGTAAGTCGTATGAGCATGGTTTCAGGAGAAAACGCGACGGTCATAAACTTTGCGCAGAGTCGAGATTCGATCGGTTTTTCGTCCACCGTCTCGGAAATTCAAAATACTGGTCTTTCCCGTCTTATTAGCCCATGAGAAGTCGTACAGGCACGCTTTCGCAAAAAAATACGACGGTCATAAACTTTGCGCGAAGTCGCGCGCGAGTCGAATTTCGATCGGTTTTTCGTGCACCGTCTCGGAAATTCAAAATACCTGTCGTTCCCGTCTTATTAGCCCATGAGAAGTCGTACAGGCACGCTTTCGCAAAAAAATACGATGGTTATAAACTTTGCGCAAAGTCGCGCGCGAGTCGAGTTTCGATTGGTTTTTCGTGCACCGTTTCAGAAATTCAAAATACTGGCCATTCACGATGTATTAGCCCATGGTAAGTCGTATGAGCTTGGTTTCACGAAAAAACGCGACGGTAATAAACTTTGCGCAGAGTCGAGATTCGATCGGTTTTTTGTGCACCGTCTCGGAAATTCAAAATACTGGTCTTTCCCGTCTTATTAGCCCATGAGAAGTCGTACTGGCACGCTTTCGCAAAAAAATACGACGGTCATAAACTTTGCGTGAAGTCGCGCGCGAGTCGAGTTTCGATCGGTTTTTCGTGCACCGTCTCAGAAATTCAAAATACTGGCCAATCACGATGTATTAGTCCATGGTAAGTCGTATGAGCATGGTTTCAGGAGAAAACGCGACGGTCATAAACTTTGCGCAGAGTCGAGATTCGATCGGTTTTTCGTGCACCGTCTCGGAAATTCAAAATACTGGTCTTTCCCGTCTTATTAGCCCATGAGAAGTCGTACAGGCACGCTTTCGCAAAAAAATACGACGGTCATAAACTTTGCGCGAAGTCGCGCGCGAGTCGAGTTTCGATCGGTTTTTCGTGCACCGTCTCAGAAATTCAAAATACTAGCCAATCACGATGTATTAGTCCATGGTAAGTCGTATGAGCATGGTTTCACGAGAAAACGCGACGGTCATAAACTTTGCGCAGATTCGAGATTCGATCGGTTTTTCGTGCACCGTCTCGGAAATTCAAAATACTGGTCTTTCCCGTCTTATTTGCCCATGAGAAGTCGTACAAGCATGCTTTCGCAAAAAAATACGTCGGTCAAAAACTTTGCGCGAAGTCGCGCGCGACTCGAGATTCGATCGGTTTTTCGTGCACCGTCTCGGAAATTCAAAATACTAGTCTTTCCCGTCTTTTTAGCACATTTGAAGTCGTACAGGCACGCTTTCGCAAAAAAATACGACGGTCATAAACTTTACGCGAAGTCGCGCGCGAGTCGAGTTTCGATCGGTTATTCGTGCACCGTCTCAGAAATTCAAAATACTGGCCATTCACGATGTATTAGGCCATGGTAAGTCGTATGAGCATGGTTTCACGAGAAAACGCGACGGTCATAAACTTTGCGCAGAGTCGAGATTCGATCGGTTTTTCGTGCACCGTCTCGGAAATTCAAAATACTGGTCTTTCCCGTCTTATTAGCCCATGAGAAGTAGTACAAGCACGCTTTCGCAAAAAAATACGACGGTCATAAACTTTGCGCGAAGTCGCACGCGAGTCGAGTTTCGATCGGTTTTTCGTGCACCGTCTCGAAAATTCAAAATACTGGCCATTCACGATGTATTAGCCCATGGTAAGTCGTATGAGCATGGTTTCATGAAAAAACGCGACGGTCATAAACTTTGCGCAGAGTCGAGATTCGATCGGTTTTTCGTGCACCGTCTCGGAAATTCAAAATACTGGTCTTTCCCGTCTTATTAGCCCATGAGAAGTCGTACAGGCACGCTTTCGCAAAAAAATACGACGGTCATAAACTTTGCGCGAAGTCGCGCGCGAGTCGAGTTTCGATCGGTTTTTCGTGCACCGTCTCGGAAATTCAAAATACTGGCCATTCACGATGTATTAGTCCATGGTAAGTCGTATGAGCATGGTTTCACGAGAAAACGCGACGGTTATAAACTTTGCGCAGAGTCGAGATTCGATCGGTTTTTCGTGCACCGTCTCGGAAATTCAAAATACTGGTCCTTCCCGTCTTATTCGCCCATGAGAAGTCGTACAAGCAAGCTTTCGCAAAAAAATACGACGGTCAAAAACTTTGCGCGAAGTCGCGCGCGATTCGAATTTCGATCGATTTTTCGTGCACCGTCTCGGAAATTCAAAATACTTGTCTTTCCCGTCTTATTAGCCCATGAGAAGTCGTACAGGCACGCTTTCGCAAAAAAATACGACAGTCATAAACTTTGCTCGAAGTCGCGCGCGAGGCGAGTTTCGATCGGTTTTTCCTGACCGTCTCGGAAATTCAAAATACTGGCCATTCACGATGTATTAGCCCATGGTAAGTCGTATGAGCATGATTTCACGAAAAAACGCGACGGTCATAAACTTTGCGCAGAGTCGAGATTCGATCGGTTTTTCGTGCACCGTCTCGGAAATTCAAAATACTGGTCTTTCCCGTCTTATTAGCCCATGAGAAGTAGTACAAGCACGCTTTCGCAAAAAAATACGACGGTCAAAAACTTTGCGCGAAGTCGCACGCGAGTCGAGTTTCGATCGGTTTTTCGTGCACCGTCTCGAAAATTCAAAATACTGGCCATTCACGATGTATTAGCCCATGGTAAGTCGTATGAGCATGGTTTCACGAAAAAACGCGACGGACATAAACTTTGCGCAGAGTCGAGATTCGATCGGTTTTTCGTGCACCGTCTCGGAAATTCAAAATACTGGTCTTTCCCGTCTTATTAGCCCATGAGAAGTCGTACAGGCACGCTTTCGCAAAAAAATACGACGGTCATAAACTTTGCGCGAAGTCGCGCGCGAGTCGAGTTTCGATAGGTTTTTCGTGCACCGTCTCGGAAATTCAAAATACCTGTCTTTCCCGTCTTATTAGCCCATGAGAAGTCGTACAGGCACGCTTTCACAAAAAAATACGACGGTCATAAACTTTGCGCGAAGTCGCGCGCGAGTCGAGTTTCGATCGGTTTTTCGTGCACCGTCTCGGAAATTCAAAATACTGGCCATTCACGATGTATTAGTCCATGGTAAGTCGTATGAGCATGGTTTCACGAGAAAACGCGACGGTCATAAACTTTGCGCAGAGTCAAGATTCGATCGGTTTTTCGTGCACCGTCTCGGAAATTCATAATGCTGGTCTTTCCCGTCTTATTAGCCCATGAGAAGTCGTACAGGCACGCTTTCGCAAAAAAATACGACGGTCATAAACTTTGCGCGAAGTCGCGCGCGAGTCGAGTTTCGATAGGTTTTTCGCGCACCGTCTCGGAAATTCAAAATACCTGTCTTTCCCGTCTTATTAGCACATGAGAAGTCGTACAGGCACGCTTTCGTAAAAAAATACGACGGTCATAAACTTTCCACGAAGTCGCGCGCGAGTCGAGTTTCGATCGGTTTTTCGTGCACCGTCTCGGAAATTCAAAATACTGGCCATTCACGATGTATTAGTCCATGGTAAGTCGTATGAGCATGGTTTCAGGAGAAAACGCGACGGTCATAAACTTTGCGCAGAGTCGAGATTCGATCGGTTTTTCGTCCACCGTCTCGGAAATTCAAAATACTGGTCTTTCCCGTCTTATTAGCCCATGAGATGTCGTACAGGCACGCTTTCGCAAAAAAATACGACGGTCATAAACTTTGCGCGAAGTCGCGCGCGAGTCGAATTTCGATCGGTTTTTTCGTGCACCGTCTCGGAAATTCAAAATACCTGTCGTTCCCGTCTTATTAGCCCATGAGAAATCGTACAGGCACGCTTTCGCAAAAAAATACGATGGTTATAAACTTTGCGCGAAGTCGCGCGCGAGTCGAGTTTCGATTGGTTTTTCGTGCACCGTTTCAGAAATTCAAAATACTGGCCATTCACGATGTATTAGCCCATGGTAAGTCGTATGAGCTTGGTTTCACGAAAAAACGCGACGGTAATAAACTTTGCGCAGAGTCGAGATTCGATCGGTTTTTTGTGCACCGTCTCGGAAATTCAAAATACTGGTCTTTCCCGTCTTATTAGCCCATGAGAAGTCGTACTGGCACGCTTTCGCAAAAAAATACGACGGTCATAAACTTTGCGTGAAGTCGCGCGCGAGTCGAGTTTCGATCGGTTTTTCGTGCACCGTCTCAGAAATTCAAAATACTGGCCAATCACGATGTATTAGTCCATGGTAAGTCGTATGAGCATGGTTTCAGGAGAAAACGCGACGGTCATAAACTTTGCGCAGAGTCGAGATTCGATCGGTTTTTCGTGCACCGTCTCGGAAATTCAAAATACTGGTCTTTCCCGTCTTATTAGCCCATGAGAAGTCGTACAGGCACGCTTTCGCAAAAAAATACGACGGTCATAAACTTTGCGCGAAGTCGCGCGCGAGTCGAGTTTCGATCGGTTTTTCGTGCACCGTCTCAGAAATTCAAAATACTGGCCAATCACGATGTATTAGTCCATGGTAAGTCGTATGAGCATGGTTTCACGAGAAAACGCGACGGTCATAAACTTTGCGCAGATTCGAGATTCGATCGGTTTTTCGTGCACCGTCTCGGAAATTCAAAATACTGGTCTTTCCCGTCTTATTTGCCCATGAGAAGTCGTACAAGCATGCTTTCGCAAAAAAATACGTCGGTCAAAAACTTTGCGCGAAGTCGCGCGCGAGTCGAGATTCGATCGGTTTTTCGTGCACCGTCTCGGAAATTCAAAATACTAGTCTTTCCCGTCTTTTTAGCACATTTGAAGTCGTACAGGCACGCTTTCGCAAAAAAATACGACGGTCATAAACTTTACGCGAAGTCGCGCGCGAGTCGAGTTTCGATAGGTTTTTCGTGCACCGTCTCGGAAATTCAAAATACCTGTCTTTCCCGTCTTATTAGCCCATGAGAAGTCGTACAGGCACGCTTTCACAAAAAAATACGACGGTCATAAACTTTGCGCGAAGTCGCGCGCGAGTCGAGTTTCGATCGGTTTTTCGTGCACCGTCTCGGAAATTCAAAATACTGGCCATTCACGATGTATTAGTCCATGGTAAGTCGTATGAGCATGGTTTCACGAGAAAACGCAACGGTCATAAACTTTGCGCAGAGTCGAGATTCGATCGGTTTTTTGTGCACCGTCTCGGAAATTCAAAATATTGGTCTTTCCCGTCTTATTAGCCCATGAGAAGTCGTACAAGCATGCTTTCGTAAAAAAATACGACGGTCAAAAACTTTGCGCGAAGTCGCGCGCGATTCGAATTTCGATCGATTTTTCGTGCACCGTCTCGGAAATTCAAAATACTTGTCTTTCCCGTCTTATTAGCCCATGAGAAGTCGTACAGGCACGCTTTCGCAAAAAAATACGACAGTCATAAACTTTGCTCGAAGTCGCGCGCGAGTCGAGTTTCGATCGGTTTTTCGTGACCGTCTCGGAAATTCAAAATACTGGCCATTCACGATTTATTAGCCCATGGTAAGTCGTATGAGCATGATTTCACGAAAAAACGCGACGGTCATAAACTTTGCGCAGAGTCGAGATTCGATCGGTTTTTCGTGCACCGTCTCGGAAATTCAAAATACTGATCTTTCCCGTCTTATTAGCCCATGAGAAGTAGTACAAGCACGCTTTCGCAAAAAAATACGACGGTCATAAACTTTGCGCGAAGTCGCGCGCGAGTCGAGTTTCGATCGGTTTTTCGTGCACCGTCTGGAAAATTCAAAATACTGGCCATTCACGATGTATTAGCCCATGGTTAGTCGTATGAGCATGGTTTCACGAAAAAACGCGACGGTCATAAACTTTGTGCAGAGTCGAGATTCGATCGGTTTTTCGTGCACCGTCTCGGAAATTCAAAATACTGGTCTTTCCTTTTTTTTTTTTTTTTTTTTTTTTTTTTTTTGGTAAGTAAAGATATTGTATTTTGTAAAAGATTTGTACAAAGAAGCTTTGTCTACACAAGCCATAGACTAAAGCCTGAAATCTCTTAGTGTAGTCGAGAAGATTGCACCCCACCTAAAGAAGGTGAAATGAGCACGCTTCATCAAACTCATCTCCAAGAGTAGCATAAGGAAGTTAATAAATAATAAAATGCAATAGCTAAACTGTTCTGGACTACTTGTGGATACATCACAAAATATAAGCTTTGCCCCATATAATTACAATCTTCATCATTATTCGAGTGATTCTTGACGAATGGAAAAATTGAATCTTGTGAAAATATCTTTCTCTCTTCTTGTTAGGTGCTCTGTATTCAATTCTTGCTCCATACATGATCGTGAGTCCTGAAGAATCTCTATCAGAATTTGAGCTTTCTTCATGTTGTGACACTCAAAAATTCTGCCACACCTCTCCTTCCAAATCCACCAAATAGCACATCTGAATATAATTCGTGCTAGTTGTGTAAGAGGCCCCTTTCTTGAGAAGCTTTGCATAAGCATTTCTAATTCATGATGCAAGTTTGGCCGTGGTAGCCTTTGAAAATCAAATCGCTTCAAGATCTCCTTCCATATCCAAGATGAATAATCACAAGCAAAGTAGAGATGGTCAACACTTTCTTTATTTTGCATACACAAAGAGCACCGATTTACAATATAAATACCTCTTCGCTGCATATTGTCCATCGTAGGAAGTTTGCCGAGAAGGGCCTGCCATGTACATAAGGAATGTCACTGTGAGCATGGACTATCCCATGTCCAACTACTTTGGATCCACTTGTTGTTTCGTCGTCTAATTTGGTTCCATGCAGATGTAGCACTAAATTTACCGTTATCATGAAGCCAAATAAGCATATCTGAAGAGTTGTTCTTGATTGTAATAGCCCTAATAGTCGGCCAAAGTAATAACATGTCATGGGAGGTAGGGTTGGGAAGACACCAAGTACCATTGTTAATGAATTCAGAAACCTTCCAGTCTTTGGGAGCCCCCAGATCCTGTCGTACTCTATCACCAAATATCTGAAATATGCTTTTCCCATTCACCCAAGGATCATACCACATATTAATATTGGTTCCAGAAGAAATCACATAAGAAATATTGTTACGTAGCCATCTCCTTGCCTTTAGAATTCCTTTCCAAGCAGCAGAATGAGATGTTTTTGCAGATACTTCCCAGATTGATTCCTTGGTAAGGTACCTAGCAAAAACCCATTGTGACCATAAGGAAGACTTGTTTTGTAAAATATCCCATAATTGCTTTACCATACAAGCTTTATTCCAATCTCTAATATGTCGAAGATTCAGCCCCCCTTCATCCTTCGGTTTGCAAATGCTGTCCCAATTCACCATGTGCATTGCCTTACCATCTGTGCCATTCCAAAAGAAGTTCATAAGTAATTTATCAATATCATGGAGAAGCCCGGCTGGTAGAAGGAATGCATGAGACCAATAAATAGAATAAGAGGTCAACACAGATCGAATAAGTTCAAGTCGTCCAGCTTTAGAAAGAAGCCTATTTTTCCAAGAGGAAATTCTGTTCTTAATTTTTTGTATGATAGGCTGACAGGAGGCTTTGTTGATTCCAGTGGATATAAGTGGGAGACCCAAGTAAGGAACCGGTAAATTTCCTTCAGCAACTCCCAATGTTTGAGCAATATGATCCTTATTGTCAATGCAAGCACCCACATATACTTTGCTCTTTGCATGGTTTAGCTTAAGACCAGAAACTATACCAAATTCATTAAGAATATCTGCCAGATTACTCACAGAAACTGGATCATCTCGAAGGAAGATAATAAGGTCATCAGCAAATGTTATGTGAGAGATATAAATAGAACCATAATATGGTACCTTAATTTTGCCATTGGAAACAGCCTCTTCTAACATACAACTGAGTCCTTCCATTGCAATCGTAAAAAGATAAGGAGATAGTGGATCGCCTTGCCGAATGCCATTCTTACTCCCGAAGAAGCCAATAGGTGAACCATTAAAGAGAATCGAAAATTTTGGAGTTTCCAAGCAACATTGAATCCATTGAACCCAGCGCTGAGGGAAGCCCATATTATGGAGCATCATGTAAATAAATTGCCTATTGACTGAGTCAAAGGCCTTCCGTAAATCAGCTTTAAAACAGATCTTTTTCCCTCTTGTTTTTGAGTGTAGATCCTTAACCAAATCATTAGCAAGCAGGACATTATGATGGATACTCCTCCCTTTAATAAAAGCAGCCTGATTAGGACTAATGACCTTATTCATGACCTTTTGTAGTCTATCTGCCAGCAACTTAGAGATAACCTTATAAATAAAGTTGCACAGTGAAATAGGACGGTAGTTCTCCAATGAATCGGCTCCATCATTTTTAGGCACTAAAGAAATAAAAGTGCAATTCATTTCTTTCAGAATGTGACCTGAGGAGAAAAAATGTCGACAAGCTTTTATGACATCGTTGCCTACAATAGCCCATGCAATTTGATAAAACTCAGCTGAAAATACTGGTCTTTCCCGTCTTATTAGCCCATGAGAAGTCGTACAGGCACGCTTTCGCAAAAAAATACGACGGTCATAAACTTTCCGCGAAGTCGCGCGCGAGTCGAATTTCGATCGATTTTTCGTGCACCGTCTCGGAAATTCAAAATACCTGTCGTTCCCGTCTTATTAGCCCATGAGAAGTCGTACAGGCACGCTTTCGCAAAAAAATACGATGGTTATAAACTTTGCGCGAAGTCGCGCGCGAGTCGAGTTTCGATTGGTTTTTCGTGCACCGTTTCAGAAATTCAAAATACTGGCCATTCACGATGTATTAGCCCATGGTAAGTCGTATGAGCTTGGTTTCACGAAAAAACGCGACGGTAATAAACTTTGCGCAGAGTCGAGATTCGATCGGTTTTTCGTGCACCGTCTCGGAAATTCAAAATACTAGTCTTTCCCGTCTTATTAGCCCATGAGAAGTCGTACTGGCACGCTTTCGCAAAAAAATACGACGGTCATAAACTTTGCGCGAAGTCGCGCGCGAGTCGAGTTTCGATCGGTTTTTCGTGCACCGTCTCAGAAATTCAAAATACTGGCCAATCACGATGTATTAGTCCATGGTAAGTCGTATGAGCATGGTTTCAGGAGAAAACGCGACGGTCATAAACTTTGCGCAGAGTCGAGATTCGATCGGTTTTTCGTGCACCGTCTCGGAAATTCAAAATACTGGTCTTTCCCGTCTTATTAGCCCATGAGAAGTCGTACAGGCACGCTTTCACAAAAAAATACGACGGTCATAAACTTTGCGTGAAGTCGCGCGCGGGTCGAGTTTCGATCGGTTTTTCGTGCACCGTCTCGGAAATTCAAAATACTGGCCATTCACGATGTATTAGTCCATGGTAAGTCGTATGAGCATGGTTTCACGAGAAAACGCGACGGTCATAAACTTTGCGCAGATTCGAGATTCGATCGGTTTTTCGTGCACCGTCTCGGAAATTCAAAATACTAGTATTTCCCGTCTTATTAGCCCATGAGAAGTCGTATAGGCACGCTTTCGCAAAAAAATACGACGGTCATAAACTTTGCGAGAAGTTGCGCGCGAGTCGAGTTTCGATCGGTTTTTCGTGCACCGTCTCAGAAATTCAAAATACTGGCCATTCACGATGTATTAGTCCATGGTAAGTCGTATGAGCATGGTTTCAGGAAAAAACGCGACGGTCATAAACTTTGCGCAGAGTCGAGATTCGATCGGTTTTTCGTGCACCGTCTCGGAAATTCACAATACTGGCCATTCACGATGTATTAGTTCATGGTAAGTCGTATGAGCATGGTTTCACGAGAAAACGCGACGGTCATAAACTTTGAGCAGATTCGAGATTCGATCGGTTTTTCGTGCACCTTCTCGGAAATTCAAAATACTGGTCTTTCCCGTCTTATTAGCCCATGAGAAGTCGTACAGGCACGCTTTCGCAAAAAAATACGACGGTCATAAACTTTGCGCGAAGTCGCGCGCGAGTCGAGTTTCGATCGGTTTTTCATGCACCGTCTCAGAAATTCAAAATACTGGCCATTCACGATGTATTAGCCCATGGTAAGTCGTATGAGCTTGGTTTCACGAAAAAACGCGACGGTCATAAACTTTGCACAGAGTCGAGATTCGATCGGTTTTTCGTGCACCGTCTCGGAAATTCAAAATACTGGTCTTTCCCGTCTTATTAGCACATGAGAAGTCGTACAGGCACGCTTTCGCAAAAAAATACGACGGTCATAAACTTTGCGCGAAGTCGCGCGCGTGTCGAGTTTCGATCGGTTTTTCGTGCACCGTCTCAGAAATTCAAAATACTGGCCATTCACGATGTATTAGTCGATGGTAAGTCGTATGAGCATGGTTTCAGGAAAAAACGCGACGGTCATAAACTTTGCACAGAGTCGAGATTCGATCGGTTTTTCGTGCACCGTCTCGGAAATTCAAAATACTGGTCTTTCCCGTCTTATTAGCCCATGAGAAGTCGTACAGGCACGCTTTCACAAAAAAATACGACGGTCATAAACTTTGCGCGAAGTCGCGCGCGAGTCGAGTTTCGATCGGTTTTTCGTGCACCGTCTCGGAAATTCAAAATACTGGCCATTCACGATGTATTAGTCCATGGTAAGTCGTATGAGCATGGTTTCACGAGAAAACAAGACGGTCATAAACTTTGCGTAGAGTCGAGATTCGATCGGTTTTTCGTGCACCGTCTCGGAAATTCAAAATACTGGTCTTTCCCATCTTATTTGCCCATGAGAAGTCGTACAAGCATGCTTTCGCAAAAAAATACGACGGTCATAAACTTTGCGCGAAGTCGCGCGCGAGTCGAATTTCGATCGGTTTGTCGTGCACCGTCTCGGAAATTCAAAATACTTGTCTTTCCCGTCTTATTAGCCCATGAGAAGTCGTACAGGCACGCTTTCGCAAAAAAAATACGACGGTCATAAACTTTGCGCGAAGTCGCGCGGGAGTCGAGTTTCGATCGGTTTTTCGTGACCGTCTCGGAAATTCAAAATACTGGCCATTCACGATGTATTAGTCCATGGTAAGTCGTATGAGCATGGTTTCACGAGAAAACGCGACGGTCATAAACTTTGCGCAGACTCGAGATTCGATCGGTTTTTCGCGCACCGTCTCGGAAATTCAAAATACTGGTCTTTCCCGTCTTATTAGCCCATGAGAAGTCATACAAGCATGCTTTCGCAAAAAAATACGACGGTCAAAAACTTTGCGCGAAGTCGCGCGCGATTCGAATTTCGATCGATTTTTCGTGCACCGTCTCGGAAATTCAAAATACTTGTCTTTCCCGTCTTATTAGCCCATGAGAAGTCGTACAGGCACGCTTTCGCAAAAAAATACGACAGTCATAAACTTTGCTCGAAGTCGCGCGCGAGGCGAGTTTCGATCGGTTTTTCCTGATCGTCTCGGAAATTCAAAATACTGGCCATTCACGATGTATTAGCCCATGGTAAGTCGTATGAGCATGATTTCACGAAAAAACGCGACGGTCATAAACTTTGCGCAGAGTCGAGATTCGATCGGTTTTTCGTGCACCGTCTCGGAAATTCAAAATTCTGGTCTTTCCCGTCTTATTAGCACATGAGAAGTAGTACAAGCACGCTTTCGCAAAAAAATACGACGGTCATAAACATTGCGCGAAGTCGCGCGCGAGTCGAGTTTAGATTGGTTTTTCGTGCACCGTCTCGAAAATTCAAAATACTAGCCATTCACGAAGTATTAGCCCATGGTAAGTCGTATGAGCATGGTTTCACGAAAAAACGCGACGGTCATAAACTTTGCGCAGAGTCGAGATTCGATCGGTTTTTCTTGCACCGTCTCGGAAATTCAAAATACTGGTCTTTCCCGTCTTATTAGCCCATGAGTAGTCGTACAGGCACGCTTTCGCAAAAAAATACGACGGTCATAAACTTTGCGCGAAGTCGCGCGCGAGTCGAGTTTCGATAGGTTTTTCGTGCACCGTCTCGGAAATTCAAAATACCTGTCTTTCCCATCTTATTAGCCCATGAAAAGTCGTACAGGCACGCTTTCGCAAAAAAATACGACGGTCATAAACTTTGCGCGAAGTCGCGCGCGAGTCGAGTTTCGATCGGTTTTTCGTGCACCGTCTCGGAAATTCAAAATACTGGCCATTCACGATGTATTAGTCCATGGTAAGTCGTATGAGCATGGTTTCACGAGAAAACGCGACGGTCATAAACTTTGCGCAGAGTCGAGATTCGATCGGTTTTTCGTGCACCGTCTCGGAAATTCAAAATACTGGTCTTTCCCGTCTTATTAGCCCATGAGAAGTCGTACAAGCATGCTTTCGCAAAAAAATACGACGGTCAAAAACTTTGCGCGAAGTCGCGCGCGATTCGAATTTCGATCGATTTTTCGTGCACCGTCTCGAAAATTCAAAATACTTGTCTTTCCCGTCTTATTAGCCCATGAGAGGTCGTACAGGCACGCTTTCGTAAAAAAATACGACAATCATAAACTTTGCTCGAAGTCGCGCGCGAGTCGAGTTTCGATCGGTTTTTCGTGACCGTCTCGGAAATTCAAAATACTGGCCATTCACGATGTATTAGCCCATGGTAAGTCGTATGAGCATGATTTCACGAAAAAACACGACGGTTATAAACTTTGCGCAGAGTCGAGATTCGATCGGTTTTTCGTGCACCGTCTCGGAAATTCAAAATACTGGTCTTTCCCGTATTATTAGCCCATGAGAAGTCGTACAGGCACGCTTTCGCAAAAAAATACGACGGTCATAAATTTGCGCGAAGTCGCGCGCGAGTCGAGTTTCGATCGGTTTTTCGTGCACCGTCTCAGAAATTCAAAATACTGGCCAATCACGATGTATTAGTCCATGGTAAGTCGTATGAGCATGGTTTCACGAGAAAACGCGACGGTCATAAACTTTGCGCAGAGTCGAGATTCGATCGGTTTTTCGTGCACCGTCTCGGAAATTCAAAATACTGGTCTTTCCCGTCTTATTTGCCCATGAGAAGTCGTACAAGCATGCTTTCGCAAAAAAATACGACGGTCAAAAACTTTGCGCGAAGTCGCGCGCGAGTCGAGATTCGATCGGTTTTTCGTGCACCGTCTCGGAAATTCAAAATACTAGTCTTTCCCGTCTTATTAGCCCATGAGAAGTCGTACAGGCACGCTTTCGCAAAAAAATACGACGGTCATAAACTTTGCGCGAAGTCGCGCGCGAGTCGAGTTTCGATCGGTTATTCGTGCACCGTCTCTGAAATTCAAAATACTGGCCATTCACGATGTATTAGTCCATGGTAAGTCGTATGAGCATGGTTTCACGAGAAAACGCGACGGTCATAAACTTTGCGCAGAGTCGAGATTCGATCGGTTTTTCGTGCACCTTCTCGGAAATTCAAAATACTGGTCTTTCCCGTCTTATTAGCCCATGAGAAGTCGTACAAGCATGCTTTCGCAAAAAAATTCGACGGTCAAAATCTTTGCGCGAAGTCGCGCGCGAGTCGAATTTCGATCGGTTTTTCGTCCACCGTCTCGGAAATTCAAAATACTTGTCTTTCCCGTCTTATTAGCCCATGAGAAGTCGTACAGGCACGCTTTCGCAAAAAAATACGACGGTCATAAACTTTGCTCCAAGTCGCGCGCGAGTCGAGTTTCGATCGGTTTTTCGTGACCGTCTCGGAAATTCAAAATACTGGCCATTCACGATGTATTAGGCCATGGTAAGTCGTATGAGCATGATTTCACGAAAAAACGCGACGGTTATAAACTTTACGCAGAGTCGAGATTCGATCGGTTTTTCGTGCACCGTCTCGGAAATTCAAAATACTGGTCTTTCCCGTCTTATTAGCCCATGAGAAGTAGTACAAGCACGCTTTCGCAAAAAAAATACGACGGTCATAAACTTTGCGCGAAATCGCACGCGAGTCGAGTTTCGATCGGTTTTTCGTGCACCATCTCGAAAATTCAAATTACTGGCCATTCACAATGTATTAGCCCATGGTAAGTCGTATGAGCATGGTTTCACGAAAAAACGCGACGGTCATAAACTTTGCGCAGAGTCGAGATTCGATCGGTTTTTCGTGCACCGTCTCGGAAATTCAAAATACTGGTCTTTCCCGTCTTATTAGCCCATGAGAAGTCGTACAGGCACGCTTTCGCAAAAAAATACGACGGTCATAAACTTTGCGCGAAGTCGCGCGCGAGTCGAGTTTCGATCGGTTTTTCGTGCACCGTCTCGGAAATTCAAAATACTGGCCATTCACGATGTATTAGTCCATGGTAAGTCGTATGAGCATGGTTTCACGAGAAAACGCGACGGTCATAAACTTTGCGCAGAGTCGAGATTCGATCGGTTTTTCGTGCACCGTCTCGGAAATTCAAAATACTGGTCTTTCCCGTCTTATTAGCCCATGAGAAGTCGTACAAGCATGCTTTCGCAAAAAAATACGACGGTCAAAAACTTTGCGCGAAGTCGCGCGCGATTCGAATTTCGATCGATTTTTCGTGCACCGTCTCGGAAATTCAAAATACTTGTCTTTCCCGTCTTATTAGCCCATGAGAAGTCGTACAGGCACGCTTTCGCAAAAAAATACGACAGTCATAAACTTTGCTCGAAGTCGCGCGCGAGGCGAGTTTCGATCGGTTTTTCGTGACCGTCTCGGAAATTCAAAATACTGGCCATTCACGATGTATTAGCCCATGGTAAGTCGTATGAGCATGATTTCACGAAAAAACGCGACGGTCATAAACTTTGCGCAGAGTCGAGATTCGATCGGTTTTTCGTGCACCGTCTCGGAAATTCAAAATACTGGTCTTTCCCGTCTTATTAGCCCATGACAGTAGTACAAGCACGCTTTCGCAAAAAAATACGACGGTCATAAACTTTGCGCGAAGTCGCGCGCGAGTCGAGTTTCGATCGGTTTTTCGTGCACCGTCTCGAAAATTCAAAATACTAGCCATTCACGAAGTATTAGCCCATGGTAAGTCGTATGAGCATGGTTTCACGAAAAAACGCGACGGTCATAAACTTTGCGCAGAGTCGAGATTCGATCGGTTTTTCGTGCACCGTCTCGGAAATTCAAAATACTGATCTTTCCCGTCTTATTAGCCCATGAGAAGTCGTACAGGCACGCTTTCGCAAAAAAATACGACGGTCATAAACTTTGCGCGAAGTCGCGTGCGAGTCGAGTTTCGATAGGTTTTTCGTGCTCCGTCTCGGAAATTCAAAATACCTGTCTTTCCCGTCTTATTAGCCCATGAGAAGTCGTACAGGCACGCTTTCGCAAAAAAATACGACGGTCATAAACTTTGCGCGAAGTCGCGCGCGAGTCGAGTTTCGATCGGTTTTTCGTGCACCGTCTCAGAAATTCAAAATACTGGCCATTCACGATGTATTAGTCCATGGTAAGTCGTATGAGCATGGTTTAAGGAAAAAACGCGACGGTCATAAACTTTGCGCAGAGTCGAGATTCGATCGGTTTTTCGTGCACCGTCTCGAAAATTCAAAATACTGGTCTTTCCCGTCTTATTAGCCCATGAGAAGTCGTACAGGCTACCACGGCCAAACTTGCATCATGAATTAGAAATGCTTATGCAAAGCTTCTCTAGAAAGGGGCCTCTTACACAACTAGCACGAATTATATTCAGATGTGCTATTTGGTGGATTTGGAAGGAGAGGTGTGGCAGAATTTTTGAGTGTCACAACATGAACAAAGCTCAAATTCTGATAGAGATTCTTCAGGACTCACGATCATGTATGGAGCAAGAATTGAATACAGAGCACCTAACAAGAAGAGAGAAAGATATTTTCACAAGATTCAATTTTTCCATTCGTCAAGAATCACTCGAATAATGATGAAGATTGTAATTATATGGGGCAAAGCTTATATTTTGTGATGTATCCACAAGTAGTCCAGAACAGTCTAGCTATTGCATTTTATTATTTATTAACTTCCTTATGCTACTCTTGGAGATGAGTTTGATGAAGCGTGCTCATTTCACCTTCTTTAGGTGGGGTGCAATCTTCTCGACTACACTAAGAGACTTCAGGCTTTAGTCTATGGCTTGTGTAGACAAAGCTTCTTTGTACAAATCTTTTACAAAATACAATATCTTTACTTACCAAAAAAAAGAGAAGTCGTACAGGCACGCTTTCACAAAAAAATACGACGGTCATAAACTTTGCGCGATGAGTTTGA
The DNA here is from genome assembly GCA_029747655.1 of Ensete ventricosum. NCBI lineage: Eukaryota > Viridiplantae > Streptophyta > Magnoliopsida > Zingiberales > Musaceae > Ensete > Ensete ventricosum. The sequence continues at coordinate 25,891,282 of JAQQAF010000004.1, read as the reverse complement.
TGAAGCGTGCCCATTTCACCTTCTTTAGGTGGGTGCAATCTTCTCGACTACACTACGACGGTCATAAACTTTGCTCGAAGTCGCGCGCGAGGCGAGTTTCGATAGGTTTTTCCTGACCGTCTCGGAAATTCAAAATACTGGCCATTCACGATGTATTAGCCCATGGTAAGTCGTATGAGCATGATTTCACGAAAAAACGCGACGGTCATAAACTTTGCGCAGAGTCGAGATTCGATCGGTTTTTCGTGCACCGTCTCGGAAATTCAAAATACTGGTCTTTCCCGTCTTATTAGCCCATGAGAAGTAGTACAAGCACGCTTTCGCAAAAAAATACGACGGTCATAAACTTTGCGCGAAGTCGCGCGCGAGTCGAGTTTCGATCGGTTTTTCGTGCACCATCTCGGAAATTCAAAATACTGGCCATTCACGATGTATTAGTCCATGGTAAGTCGTATGAGCATGGTTTCACGAGAAAACGCGACGGTCATAAACTTTGCGCAGAGTCGAGATTCGATCGGTTTTTCGTGCACCGTCTCGGAAATTCAAAATACTGGTCTTTCCCGTCTTATTTGCCCATGAGAAGTCGTACAAGCATGCTTTCGCAAAAAAATACGACGGTCATAAACTTTGCGCGAAGTCGCGCGCGAGTCGAGTTTCGATCGGTTTTTCGTGCACCGTCTCGGAAATTCAAAATACTAGTCTTTCCCGTCTTATTAGCCCATGAGAAGTCGTACAGGCACGCTTTCGCAAAAAAATACGACGGTCATAAACTTTGCGCGAAGTCGCGCACGAGTCGAGTTTCGATCGGTTTTTCGTGCACCGTCTCGGAAATTCAAAATAATGGCCATTCACGATGTATTAGTCCATGGTAAGTCGTATGAGCATGGTTTCACGAAAAAACGCGACGGTCATAAACTTTGCGCAGACTCGAGATTCGATCGGTTTTTCGTGCACCGTCTCGGAAATTCAAAATACTGGTCTTTCCCGTCTTATTTGCCCATGAGAAGTCGTACAAGCATGCTTTCGCAAAAAAATACGACGGTCAAAAACTTTGCGCGAAGTCGCGCGCGAGTCGAATTTCGATCGGTTTTTCTTGCACCGTCTCGGAAATTCAAAATACTTGTCTTTCCCATCTTATTAGCCCATGAGAAGTCGTACAGGCACGCTTTCGCAAAAAAATACGACGGTCATAAACTTTGCGCGAAGTCGCGCGTGAGTCGAGTTTCGATCGGTTTTTCGTGCACCATCTCAGAAATTCAAAATACTGGCCAATCACGATGTATTAGTCCATGGTAAGTCGTATGAGCATGGTTTCACGAGAAAACGCGACGGTTATAAACTTTGCGCAATGTCGAGATTCGATCGGTTTTTCGTGCACCGTCTCGGAAATTCAAAATACTGGTCTTTCCCGTCTTATTAGCCCATGAGAAGTCGTACAAGCATGCTTTCGCAAAAAAATACGACGGTCAAAAACTTTGCGCGAAGTCACGCGCGAGTCGAATTTCGATCGGTTTTTCGTGCACCGTCTCGGAAATTCAAAATACTTGTCTTTCCCGTCTTATTAGCCCATGAGAAGTCGTACAGGCACGCTTTCGCAAAAAAATACGACGGTCATAAACTTTGCTCCAAGTCACGCGCGAGTCGAGTTTCGATCGGTTTTTCGTGACCGTCTCGGAAATTCAAAATACTGGCCATTCACGATGTATTAGGCCATGGTAAGTCGTATGAGCATGATTTCACGAAAAAACGCGACGGTCATAAACTTTGCGCAGAGTCGAGATTCGATCGGTTTTTCGTGCACCGTCTCGGAAATTCAAAATACTGGTCTTTCCCGTCTTATTAGCCCATGAGAAGAAGTACAAGCACGCTTTCGCAAAAAAATACGACGGTCATAAACTTTGCGCGAAGTCGCACGCGAGTCGAGTTTCGATCGGTTTTTCGTGCACCGTCTCGAAAATTCAAAATACTGGCCATTCACGATGTATTAGCCCTTGGTAAGTCGTATGAGCATGGTTTCACGAAAAAACGCGACGGTCATAAACTTTGCGCAGAGTCGAGATTCGATCGGTTTTTCGTGCACCGTCTCGGAAATTCAAAATACTGTTCTTTCCCGTCTTATTAGCCCATGAGAAGTCGTACAGGCACGCTTTCGCAAAAAAATACGACGGTCATAAACTTTGCGCGAAGTCGCGCGCGAGTCGAGTTTCGATCGGTTTTTCGTGCACCGTCTCGGAAATTCAAAATACTGGCCATTCATGATGTATTAGTCCATGGTAAGTCGTATGAGCATGGTTTCACGAGAAAACGCGACGGTCATAAACTTTGCGCAGAGTCGAGATTCGATCGGTTTTTCGTGCACCGTCTCGGAAATTCAAAATACTGGTCTTTCCCGTCTTATTAGCCCATGAGAAGTCGTACAAGCATGCTTTCGCAAAAAAATACGACGGTCAAAAACTTTGCGCGAAGTCGCGCGCGATTCGAATTTCGATCGATTTTCCGTGCACCGTATCGGAAATTCAAAATACTTGTCTTTCCCGTCTTATTAGCCCATGAGAAGTCGTACAGGCACGCTTTCGCAAAAAAATACGACAGTCATAAACTTTGCTCGAAGTCGCGCGCGAGGCGAGTTTCGATCGGTTTTTCGTGACCGTCTCGGAAATTCAAAATACTGGCCATTCAAGATGTATTAGCCCATGGTAAGTCGTATGAGCATGATTTCACGAAAAAACGCGACGGTCATAAACTTTGCGCAGAGTCGAGATTCGATCGGTTTTTCGTGCACCGTCTCGGAAATTCAAAATACTGGTCTTTCCCGTCTTATTAGCCCATGAGAAGTAGTACAAGCACGCTTTCGCAAAAAAATACGACGGTCATAAACTTTGCGAGAAGTCGCGCGCGAGTCGAGTTTCGATCGGTTTTTCGTGCACCGTCTCGAAAATTCAAAATACTAGCCATTCACGAAGTATTAGCCCATGGTAAGTCGTATGAGCATGGTTTCACGAAAAAACGCGACGGTCATAAACTTTGCGCAGAGTCGAGATTCGATCGGTTTTTCGTGCACCGTCTCGGAAATTCAAAATACTGGTCTTTCCCGTCTTATTAGCCCATGAGAAGTCGTACAGGCACGCTTTCGCAAAAAAATACGACGGTCATAAACTTTGCGCGAAGTCGCGCGCGAGTCGAGTTTCGATAGGTTTTTCGTGCACCGTCTCGGAAATTCAAAATACCTGTCTTTCCCGTCTTATTAGCCCATGAGAAGTCGTACAGGCACGCTTTCGCAAAAAAATACGACGGTCATAAACTTTGCGCGAAGTCGCGCGCGAGTCGAGTTTCGATCGGTTTTTCGTGCACCGTCTCAGAAATTCAAAATACTGGCCATTCACGATGTATTAGTCCATGGTAAGTCGTATGAGCATGGTTTCAGGAAAAAACGCGACGGTCATAAACTTTGCGCAGAGTCGAGATTCGATCGGTTTTTCGTGCACCGTCTCGGAAATTCAAAATACTGGTCTTTCCCGTCTTATTAGCACATGAGAAGTCGTACAGGCACGCTTTCGCAAAAAAATACGACGGTCATAAACTTTGCGCGAAGTCGCGCGCGAGTCGAGTTTCGATCGGTTTTTCGTGCACCGTCTCAGAAATTCAAAATACTGGCCATTCACGATGTATTAGTCCATGGTAAGTCGTATGAGCATGGTTTCAGGAAAAAACGTGACGGTCATAAACTTTGCGCAGAGTCGAGATTCGATCGGTTTTTCGTGCACCGTCTCGGAAATTCAAAATACTGGTCTTTCCCGTCTTATTAGCCCATGAGAAGTCGTACAGGCACGCTTTCGCAAAAAAATACGACGGTCATAAACTTTGCGCGAAGTCGCGCGCGAGTCGAGTTTCGATAGGTTTTTCGTGCACCGTCTCGGTAATTCAAAATACCTGTCTTTCCCGTCTTATTAGCCCATGAGTAGTCGTACAGGCACGCTTTCGCAAAAAAATACGACGGTCATAAACTTTGCGCGAAGTCGCGCGCGAGTCGAGTTTCGATCGGTTTTTCGTGCACCGTCTCAGAAATTCAAAATACTGGCCATTCACGATGTATTAGTCCATGGTAAGTCGTATGAGCATGGTTTCAGGAAAAAACGCGACGGTCAAAAACTTTGCGCAGAGTCGAGATTCGATCGGTTTTTCGTGCACCGTCTCGGAAATTCAAAATACTGGTCTTTCCCGTCTTATTAGCCCATGAGAAGTCGTACAGGCACGCTTTCGCAAAAAAATACGATGGTCATAAACTTTGCGCGAAGTCGCGCGCGAGTCAAATTTCGATCGGTTTTTCGTGCACCGTCTCGGAAATTCAAAATACTGGCCATTCACGATGTATTAGTCCATGGTAAGTCGTATGAGCATGGTTTCACGAGAAAACGCGACGGTCATAAACTTTGCGCAGAGTCGAGATTCGATCGGTTTTTCGTGCACCGTTTCGGAAATTCAAAATACTGGTCTTTCCCGTCTTATTTGCCCATGAGAAGTCGTACAAGCATGCTTTCGCAAAAAAAAAACGACGGTCATAAACTTTGCGCGAAGTCGCGCGCGAGTCGAGTTTCGATCGGTTTTTCGTGCACCGTCTCGGAAATTCAAAATACTTGTCTTTCCCGTCTTATTAGCCCATGAGAAGTCGTACAGGCACGCTTTCGCAAAAAAATACGACGGTCATAAACTTTGCGCGAAGTCGCGCGCGAGTCGAGTTTCGATCGGTTTTTCGTGCACCGTCTCGGAAATTCAAAATACTGGCCATTCACGATGTATTAGTCCATGGTAAGTCGTATGAGCATGGTTTCACGAGAAAACGTGACGGTCATAAACTTTGCGCAGAGTCGAGATTCGATCGGTTTTTCGTGCACCGTCTCGGAAATTCAAAATACTGGTCTTTCCCGTCTTATTAGCCCATGAGAAGTCGTACAAGCATGCTTTCGCAAAAAAATACGACGGTCAAAAACTTTGCGCGAAGTCGCGCGCGAGTCGAATTTCGATCGGTTTTTCGTGCACCGTCTCGGAAATTCAAAATACTTGTCTTTCCCGTCTTATTAGCCCATGAGAAGTCGTACAGGCACGCTTTCGCAAAAAAATACGACGGTCATAAACTTTGCGCAGAGTCGAGATTCGATCGGTTTTTCGTGCACCGTCTCGGAAATTCAAAATACTGGTCTTTCCCGTCTTATTAGCCCATGAGAAGTAGTACAAGCACGCTTTCGCAAAAAAATACGACGGTCATAAACTTTGCGCGAAGTCGCACGCGAGTCGAGTTTCGATCGGTTTTTCGTGCACCGTCTCGAAAATTCAAAATACTGGCCATTCACGATGTATTAGCCCATGGTAAGTCGTATGAGCATGGTTTCACGAAAAAACGCGACGGTCATAAACTTTGCGCAGAGTCGAGATTCGATCGGTTTTTCGTGCACCGTCTCGGAAATTCAAAATACTGGTCTTTCCCGTCTTATTAGCCCATGAGAAGTCGTACAGGCACGCTTTCGCAAAAAAATACGACGGTCATAAACTTTGCGCGAAGTCGCGCGCGAGTCGAGTTTCGATTGGTTTTTCGTGCACCGTCTCGGAAATTCAAAATACTGGCCATTCACGATGTATTAGTCCATGGTAAGTCGTATGAGCATGGTTTCACGAGAAAACGCGACGGTCATAAACTTTGCGCAGAGTCGAGATTCGATCGGTTTTTCATGCACCGTCTCGGAAATTCAAAATACTGGTCTTTCCCGTCTTATTAGCCCATGAGAAGTCGTACAAGCATGCTTTCGCAAAAAAATACGATGGTCAAAAACTTTGCGCGAAGTCGCGCGCGATTCGAATTTCGATCGATTTTTCGTGCACCGTCTCGGAAATTCAAAATACTTGTCTTTCCCGTCTTATTAGCCCATGAGAAGTCGTACAGGCACGCTTTCGCAAAAAAATACGACAGTCATAAACTTTGCTCGAAGTCGCGCGCGAGGCGAGTTTCGATCGGTTTTTCGTGACCGTCTCGGAAATTCAAAATACTGGCCATTCACGATGTATTAGCCCATGGTAAGTCGTATGAGCATGATTTCACGAAAAAACGCGACGGTCATAAACTTTGCGCAGAGTCGAGATTCGATCAGTTTTTCGTGCACCGTCTCGGAAATTCAAAATACTGGTCTTTCCCGTCTTATTAGCCCATGAGAAGTAGTACAAGCACGCTTTCGCAAAAAAATTATGGCTCGACTTGACAGATGTTTGATTAATCAGGAATGGTTAGCAGTTTTCCCAGATTCACTTCTTGAGTACGGTGCTAAGTTATTTTCGGATCACTCTATTATGCATATACATGCAGATAAAGCACTACCCAGAGTCAAGAAACCTTTTAGATTTTTTAATATGTGGAGTTCTCACCCGAAGTTCCTCGAAGTTATTAAGTCAGCTTGGGACATTAATGTCTTTGGTTCTCCCCCTTACATCCTATGTCAAAAACTAAAAGCATGCAAAGCAGCACTGAAGAAGTGGAATTCAACTACATTTGGAAATATCAACGATAGGGTTCAGTTATGCAAGAAAGAACTTATGGCTGTGCAAAGCGAGCTAAATCTTCAGCCTCTGGATGCGAATCTTATATACAAAGAGGCTGCTGCTAGAAATAACTTTATGCAAGCTTTGAAGCAGGAGGAATGCTTTTTGAAACAGAAGTCACGACAGCATTGGCTTACTTTAGGGGATTCTAATACGAAGTTTTTCTATGCTGCTATTGCTACCAGAAGGGCTACTAATCGCATCAAAAAATGCAAAGGTATAGATGGTAATCTCATTGAGGATCTGGATGAGGTTAAAAATTACACCAAGCAATTTTTTTATTCCTTACTCAATCAGGAACAGCAGCCTAATAGTATTCATGTTGGGCCTACAAGACGACTTGATTCTGAAGCCCTCTCTCATCTTAATGCCCCAATAACGGATGATGAAATTGTGAAAGTTGTTTTTAAGTCCCCGAAGCACAAAAGCCCTGGTCCAGATGGATTTCCAGCTGAGTTTTATCAAATTGCATGGGCTATTGTAGGCAACGATGTCATAAAAGCTTGTCGACATTTTTTCTCCTCAGGTCACATTCTTAAAGAAATGAATTGCACTTTTATTTCTTTAGTGCCTAAAAATGATGGAGCCGATTCATTGGAGAACTACCGTCCTATTTCACTGTGCAACTTTATTTATAAGGTTATCTCTAAGTTGCTGGCAGATAGACTACAAAAGGTCATGAATAAGGTCATTAGTCCTAATCAGGCTGCTTTTCTTAAAGGGAGGAGTATCCATCATAATGTCCTGCTTGCTAATGATTTGGTTAAGGATCTACATTCTAAAACAAGAGGAAAAAAGATCTGTTTTAAAGCTGATTTACGAAAGGCCTTTGACTCAGTCAATAGGAATTTTATTTACATGATGCTCCATAATATGGGCTTCCCTCAGCACTGGGTTAAATGGATTCAATGTTGCTTGGAAACTCCAAAATTTTCAATTCTCTTTAATGGTTCACCTATTGGCTTCTTTGGGAGTAAGAATGGCATTCGGCAAGGCGATCCACTATCTCCTTATCTTTTTACCATTGCAATGGAAGGGCTCAGTTGTATGTTAGAAGAGGCTGTTTCCAATGGCAAAATTAAGGTACCACATTATGGTTCTGTTTATATCTCTCACATAACATTTGCCGACGACCTTATTATCTTCCTTCGAGATGATCCAGTTTCTGTGAGTAATCTGGCAGATATTCTTAATGAATTTGGTAAAGTTTCTGGTCTTAAGCTAAACCATGCAAAGAGCAAAGTATATGTGGGTGCTTGCATTGACAATAAGGATCATATTGCTCAAACATTGGGAGTTGCTGAAGGAAATTTACCGGTTCCTTACTTGGGTCTCCCACTTATATCCACTGGAACCAACAAAGCCTCCTGTCAGCCTATTATACAAAAAATTAAGAACAGAATTTCCTCTTGGAAAAATAGGCTTCTTTCTAAAGCTGGACGACTTGAACTTATTCGATCCGTGTTGATCTCTTATTCTATTTATTGGTCTCATGCATTCCTTCTACCTGCCGGGCTTCTCCATGATATTGATAAATTACTTATGAACTTCTTTTGGAATGGCACAGATGGTAAGGCAATGCACATGGTGAATTGGGACAGCATTTGCAAACCGAAGGATGAAGGGGGGCTGAATCTTCGACATATTAGAGATTGGAATAAAGCTTGTATGGTAAAGCAATTATGAGATATTTTACAAAACAAGTCTTCCTTATGGTCACAATGGGTTTTTGCTAGGTACCTAACTAAGGAATCAATCTGGGAAACATCTGCAAAAACATCTCATTCTTCTGCTTGGAAAGGAATTCTGAAGGCAAGGCGATGGCTACGTAACAATATTTCTTATGTGATTTCTTCTGGAACCAATATTAATATGTGGTATGATCCTTGGGTGAATGGGAAAAGTATATTTCAGATATTTGGTGATAGAGTACGACAGGATCTGGGGGCTCCCAAAGACTGGAAGGTTTCTGAATTCATTAACAATGGTACTTGGTGTCTTCCCAACCCTACCTCCCCTGACATGTTATTACTTTGGCCGACTATTAGGGCTATTCCAATCATGAACAACTCTTCAGATATGCTTATTTGGCTTCATGATAACGGTAAATTTAGTGCTACATCTGCATGGAACCAAATTAGACGACGAAACAACAAGTGGATCCAAAGTAGTTGGACATGGGATAGTCCATGCTCACAGCGACATTCCTTATGTACATGGCAGGCCCTTCTCGGCAAACTTCCTACGATGGACAATATGCAGCGAAGAGGTATTTATATTGTAAATCGGTGCTCTTTGTGTATGCAAAATGAAGAAAGTGTTGACCATCTCTACTTTGCTTGTGATTATTCATCTTGGATATGGAAGGAGATCTTGAAGCGATTTGATTTCTGATAGAGATCATGAACAAAGCTCAAATTCTGATAGAGATTCTTCAGGACTCACGATCATGTATGGAGCAAGAATTGAATACAGAGCACCCAACAAGAAGAGAGAAAGATATTTTCACAAGATTCAATTTTTCCATTCGTCAAGAATCACTCGAATAATGATGAAGATTGTAATGTATTATATGGGGCAAAGCTTATATTTTGTGATGTATCCACAAGTAGTCCAGAACAGTCTAGCTATTGCATTTTATTATTTATTAACTTCCTTATGCTACTCTTGGAGATGAGTTTGATGAAGCGTGCTCATTTCACCTTCTTTAGGTGGGGTGCAATCTTCTCGACTACACTAAGAGACTTCAGGCTTTAGTCTATGGCTTGTGTAGACAAAGCTTCTTTGTATAAATCTTTTACAAAATACAATATCTTTACTTACCAAAAAAAAAAGAAGCGATTTGATTTTCAAAGGCTACCACGGCCAAACCTGCATCATGAATTAGAAATGCTTATGCAAAGCTTCTCAAGAAAGGGGCCTCTTACACAACTAGCAAGAATTATATTCAGATGTGCTATATGGTGGATTTGGAAGGAGAGGTGTGGCAGAATTTTTGAGTGTCACAACATGAACAAAGCTCAAATTCTGATAGAGATTCTTCAGGACTCACGATCATGTATGGAGCAAGAATTGAATACAGAGCACCTAACAAGAAGAGAGAAAGATATTTTCACAAGATTCAATTTTTCCATTCGTTAAGAATCACTCGAATAATGATGAAGATTGTAATGTATTATATGGGACAAAGCTTATATTTTGTGATGTATCCACAAGTAGTCCAGAACAGTCTAGCTATTGCATTTTATTATTTATTAACTTCCTTATGCTACTCTTGGAGATGAGTTTGATGAAGCGTGCCCATTTCACCTTCTTTAGGTGGGGTGCAATCTTCTCGACTACACTAAGAGACTTCAGGCTTTAGTCTATGGCTTGTGTAGACAAAGCTTCTTTGTACAAATCTTTTACAAAATACATTATCTTTACTTACCAAAAAAAAAAAAAAAAATACGACGGTCATAAACTTTGCGCGAAGTCGCGCGCGAGTCGAGTTTTGATCGGTTTTTCGTGCACCGTCTCGAAAATTCAAAATACTAGCCATTCACGAAGTATTAGCCCATGGTAAGTCGTATGAGCATGGTTTCACGAAAAAACGCGACGGTCATAAACTTTGCGCAGAGTCGAGATTCGATCGTTTTTTCGTGCACCGTCTCGGAAATTCAAAATACTGGTCTTTCCCGTCTTATTAGCCCATGAGAAGTCGTACAGGCACGCTTTCGCAAAAAAATACGACGGTCATAAACTTTGCGCGAAGTCGCGCGCGAGTCGAGTTTCGATAGGTTTTTCGTGCACCGTCTCGGAAATTCAAAATACCTGTCTTTCCCGTCTTATTAGCCCATGAGAAGTCGTACAGGCACGCTTTCGCAAAAAAATACGACGGTCATAAACTTTGCGCGAAGTCGCGCGCGAGTCGAGTTTCGATCGGTTTTTCGTGCACCGTCTCAGAAATTCAAAATACTGGCCATTCACGATGTATTAGTCCATGGTAAGTCGTATGAGCATGGTTTCAGGAAAAAATACAACGGTCATAAACTTTGCGCAGAGTCGAGATTCGATCGGTTTTTCGTGCACCGTCTCGGAAATTCAAAATACTGGTCTTTCCCGTCTTATTAGCCCATGAGAAGTCGTACAGGCACGCTTTCACAAAAAAATACGACGGTCATAAACTTTGCGCGAAGTCGCGCGCGAGTCGAGTTTCGAACGGTTTTTCGTGCACCGTCTCGGAAATTCAAAATACTGGCCATTCACGATGTATTAGTCCATGGTAAGTCGTATGAGCATGGTTTCACGAGAAAACGCGACGGTCATAAACTTTGCGCAGAGTCGAGATTCGATCGGTTTTTCGTGCACCGTCTCGGAAATTCAAAATACTGGTCTTTCCCGTCTTATTTGCCCATGAGAAGTCGTACAAGCATGCTTTCGCAAAAAAATACGACGGTCATAAACTTTGCGCGAAGTCGCGCGCGAGTCGAGTTTCGATCGGTTTTTCGTGCACCGTCTCGGAAATTCAAAATACTTGTCTTTCCCGTCTTATTAGCCCATGAGAAGTCGTACAGGCACGCTTTCGCAAAAAAATACGACGGTCATAAACTTTGCACGAAGTCGCGCGCGAGTCGAGTTTCGATCGGTTTTTCGTGCACCGTCTCGGAAATTCAAAATACTGGCCATTCACGATGTATTAGTCCATGGTAAGTCGTATGAGCATGGTTTCACGAGAAAACGCGACGGTCATAAACTTTGCGCGGAGTCGAGATTCGATCGGTTTTTCGTGCACCGTCTCGGAAATTCAAAATACTGGTCTTTCCCGTCTTATTAGCCCATGAGAAGTCGTACAAGCATGCTTTCGCAAAAAAATACGACGGTCAAAAACTTTGCGCGAAGTCGCGCGCGAGTCGAATTTCGATCGGTTTTTCGTGCACCGTCTCGGAAATTCAAAATACTTGTCTTTCCCGTCTTATTAGCCCATGAGAAGTCGTACAGGCACGCTTTCGCAAAAAAATACGACGGTCATAAACTTTGCTCCAAGTCGCGCGCGAGTCGAGTTTCGATCGGTTCTTCGTGACCGTCTCGGAAATTCAAAATTCTGGCCATTCACGATGTATTAGGCCATGGTAAGTCGTATGAGCATGATTTCACGAAAAAACGCGACGGTCATAAACTTTGCGCAGAGTCGAGATTCGATCGATTTTTCGTGCACCGTCTCGGAAATTCAAAATACTGGTCTTTCCCGTCTTATTAGCCCATGAGAAGTAGTACAAGCACGCTTTCGCAAAAAAATACGACGGTCATAAACTTTGCGCGAAGTCGCACGCGAGTCGAGTTTCGATCGGTTTTTCGTGCACCGTCTCGAAAATTCAAAATACTGGCCATTCACGATGTATTAGCCCATGGTAAGTCGTATGAGCATGGTTTCACGAAAAAACGCGACGGTCATAAACTTTGCGCAGAGTCGAGATTCGATCGGTTTTTCGTGCACCGTCTCGGAAATTCAAAATACTGGTCTTTCCCGTCTTATTAGCCCATGAGAAGTCGTACAGGCACGCTTTCGCAAAAAAATACGACGGTCATAAACTTTGCGCGAAGTCGCGCGCGAGTCGAGTTTCGATCGGTTTTTCGTGCACCGTCTCGGAAATTCAAAATACTGGCCATTCACGATGTATTAGTCCATGGTAAGTCGTATGAGCATGGTTTCACCAGAAAACGCGACGGTCATAAACTTTGCGCAGAGTCGAGATTCGATCGGTTTTTCGTGCACCGTCTCGGAAATTCAAAATACTGGTCTTTCCCGTCTTATTAGCCCATGAGAAGTCGTACAAGCATGCTTTCGCAAAAAAATACGACGGTCAAAAACTTTGCGCGAAGTCGCGCGCGATTCGAATTTCGATCGATTTTTCGTGCACCGTCTCGGAAATTCAAAATACTTTTCTTTCCCGTCTTATTAGCCCATGAGAAGTCGTACAGGCACGCTTTCGCAAAAAAATACGACAGTCATAAACTTTGCTCGAAGTCGCGCGCGAGGCGAGTTTCGATCGGTTTTTCGTGACCGTCTCGGAAATTCAAAATACTGGCCATTCACGATGTATTAGCCCATGGTAAGTCGTATGAGCATGGTTTCACGAAAAAACGCGACGGTCATAAACTTTGCGCAGAGTCGAGATACGATCGGTTTTTCGTGCACCGTCTCGGAAATTCAAAATACTGGCCTTTCCCGTCTTATTAGCCCATGAGAAGTAGTACAAGCACGCTTTCGCAAAAAAAAAACGACGGTCATAAACTTTGCGCGAAGTCGCGCGCGAGTCGAGTTTCGATCGGTTTTTCGTGCTCCGTCTCGAAAATTCAAAATACTAGCCATTCACGAAGTATTAGCCCATGGTAAGTCATATGAGCATGGTTTCACGAAAAAACGCGACGGTCATAAACTTTGCGCAGAGTCGAGATTCGATCGTTTTTTCGTGCACCGTCTCGGAAATTCAAAATACTGGTCTTTCCCGTCTTATTAGCCCATGAGAAGTCGTACAGGCACGCTTTCGCAAAAAAATACGACGGTCATAAACTTTGCGCGAAGTCGCGCGCGAGTCGAGTTTAGATAGGTTTTTCGTGCACCGTCTCGGAAATTCAAAATACCTGTCTTTCCCGTCTTATTAGCCCATGAGAAGTCGTACAGGCACGCTTTCGCAAAAAAATACGACGGTCATAAACTTTGCGCGAAGTCGCGCGCGAGTCGAGTTTCGATCGGTTTTTCGTGCACCGTCTCAGAAATTCAAAATACTGGCCATTCACGATGTATTAGTCCATGGTAAGTCGTATGAGCATGGTTTCAGGAAAAAATGCGACGGTCATAAACTTTGCGCAGAGTCGAGATTCGATCGGTTTTTCGTGCACCGTCTCGGAAATTCAAAATACTGGTCTTTCCCGTCTTATTAGCCCATGAGAAGTCGTACAGGCACGCTTTCACAAAAAAATACGACGGTCATAAACTTTGCGCAAAGTCGCGCGCGAGTCGAGTTTCGATCGGTTTTTCGTGCACCGTCTCGGAAATTCAAAATACTGGCCATTCACGATGTATTAGTCCATGGTAAGTCGTATGAGCATGGTTTCACGAGAAAACGCGACGGTCATAAACTTTGCGCAGAGTCGAGATTCGATCGGTTTTTCGTGCACCGTCTCGGAAATTCAAAATACTGGTCTTTCCCGTCTTATTTGCCCATGAGAAGTCGTACAAGCATGCTTTCGCAAAAAAATACGACGGTCATAAACTTTGCGCGAAGTCGCACGCGAGTCGAGTTTCGATCGGTTTTTCGTGCACCGTCTCGGAAATTCAAAATACTTGTCTTTCCCGTCTTATTAGCCCATGAGATGTCGTACAGGCACGCTTTCGCAAAAAAATACGACGGTCATAAACTTTGCGCGAAGTCGCGCGCGAGTCGAGTTTCGATCGGTTTTTCGTGCACCGTCTCGGAAATTCAAAATACTGGCCATTCACGATGTATTAGTCCATGGTAAGTCGTATGAGCATGGTTTCACGAGAAAACGCGACGGTCATAAACTTTGCGCAGAGTCGAGATTCGATCGGTTTTTCGTGCACCGTCTCGGAAATTCAAAATACTGGTCTTTCCCGTCTTATTAGCCCATGAGAAGTCGTACAAGCATGCTTTCGCAAAAAAATACGACGGTCAAAAACTTTGCGCGAAGTCGCGCGCGAGTCGAATTTCGTTCGGTTTTTCGTGCACCGTCTCGGAAATTCAAAATACTTGTCTTTCCCGTCTTATTAGCCCATGAGAAGTCGTACAGGCACGCTTTCGCAAAAAAATACGACGGTCATAAACTTTGCTCCAAGTCGCGCGCGAGTCGAGTTTCGATCGGTTTTTCGTGACCGTCTCGGAAATTCAAAATACTGGCCATTCACGATGTATTAGGCCATGGTAAGTCGTATGAGCATGATTTCACGAAAAAACGCGACGGTCATAAACTTTGCGCAGAGTCGAGATTCGATCGGATTTTCGTGCACCGTCTCGGAAATTCAAAATACTGGTCTTTCCCGTCTTATTAGCCCATGAGAAGTAGTACAGGCACGCTTTCGCAAAAAAATACGACGGTCATAAACTTTGCGCGAAGTCGCGCGCGAGTCGAGTTTCGATCGGTTTTTCGTGCACCGTCTCAGAAATTCAAAATACTGTTTTTTTTTTGGTAAGTAAAGATAATGTATTTTGTAAAAGATTTGTACAAAGAAGCTTTGTCTACACAAGCCATAGACTAAAGCCTGAAGTCTCTTAGTGTAGTCGAGAAGATTGCACCCCACCTAAAGAAGGTGAAATGGGCACTCTTCAAAATACTGGCCATTCACGATGTATTAGTCCATGGTAAGTCGTATGAGCATGGTTTCAGGAAAAAACGCGACGGTCATAAACTTTGCGCAGAGTCGAGATTCGATCGGTTTTTCGTGCACCGTCTCGGAAATTCAAAATACTGGTCTTTCCCGTCTTATTAGCCCATGAGAAGTCGTACAGGCACGCTTTCACAAAAAAATACGACGGTCATAAACTTTGCGCGAAGTCGCGCGCGAGTCGAGTTTCGATCGGTTTTTCGTGCACCGTCTCGGAAATTCAAAATACTGGCCATTCACGATGTATTAGTCCATGGTAAGTCGTATGAGCATGGTTTCACGAGAAAACGCGACGGTCATAAACTTTGCGCAGAGTCGAGATTCGATCGGTTTTTCGTGCACCGTCTCGGAAATTCAAAATACTGGTCTTTCCCGTCTTATTTGCCCATGAGAAGTCGTACAAGCATGCGTTCGAAAAAAATACGACGGTCATAAACTTTGCGCGAAGTCGCGCGCGAGTCGAGTTTCGATCGGTTTTTCGTGCACCGTCTCGGAAATTCAAAATACTTGTCTTTCCCATCTTATTAGCCCATGAGAAGTCGTACAGGCACGCTTTCGCAAAAAAATACGACGGTCATAACCTTTGCGCGAAGTCGCGTGCGAGTCGAGTTTCGATCGGTTTTTCGTGCACCGTCTCGGAAATTCAAAATACTGGCCATTCACGATGTATTAGTCCATCGTAAGTCGTATGAGCATGGTTTCACGAGAAAACGCGACGGTCATAAACTTTGCGCAGAGTCGAGATTCGATCGGTTTTTCGTGCACCGTCTCGGAAATTCAAAATACTGGTCTTTCCCGCCTTATTTGCCCATGAGAAGTCGTACAAGCATGCTTTCGCAAAAAAATACGACGGTCATAAACTTTGCGCGAAGTCGCGCGCGAGTCGAGTTTCGATCGGTTTTTCGTGCACCGTCTCGGAAATTCAAAATACTTGTCTTTCCCATCTTATTAGCCCATGAGAAGTCGTACAGGCACGCTTTCGCAAAAAAATACGACGGTCATAAACTTTGCGCGAAGTCGCGCGCGGGTCGAGTTTCGATCGGTTTTTCGTGCACCGTCTCGGAAATTCAAAATACTGGCCATTCACGATGTATTAGTCCATGGTAAGTCGTATGAGCATGGTTTCACGAGAAAACGCGACGGTCATAAACTTTGCGCAGACTCGAGATTCGATCGGTTTTTCGTGCACCGTCTCGGAAATTCAAAATACTGGTCTTTCCCGTCTTATTTGCCCATGAGAAGTCGTACAAGCATGCTTTCGCAAAAAAATACGACGGTCAAAAACTTTGCGCGAAGTCGCGCGCGAGTCGAATTTCGATCGGTTTTTCGTGCACCGTCTCGGAAATTCAAAATACTTGTCTTTCCCGTCTTATTAGCCCATGAGAAGTCGTACAGGCACGCTTTCGCAAAAAAATACGACGGTCATAAACTTTGCGCGAAGTCGCGCGCGAGTCGAGTTTCGATCGGTTTTGCGTAAACCGTCTCGGAAATTCAAAATACTGGCCATTCACGATGTATTAGTCCATGGTAAGTCGTATGAGCATGGTTTCACGAGAAAACGCGACGGTCATAAACTTTGCGCAGAGTCGAGATTCGATCGGTTTTTCGTGCACCGTCTCGAAAATTCAAAATACTGGTCTTTCCCGTCTAATTAGCCCATGAGAAGTCGTATAGGCACGCTTTCACAAAAAAATACGACGGTCATAAACTTTGCGCGATGAGTTTGATGAAGCGTGCCCATTTCACCTTCTTTAGGTGGGTGCAATCTTCTCGACTACACTAAGAGACTTCAGGCTTTAGTTTATGGCTTGTGTAGACAAAGCTTCTTTGTACAAATCTTTTACAAAATACAATATCTTTACTTACCAAAAAAAAGGTCATAAACTTTGCGCGAAGTCGCGCGCGAGTCGAGTTTCGATCGGTTTTTCGTGCACCGTCTCGGAAATTCAAAATACTGGCCATTCACGATGTATTAGTCCATGGTAAGTCGTATGAGCATGGTTTCACGAGAAAACGCGACGGCCATAAACTTTGCGTAGAGTCGAGATTCGATCGGTTTTTCGTGCACCGTCTTGGAAATTCAAAATACTGGTCTTTCCCGTCTTATTAGCCCATGAGAAGTCGTACAAGCATGCTTTCGCAAAAAAATACGACGGTCAAAAACTTTGCGCGAAGTCGCGCGCGATTCGAATTTCGATCAATTTTTCGTGCACCGTCTCGGAAATTCAAAATACTTGTCTTTCCCGTCTTATTAGCCCATGAGAAGTCGTACAGGCACGCTTTCGCAAAAAAATACGACGGTCATAAACTTTGCTCGAAGTCGCGCTCGAGTCGAGTTTCGATCGGTTTTTCGTGACCGTCTCGGAAATTCAAAATACTGGCCATTCACGATATATTAGCCCATGGTAAGTCGTATGAGCATGATTTCACGAAAAAACGCGACGGTCATAAACTTTGCGCAGAGTCGAGATTCGATTGGTTTTTCGTGCACCGTCTCGGAAATTCAAAATACTGATCTTTCCCGTCTTATTAGCCCATGAGAAGTAGTACAAGCACGCTTTCGCAAAAAAATACGACGGTCATAAACTTTGCGCGAAGTCGCGCGCGAGTCGAGTTTCGATCGATTTTTCGTGCACCGTCTCGAAAATTCAAAATACTGGCCATTCACGATGTATTAGCCCATGGTAAGTCGTATGAGCATGGTTTCACGAAAAAACGCGACGGTCATAAACTTTGCGCAGAGTCGAGATTCGATCGGTTTTTCGTGCACCGTCTCGGAAATTCAAAATACTGGTATTTCCCGTCTTATTAGCCCATGAGAAGTCGTACAGGCACGCTTTCGCAAAAAAATACGATGGTCATAAACTTTGCGCGAAGTCGCGCGCGAGTCGAGTTTCGATCGGTTTTTCGTGCACCGTCTCGGAAATTCAAAATACCTGTCTTTCCCGTCTTATTAGCCCATGAGAAGTCGTACAGGCACGCTTTCGCAAAAAAATATGATGGTTATAAACTTTGCGCGAAGTCGCGCGCGAGTCGAGTTTCGCTTGGTTTTTCGTGCACCGTTTCAGAAATTCAAAATACTGGCCATTCACGATGTATTAGCCCATGGTAAGTCGTATGAGCTTGGTTTCACGAAAAAACGCGACGGTAATAAACTTTGCGCAGAGTCGAGATTCGATCGGTTTTTCGTGCACCGTCTCGGAAATTCAAAATACTGGTCTTTCCCGTCTTATTAGCCCATGAGAAGTCGTACTGGCACGCTTTCGCAAAAAAATACGACGGTCATAAACTTTGCGCGAAGTCGCGCGCGAGTCGAGTTTCGATCGGTTTTTCGTGCACCGTCTCAGAAATTCAAAATACTGGCCAATAACGATGTATTAGTCCATGGTAAGTCGTATGAGCATGGTTTCAGGAGAAAACGCGACGGTCATAAACTTTGCGCAGAGTCGAGATTCGATCGGTTTTTCGTGCACCGTCTCGGAAATTCAAAATACTGGTTTTTCCCGTCTTATTAGCACATGAGAAGTCGTACAGGCACGCTTTCGCAAAAAAATACGACGGTCATAAACTTTGCGCGAAGTCGCGCGCGGGTCGAGTTTCGATCGGTTTTTCGTGCACCGTCTCGGAAATTCAAAATACTGGCCATTCACGATGTATTAGTCCATGGTATGTCGTATGAGCATGGTTTCACGAGAAAACGCGACGGTCATAAACTTTGCGCAGATTCGAGATTCGATCGGTTTTTCATGCACCGTCTCGGAAATTCAAAATACTAGTCTTTCCCGTCTTATTAGCCCTTGAGAAGTCGTACAGGCATGCTTTCGCAAAAAAATACGACGGTCATAAACTTTGCGCGAAGTTGCGCGCGAGTCGAGTTTCGATCGGTTTTTCGTGCACCGTCTCAGAAATTCAAAATACTGGCCATTCACGATGTATTAGTCCATGGTAAGTCGTATGAGCATGGTTTCAGGAAAAAACGCGACGGTCATAAACTTTGCGCAGAGTCGAGATTCGATCGGTTTTTCGTGCACCGTCTCGGAAATTCACAATACTGGCCATTCACGATGTATTAGTTCATGGTAAGTCGTATGAGCATGGTTTCACGAGAAAACGCGACGGTCATAAACTTTGAGCAGATTCGAGATTCGATCGGTTTTTCGTGCACCTTCTCGGAAATTCAAAATACTGGTCTTTCCCGTCTTATTAGCCCATGAGAAGTCGTACAGGCACGCTTTCGCAAAAAAATACGACGGTCATAAACTTTGCGCGAAGTCGCGCGCGAGTCGAGTTTCGATCGGTTTTTCATGCACCGTCTCAGAAATTCAAAATACTGGCCATTCACGATGTATTAGCCCATGGTAAGTCGTATGAGCTTGGTTTCACGAAAAAACGCGACGGTCATAAACTTTGCACAGAGTCGAGATTCGATCGGTTTTTCGTGCACCGTCTCGGAAATTCAAAATACTGGTCTTTCCCGTCTTATTTGCCCATGAGAAGTGGTACAAGCATGCTTTCGCAAAAAAATACGACGGTCAAAAACTTTGCGCGAAGTCGCGCGCGAGTCGAGATTCGATCGATTTTTCGTGCACCGTCTCGGAAATTCAAAATACTAGTCTTTCCCGTCTTATTAGCCCATGAGAAGTCGTAGAGGCACGCTTTCGCAAAAAAATACGACGGTCATAAACTTTGCGCGAAGTCGCGCGCGAGTCGAGTTTCGATCGGTTTTTCGTGCACCGTCTCGGAAATTCAAAATACTGGCCATTCACGATGTATTAGTCCATGGTAAGTCGTATGAGCATGGTTTCACGAGAAAACGCGACGGTCATAAACTTTGCGCAGAGTCGAGATTCGATCGGTTTTTCGTGCACCTTCTCGGAAATTCAAAATACTGGTCTTTCCCGTGTTATTAGCCCATGAGAAGTCGTACAAGCATGCTTTCGCAAAAAAATACGACGGTCAAAAACTTTGCGCGAAGTCGCGCGCGAGTCGAATTTCGATCGGTTTTTCGTGCACCGTCTCGGAAATTCAAAATACTTGTCTTTCCCGTCTTATTAGCCCATGAGAAGTCGTACAGGCACGCTTTCGCAAAAAAATACGACGGTCATAAACTTTGCTCCAAGTCGCGCGCGAGTCGAGTTTCGATCGGTTTTTCGTGACCGTCTCGGAAATTCAAAATACTGGCCATTCACGATGTATTAGGCCATGGTAAGTCGTATGAGCATGATTTCACGAAAAAACGCGACGGTCCTAAACTTTGCGCAGAGTCGAGATTCGATCGGTTTTTCGTGCACCGTCTCGGAAATTCAAAATACTGGTCTTTCCCGTCTTATTAGCCCATGAGAAGTCGTACAGGCACGCTTTCGCAAAAAAATACGACGGTCATAAACTTTGCGCGAAGTCGCGCGCGAGTCTAGTTTCGATCGGTTTTTCGTGCACCGTCTCGGAAATTCAAAATACCTGTCTTTCCCGTCTTATTAGCCCATGAGAAGTCGTACAGGCACGCTTTCGCAAAAAAATACGATGGTTATAAACTTTGCGCGAAGTCGCGCGCGAGTCGAGTTTCGCTTGGTTTTTCGTGCACCGTTTCAGAAATTCAAAATACTGGCCATTCACGATGTATTAGCCCATGGTAAGTCGTATGAGCTTGGTTTCACGAAAAAACGCGACGGTAATAAACTTTGCGCAGAGTCGAGATTCGATCGGTTTTTCGTGCACCGTCTCGGAAATTCAAAATACTGGTCTTTCCCGTCTTATTAGCCCATGAGAAGTCGTACTGGCACGCTTTCGCAAAAAAATACGACGGTCATAAACTTTGCGCGAAGTCGCGCGCGAGTCG
Source organism: Ensete ventricosum (assembly GCA_029747655.1). Classification (NCBI taxonomy): domain Eukaryota; kingdom Viridiplantae; phylum Streptophyta; class Magnoliopsida; order Zingiberales; family Musaceae; genus Ensete; species Ensete ventricosum. Next base: position 25,870,478 of record JAQQAF010000004.1, on the reverse strand, counting down.
AGTTTCGATCGGTTTTTCGTGCACCGTCTCAGAAATTCAAAATACTGGCCAATAACGATGTATTAGTCCATGGTAAGTCGTATGAGCATGGTTTCAGGAGAAAACGCGACGGTCATAAACTTTGCGCAGAGTCGAGATTCGATCGGTTTTTCGTGCACCGTCTCGGAAATTCAAAATACTGGTCTTTCCCGTCTTATTAGCCCATGAGAAGTAGTACAAGCACGCTTTCGCAAAAAAATACGACGGTCATAAACTTTGCGCGAAATCGCACGCGAGTCGAGTTTCGATCGGTTTTTCGTGCACCATCTCGGAAATTCAAAATACTGGCCATTCACGATGTATTAGCCCATGGTAAGTCGTATGAGCATGGTTTCACGAAAAAACGCGACGGTCATAAACTTTGCGCAGAGTCGAGATTCGATCGGTTTTTCGTGCACCGTCTCGGAAATTCAAAATACTGGTCTTTCCCGTCTTATTAGCCCATGAGAAGTCGTACAGGCACGCTTTCGCAAAAAAATACGACGGTCATAAACTTTGCGCGAAGTCGCGCGCGAGTCGAGTTTCGATCGGTTTTTCGTGCACCGTCTCGGAAATTTAAAATACTGGCCATTCACGATGTATTAGTCCATGGTAAGTCGTATGAGCATGGTTTCACGAGAAAACGCGACGGTCATAAACTTTGCGCAGAGTCGAGATTCGATCGGTTTTTCGTGCACCGTCTCGGAAATTCAAAATACTGGTCTTTCCCGTCTTATTAGCCCATGAGAAGTCGTACAAGCATGCTTTCGCAAAAAAATACGACGGTCAAAAACTTTGCGCGAAGTCGCGCGCGATTCGAATTTCGATCGATTTTTCGTGCACCGTCTCGGAAATTCAAAATACTTGTCTTTCCCGTCTTATTAGCCCATGAGAAGTCGTACAGGCACGCTTTCGCAAAAAAATACGACAGTCATAAACTTTGCTCGAAGTCGCGCGCGAGGCGAGTTTCGATCGGTTTTTCGTGACCGTCTCGGAAATTCAAAATACTGGCCATTCACGATGTATTATCCCATGGTAAGTCGTATGAGCATGATTTCACGAAAAAACGCGACGGTCATAAACTTTGCGCAGAGTCGAGAATCGATCGGTTTTTCGTGCACCGTCTCGGAAATTCAAAATACTGGTCTTTCCCGTCTTATTAGCCCATGAGAGTAGTACAAGCACGCTTTCGCAAAAAAATACGACGGTCATAAACTTTGCGCGAAGTCGCGCGCGAGTAGAGTTTCGATCGGTTTTTCGTGCACCGTCTCGAAAATTCAAAATACTAGCCATTCACGAAGTATTAGCCCTTGGTAAGTCGTATGAGCATGGTTTCACGAAAAAATGCGACGGTCATAAACTTTGCGCAGAGTCGAGATTCGATCGGTTTTTCGTGCACCGTCTCGGAAATTCAAAATACTGGTCTTTCCCGTCTTATTAGCCCATGAGAAGTCGTACAGGCACGCTTTCGCAAAAAAATACGACGGTCATAAACTTTGCGCGAAGTCGCGCGCGAGTCGAGTTTCGATAGGTTTTTCGTGCACCGTCTTGGAAATTCAAAATACCTGTCTTTCCCGTCTTATTAGCCCATGAGAAGTCGTACAGGCACGCTTTCGCAAAAAAATACGACGGTCATAAACTTTGCGCGAAGTCTCGCGCGAGTCGAGTTTCGATCGGTTTTTCGTGCACCGTCTCAGAAATTCAAAATACTGGCCATTCACGATGTATTAGTCCATGGTAAGTCGTATGAGCATGGTTTAAGGAAAAAACGCGACGGTCATAAACTTTGCGCAGAGTCGAGATTCGATCGGTTTTTCGTGCACCGTCACGAAAATTCAAAATACTGGTCTTTCCCGTCTTATTAGCCCATGAGAAGTCGTACAGGCACGCTTTCACAAAAAAATACGACTGTCATAAACTTTGCGCGATGAGTTTGATGAAGCGTGCCCATTTCACCTTCTTTAGGTGGGTGCAATCTTCTCGACTACACTAAGAGACTTCAGGCTTTAGTTTATGGCTTGTGTAGACAAAGCTTCTTTGTACAAATCTTTTACAAAATACAATATCTTTACTTACCAAAAAAAAGGTCATAAACTTTGCGCGAAGTCGCGCGCGAGTCGAGTTTCGATCGGTTTTTCGTGCACCGTCTCGGAAATTCAAAATACTGGCCATTCACGATGTATTAGTCCATGGTAAGTCGTATGAGCATGGTTTCACGAGAAAACGCGACGGTCATAAACTTTGCGCAGAGTCGAGATTCGATCGGTTTTTCGTGCACCGTCTCGGAAATTCAAAATACTGGTCTTTCCCGTCTTATTAGCCCATGAGAAGTCGTACAAGCATGCTTTCGCAAAAAAATAAGACGGTCAAAAACTTTGCGCGAAGTCGCGCGCGAGTCGAATTTCGTTCGGTTTTTCGTGCACCGTCTCGGAAATTCAAAATACTTGTCTTTCCCGTCTTATTAGCCCATGAGAAGTCGTACAGGCACGCTTTCACAAAAAAATACGACGGTCATAAACTTTGCGCGAAGTCGCGCGCGAGTCGAGTTTCGATCGGTTTTTCGTGCACCGTCTCGGAAATTCAAAATACTGGCCATTTACGATGTATTAGTCCATGGTAAGTCGTATGAGCATGGTTTCACGAGAAAACGCGATGGTCATAAACTTTGCGCAGAGTCGAGATTCGATCGGTTTTTCGTGCACCGTCTCGGAAATTCAAAATACTGGTCTTTCCCGTCTTATTTGCCCATGAGAAGTCGTACAAGCATGCTTTCGCAAAAAAATACGACGGTCATAAACTTTGCGCGAAGTCGCGCGCGAGTCGAGTTTCGATCGGTTTTTCGTGCACCGTCTCTGAAATTCAAAATACTGGCCATTCACGATGTATTAGTCCATGGTAAGTCGTATGAGCATGGTTTCAGGAAAAAACGCGACGGTCATAAACTTTGCGCAGAGTCGAGATTCGATCGGTTTTTCGTGCACCGTCACGAAAATTCAAAATACTGGTCTTTCCCGTCTTATTAGCCCATGAGAAGTCGTACAGGCACGCTTTCACAAAAAAATACGACTGTCATAAACTTTGCGCGATGAGTTTGATGAAGCGTGCCCATTTCACCTTCTTTAGGTGGGTGCAATCTTCTCGACTACACTAAGAGACTTCAGGCTTTAGTTTATGGCTTGTGTAGACAAAGCTTCTTTGTACAAATCTTTTACAAAATACAATATCTTTACTTACCAAAAAAAAGGTCATAAACTTTGCGCGAAGTCGCGCGCGAGTCGAGTTTCGATCGGTTTTTCGTGCACCGTCTCGGAAATTCAAAATACTGGCCATTCACGATGTATTAGTCCATGGTAAGTCGTATGAGCATGGTTTCACGAGAAAACGCGACGGTCATAAACTTTGCGCAGAGTCGAGATTCGATCGGTTTTTCGTGCACCGTCTCGAAAATTCAAAATACTGGTCTTTCCCGTCTTATTTTCCCATGAGAAGTCGTACAAGCATGCTTTCGCAAAAAAATACGACGGTCATAAACTTTGCGCGAAGTCGCGCGCGAGTCGAGTTTCGATCGGTTTTTCGTGCACCGTCTCGGAAATTCAAAATACTTGTCTTTCCCGTCTTATTAGCCCATGAGAAGTCGTACAGGCACGCTTTCGCAAAAAAATACGACGGTCATAAACTTTGCGCGAAGTCGCGCGCGAGTCGAGTTTCGATCGATTTTTCGTGCACCGTCTCGGAAATTCAAAATACTGGCCATTCACGATGTATTAGTCCATGGTAAGTCGTATGAGCATGGTTTCACGAGAAAACGCGACGGTCATAAACTTTGCGCAGAGTCGAGATTCGATCGGTTTTTCGTGCACCATCTCGGAAATTCAAAATACTGGTCTTTCCCGTCTTATTAGCCCATGAGAAGTCGTACAAGCATGCTTTCGCAAAAAAATACGACGGTCAAAAACTTTGCGCGAAGTCGCGCGCGAGTCGAATTTCGATCGGTTTTTCGTGCACCGTCTCGGAAATTCAAAATACTTGTCTTTCCCGTCTTATTAGCCCATGGGAAGTCGTACAGGCACGCTTTCGCAAAAAAATACGACGGTCTTAAACTTTGCTCCAAGTCGCGCGCGAGTCGAGTTTCGATCGGTTTTTCGTGACCGTCTCTGAAATTCAAAATACTGGCCATTCACGATGTATTAGGCCATGGTAAGTCGTATGAGCATGATTTCACGAAAAAACGCGACGGTCATAAACTTTGCGCAGAGTCAAGATTCGATCGGTTTTTCGTGCACCGTCTCGGAAATTCAAAATACTGGTCTTTCCCGTCTTATTAGCCCATGAGAAGTAGTACAGGCACGCTTTCGCAAAAAAATACGACGGTCATAAACTTTGCGCGAAGTCGCGCACGAGTCGAGTTTCGATCGGTTTTTCGTGCACCGTCTCAGAAATTCAAAATACTGGCCATTCACGATGTATTAGTCCATGGTAAGTCGTATGAGCATGGTTTCACGAGAAAACGCGACGGTCATAAACTTTGCGCAGAGTCGAGATTCGATCGGTTTTTCGTGCACCGTCTCGGAAATTCAAAATACTGGTATTTCCCGTCTTATTAGCCCATGAGAAGTCGTACAGGAACGCTTTCGCAAAAAAATACAACGGTCATAAACTTTGCGCGAAGTCGCGCGTGAGTCGAGTTTCGATCGGTTTTTCGTGCACCGTCTCAGAAATTCAAAATACTGGCCAATCACGATGTATTAGTCCATGGTAAGTCGTATGAGCATGGTTTCACGAGAAAACGCGACGGTCATAAACTTTGCGCAGAGTCGAGATTCGATCGGTTTTTCGTGCACCGTCTCGGAAATTCAAAATACTGGTCTTCCCCGTCTTATTTGCCCATGAGAAGTCGTACAAGCATGCTTTCGCAAAAAAATACGACGGTCAAAAACTTTGCGCGAAGTCGCGCGCGAGTCGAGATTCGATCGGTTTTTCGTGCACCGTCTCGGAAATTCAAAATACTTGTCTTTCCCGTCTTATTAGCCCATGGGAAGTCGTACAGGCACGCTTTCGCAAAAAAATACGACGGTCTTAAACTTTGCTCCAAGTCGCGCGCGAGTCGAGTTTCGATCGGTTTTTCGTGACCGTCTCTGAAATTCAAAATACTGGCCATTCACGATGTATTAGGCCATGGTAAGTCGTATGAGCATGATTTCACGAAAAAACGCGACGGTCATAAACTTTGCGCAGAGTCGAGATTCGATCGGTTTTTCGTGCACCGTCTCGGAAATTCAAAATACTGGTCTTTCCCGTCTTATTAGCCCATGAGAAGTAGTACAAGCACGCTTTCGCAAAAAAATACGACGGTCATAAACTTTGCGCGAAGTCGCGCGCGAGTCGAGTTTCGATCGGTTTTTCGTGCACCGTCTCGAAAATTCAAAATACTAGCCATTCACGAAGTATTAGCCCATGGTAAGTCGTATGAGCATGGTTTCACGAAAAAACGCGACGGTCATAAACTTTGCGCAGAGTCGAGATTCGATCGGTTTTTCGTGCACCGTCTCGGAAATTCAAAATACTGGTCTTTCCCGTCTTATTAGCCTATGAGAAGTCGTACAGGCACGCTTTCACAAAAAAATACGACGGTCATAAACTTTGCGCGAAGTCGCGCGCGAGTCGAGTTTCGATCGGTTTTTCGTGCACCGTCTCGGAAATTCAAAATACTGGCCATTCACGATGTATTAGTCCATGGTAAGTCGTATGAGCATGGTTTCACGAGAAAACGCGACGGTCATAAACTTTGCGCAGAGTCAAGATTCGATCGGTTTTTCGTGCACCGTCTCGGAAATTCAAAATACTGGTCTTTCCCGTCTTATTTGCCCATGAGAAGTCGTACAAGCATGCTTTCGCAAAAAAATACGACGGTCATAAACTTTGCGCGAAGTCGCGCGCGAGTCGAGTTTCGATCGGTTTTTCGTGCACCGTCTCGGAAATTCAAAATACTTGACTTTCCCATCTTATTAGCCCATGAGAAGTCGTACAGGCACGCTTTCGCAAAAAAATACTTTTTTTTTTTTGGTAAGTAAAGATATTGTATTTTGTAAAAGATTTGTACAAAGAAGCTTTGTCTACACAAGCCATAGACTAAAGCCTGAAGTCTCTTAGTGTAGTCGAGAAGATTGCACCCCACCTAAAGAAGGTGAAATGGGCACGCTTCATCAAACTCATCTCCAAGAGTAGCATAAGGAAGTTAATAAATAATAAAATGCAATAGCTAGACTGTTCTGGACTACTTGTGGATACATCACAAAATATAAGCTTTGCCCCATATAATACATTACAATCTTCATCATTATTCGAGTGATTCTTGACGAATGGAAAAATTGAATCTTGTGAAAATATCTTTCTCTCTTCTTGTTAGGTGCTCTGTATTCAATTCTTGCTCCATACATGATCGTGAGTCCTGAAGAATCTCTATCAGAATTTGAGCTTTGTTCATGTTGTGACACTCAAAAATTCTGCCACACCTCTCCTTCCAAATCCACCATATAGCACATCTGAATATAATTCTTGCTAGTTGTGTAAGAGGCCCCTTTCTTGAGAAGCTTTGCATAAGCATTTCTAATTCATGATGCAGGTTTGGCCGTGGTAGCCTTTGAAAATCAAATCGCTTCAAGATCTCCTTCCATATCCAAGATGAATAATCACAAGCAAAGTAGAGATGGTCAACACTTTCTTCATTTTGCATACACAAAGAGCACCGATTTACAATATAAATACCTCTTCGCTGCATATTGTCCATCGTAGGAAGTTTGCCGAGAAGGGCCTGCCATGTACATAAGGAATGTCGCTGTGAGCATGGACTATCCCATGTCCAACTACTTTGGATCCACTTGTTGTTTCGTCGTCTAATTTGGTTCCATGCAGATGTAGCACTAAATTTACCGTTATCATGAAGCCAAATAAGCATATCTGAAGAGTTGTTCATGATTGGAATAGCCCTAATAGTCGGCCAAAGTAATAACATGTCAGGGGAGGTAGGGTTGGGAAGACACCAAGTACCATTGTTAATGAATTCAGAAACCTTCCAGTCTTTGGGAGCCCCCAGATCCTGTCGTACTCTATCACCAAATATCTGAAATATACTTTTCCCATTCACCCAAGGATCATACCACATATTAATATTGGTTCCAGAAGAAATCACATAAGAAATATTGTTACGTAGCCATCGCCTTGCCTTCAGAATTCCTTTCCAAGCAGAAGAATGAGATGTTTTTGCAGATGTTTCCCAGATTGATTCCTTAGTTAGGTACCTAGCAAAAACCCATTGTGACCATAAGGAAGACTTGTTTTGTAAAATATCCCATAATTGCTTTACCATACAAGCTTTATTCCAATCTCTAATATGTCGAAGATTCAGCCCCCCTTCATCCTTCGGTTTGCAAATGCTGTCCCAATTCACCATATGCATTGCCTTACCATCTGTGCCATTCCAAAAGAAGTTCATAAGTAATTTATCAATATCATGGAGAAGCCCGGCAGGTAGAAGGAATGCATGAGACCAATAAATAGAATAAGAGATCAACACGGATCGAATAAGTTCAAGTCGTCCAGCTTTAGAAAGAAGCCTATTTTTCCAAGAGGAAATTCTGTTCTTAATTTTTTGTATAATAGGCTGACAGGAGGCTTTGTTGATTCCAGTGGATATAAGTGGGAGACCCAAGTAAGGAACCGGTAAATTTCCTTCAGCAACTCCCAATGTTTGAGCAATATGATTCTTATTGTCAATGCAAGCACCCACATATACTTTGCTCTTTGCATGGTTTAGCTTAAGACCAGAAACTTTACCAAATTCATTAAGAATATCTGCCAGATTACTCACAGAAACTGGATCATCTCGAAGGAAGATAATAAGGTCGTCGGCAAATGTTATGTGAGAGATATAAACAGAACCATAATGTGGTACCTTAATTTTGCCATTGGAAACAGCCTCTTCTAACATACAACTGAGCCCTTCCATTGCAATGGTAAAAAGATAAGGAGATAGTGGATCGCCTTGCCGAATGCCATTCTTACTCCCAAAGAAGCCAATAGGTGAACCATTAAAGAGAATTGAAAATTTTGGAGTTTCCAAGCAACATTGAATCCATTTAACCCAGTGCTGAGGGAAGCCCATATTATGGAGCATCATGTAAATAAAATTCCTATTGACTGAGTCAAAGGCCTTTCGTAAATCAGCTTTAAAACAGATCTTTTTTCCTCTTGTTTTAGAATGTAGATCCTTAACCAAATCATTCGCAAGCAGGACATTATGATGGATACTCCTCCCTTTAAGAAAAGCAGCCTGATTAGGACTAATGACCTTATTCATGACCTTTTGTAGTCTATCTGCCAGCAACTTAGAGATAACCTTATAAATAAAGTTGCACAGTGAAATAGGACGGTAGTTCTCCAATGAATCGGCTCCATCATTTTTAGGCACTAAAGAAATAAAAGTGCAATTCATTTCTTTAAGAATGTGACCTGAGGAGAAAAAATGTCGACAAGCTTTTATGACATCGTTGCCTACAATAGCCCATGCAATTTGATAAAACTCAGCTGGAAATCCATCTGGACCAGGGCTTTTGTGCTTCGGGGACTTAAAAACAACTTTCACAATTTCATCATCCGTTATTGGGGCATTAAGATGAGAGAGGGCTTCAGAATCAAGTCGTCTTGTAGGCCCAACATGAATACTATTAGGCTGCTGTTCCTGATTGAGTAAGGAATAAAAAAATTGCTTGGTGTAATTTTTAACCTCATCCAGATCCTCAATGAGATTACCATCTATACCTTTGCATTTTTTGATGCGATTAGTAGCCCTTCTGGTAGCAATAGCAGCATAGAAAAACTTCGTATTAGAATCCCCTAAAGTAAGCCAATGCTGTCGTGACTTCTGTTTCAAAAAGCATTCCTCCTGCTTCAAAGCTTGCATAAAGTTATTTCTAGCAGCAGCCTCTTTGTATATAAGATTCGCATCCAGAGGTTGAAGATTTAGCTCGCTTTGCACAGCCATAAGTTCTTTCTTGCATAACTGAACCCTATCGTTGATATTTCCAAATGTAGTTGAATTCCACTTCTTCAGTGCTGCTTTGCATGCTTTTAGTTTTTGACATAGGATGTAAGGGGGAGAACCAAAGACATTAATGTCCCAAGCTGACTTAATAACTTCGAGGAACTTCGGGTGAGAACTCCACATATTAAAAAATCTAAAAGGTTTCTTGACTCTGGGTAGTGCTTTATCTGCATGTATATGCATAATAGAGTGATCCGAAAATAACTTAGCACCGGACTCAAGAAGTGAATCTGGGAAAACTGCTAACCATTCCTGATTAATCAAACATCTGTCAAGTCGAGCCATAATTTTTCTTTCAGCAGTACTTTGATTGTTCCATGAGAACCAATCACCTACAGATTTCATGTCAGTCAATGCAGCAGTATCTATACAATCATTAAAATGTTGAAGCTGACATTCGGAAAGCACTCTACCCCCCACTTTCTCATTTGTGTATCTGACAGTATTAAAGTCACCGAGAACAGCCCAAGGTACTGTAGGATAACTATTTGCAATGCTAACCAGATCACACCATAGAGCATTCCTGTCAGACATACTGTTAGATGCATAAATACCGGTAATATTGAATTGACATCCAGTCTGTTTATCCTCTGCCTTAAGATGAATGAATTGATTAGTAGCATAAATAAACCAAGCAGTAACAAGGTTAGGATGCCATAAGACCCAAACTCGACCATAAGTATCCTGAGAATCATTAGTAAAAAGTTCTGCCTCAGGCCATATTAAATTCTTCTGAACTCGAACACGATGAGGTTTAATTTTTGTTTCCACAAGAATCACCATGTCACATGCAGCAGATCGGATTATTCTATTGAGCTCCCGACATTTCTCAGTCTTATTAAGTCCACGAACATTCCAACAGCTTATTTTCATCAATACTAGATAGAAGGAAGAGCATGCAATTTTGGGAGGACACTACCATCCTTTTTCTTATCCTTTGATTTTGCATGGTCCTCTCGCATAATATCTTTACCCTTTAATCCTCTATTCCTATATTTATCCACCTCATCCACAGCTTGCAAATGTTTAAATTTTTGCGTACCTTGAGGCAAGGAGTCCTGAATAGCGGGATGTGTCGAAGAGCGATGAGTTTGGTGAGTTGCAATGTCTTGGTTCCCAAGAGGTTGTTGAAATGAAATTTCCTGATTATCTGAAAGAGTGATTCGTGAAGGCGAGGTTGTTATTGGGGAGTGAGAACCTTGGGAAGCTCCTGCAGTGAAAGTCTCTGATATAATAGGTAAAGATGGAAGTCCTGACTTGTCTTTCTCTTGTTCGTGTCGCAAAAAAATACGACGGTCATAAACTTTGCGCGAATTCTCGCGCGAGTCGAGTTTCGATCGGTTTTTCGTGCACCGTCTCGGAAATTCAAAATACTGGCCATTCCCGATGTATTAGTCCATCGTAAGTCGTATGAGCATGGTTTCACGAGAAAACGCGACGGTCATAAACTTTGCGCAGACTCGAGATTCGATCGGTTTTTCGTGCACCGTCTCGGAAATTCAAAATACTGGCCTTTCCCGTCTTATTTGCCCATGAGAAGTCGTACAAGCATGCTTTCGCAAAAAAATACGACGGTCAAAAACTTTGCGCGAAGTCGCGCGCGAGTCGAATTTCGATCGGTTTTTCGTGCACCGTCTCGGAAATTCAAAATACTTGTCTTTCCCGTCTTATTAGCCCATGAGAAGTCGTACAGGCACGCTTTCGCAAAAAAATACGACGGTCATAAACTTTGCGCGAAGTCGCGCGCGAGTCGAGTTTCAATCGGTTTTTCGTAAACCGTCTCGGAAATTTAAAATACTGGCCATTCACGATGTATTAGTCCATGGTAAGTCGTATGAGCATGGTTTCACGAGAAAACGCGACGGTCATAAACTTTGCGCAGAGTCGAGATTCGATCGGTTTTTCGTGCACCGTCTCGGAAATTCAAAATACTGGTCTTTCCCGTCTTATTAGCCCATGAGAAGTCGAACAGGCACGCTTTCGCAAAAAAATACGACGGTCATAAACTTTGCGCGAAGTCGCGCGCGAGTCTAGTTTCGATCGGTTTTTCGTGCACCGTCTCAGAAATTCAAAATACTGGCCAATCACGATGTATTAGTCCATGGTAAGTCGTATGAGCATGGTTTCACGAGAAAACGCGACGGTCATAAACTTTGCGCAGAGTCGAGATTCGATCGGTTTTTCGTGCACCGTCTCGGAAATTCAAAATACTGGCCATTCACGATGTATTAGTCCATGGTAAGTCGTATGAGCATGGTTTCAGGAGAAAACGCGACGGTCATAAACTTTGCGCCGAGTCGAGATTCGATCGGTTTTTCGTGCACCGTCTCGGAAATTCAAAATACTGGTCTTTCCCGTCTTATTTGCCCATGAGAAGTCGTACAAGCATGCTTTCGCAAAAAAATACGACGGTCATAAACTTTCCGCGAAGTCGCGCGCGAGTCGAGTTTCGATCGGTTTTTCGTGCACCGTCTCGGAAATTCAAAATACTTGTCTTTCCCATCTTATTAGCCCATGAGAAGTCGTACAGGCACGCTTTCGCAAAAAAATACGACGGTCATAAACTTTGCGCGAAGTCGCGCGCGAGTCGAGTTTCGATCGGTTTTTCGTGCACCGTCTCGGAAATTCAAAATACTGGCCATTCAAGATGTATTAGTCCATGGTAAGTCGTATGAGCATGGTTTCACGAGAAAACGCGACGGTCATAAACTTTGCGCAGAGTCGAGATTCGATCGGTTTTTCGTGCACCGTCTCGGAAATTCAAAATACTGGTCTTTCCCATCTTATTTGCCCATGAGAAGTCGTACAAGCATGCTTTCGCAAAAAAATACGACGGTCATAAACTTTCCGCGAAGTCGCGCGCGAGTCGAGTTTCGATCGGTTTTTCGTGCACCGTCTCGGAAATTCAAAATACATGTCTTTCCCATCTTATTAGCCCATGAGAAGTCGTACAGGCACGCTTTCGCAAAAAAATACGACGGTCATAAACTTTGCGCGAAGTCGCGCGCGAGTCGAGTTTCGATCGGTTTTTCGTGCACCGTCTCGGAAATTCAAAATACTGGCCATTCAAGATGTATTAGTCCATGGTAAGTCGTATGAGCATGGTTTCACGAGAAAACGCGACGGTCATAAACTTTGCGCAGAGTCGAGATTCGATCGGTTTTTCGTGCACCGTCTCGGAAATTCAAAATACTGGTCTTTCCCGTCTTATTTGCCCATGAGAAGTCGTACAAGCATGCTTTCGCAAAAAAATATGACGGTCATAAACTTTGCGCGAAGTCGCGCGCGAGTCGAGTTTCGATCGGTTTTTCGTGAACCGTCTCGAAAATTCAAAATACTGGCCATTCACGATGTATTAGCCCATGGTAAGTCGTATGAGCATGGTTTCACGAAAAAACGCGACGGTCATAAACTTTGCGTAGAGTCGAGATTCGATCGGTTTTTCGTGCACCGTCTCGGAAATTCAAAATACTGGTCTTTCCCGTCTTATTAGCCCATGAGAAGTCGTACAGGCACGCTTTCACAAAAAAATACGACGGTCATAAACTTTGCGCAGAGTCGAGATTCGATCGGTTTTTCGTGCACCGTCTCGGAAATTCAAAATACTGGTCTTTCCCGTCTTATTTGCCCATGAGAAGTCGTACAAGCATGATTTCGCAAAAAAATACGACGGTCATAAACTTTGCGCGAAGTCGCGCGCGAGTCGAGTTTCGATCGGTTTTTCGTGCACCGTCTCGGAAATTCAAAATACTTGTCTTTCCCATCTTATTAGCCCATGAGAAGTCGTACAGGCACGCTTTCGCAAAAAAATACGACGGTCATAAACTTTGCGCGAAGTCGCGCGCGAGTCGAGTTTCGATCGGTTTTTCGTGCACCGTCTCGGAAATTCAAAATACTGGCCATTCACGATGTATTAGTCCATCGTAAGTCGTATGAGCATGGTTTCACGAGTGCACGCATCGGCTTGGGAATGGGGGGGAATGGGCCTGCGTTCCCTTGCGTGCGTGCGTGAGTGCTCTGCTCTGCTTGGGCTTGCGCTTGCGCTTGCGATCGACGCTGGGGACGGCAACCTCTTCCCTTGCGCTTGTGCTTGCGATTGCTCCCTTGGGCGATTTCTCCTCTACGATCACTCCGCGGCGAGTGGAAGGCCGGCGGTCGCTCCTGCGATCAGCGATTCCAGGCCGGGAATCGGCGACTTCAGGCGTGGAAGGGCGGCGGCTCTTCTCCCCTAGGCGCGGGACGGACTCTAGGGCAAGAAACGGTGGAAGCTGCGCTGCGATTGGGGCTGGGTTCACTGCCGCTTCCTGCGGCAACTCCAGCGTGGAAAGGGCGACGGCTCCTTCTGCAATCGGCGTGGAAGGGGCGACGGCTGCGACATTAGTGTGGGCAGGGTGGTGGCTTCCTCTCCCCTAGGCGGCTGGCGGCTAGGGCGAGCGACGCCATGGATGCGAGCGGCCGGACGCGGCACTCTGCTTCGCATCCTCTGTTCCAGCGGGATGCTCCTCCGCTGGCTTCTTCCCAGCGGCTGATTGCTTCACAGCAGAACGCCCCTCTCCAGCAGTCACAGCGGGAGAGGGTTGCTCCTCAGCCGTTGGTTACTTCACCGCGGGAGGGGGTTGCTCCTCTCCAACAGCCGCTGGTTCCTCCCCAGCAGCTTAGGCTGGTTTCACACCAGGATGTTCCACCGCTGATTTCTTCTTCTCGACGGGATGCTCCTTCAATGAACCAGGCCCGAGGTCGTTCACGATCTAGATCACGACCTCCAGCTCCTATTTCCCGAGATCCGAAGCCTTGGAGTTGCCTCTTCAAGGCTCCAGTGGGTAGTCCGGATCTTCGACTGGACTTTTTTGCTCCAGAAGTACAGGCTGACCAGAAGATTGCTGTGTATGAGGCTATTGATTCCGACGAACTAATTGAGACATGGTCAATGGCAATTGTGGGCTACGTTGTTGGACTAAGAACATCCTTTTTCCCACTATCCTCATACATCAGAACTCGATGGGGAATATCAACATTTGATCTTCATATGTTGGAGACCGGATTCTTTGTATGCAGGCTTTATTCGGAAGAAGATTTACAACGGGTCCTTGTAGGATTTTGGACTATCCGTGGTCATCCAATGATACTACGACGCTGGGCACCTGATGTGAGATTGGAGTTAGACAGTCTACAGTCTATCCCAATATGGGTTTCTTTCCATGGACTTCCACTACATCTCTGGGGTCGTCGTTTTATTGCAAAGCTTTGCAGCACCCTGGGACAACCATTGTATCTTGATAAGGCAACAGCTTCGCAAACGAGATTGACCTTTGCCAGAGCTTGTGTAATGGTTTCTTCTGATGAGGAACTGCCGAATGATGTTTCTTACCGTGATCTTGATGGGAGCACCCGAAAGGTGAAAGTCTCATATTCTTGGAAGCCACAACGATGCAAGGTTTGTCTATCTTTTGGACATGTAAATGGTGCCTGCCAACAGCCTTCACAAAAAATCACACAGGTCTACCGACCACGCCAAGAGCCACAGAATGGGGTCACTACCACTAATCCAAGCACTGATACTCCAGTGCCAACAGTGGTGATGGCGGAGAAGATGATTGAACACTCTGACTCGTTGGGGCAGCGACACGAACAAGAGAAAGATAAGTCAGGACTTCCATCTTTACCTATTATATCAGAGAATTTCACTGCAGGAGCTTCCCAAGGTTCTCACTCCCCAATAACAACCTCGCCTTCACGAATCACTCCTTCAGATAATCAGGAAATTTCATTTCAACAACCTCTTGGGAACCAAGACATTGCAACTCACCAAACTCATCGCTCTTCGACACATCCCGCTATTCAGGACTCCTTGCCTCAAGGTACGCAAAAATTTAAACATTTGCAAGCTGTGGATGAGGTGGATAAATATAGGAATAAAGGATTAAAGGGTAAAGATATTATGCGAGAGGACCATGCAAAATCAAAGGATAAGAAAAAGGATGGTAGTGTCCTCCCAAAATCGCATGCTCTTCCTTCTATCTAGTATTGATGAAAATAAGCTGTTGGAATGTTCGTGGACTTAATAAGACTGAGAAATGTCGGGAGCTCAATAGAATAATCCGATCTGCTGCATGTGACATTGTGATTCTTGTGGAAACAAAAATTAAACCTCATCGTGTTCAAGTTCAGAAGAATTTAATATGGCCTGAGGCAGAACTTTTTACTAATGATTCTCAGGATACTTATGGTCGAGTTTGGGTCTTATGGCATCCTAATCTTGTTACTGCTTGGTTTATTTCTGCTACTAATCAATTCATTCATCTTAAGGCAGAGGATAAACAGACTGGATGTCAATTCAATATTACCGGTATTTATGCATCTAACAGTATGTCTGACAGGAATGCTCTATGGCGTGATCTGGTTAGCATTGCAAATAGTTATCCTACAGTACCTTGGGTTGTTCTCGGTGACTTTAATACTGTCAGATACACAAATGAGAAAGTGGGGGGTAGAGTGCTTTCCGAATGTCAGCTTCAACATTTTAATGATTGTATAGATACTGCTGCATTGACTGACATGAAATCTGTAGGTGATTGGTTCTCATGGAACAATCAAAGTACTGCTGAAAGAAAAATTATGGCTCGACTTGACAGATGTTTGATTAATCAGGAATGGTTAGCAGTTTTCCCAGATTCACTTCTTGAGTACGGTGCTAAGTTATTTTCGGATCACTCTATTATGCATATATATGCAGATAAAGCACTACCAAGAGTCAAGAAACCTCTTAGATTTTTTAATATGTGGAGTTCTCACCCAAAGTTCCTCGAAGTTATTAAGTCAGCTTGGGACATTAATGTATTTGGTTCTCCCCCTTACATCCTATGTCAAAAACTAAAAGCATGCAAAGCAGCACTGAAGAAATGGAATTCAACTACATTTGGAAATATCAACGACAGAGTTCAGTTATGCAAGAAAGAACTTATGGCTGTGCAAAGCGAGCTAAATCTTCAACCTCTGGATGCGAATCTTATATACAAAGAGGCTGCTGCTAGAAATAACTTTATGCAAGCTTTGAAGCAGGAGGAATGCTTTTTGAAACAGAAGTCACGACAGCATTGGCTTACTCTAGGGGATTCTAATACGAAGTTTTTCTATGCTGCTATTGCTACTAGAAGGGCTACTAATCGCATCAAAAAATGCAAAGGTATAGATGGTAATCTCATTGAGGATCTGGATGAGGTTAAAAATTACACCAAGCAATTTTTTTATTCCTTACTCAATCAGGAACAGCAGCCTAATAGTATTCATGTTGGGCCTACAAGACGACTTGATTCTGAAGCCCTCTCTCATCTTAATGCCCCAATAACGGATGATGAAATTGTGAAAGTTGTTTTTAAGTCCCCGAAGCACAAAAGCCCTGGTCCTGATGGATTTTCAGCTGAGTTTTATCAAATTGCATGGGCTATTGTAGGCAACGATGTCATAAAAGCTTGTCGACATTTTTTCTCCTTAGGTCACATTCTGAAAGAAATGAATTGCACTTTTATTTCTTTAGTGCCTAAAAATGATGGAGCCGATTCATTGGAGAACTACCGTCCTATTTCACTGTGCAACTTTATTTATAAGGTTATCTCTAAGTTGCTGGCAGATAGACTACAAAAGGTCATGAATAAGGTCATTAGTCCTAATCAGGCTGCTTTTCTTAAAGGGAGGAGTATCCATCATAATGTCCTGCTTGCTAATGATTTGGTTAAGGATCTACATTCTACAACAAGAGGGAAAAAGATCTGTTTTAAAGCTGATTTACGAAAGGCCTTTGACTCAGTCAATAGGGATTTTATTTACATGATGCTCCATAATATGGGCTTCCCTCAGCACTGGGTTAAATGGATTCAATGTTGCTTGGAAACTCCAAAATTTTCAATTCTCTTTAATGGTTCACCTATTGGCTTCTTTGGGAGTAAGAATGGCATTCGGCAAGGTGATCCACTATCTCCTTATCTTTTTACCATTGCAATGGAAGGGCTCAGTTGTATGTTAGAAGAGGCTGTTTCCAATGGCAAAATTAAGGTACCACATTATGGTTCTGTTTATATCTCTCACATAACATTTGCCGACGACCTTATTATCTTCCTTCGAGATGATCCAGTTTCTGTGAGTAATCTGGCAGATATTCTTAATGAATTTGGTAAAGTTTCTGGTCTTAAGCTAAACCATGCAAAGAGCAAAGTATATGTGGGTGCTTGCATTGACAATAAGGATCATATTGCTCAAACATTGGGAGTTGCTGAAGGAAATTTACCGGTTCCTTACTTGGGTCTCCCACTTATATCCACTGGAATCAACAAAGCCTCCTGTCAGCCTATCATACAAAAAATTAAGAACAGAATTTCTTCTTGGAAAAATAGGCTTCTTTCTAAAGCTGGACGACTTGAACTTATTCGATCTGTGTTGACCTCTTATTCTATTTATTGGTCTCATGCATTTCTTCTACCAGCCGGGCTTCTCCATGATATTGATAAATTACTTATGAACTTCTTTTGGAATGGCACAGATGGTAAGGCAATGCACATGGTGAATTGGGACAGCATTTGCAAACCGAAGGATGAAGGGGGGCTGAATCTTCGACATATTAGAGATTGGAATAAAGCTTGTATGGTAAAGCAATTATGGGATATTTTACAAAACAAGTCTTCCTTATGGTCACAATGGGTTTTTGCTAGGTACCTAACCAAGGAATCAATCTGGGAAACATCTGCAAAAACATCTCATTCTGCTGCTTGGAAAGGAATTCTGAAGGCAAGGCGATGGCTACGTAACAATATTTCTTATGTGATTTCTTCTGGAACCAATATTAATATGTGGTATGATCCTTGGGTGAATGGGAAAAGCATATTTCAGATATTTGGTGATAGAGTACGACAGGATCTGGGGGCTCTCAAAGACTGGAAGGTTTCTGAATTCATTAACAATGGTACTTGGTGTCTTCCCAACCCTACCTCCCCTGACATGTTATTACTTTGGCCGACTATTAGGGCTATTACAATCAAGAACAACTCTTCAGATATGCTTATTTGGCTTCATGATAACGGTAAATTTAGTGCTACATCTGCATGGAACCAAATTAGACGACGAAACAACAAGTGGATCCAAAGTAGTTGGACATGGGATAGTCCATGCTCACAGCGACATTCCTTATGTACATGGCAGGCCCTTCTCGGTAAACTTCCTACGATGGACAATATGCAGCGAAGAGGTATTTATATTATAAATCGGTGCTCTTTGTGTATGCAAAATGAAGAAAGTGTTGACCATCTCTACTTTGCTTGTGATTATTCATCTTGGATATGGAAGGAGATCTTGAAGCGATTTGATTTTCAAAGGCTACCACGGCCAAACTTGCATCATGAATTAGAAATGCTTATGCAAAGCTTCTCAAGAAAGGGGCCTCTTACACAACTAGCACGAATTATATTCAGATGTGCTATTTGGTGGATTTGGAAGGAGAGGTGTGGCAGAATTTTTGAGTGTCACAACATGAACAAAGCTCAAATTCTGATAGAGATTCTTCAGGACTCACGATCATGTATGGAGCAAGAATTGAATACAGAGCACCTAACAAGAAGAGAGAAAGATATTTTCACAAGATTCAATTTTTCCATTCGTCAAGAATCACTCGAATAATGATGAAGATTGTAATGTATTATATGGGGCAAAGCTTATATTTTGTGATGTATCCACAAGTAGTCCAGAACAGTCTAGCTATTGCATTTTATTATTTATTAACTTCCTTATGCTACTCTTGGAGATGAGTTTGATGAAGCGTGCCCATTTCACCTTCTTTAGGTGGGGTGCAATCTTCTCGACTACACTAAGAGACTTCAGGCTTTAGTCTATGGCTTGTGTAGACAAAGCTTCTTTGTACAAATCTTTTACAAAATACAATATCTTTACTTACCAAAAAAAAAGCATGGTTTCACGAGAAAACGCGATGGTCATAAACTTTGCGCAGACTCGAGATTCGATCGGTTTTTCGTGCACCGTCTCGGAAATTCAAAATACTGGACTTTCCCGTCTTATTTGCCCATGAGAAGTCGTACAAGCATGCTTTTGTAAAAAAATACGACGGTCAAAAACTTTGCGCGAAGTCGCGCGCGAGTCGAATTTCGATCGGTTTTTCGTGCACCGTCTCGGAAATTCAAAATACTTGTCTTTCCCGTCTTATTAGCCCATGAGAAGTCATACAGGCACGCTTTCGCAAAAAAATACGACGGTCATAAACTTTGCGCGAAGTCGCGCGCGAGTCGAGTTTCGATCGGTTTTTCGTAAACCGTCTCGGAAATTCAAAATACTGGCCATTCACGATGTATTAGTCCATGGTAAGTCGTATGAGCATGGTTTCACGAGAAAACGCGACGGTCATAAACTTTGCGCAGAGTCGAGATTCGATCGGTTTTTCGTGCACCGTCTTGGAAATTCAAAATACTGGTCTTTCCCGTCTTATTAGCCCATGAGAAGTCGTACAGGCACGCTTTCGCAAAAAAATACGATGGTCATAAACTTTGCGCGAAGTCGCGCGCGAGTCGAGTTTCGATCGGTTTTTCGTGCACCGTCTCAGAAATTCAAAATACTGGCCAATCACGGTGTATTAGTCCATGGTAAGTCGTATGCATGGTTTCACGAGAAAACGCGACGGTCATAAACTTTGCGCAGAGTCGAGATTCGATCGGTTTTTCGTGCACCGTCTCGGAAATTCAAAATACAGGTCTTTCCCGTCTTATTTGCCCATGAGAAGTCGTACAAGCTTGCTTTCGCAAAAAAATACGACGGTCATAAACTTTGCGCGAAGTCGCGCGCGAGTCGAGATTCGATCGGTTTTTTCGTGCACCTTCTCGGAAATTCAAAATACTTGTCTTTCCCGTCTTATTAGCCCATGAGAAGTAGTACAAGCACGCTTTCGCAAAAAAATACGACGGTCATAAACTTTGCGCGAAGTCGCACGCGAGTCGAGTTTCGATCGGTTTTTCGTGCACCGTCTTGAAAATTCAAAATACTGGCCATTCACGATGTATTAGCCCATGGTAAGTCGTATGAGCATGGTTTCACGAAAAAACGCGACGGTCATAAATTTTGCGTAGAGTCGAGATTCGATCGATTTTTCGTGCACCGTCTCGGAAATTCAAAATACTGGTCTTTCCCGTCTTATTAGCCCATGAGAAGTCGTACAGGCACGCTTTCGCAAAAAAATACGACGGTCATAAACTTTGCGCGAAGTCGCGCGCGAGTCGAGTTTCGATCGGTTTTTCGTGCACCATCTCGGAAATTCAAAATACTGGCCATTCACGATGTATTAGTCCATGGTAAGTCGTATGAGCATGGTTTCACGAGAAAACGCGACGGTCATAAACTTTGCGCAGAGTCGAGATTCGATCGGTTTTTCGTGCACCGTCTCGGAAATTCAAAATACTGGTCTTTCCCGTCTTATTAGCCCATGAGAAGTCGTACAAGCATGCTTTCGCAAAAAAATACGACGGTCAAAAACTTTGCGCGAAGTCGCGCGCGATTCGAATTTCGATCGATTTTTCGTGCACCGTCTCGGAAATTCAAAATACTTGTCTTTCCCGTCTTATTAGCCCATGAGAAGTCGTACAGGCACGCTTTCGCAAAAAAATACGACAGTCATAAACTTTGCTCGAAGTCGCGCGCGAGGCGAGTTTCGATCGGTTTTTCGTGACCGTCTCGTAAATTCAAAATACTGGCCATTCACGATGTATTAGCCCATGGTAAGTCGTATGAGCATGATTTCACGAAAAAACGCGACGGTCATAAACTTTGCGCAGAGTCGAGATTCGATCGGTTTTTCGTGCACCGTCTCGGAAATTCAAAATACTGATCTTTCCCGTCTTATTAGCCCATGAGAAGTAGTACAAGCACGCTTTCGCAAAAAAATACGACGGTCATAAACTTTGCGCGAAGTCGCGCGCGAGTCGAGTTTCGATCGGTTTTTCGTGCACCGTCTCGAAAATTCGAAATACTAGCCATTCACGAAGTATTAGCCCATGGTAAGTCGTATAAGCATGGTTTCACGAAAAAACGCGGCGGTCATAAACTTTGCGCAGAGTCGAGATTCGATCGGTTTTTCGTGCACCGTCTCGGAAATTCAAAATACTGATCTTTCCCGTCTTATTAGCCCATGAGAAGTCGTACAGGCACGCTTTCGCAAAAAAATACGACGGTCATAAACTTTGCGCGAAGTCGCGCGCGAGTCGAGTTTCGATAGGTTTTTCGTGCACCGTCTCGGAAGTTCAAAATACCTGTCTTTCCCATGTTATTAGCCCATGAGAAGTCGTACAGGCACGCTTTCGCAAAAAAATACGACGGTCATAAACTTTGCGCGAAGTCGCGCGCGAGTCGAGTTTCGATCGGTTTTTCGTGCACCGTCTCGGAAATTCAAAATACTGGCCATTCACGATGTATTAGTCCATGGTAAGTCGTATGAGCATGGTTTCACGAGAAAACGCGACGGTCATAAACTTTGCGCAGAGTCGAGATTCGATCGGTTTTTCGTGCACCGTCTTGGAAATTCAAAATACTGGTCTTTCCCGTCTTATTAGCCCATGAGAAGTCGTACAAGCATGCTTTCGCAAAAAAATACGACGGTCAAAAACTTTGCGCGAAGTCGCGCGCGATTCGAATTTCGATCGATTTTTCGTGCACCGTCTCGGAAATTCAAAATACTTGTCTTTCCCGTCTTATTAGCCCATGAGAAGTCGTACAGGCACGCTTTCGCAAAAAAATACGACAGCCATAAACTTTGCTCGAAGTCGCGCGCGAGTCGAGTTTCGATCGGTTTTTCGTGACCGTCTCGGAAATTCAAAATACTGGCCATTCACGATATATTAGCCCATGGTAAGTCGTATGAGCATGATTTCACGAAAAAACGCGACGGTCATAAACTTTGCGCAGAGTCGAGATTCGATCGGTTTTTCGTGCACCGTCTCGGAAATTCAAAATACTGATCTTTCCCGTCTTATTAGCCCATGAGAAGTAGTACAAGCACGCTTTCGAAAAAAAATAGACGGTCATAAACTTTGCGCGAAGTCGCGCGCGAGTCGAGTTTCGATCGGTTTTTCGTGCACCGTCTCGAAAATTCAAAATACTGGCCATTCACGATGTATTAGCCCATGGTAAGTCGTATGAGCATGGTTTCACGACAAAACGCGACGGTCATAAACTTTTCGCAGAGTCGAGATTCGATCGGTTTTTCGTGCACCGTCTCGGAAATTCAAAATACTGGTATTTCCCGTCTTATTAGCCCATGAGAAGTCGTACAGGCACGCTTTCGCAAAAAAATACGACGGTCATAAACTTTGCGCGAAGTCGCGCGCGAGTCGAGTTTCGATCGGTTTTTCGTGCACCGTCTCGAAAATTCAAAATACCTGTCTTTCCCGTCTTATTAGCCCATGAGAAGTCGTACAGGCACGCTTTCGCAAAAAAATACGATGGTTATAAACTTTGCGCGAAGTCACGCGCGAGTCGAGTTTCGATTGGTTTTTCGTGCACCGTTTCAGAAATTCAAAATACTGGCCATTCACGATGTATTAGCCCATGGTAAGTCGTATGAGCTTGGTTTCACGAAAAAACGCGACGGTAATAAACTTTGCGCAGAGTCGAGATTCGATCGGTTTTTCGTGCACCGTCTCGGAAATTCAAAATACTGGTCTTTCCCGTCTTATTAGCCCATGAGAAGTCGTACTGGCACGCTTTCGCAAAAAAATACGACGGTCATAAACTTTGCGCGAAGTCGCGCGCGAGTCGAGTTTCGATCGGTTTTTCGTGCACCGTCTCAGAAATTCAAAATACTGGCCAATAACGATGTATTAGTCCATGGTAAGTCGTATGAGCATGGTTTCAGGAGAAAACGCGACGGTCATAAACTTTGCGCAGAGTCGAGATTCGATCGGTTTTTCGTGCACCGTCTCGGAAATTCAAAATACTGGTTTTTCCCGTCTTATTAGCCCATGAGAAGTCGTACAGGCACGCTTTCGCAAAAAAATACGACGGTCATAAACTTTGCGCGAAATCGCGCGCGGGTCGATTTTCGATCGGTTTTTCGTGCACCGTCTCGGAAATTCAAAATACTGGCCATTCACGATGTATGTCCATGGCATGTCGTATGAGCATGGTTTCACGAGAAAACGCGACGGTCATAAACTTTGCGCAGATTCGAGATTCGATCGGTTTTTCGTGCACCGTCTCGGAAATTCAAAATACTAGTCTTTCCCGTCTTATTAGCCCATGAGAAGTCGTACAGGCATGCTTTCGCAAAAAAATACGACGGTCATAAACTTTGCGCGAAGTTGCGCGCGAGTCGAGTTTCGATCGGTTTTTCGTGCACCGTCTCAGAAATTCAAAATACTGGCCATTCATGATGTATTAGTCCATGGTAAGTCGTATGAGCATGGTTTCAGGAAAAAACGCGACGGTCATAAACTTTGCGCAGAGTCGAGATTCGATCGGTTTTTCGTGCACCGTCTCGGAAATTCAAAATACTGGCCATTCACGATGTATTATTCCATGGTAAGTCGTATGAGCATTGTTTCACGAGAAAACGCGACGGTCATAAACTTTGAGCAGATTCGAGATTCGATCGGTTTTTCGTGCACCGTCTCGGAAATTCAAAATACTAGTCTTTCCCGTCTTATTAGCCCATGAGAAGTCGTACAGGCACGCTTTCGCAAAAAAATACGACGGTCATAAACTTTGCGCGAAGTCGCGCGCGAGTCGAGTTTCGATCGGTTTTTCGTGCACCGTCTTAGAAATTCAAAATACTGGTCATTCACGATGTATTAGCCCATGGAAAGTCGTATGAGCTTGGTTTCACGAAAAAACGCGACGGTCATAAACTTTGCACAGAGTCGAGATTCGATCGGTTTTTCGTGCACCGTCTAGGAAATTCAAAATACTGGTCTTTCCCGTCTTATTAGCCCATGAGAAGTCGTACAAGCATGCTTTCGCAAAAAAATACGACGGTCAAAAACTTTGCGCGAAGTCGCGCGCGATTCGAATTTCGATCGATTTTTCGTGCACCGTCTCGGAAATTCAAAATACTTGTCTTTCCCGTCTTATTAGCCCATGAGAAGTCGTACAGGCACTCTTTCGCAAAAAAATACGACAGTCATAAACTTTGCTCGAATTCGCGCGCGAGGCGAGTTTCGATCGGTTTTTCGTGACCGTCTCGGAAATTCAAAATACTGGCCATTGACGATGTATTAGCCCATGGTAAGTCGTATGAGCATGATTTCACGAAAAAATGCGACGGTCATAAACTCTGCGCAGAGTCGAGATTCGATCGGTTTTTCGTGCATCGTCTCGGAAATTCAAAATACTGGTCTTTCCCGTCTTATTAGCCCATGAGAAGTAGTACAAGCACGCTTTCGTAAAAAAATACGACAGTCATAAACTTTGCGCGAAGTCGCGCGCGAGTCGAGTTTCGATCGGTTTTTCGTGCACCGTCTCGAAAATTCAAAATACTAGCCATTCACGATGTATTAGCCCATGGTAAGTCGTATGAGCATGGTTTCACGAAAAAACGCGACGGTCATAAACTTTGCGCAGAGTCGAGATTCGATCGGTTTTTCATGCACCGTCTCGGAAATTCAAAATACTGGTCTTTCCCGTCTTATTAGCCCATGAGAAGTCGTACAGGCACGCTTTCGCAAAAAAAATACGACGGTCATAAACTTTGCGCGAAGTCGCGCGCGGGTCGAGTTTCGATCGGTTTTTCGTGCACCGTCTCAGAAATTCAAAATACTGGCCAATAACGATGTATTAGTCCATGGTAAGTCGTATGAGCATGGTTTCACGAGAAAACGCGACGGTCATAAACTTTGCGCAGAGTCGAGATTCGATCGGTTTTTCGTGCACCGTCTCGGAAATTCAAAATACTGGTCTTTCCCGTCTTATTAGCCCATGAGAAGTCGTACAAGCATGCTTTCGCAAAAAAATACGACGGTCAAAAACTTTGCGCGAAGTCGCGCGCGATTCGAATTTCGATCGATTTTTCGTGCAACGTCTCGGAAATTCAAAATACTTGTCTTTCCCGTCTTATTAGCCCATGAGAAGTCGTACAGGCACGCTTTCGCAAAAAAATACGACAGTCATAAACTTTGCTCGAAGTCGCGCGCGAGACGAGTTTCGATCGGTTTTTCGTGACCGTCTCGGAAATTCAAAATACTGGCCATTCACGATGTATTAGCCCATGGTAAGTCGTATGAGCATGATTTCACGAAAAAACGCGACGGTCATAAACTTTGCGCAGAGTCGAGATTCGATCGGTTTTTCGTGCACCGTCTCGGAAATTCAAAATACTGGTCTTTCCCGTCTTATTAGCCCATGAGAAGTAGTACAAGCACGCTTTCGCAAAAAAATACGACGGTCATAAACTTTGCGCGAAGTCGCGCGCGAGTCGAGTTTCGATCGGTTTTTCGTGCACCGTCTCGAAAATTCGAAATACTAGCCATTCACGAAGTATTAGCCCATGGTAAATCGTATAAGCATGGTTTCACGAAAAAATGCGACGGTCATAAACTTTGCGCAGAGTCGAGATTCGATCGGTTTTTCGTGCACCGTCTCGAAAATTCAAAATACTGATCTTTCCCGTCTTATTAGCCCATGAGAAGTCGTACAGGCACGCTTTCGCAAAAAAATACGACGGTCATAAACTTTGCACGAAGTCGCGCGCGAGTCGAGTTTCGATAGGTTTTTCGTGCACCGTCTCGGAAATTCAAAATACCTGTCTTTCCCGTGTTATTAGCCCATGAGAAGTCGTACAGGCACGCTTTCGCAAAAAAATACGACGGTCATAAACTTTGCGCGAAGTCGCGCGCGAGTCGAGTTTCGATCGGTTTTTCGTGCACCGTCTCGGAAATTCAAAATACTGGCCATTCACGATGTATTAGTCCATGGTAAGTCGTATGAGCATGGTTTCACGAGAAAACGCGACAGTCATAAACTTTGCGCAGAGTCGAGATTCGATCGGTTTTTCGTGCACCGTCTTGGAAATTCAAAATACTGGTCTTTCCCGTCTTATTAGCCCATGAGAAGTCGTACAAGCATGCTTTCGCAAAAAAATACGACGGTCAAAAACTTTGCGCGAAGTCGCGCGCGATTCGAATTTCGATTGATTTTTCGTGCACCGTCTCGGAAATTCAAAATACTTGTCTTTCCCGTCTTATTAGCCCATGAGAAGTCGTACAGGCACGCTTTCGCAAAAAAATACGACAGTCATAAACTTTGCTCGAAGTCGCGCGCGAGTCGAGTTTCGATCGGTTTTTCGTGACCGTCTCGGAAATTCAAAATACTGGCCATTCACGATATATTAGCCCATGGTAAGTCGTATGAGCATGATTTCACGAAAAAACGCGACGGTCATAAACTTTGCGCAGAGTCGAGATTCGATCGGTTTTTCGTGCACCGTCTCGGAAATTCAAAATACTGATCTTTCCCATCTTATTAGCCCATGAGAAGTAGTACAAGCACGCTTTCGCAAAAAAATACGACGGTCATAAACTTTGCGCGAAGTCGCGCGCGAGTCGAGTTTCGATCGGTTTTTCGTGCACCGTCTCGAAAATTCAAAATACTGGCCATTCACGATGTATTAGCCCATGGTAAGTCGTATGAGCATGGTTTCACGACAAAACGCGACGGTCATAAACTTTGCGCAGAGTCGAGATTCGATCGGTTTTTCGTGCACCGTCTCGGAAATTCAAAATACTGGTATTTCCCGTCTTATTAGCCCATGAGAAGTCGTACAGGCACGCTTTCGCAAAAAAATACGACGGTCATAAACTTTGCGCGAAGTCGCGCGCGAGTCGAGTTTCGATCGGTTTTTCGTGCACCGTCTCGGAAATTCAAAATACCTGTCTTTCCCGTCTTATTAGCCCATGAGAAGTCGTACAGACACGCTTTCGCAAAAAAATACGATGGTTATAAACTTTGCGCGAAGTCGCGCGCGAGTCGAGTTTCGATTGGTTTTTCGTGCACCGTTTCAGAAATTCAAAATACTGGCCATTCACGATGTATTAGCCCATGGTAAGTCGTATGAGCTTGGTTTCACGAAAAAACGCGACGGTAATAAACTTTGCGCAGAGTCGAGATTCGATCGGTTTTTCGTGCACCGTCTCGGAAATTCAAAATACTGGTCTTTCCCGTCTTATTAGCCCATGAGAAGTCGTACTGGCACGCTTTCGCAAAAAAATACGACGGTCATAAACTTTCCGCGAAGTCGCGCGCGAGTCGAGTTTCGATCGGTTTTTCGTGCACCGTCTCAGAAATTCAAAATACTGGCCAATAACGATGTATTAGTCCATGGTAAGTCGTATGAGCATGGTTTCAGGAGAAAACGCGACGGTCATAAACTTTGCGCAGAGTCGAGATTCGATCGGTTTTTCGTGCACCGTCTCGGAAATTCAAAATACTGGTTTTTCCCGTCTTATTAGCCCATGAGAAGTCGTACAGGCACGCTTTCGCAAAAAAATACGACGGTCATAAACTTTGCGCGAAGTCGCGCGCGGGTCGAGTTTCGATCGGTTTATCGTGCACCGTCTCGGAAATTCAAAATACTAGCCATTCACGATGTATTAGTCCATGGTATGTCGTATGAGCATGGTTTCACGAGAAAACGCGACGGTCATAAACTTTGCGCAGATTAGAGATTCGATCGGTTTTTCGTGCACCGTCTCGGAAATTCAAAATACTAGTCTTTCCCGTCTTATTAGCCCATGAGAAGTCGTACAGGCATGCTTTCGCAAAAAAATACGACGGTCATAAACTTTGCGCGAAGTTGCGCGCGAGTCGAGTTTCGATCGGTTTTTCGTGCACCGTCTCAGAAATTCAAAATACTGGCCATTCATGATGTATTAGTCCATGGTAAGTCGTATGAGCATGGTTTCAGGAAAAAACGCGACGGTCATAAACTTTGCGCAGAGTCGAGATTCGATCGGTTTTTCGTGCACCGTCTCGGAAATTCAAAATACTGGCCATTCACGATGTATTAGTCCATGGTAAGTCGTATGAGCATGGTTTCACGAGAAAACGCGACGGTCATAAACTTTGAGCAGATTCGAGATTCGATCGGTTTTTCGTGCACCGTCTCGGAAATTCAAAATACTAGTCTTTCCCGTCTTATTAGCCCATGAGAAGTCGTACAGGCACGCTTTCGAAAAAAAATACGACGGTCATAAACTTTGCGCGAAGTCGCGCGCGAGTCGAGTTTCGATCGGTTTTTCGTGCACCATCTCAGAAATTCAAAATACTGGTCATTCACGATGTATTAGCCCATGGTAAGTCGTATGAGCTTGGTTTCACGAAAAAACGCGACGGTCATAAACTTTGCACAGAGTCGAGATTCGATCGGTTTTTCGTGCACCGTCTCGGAAATTCAAAATACTGGTCTTTCCCGTCTTATTAGCCCATGAGAAGTCGTACAAGCATGCTTTCGCAAAAAAATACGACGGTCATAAACTTTGCGCGAAGTCGCGCGCGGGTCGAGTTTCGATCGGTTTTTCGTGCACCGTCTCAGAAATTCAAAATACTGGCCAATAACGATGTATTAGTCCATGGTAAGTCGTATGAGCATGGTTTCAGGAGAAAACGCGACGGTCATAAACTTTGCGCAGAGTCGAGATTCGATCGGTTTTTCGTGCACCGTCTCGGAAATTCAAAATACTGGTCTTTCCCGTCTTATTAGCCCATGAGAAGTCGTACAAGCATGCTTTCGGAAAAAAATACGACGGTCAAAAACTTTGCGCGAAGTCGCGCGCAATTCGAATTTCGATCGATTTTTCGTGCACCGTCTCGGAAATTCAAAATCTCTACTTTGCTTGTGATTATTCATCTTGGATATGGAAGGAGATCTTGAAGCGATTTGATTTTCAAAGGCTACCACGGCCAAACCTGCATCATGAATTAGAAATGCTTATACAAAGCTTCTCAAGAAAGGGGCCTCTTACACAACTAGCAAGAATTATATTCAGATGTGCTATATGGTGGATTTGGAAGGAGAGGTGTGGCAGAATTTTTAAGTGTCACAACATGAACAAAGCTCAAATTCTGATAGAGATTCTTCAGGACTCACGATCATGTATGGAGCAAGAATTGAATACAGAGCACCTAACAAGAAGAGAGAAAGATATTTTCACAAGATTCAATTTTTCCATTCGTCAAGAATCACTCGAATAATGATGAAGATTGTAATGTATTATATGGGGCAAAGCTTATATTTTGTGATGTATCCACAAGTAGTCCAGAACAGTCCAGAAAAGCTTATATTTTCGTGCATCGTCTCGGAAATTCAAAATACTGGTCTTTCCCGTCTTATTAGCCCATGAGAAGTAGTACAAGCACGCTTTCGCAAAAAAATATGACGGTCATAAACTTTGCGCGAAGTCGCGCTCGAGTCGTGTTTCGATCGGTTTTTCGTGCACCGTCTCGAAAATTCAAAATACTGGCCATTCACGATGTATTAGCCCATGGTAAGTCGTATGAGCATGGTTTCACGAAAAAACGCGACGGTCATAAACTTTGCACAGAGTCGAGATTCGATCGGTTTTTCGTGCACCGTCTCGGAAATTCAAAATACTGGTCTTTCCTGTCTTATTAGCCCATGAGAAGTCATACAGGCACGCTTTCGCAAAAAAATACGACGGTCATAAACTTTGCTCGAAGTCGCGCGCGAGTCGAGCTTCGATCGGTTTTTCGTGCACCGTCTCGGAAATTCAAAATACTGGCCATTCACGATGTATTAGTCCATGGTAAGTCGTATGAGCATGGTTTCACGAGAAAACGCGACGGTCATAAACTTTGCGCAGATTCGAGATTCGATTGGTTTTTCGTGCACCGTCTCGGAAATTCAAAATACTGGTCTTTCCCGTCTTATTAGCCCATGAGAAGTCGTACAGGCACGCTTTCGCAAAAAAATACGACGGTCATAAACTTTGCGCGAAGTCACGCGCGGGTCGAGTTTCGATCGGTTTTTCGTGCACCGTCTCGGAAATTCAAAATACTGGTGTTTCCCGTCTTATTTGCCCATGAGAAGTCGTACAAGCATGCTTTCGTAAAAAAATACGACGGTCAAAAACTTTGCGCGAAGTCGCGCGCGATTCGAATTTCGATCGGTTTTTCGTGCACCGTCTCGGAAATTCAAAATATTTGTCTTTCCCGTCTTATTAGCCCATGAGAAGTCGTACAGGCACGCTTTCGCAAAAAAATACGACGGTCATAAACTTTGCGCGAAGTCGCGCGCGGGTCGAGTCTCGATCGGTTTTTCGTGGACCGTCTCGGAAATTCAAAATACTGGCCATTCACGATGTATTAGTCCATGGTAAGTCGTATGAGCATGGTTTCACGAGAAAACGCGACGGTCATAAACTTTGCGCAGAGTCGAGATTCGATCGGTTTTTCGTGCACCGTCTCGGAAATTCAAAATACTGGTCTTTCCCGTCTTATTAGCCCATGAGAAGTCGTACAAGCATGCTTTCGAAAAAAAATACGACGGTCAAAAACTTTGCGCGAAGTCGCGCGCGATTCGAATTTCGATCGATTTTTCGTGCACCGTCTCGGAAATTCAAAATCTCTACTTTGCTTGTGATTATTCATCTTGGATATGGAAGGAGATCTTGAAGCGATTTGATTTTCAAAGGCTACCACGGCCAAACCTGCATCATGAATTAGAAATGCTTATGCAAAGCTTCTCAAGAAAGGGGTCTCTTACACAACTAGCAAGAATTATATTCAGATGTGCTATATGGTGGATTTGGAAGGAGAGGTGTGGCAGAATTTTTGAGTGTCACAACATGAACAAAGCTCAAATTCTGATAGAGATTCTTCAGGACTCACGATCATGTATGGAGCAAGAATTGAATACAGAGCACCTAACAAGAAGAGAGAAAGATATTTTCACAAGATTCAATTTTTCCATTCGTCAAGAATCACTCGAATAATGATGAAGATTGTAATGTATTATATGGGGGCAAAGCTTATATTTTGTGATGAATTAGAAATGCTTATGCAAAGCTTCTCAAGAAAGGGGCCTCTTACACAACTAGCAAGAATTATATTCAGATGTGCCATTTGGTGGATTTGGAAGGAGAGGTGTGGCAGAATTTTTGAGTGTCACAACATGAACAAAGCTCAAATTCTGATAGAGATTCTTCAAGACTCACGATCATGTATGGAGCAAGAATTGAATACAGAGCACCTAACAAGAAGAGAGAAAGATATTTTCACAAGATTCAATTTTTCCATTCGTCAAGAATCACTCGAATAATGATGAAGATTGTAATGTATTATATGGGGCAAAGCTTATATTTTGTGATGTATCCACAAGTGGTCCAGAACAGTCTAGCTATTGCATTTTTATTTATTAACTTCCTTGTGCTACTCTTGGAGATGAGTTCGATGAAGCGTGCCCACTTCACCTTCTTTAGGTGGGGTGCAATCTTCTCGACTACACTAAGAGACTTCAGGCTTTAGTCTATGGCTTGTGTAGACAAAGCTTCTTTGTACAAATCTTTTACAAAATACATTATCTTTACTTACCAAAAAAAATTATATTTTGTGATGTATCCACAAGTAGTCCAGAACAGTCTAGCTATTGCATTTTATTATTTATTAACTTCCTTATGCTACTCTTGGAGATGAGTTTGATGAAGCGTGCCCATTTCACCTTCTTTAGGTGGGGTGCAATCTTCTCGAGTACATTAAAAGACTTCAGGCTAAAGTCTATGGCTTGTGTAGACAAAGCTTCTTTATACAAATCTTTTACAAAATACATTATCTTTACTTACCAAAAAAGGTAAGTCGTATGAGCATGGTTTCAGGAGAAAACGCGACGGTCATAAACTTTGCGCAGAGTCGAGATTCGATCGGTTTTTCGTGCACCGTCTCGGAAATTCAAAATACTGGTCTTTCCAGTCTTATTAGCCCATGAGAAGTCGTACAGTCACGCTTTCGCAAAAAAATACGACGGTCATAAACTTTGCGCGAAGTCGCGCGCGAGTCGAGTTTCGATCGGTTTTTCATGCACCGTCTCGGAAATTCAAAATACTGGCCATTCACGATGTATTAGTCCATGGTAAGTCGTATGAGCATGGTTTCACGAGAAAACGCGACGGTCATAAACTTTGCGCAGAGTCGAGATTCGATCGGTTTTTCGTGCACCGTCTCGGAAATTCAAAATACTGGTCTTTCCCGTCTTATTAGCCCATGAGAAATCGTACAAGCATGCTTTCGCAAAAAAATACGACGGTCAAAAACTTTGCGCGAAGTCGCGCGCGATTCGAATTTCGATCGATTTTTCGTGCACCGTCTCGGAAATTCAAAATACTTGTCTTTCCCGTCTTATTAGCCCATGAGAAGTCGTACAGGCACGCTTTCGTAAAAAAATACGACAGTCATAAACTTTGCTCGAAGTCGCGCGCGAGTCGAGTTTCGATCGGTTTTTGGTGACCGTCTCGGAAATTCAAAATACTGGCCATTCACGATGTATTAGCCCATGGTAAGTCGTATGAGCATGATTTCACGAAAAAACGCGACGGTCATAAACTTTGCGCAGAGTCGAGATTCGATCGGTTTTTCGTGCACCGTCTCGGAAATTCAAAATACTGGTCTTTCCCGTCTTATTAGCCCATGAGAAGTAGTACAAGCACGCTTTCGCAAAAAATACGACGGTCATAAACTTTGCGCGAAGTCGCGCGCGAGTCGAGTTTCGATCGGTTTTTCGTGCACCGTCTCGAAAATTCAAAATACTGGCCATTCACGATGTATTTGCCCATGGTAAGTCGTATGAGCATGGTTTCACGAAAAATCGCGACGGTCATAAACTTTGCGCAGAGTCGAGATTCGATCGGTTTTTCGTGCACCGTCTCGGAAATTCAAAATACTGGTCTTTCCCGTCTTATTAGACCATGAGAAGTCGTACAGGCACGCTTTCGCAAAAAAATACGACGGTATAAACTTTGCGCGAAGTCGCGCGCGAGTCGAGTTTCGATCGGTTTTTCGTGCACCGTCTCAGAAATTCAAAATACTGGCCATTCACGATGTATTAGGCCATTCACGATGCATTCCTTCTACCTGCCGGGCTTCTCCATGATATTGATAAATTACTTATGAACTTCTTTTGGAATGGCACAGATGGTAAGGCAATGCATATGGTGAATTGGGACAGCATTTGCAAACCGAAGGATGAAGGGGGGCTGAATCTTCGACATATTAGAGATTGGAATAAAGCTTGTATGGTAAAGCAATTATGGGATATTTTACAAAACAAGTCTTCCTTATGGTCACAATGGGTTTTTGCTAGGTACCTAACTAAGGAATCAATCTGGGAAACATCTGCAAAAACATCTCATTCTTCTGCTTGGAAAGGAATTCTGAGGGCAAGGCGATGGCTACGTAACAATATTTCTTATGTGATTTCTTCTGGAACCAATATTAATATGTGGTATGATCCTTGGGTGAATGGGAAAAGTATATTTCAGATATTTGGTGATAGAGTACGACAGGATCTGGGGGCTCCCAAAGACTGGAAGGTTTCTGAATTCATTAACAATGGTACTTGGTGTCTTCCCAACCCTACCTCCCCTGACATGTTATTACTTTGGCCGACTATTAGGGCTATTCCAATCATGAACAACTCTTCAGATATGCTTATTTGGCTTCATGATAACGGTAAATTTAGTGCTACATCTGCATGGAACCAAATTAGACGACGAAACAACAAGTGGATCCAAAGTAGTTGGACATGGGATAGTCCATGCTCACAGCGACATTCCTTATGTACATGGCAGGCCCTTCTCGGCAAACTTCCTACGATGGACAATATGCAGCGAAGAGGTATTTATATTGTAAATCGGTGCTCTTTGTGTATGCAAAATGAAGAAAGTGTTGACCATCTCTACTTTGCTTGTGATTATTCATCTTGGATATGGAAGGAGATCTTGAAGCGATTTGATTTTCAAAGGCTACCACGGCCAAACCTGCATCATGAATTAGAAATGCTTATGCAAAGCTTCTCAAGAAAGGGGCCTCTTACACAACTAGCAAGAATTATATTCAGATGTGCTATATGGTGGATTTGGAAGGAGAGGTGTGGCAGAATTTTTGAGTGTCACAACATGAACAAAGCTCAAATTCTGATAGAGATTCTTCAGGACTCACGATCATGTATGGAGCAAGAATTGAATACAGAGCACCTAACAAGAAGAGAGAAAGATATTTTCACAAGATTCAATTTTTCCATTCGTCAAGAATCACTCGAATAATGATGAAGATTGTAATGTATTATATGGGGCAAAGCTTATATTTTGTGATGTATCCACAAGTAGTCCAGAACAGTCTAGCTATTGCATTTTATTATTTATTAACTTCCTTATGCTACTCTTGGAGATGAGTTTGATGAAGCGTGCCCATTTCACCTTCTTTAGGTGGGGTGCAATCTTCTCGACTACACTAAGAGACTTCAGGCTTTAGTCTATGGCTTGTGTAGACAAAGCTTCTTTGTACAAATCTTTTACAAAATACATTATCTTTACTTACCAAAAAAAATAGCCCATGAGAAGTCGCACAAGCATGCTTTCGCAAAAAAATACGACGGTCAAAAACTTTGCGCGAAGTCGCGCGCGAGTCGAGTTTCGATCGGTTTTTCGTGCACCGTCTCGGAAATTCAAAATACTTGTCTTTACCGTCTTCTTAGCCCATGAGAAGTCGTACAGGCACGCTTTCGCAAAAAAATACGACGGTCATAAACTTTCCGCTAAGTCGCGCGCGAGTCGAGCTTCGATCGGTTTTTCGTGCACCGTCTCGGAAATTCAAAATACTTGTCTTTCCCGTCTTATTAGCCCATGAGAAATCGTACAGGCACGCTTTCGCAAAAAAATACGATGGTCATAAACTTTGCGCGAAGTCGCTCGCGAGTCGAGTTTCGATCGGTTTTTCGTGCACCATCTCAGAAATTCAAAATACTGGCCATTCACGATGTATTAGCCCATGGTAAGTCGTATGAGCTTGGTTTCACGAAAAAATACGACGGTCATAAACTTTGCGCAGAGTCGAGATTCGATCGGTTTTTCGTGCACCGTCTCGGAAATTCAAAATACTGGTCTTTCCTGTCTTATTAGCCCATGAGAAGTCGTACAAGCATGCTTTCGCAAAAAAATACGACGGTCAAAAACTTTGCGAGAAGTCGCGCGCGAGTCGAGTTTCGATCGGTTTTTCGTGCACCGTCTCGGAAATTCAAAATACTGTCTATTCACGATGTATTAGCCCATGGTAAGTCGTATGAGCATGGTTTCACGAAAAAACGCGACGGTCATAAACTTTGCGCAGAGTCGAGATTCGATCGGTTTTTCGTGCACCGTCTCGGAAATTAAAAATACTGGTCTTTCCCGTCTTATTAGCCCATGAGAAGTCGTACAAGCATGCTTTCGCAAAAAAATACGACGGTCAAAAACTTTGCGCGAAGTCGCGCGCGAGTCGAATTTCGATCGGTTTTTC
Source organism: Ensete ventricosum (assembly GCA_029747655.1). NCBI lineage: Eukaryota > Viridiplantae > Streptophyta > Magnoliopsida > Zingiberales > Musaceae > Ensete > Ensete ventricosum. The sequence goes on along the minus strand of JAQQAF010000004.1, from coordinate 25,834,828 downwards.
GTGCACCGTCTCGGAAATTCAAAATACTTGTCTTTACCATCTTATTAGCCCATGAGAAGTCGTACAGGCACGCTTTCGCAAAAAAATACGGCGGTCATAAACTTTGCTCGAAGTCGCGCGCGAGTCGAGTTTCGATCGGTTTTTCGTGACCGTCTCGGAAATTCAAAATACTGGCCATTCACGATGTATTAGCCCATGGTAAGTCGTATGAGCATGATTTCACGAAAAAACGCGACGGTCAAAAACTTTGCACAGAGTCGAGATTCGATCGGTTTTTCGTGCACCGTCTCGGAAATTCAAAATACTGGTCTTTCCCGTCTTATTAGCCCATGAGAAGTAGTACAAGCACGCTTTCGCAAAAAAATACGACGGTCATAAACTTTGCGCGAAGTCGCGCGCGAGTCGAGTTTCGATCGGTTTTTCGTGCACCGTCTCGAAAATTCAAAATACTGGCCATTCACGATGTATTAGCCCATGGTAAGTCGTATGAGCATGGTTTCACGAAAAAACGCGACGGTCATAAACTTTGCGCAGAGTCGAGATTCGATCGGTTTTTCGTGCACCGTCTCGGAAATTCAAAATACTGGTCTTTCCCGTCTTATTAGCCCATGAGAAGTCGTACAAGCATGCTTTCGCAAAAAAATACGACGGTCAAAAACTTTGCGCGAAGTCGCGCGCGAGTCGAATTTCGATCGGTTTTTCGTGCACCGTCTCGGAAATTCAAAATACTTGTCTTTCCCATCTTATTAGCCCATGAGAAGTCGTACAGGCACGCTTTCGCAACAAAATACGACGGTCATAAAATTTGCTCGAAGTCGCGCGCGAGTCGAGTTTCTATCGGTTTTTCGTGACCGTCTCGGAAATTGAAAATACTGGCCATTCACGATGTATTAGCCCATGGTAAGTCGTATGAGAATGATTTCACGAAAAAACGCAACGGTCATAAAGTTTGCGCAGAGTCGAGATTCGATCGGTTTTTCGTGCACCGTCTCAGAAATTCAAAATACTGGTCTTTCCCGTCTTATTAGCCCATGAGAAGTAGTACAAGCACGCTTTTCTTTTACAAAATACATTATCTTTACTTACCAAAAAAAAGTACAAGCACGCTTTCGCAAAAAAATACGATGGTCATAAACTTTGCGCGAAGTCGCGCGCGAGTCGAGTTTCGATCGGTTTTTCGTGCACCGTCTCGAAAATTCAAAATACAGGCCATTCACGATGTATTAGCCCATGGTAAGTCGTATGAGCATGGTTTCACGAAAAAATGCGACGGTCATAAACTTTGCGCAGAGTCGAGATTCGATCGGTTTTTCGTGCACCGTCTCGGAAATTCAAAATACTGGTCTTTCCCGTCTTATTAGCCCATGAGAAGTCGTACAAGCATGCTTTCGCAACAAAATACGACGGTCAAAAACTTTGCGCGAAGTCGCGCGCGAGTCGAATTTCGATCGGTTTTTCGTGCACCGTCTCGGAAATTCAAAATACTTGTCTTTCCCGTCTTATTAGCCCATGAGAAGTCGTACAGGCACGCTTTCGCAAAAAAATACGACGGTCATAAACTTTGCGCGAAGTCGCGCGCGAGTCGAGTTTCGATCGGTTTTTCGTAACCGTCTCGGAAATTTAAAATACTGGCCATTCACGATGTATTAGCCCATGGTAAGTCGTATGAGCATGGTTTCACGAAAAAACGCGACGGTCATAAACTTTGCGCAGAGTCGAGATTCGATCGGTTTTTCGTGCACCGTCTCGGAAATTCAAAATACTGGTCTTTCCCTTCTTATTAGCCCATGAGAAGTCGTACAAGCACGCTTTCGCAAAAAAATACGACGGTCATAAACTTTGCGCGAAGTCGCGCGCGAGTCGAGTTTCGATCGGTTTTTCGTGCACCGTCTCAGAAATTCAAAATACTGGTCATTCACGATGTATTAGCCCATGGTAAGTCGTATGAGCTGGGTTTCACGAAAAAACGCGACGGTCATAAACTTTGCGCAGAGTCGAGATTCGATCGGTTTTTCGTGCACCGTCTCGAAAATTCAAAATACTGGTCTTTCCCGTCTTATTAGCCCATGAGAAGTCGTACAGGCACGCTTTCGCAAAAAAATACGACGGTCATAAACTTTGCGCGAAGTCGCGCGCGAGTCGAGTTTCGATCGATTTTTCGTGCACCGTCTCAGAAATTCAAAATACTGGCCATTCACGATGTATTAGCCCATGGTAAGTCATATGAGCATGGTTTCAGGAGAAAACGCGACGGTCATAAACTTTGCGCAGAGTCGAGATTCGATCGGTGTTTCGTGCACCGTCTCGGAAATTCAAAATACTGGTCTTTCCCGTCTTATTAGCCCATGAGAAGTCGTACAGGCACGCTTTCGCAAAAAAATACGACGGTCATAAACTTTGCGCGAAGTCGCGCGCGAGTCGAGTTTCGTTCGATTTTTCGTGCACCGTCTCTGAAATTCAAAATACTGGCCATTCACGATGTATTAGCCCATGGTAAGTCATATGAGCATGAGACGGTGCACGCATCTGCTTGGGAATGGGGAGGAATGGGCCTGCGTTCCCTTGCGTGCGTGCGTGAGTGCTCTGCTCTGCTTGGGCTTGCGCTTGCGATCGACGCTGGGGGCGACAACCTCTTCCCTTGCGCTTGTGCTTGCGATTGCTCCCTTGGGCGATTTCTCCTCTGCGATCGCTCCGCGGCGAGTGGAAGGCCGGCGGTCACTCCTGCGATCAGCGATTCCAGGCCGGGAATCGGCGATTTCAGGCGTGGAAGGGCGGCGGCTCTTCTCACCTAGGCGCGGGACGGACTCAAGGGCAAGAAACGGTGGAAGCTGCCCTGCGATTGGGGCTGGGTTCACTGCCGCTTCTTGCGGCAACTCCAGCGTGGAAAGGGCGACGGCTGCTTCTGCAATCGGCGTGGAAGGGGCGACGGCTGCGACATTAGTGTGGGCAGGGTGGTGGCTTCGTCTCCCCTAGGCGGCTGGCGGGCTCTAGGGCGAGCGACGCCATGGATGCGAGCGGCCGGACGCGGCACTCTGCTTCGCATCCTCTGTTCCAGCGGGATGCTCCTCCGCTGGCTTCTTCCCAGCGGCTGATTGCTTCACAGCAGAACGCCCCTCTCCAGCAGTCACAGCGGGAGAGGGTTGCTCCTCAGCCGTTGGTTACTTCACCGCGGGAGGGGGTTGCTCCTCTCCAACAGCCGCTGGTTCCTCCCCAGCAGCTTAGGCCGGTTTCACACCAGGATGTTCCACCGCTGATTTCTTCTTCTCGACGGGATGCTCCTTCAATGAACCAGGCCCGAGGTCGTTCACGATCTAGATCACGACCTCCAGCTCCTATTTCCCGAGATCCGAAGCCTTGGAGTAGCCTCTTCAAGGCTCCAGTGGGTAGTCCGGATCTTCGATTGGACTTTTATGCTCCAGAAGTACAGGCTGACCAGAAGATTGCTGTGTATGAGGCTATTGATTCCGACGAACTAATTGAGACATTGTCAATGGCAATTGTGGGCTACGTTGTTGGACTAAGAACATCCTTTTTCCCACTATCCTCATACATCAGAACTCGATGGGGAATATCAACATTTGATCTTCATATGTTGGAGACCGGATTCTTTGTATGCAGGCTTTATTCGGAAGAAGATTTACAACGGGTCCTTGAAGGATTTTGGACTATCCGTGGTCATCCAATGATACTACGACGCTGGGCACCTGATGTGAGATTGGAGTTAGACAGTCTACAGTCTATCCCAATATGGGTTTCTTTCCATGGACTTCCACTACATCTCTGGGGTCGTCGTTTTATTGCAAAGCTTTGCAGCACCCTGGGACAGCCATTGTATCTTGATAAGGCAACAGCTTCGCAAACGAGATTGACCTTTGCCAGAGCTTGTGTAATGGTTTCTTCTGATGAGGAATTGCCGAATAATGTTTCTTACCGTGATCTTGATGGGAGCACCCGAAAGGTGAAAGTCTCATATTCTTGGAAGCCACAACGATGCAAGGTTTGTCTATCTTTTGGACATGTAAATGGTGCCTGCCAACAGCCTTCACAGAAAATCACACAGGTCTACCGACCACGCCAAGAGCCACAGAATGGGGTCACTACCACTAATCCAAGCACTGATACTCCAGTGCCAACAGTGGTGATGGCGGAGAAGATGATTGAACACTCTGACTCGTTGGGGCAGCGACACGAACAAGAGAAAGACAAGTCAGGACTTCCATCTTTACCTATTATATCAGAGACTTTCACTGCAGGAGCTTCCCAAGGTTCTCACTCCCCAATAACAACCTCGCCTTCACGAATCACTCCTTCAGATAATCAGGAAATTTCATTTCAACAACCTCTTGGGAACCAAGACATTGCAACTCAGCAAACTCATCGCTCTTCGACACATCCCGCTATTCAGGACTCCTTGCCTCAAGGTACGCAAAAATTTAAACATTTGCAAGCTGTGGATGAGGTGGATAAATATAGGAATAGAGGATTAAAGGGTAAAGATATTATGCGAGAGGACCATGCAAAATCAAAGGATAAGAAAAAGGATGGTAGTGTCCTCCCAAAATTGCATGCTCTTCCTTCTATCTAGTATTGATGAAAATAAGCTGTTGTAATGTTCGTGGACTTAATAAGACTGAGAAATGTCGAGAGCTCAATAGAATAATCCGATCTGCTGCATGTGACATGGTGATTCTTGTGGAAACAAAAATTAAACCTCATCGTGTTCGAGTTCAGAAGAATTTAATATGGCCTGAGGCAGAACTTTTTACTAATGATTCTCAGGATACTTATGGTCGAGTTTGGGTCTTATGGCATCCTAACCTTGTTACTGCTTGGTTTATTTCTGCTACTAATCAATTCATTCATCTTAAGGCAGAGGATAAACAGACTGGATGTCAATTCAATATTACCGGTATTTATGCATCTAACAGTATGTCTGACAGGAATGCTCTATGGTGTGATCTGGTTAGCATTGCAAATAGTTATCCTACAGTACCTTGGGCTGTTCTCGGTGACTTTAATACTGTCAGATACACAAATGAGAAAGTGGGGGGTAGAGTGCTTTCCAAATGTCAGCTTCAACATTTTAATGATTGTATAGATACTGCTGCATTGACTGACATGAAATCTGTAGGTGATTGGTTCTCATGGAACAATCAAAGTACTGCTGAAAGAAAAATTATGGCTCGACTTGACAGATGTTTGATTAATCAGGAATGGTTAGCAGTTTTCCCAGATTCACTTCTTGAGTACGGTGCTAAGTTATTTTCGGATCACTCTATTATGCATATACATGCAGATAAAGCACTACCCAGAGTCAAGAAACCTTTTAGATTTTTTAATATGTGGAGTTCTCACCCGAAGTTCCTCGAAGTTATTAAGTCAGCTTGGGACATTAATGTCTTTGGTTCTCCCCCTTACATCCTATGTCAAAAACTAAAAGCATGCAAAGCAGCACTGAAGAAGTGGAATTCAACTACATTTGGAAATATCAACGATAGTGTTCAGTTATGCAAGAAAGAACTTATAGCTGTGCAAAGCGAGCTAAATCTTCAACCTCTGGATGCGAATCTTATATACAAAGAGGCTGCTGCTAGAAATAACTTTATGCAAGCTTTGAAGCAGGAGGAATGCTTTTTGAAACAGAAGTCACGACAGCATTGGCTTACTTTAGGGGATTCTAATACGAAGTTTTTCTATGCTGCTATTGCTACCAGAAGGGCTACTAATCGCATCAAAAAATGCAAAGGTATAGATGGTAATCTCATTGAGGATCTGGATGAGGTTAAAAATTACACCAAGCAATTTTTTTATTCCTTACTCAATCAGGAACAGCAGCCTAATAGTATTCATGTTGGGCCTACAAGATGACTTGATTCTGAAGCCATCTCTCATCTTAATGCCCCAATAACGGATGATGAAATTGTGAAAGTTGTTTTTAAGTCCCCGAAGCACAAAAGCCCTGGTCCAGATGGATTTCCAGCTGAGTTTTATCAAATTGCATGGGCTATTGTAGGCAACGATGTCATAAAAGCTTGTCGACATTTTTTCTCCTCAGGTCACATTCTGAAAGAAATGAATTGCACTTTTATTTCTTTAGTGCCTAAAAATGATGGAGCCGATTCATTGGAGAACTACCGTCCTATTTCACTGTGCAACTTTATTTATAAGGTTATCTCTAAGTTGCTGGCAGATAAACTACAAAAGGTCATGAATAAGGTCATTAGTCCTAATCAGGCTGCTTTTCTTAAAGGGAGGAGTATCCATCATAATGTCCTGCTTGCTAATGATTTGGTTAAGGATCTACATTCTAAAACAAGAGGAAAAAAGATCTGTTTTAAAGCTGATTTACGAAAGGCCTTTGACTCAGTCAATAGGAATTTTATTTACATGATGCTCCATAATATGGGCTTCCCTCAGCACTGGGTTAAATGGATTCAATGTTGCTTGGAAACTCCAAAATTTTCAATTCTCTTTAATGGTTCACCTATTGGCTTCTTTGGGAGTAAGAATGGCATTCGGCAAGGCGATCCACTATCTCCTTATCTTTTTACCATTGCAATGGAAGGGCTCAGTTGTATGTTAGAAGAGGCTGTTTCCAATGGCAAAATTAAGGTACCACATTATGGTTCTGTTTATATCTCTCACATAACATTTGCCGACGACCTTATTATCTTCCTTCGAGATGATCCAGTTTCTGTGAGTAATCTGGCAGATATTCTTAATGAATTTGGTAAAGTTTCTGGTCTTAAGCTAAACCATGCAAAGAGCAAAGTATATGTGGGTGCTTGCATTGACAATAAGGATCATATTGCTCAAACTTTGGGAGTTGCTGAAGGAAATTTACCGGTTCCTTACTTGGGTCTCCCACTTATATCCACTGGAATCAACAAAGCCTCCTGTCAGCCTATTATACAAAAAATTAAGAACAGAATTTCCTCTTGGAAAAATAGGCTTCTTTCTAAAGCTGGACGACTTGAACTTATTCGATCCGTGTTGATCTCTTATTCTATTTATTGGTCTCATGCATTCCTTCTACCTGCCGGGCTTCTCCATGATATTGATAAATTACTTATGAACTTCTTTTGGAATGGCACAGATGGTAAGGCAATGCACATGGTGAATTGGGACAGCATTTGCAAACCGAAGGATGAAGGGGGGCTGAATCTTCGACATATTAGAGATTGGAATAAAGCTTGTATGGTAAAGCAATTATGAGATATTTTACAAAACAAGTCTTCCTTATGGTCACAATGGGTTTTTGCTAGGTACCTAACTAAGGAATCAATCTGGGAAACATCTGCAAAAACATCTCATTCTTCTGCTTGGAAAGGAATTCTGAAGGCAAGGCGATGGCTACGTAACAATATTTCTTATGTGATTTCTTCTGGAACCAATATTAATATGTGGTATGATCCTTGGGTGAATGGGAAAAGTATATTTCAGATATTTGGTGATAGAGTACGACAGGATCTGGGGGCTCCCAAAGACTGGAAGGTTTCTGAATTCATTAACAATGGTACTTGGTGTCTTCCCAACCCTACCTCCCCTGACATGTTATTACTTTGGCCGACTATTAGGGCTATTCCAATCATGAACAACTCTTCAGATATGCTTATTTGGCTTCATGATAACGGTAAATTTAGTGCTACATCTGCATGGAACCAAATTAGACGACGAAACAACAAGTGGATCCAAAGTAGTTGGACATGGGATAGTCCATGCTCACAGCGACATTCCTTATGTACATGGCAGGCCCTTCTCGGCAAACTTCCTACGATGGACAATATGCAGCGAAGAGGTATTTATATTGTAAATCGGTGCTCTTTGTGTATGCAAAATGAAGAAAGTGTTGACCATCTCTACTTTGCTTATGATTATTCATCTTGGATATGGAAGGAGATCTTGAAGCGATTTGATTTTCAAAGGCTACCACGGCCAAACCTGCATCATGAATTAGAAATGCTTATGCAAAGCTTCTCAAGAAAGGGGCCTCTTACACAACTAGCAAGAATTATATTCAGATGTGCTATATGGTGGATTTGGAAGGAGAGGTGTGGCAGAATTTTTGAGTGTCACAACATGAACAAAGCTCAAATTCTGATAGAGATTCTTCAGGACTCACGATCATGTATGGAGCAAGAATTGAATACAGAGCACCTAACAAGAAGAGAGAAAGATATTTTCACAAGATTCAATTTTTCCATTCGTCAAGAATCACTCGAATAATGATGAAGATTGTAATGTATTATATGGGGCAAAGCTTATATTTTGTGATGTATCCACAAGTAGTCCAGAACAGTCTAGCTATTGCATTTTATTATTTATTAACTTCCTTATGCTACTCTTGGAGATGAGTTTGATGAAGCGTGCCCATTTCACCTTCTTTAGGTGGGGTGCAATCTTCTCGACTACACTAAGAGACTTCAGGCTTTAGTCTATGGCTTGTGTAGACAAAGCTTCTTTGTACAAATCTTTTACAAAATACATTATCTTTACTTACCAAAAAAAAAAACACGACGGTCATAAACTTTGCGCAGAGTCGAGATTCGATCGGTTTTTCGTGCACCGTCTCGGAAATTCAAAATACTTGTCTTTCCCATCTTATTAGCCCATGAGAAGTCGTACAGGCACGCTTTCGCAAAAAAATACGACGGTCATAAACTTTGCTCGAAGTCGCGCGCGAGTCGAGTTTCGATCGGTTTTTAGTGACCGTCTCGGAAATTCAAAATACTGGCCATTCACCATGTATTAGCCCATGGTAAGTCGTATGAGCATGATTTCACGAAAAAATGCGACGGTCAAAAACTTTGCGCAGAGTCGAGATTCGATCGGTTTTTCGTGCACCGTCTCAGAAATTCAAAATACTGGTCTTTCCCGTCTTATTAGCCCATGAGAAGTAGTACAGGCACGCTTTAGCAAAAAAATACGACGGTCATAAACTTTGCGCGAAGTCGCGCGCGAGTCGAGTTTCGATCGGTTTTTCGTGCACCGTCTCTGAAATTCAAAATACTGGCCATTCACGATGTATTAGTCCATGGTAAGTCGTATGAGCATGGTTTCAGGAGAAAACGCGACGGTCATAAACTTTGCGCAGAGTCGAGATTCGATCGGTTTTTCGTGCACCGTCTCGGAAATTCAAAATACTGGTCTTTCCCGTCTTATTAGCCCATGAGAAGTCGTACAGGCACGCTTTCGCAAAAAAATACGACGGTCATAAACTTTGCGCGAAGTCGCGCGCGAGTCGAGTTTCGATCGGTTTTTTGTGCACCGTCTCGGAAATTCAAAATACTGGTCTTTCCCGTCTTATTAGCCCATGAGAAGTAGTACAAGCACGCTTTCGCAAAAAAATACGACGGTCATAAACTTTGCGCGAAGTCGCGCGCGAGTCGAGTTTCGATCGGTTTTTCGTGCACCGTCTCGAAAATTCAAAATACTGGCCATTCACGATGTATTAGCCCATGGTAAGTCGTATGAGCATGGTTTCACGAAAAAACGCGACGGTCATAAACTTTGCGCAGAGTCGAGATTCGATCGGTTTTTCGTGCACCGTCTCGGAAATTCAAAATACTGGTCTTTCCCGTCTTATTAGCCCATGAGAAGTCGTACAAGCATGCTTTCGCAAAAAAATACGACGGTCAAAAACTTTGCGCGAAGTCGCGCGCGAGTCGAATTTCGATCGGTTTTTCGTGCACCGTCTCGGAAATTCAAAATACTTGTCTTTCCCATCTTATTAGCCCATGAGAAGTCGTACAGGCACGCTTTCGCAACAAAATACGACGGTCATAAAATTTGCTCGAAGTCGCGCGCGAGTCGAGTTTCGATCGGTTTTTCGTGACCGTCTCGGAAATTCAAACTACTGGCCATTCACGATGTATTAGCCCATGGTAAGTCGTATGAGAATGATTTCACGAAAAAACGCGACGGTCATAAACTTTGCGCAGAGTCGAGATTCGATCGGTTTTTCGTGCACCGTCTCGGAAATTCAAAATACTGGTCTTTCCCGTCTTATTAGCCCATGAGAAGTAGTATAAGCACGCTTTCGCAAAAAAATACGACGGTCATAAACTTTGCGCGAAGTCGCGCGCGAGTCGAGTTTCGATCGGTTTTTCGTGCACCGTCTCGAAAATTCAAAATACTGGCCATTCACGATGTATTAGCCCATGGTAAGTCGTATGAGCATGGTTTCACGAAAAAACGCGACGGTCATAAACTTTGCGCAGAGTCGAGATTCGATCGGTTTTTCGTGCACCGTCTCGGAAATTCAAAATACTGGTCTTTCCCGTCTTATTAGGCCATGAGAAGTCGTACAGGCACGCTTTCGCAAAAAAATACGACGGTCATAAACTTTGCGCGAAGTCGCGCGCTAGTCGAGTTTCGATCGGTTTTTCGTGCACCGTCTCAGAAATTCAAAATACTGGCCATTCACGATGTATTAGCCCATGGTAAGTCGTATGAGCTTGGTTTCACGAAAAAACGCGACGGTCATAAACTTTGCGCAGAGTCGAGATTCGATCGGTTTTTCGTGCACCGTCTCGGAAATTCAAATTACTGGTCTTTCCCGTCTTATTAGCCCATGAGAAGTCGTACAGGCACGCTTTCGCAAAAAAATACGACGGTCATAAACTTTGCGCGAAGTCGCGCGCGAGTCGAGTTTCGATCGGTTTTTCGTGCACCGTCTCAAAAATTCAAAATAATGGCCATTCACGATGTATTAGTCCATGGTAAGTCGTATGAGCATGGTTTCAGGAGAAAACGCGACGGTCATAAACTTTGCGCAGAGTCGAGATTCGATCTGTTTTTCGTGCACCGTCTCGGAAATTCAAAATACTGGTCTTTCCCGTCTTATTAGCCCATGAGAAGTCGTACAGGCACGCTTTCGCAAAAAAATACGACGGTCATAAACTTTGCGCGAAGTCGCGCGCGAGTCGAGTTTCGATCGGTTTTTCGTGCACCTTCTCGGAAATTCAAAATACTGGCCATTCACGATGTATTAGTCCATGGTAAGTCGTATGAGCATGGTTTCAGGAGAAAACGCGACGGTCATAAACTTTGCGCAGAGTCGAGATTCGATCGGTTTTTCGTGCACCGTCTCGGAAATTCAAAATACTGGTCTTTCCCGTCTTATTAGCCCATGAGGAGTCGTACAAGCATGCTTTCGCAAAAAAATACGACGGTCATAAACTTTGCACGAAGTCGCGCGCGAGTCGAGTTTCGATCGGTTTTTCGTGCACCGTCTCAGAAATTCAAAATACTGGCCATTCACGATGTATTAGCCCATGGTAAGTCGTATGAGCTTGGTTTCACGAAAAAACGCGACGGTCATAAACTTTGCGCAGAGTCGAGATTCGATCGGTTTTTCATGCACCGTCTCGGAAATTCAAAATACTGGTCTTTCCCGTCTTATTAGCCCATGAGAAGTAGTAAAAGCACGCTTTCGCAAAAAAAATACGCCGGTCATAAACTTTGCGCGAAGTCGCGCGCGAGTCGAGTTTCGATCGGTTTTTCGTGCACCGTCTCGAAAATTCAAAATACTGGCCATTCACGATGTATTAGCCCATGGTAAGTCGTATGAGCATGGTTTCACAAAAAAACGCGACGGTCATAAACTTTGCGCAGAGTCGAGATTCGATCGGTTTTTCGTGCACCGTCTCAGAAATTCAAAATACTGGTCTTTCCCGTCTTATTAGCCCATGAGAAGTCATACAGGCACGCTTTCGCAAAAAAATACGACGGTCATAAACTTTGCGCGAAGTCGCGCGCGAGTCGAGTTTCGATCGGTTTTTCGTGCACCGTCTCGAAAATTCAAAATACTGGCCATTCACGATGAATTAGCCCATGGTAAGTCGTATGAGCATGGTTTCACGAAAAAACGCGACGGTCATAAACTTTGCGCAGAGTCGAGATTCGATCGGTTTTTCGTGCACCGTCTCGGAAATTCAAAATACTGGTCTTTCCCGTCTTATTAGCCCATGAGAAGTAGTAAAAGCACGCTTTCGCAAAAAAAATACGCCGGTCATAAACTTTGCGCGAAGTCGCGCGCGAGTCGTGTTTCGATCGGTTTTTCGTGCACCGTCTCGAAAATTCAAAATACTGGCCATTCACGATGTATTAGCCCATCGTAAGTCGTATGAGCATGGTTTCACAAAAAAACGCGACGGTCATAAACTTTGCGCAGAGTCGAGATTCGATCGGTTTTTCGTGCACCGTCTCAGAAATTCAAAATACTGGTCTTTCCCGTCTTATTAGCCCATGAGAAGTCATACAGGCACGCTTTCGCAAAAAAATACGACGGTCATAAACTTTGCGCGAAGTCGCGCGCGAGTCGAGTTTCGATCGGTTTTTCGTGCACCGTCTCAGAAATTCAAAATACTGGCCATTCACGATGTATTAGCCCATGGTAAGTCGTATGAGCTTGGTTTCACGAAAAAACGCGACGGTCATAAACTTTGCGCAGAGTCGAGATTCGATCGGTTATTCGTGCACCGTCTCGGAAATTCAAATTACTGGTCTTTCCCGTCTTATTAGCCCATGAGAAGTCGTACAGGCACGCTTTCGCAAAAAAATACGACGGTCATAAACTTTGCGCGAAGTCGCGCGCGAGTCGAATTTCGATCGGTTTTTCGTGCACCGTCTCAGAAATTCAAAATACTGGCCATTCACGATGTATTAGTCCATGGTAAGTCGTATGAGCATGGTTTCAGGAGAAAACGCGACGGTCATAAACTTTGCGCAGAGTCGAGATTCGATCGGTTTTTCGTGCACCGTCTCGGAAATTCAAAATACTGGTCTTTCCCGTCTTATTAGCCCATGAGAAGTCGTACAGGCACGCTTTCGCAAAAAAATACGACGGTCATAAACTTTGCGCGAAGTCGCGCGCGAGTCGAGTTTCGATCGGTTTTTCGTGCACCGTCTCGGAAATTCAAAATACTTGTCTTTCCCGTCTTATTAGCCCATGAGAAGTCGTACAGGCACGCTTTCTCAAAAAAATACGACGGTCATAAACTTTGCGCGAAGTCGCGCGCGAGTCGAGTTTCGATCGGTTTTTCATGCACCGTCTAGGAAATTCAAAATACTTGTCTTTCCCGTCTTATTAGCCCAAGAGAAGTCGTACAGGCACACTTTCGCAAAAAAATACGATGGTCATAAACTTTGCGCGAAGTCGCGCGCGAGTCGAGTTTCGATTGGTTTTTCGTGCACCGTCTCAGAAATTCAAAATACTGGCCATTCACGATGTATTAGCCGATGGTAAGTCGTATGAGCTTGGTTTCACGAAAAAACGTGACGGTCATAAACTTTGCGGAGAGTCGAGATTCGATCGGTTTTTCGTGCACCGTCTCGGAAATTCAAAATACTGGTCTTTCCCGTCTTATTAGCCCATGAGAAGTCGTACAGGCACGCTTTCGCAAAGAAATACGACGGTCATAAACTTTGCGCGAAGTCGCGCGCGAGTCGAGTTTCGTTCGGTTTTTCGTGCACCGTCTCAGAAATTCAAAATACTGGCCAATCATGATGTATTAGTCCATGGTAAGTCGTATGAGCATGGTTTCAGGAGAAAACGCGACGGTCATAAACTTTGCGCAGAGTCGAGTTTCGATCGGTTTTTCGTGCACCTCTCGGAAATTCAAAATACTGGTCTTTCCCGTCTTATTAGCCCATGAGAAGTCGTACAAGCATGCTTTCGCAAAAAAATACGACGGTCAAAAACTTTGCGCGAAGTCACGCGCGATTCGAATTTCGATCGATTTTTCGTGCACCGTCTCAGAAATTCAAAATACTTGTCTTTCCCGTCTTGTTAGCCCATGAGAAGTCGTACAGGCACGCTTTCGTAAAAAAATACGACAGTCATAAACTTTGCTCGAAGTCACGCGCGAGTCGAGTTTCGATCGGTTTTTCGTGACCGTCACGGAAATTCAAAATACTGGCCATTCACGATGTATTAGCCAATGGTAAGTCGTATGAGCATGATTTCATGAAAAAACGCGACGGTCATAAACTTTGCGCAGAGTCGAGATTCGATCGGTTTTTCGTGCACCGTCTCGGAAATTCAAAATACTGGTCTTTCCCGTCTTATTAGCCCATGAGAAGTAGTACAGTCACGCTTTCGCAAAAAAATACGACGGTCATAAACTTTGCGCGAAGTCGCGCGCGAGTCGAGTTTCGATCGGTTTTTCGTGCACCGTCTCGAAAATTCAAAATACTGGCCATTCACGATGTATTAGCCCATGGTAAGTCGTATGAGCATGGTTTCACGAAAAAACACGACGGTCATAAACTTTGCGCAGAGTCGAGATTCGATCGGTTTTTCGTGCACCGTCTCGGAAATTCAAAATACTGGTCTTTCCCGTCTTATTAGCCCATGAGAAGTCGTACAGGCACGCTTTCGCAAAAAAATACGACGGTCATAAACTTTGCGCGAAGTCGCGCGCGAGTCGAGTTTCGATCGGTTTTTCGTGCACCGTCTCGGAAATTCAAAATACCTGTCTTTCCCGTCTTATTAGCCCATGAGAAGTCGTACAGGCACGCTTTCGCAAAAAAATACAACGGTCATAAACTTTGCGCGAAGTCGCGCGCGAGTCGAGTTTCGATCGGTTTTTCGTGCACCGTCTCGGAAATTCAAAATACTGGTCTTTCCAGTCTTATTAGCCCATGAGAAGTCGTACAGGCATGCTTTCGCAAAAAAATACGACGGTCATAAACTTTGCGCGAAGTCGCGCGCGAGTCGAGTTTCGATTGGTTTTTCGTGCACCGTCTCAGAAATTCAAAATACTGGCCATTCACGATGTATTAGCCCATGGTAAGTCGTATGAGCTTGGTTTCACGAAAAAACGCGACAGTCATAAACTTTGCGCAGAGTCGAGATTCGATCGGTTTTTCGTGCACCGGCTCGGAAATTCAAAATACTGGTCTTTCCCGTCTTATTAGCCCATGAGAAGTCGTACAGGCACGCTTTCGCAAAAAAATACGACGTTCATAAACTTTGCGCGAAGTCGCGCGCGAGTCGAGTTTCGATCGATTTTTCGTGCACCATCTCAGAAATTCAAAATACTGGCCATTCACGATGTATTAGCCCATGGTAAGTCGTATGAGCATGGTTTTAGGAGAAAACGCGACGGTCATAAACTTTGTGCAGAGTCGAGATTCGATCGATTTTTCGTGCACCGTCTCGGAAATTCAAAATACTGGTCTTTCCCGTCTTATTAGCCCATGAGAAGTCGTACAAGCACGCTTTCGCAAAAAAATACGACGGTCATAAACTTTGCGCGATGTCGCGCGCGAGTCGAGTTTCGATCGGTTTTTCGTGCACCGTCTCGGAAATTCAAAATACTGGCCATTCACGATGTATTAGCCCATGGTAAGTCGTATGAGCATGGTTTCACGAAAAAACGCGACGGTCATATACTTTGCGCAGAGTCGAGTTTCGATCGGTTTTTCGTGCACCGTCTCGGTAATTCAAAATACTGGTCTTTCCCTTCTTATTAGCCCATGAGAAGTCGTACAAGCACGCTTTCGCAAAAAAATACGACGGTGATAAACTTTCCGCGAAGTCGCGCGCGAGTCGAGTTTCGATCGGTTTTTCGTGCACCATCTCGGAAATTCAAAATACTGGCTATTCACGATGTATTAGCCCATGGTAAGTCGTATGAGCATGGTTTCACGAAAAAACGCGACGGTCATAAACTTTGCGCAGAGTCGAGATTCGATCGGTTTTTCATGAACCGTCTCGGAAATTCAAAATACTGGTCTTTCCGTTCTTATTAGCCAATGAGAAGTCGTACAGGCATGCTTTCGCAAAAAAAATACGACGGTCATAAACTTTACGCGAAGTCGCGCGCGAGTCGAGTTTCGATCGGTTTTTCGTGCACCGTCTCGGAAATTCAAAATACTGGCCATTCACGATGTATTAGCCCATGGTAAGTCGTATGAGCATGATTTCACGGAAAAACGCGACGGTCATAAACTTTGCGCAGAGTCGAGATTCGATCGGTTTTTCGTGCACCGTCTCGGAAATTCAAAATACTGGTCTTTCCCGTCTTATTAGCCCATGAGAAGTAGTACAAGCACGCTTTCACAAAAAAATACGACGGTCATAAACTTCGCGCGAAGTCGCGCGCGAGTCGAGTTTCGATCGGTTTTTCGTGCACCGTCTCGAAAATTCAAAATACTGGCCATTCACGATGTATTAGCCCATGGTAAGTCGTATGAGCATGGTTTCACGAAAAAACGCGATGGTCATAAACTTTGCGCAGAGTCGAGATTCGATCGGTTTTTCGTGCACCGTCTCGGAAATTCAAAATACTGGTCTTTCCCGTCTTATTAGCCCATGAGAAGTCGTACAAGCACGCTTTCGTAAAAAAATACGACGGTCAAAAACTTTGCACGAAGTCGCACGCGAGTCGAGTTTCGATCGGTTTTTCGTGCACCATCTCGGAAATTCAAAATACTTGCCTTTCCCGTCTTATTAGCCCATGAGAAGTCGTACAGGCACGCTTTCGCAAAAAAATACGATGGTCATAAACTTTGCGCGAAGTCGCGCGCGAGTCGAGTTTCGATCGGTTTTTCGTGCACCGTCTCGGAAACTCAAAATACTTGTCTTTCGCGTCTTATTAGCCCATGAGAAGTCGTACAGGCACGCTTTCGCAAAAAAATACGATGGTCATAAACTTTGCGCGAAGTCGCGCGCGAGTCGAGTTTCGATCGGTTTTTCGTGCACCGTCTCGGAAATTCAAAATATTTGTCTTTCCCGTCTTATTAGCCCATGAGAAGTCGTACAGGCACGCTTTCGCAAAAAAATACGATGGTCATAAACTTTGCGCGAAGTCGCGCGCGAGTCGAGTTTCGATTGGTTTTTCGTGCACCGTCTCGGAAATTCAAAATACTGGCTATTCACGATGT
Source organism: Ensete ventricosum (assembly GCA_029747655.1). Classification (NCBI taxonomy): domain Eukaryota; kingdom Viridiplantae; phylum Streptophyta; class Magnoliopsida; order Zingiberales; family Musaceae; genus Ensete; species Ensete ventricosum. The sequence continues at coordinate 25,817,935 of JAQQAF010000004.1, read as the reverse complement.
ATTAGCCCAAGGTAAGTCGTATGAGCATGGTTTCACGAAAAAATGCGACGGTCATAAACTTTGCGCAGAGTCGAGATTCGATCAGTTTTTCGTGCACCGTCTCGGAAATTCAAAATACTGGTCTTTCCCGTCTTATTAGCCCATGAGAAGTCGTACAAGCATGCTTTCGCAAAAAAATACGACGGTCAAAAACTTTGCGCGAAGTCGCGCGCGAGTCGAATTTCGATCGGTTTTTCGTGCACCATCTCGGAAATTCAAAATACTTGTCTTTCCCGTCTTATTAGCCCATGAGAAGTCGTACAGGCACGCTTTCGCAAAAAAATACGACGGTTATAAACTTTGCTCGAAGTTGCGCGCGAGTCGAGTTTCGATCGGTTTTTCGTGACCGTCTCGGAAATTCAAAATACTGGCCATTCACGATGTATTAGCCCATGGTAAGTCGTATGAGCATCATTTCACGAAAAAACGCGACGGTCATAAACTTTGCGCAGAGTCGAGATTCGATCGGTTTTTCGTGCACCGTCTCGGAAATTCAAAATACTGGTCTTTCCCGTCTTATTAGCCCATGAGAAGTAGTACAAGCACGCTTTCGCAAAAAAATACGACGGTCATAAACTTTGCGCGAAGTCGCGCGCGAGTCGAGTTTCGATCGGTTTTTCGTGCACCGTCTCGAAAATTCAAAATACTGGCCATTCACGATGTATTAGCCCATGGTAAGTCGTATGAGCATGGTTTCACGAAAAAATGCGACGGTCATAAACTTTGCGCAGAGTCGAGATTCGATCGGTTTTTCGTGCACCGTCTCGGAAATTCAAAATACTGGTCTTTCCCGTCTTATTAGGCCATGAGAAGTCGTACAGGCACGCTTTCGCAAAAAAATACGACGGTCATAAACTTTGCGCGTAGTCGCGCGCGAGTCGAGTTTCTATCGGTTTTTCGTGCACCGTCTCGAAAATTCAAAATACTTGTCTTTCCCGTCTTATTAGCCCATGAGAAGTCATACAGGCACGCTTTCGTAAAAAAATACAATGGTCATAAACTTTGCGCGAAGTCGCGCGCGAGTCGAGTTTCGATCGGTTTTTCGTGCACCGTCTCGGAAACTCAAAATACTTGTCTTTCCCGTCTTATTAGCCCATGAGAAGTCGTACAGGCACACTTTCACAAAAAAATACGATAGTCATAAACTATGCGCGAAGTCGCGCGCGAGGCGAGTTTCGATCGGTTTTTCTTGCACCGTCTCGGAAATTCAAAATACTTGTCTTTCCCGTCTTATTAGCCCATGAGAAGTCGTACAGGCACGCTTTCGCAAAAAAATACGATGGTCATGAACTTTGCGCGAAGTCGCGCGCGAGTCGAGTTTCGATCGGTTTTTCGTGCACCGTCTCGGAAATTCAAAATACTTGTCTTTCCCGTCTTATTAGCCCATGAGAAGTCGTACAGGCACGCTTTCGCAAAAAAATACGACGGTCATAAGCTTTGCGCGAAGTCGCGCGCGAGTCGAGTTTCGATCGGTTTATCGTGCACCGTCTCGGAAATTCAAAATACTTGTCTTTCCCGTCTTATTAGCCCATGAGAAGTCGTACAGGCACGCTTTAGCAAAAAAATACGATGGTCATAAACTTTTCGCGAAGTCGCGCGCGAGTCGAGTTTGGATTGGTTTTTCGTGCACCGTCTCGGAAATTCAAAATATTGGCTATTCACGATGTATTAGCCCATGGTAAGTCATGTGAGCATGGTTTCACGAAAAAACTAGACGGTCATAAACTTTGCACAGAGTCGAGTTTCGATCGGTTTTTCGTGCACCGTCTGGGAAATTCAAAATACTGGTCTTTCCCGTCTTATTAGCCCATGAGAAGTCGTACAGGCACGCTTTCACAAAAAAATACGACGGTCATAACCTTTGCGCGATGTCGCGCGCGAGTCGAGTTTCGATCGGTTTTTCGTGCACCGTCTCGGAAATTCAAAATACTGGCCATTCACGATGTATTAGTCCATGGTAAGTCGTATGAGTTTGGTTTCACGAAAAAACGCGACGGTCATAAACTTTGCGCAGAGTCGAGATTCGATCGGTTTTTCGTGCACCGTCTCGGAAATTCAAAATACTGGTCTTTCCCGTCTTATTAGCCCATGAGAAGTAGTACAAGCACGCTTTCGCAAAAAAATACGACGGTCATAAACTTTGCGCAGAGTTGAGATTCGATCGGTTTTTCGTGCACCGTCTCGAAAATTCAAAATACTGGTCTTTCCCTTCTAATTAGCCCATGAGAAGTCGTACAGGCACGCTTTCGCAAAAAAATACGACGGTTATAAACTTTGCGCGAAGTCGCGCGCGAGTCGAGTTTCGATCGGTTTTTCGTGCACCGTCTCGGAAATTCAAAATACTGGCCATTCACGATGTATTAGCCCATGGTAAGTCGTATGAGCATGGTTTCTCGAGAAAACGCGACAGTCATAAATTTTGCGCAGAGTCGAGATTCGATCGGTTTTTCGTGCACCGTCTCGGAAATTCAAAATACTGGTCTTTCCCGTCTTATTAGCCCATGAGAAGTCGTACAAGCACGCTTTCGTAAAAAAATACGACGGTCAAAAACTTTGCACGAAGTCGCACGCGAGTCGAGTTTCGATCGGTTTTTCGTGCACCGTCTCGGAAATTCAAAATACTTGTCTTTCCGGTCTTATTAGCCCATGAGAAGTCGTACAGGCACGCTTTCGCAAAAAAATACGACGGTCATAAACTTTGCGCGAAGTCGCGCGCGAGTCGAGTTTCGATCGGTTTTTCGTGCACCGTCTCAGAAATTCAAAATACTGGCCATTCACGAGGTATTAGCCCATGGTAAGTCGTATGAGCTTGGTTTCACGAAAAAACACGACGGTCATAAACTTTGCGCAAAGTCAAGATTCGATCGGTTTTTCGTGCACCGTTTCGGAAATTCAAAATACTGGTCTTTCCTGTCTTATTAGCCCATGAGAAGTCATACAAGCACGCTTTCGTAAAAAAATACGACGGTCAAAAACTTTGCGCGAAGTCGCGCGCGAGTCGAGTTTCGATCGGTTTTTCGTGCACCGTCTCGGAAATTCAAAATACTTGTCTTTCCGGTCTTATTAGCCCATGAGAAGTCGTACAGGCACGCTTTCGCAAAAAAATACGACGGTCATAAACTTTGCGCGAAGTCGAGCACGAGTCGAGTTTCGATCGGTTTTTTTTTTTTGGTAAGTAGTTTCGATCGGTTTTTCGTGCACTGTCTCGGAAATTCAAAATACTGGCCATTCACGATGTATTAGCCCATGGTAAGTCGTATGTGCATGGTTTCTCGAGAAAACGCGACGGTCATAAACTTTGCGCAGAGCCGAGATTCGATCGGTTTTTCGTGCACCGTCTCGGAAATTCAAAATACTGGTCTTTCCCGTCTTATTAGCCCATGAGAAGTCGTACAAACACGCTTTCGCAAAAAAATATGACGGTCAAAAACTTTGCGCGAAGTCGCGCGCGAGTCGAGTTTCGATCGGTTTTTCGTGCACCGTCTCGGAAATTCAAAATACTTGTCTTTCCCGTCTTATTAGCCCATGAGAAGTCGTACAGGCACGCTTTCACAAAAAAATACGACGGTCATAATCTTTGCGCGAAGTCGCGCGCGAGTCGAGTTTCGATCGGTTTTTTGTGAACCGTCTCGGAAATTCAAAATACTGGCCATTCACGATGTATTAGCCCATGGTAAGTCGTATGAGCTTGGTTTCACGAAAAAACGCGACGGTCATAAACTTTGCGCAGAGTCGAGATTCGATCGGTTTTTCGTGCACCGTCTCGGAAATTCAAAATACTGGTCTTTCCCTTCTAATTAGCTTTTTTTTTGGTAAGTAAAGATATTGTATTTTGTAAAAGATTTGTACAAAGAAGCTTTGTCTACACAAGCCATAGACTAAAGCCTGAAGTCTCTTAGTGTAGTCGAGAAGATTGCACCCCACCTAAAGAAGGTGAAATGGGCACGCTTCATCAAACTCATCTCCAAGAGTAGCATAAGGAAGTTAATAAATAATAAAATGCAATAGCTAGACTGTTCTGGACTACTTGTGGATACATCACAAAATATAAGCTTTGCCCCTTATAATACATTACAATCTTCATCATTATTCGAGTGATTCTTGACGAATGGAAAAATTGAATCTTGTGAAAATATCTTTCTCTCTTCTTGTTAGGTGCTCTGTATTCAATTCTTGCTCCATACATGATCGTGAGTCCTGAAGAATCTCTATCAGAATTTGAGCTTTGTTCATGTTGTGACACTCAAAAATTCTGCCACACCTCTCCTTCCAAATCCACCAAATAGCACATCTGAATATAATTCGTGCTAGTTGTGTAAGAGGCCCCTTTCTTGAGAAGCTTTGCATAAGCATTTCTAATTCATGATGCAAGTTTGGCCGTGGTAGCCTTTGAAAATCAAATCGCTTCAAGATCTCATTCCATATCCAAGTTGAATAATCACAAGCAAAGTAGAGATGGTCAACACTTTCTTCATTTTGCATACACAAAGAGCACCGATTTACAATATAAATACCTCTTCGCTACATATTGTCCATCGTAGGAAGTTTGCCGAGAAGGGCCTGCCATGTACATAAGGAATGTCGCTGTGAGCATGGACTATCCCATGTCCAACTACTTTGGATCCACTTGTTGTTTCGTCGTCTAATTTGGTTCCATGCAGATGTAGCACTAAATTTACCGTTATCATGAAGCCAAATAAGCATATCTGAAGAGTTGTTCTTGATTGTAATAGCCCTAATAGTCGGCCAAAGTAATAACATGTCAGGGGAGGTAGGGTTGGGAAGACACCAAGTACCATTGTTAATGAATTCAGAAACCTTCCAGTCTTTGGGAGCCCCCAGATCCTGTCGTACTCTATCACCAAATATCTGAAATATGCTTTTCCCATTCACCCAAGGATCATACCACATATTAATATTGGTTCCAGAAGAAATCACATAAGAAATATTGTTACGTAGCCATCGCCTTGCCTTCAGAATTCCTTTCCAAGCAGCAGAATGAGATGTTTTTGCAGATGTTTCCCAGATTGATTCCTTGGTTAGGTACCTAGCAAAAACCCATTGTGACCATAAGGAAGACTTGTTTTGTAAAATATCCCATAATTGCTTTACCATACAAGCTTTATTCCAATCTCTAATATGTCGAAGATTCAGCCCCCCTTCATCCTTCGGTTTGCAAATGCTGTCCCAATTCACCATGTGCATTGCCTTACCATCTGTGCCATTCCAAAAGAAGTTCATAAGTAATTTATCAATATCATGGAGAAGCCCGGCTGGTAGAAGGAATGCATGAGACCAATAAATAGAATAAGAGGTCAACACAGATCGAATAAGTTCAAGTCGTCCAGCTTTAGAAAGAAGCCTATTTTTCCAAGAGGAAATTCTGTTCTTAATTTTTTGTATGATAGGCTGACAGGAGGCTTTGTTGATTCCAGTGGATATAAGTGGGAGACCCAAGTAAGGAACCGGTAAATTTCCTTCAGCAACTCCCAATGTTTGAGCAATATGATCCTTATTCTCAATGCAAGCACCCACATATACTTTGCTCTTTGCATGGTTTAGCTTAAGACCAGAAACTTTACCAAATTCATTAAGAATATCTGCCAGATTACTCACAGAAACTGGATCATCTCGAAGGAAGATAATAAGGTCATCGGCAAATGTTATGTGAGAGATATAAACAGAACCATAATGTGGTACCTTAATTTTGCCATTGGAAACAGCCTCTTCTAACATACAACTGAGCCCTTCCATTGCAATGGTAAAAAGATAAGGAGATAGTGGATCACCTTGCCGAATGCCATTCTTACTCCCAAAGAAGCCAATAGGTGAACCATTAAAGAGAATTGAAAATTTTGGAGTTTCCAAGCAACATTGAATCCATTTAACCCAGTGCTGAGGGAAGCCCATATTATGGAGCATCATGTAAATAAAATCCCTATTGACTGAGTCAAAGGCCTTTCGTAAATCAGCTTTAAAACAGATCTTTTTCCCTCTTGTTTTAGAATGTAGATCCTTAACCAAATCATTAGCAAGCAGGACATTATGATGGATACTCCTCCCTTTAAGAAAAGCAGCCTGATTAGGACTAATGACCTTATTCATGACCTTTTGTAGTCTATCTGCCAGCAACTTAGAGATAACCTTATAAATAAAGTTGCACAGTGAAATAGGACGGTAGTTCTCCAATGAATCGGCTCCATCATTTTTAGGCACTAAAGAAATAAAAGTGCAATTCATTTCTTTCAGAATGTGACCTGAGGAGAAAAAATGTCGACAAGCTTTTATGACATCGTTGCCTACAATAGCCCATGCAATTTGATAAAACTCAGCTGGAAATCCATCTGGACCAGGGCTTTTGTGCTTCGGGGACTTAAAAACAACTTTCACAATTTCATCATCCGTTATTGGGGCATTAAGATGAGAGAGGGCTTCAGAATCAAGTCGTCTTGTAGGCCCAACATGAATACTATTAGGCTGCTGTTCCTGATTGAGTAAGGAATAAAAAAATTGCTTGGTGTAATTTTTAACCTCATCCAGATCCTCAATGAGATTACCATCTATACCTTTGCATTTTTTGATGCGATTAGTAGCCCTTCTGGTAGCAATAGCAGCATAGAAAAACTTCGTATTAGAATCCCCTAGAGTAAGCCAATGCTGTCGTGACTTCTGTTTCAAAAAGCATTCCTCCTGCTTCAAAGCTTGCATAAAGTTATTTCTAGCAGCAGCCTCTTTGTATATAAGATTCGCATCCAGAGGTTGAAGATTTAGCTCGCTTTGCACAGCCATAAGTTCTTTCTTGCATAACTGAACTCTGTCGTTGATATTTCCAAATGTAGTTGAATTCCACTTCTTCAGTGCTGCTTTGCATGCTTTTAGTTTTTGACAAAGGATGTAAGGGGGAGAACCAAATACATTAATGTCCCAAGCTGACTTAATAACTTCGAGGAACTTTGGGTGAGAACTCCACATATTAAAAAATCTAAAAGGTTTCTTGACTCTTGGTAGTGCTTTATCTGCATGTATATGCATAATAGAGTGATCCGAAAATAACTTAGCACCGTACTCAAGAAGTGAATCTGGGAAAACTGCTAACCATTCCTGATTAATCAAACATCTGTCAAGTCGAGCCATAATTTTTCTTTCAGCAGTACTTTGATTGTTCCATGAGAACCAATCACCTACAGATTTCATGTCAGTCAATGCAGCAGTATCTATACAATCATTAAAATGTTGAAGCTGACATTCGGAAAGCACTCTACCCCCCACTTTCTCATTTGTGTATCTGACAGTATTAAAGTCACCGAGAACAACCCAAGGTACTGTAGGATAACTATTTGCAATGCTAACCAGATCACGCCATAGAGCATTCCTGTCAGACATACTGTTAGATGCATAAATACCGGTAATATTGAATTGACATCCAGTCTGTTTATCCTCTGCCTTAAGATGAATGAATTGATTAGTAGCAGAAATAAACCAAGCAGTAACAAGATTAGGATGCCATAAGACCCAAACTCGACCATAAGTATCCTGAGAATCATTAGTAAAAAGTTCTGCCTCAGGCCATATTAAATTCTTCTGAACTTGAACACGATGAGGTTTAATTTTTGTTTCCACAAGAATCACAATGTCACATGCAGCAGATCGGATTATTCTATTGAGCTCCCGACATTTCTCAGTCTTATTAAGTCCACGAACATTCCAACAGCTTATTTTCATCAATACTAGATAGAAGGAAGAGCATGCGATTTTGGGAGGACACTACCATCCTTTTTCTTATCCTTTGATTTTGCATGGTCCTCTCGCATAATATCTTTACCCTTTAATCCTTTATTCCTATATTTATCCACCTCATCCACAGCTTGCAAATGTTTAAATTTTTGCGTACCTTGAGGCAAGGAGTCCTGAATAGCGGGATGTGTCGAAGAGCGATGAGTTTGGTGAGTTGCAATGTCTTGGTTCCCAAGAGGTTGTTGAAATGAAATTTCCTGATTATCTGAAGGAGTGATTCGTGAAGGCGAGGTTGTTATTGGGGAGTGAGAACCTTGGGAAGCTCCTGCAGTGAAATTCTCTGATATAATAGGTAAAGATGGAAGTCCTGACTTGTCTTTCTCTTGTTCGTGTCGCTGCCCCAACGAGTCAGAGTGTTCAATCATCTTCTCCGCCATCACCACTGTTGGCACTGGAGTATCAGTGCTTGGATTAGTGGTAGTGACCCCATTCTGTGGCTCTTGGCGTGGTCGGTAGACCTGTGTGATTTTTTGTGAAGGCTGTTGGCAGGCACCATTTACATGTCCAAAAGATAGACAAACCTTGCATCGTTGTGGCTTCCAAGAATATGAGACTTTCACCTTTCGGGTGCTCCCATCAAGATCACGGTAAGAAACATCATTCGGTAGTTCCTCATCAGAAGAAACCATTACACAAGCTCTGGCAAAGGTCAATCTCGTTTGCGAAGCTGTTGCCTTATCAAGATACAATGGTTGTCCCAGGGTGCTGCAAAGCTTTGCAATAAAACGACGACCCCAGAGATGTAGTGGAAGTCCATGGAAAGAAACCCATATTGGGATAGACTGTAGACTGTCTAACTCCAATCTCACATCAGGTGCCCAGCGTCGTAGTATCATTGGATGACCACGGATAGTCCAAAATCCTTCAAGGACCCGTTGTAAATCTTCTTCCGAATAAAGCCTGCATACAAAGAATCCGGTCTCCAACATATGAAGATCAAATGTTGATATTCCCCATCGAGTTCTGATGTATGAGGATAGTGGGAAAAAGGATGTTCTTAGTCCAACAACGTAGCCCACAATTGTCATTGACCATGTCTCAATTAGTTCGTCGGAATCAATAGCCTCATACACAGCAATCTTCTGGTCAGCCTGTACTTCTGGAGCAAAAAAGTCCAGTCGAAGATCCGGACTACCCACTGGAGCCTTGAAGAGGCTACTCCAAGGCTTCGGATCTCGGGAAATAGGAGCTGGAGGTCGTGATCTAGATCGTGAACGACCTCGGGCCTGGTTCATGAGAAGTCGTACAGGCACGCTTTAGCAAAAAAATACGACGGTCATAAACTTTGCGCGAAGTCGCGCGCGAGTCGAGTTTCGATCGGTTTTTCGTGCACCGTCTCGGAAATTCAAAATACTGGCCATTCACGATGTATTAGTCCATGGTAAGTCGTATGAGCATGGTTTCACGAAAAAACGCGACGGTCATAAACTTTGCGCAGAGTCGAGATTCGATCGGTTTTTCGTGCACCGTCTCGGAAATTCAAAATACTGGTCTTTCCCGTCTTATTAGCCCATGAGAAGTAGTACAAGCATGCTTTCGCAAAAAAATACGACGGTCATAAACTTTGCGCAGAGTTGAGATTCGATCGGTTTTTCGTGCACCGTCTCGGAAATTCAAAATACTGGTCTTTCCCTTCTAATTAGCCCATGAGAAGTCGTACAGGCACGCTTTCGCAAAAAAATACGACGGTCATAAACTTTGCGCGAAGTCGCGCGCGAGTCGAGTTTCGATCGGTTTTTCGTGCATCGTCTCGGAAATTCAAAATACTGGCCATTCACGATGTATTAGCCCATGGTAAGTCGTATGAGCATGGTTTCACGAAAAAATGCGACGGTCATAAACTTTGCGCAGAGTCGAGATTCGATCGGTTTTTCGTGCACTGTCTCGGAAATTCAAAATACTGGTCTTTCCCGTCTTATTAGGCCATGAGAAGTCGTACAGGCACGCTTTCGCAAAAAAATACGACGGTCATAAACTTTGCGCGAAGTCGCGCGCGAGTCGAGTTTCGATCGGTTTTTCGTGCACCGTCTCGGAAATTCAAAATACTTGTCTTTCCCGTCTTATTAGCCCATGAGAAGTCGTACAGGCACGCTTTCGCAAAAAAATACGATGGTCATAAACTTTGCGCGAAGTCGCGCGCGAGTCGAGTTTCGATCGGTTTTTCGTGCACCGTCTCGGAAACTCAAAATACTTGTCTTTCCCGTCTTATTAGCCCATGAGAAGTCGTACAGGCACACTTTCGCAAAAAAATACGATAGTCATAAACTTTGCGCGAAGTCGCGCGCGAGTCGAGTTTCGATCTGTTTTTCGTGCACCGTCTCGGAAATTCAAAATACTTGTCTTTCCCGTCTTATTAGCCCATGAGAAGTCGTACAGGCACGCTTTCGCAAAAAAATACGATGGTCATGAACTTTGCGCGAAGTCGCGCGCGAGTCGAGTTTCGATCGGTTTTTCGTGCACCGTCTCGGAAATTCAAAATACTTGTCTTTCCCGTCTTATTAGCCCATGAGAAGTCGTACAGGCACGCTATCGCAAAAAAATACGACGGTCATAAGCTTTGCGCGAAGTCGCGCGCGAGTCGAGTTTCGATCGGTTTATCGTGCACGGTCTCGGAAATTCAAAATACTTGTCTTTCCCGTCTTATTAGACCATGAGAAGTCGTACAGGCACGCTTTAGCAAAAAAATACGATGGTCATAAACTTTTCGCGAAGTCGCGCGCGAGTCGAGTTTCGATTGGTTTTTCGTGCACCGTCTCGGAAATTCAAAATACTGGCTATTCACGATGTATTAGCCCATGGTAAGTCATGTGAGCATGGTTTCACGAAAAAACTAGACGGTCATAAACTTTGCACAGAGTCGAGTTTCGATCGGTTTTTCGTGCACCGTCTCGGAAATTCAAAATACTGGTCTTTCCCGTCTTATTAGCCCATGAGAAGTCGTACAAGCACGCTTTCGCAAAAAATATGACGGTCAAAAACTTTGCGCGAAGTCGCGCGCGAGTCGAGTTTCGATCGGTTTTTCGTGCACCGTCTCCGAAATTCAAAATACTTGTCTTTCCCGTCTTATTAGCCCATGAGAAGTCGTACAGGCACGCCATCGCAAAAAAATACGACGGTCATAAGCTTTGCGCGAAGTCGCGCGCGAGTCGAGTTTCGATCGGTTTATCGTGCACCGTCTCGGAAATTCAAAATACTTGTCTTTCCCGTCTTATTAGCCCATGAGAAGTCGTACAGGCACGCTTTAGCAAAAAAATACGATGGTCATAAACTTTTCACGAAGTCGCGCGCGAGTCGAGTTTCGATTGGTTTTTCGTGCACCGTCTCGGAAATTCAAAATACTGGCTATTCACGATGTATTAGCCCTTGGTAAGTCAAGTGAGCATGGTTTCACGAAAAAACTAGACGGTCATAAACTTTGCACAGAGTCGAGTTTCGATCGGTTTTTCGTGCACCGTCTCGGAAATTCAAAATACTGGTCTTTCCCGTCTTATTAGCCCATGAGAAGTCGTACAAGCACGCTTTCGCAAAAAAATATGACGGTCAAAAACTTTGCGCGAAGTCGCGCGCGAGTCGAGTTTCGATCGGTTTTTCGTGCTCCGTCTCGGAAATTCAAAATACTTGACTTTCCCGTCTTATTAGCCCATGAGAAGTCGTACAGGCACGCTTTCACAAAAAAATACGACGGTCATAATCTTTGCGCGAAGTCGCGCGCGAGTCGAGTTTCGATCGGTTTTTCGTGCACCGTCTCGGAAATTCAAAATACTGGCCATTCACGATGTATTAGTCCATGGTAAGTCGTATGAGTTTGGTTTCACGAAAAAACGCGACGGTCATAAACTTTGCGCAGAGTCGAGATTCGATCGGTTTTTCGTGCACCGTCTCGGAAATTCAAAATACTGGTCTTTCCCGTCTTATTAGCTCATGAGAAGTAGTACAAGCACGCTTTCGCAAAAAAATACGACGGTCATAAACTTTGCGCAGAGTTGAGATTCGATCGGTTTTTCGTGCACCGTCTCGGAAATTCAAAATACTGGTCTTTCCCTTCTAATTAGCCCATGAGAAGTCGTACAGGCACGCTTTCGCAAAAAAATACGACGGTCATAAACTTTGCGCGAAGTCGCGCGCGAGTCGAGTTTCGATCGGTTTTTCGTGCACCGTCTCGGAAATTCAAAATACTGGCCATTCACGATGTATTAGCCCATGGTAAGTCGTATGAGCATGGTTTCTCGAGAAAACGCGACAGTCATAAACTTTGCGCAGAGTCGAGATTCGATCGGTTTTTCGTGCACCGTCTCGGAAATTCAAAATACTGGTCTTTCCCGTCTTATTAGCCCATGAGAAGTCGTACAAGCACGCTTTCGTAAAAAAATACGACGGTCAAAAACTTTGCACGAAGTCGCGCGCGAGTCGAGTTTCGATCGGTTTTTCGTGCACCGTCTCGGAAATTCAAAATACTTGTCTTTCCGGTCTTATTAGCCCATGAGAAGTCGTACAGGCACGCTTTCGCAAAAAAATACGACGGTCATAAACTTTGCGCGAAGTCGCGCGCGAGTCGAGTTTCGATCGGTTTTTCGTGCACCGTCTCAGAAATTTAAAATACAGGCCATTCACGAGGTATTAGCCCATGGTAAGTCGTATGAGCTTGGTTTCACGAAAAAACACGACGGTCATAAACTTTGCGCAAAGTCAAGATTCGATCGGTTTTTCGTGCACAGTTTCGGAAATTCAAAATACTGGTCTTTCCTGTCTTATTAGCCCATGAGAAGTCATACAAGCACGCTTTCGTAAAAAAATACGACGGTCAAAAACTTTGCGCGAAGTCGCGCGCGAGTCGAATTTCGATCGGTTTTTCGTGCACCGTCTCGGAAATTCAAAATACTTGTCTTTCCGGTCTTATTAGCCCATGAGAAGTCGTACAGGCACGCTTTCGCAAAAAAATACGACGGTCATAAACTTTGCGCGAAGTCGAGCACGAGTCGAGTTTCGATCGGTTTTTTTTTTTTGGTAAGTAGTTTCGATCGGTTTTTCGTGCACTGTCTCGGAAATTCAAAATACTGGCCATTCACGATGTATTAGCCCATGGTAAGTCGTATGTGCATGGTATCTCGAGAAAACGCGACGGTCATAAACTTTGCGCAGAGCCGAGATTCGATCGGTTTTTCGTGCACCGTCTCGGAAATTCAAAATACTGGTCTTTCCCGTCTTATTAGCCCATGAGAAGTCGTACAAGCACGCTTTCGTAAAAAAATACGACGGTCAAAAACTTTGCACGAAGTCGCGCGAGAGTCGAGTTTCGATCGGTTTTTCGTGCACCGTCTCGGAAATTCAAAATACTTGTCTTTCCGGTCTTATTAGCCCATGAGAAGTCGTACAGGCACGCTTTCGCAAAAAAATACGACGGTCATAAACTTTGCGCGAAGTCGCGCGCGAGTCGAGTTTCGATCGGTTTTTCGTGCACCGTCTTAGAAATTCAAAATACTGGCCATTCACGAGGTATTAGCCCATGGTAAGTCGTATGAGCTTGGTTTCACGAAAAAACACGACGGTCATAAACTTTGCGCAAAGTCAAGATTCGATCGGTTTTTCGTGCACCGTCTCGGAAATTCAAAATACTGGTCTTTCCCGTCTTATTAGCCCATGAGAAGTAGTACAAGCAGGCTTTCGCAAAAAAATACGACGGTCATAAACTTTACGCGAATTCGCGCGCGAGTCGGGTTTCGATCGGTTTTTCGTGCACCGTCTCGGAAATTCAAAATACTGGCCATTCACGATGTATTAGCCTATGGTAAGTCGGATGAGCATGGTTTCACGAAAAAACGCGACGGTCATATTTTTTTTTGGAAAGTAAACGCGACGGTCATAAACTTTGCGCAGAGTCGAGATTCGATCGGTTTTTCGTGCACCGTCTCGGAAATTCAAAATACTGGTCTTTCCCGTCTTATTAGCCCATGAGAAGTCGTACAGGCACGCTTTCGGAAAAAAATACGACGGTCATAAACTTTGCGCGAAGTCGCGCGCGAGTCGAGTTTCGATCGGTTTTTCGTGCACCGTCTCAGAAATTTAAAATACTGGTCATTCACGATGTATTAGCCCATTGTAAGTCGTATGAGTATGGTTTCAGGAGAAAACGCGACGGTCATAAACTTTGCGCAGAGTCGAGATTCGATCGGTTTTTCGTGCACCGTCTCGGAAATTCAAAATACTGGTCTTTCCTGTCTTATTAGCCCATGAGAAGTCGCACAGGCACGCTTTCGCAAAAAAATACGACGGTCAAAAACATTGCGCAGAGTCGAGTTTCGATCGGTTTTTCGTGCACCGTCTCGGAAATTCAAAATACTTGTCTTTCCCGTCTTATTAGCCCATGAGAAGTCGTACAGGCACGCTTTCGCAAAACAATACGACGGTCATAAACTTTGCGCGAAGTCGCGCGCGAGTCGAGTTTCGATCGGTTTTTCGTGCACCGTCTCGGAAATCCCATGGTAAGTCGGATGAGCATGGTTTCACGAAAAAACGCGACGGTCATAAACTTTGCGCAGAGTCGAGATTCGATCGGTTTTTCGTGCACCATCTCGGAAATTCAAAATACTGGTCTTTCCCGTCTTATTAGCACATGAGAAGTCGTACAGTCACGCTTTCGCAAAAAAATACGACGGTCATAAACTTTGCGCGAAGTCGCGCGCGAGTCGAGTTTCGATCGGTTTTTCGTGCACCGTCTCAGAAATTTAAAATACTGGCCATTCACGATGTATTAGCCCATGGTAAGTCGTATGAGCTTGGTTTCACGAAAAAACGCGACGGTCATAAACTTTGCGCAGAGTCGAGATTCGATCGGTTTTTCGTGCACCGTCTCGGAAATTCAAAATACTGGTCTTTCCCGTCTTATTAGCCCATGAGAAGTCATACAGGCACGCTTTCGCAAAAAAATACGACGGTCATAAACTTTGCGCGAAGTCGCGCGCGAGTCGAGTTTCGATCGGTTTTTCGTGCACCATCTCGGAAATTCAAAATACTTGTCTTTCCCGTCTTATTAGCCCATGAGAAGTCGTACAGGCACGCTTTCGCAAAAAAATACGACGGTCATAAACTTTGCTCGAAGTCGCACGCGACTCGAGTTTCGATCGGTTTTTCGTGACCGTCTCGAAAATTCAAAATACTGGCCATTCACGATGTATTTGGCCATGGTAAGTCGTATGAGCATGATTTCATGAAAAAACGCGACGGTCATAAACTTTGCGCAGAGTCGAGATTCGATCGGTTTTTCGTGCACCGTCTCGGAAATTCAAAATACTGGTCTTTCCCGTCTTATTAGCCCATGAGAAGTAGTACAAGCACGCTTTCGCAAAAAAATACGACGGTCATAAATTTTGCGCGAAGTCGCGCGCGAGTCGAGTTTCGATCGGTTTTTCGTGCACCGTCTCGAAAATTCAAAATACTGGCCATTCACGATGTATTAGCCCATGGTAAGTCGTATGAGCATGGTTTCACGAAAAAACGCGACGGTCATAAACTTTGCGCAGAGTCAAGATTCGATCGGTTTTTCGTGCACCGTCTCGGAAATTCAAAATACTGGTGTTTCCCGTCTTATTCGCCCATGAGAAGTCGTACAGGCACGCTTTCGCAAAAAAATACGACGGTCATAAACTTTGCGCGAATTCGCGCGCGAGTCGAGTTTCGATCGGTTTTTCGTGCATCGTCTCGGAAATTCAAAATACTTGTCTTTCCCGTCTTATTAGCCCATGAGAAGTCGTACAGGCACGCTTTCGCAAAAAAATACGACGGTCATAAACTTTGCGCGAAGTCGCGTGCGAGTCGAGTTTCGATCGGTTTTTCGTGCACCGTCTCGGAAATTCAAAATACTGGTCTTTCCTGTCTTATTAGCCCATGAGAAGTCGTACAGGCACGCTTTCGCAAAAAAATACGACAGTCATAAACTTTGCGCGAAGTCGCGCGCGAGTCGAGTTTCGATCGGTTTTTCGTGCATCGTCTCGGAAATTCAAAATACTGGCCATTCACGATGTATTAGTCCATGGTAAGTCGTATGAGCATGATTTCATGAAAAAACGCGACGGTCATAAACTTTGCGCAGAGTCGAGATTCGATCGGTTTTTCGTGCACCGTCTCGGAAATTCAAAATACTGGTCTTTCCCGTCTTATTAGCCCATGAGAAGTAGTACAAGCACGCTTTCGCAAAAAAATACGACGGTCATAAACTTTGCGCGAAGTCGCGCGCGAGTCGAGTTTCGATCGGTTTTTCGTGGACCGTCTCGAAAATACAAAATACTGGCCATTCACGATGTATTAGCCCATGGTAAGTCGTATGAGCATTGTTTCACGAAAAAACGCGACGGTCATAAACTTCGCGCAGAGTCGAGATTCGATCGGTTTTTCGTGCACCGTCTCGGAAATTCAAAATACTGGTGTTTCCCGTCTTATTCGCCCATGAGTAGTCGTACAGGCACGCTTTCGCAAAAAAATACGACGGTCATAAACTTTGCGCGAATTCGCGCGCGAGTCGAGTTTCGATCGGTTTTTCGTGCACCGTCTCGGAAATTCAAAATACTTGTCTTTCCCGTCTTATTAGCCCATGAGAAGTCGTACAGGCACGCTTTCGCAAAAAAATACGACGGTCATAAACTTTGCGCGAAGTCGCGTGCGAGTCGAGTTTCGATCGGTTTTTCGTGCACCGTCTCGGAAATTCAAAATACTGGTCTTTCCTGTCTTATTAGCCCATGAGAAGTCGTACAGGCACGCTTTCGCAAAAAAATACGACGGTCATAAACTTTGCGCGAAGTCGCGCGTGAGTCGAGTTTCGATCGGTTTTTCGTGCACCGTCTCGGAAATTCAAAATACTGGCCATTCACGATATATTAGTCCATGGTAAGTCGTATGAGCATGGTTTCACGAAAAAACGTGACGGTCATAAACTTTGCGCAGAGTCGAGATTCGATCGGTTTTTCGTGCACCGTCTCGGAAATTGAAAATACTTGTCTTTCCCATCTTATTAGCCCATGAGAAGTCGTACAGGCACGCTTTCGCAAAAAAATACGACGGTCATAAACTTTGCTCGAAGTCGCGCGCGAGTCGAGTTTCGATCGATTTTTCGTGCACCGTCTCAGAAATTCAAAATACTGGCCATTCACGATGTATTAGCCCATGGTAAGTCGTATGAGCTTGGTTTCACGAAAAAACGCGACGGTCATAAACTTTGCGCAGAGTCGAGATTCGATCGGTTTTTCGTGCACCGTCTCGGAAATTCAAAATACTGGTCTTTTCCGTCTTATTAGCCCATGAGAAGTCATACAGGCACGCTTTCGCAAAAAAATACGACGGTCATAAACTTTGCGCGAATTCACGTGCGAGTCGAGTTTCGATCGGTTTTTCGTGAACCGTCTCGGAAATTCAAAATACTGGTCTTTCCCGTCTTATTAGCCCATGAGAAGTCGTACAGGCATGCTTTCGCAAAAAAATACGACGGTCATAAACTTTGCGCGAAGTCGCGCGCGAGTCGAGTTTTGATCGGTTTTTCGTGCACCGTCTCAGAAATTCAAAATACTGGCCATTCACGATGTATTAGTCCATGGTAAGTCGTATGAGCATGGTTTCAGGAGAAAACGCGACGGTCATAAACTTTGCGCAGAGTCGAGATTCGATCGGTTTTTCGTGCACCGTCTCGGAAATTCAAAATACTGGTCTTTCCCGTCTTATTAGCCCATGAGAAGTCGTACAGGCACGCTTTCGCAAAAAAATACGACGGTCATAAACTTTGCGCGAAGTCGCACGCGAGTCGAGTTTCGATCGGTTTTTCATGCACCGTCTCGGAAATTCAAAATACTGGCCATTCACGATGTATTAGTCCATGGTAAGTCGTATGAGCATGGTTTCACGAGAAAACGCGACGGTCATAAACTTTGCGCAGAGTCGAGATTCGATCGGTTTTTCGTGCACCGTCTCGGAAATTCAAAATACTGGTCTTTCCCGTCTTATTAGCCCATGAGAAGTCGTACAAGCATGCTTTCGCAAAAAAATACGACGGTCATAAACTTTGCGCGATGTCGCGCGTGAGTCGAGATTCGATCGATTTTTCGTGCACCGTCTCGGAAATTCAAAATACTGGCCATTCACAATGTATTAGCCCATGGTAAGTTATGTGAGCATGGTTTCACGAAAAAATGCGACGGTCATAAACTTTGCACAGAATCGAGTTTCTATCGGTTTTTCGTGTACCATCTCGGAAATTCAAAATACTGGTCTTTCCCGTCTTATTAGCCCATGGGAAGTCGTACAAGCATGCTTTCGCAAAAAAATACGACGGTCATAAACTTTGCGCGAAGTCGCGCGCGAGTCGAGTTTCGATCGGTTTTTCGTGCACCGTCTCGAAAATTCAAAATACTGGCCATTCACGATGTATTAGCCCATGGTAAGTCGTATGAGCTTGGTTTCACGAAAAAACGCGACGGTCATAAACTTTGCGCAGAGTCGAGATTCGATCGGTTTTTCGTGCACCGTCTCGGAAATTCAAAATACTGGTCTTTCCCATCTTATTAGCCCATGAGAAGTCGTACAAGCATGGTTTCGCAAAAAAATACGACGGTCAAAAACTTTGCGCGAAGTCGCGCGCGAGTCGAATTTCGATCGGTTTTTCGTGCACCGTCTCGGAAATTGAAAATACTTGTCTTTCCCGTCTTATTAGCCCATGAGAAGTCGTACAGGCACGCTTTCGCAAAAAAAGACGACGGTCATAAACTTTGCTCGAAGTCGCGCGCGAGTCGAGTTTCGATCGGTTTTTCGTGACCGTCTCGGAAATTCAAAATACTGGCCATTCACGATGTATTAGCCCATGGTAAGTCGTATGAGCATGATTTCACGAAAAAATGCGACGGTCATAAACTTTGCGCAGAGTCGAGATTCGATCGGTTTTTCGTGCACCGTCTCGGAAATTCAAAATACTTGTCTTTCCCGTCTTATTAGCCCATGAGAAGTAGTACAAGCACGCTTTCGCAAAAAAATACGACGGTCATAAACTTTGCGCGAAGTCGCGCGCGAGTCGAGTTTCGATCCGTTTTTCGTGCACCGTCTCGAAAATTCAAAATACTGGCCATTCACGATGTATTAGCCCATGGTAAGTCGTATGAGCATTGTTTCACGAAAAAACGCGACGGTCATAAACTTTGCGCAGAGTCGAGATTTGATCGGTTTTTCGTGCACCGTCTCGGAAATTCAAAATACTGGTCTTTCCCGTCTTATTAGCCCATGAGAAGTCGTACAGGCACGCTTTCGCAAAAAAATACGACGGTCATAACTTTGCGCGAAGTCGCGCGCGAGTCGAGTTTCGATCGGTTTTTCGTGCACCGTCTCGGAAATTCAAAATACTTGTCTTTCCCGTCTTATTAGCCCATGAGAAGTCGTACAGGCACGCTTTCGCAAAAAAATACGATGGTCATAAACTTTGCGCGAAGTCGCGCGCGAGTCGAGTTTCGAATGGTTTTTCGTGCACAATCTCAGAAATTCAAAATACTGGCCATTCACGATGTATTAGCCCATGGTAAGTCGTATGAGAGAGGCGGAGAGAGAGAGGAGGAGAGACGGTGCACGCATCTGCTTGGGAATGGGGAGGAATGGTCCTGCGTTCCCTTGCGTGCGTGCGTGAGTGCTCTGCTCTGCTTGGGCTTGCGCTTGCGATCGACGCTGGGGGCGGCAACCTCTTCCCTTGCGCTTGTGCTTGCGATTGCTCCCTTGGGCGATTTCTCCTCTGCGATCGCTCCGCGGCGAGTGGAAGGCCGGCGGTCGCTCCTGCGATCAGCGATTCCAGGCCGGGAATCGGCGATTTCAGGCATGGAAGGGCGGCGGCTCTTCTCACCTAGGCGCGGGACGGACTCAAGGGCAAGAAACGGTGGAAGCTGCCCTGCGATTGGGGCTGGGTTCACTGCCGCTTCTTGCGGCAACTCCAGCGTGGAAAGGGCGACGGCTGCTTCTGCAATCGGCGTGGAAGGGGCGACGGCTGCGACATTAGTGTGGGCAGGGTGGTGGCTTCGTCTCCCCTAGGCGGCTGGCGGGCTCTAGGGCGAGCGACGCCATGGATGCGAGCGGCCGGACGCGGCACTCTGCTTCGCATCCTCTGTTCCAGCGGGATGCTCCTCCGCTGGCTTCTTCCCAGCGGCTGATTGCTTCACAGCAGAACGCCCCTCTCCAGCAGTCACAGCGGGAGAGGGTTGCTCCTCAGCCGTTGGTTACTTCACCGCAGGAGGGGGTTGCTCCTCTCCAACAGCCGCTGGTTCCTCCCCAGCAGCTTAGGCCGGTTTCACACCAGGATGTTCCACCGCTGATTTCTTCTTCTCGACGGGATGCTCCTTCAATGAACCAGGCCCGAGGTCGTTCACGATCTAGATCACGACCTCCAGCTCCTATTTCCCGAGATCCGAAGCCTTGGAGTAGCCTCTTCAAGGCTCCAGTGGGTAGTCCGGATCTTCGATTGGACTTTTATGCTCCAGAAGTACAGGCTGACCAGAAGATTGCTGTGTATGAGGCTATTGATTCCGACGAACTAATTGAGACATGGTCAATGGCAATTGTGGGCTACGTTGTTGGACTAAGAACATCCTTTTTCCCACTATCCTCATACATCAGAACTCGATGGGGAATATCAACATTTGATCTTCATATGTTGGAGACCGGATTCTTTGTATGCAGGCTTTATTCGGAAGAAGATTTACAACGGGTCCTTGAAGGATTTTGGACTATCCGTGGTCATCCAATGATACTACGACGCTGGGCACCTGATGTGAGATTGGAGTTAGACAGTCTACAGTCTATCCCAATATGGGTTTCTTTCCATGGACTTCCACTACATCTCTGGGGTCGTCGTTTTATTGCAAAGCTTTGCAGCACCCTGGGACAGCCATTGTATCTTGATAAGGCAACAGCTTCGCAAACGAGATTGACCTTTGCCAGAGCTTGTGTAATGGTTTCTTCTGATGAGGAATTGCCGAATAATGTTTCTTACCGTGATCTTGATGGGAGCACCCGAAAGGTGAAAGTCTCATATTCTTGGAAGCCACAACGATACAAGGTTTGTCTATCTTTTGGACATGTAAATGGTGCCTGCCAACAGCCTTCACAGAAAATCACACAGGTCTACCGACCACGCCAAGAGCCACAGAATGGGGTCACTACCACTAATCCAAGCACTGATACTCCAGTGCCAACAGTGGTGATGGCGGAGAAGATGATTGAACACTCTGACTCGTTGGGGCAGCGACACGAACAAGAGAAAGACAAGTCAGGACTTCCATCTTTACCTATTATATCAGAGACTTTCACTGCAGGAGCTTCCCAAGGTTCTCACTCCCCAATAACAACCTCGCCTTCATGAATCACTCCTTCAGATAATCAGGAAATTTCATTTCAACAACCTCTTGGGAACCAAGACATTGCAACTCAGCAAACTCATCGCTCTTCGACACATCCCGCTATTCAGGACTCCTTGCCTCAAGGTACGCAAAAATTTAAACATTTGCAAGCTGTGGATGAGGTGGATAAATATAGGAATAGAGGATTAAAGGGTAAAGATATTATGCGAGAGGACCATGCAAAATCAAAGGATAAGAAAAAGGATGGTAGTGTCCTCCCAAAATTGCATGCTCTTCCTTCTATCTAGTATTGATGAAAATAAGCTGTTGTAATGTTCGTGGACTTAATAAGACTGAGAAATGTCGGGAGCTCAATAGAATAATCCAATCTGCTGCATGTGACATGGTGATTCTTGTGGAAACAAAAATTAAACCTCATCGTGTTCGAGTTCAGAAGAATTTAATATGGCCTGAGGCAGAACTTTTTACTAATGATTCTCAGGATACTTATGGTCGAGTTTGGGTCTTATGGCATCCTAACCTTGTTACTGCTTGGTTTATTTCTGCTACTAATCAATTCATTCATCTTAAGGCAGAGGATAAACAGACTGGATGTCAATTCAATATTACCGGTATTTATGCATCTAACAGTATGTCTGACAGGAATGCTCTATGGTGTGATCTGGTTAGCATTGCAAATAGTTATCCTACAGTACCTTGGGCTGTTCTCGGTGACTTTAATACTGTCAGATACACAAATGAGAAAGTGGGGGGTAGAGTGCTTTCCGAATGTCAGCTTCAACATTTTAATGATTGTATAGATACTGCTGCATTGACTGACATGAAATCTGTAGGTGATTGGTTCTCATGGAACAATCAAAGTACTGCTGAAAGAAAAATTATGGCTCGACTTGACAGATGTTTGATTAATCAGGAATGGTTAGCAGTTTTCCCAGATTCACTTCTTGAGTACGGTGCTAAGTTATTTTCGGATCACTCTATTATGCATATACATGCAGATAAAGCACTACCCAGAGTCAAGAAACCTTTTAGATTTTTTAATATGTGGAGTTCTCACCCGAAGTTCCTCGAAGTTATTAAGTCAGCTTGGGACATTAATGTCTTTGGTTCTCCCCCTTACATCCTATGTCAAAAACTAAAAGCATGCAAAGCAGCACTGAAGAAGTGGAATTCAACTACATTTGGAAATATCAACGATAGGGTTCAGTTATGCAAGAAAGAACTTATGGCTGTGCAAAGCGAGCTAAATCTTCAACCTCTGGATGCGAATCTTATATACAAAGAGGCTGCTGCTAGAAATAACTTTATGCAAGCTTTGAAGCAGGAGGAATGCTTTTTGAAACAGAAGTCACGACAGCATTGGCTTACTTTAGGGGATTCTAATACGAAGTTTTTCTATGCTGCTATTGCTACCAGAAGGGCTACTAATCGCATCAAAAAATGCAAAGGTATAGATGGTAATCTCATTGAGGATCTGGATGAGGTTAAAAATTACACCAAGCAATTTTTTTATTCCTTACTCAATCAGGAACAACAGCCTAATAGTATTCATGTTGGGCCTACAAGACGACTTGATTCTGAAGCCCTCTCTCATCTTAATGCCCCAATAACGGATGATGAAATTGTGAAAGTTGTTTTTTAGTCCCCGAAGCACAAAAGCCCTGGTCCAGATGGATTTCCAGCTGAGTTTTATCAAATTGCATGGGCTATTGTAGGCAACGATGTCATAAAAGCTTGTCGACATTTTTTCTCCTCAGGTCACATTCTTAAAGAAATGAATTGCACTTTTATTTCTTTAGTGCCTAAAAATGATGGAGCCGATTCATTGGAGAACTACCGTCCTATTTCACTGTGCAACTTTATTTATAAGGTTATCTCTAAGTTGCTGGCAGATAGACTACAAAAGGTCATGAATAAGGTCATTAGTCCTAATCAGGCTGCTTTTCTTAAAGGGAGGAGTATCCATCATAATGTCCTGCTTGCGAATGATTTGGTTAAGGATCTACATTCTAAAACAAGAGGAAAAAAGATCTGTTTTAAAGCTGATTTACGAAAGGCCTTTGACTCAGTCAATAGGAATTTTATTTACATGATGCTCCATAATATGGGCTTCCCTCAGCACTGGGTTAAATGGATTCAATGTTGCTTGGAAACTCCAAAATTTTCAATTCTCTTTAATGGTTCACCTATTGGCTTCTTTGGGAGTAAGAATGGCATTCGGCAAGGCGATCCACTATCTCCTTATCTTTTTACCATTGCAATGGAAGGGCTCAGTTGTATGTTAGAAGAGGCTGTTTCCAATGGCAAAATTAAGGTACCACATTATGGTTCTGTTTATATCTCTCACATAACATTTGCCGACGACCTTATTATCTTCCTTCGAGATGATCCAGTTTCTGTGAGTAATCAGATATTCTTAATGAATTTGGTAAAGTTTCTGGTCTTAAGCTAAACCATGCAAAGAGCAAAGTATATGTGGGTGCTTGCATTGACAATAAGGATCATATTGCTCAAACATTGGGAGTTGCTGAAGGAAATTTACCGGTTCCTTACTTGGGTCTCCCACTTATATCCACTGGAATCAACAAAGCCTCCTGTCAGCCTATTATACAAAAAATTAAGAACAGAATTTCCTCTTGGAAAAATAGGCTTCTTTCTAAAGCTGGACGACTTGAACTTATTCGATCCGTGTTGATCTCTTATTCTATTTATTGGTCTCATGCATTCCTTCTACCTGCCGGGCTTCTCCATGATATTTATAAATTACTTATGAACTTCTTTTGGAATGGCACAGATGGTAAGGCAATGCATATGGTGAATTGGGACAGCATTTGCAAACCGAAGGATGAAGGGGGGCTGAATCTTCGACATATTAGAGATTAGAATAAAGCTTGTATGGTAAAGCAATTATGGGATATTTTACAAAACAAGTCTTCCTTATGGTCACAATGGGTTTTTGCTAGGTACCTAACTAAGGAATCAATCTGGGAAACATCTGCAAAAACATCTCATTCTTCTGCTTGGAAAGGAATTCTGAAGGCAAGGCGATGGCTACGTAACAATATTTCTTATGTGATTTCTTCTGGAACCAATATTAATATGTGGTATGATCCTTGGGTGAATGGGAAAAGTATATTTCAGATATTTGGTGATAGAGTACGACAGGATCTGGGGGCTCCCAAAGACTGGAAGGTTTCTGAATTCATTAACAATGGTACTTGGTGTCTTCCCAACCCTACCTCCCCTGACATGTTATTACTTTGGCCGACTATTAGGGCTATTCCAATCATGAACAACTCTTCAGATATGCTTATTTGGCTTCATGATAACGGTAAATTTAGTGCTACATCTGCATGGAACCAAATTAGACGACGAAACAACAAGTGGATCCAAAGTAGTTGGACATGGGATAGTCCATGCTCACAGCGACATTCCTTATGTACATGGCAGGCCCTTCTCGGCAAACTTCCTACGATGGACAATATGCAGCGAAGAGGTATTTATATTGTAAATCGGTGCTCTTTGTGTATGCAAAATGAAGAAAGTGTTGACCATCTCTACTTTGCTTGTGATTATTCATCTTGGATATGGAAGGAGATCTTGAAGCGATTTGATTTTCAAAGGCTACCACGGCCAAACCTGCATCATGAATTAGAAATGCTTATGCAAACCTTCTCAAGAAAGGGGCCTCTTACACAACTAGCAAGAATTATATTCAGATGTGCTATATGGTGGATTTGGAAGGAGAGGTGTGGCAGAATTTTTGAGTGTCACAAGATGAACAAAGCTCAAATTCTGATAGAGATTCTTCAGGACTCACGATCATGTATGGAGCAAGAATTGAATACAGAGCACCTAACAAGAAGAGAGAAAGATATTTTCACAAGATTCAATTTTTCCATTCGTCAAGAATCACTCGAATAATGATGAAGATTGTAATGTATTATATGGGGCAAAGCTTATATATTTTGTGATGTATCCACAAGTAGTCCAGAATAGTCTAGCTATTGCATTTTATTATTTATTAACTTCCTTATGCTACTCTTGGAGATGAGTTTGATGAAGCGTGCCCATTTCACCTTCTTTAGGTGGGGTGCAATCTTCTCGACTACACTAAGAGACTTCAGGCTTTAGTCTATGGCTTGTGTAGACAAAGCTTCTTTGTACAAATCTTTTACAAAATACATTATCTTTACTTACCAAAAAAAAAAAATGGTAAGTCGTATGAGCTTGGTTTCACGAAAAAACGCGACGGTCATAAATTTGCGCAGAGTCGAGATTCGATCGGTTTTTCGTGCACCGTCTCGGAAATTCAAAATACTGGTCTTTCCCGTCTTATTAGCCCATGAGAAGTCGTACAGTCATGCTTTCGCAAAAAAATACGACGGTCATAAACTTTGCGCGAAGTCGCGCGCGAGTCGAGTTTCGATCGGTTTTTCGTGCACCGTTTCAGAAATTCAAAATACTGGCCATTCACGATGTATTAGTCCATGGTAAGTCGTATGAGCATGGTTTCAGGAGAAAACGCG
Source organism: Ensete ventricosum (assembly GCA_029747655.1). Classification (NCBI taxonomy): domain Eukaryota; kingdom Viridiplantae; phylum Streptophyta; class Magnoliopsida; order Zingiberales; family Musaceae; genus Ensete; species Ensete ventricosum. The sequence continues at coordinate 25,792,206 of JAQQAF010000004.1, read as the reverse complement.
ACGGTCATAAACTTTGCGCAGAGTCGAGATTCGATCGGTTTTTCGTGCACCGTCTCGGAAATTCAAAATACTGGTCTTTCCTGTCTTATTAGCCCATGAGAAGTCGCACAGGCACGCTTTCGCAAAAAAATACGACGGTCATAAACTTTGCGCGAAGTCGCGCGCGAGTCGAGTTTCGATCGGTTTTTCGTGCACCGTCTCGGAAATTCAAAATACTGGCCATTCACGATGTATTAGTCCATGGTAAGTCGTATGAGCATGGTTTCACGAAAAAACGCGACGGTCATAAACTTTGCGCAGAGTCGAGATTCGATCGGTTTTTCGTGCACCGTCTCGGAAATTCAAAATACTTGTCTTTCCCATCTTATTAGCCCATGAGAAGTCGTACAGGCACGCTTTCGCAAAAAAATACGACGGTCATAAACTTTGCTCGAAGTCGCGCGCGAGTCGAGTTTCGATCGGTTTTTCGTGCACCGTCTCAGAAATTCAAAATACTGGCCATTCACGAGGTATTAGCCCATGGTAAGTCGTATGAGCTTGGTTTCACGAAAAAACGCGACGGTCATAAACTTTGCGCAGAGTCGAGATTCGATCGGTTTTTCGTGCACCGTCTCGGAAATTCAAAATACTGGTCTTTCCCGTCTTATTAGCCCATGAGAAGTCATACAGGCACGCTTTCGCAAAAAAATACGACGGTCATAAACTTTGCGCGAAGTCGCGCGCGAGTCGAGTTTCGATCGGTTTTTCGTGCACCGTCTCGGAAATTCAAAATACTTGTCTTTCCCGTCTTATTAGCCCATGAGAAGTCGTACAGGCACGCTTTCGCAAAAAAATACGACGGTCATAAACTTTGCGCGAAGTCGCGCGCGAGTCGAATTTCGATCGGTTTTTCGTGCACCGTCTCGGAAATTCAAAATACTTGTCTTTCCCATCTTATTAGCCCATGAGAAGTCGTACAGGCACGCTTTCGCAAAAAAATACGACGGTCATAAACTTTGCTCGAAGTCGCACGCGAGTCGAGTTTCGATCGGTTTTTCGTGACCGTCTCGAAAATTCAAAATACTGGCCATTCACGATGTATTAGGCCATGGTAAGTCGTATGAGCATGATTTCACGAAAAAACGCGACGGTCATAAACTTTGCGCAGAGTCGAGATTCGATCGGTTTTTCGTGCACCGTCTCGGAAATTCAAAATACTGGTCTTTCCCGTCTTATTAGCCCATGAGAAGTAGTACAAGCACGCTTTCGCAAAAAAATACGACGGTCATAAACTTTGCGCGAAGTCGCGCGCGAGTCGAGTTTCGATCGGTTTTTCGTGCACCGTCTCGAAAATTCAAAATACTGGCCATTCACGATGTATTAGCCCATGGTAAGTCGTATGAGCATTGTTTCACGAAAAAACGCGACGGTCATAAACTTTGCGCAGAGTCGAGATTCGATCGGTTTTTCGTGCACCGTCTCGGAAATTCAAAATACTGGTGTTTCCCGTCTTATTCGCCCATTAGAAGTCGTACAGGCACGCTTTCGTAAAAAAATACGACGGTCAAAAACTTTGCACGAAGTCGCGCGAGAGTCGAGTTTCGATCGGTTTTTCGTGCACCGTCTCGGAAATTCAAAATACTTGTCTTTCCGGTCTTATTAGCCCATGAGAAGTCGTACAGGCACGCTTTCGCAAAAAAATACGACGGTCATAAACTTTGCGCGAAGTCGCGCGCGAGTCGAGTTTCGATCGGTTTTTCGTGCACCGTCTTAGAAATTCAAAATACTGGCCATTCACGAGGTATTAGCCCATGGTAAGTCGTATGAGCTTGGTTTCACGAAAAAACACGACGGTCATAAACTTTGCGCAAAGTCAAGATTCGATCGGTTTTTCGTGCACCGTCTCGGAAATTCAAAATACTGGTCTTTCCCGTCTTATTAGCCCATGAGAAGTAGTACAAGCAGGCTTTCGCAAAAAAATACGACGGTCATAAACTTTGCGCGAATTCGCGCGCGAGTCGGGTTTCGATCGGTTTTTCGTGCACCGTCTCGGAAATTCAAAATACTGGCCATTCACGATGTATTAGCCTATGGTAAGTCGGATGAGCATGGTTTCACGAAAAAACGCGACGGTCATATTTTTTTTTGGAAAGTAAACGCGACGGTCATAAACTTTGCGCAGAGTCGAGATTCGATCGGTTTTTCGTGCACCGTCTCGGAAATTCAAAATACTGGTCTTTCCCGTCTTATTAGCCCATGAGAAGTCGTACAGGCACGCTTTCGGAAAAAAATACGACGGTCATAAACTTTGCGCGAAGTCGCGCGCGAGTCGAGTTTCGATCGGTTTTTCGTGCACCGTCTCAGAAATTTAAAATACTGGCCATTCACGATGTATTAGCCCATGGTAAGTCGTATGAGTATGGTTTCAGGAGAAAACGCGACGGTCATAAACTTTGCGCAGAGTCGAGATTCGATCGGTTTTTCGTGCACCGTCTCGGAAATTCAAAATACTGGTCTTTCCCGTCTTATTAGCCCATGAGAAGTCGTACAAGCACGCTTTCGCAAAAAAATACGACGGTCAAAAACATTGCGCAGAGTCGAGTTTCGATCGGTTTTTCGTGCACCGTCTCGGAAATTCAAAATACTTGTCTTTCCCGTCTTATTAGCCCATGAGAAGTCGTACAGGCACGCTTTCGCAAAACAATACGACGGTCATAAACTTTGCGCGAAGTCGCGCGCGAGTCGAGTTTCGATCGGTTTTTCGTGCACCGTCTCGGAAATCCCATGGTAAGTCGGATGAGCATGGTTTCACGAAAAAACGCGACGGTCATAAACTTTGCGCAGAGTCGAGATTCGATCGGTTTTTCGTGCATCGTCCCGGAAATTCAAAATACTGGTCTTTCCCGTCTTATTAGCCCATGAGAAGTCGTACAGGCACTCTTTCGCAAAAAAATACGACGGTCATAAACTTTGCGCGAAGTCGCGCGCGAGTCGAGTTTCGATCGGTTTTTCGTGCACCGTCTCAGAAATTCAAAATTCTGGCCATTCACGATGTATTAGCCCATGGTAAGTCGTATGAGCATGGTTTCAGGAGAAAACGCGACGGTCATAAACATTGCGCAGAGTCGAGATTCGATCGGTTTTTCGTGCACCGTCTCGGAAATTCAAAATACTGGTCTTTACCGTCTTATTAGCCCATGAGAAGTCGTACAAGCACGGTTTCGCAAAAAAATACGACGGTCAAAAACTTTTCGCGAAGTCGCGCGCGAGTCGAGTTTCGATCGGTTTTTCGTGCACCGTCTCAGAAATTCAAAATACTGGCCATTCACGAGGTATTAGCCCATGGTAAGTCGTATGAGCTTGGTTTCACGAAAAAACGCGACGGTCATAAACTTTGCGCAGAGTCGAGATTCGATCGGTTTTTCGTGCACCGTCTCGGAAATTCAATATACTGGTCTTTCCCGTCTTATTAGCCCATGAGAATTCGTACAGGCACGCTTTCGCAAAAAAATACGACGGACATAAACTTTGCGCGAAGTCGCGCGCGAGTCGAGTTTCGATCGGTTTTTCATGCACCGTCTTAGAAATTCAAAATACTGGCCATTAACGATGTATTAGCCCATGGTAAGTCGTATGAGCATGGTTTCAGGAGAAAACGCGACGGCGAGATTCGATCGGTTTTTCGTGCACCGTCTCGGAAATTCAAAATACTGGTCTTTCCCGTTTTATTAGCCCATGAGAAGTCGTACAAGCACGCTTTCGCAAAAAAATACGACGGTCAAAAACTTTGCATGAAGTCACGCGTGAGTCGAGTTTCGATCGATTTTTCGTGCACCGTCTCGAAAATTCAAAATACTTGTCTTTCCCGTCTTATTAGCCCATGAGACGTCGTACAGGCACGCTTTCACAAAAAAATACGACGGTCATAAACTTTGCGCGAAGTCGCGCGCGAGTCGAGTTTCGATCGGTTTTTCGTGCACCGTCTCAGAAATTCAAAATACTGGCCATTCACGAGGTATTAGCCCATGGTAAGTCGTATGAGCTTGGTTTCACGAAAAAACACGACGGTCATAAACTTTGCGCAAAGTCAAGTTTCGATCGGTTTTTCGTGCACCGTCTCGGAAATTCAAAATACTTGTCTTTTCCGTCTTATTAGCCCTTGAGAAGTCGTACAGGCACGCTTTCGCAAAAAAATACGACGGTCATAAACTTTGCGCGAAGTCGCGCGCGAGTCGAGTTTCGATCGGTTTTTCGTGCACCATCTCGGAAATTCAAAATACTGGCCATTCACGATGTATTAGCTCATGGTAAGTCGGATGAGCATGGTTTCACGAAAAAATGCGACGGTCATAAACTTTGCGCAGAGTCGAGATTCGATCGGTTTTTCGTGCACCGTCTCGGAAATTCAAAATACTGGTCTTTCCCGTATTATTAGCCCATGAGAAGTCGTACAGGCACGCTTTCGCAAAAAAATACGACGGTCATAAACTTTGCGCGAAGTCGCGCGCGAGTCGTGTTTCGATCGGTTTTTCGTGCACCGTCTCAGAAATTCAAAATACTGGCCATTCACGATGTATTAGCCCATGGTAAGTCGTATGAGCATGGTTTCAGGAGAAAACGCGACGGTCATAAACTTTGCGCAGAGTCGAGATTCGATCGGTTTTTCGTGCACCATTTCGGAAATTCAAAATACTGGTCTTTCCCGTCTTATTAGCCCATGAGAAGTCGTACAAGCACGCTTTCGCAAAAAAATACGACGGTCAAAAACTTTGCGCGAAGTCGCGCGCGAGTCGAGTTTCGATCGGTTTTTCGTGCACCGTCTCAGAAATTCAAAATGCTGGCCATTCACGAGGTATTAGCCCATGGTAAGTCGTATGAGCTTGGTTTCACGAAAAAACGCGACGGTCATAAACTTTGCGCAGAGTCGAGATTCGATCGGTTTTTCGTGCACCGTCTCGGAAATTCAAAATACTGGTCTTTCCCGTCTTATTAGCTCATGAGAAGTCGTACAGGCACGTTTTCGCAAAAAAATACGACGGTCATAAACTTTGCGCGAAGTCGCGCGCGAGTCGAGTTTCGATCGGTTTTTCGTGCACCGTCTCGGAAATTCAAAATACTGGCCATTCACGATGTATTAGTCCATGGTAAGTCGTATGAGCATGGTTTCACGAGAAAACGCGACGGTCATAAACTTTGCGCAGAGTCGAGATTCGATCGGTTTTTCGTGCACCGTCTCGGAAATTGAAAATACTGGTCTTTCCCGTCTTATTAGCCCATGAGAAGTCGTACAAGCATGGTTTCGCAAAAAAATACGACGGTCAAAAACTTTGCGCGAAGTCGCGCGCGAGTCGAATTTCGATCGGTTTTTCGTGCACCGTCTCGGAAATTCAAAATACTAGTCTTTCCCGTCTTATTAGCCCATGAGAAGTCGTACAGGCATGCTTTCGCAAAAAAATACGACGGTCATAAACTTTGCGCGAAGTCGCGCGCGACTCGAGTTTCGATCGGTTTTTCGTGCACCGTCTCGGAAATTCAAAATACTTGCCATTCACGATGTATTAGCCCATGGTAAGTCGTATGAGCATGGTTTCATGAAAAAACGCGACGGTCATAAACTTTGCGCAGAGTCGAGATTCGATCGGTTTTTCGTGCACCGTCTCGGAAATTCAAAATACTGGTCTTTCCCTTCTTATTAGCCCATGAGAAGTCGTAGAGGCACGCTTTCGCAAAAAAATACGACGTTCATAAACTTTGCGCGAAGTCGCGCGCGAGTCGAGTTTCGATCGGTTTTTCGTGCACCGTCTCAGAAATTCAAAATACTGGCCATTCACGATGTATTAGCCCATGGTAAGTCGTATGAGCATGGTTTCAGTAGAAAACGCGACGGTCATAAACTTTGCGCAGAGTCGAGATTCGATCGATTTTTTGTGCAACGTCTCGGAAATTCAAAATACTAGTCTTTCCCGTCTTATTAGCCCATGAGAAGTCGTACAGGCACGCTTTCGCAAAAAAATACGACGTTCATAAACTTTGCGCGAAGTCGCGCGCGAGTCGTGTTTCGATCGGTTTTTCGTGCACCGTCTCGGAAATTCAAAATACTGGCCATTCACGATGTATTAGCCCATGGTAAGTCGTATGAGCATTGTTTCACGAAAAAACGCGACGGTCATAAACTTTGCGGAGAGTCGAGATTCGATCGATTTTTCGTGCACCGTCTCGGAAATTCAAAATACTGGTCTTTCCCTTCTTATTAGCCCATGAGAAGTCGTACAGGCACGCTTTCGCAAAAAAATACGACGTTCATAAACTTTGCGCGTAGTCGCGCGCGAGTCGAGTTTCGATCGGTTTTTCGTGCACCGTCTCAGAAATTCAAAATACTAGCCATTCACGATGTATTAGCCCATGGTAAGTCGTATGAGCATGGTTTCAGTAGAAAACGCGACGGTCATAAACTTTGCGCAGAGTCGAGATTCGATCGATTTTTCGTGCAACGTCTCGGAAATTCAAAATACTAGTCTTTCCCGTCTTATTAGCCCATGAGAAGTCGTACAGGCATGCTTTCGCAAAAAAATACGACGGTCATAAACTTTGCGCGAAGTCGCGCGCGACTCGAGTTTCGATCGGTTTTTCGTGCACCGTCTCGGAAATTCAAAATACTGGCCATTCACGATGTATTAGCCCATGGTAAGTCCTATGAGCATGGTTTCACGAAAAAACGTGACGGTCATAAACTTTGCGCAGAGTCGAGATTCGATCGGTTTTTCGTGCACCGTCTCGGAAATTCAAAATACTGGTCTTTCCCTTCTTATTAGCCCATGAGAAGTCGTACAGGCACGCTTTCGCAAAAAAATACGACGTTCATAAACTTTGCGCGAAGTCGCGCGCGAGTCGAATTTCGATCGGTTTTTCGTGCACCGTCTCAGAAATTCAAAATACTGGCCATTCATGATGTATTAGCCAATGGTAAGTCGTATGAGCATGGTTTCAGTAGAAAACGCGACGGTCATAAACTTTGCGCAGAGTCGAGATTCGATCGGTTTTTCGTGCACCGTCTCGGAAATTCAAAATACTGGTCTTTCCCGTCTTATTAGCCCATGAGAAGTCGTACAGGCATGCTTTCGCAAAAAAATACGACGGTCATAAACTTTGCGCGAAGTCGCGCGCGAGTCGAGTTTCGATCCGTTTTTCGTGACCGTCTCGGAAATTCAAAATACTGGCCATTCACGATGTATTAGCCCATGGTAAGTCGTATGAGCTTGGTTTCACGAAAAAACGCGACGGTCATAAACTTTGCGCGAAGTCGAGATTCGATCGGTTTTTCGTGCACCGTCTCGGAAATTCAAAATACTGGTCTTTCCCGTCTTATTAGCCCATGAGAAGTCGTACAGGCACGCTTTCAAAAAAAAATACGACGTTCATAAACTTTGCGCGAAGTCGCGCGCGAGTCGAGTTTCGATCGGTTTTTCGTGCACCGTCTCAGAAATTCAAAATACTGGCCATTCACGATGTATTAGCCCATGGTAAGTCGTATGAGCATGGTTTCAGTAGAAAACGCGACGGTCATAAACTTTGCGCAGAGTCGAGATTCGATCGATTTTTCGTGCAACGTCTCGGAAATTCAAAATACTAGTCTTTCCCGTCTTATTAGCCCATGAGAAGTCGTACAGGCATGCTTTCGCAAAAAAATACGACGGTCATAAACTTTGCGCGAAGTCGCGCGCGAGTCGAGTTTCGATCGGTTTTTCGTGCACCGTCTCGGAAATTCAAAATACTGGCCATTCACGATGTATTAGCCCATGGTAAGTCGTATGAGCATGGTTTGACAAAAAAACGCGACGGTCATAAACTTTGCGCAGAGTCGAGATTCGATCGGTTTTTCGTGCACCGTCTCGGAAATTCAAAATACTGGTCTTTCCCTTCTTATTAGCCCATGAGAAGTCGTACAGGCACGCTTTCGCAAAAAAATACGACGTTCATAGACTTTGCGCGTAGTCGCGCGCGAGTCGAGTTTCGATCGGTTTTTCGTACACCGTCTCAGAAATTCAAAATACTGGCCATTCACGATGTATTAGCCCATGGTAAGTCGTATGAGCATGGTTTCAGTAGAAAACGCGACGGTCATAAACTTTGCTCAGAGTCGAGATTCGATCGATTTTTTGTGCAACGTCTCGGAAATTCAAAATACTAGTCTTTCCCGTCTTATTAGCCCATGAGAAGTCGTACAGGCACGCTTTTGCAAAAAAATACGACGTTCATAAACTTTGCGCGAAGTCGCGCGCGAGTCGAGTTTCGATCGGTTTTTCGTGCACCGTCTCGGAAATTCAAAATACTGGCCATTCACGATGTATTAGCCCATGGTAAGTCGTATGAGCATGGTTTCACGAAAAAACGCGACGGTCATAAACTTTGCGCAGAGTCAAGATTCGATCGGTTTTTCGTGCACCGTCTCGGAAATTCAAAATACTGGTCTTTCCCTTCTTATTAGCCCATGAGAAGTCGTACAGGCACGCTTTCGCAAAAAAATACGACGGTCATAAACTTTGCGCGAAATCGCGCGCGAGTCGAGATTCGATCGGTTTTTCGTGCACCGTCTCAGAAATTCAAAATACTGCCCATTAACGATGTATTAGCCCATGGTAAGTCGTATGAGCTTGGTTTCACGAAAAAACGCGACGGTCATAAACTTTGCGCAGAGTCGAGATTCGATCGGTTTTTCGTGCACCGTCTCGGAAATTCGAAATACTGGTCTTTCCCGTCTTATTAGCCCATGAGAAGTCGTACAGGCACGCTTTCGCAAAAAAATACGACGGTCATAAATTTGCGCGAAGTCGCGCGCGAGTCGAGTTTCGATCGGTTTTTCGTGCACCGTCTCAGAAATTCAAAATACTGGCCATTCACGATGTATTAGCCCATGGTAAGTCGAATGAGCATGGTTTCAGGAGAAAATGCGACGGTCATAAACTTTGCGCAGAGTCGAGATTCGATCGGTTTTTCGTGCACCGTCTCGGAAATTCAAAATACTGGTCTTTCCCGTCTTATTAGCCCATGAGAAGTCGTACAAGCATGCTTTCGTAAAAAAATACGACGGTCAAAAACATTGCGCGAAATCGCGCGCGAGTCGAATTTCGATCTGTTTTTCGTGCACCGTCTCGGAAATTCAAAATACTTGTCTTTCCCGTCTTATTAGCCCATGAGAAGTCGTACAGGCACGCTTTCGCAAAAAAATACAACGGTCATAAACTTTGATCGAAGTCGCGCACGAGTCGAGTTTCGATCGGTTTTTCGTGACCGTCTCGGAAATTCAAAATACTTGTCTTTCCCATCTTATTAGCCCATGAGAAGTCGTACAGGCACGCTTTCGCAAAAAAATACGATGGTCATAAACTTTGCTCGAAGTCGCGCGCGAGTCGAGTTTCGATCGGTTTTTCGTGACCGTCTCGGAAATTAAAATACTAGCCATTCACGATGTATTAGCCCATGGTAAGTCGTATGAGCATGATTTCACGAAAAAACGCGACGGTCATAAACTTTGCGCAGAGTCGAGATTCGATCGGTTTTTCGTGCACCGTCTCGGAAATTCAAAATACTGGTCTTTCCCGTCTTATTAGCCCCATGAGAAGTCGTACAGGCACGCTTTCGCAAAAAAATACGACGTTCATAAACTTTGCGCGAAGTCGCGCGCGAGTCGAGTTTCGATCGGTTTTTCATGCACCGTCTCAGAAATTCAAAATACTGGCCATTCACGATGTATTAGCCCATGGTAAGTCGTATGAGCATGGTTTCAGTAGAAAACGCGACGGTCATAAACTTTGCGCAGAGTCGAGATTCGATCGATTTTTCGTGCAACGTCTCGGAAATTCAAAATACTAGTCTTTCCCGTCTTATTAGCCCATGAGAAGTCGTACAGGCATGCTTTCGCAAAAAAATACGACGGTCATAAACTTTGCGCGAAGTGCGCGCGAGTCGAGTTTCGATCGGTTTTTCGTGCACCGTCTCGGAAATTCAAAATACTGGCCATTCACGATGTATTAGCCCATGGTAAGTCGTATGAGCATGGTTTGACGAAAAAACGCGACGGTCATAAACTTTGCGCAGAGTCGAGATTCGATCGGTTTTTCGTGCACCGTCTCGGAAATTCAAAATACTGGTCTTTCCCGTCTTATTAGCCCATGAGAAGTCATACAGGCACGCTTTCGCAAAAAAATACGACGGTCATAAACTTTGCCTGAAGTCGCACGCGAGTCGAGTTTCGATCGGTTTTTCGTAACCGTCTCGAAAATTTATAATACTGGTCATTCACGATGTATTAGCCCATTGTAAGTCGTATGAGAATGATTTCACGAAAAAACTCGACGGTCATAAACTTTGCGCAGAGTCGAGATTCGATCGATTTTTCGTGCACCGTCTCGGAAATTCAAAATACTGGTCTTTCCCGTCTTATAAGCCCATGAGAAGTCATACAGGCACGCTTTCGAAAAAAAATACGACGGTCATAAACTTTGCGGGAAGTCGCGCGCGAGTCGAGTTTCGATCGGTTTTTCGTGCACCGTCTCGAAAATGCAAAATACTGGCCATTCACGATGTATTAGCCCATGGTAAGTCGTATGAGCATGGTTTCACGAAAAAACGCGACGGTCATAAACTTTGCGCAGAGTCGAGATTCGATCGGTTTTTCGTGCACCGTCTCGGAAATTCAAAATACTGGTCTTTCCCGTCTTATTAGCCCATGAGAAGTCATACAGGCACGCTTTCGCAAAAAAATACGACAGTCATAAACTTTGCGCGAAGTCGCGCGCGAATCGAGTTTCGATCGGTTTTTCGTGCACCGTCTCGAAAATTCAAAATACTGGCCATTCACGATGTATTAGCCCATGGTAAGTCGTATGAGCATGGTTTCACGAGAAAACGCGACGGTCATAAACTTTGCGCAGAGTCGAGATTCGATCGGTTTTTCGTGCACCGTCTCGGAAATTGAAAATACTGGTCTTTCCCGTCTTATTAGCCCATGAGAAGTCGTACAAGCATGGTTTCGCAAAAAAATACGACGGTCAAAAACTTTGCGCGAAGTCGCGCGCGAGTCGAATTTCGATCGGTTTTTCGTGCACCGTCTCGGAAATTCAAAATACTTGTCTTTCCCGTCTTATTAGCCCATGAGAAGTCGTACAGGCATGCTTTCGCAAAAAAATACGACGGTCATAAACTTTGCTCGAAGTCGCGCGCGAGTCGAGTTTCGATCGGTTTTTCGTGACCGTCTCGGAAATTCAAAATACTGGCCATTCACGATGTATTAGCCCATGGTAAGTCGTATGAGCATGATTTCATGAAAAAACGCGACGGTCATAAACTTTGCGCAGAGTCGAGATTCGATCGGTTTTTCGTGCACCGTCTCGGAAATTCAAAATACTTGTCTTTCCCGTCTTATTAGCCCATGAGAAGTAGTACAAGCACGCTTTCGCAAAAAAATACGACGGTCATAAACTTTGCGCGAAGTAGCGCCCGAGTCGAGTTTCGATCGGTTTTTCGTGCACCGTCTCGAAAATTCAAAATACTGGCCATTCACGATGTATTAGCCCATGGTAAGTCGTATGAGCTTGGTTTCACGAAAAAACACGACGGTCATAAACTTTGCGCAGAGTCGAGATTCGATCGGTTTTTCGTGCACCGTCTCGGAAATTCAAAATACTGGTCTTTCCCATCTTATTAGCCCATGAGAAGTCGTACAAGCATGGTTTCGCAAAAAAATACGACGGTCAAAAACTTTGCGCGAAGTCGCGCGCGAGTCGAATTTCGATCGTTTTTTCGTGCACCATCTCGGAAATTCAAAATACTTGTCTTTCCCGTCTTATTAGCCCATGAGAAGTCGTACAGGCACGCTTTCGCAAAAAAATACGACGGTCATAAACTTTGCTCGAAGTCGCGCGCGAGTCGAGTTTCGATCGGTTTTTCGTGACCGTCTCGGAAATTCAAAATACTGGCCATTCACGATGTATTAGCCCATGGTAAGTCGTATGAGCATGATTTCACGGAAAAATGCGACGGTCATAAACTTTGCGCAGAGTCGAGATTCGATCGGTTTTTCGTGCACCGTCTCGGAAATTCAAAATACTTGTCTTTCCCGTCTTATTAGCCCATGAGAAGTAGTACAAGCACGCTTTCGCAAAAAAATACGACGGTCATAAACTTTGCGCGAAGTCGCGCGCGAGTCGAGTTTCGATCGGTTTTTCGTGCACCGTCTCGAAAATTCAAAATACTGGCCATTCACGATGTATTAGCCCATGGTAAGTCGTATGAGCATGGTTTCACGAAAAAACGCGACGGTCATAAACTTTGCGCAGAGTCGAGATTCGATCGGTTTTTCGTGCACCGTCTCGGAAATTCAAAATACTGGTCTTTCCCGTCTTATTTTTTTTTTTTTGGTAAGTAAAGATAATGTATTTTGTAAAAGATTTGTACAAAGAAGCTTTGTCTACACAAGCCATACTTTCCCGTCTTATTAGCCCATGAGAAGTCGTACAGGCACGCTTTCGCAAAAAAATACGACGGTCATAAACTTTGCGCGAAGTCGCGCGCGAGTCGAGTTTCGATCGGTTTTTCGTGCACCGTCTCGGAAATTCAAAATACTTGTCTTTCCCGTCTTATTAGCCCATGAGAAGTCGTACAGGCACGCTTTCGCAAAAAAATACGATGGTCATAAACTTTGCGCGAAGTCGCGCGCGAGTCGAGTTTCGATTGGTTTTTCGTGCACAATCTCAGAAATTCAAAATACTGGCCATTCACGATGTATTAGCCCATGGTAAGTCGTATGAGCTTGGTTTCACGAAAAAACGCGACGGTCATAAATTTGCACCCCACCTAAAGAAGGTGAAATGAGCACGCTTCATCAAACTCATCTCCAAGAGTAGCATAAGGAAGTTAATAAATAATAAAATGCAATAGCTAGACTGTTCTGGACTACTTGTGGATACATCACAAAATATAAGCTTTGCCCCATATAATTACAATCTTCATCATTATTCGAGTGATTCTTGACGAATGGAAAAATTGAATCTTGTGAAAATATCTTTCTCTCTTCTTGTTAGGTGCTCTGTATTCAATTCTTGCTCCATACATGATCGTGAGTCCTGAAGAATCTCTATCAGAATTTGAGCTTTCTTCATGTTGTGACACTCAAAAATTCTGCCACACCTCTCCTTCCAAATCCACCAAATAGCACATCTGAATATAATTCGTGCTAGTTGTGTAAGAGGCCCCTTTCTTGAGAAGCTTTGCATAAGCATTTCTAATTCATGATGCAAGTTTGGCCGTGGTAGCCTTTGAAAATCAAATCGCTTCAAGATCTCCTTCCATATCCAAGATGAATAATCACAAGCAAAGTAGAGATGGTCAACACTTTCTTCATTTTGCATACACAAAGAGCACCGATTTACAATATAAATACCTCTTCGCTGCATATTGTCCATCGTAGGAAGTTTGCCGAGAAGGGCCTGCCATGTACATAAGGAATGTCGCTGTGAGCGTAAAAAATATTTACTTCCATCTTATTTTAACTGACAAGCGTAAAAAATATTTACTTCCATGAGAAGTCGTACAGGCACGCTTTCGCAAAAAAATACGACGTTCATAAACTTATTAATAATGTTAGGATATATTGTCTCCTACTTAGATTGATAAATCCAAGGGAAATTGCTATATCCTCGATTCAAAGAGGAGAGATACATCTGGATGTAATGCCGATTCAGAAAGATCTAGCTCTTACAGAATTAATAAAAAAGGGAATATTGATTATCGAACCAATTCGTCTATCTTTAAGAAGGGATGGAAAATTCATTATATATCAAACCATAAGTATTTCATTGGTCGATAAGAGTAAACACCAAATTAATAGAAAATACATAAAGAAAAGATATGTTGATAAGAAGAATTTTAAAAAATCCACTGGACGACATGGCAATATATTTGTGAATGGGGATCAAGATCATTATAATTTCCTTGTTGCGCGAAGTCGCGCGCGAGTCGAGTTTCGATCGGTTTTTCGTGCACCGTCTCGGAAATTCAAAATACTTGTCTTTCCCGTCTTATTAGCCCATGAGAAGTCGTACAGGCACGCTTTCGCAAAAAAATACGACGGTCATAAACTTTGCTCGAAGTCGCACGCGAGTCGAGTTTCGATCGGTTTTTCGTGACCGTCTCGAAAATTCAAAATACTGGCCATTCACGATGTATTAGGCCATGGTAAGTCGTATGAGCATGATTTCATGAAAAAACGCGACGGTCATAAACTTTGCGCAGAGTCGAGATTCGATCGGTTTTTCGTGCACCGTCTCGGAAATTCAAAATACTGGTCTTTCCCGTCTTATTAGCCCATGAGACGTAGTACAAGCACGCTTTCGCAAAAAAATACGACGGTCATAAATTTTGCGCGAAGTCGCGCGCGAGTCGAGTTTCGATCGGTTTTTCGTGCACCGTCTCAAAAATTCAAAATACTGGCCATTCACGATGTATTAGCCCATGGTAAGTCGTATGAGCATGGTTTCACGAAAAAACGCGACGGTCATAAACTTTGCGCAGAGTCGAGATTCGATCGGTTTTTCGTGCACCGTCTCGGAAATTCAAAATACTGGTGTTTCCCGTCTTATTCGCCCATGAGAAGTCGTACAGGCACGCTTTCGCAAAAAAATACGACGGTCATAAACTTTGCGCGAATTCGCGCGCGAGTCGAGTTTCGATCGGTTTTTCGTGCACCGTCTCGGAAATTCAAAATACTTGTCTTTCCCGTCTTATTAGCCCATGAGAAGTCGTACAGGCACGCTTTCGCAAAAAAATACGACGGTCATAAACTTTGCGCGAAGTCGCGTGCGAGTCGAGTTTCGATCGGTTTTTCGTGCACCATCTCGGAAATTCAAAATACTGGTCTTTCCTGTCTTATTAGCCCATGAGAAGTCGTACAGGCACGCTTTCGCAAAAAAATACGACGGTCATAAACTTTGCGCGAAGTCGCGCGCGAGTCGAGTTTCGATCGGTTTTTCGTGCACCGTCTCGGAAATTCAAAATACTGGCCATTCACGATGTATTAGTCCATGGTAAGTCGTATGAGCATGATTTCACGAAAAAACGCGACGGTCATAAACTTTGCGCAGAGTCGAGATTCGATCGGTTTTTCGTGCACCGTCTCGGAAATTCAAAATACTGGTCTTTCCCGTCTTATTAGCCCATGAGAAGTAGTACAAGCACGCTTTCGCAAAAAAATACGACGGTCATAAACTTTGCGAGAAGTCGCGCGCGAGTCGAGTTTCGATCGGTTTTTCGTGCACCGTCTCGAAAATTCAAAATACTGGCCATTCACGATGTATTAGCCCATGGTAAGTCGTATGAGCATTGTTTCACGAAAAAACGCGACGGTCATAAACTTTGCGCAGAGTCGAGATTCGATCGGTTTTTCGTGCACCGTCTCGGAAATTCAAAATACTGGTGTTTCCCGTCTTATTCGCCCATGAGAAGTCGTACAGGCACGCTTTCGCAAAAAAATACGACGGTCATAAACTTTGCGCGAATTCGCGCGCGAGTCGAGTTTCGATCGGTTTTTCGTGCACCGTCTCGGAAATTCAAAATACTTGTCTTTCCCGTCTTATTAGCCCATGAGAAGTCGTACAGGCACGCTTTCGCAAAAAAATACGACGGTCATAAACTTTGCGCGAAGTCGCGTGCGAGTCGAGTTTCGATTGGTTTTTCGTGCACCGTCTCGGAAATTCAAAATACTGGTCTTTCCTTTCTTATTAGCCCATGAGAAGTCGTACAGGCACGCTTTCGCAAAAAAATACGACGGTCATAAACTTTGCGCGAATTCGCGCGCGAGTCGAGTTTCGATCGGTTTTTCGTGCACCGTCTCGGAAATTCAAAATACTGGTCTTTCCCGTCTTATTAGCCCATGAGAAGTCATACAGGCACGCTTTCGCAAAAAAATACGACGGTCATAAACTTTGCGCGAATTCGCGGGCGAGTCGAGTTTCGATCGGTTTTTCGTGAACCGTCTCGGAAATTCAAAATACTGGTCTTTCCCGTCTTATTAGCCCATGAGAAGTCGTACAGGCATGCTTTCGCAAAAAAATACGACGGTCATAAACTTTGCGCGAAGTCGCGCGCGAGTCGAGTTTCGATCGGTTTTTCGTGCACCGTCTCGGAAATTCAAAATACTGGCCATTCACGATGTATTAGCCCATGGTAAGTCGTATGAGCATGGTTTCACGAAAAAACGCGACGGTCATAAACTTTGCGCAGAGTCGAGATTCGATCGGTTTTTCGTGCACCGTCTCGGAAATTCAAAATACTGGTCTTTCCCGTCTTATTAGCCCATGAGAAGTCGTACAGGCATGCTTTCGCAAAAAAATACGACGGTCATAAACTTTGCGCGAAGTCGCGTGCGAGTCGAGTTTCGATCGGTTTTTCGTGCACCGTCTCGGAAATTCAAAATACTGGTCTTTCCTGTCTTATTAGCCCATGAGAAGTCGTACAGGCACGCTTTCGCAAAAAAATACGACGGTCATAAACTTTGCGCGAAGTCGCGCGCGAGTCGAGTTTCGATCGGTTTTTCGTGCACCGTCTCGGAAATTCAAAATACTGGCCATTCACGATATATTAGTCCATGGTAAGTCGTATGAGCATGGTTTCACGAAAAAACGTGACGGTCATAAACTTTGCGCAGAGTCGAGATTCGATCGGTTTTTCGTGCACCGTCTCGGAAATTGAAAATACTTGTCTTTCCCATCTTATTAGCCCATGAGAAGTCGTACAGGCACGCTTTCGCAAAAAAATACGACGGTCATAAACTTTGCTCGAAGTCGCGCGCGAGTCGAGTTTCGATCGATTTTTCGTGCACCGTCTCAGAAATTCAAAATACTGGCCATTCACGATGTATTAGCCCATGGTAAGTCGTATGAGCTTGGTTTCACGAAAAAACGCGACGGTCATAAACTTTGCGCAGAGTCGAGATTCGATCGGTTTTTCGTGCACCGTCTCGGAAATTCAAAATACTGGTCTTTCCCGTCTTATTAGCCCATGAGAAGTCATACAGGCACGCTTTCGCAAAAAAATACGACGGTCATAAACTTTGCGCGAATTCGCGTGCGAGTCGAGTTTCGATCGGTTTTTCGTGAACCGTCTCGGAAATTCAAAATACTGGTCTTTCCCGTCTTATTAGCCCATGAGAAGTCGTACAGGCATGCTTTCGCAAAAAAATACGACGGTCATAAACTTTGCGCGAAGTCGCGCGCGAGTCGAGTTTCGATCGGTTTTTCGTGCACCGTCTCAGAAATTCAAAATACTGGCCATTCACGATGTATTAGTCCATGGTAAGTCGTATGAGCATGGTTTCAGGAGAAAACACGACGGTCATAAACTTTGCGCAGAGTCGAGATTCGATCGGTTTTTCGTGCACCGTCTCGGAAATTCAAAATACTGGTCTTTCCCGTCTTATTAGCCCATGAGAAGTCGTACAGGCACGCTTTCGCAAAAAAATACGACGGTCATAAACTTTGCGCGAAGTCGCACGCGAGTCGAGTTTCGATCGGTTTTTCATGCACCGTCTCGGAAATTCAAAATACTGGCCATTCACGATGTATTAGTCCATGGTAAGTCGTATGAGCATGGTTTCACGAGAAAACGCGACGGTCATAAACTTTGCGCAGAGTCGAGATTCGATCGGTTTTTCGTGCACCGTCTCGGAAATTCAAAATACTGGTCTTTCCCGTCTTATTAGCCCATGAGAAGTCGTACAAGCATGCTTTCGCAAAAAAATACGTCGGTCATAAACTTTGCGCGAAGTCGCGCGTGAGTCGAGATTCGATCGATTTTTCGTGCACCGTCTCGGAAATTCAAAATACTGGCCATTCACAATGTATTAGCCCATGGTAAGTTATGTGAGCATGGTTTCACGAAAAAATGCGACGGTCATAAACTTTGCACAGAATCGAGTTTCTATCGGTTTTTCGTGTACCATCTCGGAAATTCAAAATACTGGTCTTTCCCGTCTTATTAGCCCATGGGAAGTCGTACAAGCATGCTTTCGCAAAAAAATACGACGGTCATACACTTTGCGCGAAGTCGCGCGCGAGTCGAGTTTCGATCGGTTTTTTCGTGCACCGTCTCGAAAATTCAAAATACTGGCCATTCACGATGTATTAGCCCATGGTAAGTCGTATGAGCTTGGTTTCACGAAAAAACGCGACGGTCATAAACTTTGCGCAGAGTCGAGATTCGATCGGTTTTTCGTGCACCGTCTCGGAAATTTAAAATACTGGTCTTTCCCATCTTATTAGCCCATGAGAAGTCGTACAAGCATGGTTTCGCAAAAAAATACGACGGTCAAAAACTTTGCGCGAAGTCGCGCGCGAGTCGAATTTCGATCGGTTTTTCGTGCACCGTCTCGGAAATTCAAAATACTTGTCTTTCCCGTCTTATTAGCCCATGAGAAGTCGTACAGGCACGCTTTCGCAAAAAAATACGACGGTCATAAACTTTGCTCGAAGTCGCGCGCGAGTCGAGTTTCGATCGGTTTTTCGTGACCGTCTCGGAAATTCAAAATACTGGCCATTCACGATGTATTAGCCCATGGTAAGTCGTATGAGCATGATTTCACGAAAAAATGCGACGGTCATAAACTTTGCGCAGAGTCGAGATTCGATCGGTTTTTCGTGCACCGTCTCGGAAATTCAAAATACTTGTCTTTCCCGTCTTATTAGCCCATGAGAAGTAGTACAAGCACGCTTTCGCAAAAAAATACGACGGTCATAAACTTTGCGCGAAGTCGCGCGCGAGTCGAGTTTCGATCCGTTTTTCGTGCACCGTCTCGAAAATTCAAAATACTGGTCATTCACGATGTATTAGCCCATGGTAAGTCGTATGAGCATGGTTTCACGAAAAAATGCGACGGTCATAAACATTGCGCACAGTCGAGATTTGATCGGTTTTTCGTGCACCGTCTCGGAAATTCAAAATACTGGTCTTTCCCGTCTTATTAGCCCATGAGAAGTCGTACAGGCACGCTTTCGCAAAAAAATACGACGGTCATAAACTTTGCGCGAAGTCGCGCGCGAGTCGAGTTTCGATCGGTTTTTCGTGCACCGTCTCGGAAATTCAAAATACTTGTCTTTCCCGTCTTATTAGCCCATGAGAAGTCGTACAGGCACGCTTTCGCAAAAAAATACGATGGTCATAAACTTTGCGCGAAGTCGCGCGCGAGTCGAGTTTCGATTGGTTTTTCGTGCAGAATCTCAGAAATTCAAAATACTGGCCATTCACGATGTATTAGCCCATGGTAAGTCGTATGAGAGAGGCGGAGAGAGAGAGGAGGAGAGACGGTGCACGCATCTGCTTGGGAATGGGGAGGAATGGGCCTGCGTTCCCTTGCGTGCGTGCGTGAGTGCTCTGCTCTGCTTGGGCTTGCGCTTGCGATCGACGCTGGGGGCGGCAACCTCTTCCCTTGCGCTTGTGCTTGCGATTGCTCCCTTGGGCGATTTCTCCTCTGCGATCGCTCCGCGGCGAGTGGAAGGCCGGCGGTCGCTCCTGCGATCAGCGATTCCAGGCCGGGAATCGGCGATTTCAGGCGTGGAAGGGCGGCGGCTCTTCTCACCTAGGCGCGGGACGGACTCAAGGGCAAGAAACGGTGGAAGCTGCCCTGCGATTGGGGCTGGGTTCACTGCCGCTTCTTGCGGCAACTCCAGCGTGGAAAGGGCGACGGCTGCTTCTGCAATCGGCGTGGAAGGGGCGACGGCTGCGACATTAGTGTGGGCAGGGTGGTGGCTTCGTCTCCCCTAGGCGGCTGGCGGGCTCTAGGGCGAGCGACGCCATGGATGCGAGCGGCCGGACGCGGCACTCTGCTTCGCATCCTCTGTTCCAGCGGGATGCTCCTCCGCTGGCTTCTTCCCAGCGGCTGATTGCTTCACAGCAGAACGCCCCTCTCCAGCAGTCACAGCGGGAGAGGGTTGCTCCTCAGCCGTTGGTTACTTCACCGCGGGAGGGGGTTGCTCCTCTCCAACAGCCGCTGGTTCCTCCCCAGCAGCTTAGGCCGGTTTCACACCAGGATGTTCCACCGCTGATTTCTTCTTCTCGACGGGATGCTCCTTCAATGAACCAGGCCCGAGGTCGTTCACGATCTAGATCACGACCTCCAGCTCCTATTTCCCGAGATCCGAAGCCTTGGAGTAGCCTCTTCAAGGCTCCAGTGGGTAGTCCGGATCTTCGATTGGACTTTTATGCTCCAGAAGTACAGGCTGACCAGAAGATTGCTGTGTATGAGGCTATTGATTCCGACGAACTAATTGAGACATGGTCAATGGCAATTGTGGGCTACGTTGTTGGACTAAGAACATCCTTTTTCCCACTATCCTCATACATCAGAACTCGATGGGGAATATCAACATTTGATCTTCATATGTTGGAGACCGGATTCTTTGTATGCAGGCTTTATTCGGAAGAAGATTTACAACGGGTCCTTGAAGGATTTTGGACTATCCGTGGTCATCCAATGATACTACGACGCTGGGCACCTGATGTGAGATTGGAGTTAGACAGTCTACAGTCTATCCCAATATGGGTTTCTTTCCATGGACTTCCACTACATCTCTGGGGTCGTCGTTTTATTGCAAAGCTTTGCAGCACCCTGGGACAGCCATTGTATCTTGATAAGGCAACAGCTTCGCAAACGAGATTGACCTTTGCCAGAGCTTGTGTAATGGTTTCTTCTGATGAGGAATTGCCGAATAATGTTTCTTACCGTGATCTTGATGGGAGCACCCGAAAGGTGAAAGTCTCATATTCTTGGAAGCCACAACGATACAAGGTTTGTCTATCTTTTGGACATATAAATGGTGCCTGCCAACAGCCTTCACAGAAAATCACACAGGTCTACCGACCACGCCAAGAGCCACAGAATGGGGTCACTACCACTAATCCAAGCACTGATACTCCAGTGCCAACAGTGGTGATGGCGGAGAAGATGATTGAACACTCTGACTCGTTGGGGCAGCGACACGAACAAGAGAAAGACAAGTCAGGACTAACATCTTTACCTATTATATCAGAGACTTTCACTGCAGGAGCTTCCCAAGGTTCTCACTCCCCAATAACAACCTCGCCTTCACGAATCACTCCTTCAGATAATCAGGAAATTTCATTTCAACAACCTCTTGGGAACCAAGACATTGCAACTCACCAAACTCATCGCTCTTCGACACATCCCGCTATTCAGGACTCCTTGCCTCAAAGTACGCAAAAATTTAAACATTTGCAAGCTGTGGATGAGGTGGATAAATATAGGAATAGAGGATTAAAGGGTAAAGATATTATGCGAGAGGACCATGCAAAATCAAAGGATAAGAAAAAGGATGGTAGTGTCCTCCCAAAATTGCATGCTCTTCCTTCTATCTAGTATTGATGAAAATAAGCTGTTGGAATGTTCGTGGACTTAATAAGACTGAGAAATGTCGGGAGCTCAATAGAATAATCCGATCTGCTGCATGTGACATGGTGATTCTTGTGGAAACAAAAATTAAACCTCATCGTGTTCGAGTTCAGAAGAATTTAATATGGCCTGAGGCAGAACTTTTTACTAATGATTCTCAGGATACTTATGGTCGAGTTTGGGTCTTATGACATCCTAACCTTGTTACTGCTTGGTTTATTTCTGCTACTAATCAATTCATTCATCTTAAGGCAGAGGATAAACAGACTGGATGTCAATTCAATATTACCGGTATTTATGCATCTAACAGTATGTCTGACAGGAATGCTCTATGGTGTGATCTGGTTAGCATTGCAAATAGTTATCCTACAGTACCTTGGGCTGTTCTCGGTGACTTTAATACTGTCAGATACACAAATGAGAAAGTGGGGGGTAGAGTGCTTTCCGAATGTCAGCTTCAACATTTTAATGATTGTATAGATACTGCTGCATTGACTGACATGAAATCTGTAGGTGATTGGTTCTCATGGAACAATCAAAGTACTGCTGAAAGAAAAATTATGGCTCGACTTGACAGATGTTTGATTAATCAGGAATGGTTAGCAGTTTTCCCAGATTCACTTCTTGAGTACGGTGCTAAGTTATTTTCGGATCACTCTATTATGCATATACATGCAGATAAAGCACTACCCAGAGTCAAGAAACCTTTTAGATTTTTTAATATGTGGAGTTCTCACCCGAAGTTCCTCGAAGTTATTAAGTCAGCTTGGGACATTAATGTCTTTGGTTCTCCCCCTTACATCCTATGTCAAAAACTAAAAGCATGCAAAGCAGCACTGAAGAAGTGGAATTCAACTACATTTGGAAATATCAACGATAGGGTTCAGTTATGCAAGAAAGAACTTATGGCTGTGCAAAGCGAGCTAAATCTTCAACCTCTGGATGCGAATCTTATATACAAAGAGGCTGCTGCTAGAAATAACTTTATGCAAGCTTTGAAGCAGGAGGAATGCTTTTTGAAACAGAAGTCACGACAGCATTGGCTTACTTTAGGGGATTCTAATACGAAGTTTTTCTATGCTGCTATTGCTACCAGAAGGGCTACTAATCGCATCAAAAAATGCAAAGGTATAGATGGTAATCTCATTGAGGATCTGGATGAGGTTAAAAATTACACCAAGCAATTTTTTTATTCCTTACTCAATCAGGAACAACAGCCTAATAGTATTCATGTTGGGCCTACAAGACGACTTGATTCTGAAGCCCTCTCTCATCTTAATGCCCCAATAACGGATGATGAAATTGTGAAAGTTGTTTTTAAGTCCCCGAAGCACAAAAGCCCTGGTCCAGATGGATTTCCAGCTGAGTTTTATCAAATTGCATGGGCTATTGTAGGCAACGATGTCATAAAAGCTTGTCGACATTTTTTCTCCTCAGGTCACATTCTTAAAGAAATGAATTGCACTTTTATTTCTTTAGTGCCTAAAAATGATGGAGCCGATTCATTGGAGAACTACCGTCCTATTTCACTGTGCAACTTTATTTATAAGGTTATCTCTAAGTTGCTGGCAGATAGACTACAAAAGGTCATGAATAAGGTCATTAGTCCTAATCAGGCTGCTTTTCTTAAAGGGAGGAGTATCCATCATAATGTCCTGCTTGCGAATGATTTGGTTAAGGATCTACATTCTAAAACAAGAGGAAAAAAGATCTGTTTTAAAGCTGATTTACGAAAGGCCTTTGACTCAGTCAATCGGAATTTTATTTACATGATGCTCCATAATATGGGCTTCCCTCAGCACTGGGTTAAATGGATTCAATGTTGCTTGGAAACTCCAAAATTTTCAATTCTCTTTAATGGTTCACCTATTGGCTTCTTTGGGAGTAAGAATGGCATTCGGCAAGGCGATCCACTATCTCCTTATCTTTTTACCATTGCAATGGAAGGGCTCAGTTGTATGTTAGAAGAGGCTGTTTCCAATGGCAAAATTAAGGTACCACATTATGGTTCTGTTTATATCTCTCACATAACATTTGCCGACGACCTTATTATCTTCCTTCGAGATGATCCAGTTTCTGTGAGTAATCTGGCAGATATTCTTAATGAATTTGGTAAAGTTTCTGGTCTTAAGCTAAACCATGCAAAGAGCAAAGTATATGTGGGTGCTTGCATTGACAATAAGGATCATATTGCTCAAACATTGGGAGTTGCTGAAGGAAATTTACCGGTTCCTTACTTGGGTCTCCCACTTATATCCACTGGAATCAACAAAGCCTCCTGTCAGCCTATTATACAAAAAATTAAGAACAGAATTTCCTCTTGGAAAAATAGGCTTCTTTCTAAAGCTGGACGACTTGAACTTATTCGATCCGTGTTGATCTCTTATTCTATTTATTGGTCTCATGCATTCCTTCTACCTGCCGGGCTTCTCCATGATATTGATAAATTACTTATGAACTTCTTTTGGAATGGCACAGATGGTAAGGCAATGCATATGGTGAATTGGGACAGCATTTGCAAACCGAAGGATGAAGGGGGGCTGAATCTTCGACATATTAGAGATTGGAATAAAGCTTGTATGGTAAAGCAATTATGGGATATTTTACAAAACAAGTCTTCCTTATGGTCACAATGGGTTTTTGCTAGGTACCTAACTAAGGAATCAATCTGGGAAACATCTGCAAAAACATCTCATTCTTCTGCTTGGAAAGGAATTCTGAAGGCAAGGCGATGGCTACGTAACAATATTTCTTATGTGATTTCTTCTGGAACCAATATTAATATGTGGTATGATCCTTGGGTGAATGGGAAAAGTATATTTCAGATATTTGGTGATAGAGTACGACAGGATCTGGGGGCTCCCAAAGACTGGAAGGTTTCTGAATTCATTAACAATGGTACTTGGTGTCTTCCCAACCCTACCTCCCCTGACATGTTATTACTTTGGCCGACTATTAGGGCTATTCCAATCATGAACAACTCTTTAGATATGCTTATTTGGCTTCATGATAACGGTAAATTTAGTGCTACATCTGCATGGAACCAAATTAGACGACGAAACAACAAGTGGATCCAAAGTAGTTGGACATGGGATAGTCCATGCTCACAGCGACATTCCTTATGTACATGGCAGGCCCTTCTCGACAAACTTCCTACGATGGACAATATGCAGCGAAGAGGTATTTATATTGTAAATCGGTGCTCTTTGTGTATGCAAAATGAAGAAAGTGTTGACCATCTCTACTTTGCTTGTGATTATTCATCTTGGATATGGAAGGAGATCTTGAAGCGATTTGATTTTCAAAGGCTACCACGGCCAAACCTGCATCATGAATTAGAAATGCTTATGCAAAGCTTCTCAAGAAAGGGGCCTCTTACACAACTAGCAAGAATTATATTCAGATGTGCTATATGGTGGATTTGGAAGGAGAGGTGTGGCAGAATTTTTGAGTGTCACAACATGAACAAAGCTCAAATTCTGATAGAGATTCTTCAGGACTCACGATCATATATGGAGCAAGAATTGAATACAGAGCACCTAACAAGAAGAGAGAAAGATATTTTCACAAGATTCAATTTTTCCATTCGTCAAGAATCACTCGAATAATGATGAAGATTGTAATGTATTATATGGGGCAAAGCTTATATATTTTGTGATGTATCCACAAGTAGTCCAGAACAGTCTAGCTATTGCATTTTATTATTTATTAACTTCCTTATGCTACTCTTGGAGATGAGTTTGATGAAGCGTGCCCATTTCACCTTCTTTAGGTGGGGTGCAATCTTCTCGACTACACTAAGAGACTTCAGGCTTTAGTCTATGGCTTGTGTAGACAAAGCTTCTTTGTACAAATCTTTTACAAAATACATTATCTTTACTTACCAAAAAAAAAAAAAATGGTAAGTCGTATGAGCTTGGTTTCAGGAAAAAACGCGACGGTCATAAATTTGCGCAGAGTCGAGATTCGATCGGTTTTTCGTGCACCGTCTCGGAAATTCAAAATACTGGTCTTTCCCGTCTTATTAGCCCATGAGAAGTCGTACAGTCATGCTTTCGCAAAAAAATACGACGGTCATAAACTTTGCTGAAGTCGCGCGCGAGTCGAGTTTCGATCGGTTTTTCGTGCACCGTTTCAGAAATTCAAAATACTGGCCATTCACGATGTATTAGTCCATGGTAAGTCGTATGAGCATGGTTTCAGGAGAAAACGCGACGGTCATAAACTTTGCGCAGAGTCGAGATTCGATCGGTTTTTCGTGCACCGTCTCGGAAATTCAAAATACTGGTCTTTCCTGTCTTATTAGCCCATGAGAAGTCGTACAGGCACGCTTTCGCAAAAAAATACGACGGTCATAAACTTTGCGCGAAGTCGCGCGCGAGTCGAGTTTCGATCGGTTTTTCGTGCACCGTCTCGGAAATTCAAAATACTGGCCATTCACGATGTATTAGTCCATGGTAAGTCGTATGAGCATGGTTTCACGAAAAAACGCGACGGTCATAAACTTTGCGCAGAGTCGAGATTCGATCGGTTTTTCGTGCACCGTCTCGGAAATTCAAAATACTTGTCTTTCCCATCTTATTAGCCCATGAGAAGTCGTACAGGCACGCTTTCGCAAAAAAATACGACGGTCATAAACTTTGCTCGAAGTCGCGCGCGAGTCGAGTTTCGATCGGTTTTTCGTGCACCGTCTCAGAAATTCAAAATACTGGCCATTCACGATGTATTAGCCCATGGTAAGTCGTATGAGCTTGGTTTCACGAAAAAACGCGACGGTCATAAACTTTGCGCAGAGTCGAGATTCGATCGGTTTTTCGTGCACCGTCTCAGAAATTCAAAATACTGGTCTTTCCCGTCTTATTAGCCCATGAGAAGTCATACAGGCACGCTTTCGCAAAAAAATACGACGGTCATAAACTTTGCGCGAAGTCGAGTGTCGATCGGTTTTTCGTGCACCGTCTCGGAAATTCAAAATACTTGTCTTTCCCGTCTTATTAGCCCATGAGAAGTCGTACAGGCACGCTTTCGCAAAAAAATACGACGGTCATAAACTTTGCGCGAAGTCGCGCGCGAGTCGAATTTCGATCGGTTTTTCGTGCACCGTCTCGGAAATTCAAAATACTTGTCTTTCCCGTCTTATTAGCCCATGAGAAGTCGTACAGGCACGCTTTCGCAAAAAAATACGACGGTCATAAACTTTGCTCGAAGTCGCACGCGAGTCGAGTTTCGATCGGTTTTTCGTGACCGTCTCGAAAATTCAAAATACTGGCCATTCACGATGTATTAGGCCATGGTAAGTCGTATGAGCATGATTTCACGAAAAAACGCGACGGTCATAAACTTTGCGCAGAGTCGAGATTCGATCGGTTTTTCGTGCACCGTCTCGGAAATTCAAAATACTGGTCTTTCCCATCTTATTAGCCCATGAGAAGTAGTACAAGCACGCTTTCGCAAAAAAATACGACGGTCATAAACTTTGCGCGAAGTCGCGCGCGAGTCGAGTTTCGATCGATTTTTCGTGCACCGTCTCGAAAATTCAAAATACTGGCCATTCACGATGTATTAGCCCATGGTAAGTCGTATGAGCATTGTTTCACGAAAAAACGCGACGGTCATAAACTTTGCGCAGAGTCGAGATTCGATCGGTTTTTCGTGCACCGTCTCGGAAATTCAAAATACTGGTGTTTCCCGTCTTATTCGCCCATGAGAAGTCGTACAGGCACGCTTTCGCAAAAAAATACGACGGTCATAAACCTTGCGCGAATTCGCGCGCGATTCGAGTTTCGATCGGTTTTTCGTGCACCGTCTCGGAAATTCAAAATACTTGTCTTTCCCGTCTTATTAGCCCATGAGAAGTCGTACAGGCACGCTTTCGCAAAAAAATACGACGGTCATAAACTTTGCGCGAAGTCGCGCGCGAGTCGAGTTTCGATCGGTTTTTCGTGCACCGTCTCGGAAATTCAAAATACTGGTCTTTCCTGTCTTATTAGCCCATGAGAAGTCGTACAGGCACGCTTTCGCAAAAAAATACGACGGTCATAAACTTTGCGCGAAGTCGCGCGCGAGTCGAGTTTCGATCGGTTTTTCGTGCACCGTCTCGGAAATTCAAAATACTGGCCATTCACGATGTATTAGTCCATGGTAAGTCGTATGAGCATGGTTTCACGAAAAAACGTGACGGTCATAAACTTTGCGCAGAGTCGAGATTCGATCGGTTTTTCGTGCACCGTCTCGGAAATTGAAAATACTTGTCTTTCCCATCTTATTAGCCCATGAGAAGTCGTACAGGCACGCTTTCGCAAAAAAATACGACGGTCATAAACTTTGCTCGAAGTCGCGCGCGAGTCGAGTTTCGATCGGTTTTTCTTGCACCGTCTCAGAAATTCAAAATACTGGCCATTCACGATGTATTAGCCCATGGTAAGTCTTATGAGCTTGGTTTCACGAAAAAACGCGAAGGTCATAAACTTTGCGCAGAGTCGAGATTCGATCGGTTTTTCGTGCACCGTCTCGGAAATTCAAAATACTGGTCTTTCCCGTCTTATTAGCCCATGAGAAGTCATACAGGCACGCTTTCGCAAAAAAATACGACGGTCATAAACTTTGCGCGAATTCGCGTGCGAGTCGAGTTTCGATCGGTTTTTCGTGCACCGTCTCGGAAATTCAAAATACTGGTCTTTCCCGTCTTATTAGCCCATGAGAAGTCGTACAGGCACGCTTTCGCAAAAAAATACGACGGTCATAAACTTTGCGCGAAGTCGCGCGCGAGTCGAGTTTCGATCGGTTTTTCGTGCACCGTCTCAGAAATTCAAAATACTGGCCATTCACGATGTATTAGTCCATGGTAAGTCGTATGAGCATGGTTTCAGGAGAAAACGCGATGGTCATAAACTTTGCGCAGAGTCGAGATTCGATCGGTTTTTCGTGCACCGTCTCGGAAATTCAAAATACTGGTCTTTCCCGTCTTATTAGCCCATGAGAAGTCGTACAGGCACGCTTTCGTAAAAAAATACGACGGTCATAAACTTTGCGCGAAGTCGCACGCGAGTCGAGTTTCGATCGGTTTTTCATGCACCGTCTCGGAAATTCAAAATACTGGCTATTCACGATGTATTAGTCCATGGTAAGTCGTATGAGCATGGTTTCACGAAAAAACGCGACGGTCATAAACTTTGCGCAGAGTCGAGATTCGATCGGTTTTTCGTGCACCGTCTCGGAAATTCAAAATACTTGTCTTTCCCATCTTATTAGACCATGAGAAGTCGTACAGGCACGCTTTCGCAAAAAAATACGACGGTCATAAACTTTGCTCGAAGTCGCGCGCGAGTCGAGTTTCGATCGGTTTTTCGTGCACCATCTCAGAAATTCAAAATACTGGCCATTCACGATGTATTAGCCCATGGTAAGTCGTATGAGCTTGGTTTCACGAAAAAACGCGACGGTCATTAACTTTGCGCAGAGTCGGGATTCGATCGGTTTTTCGTGCACCGTCTCGGAAATTCAAAATACTGGTCTTTCCCGTCTTATTAGCCCATGAGAAGTCGTACAAGCATGCTTTCGTAAAAAAATACGACGGTCAAAAACTTTGAGCGAAGTCGCGCGCGAGTCGAATTTCGATCGGTTTTTCGTGCATCGTCTCAGAAATTCAAAATACTTGTCTTTCCCATCTTATTAGCCCATGAGAAGTCGTATGAGCATGGTTTCATGAAAAAACGCGACGGTCATAAACTTTGCGTAGAGTCGAGATTCGATCGGTTTTTCGTGCACCGTCTCGGAAATTCAAAATACTGGTCTTTCCCGTCTTATTAGCCCATGAGAAGTCGTACAGGCACGCTTTCGCAAAAAAAATACGACGGTCATAAACTTTGCGCGAAGTCCCGCGCGAGTCGAGTTTCGATCGGTTTTTCGTGCACCGTCTCGGAAATTCAAAATACTTGTCTTTCCCGTCTTATTAGTCCATGAGAAGTCGTACAGGCACGCTTTCGCAAAAAAATACGACGGTCATAAACTTTGCTCGAAGTCGCGCGCGAGTCGAGTTTCGATCGGTTTTTCGTGACCGTCTCAGAAATTCAAAATACTGGCCATTCACGATGTATTAGCCCATGGTAAGTCGTATGAGCATTGTTTCACGAAAAAACGCGACGGTCATAAACTTTGCGCAGAGTCGAGATTCGATCGGTTTTTCGTGCACCGTCTCGGAAATTCAAAATACTGGTGTTTCCCGTCTTATTCGCCCATGAGAAGTCGTACAGGCACGCTTTCGCAAAAAAATACGACGGTCATAAACCTTGCGCGAATTCGCGCGCGATTCGAGTTTCGATCGGTTTTTCGTGCACCGTCTCGGAAATTCAAAATACTTGTCTTTCCCGTCTTATTAGCCCATGAGAAG
The DNA here is from genome assembly GCA_029747655.1 of Ensete ventricosum. Classification (NCBI taxonomy): domain Eukaryota; kingdom Viridiplantae; phylum Streptophyta; class Magnoliopsida; order Zingiberales; family Musaceae; genus Ensete; species Ensete ventricosum. The sequence continues at coordinate 25,762,384 of JAQQAF010000004.1, read as the reverse complement.
TCGTACAGGCACGCTTTCGCAAAAAAATACGACGGTCATAAACTTTGCGCGAAGTCGCGCGCGAGTCGAGTTTCGATCGGTTTTTCGTGCACCGTCTCGGAAATTCAAAATACTGGTCTTTCCTGTCTTATTAGCCCATGAGAAGTCGTACAGGCACGCTTTCGCAAAAAAATACGACGGTCATAAACTTTGCGCGAAGTCGCGCGCGAGTCGAGTTTCGATCGGTTTTTCGTGCACCGTCTCGGAAATTCAAAATACTGGCCATTCACGATGTATTAGTCCATGGTAAGTCGTATGAGCATGGTTTCACGAAAAAACGTGACGGTCATAAACTTTGCGCAGAGTCGAGATTCGATCGGTTTTTCGTGCACCGTCTCGGAAATTCAAAATACTTGTCTTTCCCATCTTATTAGACCATGAGAAGTCGTACAGGCACGCTTTCGCAAAAAAATACGACGGTCATAAACTTTGCTCGAAGTCGCGCGCGAGTCGAGTTTCGATCGGTTTTTCGTGCACCGTCTCAGAAATTCAAAATACTGGCCATTCACGATGTATTAGCCCATGGTAAGTCGTATGAGCTTGGTTTCACGAAAAAACGCGACGGTCATAAACTTTGCGCAGAGTCGAGATTCGATCGGTTTTTCGTGCACCGTCTCGGAAATTCAAAATACTGGTCTTTCCCGTCTTATTAGCCCATGAGAAGTCGTACAGGCACGCTTTCGCGAAAAAATACGACGGTCATAAACTTTGCGCGAAGTCGCGCGCGAGTCGAGTTTCGATCGGTTTTTCGTGCACCATCTCGGAAATTCAAAATACTGGCCATTCACGATGTATTAGTCCATAGTAAGTCGTATGAGCATGATTTCACGAGAAAACGCGACGGTCATAAACTTTGCGCAGAGTCGAGATTCGATCGGTTTTTCGTGCACCGTCTCGGAAATTCAAAATACTTGTCTTTCCCGTCTTATTAGCCCATGAGAAGTCGTACAGGCACGCTTTCGCGAAAAAATACGACGGTCATAAACTTTGCGCGAAGTCGCGCGCGAGTCGAGTTTCGATCGGTTTTTCGTGCACCATCTCGGAAATTCAAAAATACTGGCCATTCACGATGTATTAGTCCATGGTAAGTCGTATGAGCATGGTTTCACGAAAAAACGTGACGGTCATAAACTTTGCGCAGAGTCGAGATTCGATCGGTTTTTCGTGCACCGTCTCGGAAATTCAAAATACTTGTCTTTCCCATCTTATTAGACCATGAGAAGTCGTACAGGCACGCTTTCGCAAAAAAATACGACGGTCATAAACTTTGCTCGAAGTCGCGCGCGAGTCGAGTTTTGATCGGTTTTTCGTGCACCGTCTCAGAAATTCAAAATACTGGCCATTCACGATGTATTAGCCCATGGTAAGTCGTATGAGCTTGGTTTCACGAAAAAACGCGACGGTCATAAACTTTGCGCAGAGTCGAGATTCGATCGGTTTTTCGTGCACCGTCTCGGAAATTCAAAATACTGGTCTTTCCCGTCTTATTAGCCCATGAGAAGTCGTACAGGCACGCTTTCGCGAAAAAATACGACGGTCATAAACTTTGCGCGAAGTCGCGCGCGAGTCGAGTTTCGATCGGTTTTTCGTGCACCATCTCGGAAATTCAAAATACTGGCCATTCACGATGTATTAGTCCATAGTAAGTCGTATGAGCATGATTTCACGAGAAAACGCGACGGTCATAGTAAGTCCTAGCCGCCAGCCGCCTAGGGGAGAGGAAGCCACCACCCTGCCCACACTAATGTCGCAGCCGTCGCCCCTTCCACGCCGATTGCAGAAGCAGCCGTCGCCCTTTCCACGCTGGAGTTGCCGCAGGAAGCGGCAGTGAACCCAGCCCCAATCGCAGCGCAGCTTCCACCGTTTCTTGCCCTAGAGTCCGTCCCGCGCCTAGGGGAGAAGAGCCGCCGCCCTTCCACGCCTGAAGTCGCCGATTCCCGGCCTGGAATCGCTGATCGCAGGATCGACCGCCGGCCTTCCACTCGCCGCGGAGTGATCGTAGAGGAGAAATCGCCCAAGGGAGCAATCGCAAGCACAAGCGCAAGCCCAAGCAGAGCAGAGCACTCACGCACGCACGCAAGGGAACGCAGGCCCATTCCCCCCCATTCCCAAGCCGATGCGTGCACCGTCTCTCCTCCTCTTTCCCGTCTTATTTGCCCATGAGAAGTCGTACAAGCATGCTTTCGCAAAAAAATACGACGGTCAAAAACTTTGCGCGAAGTCGCGCGCGAGTCGAGATTCGATCGGTTTTTTGTGCACCGTCTCGGAAATTCAAAATACTAGTCTTTCCCGTCTTATTAGCCCATTTGAAGTCGTACAGGCACGCTTTCGCAAAAAAATACGACGGTCATAAACTTTGCGCGAAGTCGCGCGCGAGTCGAGTTTCGATCGGTTATTCGTGCACCGTCTCGGAAATTCAAAATACTGGCCATTCACGATGTATTAGTCCATGGTAAGTCGTATGAGCATGGTTTCACGAAAAAACGCGACGGTCATAAACTTTGCGCAGAGTCGAGATTCGATCGGTTTTTCGTGCACCGTCTCGGAAATTCAAAATACATGTCTTTCCCATCTTATTAGCCCATGAGAAGTCGTACAGGCACGCTTTCGCAAAAAAAAATACGACGGTCATAAACTTTGCTCGAAGTCGCGCGCGAGTCGAGTTTCGATCGGTTTTTCGTGCACCGTCTCAGAAATTCAAAATACTGGCCATTCACGATGTATTAGCCCATGGTAAGTCGTATGAGCTTGGTTTCACGAAAAAACGCGACGGTCATAAACTTTGCGCAGAGTCGAGATTCGATCGGTTTTTCGTGCATCGTCTCGGAAATTCAAAATACTGGTCTTTCCCGTCTTATTAGCCCATGAGAAGTCATACAGGCAGGCTTTCGCAAAAAAATACGACGGTCATAAACTTTGCGCGAAGTCGCGCGCGAGTCGAGTTTCGATCGGTTTTTCGTGCACCGTCTCGGAAATTCAAAATACTTGTCTTTCCCGTCTTATTAGCCCATGAGAAGTCGTACAGGCACGCTTTCGCAAAAAAATACGACGGTCATAAACTTTGCGCGAAGTCGCGCGCGAGTCGAATTTCGATCGGTTTTTCGTGCACCGTCTCGGAAATTCAAAATACTTGTCTTTCCCGTCTTATTAGCCCATGAGAAGTCGTATAGGCACGCTTTCGCAAAAAAATACGACGGTCATAAACTTTGCTCGAAGTCGCACGCGAGTCGAGTTTCGATCGGTTTTTCGTGACCGTCTCGAAAATTCAAAATACTGGCCATTCACGATGTATTAGGCCATGGTAAGTCGTATGAGCATGATTTCACGAAAAAACGCGACGGTCATAAACTTTGCGCAGAGTCGAGATTCGATCGGTTTTTCGTGCACCGTCTCGGAAATTCAAAATACTGGTCTTTCCCATCTTATTAGCCCATGAGAAGTAGTACAAGCACGCTTTCGTAAAAAAATACGACGGTCATAAACTTTGCGCGAAGTCGCGCGCGAGTCGAGTTTCGATCGGTTTTTCGTGCACCGTCTCGAAAATTCAAAATACTGGCCATTCACGATGTATTAGCCCATGGTAAGTCGTATGAGCATTGTTTCACGAAAAAACGCGACGGTCATAAACTTTGCGCAGAGTCGAGATTCGATCGGTTTTTTCGTGCACCGTCTCGGAAATTCAAAATACTGGTGTTTCCCGTCTTATTCGCCCATGAGAAGTCGTACAGGCACGCTTTCGCAAAAAAATACGACGGTCATAAACTTGGCGCGAATTCGCGCGCGAGTCGAGTTTCGATCGGTTTTTCGTGCACCGTCTCGGAAATTCAAAATACTTGTCTTTCCCGTCTTATTAGCCCATGAGAAGTCGTACAGGCACGCTTTCGCAAAAAAATACGACGGTCATAAACTTTGCGCGAAGTCGCGCGTGAGTCGAGTTTCGATCGGTTTTTCGTGCACCGTCTCGGAAATTCAAAATACTGGTCTTTCCTGTCTTATTAGTCCATGAGAAGTCGTACAGGCACGCTTTCGCAAAAAAATACGACGGTCATAAACTTTGCGCGAAGTCGCGCGCGAGTCGAGTTTCGATCGGTTTTTCGTGCACCGTCTCGGAAATTCAAAATACTGGCCATTCACGATGTATTAGTCCATGGTAAGTCGTATGAGCATGGTTTCACGAAAAAACGTGACGGTCATAAACTTTGCGGAGAGTCGAGATTCGATCGGTTTTTCGTGCACCGTCTCAGAAATTGAAAATACTTGTCTTTCCCATCTTATTAGCCCATGAGAAGTCGTACAGGCACGCTTTCGCAAAAAAATACGACGGTCATAAACTTTGCTCGAAGTCGCGCGCGAGTCGAGTTTCGATCGGTTTTTCGTGCACCGTCTCAGAAATTCAAAATACTGGCCAATCACGATGTATTAGTCCATGGTAAGTCGTATGAGCATGGTTTCACGAGAAAACGCGACGGTCATAAACTTTGCGCAGATTCGAGATTCGATCGGTTTTTCGTGCACCGTCTCGGAAATTCAAAATACTGGTCTTTCCCGTCTTATTTGCCCATGAGAAGTCGTACAAGCATGCTTTCGCAAAAAAATACGACGGTCAAAAACTTTGCGCGAAGTCGCGCGCGAGTCGAGATTCGATCGGTTTTTTGTGCACCGTCTCGGAAATTCAAAATACTAGTCTTTCCCGTCTTATTAGCCCATTTGAAGTCGTACAGGCACGCTTTCGCAAAAAAATACGACGGTCATAAACTTTGCGCGAAGTCGCGCGCGAGTCGAGTTTCGATCGGTTATTCGTGCACCGTCTCGGAAATTCAAAATACTGGCCATTCACGATGTATTAGTCCATGGTAAGTCGTATGAGCATGGTTTCACGAAAAAACGCGACGGTCATAAACTTTGCGCAGAGTCGAGATTCGATCGGTTTTTCGTGCACCGTCTCGGAAATTCAAAATACATGTCTTTCCCATCTTATTAGCCCATGCGAAGTCGTACAGGCACGCTTTCGCAAAAAAAATACGACGGTCATAAACTTTGCTCGAAGTCGCGCGCGAGTCGAGTTTCGATCGGTTTTTCGTGCACCGTCTCAGAAATTCAAAATACTGGCCATTCACGATGTATTAGCCCATGGTAAGTCGTATGAGCTTGGTTTCACGAAAAAACGCGACGGTCATAAACTTTGCGCAGAGTCGAGATTCGATCGGTTTTTCGTGCACCGTCTCGGAAATTCAAAATACTGGTCTTTCCCGTCTTATTAGCCCATGAGAAGTCATACAGGCACGCTTTCGCAAAAAAATACGACGGTCATAAACTTTGCGCGAAGTCGCGCGCGAGTCGAGTTTCGATCGGTTTTTCGTGCACCGTCTCGGAAATTCAAAATACTTGTCTTTCCCGTCTTATTAGCCCATGAGAAGTCGTACAGGCACGCTTTCGCAAAAAAATACGACGGTCATAAACTTTGCGCGAAGTCGCGCGCGAGTCGAATTTCGATCGGTTTTTCGTGCACCGTCTCGGAAATTCAAAATACTTGTCTTTCCCGTCTTATTAGCCCATGAGAAGTCGTACAGGCACGCTTTCGCAAAAAAATACGACGGTCATAAACTTTGCTCGAAGTCGCACGCGAGTCGAGTTTCGATCGGTTTTTCGTGACCGTCTCGAAAATTCAAAATACTGGCCATTCACGATGTATTAGGCCATGGTAAGTCGTATGAGCATGATTTCACGAAAAAACGCGACGGTCATAAACTTTGCGCAGAGTCGAGATTCGATCGGTTTTTCGTTGCACCGTCTCGGAAATTCAAAAGACTGGTCTTTCCCATCTTATTAGCCCATGAGAAGTAGTACAAGCACGCTTTCACAAAAAAATACGACGGTCATAAACTTTGCGCGAAGTCGCGCGCGAGTCGAGTTTCGATCGGTTTTTCGTGCACCGTCTCGAAAATTCAAAATACTGGCCATTCACGATGTATTAGCCCATGGTAAGTCGTATGAGCATTGTTTCACGAAAAAACGCGACGGTCATAAACTTTGCGCAGAGTCGAGATTCGATCGGTTTTTCGTGCACCGTCTCGGAAATTCAAAATACTGGTGTTTCCCGTCTTATTCGCCCATGAGAAGTCGTACAGGCACGCTTTCGCAAAAAAATACGACGGTCATAAACTTTGCGCGAATTCGCGCGCGAGTTGAGTTTCGATCGGTTTTTCGTGCACCGTCTCGGAAAATCAAAATACTTGTCTTTCCCGTCTTATTAGCCCATGAGAAGTCGTACAGGCACGCTTTCGCAAAAAAATACGACGGTCATAAACTTTGCGCGAAGTCGCGCGCGAGTCGAGTTTCGATCGGTTTTTCGTGCACCGTCTCGAAAATTCAAAATACTGGCCATTCACGATGTATTAGTCCATGGTAAGTCGTATGAGCATGGTTTCACGAAAAAACGTGACGGTCATAAACTTTGCGGAGAGTCGAGATTCGATCGGTTTTTGTTCTGTGCACCGTCTCGGAAATTGAAAATACTTGTCTTTCCCATCTTATTAGCCCATGAGAAGTCGTACAGGCACGCTTTCGCAAAAAAATACGACGGTCATAAACTTTGCTCGAAGTCGCGCGCGAGTCGAGTTTCGATCGGTTTTTCGTGTGCACCGTCTCAGAAATTCAAAATACTGGCCATTCACGATGTATTAGCCCATGGTAAGTCGTATGAGCTTGGTTTCACGAAAAAACGCGACGGTCATAAACTTTGCGCAGAGTCGAGATTCGATCGGTTTTTCGTTTGCACCGTCTCGGAAATTCAAAATACTGGTCTTTCCCGTCTTATTAGCCCATGAGAAGTCATACAGGCACGCTTTCGCAAAAAAATACGACGGTCATAAACTTTGCGCGAATTCGCGTGCGAGTCGAGTTTCGATCGGTTTTTCGTGCACCGTCTCGGAAATTCAAAATACTTGTCTTTCCCGTCTTATTAGCCCATGAGAAGTCGTACAGGCACGCTTTCGCAAAAAAATACGACGGTCATAAACTTTGCGCGAAGTCGCGCGCGAGTCGAGTTTCGATCGGTTTTTTCGTGCACCGTCTCAGAAATTCAAATACTGGCCATTCACGATGTATTAGTCCATGGTAGACTGTATGAGCATTGTTTCAGGAGAAAACGCGACGGTCATAAACTTTGCGCAGAGTCGAGATTCGATCGGTTGTTTTTCGTTGCACCGTCTCGGAAATTCAAAATACTGGTCTTTCCCGTCTTATTAGCCCATGAGAAGTCGTACAAACAATGGTTTCGCAAAAAAAATACGATGGTCATAAACTTTGCGCGAAGTCGCGCGCGAGTCGAATTTCGATCGGTTTTTTCGGTGCACCGTCTCGGAAATTCAAAATACTTGTCTTTCCCGTGTTATTAGCCCATGAGAAGTCGTACAGGCACGCTTTCGCAAAAAAATACGACGGTCATAAACTTTGCTCGAAGTCGCACGCGAGTCGAGTTTCGATCGGTTTTTCGTGACCGTCTCGAAAATTCAAAATACTGGCCATTCACGATGTATTAGGCCATGGTAAGTCGTATGAGCATGATTTCACGAAAAAACGCGACGGTCATAAACTTTGCGCAGAGTCGAGATTCGATCGGTTTTTCGGTGCACCGTCTCGGAAATTCAAAATACTTGTCTTTCCCGTCTTATTAGCCCATGAGAAGTAGTACAAGCACGCTTTCGCAAAAAAATACGACGGTCATAAACTTTGCGCGAAGTAGCGCGCGAGTCGAGTTTCGATCGGTTTTTCGTGCACCGTCTCGAAAATTCAAAATACTGGCCATTCACGATGTATTAGCCCATGGTAAGTCGTAATGAGCATGGTTTCACGAAAAAATGCGACGGTCATAAACTTTGCGCAGAGTCGAGATTCGATCGGTTTTTCATGCACCGTCTCGGAAATTCAAAATACTGGTCTTTCCCATCTTATTAGCCCATGAGAAGTCGTACAAGCATGGTTTCGCAAAAAAATACGACGGTCAAAAACTTTGCGCGAAGTCGCGCACGAGTCGAATTTCGATCGGTTTTTCGTGCACCGTCTCGGAAATTCAAAATACTTGTCTTTCCCGTCTTATTAGCCCATGAGAAGTCGTACAGGCACGCTTTCGCAAAAAAATACGACGGTCATAAACTTTGCTCGAAGTCGCACGCGAGTCGAGTTTCGATCGGTTTTTCGTGACCGTCTCGAAAATTCAAAATACTGGCCATTCACGATGTATTAGGCCATGGTAAGTCGTATGAGCATGATTTCACGAAAAAACGCGACGGTCATAAACTTTGCGCAGAGTCGAGATTCGATCGGTTTTTCGTGCACCGTCTCGGAAATTCAAAATACTTGTCTTTCCCGTCTTATTAGCCCATGAGAAGTAGTACAAGCACGCTTTCGCAAAAAAATACGACGGTCATAAACTTTGCGCGAAGTAGCGCGCGAGTCGAGTTTCGATCGGTTTTTCGTGCACCGTCTCGAAAATTCAAAATACTGGCCATTCACGATGTATTAGCCCATGGTAAGTCGTATGAGCATGGTTTCACGAAAAAATGCGACGGTCATAAACTTTGCGCAGAGTCGAGATTCGATCGGTTTTTCATGCACCGTCTCGGAAATTCAAAATACTGGTCTTTCCCATCTTATTAGCCCATGAGAAGTCGTACAAGCATGGTTTCGCAAAAAAATACGACGGTCAAAAACTTTGCGCGAAGTCGCGCACGAGTCGAATTTCGATCGGTTTTTTCGTGCACCGTCTCGGAAATTCAAAATACTGGTCTTTCCCGTCTTATTTGTCCATGAGAAGTCGTACAAGCATGCTTTCGCAAAAAAATACGACGGTCAAAAACTTTGCGCGAAGTCGCGCGCGAGTCGAATTTCGATCGGTTTTTCGTGCACCGTCTCAGAAATTCAAAATACTTGTCTTTCCCGTCTTATTAGCCCATGAGAAGTCGTACAGGCACGCTTTCGTAAAAAAATACGACGGTCATAAACATTTGCGCGAAGTCGCGCGCGAGTCGAGTTTCGATCGGTTTTTCGTGCACCGTCTCAGAAATTCAAAATACTGGCCATTCACGATGTATTAGTCCATGGTAAGTCGTATGAGCATGGTTTCACGAGAAAACGCGACGGTCATAAACATTGCGCAGAGTCGAGATTCGATCGGTTTTTCGTGCACCGTCTCGGAAATTCAAAATACTGGTCTTTCCCGTCTTATTAGCCCATGAGAAGTCGTACAGGCACGCTTTCGCAAAAAAATACGACGGTCATAAACTTTGCGCGAAGTCGCGCGCGAGTCGAGTTTCGATCGGTTTTTCGTGCACCGTCTCAGAAATTCAAAATACTGGCCAATCACGATGTATTAGTCCATGGTAAGTCGTATGAGCATGGTTTCACGAGAAAACGCGACGGTCATAAACTTTGCGCAGATTCGAGATTCGATCGGTTTTTCGTGCACCGTCTCGGAAATTCAAAATACTGGTCTTTCCCGTCTTATTTGCCCATGAGAAGTCGTACAAGCATGCTTTCGCAAAAAAATACGACGGTCAAAAACTTTGCGCGAAGTCGCGCGCGAGTCGAGATTCGATCGGTTTTTTGTGCACCGTCTCGGAAATTCAAAATACTAGTCTTTCCCGTCTTATTAGCCCATTTGAAATCGTACAGGCACGTTTTCGCAAAAAAATACGACGGTCATAAACTTTGCGCGAAGTCGCGCGCGAGTCGAGTTTCGATCGGTTATTCGTGCACCGTCTCGGAAATTCAAAATACTGGCCATTCACGATGTATTAGTCCATGGTAAGTCGTATGAGCATGGTTTCAGGAAAAAACGCGACGGTCATAAACTTTGCGCAGAGTCGAGATTCGATCGGTTTTTCGTGCACCGTCTCGGAAATTCAAAATACTGGTCTTTCCCGTCTTATTAGCCCATGAGAAGTCGTACAGGCACGCTTTCACAAAAAAATACGACGGTCATAAACTTTGCGCGAAGTCGCGCGCGAGTCGAGTTTCGATCGGTTTTTCGTGCACCGTCTCGGACATTCAAAATACTGGCCATTCACGATGTATTAGTCCATGGTAAGTCGTATGAGCATGGTTTCACGAGAAAACGCGACGGTCATAAACTTTGCGCAGAGTCGAGATTCGATCGGTTTTTCGTGCACCGTCTCGGAAATTCAAAATACTGGTCTTTCCCGTCTTATTTGCCCATGAGAAGTCGTACAAGCATGCGTTCGCAAAAAAATACGACGGTCATAAACTTTGCGCGAAGTCGCGCGCGAGTCGAGTTTCGATCGGTTTTTCGTGCACCGTCTCTGAAATTCAAAATACTTGTCTTTCCCATCTTATTAGCCCATGAGAAGTCGTACAGGCACGCTTTCGCAAAAAAATACGACGGTCATAACCTTTGCGCGAAGTCGCGCGCGAGTCGAGTTTCGATCGGTTTTTCGTGCACCGTCTCGGAAATTCAAAATACTGGCCATTCACGATGTATTAGTCCATCGTAAGTCGTATGAGCATGGTTTCACGAGAAAACGCGACGGTCATAAACTTTGCGCAGACTCGAGATTCGATCGGTTTTTCGTGCACCGTCTCGGAAATTCAAAATACTGGTCTTTCCCGTCTTATTTGCCCATGAGAAGTCGTACAAGCATGCTTTCGCAAAAAAATACGACGGTCAAAAACTTTGCGCGAAGTCGCGCGCGAGTCGAATTTCGATCGGTTTTTTCGTGCACCGTCTCGGAAATTCAAAATACTTGTCTTTCCCGTCTTATTAGCCCATGAGAAGTCGTACAGGCACGCTTTCGCAAAAAAATACGACGGTCATAAACTTTGCGCGAAGTCGCGCGCGAGTCGAGTTTCGATCGGTTTTTCGTGCACCGTCTCGGAAATTCAAAATACTGGCCATTCACGATGTATTAGTCCATGGTAAGTCGTATGAGCATGGTTTCACGAGAAAACGCGACGGTCATAAACTTTGCGCAGAGTGGAGATTCGATCGGTTTTTCGTGCACCGTCTCGGAAATTCAAAATACTGGTCTTTCCCGCCTTATTTGCCCATGAGAAGTCGTACAAGCATGCTTTCGCAAAAAAATACGACGGTCATAAACTTTGCGCGAAGTCGCGCGCGAGTCGAGTTTCGATAGGTTTTTCGTGCACCGTCTCGGAAATTCAAAATACCTGTCTTTCCCGTCTTATTAGCCCATGAGAAGTCGTACAGGCACGCTTTCGCAAAAAAATACGACGGTCATAAACTTTGCGCGAAGTCGCGCGCGAGTCGAGTTTCGATCGGTTTTTCGTGCACCGTCTCGGAAATTCAAAATACTGGCCATTCACGATGTATTAGTCCATGGTAAGTCGTATGAGCATGGTTTCACGAGAAAATGCGACGGTCATAAACTTTGCGCATAGTCGAGATTCGATCGGTTTTTCGTGCACCGTCTCGGAAATTCAAAATACTGGTCTTTCCCGTCTTATTAGCCCATGAGAAGTCGTACAGGCACGCTTTCGCAAAAAAATACGACGGTCATAAACTTTGCGCGAAGTCGCGCGCGAGTCGAGTTTCGATAGGTTTTTCGTGCACCGTCTCGGAAATTCAAAATACCTGTCTTTCCCGTCTTATTAGCCCATGAGAAGTCGTACAGGCACGCTTTCGCAAAAAAATACGACGGTCATAAACTTTGCACGAAGTCGCGCGCGAGTCGAGTTTCGATCGGTTTTTCGTGCACCGTCTCGGAAATTCAAAATACTGGCCATTCACGATGTATTAGTCCATGGTAAGTCGTATGAGCATGGTTTCACGAGAAAATGCGACGGTCATAAACTTTGCGCATAGTCGAGATTCGATCGGTTTTTCGTGCACCGTCTCGGAAATTCAAAATACTGGTCTTTCCCGTCTTATTAGCCCATGAGAAGTCGTACAAGCATGCTTTCGCAAAAAAATACGACGGTCAAAAACTTTGCGCGAAGTCGCGCGCGATTCGAATTTCGATCGATTTTTCGTGCACCGTCTCGGAAATTCAAAATACTTGTCTTTCCCGTCTTATTAGCCCATGAGAGGTCGTACAGGCACGCTTTCGTAAAAAAATACGACAGTCATAAACTTTGCTCGAAGTCGCGCGCGAGTCGAGTTTCGATCGGTTTTTCGTGACCGTCTCGGAAATTCAAAATACTGGCCATTCACGATGTATTAGCCCATGGTAAGTCGTATGAGCATGATTTCACGAAAAAACACGACGGTCATAAACTTTGCGCAGAGTCGAGATTCGATCGGTTTTTCGTGCACCGTCTCGGAAATTCAAAATACTGATCTTTCCCGTCTTATTAGCCCATGAGAAGTAGTACAAGCACGCTTTCGCAAAAAAATACGACGGTCATAAACTTTGCGCGAAGTCGCGCGCGAGTCGAGTTTCGATCGGTTTTTCGTGCACCGTCTCGGAAATTCAAAATACTGGCCATTCACGATGTATTAGTCCATTGTAAGTCGTATGAGCATGGTTTCACGAGAAAACGCGACGGTCATAAACTTTGCGCAGAGTCGAGATTCGATCGGTTTTTCGTGCACCGTCTCGGAAATTCAAAATACTGGTCTTTCCCGTCTTATTAGCCCATGAGAAGTCGTACAGGCACGCTTTCGCAAAAAAATACGACGGTCATAAACTTTGCGAAGTCGCGCGCGAGTCGAGTTTCGATCGGTTTTTCGTGCACCGTCTCAGAAATTCAAAATACTGGCCAATCACGATGTATTAGTCCATGGTAAGTCGTATGAGCATGGTTTCACGAGAAAACGCGACGGTCATAAACTTTGCGCAGATTCGAGATTCGATCGGTTTTTCGTGCACCGTCTCGGAAATTCAAAATACTGGTCTTTCCCGTCTTATTTGCCCATGAGAAGTCGTACAAGCATGCGTTCGCAAAAAAATACGACGGTCATAAACTTTGCGCGAAGTCGCGCGCGAGTCGAGTTTCGATCGGTTTTTCGTGCACCGTCTCGGAAATTCAAAATACTTGTCTTTCCCATCTTATTAGCCCATGAGAAGTCGTACAGGCACGCTTTAGCAAAAAAATACGACGGTCATAAACTTTGCGCGAAGTCGCGCGCGAGTCGAGTTTCGATCGGTTATTCGTGCACCGTCTCGGAAATTCAAAATACTGGCCATTCACGATGTATTAGTCCATGGTAAGTCGTATGAGCATGGTTTCAGGAAAAAACGCGACGGTCATAAACTTTGCGCAGAGTCGAGATTCGATCGGTTTTTCGTGCACCGTCTCGGAAATTCAAAATACTGGTCTTTCCCGTCTTATTAGCCCATGAGAAGTCGTACAGGCACGCTTTCACAAAAAAATACGACGGTCATAAACTTTGCGCGAAGTCGCGCGCGAGTCGAGTTTCGATCGGTTTTTCGTGCACCGTCTCGGAAATTCAAAATACTGGCCATTCACGATGTATTAGTCCATGGTAAGTCGTATGAGCATGGTTTCACGAGAAAACGCGACGGTCATAAACTTTGCGCAGAGTCGAGATTCGATCGGTTTTTCGTGCACCGTCTCGGAAATTCAAAATACTGGTCTTTCCCGTCTTATTTGCCCATGAGAAGTCGTACAAGCATGTGTTCGCAAAAAAATACGACGGTCATAAACTTTGCGCGAAGTCGCGCGCGAGTCGAGTTTCGATCGGTTTTTCGTGCACCGTCTCTGAAATTCAAAATACTTGTCTTTCCCATCTTATTAGCCCATGAGAAGTCGTACAGGCACGCTTTCGCAAAAAAATACGACGGTCATAACCTTTGCGCGAAGTCGCGCGCGAGTCGAGTTTCGATCGGTTTTTCGTGCACCGTCTCGGAAATTCAAAATACTGGCCATTCACGATGTATTAGTCCATCGTAAGTCGTATGAGCATGGTTTCACGAGAAAACGCGACGGTCATAAACTTTGCGCAGACTCGAGATTCGATCGGTTTTTCGTGCACCGTCTCGGAAATTCAAAATACTGGTCTTTCCCGTCTTATTTGCCCATGAGAAGTCGTACAAGCATGCTTTCGCAAAAAAATACGACGGTCAAAAACTTTGCGCGAAGTCGCGCGCGAGTCGAATTTCGATCGGTTTTTCGTGCACCGTCTCGGAAATTCAAAATACTTGTCTTTCCCGTCTTATTAGCCCATGAGAAGTCGTACAGGCACGCTTTCGCAAAAAAATACGACGGTCATAAACTTTGCGCGAAGTCGCGCGCGAGTCGAGTTTCGATCGGTTTTTCGTGCACCGTCTCGGAAATTCAAAATACTGGCCATTCACGATGTATTAGTCCATGGTAAGTCGTATGAGCATGGTTTCACGAGAAAACGCGACGGTCATAAACTTTGCGCAGAGTGGAGATTCGATCGGTTTTTCGTGCACCGTCTCGGAAATTCAAAATACTGGTCTTTCCCGCCTTATTTGCCCATGAGAAGTCGTACAAGCATGCTTTCGCAAAAAAATACGACGGTCATAAACTTTGCGCGAAGTCGCGCGCGAGTCGAGTTTCGATAGGTTTTTCGTGCACCGTCTCGGAAATTCAAAATACCTGTCTTTCCCGTCTTATTAGCCCATGAGAAGTCGTACAGGCACGCTTTCGCAAAAAAATACGACGGTCATAAACTTTGCGCGAAGTCGCGCGCGAGTCGAGTTTCGATCGGTTTTTCGTGCACCGTCTCGGAAATTCAAAATACTGGCCATTCACGATGTATTAGTCCATGGTAAGTCGTATGAGCATGGTTTCACGAGAAAATGCGACGGTCATAAACTTTGCGCATAGTCGAGATTCGATCGGTTTTTCGTGCACCGTCTCGGAAATTCAAAATACTGGTCTTTCCCGTCTTATTAGCCCATGAGAAGTCGTACAGGCACGCTTTCGCAAAAAAATACGACGGTCATAAACTTTGCGCGAAGTCGCGCGCGAGTCGAGTTTCGATAGGTTTTTCGTGCACCGTCTCGGAAATTCAAAATACCTGTCTTTCCCGTCTTATTAGCCCATGAGAAGTCGTACAGGCACGCTTTCGCAAAAAAATACGACGGTCATAAACTTTGCACGAAGTCGCGCGCGAGTCGAGTTTCGATCGGTTTTTCGTGCACCGTCTCGGAAATTCAAAATACTGGCCATTCACGATGTATTAGTCCATGGTAAGTCGTATGAGCATGGTTTCACGAGAAAATGCGACGGTCATAAACTTTGCGCATAGTCGAGATTCGATCGGTTTTTCGTGCACCGTCTCGGAAATTCAAAATACTGGTCTTTCCCGTCTTATTAGCCCATGAGAAGTCGTACAAGCATGCTTTCGCAAAAAAATACGACGGTCAAAAACTTTGCGCGAAGTCGCGCGCGATTCGAATTTCGATCGATTTTTCGTGCACCGTCTCGGAAATTCAAAATACTTGTCTTTCCCGTCTTATTAGCCCATGAGAGGTCGTACAGGCACGCTTTCGTAAAAAAATACGACAGTCATAAACTTTGCTCGAAGTCGCGCGCGAGTCGAGTTTCGATCGGTTTTTCGTGACCGTCTCGGAAATTCAAAATACTGGCCATTCACGATGTATTAGCCCATGGTAAGTCGTATGAGCATGATTTCACGAAAAAACACGACGGTCATAAACTTTGCGCAGAGTCGAGATTCGATCGGTTTTTCGTGCACCGTCTCGGAAATTCAAAATACTGATCTTTCCCGTCTTATTAGCCCATGAGAAGTAGTACAAGCACGCTTTCGCAAAAAAATACGACGGTCATAAACTTTGCGCGAAGTCGCGCGCGAGTCGAGTTTCGATCGGTTTTTCGTGCACCGTCTCGGAAATTCAAAATACTGGCCATTCACGATGTATTAGTCCATTGTAAGTCGTATGAGCATGGTTTCACGAGAAAACGCGACGGTCATAAACTTTGCGCAGAGTCGAGATTCGATCGGTTTTTCGTGCACCGTCTCGGAAATTCAAAATACTGGTCTTTCCCGTCTTATTAGCCCATGAGAAGTCGTACAGGCACGCTTTCGCAAAAAAATACGACGGTCATAAACTTTGCGAAGTCGCGCGCGAGTCGAGTTTCGATCGGTTTTTCGTTGCACCGTCTCAGAAATTCAAAATACTGGCCAATCACGATGTATTAGTCCATGGTAAGTCGTATGAGCATGGTTTCACGAGAAAACGCGACGGTCATAAACTTTGCGCAGATTCGAGATTCGATCGGTTTTTCGTGCACCGTCTCGGAAATTCAAAATACTGGTCTTTCCCGTCTTATTTGCCCATGAGAAGTCGTACAAGCATGCGTTCGCAAAAAAATACGACGGTCATAAACTTTGCGCGAAGTCGCGCGCGAGTCGAGTTTCGATCGGTTTTTCGTGCACCGTCTCGGAAATTCAAAATACTTGTCTTTCCCATCTTATTAGCCCATGAGAAGTCGTACAGGCACGCTTTAGCAAAAAAATACGACGGTCATAAACTTTGCGCGAAGTCGCGCGCGAGTCGAGTTTCGATCGGTTATTCGTGCACCGTCTCGGAAATTCAAAATACTGGCCATTCACGATGTATTAGTCCATGGTAAGTCGTATGAGCATGGTTTCACGAGAAAACGCGACGGTCATAAACTTTGCGCAGAGTCGAGATTCGATCGGTTTTTCGTGCACCGTCTCGGAAATTCAAAATACTGGTCTTTCCCGTCTTATTTGCCCATGAGAAGTCGTACAAGCATGCGTTCGCAAAAAAATACGACGGTCATAAACTTTGCGCGAAGTCGCGCGCGAGTCGAGTTTCGATCGGTTTTTCGTGCACCGTCTCGGAAATTCAAAATACTTGTCTTTCCCATCTTATTAGCCCATGAGAAGTCGTACAGGCACGCTTTCGCAAAAAAATACGACGGTCATAAACTTTGCGCGAAGTCGCGCGCGAGTCGAGTTTCGATCGGTTATTCGTGCACCGTCTCGGAAATTCAAAATACTGGCCATTCACGATGTATTAGTCCATGGTAAGTCGTATGAGCATGGTTTCACGAGAAAACGCGACGGTCATAAACTTTGCGCAGAGTCGAGATTCGATCGGTTTTTCGTGCACCGTCTCGGAAATTCAAAATACTGGTCTTTCCCGTCTTATTTGCCCATGAGAAGTCGTACAAGCATGCGTTCGCAAAAAAATACGACGGTCATAAACTTTGCGCGAAGTCGCGCGCGAGTCGAGTTTCGATCGGTTTTTCGTGCACCGTCTCTGAAATTCAAAATACTTGTCTTTCCCATCTTATTAGCCCATGAGAAGTCGTACAGGCACGCTTTCGCAAAAAAATACGACGGTCATAACCTTTGCGCGAAGTCGCGCGCGAGTCGAGTTTCGATCGGTTTTTCGTTGCACCGTCTCGGAAATTCAAAATACTGGCCATTCACGATGTATTAGTCCATCGTAAGTCGTATGAGCATGGTTTCACGAGAAAACGCGACGGTCATAAACTTTGCGCAGACTCGAGATTCGATCGGTTTTTCGTGCACCGTCTCGGAAATTCAAAATACTGGTCTTTCCCGTCTTATTTGCCCATGAGAAGTCGTACAAGCATGCTTTCGCAAAAAAATACGACGGTCAAAAACTTTGCGCGAAGTCGCGCGCGAGTCGAATTTCGATCGGTTTTTCGTGCACCGTCTCGGAAATTCAAAATACTTGTCTTTCCCGTCTTATTAGCCCATGAGAAGTCGTACAGGCACGCTTTCGCAAAAAAATACGACGGTCATAAACTTTGCGCGAAGTCGCGCGCGAGTCGAGTTTCGATCGGTTTTTCGTGCACCGTCTCGGAAATTCAAAATACTGGCCATTCACGATGTATTAGTCCATGGTAAGTCGTATGAGCATGGTTTCACGAGAAAACGCGACGGTCATAAACTTTGCGCAGAGTGGAGATTCGATCGGTTTTTCGTGCACCGTCTCGGAAATTCAAAATACTGGTCTTTCCCGCCTTATTTGCCCATGAGAAGTCGTACAAGCATGCTTTCGCAAAAAAATACGACGGTCATAAACTTTGCGCGAAGTCGCGCGCGAGTCGAGTTTCGATCGGTTTTTCGTGCACCGTCTCGGAAATTCAAAATACTTGTCTTTCCCATCTTATTAGCCCATGAGAAGTCGTACAGGCACGCTTTAGCAAAAAAATACGACGGTCATAAACTTTGCGCGAAGTCGCGCGCGAGTCGAGTTTCGATCGGTTATTCGTGCACCGTCTCGGAAATTCAAAATACTGGCCATTCACGATGTATTAGTCCATGGTAAGTCGTATGAGCATGGTTTCACGAGAAAATGCGACGGTCATAAACTTTGCGCATAGTCGAGATTCGATCGGTTTTTCGTGCACCGTCTCGGAAATTCAAAATACTGGTCTTTCCCGTCTTATTAGCCCATGAGAAGTCGTACAAGCATGCTTTCGCAAAAAAATACGACGGTCAAAAACTTTGCGCGAAGTCGCGCGCGATTCGAATTTCGATCGATTTTTCGTGCACCGTCTCGGAAATTCAAAATACTTGTCTTTCCCGTCTTATTAGCCCATGAGAGGTCGTACAGGCACGCTTTCGTAAAAAAATACGACAGTCATAAACTTTGCTCGAAGTCGCGCGCGAGTCGAGTTTCGATCGGTTTTTCGTGACCGTCTCGGAAATTCAAAATACTGGCCATTCACGATGTATTAGCCCATGGTAAGTCGTATGAGCATGATTTCACGAAAAAACACGACGGTCATAAACTTTGCGCAGAGTCGAGATTCGATCGGTTTTTCGTGCACCGTCTCGGAAATTCAAAATACTGATCTTTCCCGTCTTATTAGCCCATGAGAAGTAGTACAAGCACGCTTTCGCAAAAAAATACGACGGTCATAAACTTTGCGCGAAGTCGCGCGCGAGTCGAGTTTCGATCGGTTTTTCGTGCACCGTCTCGGAAATTCAAAATACTGGCCATTCACGATGTATTAGTCCATTGTAAGTCGTATGAGCATGGTTTCACGAGAAAACGCGACGGTCATAAACTTTGCGCAGAGTCGAGATTCGATCGGTTTTTCGTGCACCGTCTCGGAAATTCAAAATACTGGTCTTTCCCGTCTTATTAGCCCATGAGAAGTCGTACAGGCACGCTTTCGCAAAAAAATACGACGGTCATAAACTTTGCGAAGTCGCGCGCGAGTCGAGTTTCGATCGGTTTTTCGTGCACCGTCTCAGAAATTCAAAATACTGGCCAATCACGATGTATTAGTCCATGGTAAGTCGTATGAGCATGGTTTCACGAGAAAACGCGACGGTCATAAACTTTGCGCAGATTCGAGATTCGATCGGTTTTTCGTGCACCGTCTCGGAAATTCAAAATACTGGTCTTTCCCGTCTTATTTGCCCATGAGAAGTCGTACAAGCATGCGTTCGCAAAAAAATACGACGGTCATAAACTTTGCGCGAAGTCGCGCGCGAGTCGAGTTTCGATCGGTTTTTCGTGCACCGTCTCGGAAATTCAAAATACTTGTCTTTCCCATCTTATTAGCCCATGAGAAGTCGTACAGGCACGCTTTAGCAAAAAAATACGACGGTCATAAACTTTGCGCGAAGTCGCGCGCGAGTCGAGTTTCGATCGGTTATTCGTGCACCGTCTCGGAAATTCAAAATACTGGCCATTCACGATGTATTAGTCCATGGTAAGTCGTATGAGCATGGTTTCACGAGAAAACGCGACGGTCATAAACTTTGCGCAGAGTCGAGATTCGATCGGTTTTTCGTGCACCGTCTCGGAAATTCAAAATACTGGTCTTTCCCGTCTTATTTGCCCATGAGAAGTCGTACAAGCATGCGTTCGCAAAAAAATACGACGGTCATAAACTTTGCGCGAAGTCGCGCGCGAGTCGAGTTTCGATCGGTTTTTCGTGCACCGTCTCGGAAATTCAAAATACTTGTCTTTCCCATCTTATTAGCCCATGAGAAGTCGTACAGGCACGCTTTCGCAAAAAAATACGACGGTCATAAACTTTGCGCGAAGTCGCGCGCGAGTCGAGTTTCGATCGGTTATTCGTGCACCGTCTCGGAAATTCAAAATACTGGCCATTCACGATGTATTAGTCCATGGTAAGTCGTATGAGCATGGTTTCACGAGAAAACGCGACGGTCATAAACTTTGCGCAGAGTCGAGATTCGATCGGTTTTTCGTGCACCGTCTCGGAAATTCAAAATACTGGTCTTTCCCGTCTTATTTGCCCATGAGAAGTCGTACAAGCATGCGTTCGCAAAAAAATACGACGGTCATAAACTTTGCGCGAAGTCGCGCGCGAGTCGAGTTTCGATCGGTTTTTCGTGCACCGTCTCTGAAATTCAAAATACTTGTCTTTCCCATCTTATTAGCCCATGAGAAGTCGTACAGGCACGCTTTCGCAAAAAAATACGACGGTCATAACCTTTGCGCGAAGTCGCGCGCGAGTCGAGTTTCGATCGGTTTTTCGTGCACCGTCTCGGAAATTCAAAATACTGGCCATTCACGATGTATTAGTCCATCGTAAGTCGTATGAGCATGGTTTCACGAGAAAACGCGACGGTCATAAACTTTGCGCAGACTCGAGATTCGATCGGTTTTTCGTTGCACCGTCTCGGAAATTCAAAATACTGGTCTTTCCCGTCTTATTTGCCCATGAGAAGTCGTACAAGCATGCTTTCGCAAAAAAATACGACGGTCAAAAACTTTGCGCGAAGTCGCGCGCGAGTCGAATTTCGATCGGTTTTTCGTGCACCGTCTCGGAAATTCAAAATACTTGTCTTTCCCGTCTTATTAGCCCATGAGAAGTCGTACAGGCACGCTTTCGCAAAAAAATACGACGGTCATAAACTTTGCGCGAAGTCGCGCGCGAGTCGAGTTTCGATCGGTTTTTCGTGCACCGTCTCGGAAATTCAAAATACTGGCCATTCACGATGTATTAGTCCATGGTAAGTCGTATGAGCATGGTTTCACGAGAAAACGCGACGGTCATAAACTTTGCGCAGAGTGGAGATTCGATCGGTTTTTCGTGCACCGTCTCGGAAATTCAAAATACTGGTCTTTCCCGCCTTATTTGCCCATGAGAAGTCGTACAAGCATGCTTTCGCAAAAAAATACGACGGTCATAAACTTTGCGCGAAGTCGCGCGCGAGTCGAGTTTCGATAGGTTTTTCGTGCACCGTCTCGGAAATTCAAAATACCTGTCTTTCCCGTCTTATTAGCCCATGAGAAGTCGTACAGGCACGCTTTCGCAAAAAAATACGACGGTCATAAACTTTGCGCGAAGTCGCGCGCGAGTCGAGTTTCGATCGGTTTTTCGTGCACCGTCTCGGAAATTCAAAATACTGGCCATTCACGATGTATTAGTCCATGGTAAGTCGTATGAGCATGGTTTCACGAGAAAATGCGACGGTCATAAACTTTGCGCATAGTCGAGATTCGATCGGTTTTTCGTGCACCGTCTCGGAAATTCAAAATACTGGTCTTTCCCGTCTTATTAGCCCATGAGAAGTCGTACAGGCACGCTTTCGCAAAAAAATACGACGGTCATAAACTTTGCGCGAAGTCGCGCGCGAGTCGAGTTTCGATAGGTTTTTCGTGCACCGTCTCGGAAATTCAAAATACCTGTCTTTCCCGTCTTATTAGCCCATGAGAAGTCGTACAGGCACGCTTTCGCAAAAAAATACGACGGTCATAAACTTTGCACGAAGTCGCGCGCGAGTCGAGTTTCGATCGGTTTTTCGTGCACCGTCTCGGAAATTCAAAATACTGGCCATTCACGATGTATTAGTCCATGGTAAGTCGTATGAGCATGGTTTCACGAGAAAATGCGACGGTCATAAACTTTGCGCATAGTCGAGATTCGATCGGTTTTTCGTGCACCGTCTCGGAAATTCAAAATACTGGTCTTTCCCGTCTTATTAGCCCATGAGAAGTCGTACAAGCATGCTTTCGCAAAAAAATACGACGGTCAAAAACTTTGCGCGAAGTCGCGCGCGATTCGAATTTCGATCGATTTTTCGTGCACCGTCTCGGAAATTCAAAATACTTGTCTTTCCCGTCTTATTAGCCCATGAGAGGTCGTACAGGCACGCTTTCGTAAAAAAATACGACAGTCATAAACTTTGCTCGAAGTCGCGCGCGAGTCGAGTTTCGATCGGTTTTTCGTGACCGTCTCGGAAATTCAAAATACTGGCCATTCACGATGTATTAGCCCATGGTAAGTCGTATGAGCATGATTTCACGAAAAAACACGACGGTCATAAACTTTGCGCAGAGTCGAGATTCGATCGGTTTTTCGTGCACCGTCTCGGAAATTCAAAATACTGATCTTTCCCGTCTTATTAGCCCATGAGAAGTAGTACAAGCACGCTTTCGCAAAAAAATACGACGGTCATAAACTTTGCGCGAAGTCGCGCGCGAGTCGAGTTTCGATCGGTTTTTCGTGCACCGTCTCGGAAATTCAAAATACTGGCCATTCACGATGTATTAGTCCATTGTAAGTCGTATGAGCATGGTTTCACGAGAAAACGCGACGGTCATAAACTTTGCGCAGAGTCGAGATTCGATCGGTTTTTCGTGCACCGTCTCGGAAATTCAAAATACTGGTCTTTCCCGTCTTATTAGCCCATGAGAAGTCGTACAGGCACGCTTTCGCAAAAAAATACGACGGTCATAAACTTTGCGAAGTCGCGCGCGAGTCGAGTTTCGATCGGTTTTTCGTGCACCGTCTCAGAAATTCAAAATACTGGCCAATCACGATGTATTAGTCCATGGTAAGTCGTATGAGCATGGTTTCACGAGAAAACGCGACGGTCATAAACTTTGCGCAGATTCGAGATTCGATCGGTTTTTCGTGCACCGTCTCGGAAATTCAAAATACTGGTCTTTCCCGTCTTATTTGCCCATGAGAAGTCGTACAAGCATGCGTTCGCAAAAAAATACGACGGTCATAAACTTTGCGCGAAGTCGTGCGCTTGTCGAGTTTCGATCGGTTATTCGTGCACCGTCTCGGAAATTCAAAATACTGGCCATTCACGATGTATTAGTCCATGGTAAGTCGTATGAGCATGGTTTCACGAGAAAACGTGACGGTCATAAACTTTGCGCAGAGTCGAGATTCGATCGGTTTTTCGTGCACCTTCTCGGAAATTCAAAATACTGGTCTTTCCCGTCTTATTAGCCCATGAGAAGTCGTACAAGCATGCTTTCGCAAAAAAATACGACGGTCAAAAACTTTGCGCGAAGTCGCGCGCGAGTCGAATTTCGATCGGTTTTTCGTGCACCGTCTCGGAAATTCAAAATACTTGTCTTTCCCGTCTTATTAGCCCATGAGAAGTCGTACAGGCACGCTTTCGCAAAAAAATACGACGGTCATAAACTTTGCGCGAAGTCGCGCGCGAGTCGAGTTTCGATAGGTTTTTCGTGCACCGTCTCGGAAATTCAAAATACCTGTCTTTCCCGTCTTATTAGCCCATGAGAAGTCGTACAGGCACGCTTTCGCAAAAAAATACGACGGTCATAAACTTTGCACGAAGTCGCGCGCGAGTCGAGTTTCGATCGGTTTTTCGTGCACCGTCTCGGAAATTCAAAATACTGGCCATTCACGATGTATTAGTCCATGGTAAGTCGTATGAGCATGGTTTCACGAGAAAATGCGACGGTCATAAACTTTGCGCATAGTCGAGATTCGATCGGTTTTTCGTGCACCGTCTCGGAAATTCAAAATACTGGTCTTTCCCGTCTTATTAGCCCATGAGAAGTCGTACAAGCATGCTTTCACAAAAAAATACGACGGTCAAAAACTTTGCGCGAAGTCGCGCGCGATTCGAATTTCGATCGATTTTTCGTGCACCGTCTCGGAAATTCAAAATACTTGTCTTTCCCGTCTTATTAGCCCATGAGAGGTCGTACAGGCACGCTTTCGTAAAAAAATACGACAGTCATAAACTTTGCTCGAAGTCGCGCGCGAGTCGAGTTTCGATCGGTTTTTCGTGACCGTCTCGGAAATTCAAAATACTGGCCATTCACGATGTATTAGCCCATGGTAAGTCGTATGAGCATGATTTCACGAAAAAACACGACGGTCATAAACTTTGCGCAGAGTCGAGATTCGATCGGTTTTTCGTGCACCGTCTCGGAAATTCAAAATACTGATCTTTCCCGTCTTATTAGCCCATGAGAAGTAGTACAAGCACGCTTTCGCAAAAAAATACGACGGTCATAAACTTTGCGCGAAGTCGCGCGCGAGTCGAGTTTCGATCGGTTTTTCGTGCACCGTCTCGGAAATTCAAAATACTGGCCATTCACGATGTATTAGTCCATTGTAAGTCGTATGAGCATGGTTTCACGAGAAAACGCGACGGTCATAAACTTTGCGCAGAGTCGAGATTCGATCGGTTTTTCGTGCACCGTCTCGGAAATTCAAAATACTGGTCTTTCCCGTCTTATTAGCCCATGAGAAGTCGTACAGGCACGCTTTCGCAAAAAAATACGACGGTCATAAACTTTGCGAAGTCGCGCGCGAGTCGAGTTTCGATCGGTTTTTCGTGCACCGTCTCAGAAATTCAAAATACTGGCCAATCACGATGTATTAGTCCATGGTAAGTCGTATGAGCATGGTTTCACGAGAAAACGCGACGGTCATAAACTTTGCGCAGATTCGAGATTCGATCGGTTTTTCGTGCACCGTCTCGGAAATTCAAAATACTGGTCTTTCCCGTCTTATTTGCCCATGAGAAGTCGTACAAGCATGCGTTCGCAAAAAAATACGACGGTCATAAACTTTGCGCGAAGTCGTGCGCTTGTCGAGTTTCGATCGGTTATTCGTGCACCGTCTCGGAAATTCAAAATACTGGCCATTCACGATGTATTAGTCCATGGTAAGTCGTATGAGCATGGTTTCACGAGAAAACGTGACGGTCATAAACTTTGCGCAGAGTCGAGATTCGATCGGTTTTTCGTGCACCTTCTCGGAAATTCAAAATACTGGTCTTTCCCGTCTTATTAGCCCATGAGAAGTCGTACAAGCATGCTTTCGCAAAAAAATACGACGGTCAAAAACTTTGCGCGAAGTCGCGCGCGAGTCGAATTTCGATCGGTTTTTCGTGCACCGTCTCGGAAATTCAAAATACTTGTCTTTCCCGTCTTATTAGCCCATGAGAAGTCGTACAGGCACGCTTTCGCAAAAAAATACGACGGTCATAAACTTTGCGCGAAGTCGCGCGCGAGTCGAGTTTCGATAGGTTTTTCGTGCACCGTCTCGGAAATTCAAAATACCTGTCTTTCCCGTCTTATTAGCCCATGAGAAGTCGTACAGGCACGCTTTCGCAAAAAAATACGACGGTCATAAACTTTGCACGAAGTCGCGCGCGAGTCGAGTTTCGATCGGTTTTTCGTGCACCGTCTCGGAAATTCAAAATACTGGCCATTCACGATGTATTAGTCCATGGTAAGTCGTATGAGCATGGTTTCACGAGAAAATGCGACGGTCATAAACTTTGCGCATAGTCGAGATTCGATCGGTTTTTCGTGCACCGTCTCGGAAATTCAAAATACTGGTCTTTCCCGTCTTATTAGCCCATGAGAAGTCGTACAAGCATGCTTTCACAAAAAAATACGACGGTCAAAAACTTTGCGCGAAGTCGCGCGCGATTCGAATTTCGATCGATTTTTCGTGCACCGTCTCGGAAATTCAAAATACTTGTCTTTCCCGTCTTATTAGCCCATGAGAGGTCGTACAGGCACGCTTTCGTAAAAAAATACGACAGTCATAAACTTTGCTCGAAGTCGCGCGCGAGTCGAGTTTCGATCGGTTTTTCGTGACCGTCTCGGAAATTCAAAATACTGGCCATTCACGATGTATTAGCCCATGGTAAGTCGTATGAGCATGATTTCACGAAAAAACACGACGGTCATAAACTTTGCGCAGAGTCGAGATTCGATCGGTTTTTCGTGCACCGTCTCGGAAATTCAAAATACTGATCTTTCCCGTCTTATTAGCCCATGAGAAGTAGTACAAGCACGCTTTCGCAAAAAAATACGACGGTCATAAACTTTGCGCGAAGTCGCGCGCGAGTCGAGTTTCGATCGGTTTTTCGTGCACCGTCTCGGAAATTCAAAATACTGGCCATTCACGATGTATTAGTCCATTGTAAGTCGTATGAGCATGGTTTCACGAGAAAACGCGACGGTCATAAACTTTGCGCAGAGTCGAGATTCGATCGGTTTTTCGTGCACCGTCTCGGAAATTCAAAATACTGGTCTTTCCCGTCTTATTAGCCCATGAGAAGTCGTACAGGCACGCTTTCGCAAAAAAATACGACGGTCATAAACTTTGCGAAGTCGCGCGCGAGTCGAGTTTCGATCGGTTTTTCGTGCACCGTCTCAGAAATTCAAAATACTGGCCAATCACGATGTATTAGTCCATGGTAAGTCGTATGAGCATGGTTTCACGAGAAAACGCGACGGTCATAAACTTTGCGCAGATTCGAGATTCGATCGGTTTTTCGTGCACCGTCTCGGAAATTCAAAATACTGGTCTTTCCCGTCTTATTTGCCCATGAGAAGTCGTACAAGCATGCGTTCGCAAAAAAATACGACGGTCATAAACTTTGCGCGAAGTCGCGCGCGAGTCGAGTTTCGATCGGTTTTTCGTGCACCGTCTCGGAAATTCAAAATACTTGTCTTTCCCATCTTATTAGCCCATGAGAAGTCGTACAGGCACGCTTTAGCAAAAAAATACGACGGTCATAAACTTTGCGCGAAGTCGCGCGCGAGTCGAGTTTCGATCGGTTATTCGTGCACCGTCTCGGAAATTCAAAATACTGGCCATTCACGATGTATTAGTCCATGGTAAGTCGTATGAGCATGGTTTCACGAGAAAACGCGACGGTCATAAACTTTGCGCAGAGTCGAGATTCGATCGGTTTTTCGTGCACCGTCTCGGAAATTCAAAATACTGGTCTTTCCCGTCTTATTTGCCCATGAGAAGTCGTACAAGCATGCGTTCGCAAAAAAATACGACGGTCATAAACTTTGCGCGAAGTCGCGCGCGAGTCGAGTTTCGATCGGTTTTTCGTGCACCGTCTCGGAAATTCAAAATACTTGTCTTTCCCATCTTATTAGCCCATGAGAAGTCGTACAGGCACGCTTTCGCAAAAAAATACGACGGTCATAAACTTTGCGCGAAGTCGCGCGCGAGTCGAGTTTCGATCGGTTATTCGTGCACCGTCTCGGAAATTCAAAATACTGGCCATTCACGATGTATTAGTTCATGGTAAGTCGTATGAGCATGGTTTCACGAGAAAACGCGACGGTCATAAACTTTGCGCAGAGTCGAGATTCGATCGGTTTTTCGTGCACCGTCTCGGAAATTCAAAATACTGGTCTTTCCCGTCTTATTTGCCCATGAGAGGACGTACAAGCATGCGTTCGCAAAAAAATACGACGGTCATAAACTTTGCGCGAAGTCGCGCGCGAGTCGAGTTTCGATCGGTTTTTCGTGCACCGTCTCTGAAATTCAAAATACTTGTCTTTCCCATCTTATTAGCCCATGAGAAGTCGTACAGGCACGCTTTCGCAAAAAAATACGACGGTCATAACCTTTGCGCGAAGTCGCGCGCGAGTCGAGTTTCGATCGGTTTTTCGTGCACCGTCTCGGAAATTCAAAATACTGGCCATTCACGATGTATTAGTCCATCGTAAGTCGTATGAGCATGGTTTCACGAGAAAACGCGACGGTCATAAACTTTGCGCAGACTCGAGATTCGATCGGTTTTTCGTGCACCGTCTCGGAAATTCAAAATACTGGTCTTTCCCGTCTTATATGCCCATGAGAAGTCGTACAAGCATGCTTTCGCAAAAAAATACGACGGTCAAAAACTTTGCGCGAAGTCGCGCGCGAGTCGAATTTCGATCGGTTTTTCGTGCACCGTCTCGGAAATTCAAAATACTTGTCTTTCCCGTCTTATTAGCCCATGAGAAGTCGTACAGGCACGCTTTCGCAAAAAAATACGACGGTCATAAACTTTGCGCGAAGTCGCGCGCGAGTCGAGTTTCGATCGGTTTTTCGTGCACCGTCTCGGAAATTCAAAATACTGGCCATTCACGATGTATTAGTCCATGGTAAGTCGTATGAGCATGGTTTCACGAGAAAACGCGACGGTCATAAACTTTGCGCAGAGTGGAGATTCGATCGGTTTTTCGTGCACCGTCTCGGAAATTCAAAATACTGGTCTTTCCCGCCTTATTTGCCCATGAGAAGTCGTACAAGCATGCTTTCGCAAAAAAATACGACGGTCATAAACTTTGCGCGAAGTCGCGCGCGAGTCGAGTTTCGATAGGTTTTTCGTGCACCGTCTCGGAAATTCAAAATACCTGTCTTTCCCGTCTTATTAGCCCATGAGAAGTCGTACAGGCACGCTTTCGCAAAAAAATACGACGGTCATAAACTTTGCGCGAAGTCGCGCGCGAGTCGAGTTTCGATCGGTTTTTCGTGCACCGTCTCGGAAATTCAAAATACTGGCCATTCACGATGTATTAGTCCATGGTAAGTCGTATGAGCATGGTTTCACGAGAAAATGCGACGGTCATAAACTTTGCGCATAGTCGAGATTCGATCGGTTTTTCGTGCACCGTCTCGGAAATTCAAAATACTGGTCTTTCCCGTCTTATTAGCCCATGAGAAGTCGTACAGGCACGCTTTCGCAAAAAAATACGACGGTCATAAACTTTGCGCGAAGTCGCGCGCGAGTCGAGTTTCGATAGGTTTTTCGTGCACCGTCTCGGAAATTCAAAATACCTGTCTTTCCCGTCTTATTAGCCCATGAGAAGTCGTACAGGCACGCTTTCGCAAAAAAATACGACGGTCATAAACTTTGCGCGAAGTCGCGCGCGAGTCGAGTTTCGATCGGTTTTTCGTGCACCGTCTCGGAAATTCAAAATACTGGCCATTCACGATGTATTAGTCCATGGTAAGTCGTATGAGCATGGTTTCACGAGAAAATGCGACGGTCATAAACTTTGCGCATAGTCGAGATTCGATCGGTTTTTCGTGCACCGTCTCGGAAATTCAAAATACTGGTCTTTCCCGTCTTATTAGCCCATGAGAAGTCGTACAAGCATGCTTTCGCAAAAAAATACGACGGTCAAAAACTTTGCGCGAAGTCGCGCGCGATTCGAATTTCGATCGATTTTTCGTGCACCGTCTCGGAAATTCAAAATACTTGTCTTTCCCGTCTTATTAGCCCATGAGAGGTCGTACAGGCACGCTTTCGTAAAAAAATACGACAGTCATAAACTTTGCTCGAAGTCGCACGCGAGTCGAGTTTCGATCGGTTTTTCGTGACCGTCTCGGAAATTCAAAATACTGGCCATTCACGATGTATTAGCCCATGGTAAGTCGTATGAGCATGATTTCACGAAAAAACACGACGGTCATAAACTTTGCGCAGAGTCGAGATTCGATCGGTTTTTCGTGCACCGTCTCGGAAATTCAAAATACTGATCTTTCCCGTCTTATTAGCCCATGAGAAGTAGTATAAGCACGCTTTCGCAAAAAAATACGACGGTCATAAACTTTGCGCGAAGTCGCGCGCGAGTCGAGTTTCGATCGGTTTTTCGGTGCACCGTCTCGGAAATTCAAAATACTGGCCATTCACGATGTATTAGTCCATTGTAAGTCGTATGAGCATGGTTTCACGAGAAAACGCGACGGTCATAAACTTTGCGCAGAGTCGAGATTCGATCGGTTTTTCGTGCACCGTCTCGGAAATTCAAAATACTGGTCTTTCCCGTCTTATTGGCCCATGAGAAGTCGTACAGGCACGCTTTCGCAAAAAAAATACGACGGTCATAAACTTTGCGAAGTCGCGCGCGAGTCGAGTTTCGATCGGTTTTTCGTGCACCGTCTCAGAAATTCAAAATACTGGCCAATCACGATGTATTAGTCCATGGTAAGTCGTATGAGCATGGTTTCACGAGAAAACGCGACGGTCATAAACTTTGCGCAGATTCGAGATTCGATCGGTTTTTCGTGCACCGTCTCGGAAATTCAAAATACTGGTCTTTCCCGTCTTATTTGCCCATGAGAAGTCGTACAAGCATGCGTTCGCAAAAAAATACGACGGTCATAAACTTTGCGCGAAGTCGCGCGCGAGTCGAGTTTCGATCGGTTTTTCGTGCACCGTCTCGGAAATTCAAAATACTTGTCTTTCCCATCTTATTAGCCCATGAGAAGTCGTACAGGCACGCTTTAGCAAAAAAATACGACGGTCATAAACTTTGCGCGAAGTCGCGCGCGAGTCGAGTTTCGATCGGTTATTCGTGCACCGTCTCGGAAATTCAAAATACTGGCCATTCACGATGTATTAGTCCATGGTAAGTCGTATGAGCATGGTTTCACGAGAAAACGCGACGGTCATAAACTTTGCGCAGAGTCGAGATTCGATCGGTTTTTCGTGCACCGTCTCGGAAATTCAAAATACTGGTCTTTCCCGTCTTATTTGCCCATGAGAAGTCGTACAAGCATGCGTTCGCAAAAAAATACGACGGTCATAAACTTTGCGCGAAGTCGCGCGCGAGTCGAGTTTCGATCGGTTTTTCGTGCACCGTCTCGGAAATTCAAAATACTTGTCTTTCCCATCTTATTAGCCCATGAGAAGTCGTACAGGCACGCTTTCGCAAAAAAATACGACGGTCATAAACTTTGCGCGAAGTCGCGCGCGAGTCGAGTTTCGATCGGTTATTCGTGCACCGTCTCGGAAATTCAAAATACTGGCCATTCACGATGTATTAGTCCATGGTAAGTCGTATGAGCATGGTTTCACGAGAAAACGCGACGGTCATAAACTTTGCGCAGATTCGAGATTCGATCGGTTTTTCGTGCACCGTCTCGGAAATTCAAAATACTGGTCTTTCCCGTCTTATTTGCCCATGAGAAGTCGTACAAGCATGCGTTCGCAAAAAAATACGACGGTCATAAACTTTGCGCGAAGTCGCGCGCGAGTCGAGTTTCGATCGGTTTTTCGTGCACCGTCTCTGAAATTCAAAATACTTGTCTTTCCCATCTTATTAGCCCATGAGAAGTCGTACAGGCACGCTTTCGCAAAAAAATACGACGGTCATAACCTTTGCGCGAAGTCGCGCGCGAGTCGAGTTTCGATCGGTTTTTCGTGCACCGTCTCGGAAATTCAAAATACTGGCCATTCACGATGTATTAGTCCATGGTAAGTCGTATGAGCATGGTTTCACGAGAAAACGCGACGGTCATAAACTTTGCGCAGAGTCGAGATTCGATCGGTTTTTCGTGCACCGTCTCGGAAATTCAAAATACTGGTCTTTCCCGTCTTATTTGCCCATGAGAAGTCGTACAAGCATGCGTTCGCAAAAAAATACGACGGTCATAAACTTTGCGCGAAGTCGCGCGCGAGTCGAGTTTCGATCGGTTTTTCGTGCACCGTCTCGGAAATTCAAAATACTTGTCTTTCCCATCTTATTAGCCCATGAGAAGTCGTACAGGCACGCTTTCGCAAAAAAATACGACGGTCATAAACTTTGCGCGAAGTCGCGCGCGAGTCGAGTTTCGATCGGTTATTCGTGCACCGTCTCGGAAATTCAAAATACTGGCCATTCACGATGTATTAGTTCATGGTAAGTCGTATGAGCATGGTTTCACGAGAAAACGCGACGGTCATAAACTTTGCGCAGAGTCGAGATTCGATCGGTTTTTCGTGCACCGTCTCGGAAATTCAAAATACTGGTCTTTCCCGTCTTATTTGCCCATGAGAAGTCGTACAAGCATGCGTTCGCAAAAAAATACGACGGTCATAAACTTTGCGCGAAGTCGCGCGCGAGTCGAGTTTCGATCGGTTTTTCGTGCACCGTCTCTGAAATTCAAAATACTTGTCTTTCCCATCTTATTAGCCCATGAGAAGTCGTACAGGCACGCTTTCGCAAAAAAATACGACGGTCATAACCTTTGCGCGAAGTCGCGCGCGAGTCGAGTTTCGATCGGTTTTTCGTGCACCGTCTCGGAAATTCAAAATACTGGCCATTCACGATGTATTAGTCCATCGTAAGTCGTATGAGCATGGTTTCACGAGAAAACGCGACGGTCATAAACTTTGCGCAGACTCGAGATTCGATCGGTTTTTCGTGCACCGTCTCGGAAATTCAAAATACTGGTCTTTCCCGTCTTATTTGCCCATGAGAAGTCGTACAAGCATGCTTTCGCAAAAAAATACGACGGTCAAAAACTTTGCGCGAAGTCGCGCGCGAGTCGAATTTCGATCGGTTTTTCGTGCACCGTCTCGGAAATTCAAAATACTTGTCTTTCCCGTCTTATTAGCCCATGAGAAGTCGTACAGGCACGCTTTCGCAAAAAAATACGACGGTCATAAACTTTGCGCGAAGTCGCGCGCGAGTCGAGTTTCGATCGGTTTTTCGTGCACCGTCTCGGAAATTCAAAATACTGGCCATTCACGATGTATTAGTCCATGGTAAGTCGTATGAGCATGGTTTCACGAGAAAACGCGACGGTCATAAACTTTGCGCAGAGTGGAGATTCGATCGGTTTTTCGTGCACCGTCTCGGAAATTCAAAATACTGGTCTTTCCCGCCTTATTTGCCCATGAGAAGTCGTACAAGCATGCTTTCGCAAAAAAATACGACGGTCATAAACTTTGCGCGAAGTCGCGCGCGAGTCGAGTTTCGATAGGTTTTTCGTGCACCGTCTCGGAAATTCAAAATACCTGTCTTTCCCGTCTTATTAGCCCATGAGAAGTCGTACAGGCACGCTTTCGCAAAAAAATACGACGGTCATAAACTTTGCGCGAAGTCGCGCGCGAGTCGAGTTTCGATCGGTTTTTCGTGCACCGTCTCGGAAATTCAAAATACTGGCCATTCACGATGTATTAGTCCATGGTAAGTCGTATGAGCATGGTTTCACGAGAAAATGCGACGGTCATAAACTTTGCGCATAGTCGAGATTCGATCGGTTTTTCGTGCACCGTCTCGGAAATTCAAAATACTGGTCTTTCCCGTCTTATTAGCCCATGAGAAGTCGTACAGGCACGCTTTCGCAAAAAAATACGACGGTCATAAACTTTGCGCGAAGTCGCGCGCGAGTCGAGTTTCGATAGGTTTTTCGTGCACCGTCTCGGAAATTCAAAATACCTGTCTTTCCCGTCTTATTAGCCCATGAGAAGTCGTACAGGCACGCTTTCGCAAAAAAATACGACGGTCATAAACTTTGCGCGAAGTCGCGCGCGAGTCGAGTTTCGATCGGTTTTTCGTGCACCGTCTCGGAAATTCAAAATACTGGCCATTCACGATGTATTAGTCCATGGTAAGTCGTATGAGCATGGTTTCACGAGAAAATGCGACGGTCATAAACTTTGCGCATAGTCGAGATTCGATCGGTTTTTCGTGCACCGTCTCGGAAATTCAAAATACTGGTCTTTCCCGTCTTATTAGCCCATGAGAAGTCGTACAAGCATGCTTTCGCAAAAAAATACGACGGTCAAAAACTTTGCGCGAAGTCGCGCGCGATTCGAATTTCGATCGATTTTTCGTGCACCGTCTCGGAAATTCAAAATACTTGTCTTTCCCGTCTTATTAGCCCATGAGAGGTCGTACAGGCACGCTTTCGTAAAAAAATACGACAGTCATAAACTTTGCTCGAAGTCGCACGCGAGTCGAGTTTCGATCGGTTTTTCGTGACCGTCTCGGAAATTCAAAATACTGGCCATTCACGATGTATTAGCCCATGGTAAGTCGTATGAGCATGATTTCACGAAAAAACACGACGGTCATAAACTTTGCGCAGAGTCGAGATTCGATCGGTTTTTCGTGCACCGTCTCGGAAATTCAAAATACTGATCTTTCCCGTCTTATTAGCCCATGAGAAGTAGTATAAGCACGCTTTCGCAAAAAAATACGACGGTCATAAACTTTGCGCGAAGTCGCGCGCGAGTCGAGTTTCGATCGGTTTTTCGTGCACCGTCTCGGAAATTCAAAATACTGGCCATTCACGATGTATTAGTCCATTGTAAGTCGTATGAGCATGGTTTCACGAGAAAACGCGACGGTCATAAACTTTGCGCAGAGTCGAGATTCGATCGGTTTTTCGTGCACCGTCTCGGAAATTCAAAATACTGGTCTTTCCCGTCTTATTGGCCCATGAGAAGTCGTACAGGCACGCTTTCGCAAAAAAATACGACGGTCATAAACTTTGCGAAGACGCGCGCGAGTCGAGTTTCGATCGGTTTTTCGTGCACCGTCTCAGAAATTCAAAATACTGGCCAATCACGATGTATTAGTCCATGGTAAGTCGTATGAGCATGGTTTCACGAGAAAACGCGACGGTCATAAACTTTGCGCAGATTCGAGATTCGATCGGTTTTTCGTGCACCGTCTCGGAAATTCAAAATACTGGTCTTTCCCGTCTTATTTGCCCATGAGAAGTCGTACAAGCATGCGTTCGCAAAAAAATACGACGGTCATAAACTTTGCGCGAAGTCGCGCGCGAGTCGAGTTTCGATCGGTTTTTCGTGCACCGTCTCGGAAATTCAAAATACTTGTCTTTCCCATCTTATTAGCCCATGAGAAGTCGTACAGGCACGCTTTAGCAAAAAAATACGACGGTCATAAACTTTGCGCGAAGTCGCGCGCGAGTCGAGTTTCGATCGGTTATTCGTGCACCGTCTCGGAAATTCAAAATACTGGCCATTCACGATGTATTAGTCCATGGTAAGTCGTATGAGCATGGTTTCACGAGAAAACGCGACGGTCATAAACTTTGCGCAGAGTCGAGATTCGATCGGTTTTTCGTGCACCGTCTCGGAAATTCAAAATACTGGTCTTTCCCGTCTTATTTGCCCATGAGAAGTCGTACAAGCATGCGTTCGCAAAAAAATACGACGGTCATAAACTTTGCGCGAAGTCGCGCGCGAGTCGAGTTTCGATCGGTTTTTCGTGCACCGTCTCGGAAATTCAAAATACTTGTCTTTCCCATCTTATTAGCCCATGAGAAGTCGTACAGGCACGCTTTCGCAAAAAAATACGACGGTCATAAACTTTGCGCGAAGTCGCGCGCGAGTCGAGTTTCGATCGGTTATTCGTGCACCGTCTCGGAAATTCAAAATACTGGCCATTCACGATGTATTAGTCCATGGTAAGTCGTATGAGCATGGTTTCACGAGAAAACGCGACGGTCATAAACTTTGCGCAGAGTCGAGATTCGATCGGTTTTTCGTGCACCGTCTCGGAAATTCAAAATACTGGTCTTTCCCGTCTTATTTGCCCATGAGAAGTCGTACAAGCATGCGTTCGCAAAAAAATACGACGGTCATAAACTTTGCGCGAAGTCGCGCGCGAGTCGAGTTTCGATCGGTTTTTCGTGCACCGTCTCTGAAATTCAAAATACTTGTCTTTCCCATCTTATTAGCCCATGAGAAGTCGTACAGGCACGCTTTCGCAAAAAAATACGACGGTCATAACCTTTGCGCGAAGTCGCGCGCGAGTCGAGTTTCGATCGGTTTTTCGTGCACCGTCTCGGAAATTCAAAATACTGGCCATTCACGATGTATTAGTCCATCGTAAGTCGTATGAGCATGGTTTCACGAGAAAACGCGACGGTCATAAACTTTGCGCAGACTCGAGATTCGATCGGTTTTTCGTGCACCGTCTCGGAAATTCAAAATACTGGTCTTTCCCGTCTTATTTGCCCATGAGAAGTCGTACAAGCATGCTTTCGCAAAAAAATACGACGGTCAAAAACTTTGCGCGAAGTCGCGCGCGAGTCGAATTTCGATCGGTTTTTCGTGCACCGTCTCGGAAATTCAAAATACTTGTCTTTCCCGTCTTATTAGCCCATGAGAAGTCGTACAGGCACGCTTTCGCAAAAAAATACGACGGTCATAAACTTTGCGCGAAGTCGCGCGCGAGTCGAGTTTCGATCGGTTTTTCGTGCACCGTCTCGGAAATTCAAAATACTTGTCTTTCCCGTCTTATTAGCCCATGAGAAGTCGTACAAGCATGCTTTCGCAAAAAAATACGACGGTCAAAAACTTTGCGCGAAGTCGCGCACGATTCGAATTTCGATCGATTTTTCGTGCACCGTCTCGGAAATTGAAAATACTTGTCTTTCCCGTCTTATTAGCCCATGAGAAGTCGTACAGGCACGCTTTCGCAAAAAAATACGACAGTCATAAACTTTGCTCGAAGTCGCGCGCGAGTCGAGTTTCGATCGGTTTTTCGTGCACCGTCTCGGAAATTCAAAATACTGGCCATTCACGATGTATTAGTCCATGGTAAGTCGTATGAGCATGGTTTCACGAGAAAATGCGACGGTCATAAACTTTGCGCAGAGTCGAGATTCGATCGGTTTTTCGTGCACCGTCTCGGAAATTCAAAATACTGGTCTTTCCCGTCTTATTAGCCCATGAGAAGTCGTACAGGCACGCTTTCGCAAAAAAATACGACGGTCATAAACTTTGCGCGAAGTCGCGCGCGAGTCGAGTTTCGATCGGTTTTTCGTGCACCGTCTCAGAAATTCAAAATACTGGCCAATCACGATGTATTAGTCCATGGTAAGTCGTATGAGCATGGTTTCACGAGAAAACGCGACGGTCATAAACTTTGCGCAGAGTCGAGATTCGATCGGTTTTTCGTGTGCACCGTCTCGGAAATTCAAAATACTGGTCTTTCCCGTCTTATTTGCCCATGAGGAGTCGTACAAGCATGCTTTCGCAAAAAAATACGACGGTCAAAAACTTTGCGCGAAGTCGCGCGCGAGTCGAGATTCGATCGGTTTTTCGTGCACCGTCTCGGAAATTCAAAATACTAGTCTTTCCCGTCTTATTAGCCCATGAGAAGTCGTACAGGCACGCTTTCGCAAAAAAATACGACGGTCATAAACTTTGCGCGAAGTCGCGCGCGAGTCGAGTTTCGATCGGTTATTCGTGCACCGTCTCGGAAATTCAAAATACTGGCCATTCACGATGTATTAGTCCATGGTAAGTCGTATGAGCATGGTTTCACGAGAAAACGTGACGGTCATAAACTTTGCGCAGAGTCGAGATTCGATCGGTTTTTCGTGCACCTTCTCGGAAATTCAAAATACTGGTCTTTCCCGTCTTATTAGCCCATGAGAAGTCGTACAAGCATGCTTTCGCAAAAAAATACGACGGTCAAAAACTTTGCGCGAAGTCGCGCGCGAGTCGAATTTCGATCGGTTTTTCGTGCACCGTCTCGGAAATTGAAAATACTTGTCTTTCCCGTCTTATTAGCCCATGAGAAGTCGTACAGGCACGCTTTCGCAAAAAAATACGACGGTCATAAACTTTGCGCGAAGTCGCGCGCGAGTCGAGTTTCGATCGGTTTTTCGTGCACCGTCTCGGAAATTCAAAATACTTGTCTTTCCCGTCTTATTAGCCCATGAGAAGTCGTACAGGCACGCTTTCGCAAAAAAATACGACGGTCATAAACTTTGCGCGAAGTCGCGCGCGAGTCGAGTTTCGATCGGTTTTTCGTGCACCGTCTCGGAAATTCAAAATACTGGCCATTCACGATGTATTAGTCCATGGTAAGTCGTATGAGCATGGTTTCACGAGAAAAGGCGACGGTCATAAACTTTGCGCAGAGTCGAGATTCGATCGGTTTTTCGTGCACCGTCTCGGAAATTCAAAATACTGGTCTTTACCGTCTTATTAGCCCATGAGAAGTCGTACAAGCATGCTTTCACAAAAAAATACGACGGTCAAAAACTTTGCGCGAAGTCGCGCACGATTCGAATTTCGATCGATTTTTCGTGCACCGTCTCGGAAATTCAAAATACTTGTCTTTCCCGTCTTATTAGCCCATGAGAAGTCGTACAGGCACGCTTTCGCAAAAAAATACGACAGTCATAAACTTTGCTCGAAGTCGCGCGCGAGTCGAGTTTCGATCGGTTTTTCGTGCACCGTCTCGGAAATTCAAAATACTGGCCATTCACGATGTATTAGTCCATGGTAAGTCGTATGAGCATGGTTTCACGAGAAAATGCGACGGTCATAAACTTTGCGCAGAGTCGAGATTCGATCGGTTTTTCGTGCACCGTCTCGGAAATTCAAAATACTGGTCTTTCCCGTCTTATTAGCCCATGAGAAGTCGTACAGGCACGCTTTCGCAAAAAAATACGACGGTCATAAACTTTGCGCGAAGTCGCGCGCGAGTCGAGTTTCGATCGGTTTTTCGTGCATCGTCTCAGAAATTCAAAATACTGGCCAATCACGATGTATTAGTCCATGGTAAGTCGTATGAGCATGGTTTCACGAGAAAACGCGACGGTCATAAACTTTGCGCAGAGTCGAGATTCGATCGGTTTTTCGTGCACCGTCTCGGAAATTCAAAATACTGGTCTTTCCCGTCTTATTTGCCCATGAGGAGTCGTACAAGCATGCTTTCGCAAAAAAATACGACGGTCAAAAACTTTGCGCGAAGTCGCGCGCGAGTCGAGATTCGATCGGTTTTTTCGTGCACCGTCTCGGAAATTCAAAATACTAGTCTTTCCCGTCTTATTAGCCCATGAGAAGTCGTACAGGCACGCTTTCGCAAAAAAATACGACGGTCATAAACTTTGCGCGAAGTCGCGCGCGAGTCGAGTTTCGATCGGTTATTCGTTGCACCGTCTCGGAAATTCAAAATACTGGCCATTCACGATGTATTAGTCCATGGTAAGGCGTATGAGCATGGTTTCACGAGAAAACGTGACGGTCATAAACTTTGCGCAGAGTCGAGATTCGATCGGTTTTTCGTGCACCTTCTCGGAAATTCAAAATACTGGTCTTTCCCGTCTTATTAGCCCATGAGAAGTCGTACAAGCATGCTTTCGCAAAAAAATACGACGGTCAAAAACTTTGCGCGAAGTCGCGCGCGAGTCGAATTTCGATCGGTTTTTCGTGCACCGTCTCATTCTTCTGCTTGGAAAGGAATTCTGAAGGCAAGGCGATGGCTACGTAACAATATTTCTTATGTGATTTCTTCTGGAACCAATATTAATATGTGGTATGATCCTTGGGTGAATGGGAAAAGTATATTTCAGATATTTGGTGATAGAGTACGACAGGATCTGGGGGCTCCCAAAGACTGGAAGGTTTCTGAATTCATTAACAATGGTACTTGGTGTCTTCCCAACCCTACCTCCCCTGACATGTTATTACTTTGGCCGACTATTAGGGCTATTCCAATCATGAACAACTATTCAGATATGCTTATTTGGCTTCATGATAACGGTAAATTTAGTGCTACATCTGCATGGAACCAAATTAGACGACGAAACAACAAGTGGATCCAAAGTAGTTGGACATGGGATAGTCCATGCTCACAGCGACATTCCTTATGTACATGGCAGGCCCTTCTCGGCAAACTTCCTACGATGGACAATATGCAGCGAAGAGGTATTTATATTGTAAATCGGTGCTCTTTGTGTATGCAAAATGAAGAAAGTGTTGACCATCTCTACTTTGCTTGTGATTATTCATCTTGGATATGGAAGGAGATCTTGAAGCGATTTGATTTGCAAAGGCTACCACGGCCAAACCTGCATCATGAATTAGAAATGCTTATGCAAAGCTTCTCAAGAAAGGGGCCTCTTACACAACTAGCAAGAATTATATTCAGAAGTGCTATATGGTGGATTTGGAAGGAGAGGTGTGGCAGAATTTTTGAGTGTCACAACATGAACAAAGCTCAAATTCTGATAGAGATTCTTCAGGACTCACGATCATGTATGGAGCAAGAATTGAATACAGAGCACCTAACAAGAAGAGAGAAAGATATTTTCACAAGATTCAATTTTTCCATTCGTCAAGAATCACTCGAATAATGATGAAGATTGTAATGTATTATATGGGGCAAAGCTTATATTTTGTGATGAAATTCAAAATACTTGTCTTTCCCGTCTTATTAGCCCATGAGAAGTCGTACAGGCACGCTTTCGCAAAAAAATACGACGGTCATAAACTTTGCTCCAAGTCGCGCGCGAGTCGAGTTTCGATCGGTTTTTCGTGACCGTCTCGGAAATTCAAAATACTGGCCATTCACGATGTATTAGGCCATGGTAAGTCGTATGAGCATGATTTCACGAAAAAAACGCGACGGTCATAAACTTTGCGCAGAGTCGAGATTCGATCGGTTTTTTCGTGCACCGTCTCGGAAATTCAAAATACTGGTCTTTCCCGTCTTATTAGCCCATGAGAAGTAGTACAAGCACGCTTTCGCAAAAAAAAATACGACGGTGCTTGTGTAGACAAAGCTTCTTTGTACAAATCTTTTACAAAATACAATATCTTTACTTACCAAAAAAAAAAAAAAAAAAATACGACGGTCATAAACTTTGCGCGAAATCGCACGCGAGTCGAGTTTCGATCGGTTTTTCGTGCACCATCTCGAAAATTCAAAATACTGGCCATTCACGATGTATTAGCCCATGGTAAGTCGTATGAGCATGGTTTCACGAGAAAACGCGACGGTCATAAACTTTGCGCAGAGTCGAGATTCGATCGGTTTTTCGTGCACCGTCTCGGAAATTCAAAATACTGGTCTTTACCGTCTTATTAGCCCATGAGAAGTCGTACAAGCATGCTTTCGCAAAAAAATACGACGGTCAAAAAACTTTGCGCGAAGTCGCGCACGATTCGAATTTCGATCGATTTTTCGTGTGCACCGTCTCGGAAATTCAAAATACTTGTCTTTCCCGTCTTATTAGCCCATGAGAAGTCGTACAGGCACGCTTTCGCAAAAAAATACGACAGTCATAAACTTTGCTCGAAGTCGCGCGCGAGTCGAGTTTCGATCGGTTTTTCGTGTGCACCGTCTCGGAAATTCAAAATACTGGCCATTCACGATGTATTAGTCCATGGTAAGTCGTATGAGCATGGTTTCACGAGAAAAATGCGACGGTCATAAACTTTGCGCAGAGTCGAGATTCGATCGGTTTTTCGTGCACCGTCTCGGAAATTCAAAATACTGGTCTTTCCCGTCTTATTAGCCCATGAGAAGTCGTACAGGCACGCTTTCGCAAAAAAATACGACGGTCATAAACTTTGCGCGAAGTCGCGCGCGAGTCGAGTTTCGATCGGTTTTTCGTTGCACCGTCTCAGAAATTCAAAATACTGGCCAATCCACGATGTATTAGTCCATGGTAAGTCGTATGAGCATGGTTTCACGAGAAAACGCGACGGTCATAAACTTTGCGCAGAGTCGAGATTCGATCGGTTTTTGTCGTGCACCGTCTCGGAAATTCAAAATACTGGTCTTTCCCGTCTTATTTGCCCATGAGGAGTCGTACAAGCATGCTTTCGCAAAAAAATACGACGGTCAAAAACTTTGCGCGAAGTCGCGCGCGAGTCGAGATTCGATCGGTTTTTCGTGCACCGTCTCGGAAATTCAAAATACTAGTCTTTCCCGTCTTATTAGCCCATGAGAAGTCGTACAGGCACGCTTTCGCAAAAAAATACGACGGTCATAAACTTTGCGCGAAGTCGCGCGCGAGTCGAGTTTCGATCGGTTATTCGTGCACCGTCTCGGAAATTCAAAATACTGGCCATTCACGATGTATTAGTCCATGGTAAGTCGTATGAGCATGGTTTCACGAGAAAACGTGACGGTCATAAACTTTGCGCAGAGTCGAGATTCGATCGGTTTTTCGTGCACCTTCTCGGAAATTCAAAATACTGGTCTTTCCCGTCTTATTAGCCCATGAGAAGTCGTACAAGCATGCTTTCGCAAAAAAATACGACGGTCAAAAAACTTTGCGCGAAGTCGCGCGCGAGTCGAATTTCGATCGGGTTTTTCGTGCACCGTCTCATTCTTCTGCTTGGAAAGGAATTCTGAAGGCAAGGCGATGGCTACGTAACAATATTTCTTATGTGATTTCTTCTGGAACCAATATTAATATGTGGTATGATCCTTGGGTGAATGGGGAAAAGTATATTTCAGATATTTGGTGATAGAGTACGACAGGATCTGGGGGCTCCCAAAGACTGGAAGGTTTCTGAATTCATTAACAATGGTACTTGGTGTCTTCCCAACCCTACCTCCCCTGACATGTTATTACTTTGGCCGACTATTAGGGCTATTCCAATCATGAACAACTCTTCAGATATGCTTATTTGGCTTCATGATAACGGTAAATTTAGTGCTACATCTGCATGGAACCAAATTAGACGACGAAACAACAAGTGGATCCAAAGTAGTTGGACATGGGATAGTCCATGCTCACAGCGACATTCCTTATGTACATGGCAGGCCCTTCTCGGCAAACTTCCTACGATGGACAATATGCAGCGAAGAGGTATTTATATTGTAAATCGGTGCTCTTTGTGTATGCAAAATGAAGAAAGTGTTGACCATCTCTACTTTGCTTGTGATTATTCATCTTGGATATGGAAGGAGATCTTGAAGCGATTTGATTTGCAAAGGCTACCACGGCCAAACCTGCATCATGAATTAGAAATGCTTATGCAAAGCTTCTCAAGAAAGGGGCCTCTTACACAACTAGCAAGAATTATATTCAAAAGTGCTATATGGTGGATTTGGAAGGAGAGGTGTGGCAGAATTTTTGAGTGTCACAACATGAACAAAGCTCAAATTCTGATAGAGATTCTTCAGGACTCACGATCATGTATGGAGCAAGAATTGAATACAGAGCACCTAACAAGAAGAGAGAAAGATATTTTCACAAGATTCAATTTTTCCATTCGTCAAGAATCACTCGAATAATGATGAAGATTGTAATGTATTATATGGGGCAAAGCTTATATTTTGTGATGAAATTCAAAATACTTGTCTTTCCCGTCTTATTAGCCCATGAGAAGTCGTACAGGCACGCTTTCGCAAAAAAATACGACGGTCATAAACTTTGCTCCAAGTCGCGCGCGGAGTTGAGTTTCGATCGGTTTTTCATGACCGTCTCGGAAATTCAAAATAATGGCCATTCACGATGTATTAGGCCAAGGTAAGTCGATATGAGCATGATTTCACGAAAAAATGCGACGGTCATAAACTTTGCGCAGAGTCGAGATTCGATCGGTTTTTCGTGCACCGTCTCGGAAATTCAAAATACTGGTCTTTCCCGTCTTATTAGCCCATGAGAAGTAGTACAAGCACGCTTTCGCAAAAAAATACGACGGTCATAAACTTTGCGCGAAGTCGCGCGCGAGTCGAGTTTCGATCGGTTTTTCGTGCACCGTCTCGGAAATTCAAAATACTGGCAATTCACGATGTATTAGTCCATGGTAAGTCGTATGAGCATGGTTTCACGAGAAAAC
Source organism: Ensete ventricosum (assembly GCA_029747655.1). NCBI lineage: Eukaryota > Viridiplantae > Streptophyta > Magnoliopsida > Zingiberales > Musaceae > Ensete > Ensete ventricosum. Next base: position 25,719,048 of record JAQQAF010000004.1, on the reverse strand, counting down.
GCGACGGTCATAAACTTTGCGCAGAGTCAAGATTCGATCGGTTTTTCGTGCACCGTCTCGGAAATTCAAAATACTGGTCTTTCCCGTCTTATTAGCCCATGTGAAGTCGTACAAGCATGCTTTCGCAAAAAAAATACGACGGTCAAAAACTTTGCGCGAAGTCGCGCGCGATTCGAATTTCGATCGGTTTTTCGTGCACCGTCTCGGAAATTCAAAATACTTGTCTTTCCCGTCTTATTAGCCCATGAGAAGTCGTACAGGCACGTTTTCGCAAAAAAATACGACGGTCATAAACTTTGCTCGAAGTCGCGCGCGAGGCGAGTTTCGATCGGTTTTTCGTGACCGTCTCGGAAATTCAAAATACTGGCCATTCACGATGTATTAGCCCATGGTAAGTCGTATGAGCATGATTTCATGAAAAAACGCGACGGTCATAAACTTTGCGCAGAGTCGAGATTCGATCGGTTTTTCGTGCACCGTCTCGGAAATTCAAAATACTGGTCTTTCCCGTCTTATTAGCCCATGAGAAGTCGTACAGGCACGCTTTCGCAAATTCAAAAATACGACGGTCATAAACTTTGCGCGAAGTCACGCGCGAGTCGAATTTCGATCGATTTTTCGGTGCACCGTCTCGGAAATTCAAAATACTTGTCTTTCCCGTCTTATTAGCCCATGAGAAGTCGTACAGGCACGCTTTCGCAAAAAAATACGACAGTCATAAACTTTGCTCGGAGTCACGCGCGAGGCGAGTTTCGATCGGTTTTTCGTGACCGTCTCGGAAATTCAAAATACTGGCCATTCACGATGTATTAGGCCATGGTAAGTCGTATGAGCATGATTTCACGAAAAAACGTGACGGTCATAAACTTTGCGCAGAGTCGAGATTCGATCGGTTTTTCGTGCACCGTCTCGGAAATTCAAAATACTGGTCTTTCCCGTCTTATTAGCCCATGAGAGTAGTACAAGCACGCTTTCATAAAAAAATATGACGGTCATAAACTTTGCGCGAAGTCGCGCGCGAGTCGAGTTTCGATCGGTTTTTTCGTGCACCGTCTCGAAAATTCAAAATACTAGCCATTCATGAAGTATTAGCCCATGGTAAGTCGTATGAGTATGGTTTCACGAAAAAACGCGACGGTCATAAACTTTGCGCAGAGTCGAGATTCGATCGGTTTTTCGTGCACCGTCTCGGAAATTCAAAATACTGGTCTTTCCCGTCTTATTAGCCCATGAGAAGTCGTACAGGCACGCTTTCGCAAAAAAATACGACGGTCATAAACTTTGCGCGAAGTCGCGCGCGAGTCGAGTTTCGATAGGTTTTTCGTGCACCGTCTCGGAAATTCAAAATACCTGTCTTTCCCGTCTTATTAGCCCATTAGAAGTCGTACAGGCACGCTTTCGCAAAAAAATACGACGGTCATAAACTTTGCGGGAAGTCGCGCGCGAGTCGAGTTTCGATCGGTTTTTCGTGCACCGTCTCAGAAATTCAAAATACTGGCCATTCACGATGTATTAGTCCATGGTAAGTCGTATGAGCATGGTTTAAGGAAAAAACGCGACGGTCATAAACTTTGCGCAGAGTCGAGATTCGATCGGTTTTTCGTGCACCGTCTCGAAAATTCAAAATACTGGTCTTTCCCGTCTTATTAGCCCATGAGAAGTCGTACAGGCACGCTTTCACAAAAAAATACGCCGGTCATAAACTTTGCGCGATGAGTTTGATGAAGCGTGCCCATTTCACCTTCTTTAGGTGGGTGCAATCTTCTCGACTACACTAAGAGACTTCAGGCTTTAGTTTATGGCTTGTGTAGACAAAGCTTCTTTGTACAAATCTTTTACAAAATACAATATCTTTACTTACCAAAAAAAAGGTCATAAACTTTGCGCGAAGTCGCGCGCGAGTCGAGTTTCGATCGGTTTTTCGTGCACCGTCTCGGAAATTCAAAATACTGGCCATTCACGATGTATTAGTCCATGGTAAGTCGTATGAGCATGGTTTCACGAGAAAACGCGACGGTCATAAACTTTGCGCAGAGTCGAGATTCGATCGGTTTTTCGTGCACCGTCTCGGAAATTCAAAATACTGGTCTTTCCCGTCTTATTTGCCCATGAGAAGTCGTACAATATGCTTTCGCAAAAAAACACGACGGTCATAAACTTTGCGCGAAGTCGCGCGCGAGTCGAGTTTCGATCGGTTTTTCGTGCACCGTCTCGGAAATTCAAAATACTTGTCTTTCCCGTCTTATTAGCCCATGAGAAGTCGTACAGGCACGCTTTCGCAAAAAAATACGACGGTCATAAACTTTGCGCGAAGTCGCGCGCGAGTCGAGTTTCGATCGGTTTTTCGTGCACCGTCTCGGAAATTCAAAATACTGGCCATTCACGATGTATTAGTCCATGGTAAGTCGTATGAGCATGGTTTCACGAGAAAATGCGACGGTCATAAACTTTGCGCATAGTCGAGATTCGATCGGTTTTTCGTGCACCGTCTCGGAAATTCAAAATACTGGTCTTTCCCGTCTTATTAGCCCATGAGAAGTCGTACAGGCACGCTTTCGCAAAAAAATACGACGGTCATAAACTTTGCGCGAAGTCGCGCGCGAGTCGAGTTTCGATAGGTTTTTCGTGCACCGTCTCGGAAATTCAAAATACCTGTCTTTCCCGTCTTATTAGCCCATGAGAAGTCGTACAGGCACGCTTTCGCAAAAAAATACGACGGTCATAAACTTTGCGCGAAGTCGCGCGCGAGTCGAGTTTCGATCGGTTTTTCGTGCACCGTCTCGGAAATTCAAAATACTGGCCATTCACGATGTATTAGTCCATGGTAAGTCGTATGAGCATGGTTTCACGAGAAAATGCGACGGTCATAAACTTTGCGCATAGTCGAGATTCGATCGGTTTTTTCGTGCACCGTCTCGGAAATTCAAAATACTGGTCTTTCCCGTCTTATTAGCCCATGAGAAGTCGTACAAGCATGCTTTCGCAAAAAAATACGACGGTCAAAAACTTTGCGCGAAGTCGCGCGCGATTCGAATTTCGATCGATTTTTCGTGCACCGTCTCGGAAATTCAAAATACTTGTCTTTCCCGTCTTATTAGCCCATGAGAGGTCGTACAGGCACGCTTTCGTAAAAAAATACGACAGTCATAAACTTTGCTCGAAGTCGCACGCGAGTCGAGTTTCGATCGGTTTTTCGTGACCGTCTCGGAAATTCAAAATACTGGCCATTCACGATGTATTAGCCCATGGTAAGTCGTATGAGCATGATTTCACGAAAAAACACGACGGTCATAAACTTTGCGCAGAGTCGAGATTCGATCGGTTTTTCGTGCACCGTCTCGGAAATTCAAAATACTGATCTTTCCCGTCTTATTAGCCCATGAGAAGTAGTATAAGCACGCTTTCGCAAAAAAATACGACGGTCATAAACTTTGCGCGAAGTCGCGCGCGAGTCGAGTTTCGATCGGTTATTCGTGCACCGTCTCGGAAATTCAAAATACTGGCCATTCACGATGTATTAGTCCATGGTAAGGCGTATGAGCATGGTTTCACGAGAAAACGTGACGGTCATAAACTTTGCGCAGAGTCGAGATTCGATCGGTTTTTCGTGCACCTTCTCGGAAATTCAAAATACTGGTCTTTCCCGTCTTATTAGCCCATGAGAAGTCGTACAAGCACGCTTTCGCAAAAAAATACGACGGTCATAAACTTTGCGCGAAGTCGCGCGCGAGTCGAGTTTCGATCGGTTATTCGTGCACCGTCTCGGAAATTCAAAATACTGGCCATTCACGATGTATTAGTCCATGGTAAGGCGTATGAGCATGGTTTCACGAGAAAACGTGACGGTCATAAACTTTGCGCAGAGTCGAGATTCGATCGGTTTTTCGTGCACCTTCTCGGAAATTCAAAATACTGGTCTTTCCCGTCTTATTAGCCCATGAGAAGTCGTACAAGCATGCTTTCGCAAAAAAATACGACGGTCAAAAACTTTGCGCGAAGTCGCGCGCGAGTCGAATTTCGATCGGTTTTTCGTGCACCGTCTCATTCTTCTGCTTGGAAAGGAATTCTGAAGGCAAGGCGATGGCTACGTAACAATATTTCTTATGTGATTTCTTCTGGAACCAATATTAATATGTGGTATGATCCTTGGGTGAATGGGAAAAGTATATTTCAGATATTTGGTGATAGAGTACGACAGGATCTGGGGGCTCCCAAAGACTGGAAGGTTTCTGAATTCATTAACAATGGTACTTGGTGTCTTCCCAACCCTACCTCCCCTGACATGTTATTACTTTGGCCGACTATTAGGGCTATTCCAATCATGAACAACTATTCAGATATGCTTATTTGGCTTCATGATAACGGTAAATTTAGTGCTACATCTGCATGGAACCAAATTAGACGACGAAACAACAAGTGGATCCAAAGTAGTTGGACATGGGATAGTCCATGCTCACAGCGACATTCCTTATGTACATGGCAGGCCCTTCTCGGCAAACTTCCTACGATGGACAATATGCAGCGAAGAGGTATTTATATTGTAAATCGGTGCTCTTTGTGTATGCAAAATGAAGAAAGTGTTGACCATCTCTACTTTGCTTGTGATTATTCATCTTGGATATGGAAGGAGATCTTGAAGCGATTTGATTTGCAAAGGCTACCACGGCCAAACCTGCATCATGAATTAGAAATGCTTATGCAAAGCTTCTCAAGAAAGGGGCCTCTTACACAACTAGCAAGAATTATATTCAGAAGTGCTATATGGTGGATTTGGAAGGAGAGGTGTGGCAGAATTTTTGAGTGTCACAACATGAACAAAGCTCAAATTCTGATAGAGATTCTTCAGGACTCACGATCATGTATGGAGCAAGAATTGAATACAGAGCACCTAACAAGAAGAGAGAAAGATATTTTCACAAGATTCAATTTTTCCATTCGTCAAGAATCACTCGAATAATGATGAAGATTGTAATGTATTATATGGGGCAAAGCTTATATTTTGTGATGAAATTCAAAATACTTGTCTTTCCCGTCTTATTAGCCCATGAGAAGTCGTACAGGCACGCTTTCGCAAAAAAATACGACGGTCATAAACTTTGCTCCAAGTCGCGCGCGAGTCGAGTTTCGATCGGTTTTTCGTGACCGTCTCGGAAATTCAAAATACTGGCCATTCACGATGTATTAGGCCATGGTAAGTCGTATGAGCATGATTTCACGAAAAAACGCGACGGTCATAAACTTTGCGCAGAGTCGAGATTCGATCGGTTTTTCGTGCACCGTCTCGGAAATTCAAAATACTGGTCTTTCCCGTCTTATTAGCCCATGAGAAGTAGTACAAGCACGCTTTCGCAAAAAAAAATACGACGGTGCTTGTGTAGACAAAGCTTCTTTGTACAAATCTTTTACAAAATACAATATCTTTACTTACCAAAAAAAAAAAAAAAAAATACGACGGTCATAAACTTTGCGCGAAATCGCACGCGAGTCGAGTTTCGATCGGTTTTTCGTGCACCATCTCGAAAATTCAAAATACTGGCCATTCACGATGTATTAGCCCATGGTAAGTCGTATGAGCATGGTTTCACGAGAAAACGCGACGGTCATAAACTTTGCGCAGAGTCGAGATTCGATCGGTTTTTCGTGCACCGTCTCGGAAATTCAAAATACTGGTCTTTACCGTCTTATTAGCCCATGAGAAGTCGTACAAGCATGCTTTCGCAAAAAAATACGACGGTCAAAAACTTTGCGCGAAGTCGCGCACGATTCGAATTTCGATCGATTTTTCGTGCACCGTCTCGGAAATTCAAAATACTTGTCTTTCCCGTCTTATTAGCCCATGAGAAGTCGTACAGGCACGCTTTCGCAAAAAAATACGACAGTCATAAACTTTGCTCGAAGTCGCGCGCGAGTCGAGTTTCGATCGGTTTTTCGTGCACCGTCTCGGAAATTCAAAATACTGGCCATTCACGATGTATTAGTCCATGGTAAGTCGTATGAGCATGGTTTCACGAGAAAATGCGACGGTCATAAACTTTGCGCAGAGTCGAGATTCGATCGGTTTTTCGTGCACCGTCTCGGAAATTCAAAATACTGGTCTTTCCCGTCTTATTAGCCCATGAGAAGTCGTACAGGCACGCTTTCGCAAAAAAATACGACGGTCATAAACTTTGCGCGAAGTCGCGCGCGAGTCGAGTTTCGATCGGTTTTTTCGTTGCACCGTCTCAGAAATTCAAAATACTGGCCAATCACGATGTATTAGTCCATGGTAAGTCGTATGAGCATGGTTTCACGAGAAAACGCGACGGTCATAAACTTTGCGCAGAGTCGAGATTCGATCGGTTTTTCGTGCACCGTCTCGGAAATTCAAAATACTGGTCTTTCCCGTCTTATTTGCCCATGAGGAGTCGTACAAGCATGCTTTCGCAAAAAAATACGACGGTCAAAAACTTTGCGCGAAGTCGCGCGCGAGTCGAGATTCGATCGGTTTTTCGTGCACCGTCTCGGAAATTCAAAATACTAGTCTTTCCCGTCTTATTAGCCCATGAGAAGTCGTACAGGCACGCTTTCGCAAAAAAATACGACGGTCATAAACTTTGCGCGAAGTCGCGCGCGAGTCGAGTTTCGATCGGTTATTCGTGCACCGTCTCGGAAATTCAAAATACTGGCCATTCACGATGTATTAGTCCATGGTAAGTCGTATGAGCATGGTTTCACGAGAAAACGTGACGGTCATAAACTTTGCGCAGAGTCGAGATTCGATCGGTTTTTCGTGCACCTTCTCGGAAATTCAAAATACTGGTCTTTCCCGTCTTATTAGCCCATGAGAAGTCGTACAAGCATGCTTTCGCAAAAAAATACGACGGTCAAAAACTTTGCGCGAAGTCGCGCGCGAGTCGAATTTCGATCGGTTTTTCGTGCACCGTCTCATTCTTCTGCTTGGAAAGGAATTCTGAAGGCAAGGCGATGGCTACGTAACAATATTTCTTATGTGATTTCTTCTGGAACCAATATTAATATGTGGTATGATCCTTGGGTGAATGGGAAAAGTATATTTCAGATATTTGGTGATAGAGTACGACAGGATCTGGGGGCTCCCAAAGACTGGAAGGTTTCTGAATTCATTAACAATGGTACTTGGTGTCTTCCCAACCCTACCTCCCCTGACATGTTATTACTTTGGCCGACTATTAGGGCTATTCCAATCATGAACAACTCTTCAGATATGCTTATTTGGCTTCATGATAACGGTAAATTTAGTGCTACATCTGCATGGAACCAAATTAGACGACGAAACAACAAGTGGATCCAAAGTAGTTGGACATGGGATAGTCCATGCTCACAGCGACATTCCTTATGTACATGGCAGGCCCTTCTCGGCAAACTTCCTACGATGGACAATATGCAGCGAAGAGGTATTTATATTGTAAATCGGTGCTCTTTGTGTATGCAAAATGAAGAAAGTGTTGACCATCTCTACTTTGCTTGTGATTATTCATCTTGGATATGGAAGGAGATCTTGAAGCGATTTGATTTGCAAAGGCTACCACGGCCAAACCTGCATCATGAATTAGAAATGCTTATGCAAAGCTTCTCAAGAAAGGGGCCTCTTACACAACTAGCAAGAATTATATTCAAAAGTGCTATATGGTGGATTTGGAAGGAGAGGTGTGGCAGAATTTTTGAGTGTCACAACATGAACAAAGCTCAAATTCTGATAGAGATTCTTCAGGACTCACGATCATGTATGGAGCAAGAATTGAATACAGAGCACCTAACAAGAAGAGAGAAAGATATTTTCACAAGATTCAATTTTTCCATTCGTCAAGAATCACTCGAATAATGATGAAGATTGTAATGTATTATATGGGGCAAAGCTTATATTTTGTGATGAAATTCAAAATACTTGTCTTTCCCGTCTTATTAGCCCATGAGAAGTCGTACAGGCACGCTTTCGCAAAAAAATACGACGGTCATAAACTTTGCTCCAAGTCGCGCGCGAGTTGAGTTTCGATCGGTTTTTCATGACCGTCTCGGAAATTCAAAATAATGGCCATTCACGATGTATTAGGCCAAGGTAAGTCGTATGAGCATGATTTCACGAAAAAATGCGACGGTCATAAACTTTGCGCAGAGTCGAGATTCGATCGGTTTTTCGTGCACCGTCTCGGAAATTCAAAATACTGGTCTTTCCCGTCTTATTAGCCCATGAGAAGTAGTACAAGCACGCTTTCGCAAAAAAATACGACGGTCATAAACTTTGCGCGAAGTCGCGCGCGAGTCGAGTTTCGATCGGTTTTTCGTGCACCGTCTCGGAAATTCAAAATACTGGCAATTCACGATGTATTAGTCCATGGTAAGTCGTATGAGCATGGTTTCACGAGAAAACGCGACGGTCATAAACTTTGCGCAGAGTCAAGATTCGATCGGTTTTTCGTGCACCGTCTCGGAAATTCAAAATACTGGTCTTTCCCGTCTTATTAGCCCATGTGAAGTCGTACAAGCATGCTTTCGCAAAAAAATACGACGGTCAAAAACTTTGCGCGAAGTCGCGCGCGATTCGAATTTCGATCGGTTTTTCGTGCACCGTCTCGGAAATTCAAAATACTTGTCTTTCCCGTCTTATTAGCCCATGAGAAGTCGTACAGGCACGTTTTCGCAAAAAAATACGACGGTCATAAACTTTGCTCGAAGTCGCGCGCGAGGCGAGTTTCGATCGGTTTTTCGTGACCGTCTCGGAAATTCAAAATACTGGCCATTCACGATGTATTAGCCCATGGTAAGTCGTATGAGCATGATTTCATGAAAAAACGCGACGGTCATAAACTTTGCGCAGAGTCGAGATTCGATCGGTTTTTCGTGCACCGTCTCGGAAATTCAAAATACTGGTCTTTCCCGTCTTATTAGCCCATGAGAAGTCGTACAGGCACGCTTTCGCAAATTCAAAAATACGACGGTCATAAACTTTGCGCGAAGTCACGCGCGAGTCGAATTTCGATCGATTTTTCGTGCACCGTCTCGGAAATTCAAAATACTTGTCTTTCCCGTCTTATTAGCCCATGAGAAGTCGTACAGGCACGCTTTCGCAAAAAAATACGACAGTCATAAACTTTGCTCGGAGTCACGCGCGAGGCGAGTTTCGATCGGTTTTTCGTGACCGTCTCGGAAATTCAAAATACTGGCCATTCACGATGTATTAGGCCATGGTAAGTCGTATGAGCATGATTTCACGAAAAAACGTGACGGTCATAAACTTTGCGCAGAGTCGAGATTCGATCGGTTTTTCGTGCACCGTCTCGGAAATTCAAAATACTGGTCTTTCCCGTCTTATTAGCCCATGAGAGTAGTACAAGCACGCTTTCATAAAAAAATATGACGGTCATAAACTTTGCGCGAAGTCGCGCGCGAGTCGAGTTTCGATCGGTTTTTCGTGCACCGTCTCGAAAATTCAAAATACTAGCCATTCATGAAGTATTAGCCCATGGTAAGTCGTATGAGTATGGTTTCACGAAAAAACGCGACGGTCATAAACTTTGCGCAGAGTCGAGATTCGATCGGTTTTTCGTGCACCGTCTCGGAAATTCAAAATACTGGTCTTTCCCGTCTTATTAGCCCATGAGAAGTCGTACAGGCACGCTTTCGCAAAAAAATACGACGGTCATAAACTTTGCGCGAAGTCGCGCGCGAGTCGAGTTTCGATAGGTTTTTCGTGCACCGTCTCGGAAATTCAAAATACCTGTCTTTCCCGTCTTATTAGCCCATTAGAAGTCGTACAGGCACGCTTTCGCAAAAAAATACGACGGTCATAAACTTTGCGGGAAGTCGCGCGCGAGTCGAGTTTCGATCGGTTTTTCGTGCACCGTCTCAGAAATTCAAAATACTGGCCATTCACGATGTATTAGTCCATGGTAAGTCGTATGAGCATGGTTTAAGGAAAAAACGCGACGGTCATAAACTTTGCGCAGAGTCGAGATTCGATCGGTTTTTCGTGCACCGTCTCGAAAATTCAAAATACTGGTCTTTCCCGTCTTATTAGCCCATGAGAAGTCGTACAGGCACGCTTTCACAAAAAAATACGCCGGTCATAAACTTTGCGCGATGAGTTTGATGAAGCGTGCCCATTTCACCTTCTTTAGGTGGGTGCAATCTTCTCGACTACACTAAGAGACTTCAGGCTTTAGTTTATGGCTTGTGTAGACAAAGCTTCTTTGTACAAATCTTTTACAAAATACAATATCTTTACTTACCATAAAAAAGGTCATAAACTTTGCGCGAAGTCGCGCGCGAGTCGAGTTTCGATCGGTTTTTCGTGCACCGTCTCGGAAATTCAAAATACTGGCCATTCACGATGTATTAGTCCATGGTAAGTCGTATGAGCATGGTTTCACGAGAAAACGCGACGGTCATAAACTTTGCGCAGAGTCGAGATTCGATCGGTTTTTCGTGCACCGTCTCGGAAATTCAAAATACTGGTCTTTCCCGTCTTATTTGCCCATGAGAAGTCGTACAATATGCTTTCGCAAAAAAACACGACGGTCATAAACTTTGCGCGAAGTCGCGCGCGAGTCGAGTTTCGATCGGTTTTTCGTGCACCGTCTCGGAAATTCAAAATACTTGTCTTTCCCGTCTTATTAGCCCATGAGAAGTCGTACAGGCACGCTTTCGCAAAAAAATACGACGGTCATAAACTTTGCGCGAAGTCGCGCGCGAGTCGAGTTTCGATCGGTTTTTCGTGCACCGTCTCGGAAATTCAAAATACTGGCCATTCACGATGTATTAGTCCATGGTAAGTCGTATGAGCATGGTTTCACGAGAAAACGCGACGGTCATAAACTTTGCGCAGAGTCGAGATTCGATCGGTTTTTCGTGCACCGTCTCGGAAATTCAAAATACTGGTTTTTCCCGTCTTATTAGCCCATGAGAAGTCGTACAAGCATGCTTTCGCAAAAAAATACGACGGTCAAAAACTTTGCGCGAAGTCGCGCGCGAGTCGAATTTCGATCGGTTTTTCGTGCACCGTCTCGGAAATTCAAAATACTTGTCTTTCCCGTCTTATTAGCCCATGGGAAGTCGTACAGGCACGCTTTCGCAAAAAAATACGACGGTCATAAACTTTGCGCGAAGTCGCGCGCGAGTCGAGTTTCGATCGGTTTTTCGTGCACCATCTCAGAAATTCAAAATACTGGCCATTCACGATGTATTAGTCCATGGTAAGTCGTATGAGCATGGTTTCAGGAAAAAACGCGACGGTCATAAACTTTGCGCAGAGTCGAGATTCGATCGGTTTTTCGTGCACCGTCTCGGAAATTCAAAATACTGGTCTTTCCCGTCTTATTAGCCCATGAGAAGTCGTACAGGCACGCTTTCACAAAAAAATACGACGGTCATAAACTTTGCGCGAAGTCGCGCGCGAGTCGAGTTTCGATCGGTTTTTCGTGCACCGTCTCGAAAATTCAAAATACTGGTCTTTCCCGTTTTATTAGCCCATGAGAAGTAGTACAGGCACGCTTTCGCAAAAAAATACGACGGTCATAAACTTTGCGCGAAGTCGCGCGCGAGTCGAGTTTCGATCGGTTTTTCGTGCACCGTCTCAGAAATTCAAAATACTGGCCATTGACGATGTATTAGTCCATGGTAAGTCGTATGAGCATGGTTTCAGGAAAAAAACGCGACGGTCATAAACTTTGCGCAGAGTCGAGATTCGATCGGTTTTTCGTGCACCGTCTCGAAAATTCAAAATACTGGTCTTTCCCGTCTTATTAGCCCATGAGAAGTCGTACAGGCACGCTTTCACAAAAAAATACGACGGTCATAAACTTTGCGCGATGAGTTTGATGAAGCGTGCCCATTTCACCTTCTTTAGGTGGGTGCAATCTTCTCGACTACACTAAGAGACTTCAGGCTTTAGTTTATGGCTTGTGTAGACAAAGTTTCTTTGTACAAATCTTTTACAAAATACAATATCTTTACTTACCAAAAAAAAGGTCATAAACTTTGCGCGAAGTCGCGCGCGAGTCGAGTTTCGATCGGTTTTTCGTGCACCGTCTCGGAAATTCAAAATACTGGCCATTCATGATGTATTAGTCCACGGTAAGTCGTATGAGCATGGTTTCACGAGAAAACGCGACGGTCATAAACTTTGCGCAGAGTCGAGATTCGATCGGTTTTTCGTGCACCGTCTCGGAAATTCAAAATACTGGTCTTTCCCGTCTTATTTGCCCATGAGAAGTCGTACAAGCATGCTTTCGCAAAAAAATACGACGGTCATAAACTTTGCGCGAAGTCGCGCGCGAGTCGAGTTTCGATCGGTTTTTCGTGCACCGTCTCGGAAATTCAAAATACTTGTCTTTCCCGTCTTATTAGCCCATGAGAAGTCGTACAGGCACGCTTTCGCAAAAAAATACGACGGTCATAAACTTTGCGCGAAGTCGCGCGCGAGTCGAGTTTCGATCGGTTTTTCGTGCACCGTCTCGGAAATTCAAAATAATGGCCATTCACGATGTATTAGTCCATGGTAAGTCGTATGAGCATGGTTTCACGAGAAAATGCGACGGTCATAAACTTTGCGCAGACTCGAGATTCGATCGGTTTTTCGTGCACCGTCTCGGAAATTCAAAATACTGGTCTTTCCCGTCTTATTTGCCCATGAGAAGTCGTACAAGCATGCTTTCGCAAAAAAAAAATACGACGGTGGCCCTTCTCGGCAAACTTCCTTCGTTGGACAATATGCAGCGAAGAGGTATTTATATTGTAAATCGGTGCTCTTTGTGTATGCAAAATGAAGAAAGTGTTGACCATCTCTACTTTGCTTGTGATTATTCATCTTGGATATGGAAGGAGATCTTGAAGCGATTTGATTTTCAAAGACTACCACGGCCAAACTTGCATCATGAATTAGAAATGCTTATGCAAAGCTTCTCAAGAAAGGGGCCTCTTACACAACTAGCACGAATTATATTCAGATGTGCTATTTGGTGGATTTGGAAGGAGAGGTGTGGCAGAATTTTTGAGTGTCACAACATGAAGAAAGCTCAAATTCTGATAGAGATTCTTCAGGACTCACGATCATGTATGGAGCAAGAATTGAATACAGAGCACCTAACAAGAAGAGAGAAAGATATTTTCACAAGATTCAATTTTTCCATTCGTCAAGAATCACTCGAATAATGATGAAGATTGTAATTATATGGGGCAAAGCTTATATTTTGTGATGTATCCACAAGTAGTCCAGAACAGTCTAGCTATTGCATTTTATTATTTATTAACTTCCTTATGCTACTCTTGGAGATGAGTTTGATGAAGCGTGCTCACTTCACCTTCTTTAGGTGGGGTGCAATCTTCTCGACTACACTAAGAGACTTCAGGCTTTAGTCTATGGCTTGTGTAGACAAAGCTTGCGCGAAGTCGCGACGGTCATAAACTGGTCTTTCCCGTCTTATTAGCCCATGAGAAGTAGTACAGGCACGCTTTCGCAAAAAAATACGACGGTCATAAACTTTGCGCGAAGTCGCGCGCGAGTCGAGTTTCGATCGGTTTTTCGTGCACTGTCTCAGAAATTCAAAATACTGGCCATTCACGATGTATTAGTCCATGGTAAGTCGTATGAGCATGGTTTCAGGAAAAAACGCGACGGTCATAAACTTTGCGCAGAGTCGAGATTCGATCGGTTTTTCGTGCACCGTCTCGGAAATTCAAAATACTGGTCTTTCCCGTCTTATTAGCCCATGAGAAGTCGTACAGGCACGCTTTCACAAAAAAATACGACGGTCATAAACTTTGCGCGAAGTCGCGCGCGAGTCGAGTTTCGATCGGTTTTTCGTGCACCGTCTCGAAAATTCAAAATACTGGTCTTTCCCGTCTTATTAGCCCATGAGAAGTAGTACAGGCACGCTTTCGCAAAAAAATACGACGGTCATAAACTTTGCGCGAAGTCGCGCGCGAGTCGAGTTTCGATCGGTTTTTCGTGCACCGTCTCAGAAATTCAAAATACTGGCCATTCACGATGTATTAGTCCATGGTAAGTCGTATGAGCATGGTTTCAGGAAAAAACGCGACGGTCATAAACTTTGCGCAGAGTCGAGATTCGATCGGTTTTTCGTGCACCGTCTCGAAAATTCAAAATACTGGTCTTTCCCGTCTTATTAGCCCATGAGAAGTCGTACAAGCATGCTTTCGCAAAAAAATACGACGGTCAAAAACTTTTCGCGAAGTCACGCGCGATTCGAATTTCGATCGATTTTTCGTGCACCGTCTCGGAAATTCAAAATACTTGTCTTTCCCGTCTTATTAGCCCATGAGAAGTCGTACAGGCACGCATTCGCAAAAAAATACGACAGTCATAAACTTTGCTCGGAGTCACGCGCGAGGCGAGTTTCGATCGGTTTTTCGTGACCGTCTCGGAAATTCAAAATACTGGCCATTCACGATGTATTAGCCCATGGTAAGTCGTATGAGCATGATTTCACGAAAAAACGTGATGGTCATAAACTTTGCGCAGAGTCGAGATTCGATCGGTTTTTCGTGCACCGTCTCGGAAATTCAAAATACTGGTCTTTCCCGTCTTATTAGCCCATGAGAGTAGTACAAGCACGCTTTCGTAAAAAAATATGACGGTCATAAACTTTGCGCGAAGTCGCGCGCGAGTCGAGTTTCGATCGGTTTTTCGTGCACCGTCTCGAAAATTCAAAATACTAGCCATTCATGAAGTATTAGCCCATGGTAAGTCGTATGAGTATGGTTTCACGAAAAAACGCGACGGTCATAAACTTTGCGCAGAGTCGAGATTCGATCGGTTTTTCGTGCACCGTCTCGGAAATTCAAAATACTGGTCTTTCCCGTCTTATTTGCCCATGAGAAGTCGTACAGGCACGCTTTCGCAAAAAAATACGACGGTCATAAACTTTGCGCGAAGTCGCGCGCGAGTCGAGTTTCGATAGGTTTTTCGTGCACCGTCTCGGAAATTCAAAATACCTGTCTTTCCCGTCTTATTAGCCCATGAGAAGTCATACAGGCACGCTTTCGCAAAAAAATACGACGGTCATAAACTTTGCGCGAAGTCGCGCGCGAGTCGAGTTTCGATCGGTTTTTCGTGCACCATCTCGGAAATTCAAAATACTGGCCATTCACGATGTATTAGTCCATGGTAAGTCGTATGAGCATGGTTTCACGAGAAAACGCGACGGTCATAAACTTTGCGCAGAGTCGAGATTCGATCGGTTTTTCGTGCACCGTCTCGGAAATTCAAAATACTGGTCTTTCCCGTCTTATTAGCCCATGAGAAGTCGTACAAGCATGCTTTCGCAAAAAAATACGACGGTCATAAACTTTGCGCGAAGTCGCGCGCGAGTCGAGTTTCGATCGGTTTTTCGTGCACCGTCTCGGAAATTCAAAATACTTGTCTTTCCCGTCTTATTAGCCCATGAGAAGTCATACAGGCACGCTTTCGCAAAAAAATACGACGGTCATAAACTTTGCGCGAAGTCGCGCGCGAGTCGAGTTTCGATCGGTTTTTCGTGCACCATCTCGGAAATTCAAAATACTGGCCATTCACGATGTATTAGTCCATGGTAAGTCGTATGAGCATGGTTTCACGAGAAAACGCGACGGTCATAAACTTTGCGCAGAGTCGAGATTCGATCGGTTTTTCGTGCACCGTCTCGGAAATTCAAAATACTTGTCTTTCCCGTCTTATTAGCCCATGAGAAGTCGTACAGGCACGCTTTCGCAAAAAAATACGACGGTCATAAACTTTGCGCGAAGTCGCGCGCGAGTCGAGTTTCGAACGGTTTTTCGTGCACCGTCTCGGAAATTCAAAATACTGGCCATTCACGATGTATTAGTCCATGGTAAGTCGTACGAGCATGGTTTCACGAGAAAACGCGACGGTCATAAACTTTGCGCAGAGTCGAGATTCGATCGGTTTTTCGTGCACCATCTCGGAAATTCAAAATACTGGTCTTTCCCGTCTTATTTGCCCATGAGAAGTCGTACAAGCATGCTGTCGCAAAAAAATACGACGGTCATAAACTTTGCGCGAAGTCGCGCGCGAGTCGAGTTTCGATCGGTTTTTCGTGCACCGTCTCGGAAATTCAAAATACTTGTCTTTCCCGTCTTATTAGCCCATGCGAAGTCGTACAGGCACGCTTTCGCAAAAAAATACGACGGTCATAAACTTTGCGCGAAGTCGCGCGCGAGTCGAGTTTCGATCGGTTTTTCGTGCACCGTCTCGGAAATTCAAAATACTGGCCATTCACGATGTATTAGTGCATGGTAAGTCGTATGAGCATGGTTTCACGAGAAAACGCGACGGTCATAAACTTTGCGCAGAGTCGAGATTCGATCGGTTTTTCGTGCACCGTCTCGGAAATTCAAAATACTGGTCTTTCCCGTCTTATTTGCCCATGAGAAGTCGTACAAGCATGCTTTCGCAAAAAAATACGACGGTCATAAACTTTGCGCGAAGTCGCGCGCGAGTCGAGTTTCGATCGGTTTTTCGTGCACCGTCTCGGAAATTCAAAATACTTGTCTTTCCCGTCTTATTAGCCCATGAGAAGTCGTACAGGCACGCTTTCGCAAAAAAATACGACGGTCATAAACTTTGCGCGAAGTCGCGCGCGAGTCGAGTTTCGATCGGTTTTTCGTGCACCGTCTCGGAAATTCAAAATACTGGCCATTCACGATGTATTAGTGCATGGTAAGTCGTATGAGCATGGTTTCACGAGAAAACGCGACGGTCATAAACTTTGCGCAGAGTCGAGATTCGATCGGTTTTTCGTGCACCGTCTCGGAAATTCAAAATACTGGTCTTTCCCGTCTTATTTGCCCATGAGAAGTCGTACAAGCATGCTTTCGCAAAAAAATACGACGGTCATAAACTTTGCGCGAAGTCGCGCGCGAGTCGAGTTTCGATCGGTTTTTCGTGCACCGTCTCGGAAATTCAAAATACTTGTCTTTCCCGTCTTATTAGCCCATGAGAAGTCATACAGGCACGCTTTCGCAAAAAAATACGACGGTCATAAACTTTGCGCGAAGTCGCGCGCGAGTCGAGTTTCGATCGGTTTTTCGTGCACCATCTCGGAAATTCAAAATACTGGCCATTCACGATGTATTAGTCCATGGTAAGTCGTATGAGCATGGTTTCACGAGAAAACGCGACGGTCATAAACTTTGCGCAGAGTCGAGATTCGATCGGTTTTTCGTGCACCGTCTCGGAAATTCAAAATACTGGTCTTTCCCGTCTTATTAGCCCATGAGAAGTCGTACAAGCATGCTTTCGCAAAAAAATACGACGGTCAAAAACTTTGCGCGAAGTCGCGCGCGAGTCGAATTTCGATCGGTTTTTCGTGCACCGTCTCGGAAATTCAAAATACTTGTCTTTCCCGTCTTATTAGCCCATGAGAAGTCGTACAGGCACGCTTTCGCAAAAAAATACGACGGTCATAAACTTTGCTCCAAGTCGCGCGCGAGTCGAGTTTCGATTGGTTTTTCGTGCACCGTCTCGGAAATTCAAAATACTGGCCATTCACGATGTATTAGTCCATGGTAAGTCGTATGGGCATGGTTTCACGAGAAAACGCGACGGTCATAAACTTTGCGCAGAGTCGAGATTCGATCGGTTTTTCGTGCACCGTCTCGGAAATTCAAAATACTGGTCTTTCCCGTCTTATTAGCCCATGAGAAGTCGTACAAGCATGCTTTCGCAAAAAAATACGACGGTCAAAAACTTTGCGCGAAGTCGCGCGTGATTCGAATTTCGATTGGTTTTTCGTGCACCGTCTCAGAAATTCAAAATACTGGCTATTCACGATTTATTAGTCCATGGTAAGTCGTATGAGCATGGTTTCAGGAAAAAACGTGACGGTCATAAACTTTGCGCAGAGTCGAGATTCGATCGGTTTTTTGTGCACCGTCTCGGAAATTCAAAATACTGGTCTTTCCCGTCTTATTAGCCCATGAGAAGTCGTACAGGCACGCTTTCACAAAAAAATACGACGGTCATAAACTTTGCGCGAAGTCGCGCGCGAGTCGAGTTTCGATCGGTTTTTCGTGCACCGTCTCGGAAATTCAAAATACTGGCCATTCACGATGTATTAGTCAATGGTAAGTCGTATGAGCATGGTTTCACGAGAAAACGCGACGGTCATAAACTTTGCGCAGAGTCGAGATTCGATCGGTTTTTCGTGCACCGTCTCGGAAATTCAAAATACTGGTCTTTCCCGTCTTATTTGCCCATGAGAAGCCGTACAAGCATGCTTTCGCAAAAAAATACGACGGTCATAAACTTTGCGCGAAGTCGCGCGCGAGTCGAGTTTCGATCGGTTTTTCGCGCACCGTCTCGGAAATTCAAAATACTTGTCTTTCCCATCTTATTAGCCCATGAGAAGTAGTACAAGCACGCTTTCGCAAAAAAATACGACGGTCAGAAACTTTGCGCGAAGTCGCGCGCGAGTCGAGTTTCGATCGGTTTTTCGTGCACCGTCTCGGAAATTCAAAATACTTGTCTTTCCCGTCTTATTAGCCCATGATGAAGTCGTACAAGCATGCTTTCGCAAAAAAATACGACGGTCAAAAACTTTGCGCGAAGTCGCGCGCGAGTCGAATTTCGATCGGTTTTTCGTGCACTGTCTCGGAAATTCAAAATACTTGTCTTTCCCGTCTTATTAGCCCATGAGAAGTCGTACAGGCACGCTTTCGCAAAAAAATACGACGGTCATAAACTTTGCTCCAAGTCGCGCGCGAGTCGAGTTTCGATCGGTTTTTCGTGACCGTCTCGGAAATTCAAAATACTGGCCATTCACGATGTATTAGGCCATGGTAAGTCTTATGAGCATGATTTCACAAAAAAACGCGACGGTCATACACTTTGCGCAGAGTCGAGATTCGATCGGTTTTTCGTGCACCGTCTCGGAAATTCAAAATACTGGTCTTTCCCGTCTTATTAGCCCATGAGAAGTAGTACAGGCACGCTTTCGCAAAAAAATACGACGGTCATAAACTTTGCGCGAAGTCGCGCGCGAGTCGAATTTCGTTCGGTTTTTCGTGCACCGTCTCGGAAATTCAAAATACCGGCCATTCACGATGTATTAGCCCATGGTAAGTCGTATGAGCATGATTTCACGAAAAAACGCGACGGTCATAAACTTTGCGCAGAGTCGAGATTCGATCGGTTTTTCGTGCACCGTCTCGGAAATTCAAAATACTGGTCTTTCCCGTCTTATTAGCCCATGAGAAGTAGTATAAGCACGCTTTCGCAAAAAAATACGACGGTCATAAACTTTGCGCGAAGTCGCGCGTGAGGCGAGTTTCGATCGGTTTTTCGTGCACCGTCTCAGAAATTCAAAATACTGGCCATTCACGATGTATTAGTCCATGGTAAGTCGTACGAGCATGGTTTCAGGAAAAAACGCGACGGTCATAAACTTTGCGCAGAGTCGAGATTCGATCGGTTTTTCGTGCACCGTCTCGGAAATTCAAAATACTGGTCTTTCCCGTCTTATTAGCCCATGAGAAGTCGTACAGGCACGCTTTCACAAAAAAATACGACGGTCATAAACTTTGCGCGAAGTCGCGCGCGAGGCGAGTTTCGATCGGTTTTTCGTGCACCGTCTCGGAAATTCAAAATACTGGCCATTCACGATGTATTAGTCCATGGTAAGTCGTATGAGCATGGTTTCACGAGAAAACGCGACGGTCATAAACTTTGCGCAGAGTCGAGATTCGATCGGTTTTTCGTGCACCGTCTCAGAAATTCAAAATACTGGTCTTTCACGTCTTATAAGCCCATGAGAAGTCGTACAGGCACGCTTTCGAAAAAAAATACGACGGTCATAAACTTTGCGCGAAGTCGCGCGCGAGTCGAGTTTCGATCGGTTTTTCGTGCACCGTCTCGAAAATTCAAAATACTGGCCATTCACGATGTATTAGCCCATGGTAAGTCGTATGAGCATGGTTTCACGAAAAACCGCGACGGTCATAAACTTTGCGCAGAGTCGAGATTCGATCGGTTTTTCGTGCACCGTCTCGGAAATCCCATGGTAAGTCGGATGAGCATGGTTTCACGAAAAAACGCGACGGTCATAAACTTTGCGCAGAGTCGAGATTCGATCGGTTTTTCGTGCACCATCTCGGAAATTCAAAATACTGGTCTTTCCCGTCTTATTAGCACATGAGAAGTCGTACAGGCACGCTTTCGCAAAAAAATACGACGGTCATAAACTTTGCGCGAAGTCGCGCGCGAGTCGAGTTTCGATCGGTTTTTCGTGCACCGTCTCAGAAATTCAAAATTCTGGCCATTCACGATGTATTAGCCCATGGTAAGTCGTATGAGCATGGTTTCAGGAGAAAACGCGACGGTCATAAACTTTGCGCAGAGTCGAGATTCGATCGGTTTTTCGTGCACCGTCTCGGAAATTCAAAATACTGGTCTTTACCGTCTTATTAGCCGATGAGAAGTCGTACAAGCACGGTTTCGCAAAAAAATACGACGGTCAAAAACTTTGCGCGAAGTCGCGCGCGAGTCGAGTTTCGATCGGTTTTTCGTGCCCCGTCTCAGAAATTCAAAATACTGGCCATTCACGAGGTATTAGCCCATGGTAAGTCGTATGAGCTTGGTTTCACGAGAAAACGCGACGGTCATAAACTTTGCGCAGAGTCGAGATTCGATCGGTTTTTCGTGCACCGTCTCGGAAATTCAATATACTGGTCTTTCCCGTCTTATTAGCCCCTGAGAAGTCGTACAGGCACGCTTTCGCAAAAAATACGACGGACATAAACTTTGCGCGAAGTCGCGCGCGAGTCGAGTTTCGATCGGTTTTTCGTGCACCGTCTTAGAAATTCAAAATACTGGACATTAACGATGTATTAGCCCATGGTAAGTCGTATGAGCATGGTTTCAGGAGAAAACGCGACGGCGAGATTCGATCGGTTTTTCGTGCACCGTTTCAGAAATTCAAAATACTGGTCTTTCCCGTTTTATTAGCCCATGAGAAGTCGTACACGCACGCTTTCGCAAAAAAATACGACGGTGAAAAACTTTGCATGAAGTCACGCGCGAGTCGAGTTTCGATCGATTTTTCGTGCACCGTCTCGAAAATTCAAAATACTTGTCTTTCCCGTCTTATTAGCCCATGAGACGTCGTACAGGCACGCTTTCACAAAAAAATACGACGGTCATAAACTTTGCGCGAAGTCGCGCGCGAGTCGAGTTTCGATCGATTTTTCGTGCACCGTCTCAGAAATTCAAAATACTGGCCATTCACGAGGTATTAGCCCATGGTAAGTCGTATGAGCTTGGTTTCACGAAAAAACACGACGGTCATAAACTTTGCGCAAAGTCAAGTTTCGATCGGTTTTTCGTGCACCGTCTCGGAAATTCAAAATACTTGTCTTTTCCGTCTTATTAGCCCTTGAGAAGTCGTACAGGCACGCTTTCGCAAAAAAATACGACGGTCATAAACTTTGCGCGAAGTCGCGCGCGAGTCGAGTTTCGATCGGTTTTTCGTGCACCATCTCGGAAATTCAAAATACTGGCCATTCACGATGTATTAGCTCATGGTAAGTCGGATGAGCATGGTTTCACGAAAAAATGCGACGGTCATAAACTTTGCGCAGAGTCGAGATTCGATCGGTTTTTCGTGCACCGTCTCGGAAATTCAAAATACTGGTCTTTCCCGTATTATTAGCCCATGAGAAGTCGTACAGGCACGCTTTCGCAAAAAAATACGACGGTCATAAACTTTGCGCGAAGTCGCGCGCGAGTCGTGTTTCGATCGGTTTTTCGTGCACCGTCTTAGAAATTCAAAATACTGGCCATTCACGATGTATTAGCCCATGGTAAGTCGTATGAGCATGGTTTCAGGAGAAAACGCGACGGTCATAAACTTTGCGCAGAGTCGAGATTCGATCGGTTTTTCGTGCACCATTTCGGAAATTCAAAATACTGGTCTTTCCCGTCTTATTAGCCCATGAGAAGTCGTACAAGCACGCTTTCGCAAAAAAATACGACGGTCAAAAACTTTGCGCGAAGTCGCGCGCGAGTCGAGTTTCGATCGGTTTTTCGTGCACCGTCTCAGAAATTCAAAATGCTGGCCATTCACGAGGTATTAGCCCATGGTAAGTCGTATGAGCTTGGTTTCACGAAAAAACGCGACGGTCATAAACTTTGCGCAGAGTCGAGATTCGATCGGTTTTTCGTGCACCGTCTTGGAAATTCAAAATACTGGTCTTTCCCGTCTTATTAGCTCATGAGAAGTCGTACAGGCACGTTTTCGCAAAAAAATACGACGGTCATAAACTTTGCGCGAAGTCGCGCGCGAGTCGAGTTTCGATCGGTTTTTCGTGCACCGTCTCGGAAATTCAAAATACTGGCCATTCACGATGTATTAGTCCATGGTAAGTCGTATGAGCATGGTTTCACGAGAAAACGCGACGGTCATAAACTTTGCGCAGAGTCGAGATTCGATCGGTTTTTCGTGCACCGTCTCGGAAATTGAAAATACTGGTCTTTCCCGTCTTATTAGCCCATGAGAAGTCGTACAAGCATGGTTTCGCAAAAAAATACGACGGTCAAAAACTTTGCGCGAAGTCGCGCGCGAGTCGAATTTCGATCGGTTTTTCGTGCACCGTCTCGGAAATTCAAAATACTAGTCTTTCCCGTCTTATTAGCCCATGAGAAGTCGTACAGGCATGCTTTCGCAAAAAAATACGACGGTCATAAACTTTGCGCGAAGTCGCGCGCGACTCGAGTTTCGATCGGTTTTTCGTGCACCGTCTCGGAAATTCAAAATACTTGCCATTCACGATATATTAGCCCATGGTAAGTCGTATGAGCATGGTTTCACGAAAAAACGCGACGGTCATAAACTTTGCGCAGAGTCGAGATTCGATCGGTTTTTCGTGCACCGTCTCGGAAATTCAAAATACTGGTCTTTCCCTTCTTATTAGCCCATGAGAAGTCGTACAGGCACGCTTTCGCAAAAAAATACGACGTTCATAAACTTTGCGCGAAGTCGCGCGCGAGTCGAGTTTCGATCGGTTTTTCGTGCACCGTCTCAGAAATTCAAAATACTGGCCATTCACGATGTATTAGCCCATGGTAAGTCGTATGAGCATGGTTTCAGTAGAAAACGCGACGGTCATAAACTTTGCGCAGAGTCGAGATTCGATCGATTTTTTGTGCAACGTCTCGGAAATTCAAAATACTAGTCTTTCCCGTCTTATTAGCCCATGAGAAGTCGTACAGGCACGCTTTCGCAAAAAAATACGACGTTCATAAACTTTGCGCGAAGTCGCGCGCGAGTCGTGTTTCGATCGGTTTTTCGTGCACCGTCTCGGAAATTCAAAATACTGGCCATTCACGATGTATTAGCCCATGGTAAGTCGTATGAGCATTGTTTCACGAAAAAACGCGACGGTCATAAACTTTGCGCAGAGTCGAGATTCGATCGGTTTTTCGTGCACCGTCTCGGAAATTCAAAATACTCGTCTTTCCCTTCTTATTAGCCCATGAGAAGTCGTACAGGCACGCTTTCGCAAAAAAATACGACGTTCATAAACTTTGCGCGAAGTCGCGCGCGAGTCGAGTTTCGATCGGTTTTTCGTGCACCGTCTCAGAAATTCAAAATACTGGCCATTCACGATGTATTAGCCCATGGTAAGTCGTATGAGCATGGTTTCAGTAGAAAACGCGACGGTCATAAACTTTGCGCAGAGTCGAGATTCGATCGATTTTTCGTGCAACGTCTCGGAAATTCAAAATACTAGTCTTTCCCGTCTTATTAGCCCATGAGAAGTCGTACAGGCATGCTTTCGCAAAAAAATACGACGGTCATAAACTTTGCGCGAAGTCGCGCGCGAGTCGAGTTTCGATCGGTTTTTCGTGCACCGTCTCGGAAATTCAAAATACTGGCCATTCACGATGTATTAGTCCATGGTAAGTCGTATGAGCATGGTTTCACGAGAAAACGCGACGGTCATAAACTTTGCGCAGAGTCGAGATTCGATCGGTTTTTCGTGCACCGTCTCGGAAATTCAAAATACTGGTCTTTCCCGTCTTATTTGCCCATGAGAAGTCGTACAAGCATGCTTTCGCAAAAAAATACGACGGTCATAAACTTTGCGCGAAGTCGCGCGCGAGGCGAGTTTCGATCGGTTTTTCGTGCACCGTCTCAGAAATTCAAAATACTGGCCATTCACGATGTATTAGTCCATGGTAAGTCGTACGAGCATGGTTTCAGGAAAAAACGCGACGGTCATAAACTTTGCGCAGAGTCGAGATTCGATCGGTTTTTCGTGCACCGTCTCGGAAATTCAAAATACTGGTCTTTCCCGTCTTATTAGCCCATGAGAAGTCGTACAGGCACGCTTTCACAAAAAAATACGACGGTCATAAACTTTGCGCGAAGTCGCGCGCGAGGCGAGTTTCGATCGGTTTTTCGTGCACCGTCTCGGAAATTCAAAATACTGGCCATTCACGATGTATTAGTCCATGGTAAGTCGTATGAGCATGGTTTCACGAGAAAACGCGACGGTCATAAACTTTGCGCAGAGTCGAGATTCGATCGGTTTTTCGTGCACCGTCTCGGAAATTCAAAATACTGGTCTTTCACGTCTTATAAGCCCATGAGAAGTCGTACAGGCACGCTTTCGAAAAAAAATACGACGGTCATAAACTTTGCGCGAAGTCGCGCGCGAGTCGAGTTTCGATCGGTTTTTCGTGCACCGTCTCGAAAATTCAAAATACTGGCCATTCACGATGTATTAGCCCATGGTAAGTCGTATGAGCATGGTTTCACGAAAAACCGCGACGGTCATAAACTTTGCGCAGAGTCGAGATTCGATCGGTTTTTCGTGCACCGTCTCGGAAATTCAAAATACTGGTCTTTCCTGTCTTATTAGCCCATGAGAAGTAGTACAAGCACGCTTTCGCAAAAAAATACGACGGTCATAAACTTTGCGCGAAGTCGCGCGCGAGTCGAGTTTCGATCGGTTTTTCGTGCACCGTCTCGAAAATTCAAAATACTGGCCATTCACGATGTATTAGCCCATGGTAAGTCGTATGAGCATGGTTTCACGAAAAAACGCGACGGTCATAAACTTTGCGCAGAGTCGAGATTCGATCGGTTTTTCGTGCACCGTCTCGGAAATTCAAAATACTGGTCTTTCCCGTCTTATTAGCCCATGAGAAGTCGTACAAGCATGCTTTCGCAAAAAAATACGTCGGTCAAAAACTTTGCGCGAAGTCGCGCGCGATTCGAATTTCGATCGATTTTTCGTGCACCGTCTCGGAAATTCAAAATACTTGTCTTTCCCGACTTATTAGCCCATGAGAAGTCGTACAGGCACGCTTTCGCAAAAAAATACGACAGTCATAAACTTTGCTCGAAGTCGCGCGCGAGTCGAGTTTCGATCGGTTTTTCGTGACCGTCTCGGAAATTCAAAATACTGGCCATTCACGATGTATTAGCCCATGGTAAGTCGTATGAGCATGATTTCACGAAAAAACGCGACGGTCATAAACTTTGCGCAGAGTCGAGATTCGATCGGTTTTTCGTGCACCGTCTCGGAAATTCAAAATACTGGTCTTTCCCGTCTTATTAGCCCATGAGAAGTCGTACAAGCATGCTTTCACAAAAAAATACGACGGTCAAAAACTTTGCGCGAAGTCGCGCACGATTCGAATTTCGATCGGTTTTTCGTGCACCGTCTCAGAAATTCAAAATACTGGCCATTCACGATGTATTAGCCCATGGTAAGTCGTATGAGCTTGGTTTCACGAAAAAACGCGACGGTCATAAACTTTGCGCAGAGTCGAGATTCGATCGGTTTTTCGTGCACCGTCTCGGAAATTCAAAATACTGGTCTTTCCCGTCTTATTAGCCCATGAGAATTCATACAGGCACGCTTTCGCAAAAAAATACGACGGTCATAAACTTTGCGCGAATTCGCGTGCGAGTCGAGTTTCGATCGGTTTTTCGTGAACCGTCTCGGAAATTCAAAATACTGGTCTTTCCCGTCTTATTAGCCCATGAGAAGTCGTACAGGCATGCTTTCGCAAAAAAATACGACGGTCATAAACTTTGCGCGAAGTCGCGCGCGAGTCGAGTTTCGATCGGTTTTTCGTGCACCGTCTCGGAAATTCAAAATACTGGCCATTCACGATGTATTAGTCCATGGTAAGTCGTATGAGCATGGTTTCACGAAAAAACGCGACGGTCATAAACTTTGCGCAGAGTCGAGATTCGATCGGTTTTTCGTGCACCGTCTCGGAAATTCAAAATACTTGTCTTTCCCATCTTATTAGCCCATGAGAAGTCGTACAGGCACGCTTTCGCAAAAAAATACGACGGTCATAAACTTTGCTCGAAGTCGCGCGCGAGTCGAGTTTCGATCGGTTTTTCGTGCACCGTCTCAGAAATTTAAAATACTAGCCATTCACGATGTATTAGCCCATGGTAAGTCGTATGAGCTTGGTTTCACGAAAAAACGCGACGGTCATAAACTTTCCGCAGAGTCGAGATTCGATCGGTTTTTCGTGCACCGTCTCGGAAATTCAAAATACTGGTCTTTCCCGTCTTATTAGCCCATGAGAAGTCATACAGGCACGCTTTCGCAAAAAAATACGACGGTCATAAACTTTGCGCGAAGTCGCGCGCGAGTCGAGTTTCGATCGGTTTTTCGTGCACCGTCTCGGAAATTCAAAATACTTGTCTTTCCCGTCTTATTAGCCCATGAGAAGTCGTACAGGCACGCTTTCGCAAAAAAATACGACGGTCATAAACTTTGCTCGAAGTCGCACGCGAGTCGAGTTTCGATCGGTTTTTCGTGACCGTCTCGAAAATTCAAAATACTGGCCATTCACGATGTATTAGGCCATGGTAAGTCGTATGAGCATGATTTCATGAAAAAACGCGACGGTCATAAACTTTGCGCAGAGTCGAGATTCGATCGGTTTTTCGTGCACCGTCTCGGAAATTCAAAATACTGGTCTTTCCCGTCTTATTAGCCCATGAGAAGTAGTACAAGCACGCTTTCGCAAAAAAATACGACGGTCATAAATTTTGCGCGAAGTCGCGCGCGAGTCGAGTTTCGATCGGTTTTTCGTGCACCGTCTCGAAAATTCAAAATACTGGCCATTCACGATGTATTAGCCCATTGTAAATCGGTGCTCTTTGTGTATGCAAAATGAAGAAAGTGTTGACCATCTCTACTTTGCTTGTGATTATTCATCTTGGATATGGAAGGAGATCTTGAAGCGATTTGATTTGCAAAGGCTACCACGGCCAAACCTGCATCATGAATTAGAAATGCTTATGCAAAGCTTCTCAAGAAAGGGGCCTCTTACACAACTAGCAAGAATTATATTCAGAAGTGTTATATGGTGGATTTGGAAGGAGAGGTGTGGCAGAATTTTTGAGTGTCACAACATGAACAAAGCTCAAATTCTGATAGAGATTCTTCAGGACTCACGATCATGTATGGAGCAAGAATTGAATACAGAGCACCTAACAAGAAGAGAGAAAGATATTTTCACAAGATTCAATTTTTCCATTCGTTAAGAATCACTCGAATAATGATGAAGATTGTAATGTATTATATGGGGCAAAGCTTATATTTTGTGATGTATCCACAAGTAGTCCAGAACAGTCTAGCTATTGCATTTTATTATTTATTAACTTCCTTATGCTACTCTTGGAGATGAGTTGGATGAAGAGTGCCCATTTCACCTTCTTTAGGTGGGGTGCAATCTTCTCGACTACACTAAGAGACTTCAGGCTTTAGTCTATGGCTTGTGTAGACAAAGCTTTTTTTTTTTGGTAAGTAAAGATATTGTATTTTGTAAAAGATTTGTACAAAGAAGCTTTGTCTACACAAGCCATAGACTAAAGCCTGAAGTCTCTTAGTGTAGTCGAGAAGATTGCACCCCACCTAAAGAAGGTGAAATGAGCACGCTTCATCAAACTCATCTCCAAGAGTAGCATAAGTAAGTTAATAAATAATAAAATGCAATAGCTAGACTGTTCTGGACTACTTGTGGATACATCACAAAATATAAGCTTTGCCCCATATAATACATTACAATCTTCATCATTATTCGAGTGATTCTTGACGAATGGAAAAATTGAATCTTGTGAAAATATCTTTCTCTCTTCTTGTTAGGTGCTCTGTATTCAATTCTTGCTCCATACATGATCGTGAGTCCTGAAGAATCTCTATCAGAATTTGAGCTTTGTTCATGTTGTGACACTCAAAAATTCTGCCACACCTCTCCTTCCAAATCCACCAAATAGCACATCTGAATATAATTCGTGCTAGTTGTGTAAGAGGCCCCTTTCTTGAGAAGCTTTGCATAAGCATTTCTAATTCATGATGCAAGTTTGGCCGTGGTAGCCTTTGAAAATCAAATCGCTTCAAGATCTCCTTCCATATCCAAGATGAATAATCACAAGCAAAGTAGAGATGGTCAACACTTTCTTCATTTTGCATACACAAAGAGCACCGATTTACAATATAAATACCTCTTCGCTGCATATTGTCCATCGTAGGAAGTTTGCCGAGAAGGGCCTGCCATGTACATAAGGAATGTCGCTGTGAGCATGGACTATCCCATGTCCAACTACTTTGGATCCACTTGTTGTTTCGTCGTCTAATTTGGTTCCATGCAGATGTAGCACTAAATTTACCGTTATCATGAAGCCAAATAAGCATATCTGAAGAGTTGTTCTTGATTGTAATAGCCCTAATAGTCGGCCAAAGTAATAACATGTCAGGGGAGGTAGGGTTGGGAAGACACCAAGTACCATTGTTAATGAATTCAGAAACCTTCCAGTCTTTGGGAGCCCCCAGATCCTGTCGTACTCTATCACCAAATATCTGAAATATGCTTTTCCCATTCACCCAAGGATCATACCACATATTAATATTGGTTCCAGAAGAAATCACATAAGAAATATTGTTACATAGCCATCTCCTTGCCTTTAGAATTCCTTTCCAAGCAGCAGAATGAGATGTTTTTGCAGATACTTCCCAGATTGATTCCTTGGTAAGGTACCTAGCAAAAACCCATTGTGACCATAAGGAAGACTTGTTTTGTAAAATATCCCATAATTGCTTTACCATACAAGCTTTATTCCAATCTCTAATATGTAAAAAAAAAACAACCCAAGGTACTGTAGGATAACTATTTGCAATGCTAACCAGATCACGCCATAGAGCATTCCTGTCAGACATACTGTTAGATGCATAAATACCGGTAATATTGAATTGACATCCAGTCTGTTTATCCTCTGCCTTAAGATGAATGAATTGATTAGTAGCAGAAATAAACCAAGCAGTAACAAGATTAGGATGCCATAAGACCCAAACTCGACCATAAGTATCCTGAGAATCATTAGTAAAAAGTTCTGCCTCAGGCCATATTAAATTCTTCTGAACTTGAACACGATGAGGTTTAATTTTTGTTTCCACAAGAATGACAATGTCACATGCAGCAGATCGGATTATTCTATTGAGCTCCCGACATTTCTCAGTCTTATTAAGTCCACGAACATTCCAACAGCTTATTTTCATCAATACTAGATAGAAGGAAGAGCATGCGATTTTGGGCGGACACTACCATCCTTTTTCTTATCCTTTGATTTTGCATGGTCCTCTCGCATAATATCTTTACCCTTTAATCCTTTATTCCTATATTTATCCACCTCATCCACAGCTTGCAAATGTTTAAATTTTTGCGTACCTTGAGGCAAGGAGTCCTGAATAGCGGGATGTGTCGAAGAGCGATGAGTTTGGTGAGTTGCAATGTCTTGGTTCCCAAGAGGTTGTTGAAATGAAATTTCCTGATTATCTGAAGGAGTGATTCGTGAAGGCGAGGTTGTTATTGGGGAGTGAGAACCTTGGGAAGCTCCTGCAGTGAAATTCTCTGATATAATAGGTAAAGATGGAAGTCCTGACTTGTCTTTCTCTTGTTCGTGTCGCTGCCCCAACGAGTCAGAATGTTCAATCATCTTCTCCGCCATCACCACTGTTGGCACTGGAGTATCAGTGCTTGGATTAGTGGTAGTGACCCCATTCTGTGGCTCTTGGCGTGGTCGGTAGACCTGTGTGATTTTTTGTGAAGGCTGTTGGCAGGCACCATTTACATGTCCAAAAGATAGACAAACCTTGCATCGTTGTGGCTTCCAAGAATATGAGACTTTCACCTTTCGGGTGCTCCCATCAAGATCACGGTAAGAAACATCATTCGGCAGTTCCTCATCAGAAGAAACCATTACACAAGCTCTGGCAAAGGTCAATCTCGTTTGCGAAGCTGTTGCCTTATCAAGATACAATGGTTGTCCCAGGGTGCTGCAAAGCTTTGCAATAAAACGACGACCCCAGAGATGTAGTGGAAGTCCATGAAAAGAAACCCATATTGGGATAGACTGTAGACTGTCTAACTCCAATCTCACATCAGGTGCCCAGCGTCGTAGTATCATTGGATGACCACGGATAGTCCAAAATCCTTCAAGGACCCGTTGTAAATCTTCTTCCGAATAAAGCCTGCATACAAAGAATCCGGTCTCCAACATATGAAGATCAAATGTTGATATTCCCCATCGAGTTCTGATGTATGAGGATAGTGGGAAAAAGGATGTTCTTAGTCCAACAACGTAGCCCACAATTGCCATTGACCATGTCTCAATTAGTTCGTCGGAATCAATAGCCTCATACACAGCAATCTTCTGGTCAGCCTGTACTTCTGGAGCAAAAAAGTCCAGTCGAAGATCCGGACTACCCACTGGAGCCTTGAAGAGGCTACTCCAAGGCTTCGGATCTCGGGAAATAGGAGCTGGAGGTCGTGATCTAGATCGTGAACGACCTCGGGCCTGGTTCATTGAAGGAGCATCCCGTCGAGAAGAAGAAATCAGCGGTGGAACATCCTGGTGTGAAACCGGCCTAAGCTGCTGGGGAGGAACCAGCGGCTGTTGGAGAGGAGCAACCCCCTCCCGCGGTGAAGTAACCAGCGGCTGAGGAGCAACCCTCTCCCGCTGTGACTGCTGGAGAGGGGCGTTCTGCTGTGAAGCAATCAGCCGCTGGGAAGAAGCCAGCGGAGGAGCATCCCGCTGGAACAGAGGATGCGAAGCAGAGTGCCGCGTCGGTCAAATCTTCTTTGTACAAATCTTTTACAAAATAAATTATCTTTACTTACCAAAAAAAAAATATTAGCCCATGGTAAGTCGTATGAGCATGGTTTCACGAAAAAACGCGACGGTCATAAACTTTGCGCAGAGTCGAGATTCGATCGGTTTTTCGTGCACCGTCTCGGAAATTCAAAATACTGGTGTTTCCCGTCTTATTCGCCCATGAGAAGTCGTACAGGCACGCTTTCGCAAAAAAATACGACGGTCATAAACTTTGCGCGAATTCGCGCGCGAGTCGAGTTTCGATCGGTTTTTCGTGCACCGTCTCGGAAATTCAAAATACTTGTCTTTCCCGTCTTATTAGCCCATGAGAAGTCGTACAGGCACGCTTTCGCAAAAAAATACGACGGTCATAAACTTTGCGCGAAGTCGCGTGCGAGTCGAGTTTCGATCGGTTTTTCGTGCACCGTCTCGGAAATTCAAAATACTGGTCTTTCCTGTCTTATTAGCCCATGAGAAGTCGTACAGGCACGCTTTCGCAAAAAAATACGACGGTCATAAACTTTGCGCGAAGTCGCGCGCGAGTCGAGTTTCGATCGGTTTTTCGTGCACCGTCTCGGAAATTCAAAATACTGGCCATTCACGATGTATTAGTCCATGGTAAGTCGTATGAGCATGATTTCACCAAAAACGCGACGGTCATAAACTTTGCGCAGAGTCGAGATTCGATCGGTTTTTCGTGCACCGTCTCGGAAATTCAAAATACTGGTCTTTCCCGTCTTATTAGCCCATGAGAAGTAGTACAAGCACGCTTTCGCAAAAAAATACGACGGTCATAAACTTTGCGCGAAGTCGCGCGCGAGTCGAGTTTCGATCGGTTTTTCGTGCACCGTCTCGAAAATTCAAAATACTGGCCATTCACGATGTATTAGCCCATGGTAAGTCGTATGAGCATTGTTTCACGAAAAAACGCGACGGTCATAAACTTTGCGCAGAGTCGAGATTCGATCGGTTTTTCGTGCACCGTCTCGGAAATTCAAAATACTGGTGTTTCCCGTCTTATTCGCCTATGAGAAGTCGTACAGGCACGCTTTCGCAAAAAAATACGACGGTCATAAACTTTGCGCGAATTCGCGCGCGAGTCGAGTTTCGATCGGTTTTTCGTGCACCGTCTCGGAAATTCAAAATACTTGTCTTTCCCGTCTTATTAGCCCATGAGAAGTCGTACAGGCACGCTTTCGCAAAAAAATACGACGGTCATAAACTTTGCGCGAAGTCGCGTGCGAGTCGAGTTTCGATCGGTTTTTCGTGCACCGTCTCGGAAATTCAAAATACTGGTCTTTCCTGTCTTATTAGCCCATGAGAAGTCGTACAGGCACGCTTTCGCAAAAAAATACGACGGTCATAAACTTTGCGCGAAGTCGCGCGCGAGTCGAGTTTCGATCGGTTTTTCGTGCACCGTCTCGGAAATTCAAAATACTGGCCATTCACGATATATTAGTCCATGGTAAGTCGTATGAGCATGGTTTCACGAAAAAACGTGACGGTCATAAACTTTGCGCAGAGTCGAGATTCGATCGGTTTTTCGTGCACCGTCTCGGAAATTGAAAATACTTGTCTTTCCCATCTTATTAGCCCATGAGAAGTCGTACAGGCACACTTTCGCAAAAAAATACGACGGTCATAAACTTTGCGCGAAGTCGCGCGCGAGTCGAGTTTCGATCGATTTTTCGTGCACCGTCTCAGAAATTCAAAATACTGGCCATTCACGATGTATTAGCCCATGGTAAGTCGTATGAGCTTGGTTTCACGAAGAAACGCGACGGTCATAAACTTTGCGCAGAGTCGAGATTCGATCGGTTTTTCGTGCACCGTCTCGGAAATTCAAAATACTGGTCTTTCCCGTCTTATTAGCCCATGAGAAGTCATACAGGCATGCTTTCGCAAAAAAATACGACGGTCATAAACTTTGCGCGAAGTCGCGCGCGAGTCGAGTTTCGATCGGTTTTTCGTGCACCGTCTCGGAAATTCAAAATACTGGCCATTCACGATGTATTAGTCCATGGTAAGTCGTATGAGCATGGTTTCCCGAAAAAACGTGACGGTCATAAACTTTGCGCAGAGTCGAGATTCGATCGGTTTTTCGTGCACCGTCTCGGAAATTGAAAATACTTGTCTTTCCCATCTTATTAGCCCATGAGAAGTCGTACAGGCACGCTTTCGCAAAAAAATACGACGGTCATAAACTTTGCTCCAAGTCGCGCGCGAGTGGAGTTTCGATCGGTTTTTCGTGCACCGTCTCAGAAATTCAAACTACTGGCCATTCACGATGTATTAGCCCATGGTAAGTCGTATGAGCTTGGTTTCACGAAAAAACGCGACGGTCATAAACTTTGCGCAGAGTCGAGATTCGATCGGTTTTTCGTGCACCGTCTCGGAAATTCAAAATACTGGTCTTTCCCGTCTTATTAGCCCATGAGAAGTCATACAGGCACGCTTTCGCAAAAAAATACGACGGTCATAAACTTTGCGCGAATTCGCGTTCGAGTCGAGTTTCGATCGGTTTTTCGTGCACCGTCTCGGAAATTCAAAATACTGGTCTTTCCCGTCTTATTAGCCCATGAGAAGTCGTACAGGCACGCTTTCGCAAAAAAATACGACGGTCATAAACTTTGCGCGAAGTCGCGCGCGAGTCGAGTTTCGATCGGTTTTTCGTGCACCGTCTCAGAAATTCAAAATACTGGCCATTCACGATGTATTAGTCCATGGTAAGTCGTATGAGCATGGTTTCAGGAGAAAACGCGACGGTCATAAACTTTGCGCAGAGTCGAGATTCGATCGGTTTTTCGTGCACCGTCTCGGAAATTCAAAATACTGGTCTTTCCCGTCTTATTAGCCCATGAGAAGTCGTACAGGCACGCTTTCGCAAAAAAATACGACGGTCATAAACTTTGCGCGAAGTCGCACGCGAGTCGAGTTTCGATCGGTTTTTCATGCACCGTCTCGGAAATTCAAAATACTGGCCATTCACGATGTATTAGTTAATGGTAAGTCGTATGAGCATGGTTTCACGAGAAAACGCGACGGTCATAAACTTTGCGCAGAGTCGAGATTCGATCGGTTTTTCGTGCACCGTCTCGGAAATTCAAAATACTGGTCTTTCCCGTCTTATTAGCCCATGAGAAGTCGTACAACATGCTTTCGCAAAAAAATACGACGGTCATAAACTTTGCGCGAAGTCGCGCGTGAGTCGAGATTCGATCGATTTTTCGTGCACCGTCTCGGAAATTCAAAATACTGGCCATTCACAATGTATTAGCCCATGGTAAGTTATGTGAGCATGGTTTCACGAAAAAATGCGACGGTCATAAACTTTGCACAGAATCGAGTTTCTATCGGTTTTTCGTGTACCGTCTCGGAAATTCAAAATACTGGTCTTTCCCGTCTTATTAGCCCATGGGAAGTCGTACAAGCATGCTTTCGCAAAAAAATACGACGGTCATAAACTTTGCGCGAAGTCGCGCGTGAGTCGAGTTTCGATCGGTTTTTCGTGCACCGTCTCGAAAATTCAAAATACTGGCCATTCACGATGTATTAGCCCATGGTAAGTCGTATGAGCATGGTTTCATGAAAAAACGCGACGGTCATAAACTTTGCGTAGAGTCGAGATTCGATCGGTTTTTCGTGCACCGTCTCGGAAATTCAAAATACTGGTCTTTCCCGTCTTATTAGCCCATGAGAAGTCGTACAGGCACGCTTTCGCAAAAAAAATACGACGGTCATAAACTTTGCGCGAAGTCCCGCGCGAGTCGAGTTTCGATCGGTTTTTCGTGCACCGTCTCGGAAATTCAAAATACTTGTCTTTCCCGTCTTATTAGTCCATGAGAAGTCGTACAGGCACGCTTTCGCAAAAAAATACGACGGTCATAAACTTTGCTCGAAGTCGCGCGCGAGTCGAGTTTCGATCGGTTTTTCGTGACCGTCTCAGAAATTTAAAATACTGGCCATTCACGATGTATTAGCCCATGGTAAGTCGTATGAGCATGATTTCACGAAAAAACGCGACGGTCATAAACTTTGCGCAGAGTCGAGATTCGAACGGTTTTTCGTGCACCGTCTCGGAAATTCAAAATACTGGTCTTTCCCGTCTTATTAGCCCATGAGAAGTAGTACAAGCACGCTTTCGCAAAAAAATATGACAGTCATAAACTTTGCGCGAAGTCGCGCGCGAGTCGAGTT
The DNA here is from genome assembly GCA_029747655.1 of Ensete ventricosum. NCBI lineage: Eukaryota > Viridiplantae > Streptophyta > Magnoliopsida > Zingiberales > Musaceae > Ensete > Ensete ventricosum. The sequence goes on along the minus strand of JAQQAF010000004.1, from coordinate 25,683,694 downwards.
TCGATCGGTTTTTCGTGCACCGTCTCGAAAATTCAAAATACTGGCCATTCACGATAAATTAGCCCATGGTAAGTCGTATGAGCATGGTTTCACGAAAAAACGTGACGGTCATAAACTTTGCGCAGAGTCGAGATTCGATCGGTTTTTCGTGCACCGTCTCGGAAATTCAAAATACTGGACTTTCCCGTCTTATTAGCCCATGAGAAGTCGTACAAGCATGCTTTCGCAAAAAAATACGACGGTCAAAAACTTTGCGCGAAGTCGCGCGCGAGTCGAATTTCGATCGGTTTTTCGAGCACCATCTCAGAAATTCAAAATACTTGTCTTTCCCATCTTATTAGCCCATGAGAAGTCGTACAGGCACGCTTTCGCAAAAAAATACGACGGTCATAAACTTTGCTCGAAGTCGCGCGCGAGTCGAGTTTCGATCGGTTTTTCGTGACCGTCTCGGAAATTCAAAATACTAGCCATTCACGATGTCTTAGCCCATGGTAAGTCGTATGAGCATGATTTCACGAAAAAACACGACGGTCATAAACTTTGCGCAGAGTCGAGATTCGATCGGTTTTTCGTGCACCGTCTCGGAAATTCAAAATACTGGTCTTTCCCGTCTTATTAGCCCATGAGAAGTAGTACAAGCACGCTTTCGCAAAAAAATACGACGGTCATAAACTTTGCGCGAAGTCGCGCGCGAGTCGAGTTTCGATGTGTTTTTCGTGCACCGTCTCAAAAATTCAACATACTGGCCATTCACGATGTATTAGACCATGGTAAGTCGTATGAGCATGGTTTCACGAAAAAATGCGACGGTCATAAACTTTGCGCAGAGTCGAGATTCGATCGGTTTTTCGTGCACCGTCTCGGAAATTCAAAATACTGGTCTTTCCCATCTTATTAGCCCATGAGAAGTCGTACAGGCACGCTTTCGCAAAAAAATACGACGGTCATAAACTTTGCGCGAAGTCGCGCGCGAGTCGAGTTTCGATCGGTTTTTCGTGCACCGTCTCAGAAATTCAAAATACTGGCCATTCACGATGTATTAGCCCATGGTAAGTCGTATGAGCTTGGTTTCATGAAAAAACGCGACGGTCATAAACTTTGCGCAGAGTCGAGATTCGATCGGTTTTTCGTGCACCGTCTCGGAAATTCAAAATACTGGTCTTTCCCGTCTTATTAGCCCATGAGAAGTCGTACAGGCACGCTTTCGCAAAAAAATACGACGGTCATAAACTTTGCGCGAAGTCGCGCGCGAGTCGAGTTTCGATCGGTTTTTCGTGCACCATCTCGGAAATTCAAAATACTGGCCATTCACGATGTATTAGTCCATAGTAAGTCGTATGAGCATGATTTCACGAGAAAACGCGACGGTCATAAACTTCGCACAGAGTCGAGATTCGATCGGTTTTTCGTGCACCGTCTCGGAAATTCAAAATACTGGTCTTTCCCGTCTTATTAGCCCATGAGAAGTAGTACAAGCACGCTTTCGCAAAAAAATATGACGGTCAAAAACTTTGCGCGAAGTAGCGCGCGAGTCGAGTTTCGATCGGTTTTTCGTGCACCGTCTCGGAAATTCAAAATACTGGCCATTCACAATGTATTAGCCCATGGTAAGTTATGTGAGCATGGTTTCACGAAAAAATGCGACGGTCATAAACTTTGCACAGAATCGAGTTTCTATCGGTTTTTCGTGTACCGTCTCGGAAATTCAAAATACTGGTCTTTCCCGTCTTATTAGCCCATGGGAAGTCGTACAAGCATGCTTTCGCAAAAAAATACGACGGTCATAAACTTTGCGCGAAGTCGCGCGCGAGTCGAGTTTCGATGTGTTTTTCGTGCACCGTCTCAAAAATTCAACATACTGGCCATTCACGATGTATTAGACCATGGTAAGTCGTATGAGCATGGTTTCACGAAAAAATGCGACGGTCATAAACTTTGCGCAGAGTCGAGATTCGATCGGTTTTTCGTGCACCGTCTCGGAAATTCAAAATACTGGTCTTTCCCGTCTTATTAGCCCATGAGAAGTCGTACAGGCACGCTTTCGCAAAAAAATACGACGGTAATAAACTTTGCGCGAAGTCGCGCGCGAGTCGAGTTTCGATCGGTTTTTCGTGCACCATCTCGGAAATTCAAAATACTGGCCATTCACGATGTATTAGTCCATAGTAAGTCGTATGAGCATGATTTCACGAGAAAACGCGACGGTCATAAACTTCGCACAGAGTCGAGATTCGATCGGTTTTTCGTGCACCGTCTCGGAAATTCAAAATACTGGTCTTTCCCGTCTTATTAGCCCATGAGAAGTAGTACAAGCACGCTTTCGCAAAAAAATACGACGGTCAAAAACTTTGCGCGAAGTCGCGCGCGAGTCGAATTTCGATCGGTTTTTCGAGCACCGTCTCAGAAATTCAAAATACTTGTCTTTCCCATCTTATTAGCCCATGAGAAGTCGTACAGGCACGCTTTCGCAAAAAAATACGACGGTCATAAACTTTGCTCGAAGTCGCGCGCGAGTCGAGTTTCGATCGGTTTTTCGTGACCGTCTCGGAAATTCAAAATACTAGCCATTCACGATGTCTTAGCCCATGGTAAGTCGTATGAGCATGATTTCACGAAAAAACGCGACGGTCATAAACTTTGCGCAGAGTCGAGATTCGATCGGTTTTTCGTGCACCGTCTCGGAAATTCAAAATACTGGTCTTTCCCGTCTTATTAGCCCATGAGAAGTAGTACAAGCACGCTTTCGCAAAAAAATACGACGGTCATAAACTTTGCGCGAAGTCGCGCGCGAGTCGAGTTTCGATGTGTTTTTCGTGCACCGTCTCAAAAATTCAACATACTGGCCATTCACGATGTATTAGACCATGGTAAGTCGTATGAGCATGGTTTCACGAAAAAATGCGACGGTCATAAACTTTGCGCAGAGTCGAGATTCGATCGGTTTTTCGTGCACCGTCTCGGAAATTCAAAATACTGGTCTTTCCCATCTTATTAGCCCATGAGAAGTCGTACAGGCACGCTTTCGCAAAAAAATACGACGGTCATAAACTTTGCGCGAAGTCGCGCGCGAGTCGAGTTTCGATCGGTTTTTCGTGCACCGTCTCAGAAATTCAAAATACTGGCCATTCACGATGTATTAGCCCATGGTAAGTCGTATGAGCTTGGTTTCATGAAAAAACGCGACGGTCATAAACTTTGCGCAGAGTCGAGATTCGATCGGTTTTTCGTGCACCGTCTCGGAAATTCAAAATACTGGTCTTTCCCGTCTTATTAGCCCATGAGAAGTCGTACAGGCACGCTTTCGCAAAAAAATACGACGGTCATAAACTTTGCTCGAAGTCGCGCGCGAGTCGAGTTTCGATCGGTTTTTCGTGACCGTCTCAGAAATTCAAAATACTGGCCATTCACGATGTATTATCCCATGGTAAGTCGTATGAGCATGATTTCACGAAAAAACGCGACGGTCATAAACTTTGCGCAGAGTCGAGATTCGAACGGTTTTTCGTGCACCGTCTCGGAAATTCAAAATACTGGTCTTTCCCGTCTTATTAGCCCATGAGAAGTAGTACAAGCACGCTTTCGCAAAAAAATATGACAGTCATAAACTTTGCGCGAAGTCGCGCGCGAGTCGAGTTTCGATCGGTTTTTCGTGCACCGTCTCGAAAATTCAAAATACTGGCCATTCACGATAAATTAGCCCATGGTAAGTCGTATGAGCATGGTTTCACGAAAAAACGTGACGGTCATAAACTTTGCGCAGAGTCGAGATTCGATCGGTTTTTCGTGCACCGTCTCGGAAATTCAAAATACTGGACTTTCCCGTCTTATTAGCCCATGAGAAGTCGTACAAGCATGCTTTCGCAAAAAAATACGACGGTCAAAAACTTTGCGCGAAGTCGCGCGCAAGTCGAATTTCGATCGGTTTTTCGTGCACCGTCTCAGAAATTCAAAATACTTGTCTTTCCCATCTTATTAGCCCATGAGAAGTCGTACAGGCACGCTTTCGCAAAAAAATACGACGGTTATAAACTTTGCTCGAAGTCGCGCGCGAGTCGAGTTTCGATCGGTTTTTCGTGACCGTCTCGGAAATTCAAAATACTAGCCATTCATGATGTCTTAGCCCATGGTAAGTCGTATGAGCATGATTTCACGAAAAAACGCGACGGTCATAAACTTTGCGCAGAGTCGAGATTCGATCGGTTTTTCGTGCACCGTCTCGGAAATTCAAAATACTGGTCTTTCCCGTCTTATTAGCCCATGAGAAGTAGTACAAGCACGCTTTCGCAAAAAAATACGACGGTCATAAACTTTGCGCGAAGTCGCGCGCGAGTCGAGTTTCGATGTGTTTTTCGTGCACCGTCTCAAAAATTCAACATACTGGCCATTCACGATGTATTAGACCATGGTAAGTCGTATGAGCATGGTTTCACGAAAAAATGCGACGGTCATAAACTTTGCGCAGAGTCGAGATTCGATCGGTTTTTCGTGCACCGTCTCGGAAATTCAAAATACTGGTCTTTCCCATCTTATTAGCCCATGAGAAGTCGTACAGGCACGCTTTCGCAAAAAAATACGACGGTCATAAACTTTGCGCGAAGTCGCGCGCGAGTCGAGTTTCGATGTGTTTTTCGTGCACCGTCACAGAAATTCAAAATACTGGCCATTCACGATGTATTAGCCCATGGTAAGTCGTATGAGCTTGGTTTCATGAAAAAACGCGACGGTCATAAACTTTGCGCAGAGTCGAGATTCGATCGGTTTTTCGTGCACCGTCTCGGAAATTCAAAATACTGGTCTTTCCCGTCTTATTAGCCCATGAGAAGTCGTACAGGCACGCTTTCGCAAAAAAATACGACGGTCATAAACTTTGCGCGAAGTCGCGCGCGAGTCGAGTTTCGATCGGTTTTTCGTGCACCATCTCGGAAATTCAAAATACTGGTCATTCACGATGTATTAGTCCATAGTAAGTCGTATGAGCATGATTTCACGAGAAAACGCGACGGTCATAAACTTCGCACAGAGTCGAGATTCGATCGGTTTTTCGTGCACCGTCTCGGAAATTCAAAATACTGGTCTTTCCCGTCTTATTAGCCCATGAGAAGTCGTACAACCATGGTTTCGCAAAAAAATACGATGGTCATAAACTTTGCGCGAAGTCGCGCGCGAGTCGAATTTCGATCGGTTTTTCGTGCACCGTCTCGGAAATTCAAAATACTTGTCTTTCCCGTCTTATTAGCCCATGAGAAGTCGTACAGGCACGCTTTCGCAAAAAAATACGACGGTCATACACTTTGCTCGAAGTCGCACGCGAGTCGAGTTTCGATCGGTTTTTCGTGACCGTCTCGAAAATTCAAAATACTGGCCATTCACGATGTATTAGGCCATGGTAAGTCGTATGAGCATGATTTCACGAAAAAACGCGACGGTCATAAACTTTGCGCAGAGTCGAGATTCGATCGGTTTTTCGTGCACCGTCTCGGAAATTCAAAATACTTGTCTTTCCCGTCTTATTAGCCCATGAGAAGTAGTACAAGCACGCTTTCGCAAAAAAATACGACGGTCATAAACTTTGCGCGAAGTAGCGCGCGAGTCGAGTTTCGATCGGTTTTTCGTGCACCGTCTCGAAAATTCAAAATACTGGCCATTCACGATGTATTAGCCCATGGTAAGTCGTATGAGCATGGTTTCACGAAAAAACGCGACGGTCATAAACTTTGCGCAGAGTCGAGATTCGATCGGTTTTTCGTGCACCGTCTCGGAAATTCAAAATACTGGTCTTTCCCGTCTTATTAGCCCATGAGAAGTCGTACAAGCATGCTTTCGCAAAAAAATACGACGGTCAAAAACTTTGCGCGAAGTCGCGCGCGAGTCGAATTTCGTTCGGTTTTTCGTGCACCGTCTCGGAAATTCAAAATACTTGTCTTTCCCGTCTTATTAGCACATGAGAAGTCGTACAGGCACGCTTTCAAAAAAAAATACGACGGTCAAAAACTTTGCGCGAAGTCGCGCGCGAGTCGAATTTCGATCGGTTTTTCGTGCACCGTCTCAGAAATTCAAAATACTTGTCTTTCCCGTCTTATTAGCCCATGAGAAGTCGTACAGGCACGCTTTCGTAAAAAAATACGACGGTCATAAACATTTGCGCGAAGTCGCGCGCGAGTCGAGTTTCGATCGGTTTTTCGTGCACCGTCTCGGAAATTCAAAATACTGGCCATTCACGATGTATTAGTTTTTTTTTTGGTAAGTAAAGATATTGTATTTTGTAAAAGATTTGTACAAAGAAGCTTTGTCTACACAAGCCATAGACTAAAGCCTGAAGTCTCTTAGTGTAGTCGAGAAGATTGCACCCCACCTAAAGAAGGTGAAATGAGCACGCTTCATCAAACTCATCTCCAAGAGTAGCATAAGGAAGTTAATAAATAATAAAATGCAATAGCTAGACTGTTCTGGACTACTTGTGGATACATCACAAAATATAAGCTTTGCCCCATATAATTACAATCTTCATCATTATTCGAGTGATTCTTGACGAATGGAAAAATTGAATCTTGTGAAAATATCTTTCTCTCTTCTTGTTAGGTGCTCTGTATTCAATTCTTGCTCCATACATGATCGTGAGTCCTGAAGAATCTCTATCAGAATTTGAGCTTTCTTCATGTTGTGACACTCAAAAATTCTGCCACACCTCTCCTTCCAAATCCACCAAATAGCACATCTGAATATAATTCGTGCTAGTTGTGTAAGAGGCCCCTTTCTTGAGAAGCTTTGCATAAGCATTTCTAATTCATGATGCAAGTTTGGCCGTGGTAGCCTTTGAAAATCAAATCGCTTCAAGATCTCCTTCCATATCCAAGATGAATAATCACAAGCAAAGTAGAGATGGTCAACACTTTCTTCATTTTGCATACACAAAGAGCACCGATTTACAATATAAATACCTCTTCGCTGCATATTGTCCATCGTAGGAAGTTTGCCGAGAAGGGCCTGCCATGTACATAAGGAATGTCGCTGTGAGCATGGACTATCCCATGTCCAACTACTTTGGATCCACTTGTTGTTTCGTCGTCTAATTTGGTTCCATGCAGATGTAGCACTAAATTTACCGTTATCATGAATCCAAATAAGCATATCTGAAGAGTTGTTCTTGATTGTAATAGCCCTAATAGTCGGCCAAAGTAATAACATGTCAGGGGAGGTAGGGTTGGGAAGACACCAAGTACCATTGTTAATGAATTCAGAAACCTTCCAGTCTTTGGGAGCCCCCAGATCCTGTCGTACTCTATCACCAAATATCTGAAATATGCTTTTCCCATTCACCCAAGGATCATACCACATATTAATATTGGTTCCAGAAGAAATCACATAAGAAATATTGTTACGTAGCCATCTCCTTGCCTTTAGAATTCCTTTCCAAGCAGCAGAATGAGATGTTTTTGCAGATACTTCCCAGATTGATTCCTTGGTAAGGTACCTAGCAAAAACCCATTGTGACCATAAGGAAGACTTGTTTTGTAAAATATCCCATAATTGCTTTACCATACAAGCTTTATTCCATTCTCTAATATGTCGAAGATTAAGAGGTCAACACAGATCGAATAAGTTCAAGTCGTCCAGCTTTAGAAAGAAGCCTATTTTTCCAAGAGGAAATTCTGTTCTTAATTTTTTGTATGATAGGCTGACAGGAGGCTTTGTTGATTCCAGTGGATATAAGTGGGAGACCCAAGTAAGGAACCGGTAAATTTCCTTCAGCAACTCCCAATGTTTGAGCAATATGATCCTTATTGTCAATGCAAGCACCCACATATACTTTGCTCTTTGCATGGTTTAGCTTAAGACCAGAAACTATACCAAATTCATTAAGAATATCTGCCAGATTACTCACAGAAACTGGATCATCTCGAAGGAAGATAATAAGGTCATCAGCAAATGTTATGTGAGAGATATAAATAGAACCATAATATGGTACCTTAATTTTGCCATTGGAAACAGCCTCTTCTAACATACAACTGAGTCCTTCCATTGCAATCGTAAAAAGATAAGGAGATAGTGGATCGCCTTGCCGAATGCCATTCTTACTCCCGAAGAAGCCAATAGGTGAACCATTAAAGAGAATCGAAAATTTTGGAGTTTCCAAGCAACATTGAATCCATTGAACCCAGCGCTGAGGGAAGCCCATATTATGGAGCATCATGTAAATAAATTGCCTATTGACTGAGTCAAAGGCCTTCCGTAAATCAGCTTTAAAACAGATCTTTTTCCCTCTTGTTTTTGAGTGTAGATCCTTAACCAAATCATTAGCAAGCAGGACATTATGATGGATACTCCTCCCTTTAATAAAAGCAGCCTGATTAGGACTAATGACCTTATTCATGACCTTTTGTAGTCTATCTGCCAGCAACTTAGAGATAACCTTATAAATAAAGTTGCACAGTGAAATAGGACGGTAGTTCTCCAATGAATCGGCTCCATCATTTTTAGGCACTAAAGAAATAAAAGTGCAATTCATTTCTTTCAAAATGTGACCTGAGGAGAAAAAATGTCGACAAGCTTTTATGACATCGTTGCCTACAATAGCCCATGCAATTTGATAAAACTCAGCTGGAAATCCATCTGGACGAGGGCTTTTGTGCTTCGGGGACTTAAAAACAACTTTCACAATTTCATCATCCGTTATTGGGGCATTAAGATGAGAGAGGGCTTCAGAATCAAGTCGTCTTGTAGGCCCAACATGAATACTATTAGGCTGTTGTTCCTGATTGAGTAAGGAATAAAAAAATTGCTCGGTGTAATTTTTAACCTCATCCAGATCCTCAATGAGATTACCATCTATACCTTTGCATTTTTTGATGCGATTAGTAGCCCTTCTGGTAGCAATAGCAGCATAGAAAAACTTCGTATTAGAATCCCCTAGAGTAAGCCAATGCTGTCGTGACTTCTGTTTCAAAAAGCATTCCTCCTGCTTCAAAGCTTGCATAAAGTTATTTCTAGCAGCAGCCTCTTTGTATATAAGATTCGCATCCAGAGGTTGAAGATTTAGCTCGCTTTGCACAGCCATAAGTTCTTTCTTGCATAACTGAACTCTGTCGTTGATATTTCCAAATGTAGTTGAATTCCACTTCTTCAGTGCTGCTTTGCATGCTTTTAGTTTTTGACATAGGATGTAAGGGGGAGAACCAAATACATTAATGTCCCAAGCTGACTTAATAACTTCGAGGAACTTTGGGTGAGAACTCCACATATTAAAAAATCTAAAAGGTTTCTTGACTCTTGGTAGTGCTTTATCTGCATGTATATGCATAATAGAGTGATCCGAAAATAACTTAGCACCGTACTCAAGAAGTGAATCTGGAAAAACTGCTAACCATTCCTGATTTATCAAACATCTGTCAAGTCGAGCCATAATTTTTCTTTCAGCAGTACTTTGATTGTTCCATGAGAACCAATCACCTACAGATTTCATGTCAGTCAATGCAGCAGTATCTATACAATCATTAAAATGTTGAAGCTGACATTCGGAAAGCACTCTACCCCCCACTTTCTCATTTGTGTATCTGACAGTATTAAAGTCACCGAGAACAACCCAAGGTACTGTAGGATAACTATTTGCAATGCTAACCAGATCACGCCATAGAGCATTCCTGTCAGACATACTGTTAGATGCATAAATACCGGTAATATTGAATTGACATCCAGTCTGTTTATCCTCTGCCTTAAGATGAATGAATTGATTAGTAGCAGAAATAAACCAAGCAGTAACAAGATTAGGATGCCATAAGACCCAAACTCGACCATAAGTATCCTGAGAATCATTAGTAAAAAGTTCTGCCTCAGGCCATATTAAATTCTTCTGAACTTGAACACGATGAGGTTTAATTTTTGTTTCCACAAGAATGACAATGTCACATGCAGCAGATCGGATTATTCTATTGAGCTCCCGACATTTCTCAGTCTTATTAAGTCCACGAACATTCCAACAGCTTATTTTCATCAATACTAGATAGAAGGAAGAGCATGCGATTTTGGGAGGACACTACCATCCTTTTTCTTATCCTTTGATTTTGCATGGTCCTCTCGCATAATATCTTTACCCTTTAATCCTTTATTCCTATATTTATCCACCTCATCCACAGCTTGCAAATGTTTAAATTTTTGCGTACCTTGAGGCAAGGAGTCCTGAATAGCGGGATGTGTCGAAGAGCGATGAGTTTGGTGAGTTGCAATGTCTTGGTTCCCAAGAGGTTGTTGAAATGAAATTTCCTGATTATCTGAAGGAGTGATTCGTGAAGGCGAGGTTGTTATTGGGGAGTGAGAACCTTGGGAAGCTCCTGCAGTGAAATTCTCTGATATAATAGGTAAAGATGGAAGTCCTGACTTGTCTTTCTCTTGTTCGTGTCGCTGCCCCAACGAGTCAGAGTGTTCAATCATCTTCTCCGCCATCACCACTGTTGGCACTGGAGTATCAGTGCTTGGATTAGTGGTAGTGACCCCATTCTGTGGCTCTTGGCGTGGTCGGTAGACCTGTGTGATTTTTTGTGAAGGCTGTTGGCAGGCACCATTTACATGTCCAAAAGATAGACAAACCTTGCATCGTTGTGGCTTCCAAGAATATGAGACTTTCACCTTTCGGGTGCTCCCATCAAGATCACGGTAAGAAACATCATTCGGTAGTTCCTCATCAGAAGAAACCATTACACAAGCTCTGGCAAAGGTCAATCTCGTTTGCGAAGCTGTTGCCTTATCAAGATACAATGGTTGTCCCAGGGTGCTGCAAAGCTTTGCAATAAAACGACGACCCCAGAGATGTAGTGGAAGTCCATGGAAAGAAACCCATATTGGGATAGACTGTAGACTGTCTAACTCCAATCTCACATCAGGTGCCCAGCGTCGTAGTATCATTGGATGACCACGGATAGTCCAAAATCCTTCAAGGACCCGTTGTAAATCTTCTTCCGAATAAGCCCAAGAGAAGTCGTACAAGCATGCTTTCGCAAAAAAATACGACGGTCAAAAACTTTGCGCGAAGTCGCGCGCGAGTTGAGATTCGATCGGTTTTTCGTGCACCGTCTCGGAAATTCAAAATACTAGTCTTTCCCGTCTTATTAGCCCATTTGAAGTCGTACAGGCACGCTTTCACAAAAAAATACGACGGTCATAAACTTTGCGCGAAGTCGAGTTTCGATCGGTTTTTCGTGCACCGTCTCGGAAATTCAAAATACTGGCCATTCACGATGTATTAGTCCATGGTAAGTCGTATGAGCATGGTTTCACGAGAAAACGCGACGGTCATAAACTTTGCGCAGAGTCGAGATTCGATCGGTTTTTTCGTGCACCGTCTCGGAAATTCAAAATACTGGTCTTTCCCGTCTTATTAGCCCATGAGAAGTCGTACAGGCACGCTTTCGCAAAAAAATACGACGGTCATAAACTTTGCGCGAAGTCGCGCGCGAGTCGAGTTTCGATCGGTTTTTCGTGCACCGTCTCAGAAATTCAAAATACTGGCCAATCACGATGTATTAGTCCATGGTAAGTCGTATGAGCATGGTTTCACGCGAAAACGCGACGGTCATAAACTTTGCGCAGATTCGAGATTCGATCGGTTTTTCGAGCACCGTCTCGGAAATTCAAAATACTGGTCTTTCCCGTCTTATTTGCCCATGAGAAGTCGTACAAGCATGCTTTCGCAAAAAAATACGACGGTCAAAAACTTTGCGCGAAGTCGCGCGCGAGTCGAGATTCGATCGGTTTTTCGTGCACCGTCTCGGAAATTCAAAATACTAGTCATTCCCGTCTTATTAGCCCATTTGAAGTCGTACAGGCACGCTTTCGCAAAAAAATACGACGGTCATAAACTTTGCGCGAAGTCGCGCGCGAGTCGAGTTTCGATCGGTTATTCGTGCACCGTCTCGGAAATTCAAAATACTGGCCATTCACGATGTATTAGTCCATGGTAAGTCGTATGAGCATGGTTTCACGAGAAAACGCGACGGTCATAAACTTTGCGCAGAGTCGAGATTCGATCGGTTTTTTCGTGCACCGTCTCGGAAATTCAAAATACTGGTCTTTCCCGTCTTATTAGCCCATTAGAAGTCGTACAAGCATGCTTTCGCAAAAAAATACGACGGTCAAAAACTTTGCGCGAAGTCGCGCGCGAGTCGAATTTCGATCGGTTTTTCGTGCACCGTCTCGGAAATTCAAAATACTTGTCTTTCCCGTCTTATTAGCCCATGAGAAGTCGTACAGGCACGCTTTCGCAAAAAAATACGACGGTCATAAACTTTGCGCGAAGTCGCGCGGGAGTCGAGTTTCGATCGGTTATTCGTGCACCGTCTCGGAAATTCAAAATACTGGCCATTCACGATGTATTAGTCCATGGTAAGTCCTATGAGCATGGTTTCACGAGAAAACGCGACGGTCATAAACTTTGCGCAGAGTCGAGATTCGATCGGTTTTTTCGTGCACCGTCTCGGAAATTCAAAATACTGGTCTTTCCCGTCTTATTAGCCCATGAGAAGTCGAACAAGCATGCTTTCGCAAAAAAATACGACGGTCAAAAACTTTGCACGAAGTCGCGCGCGATTCGAATTTCGATCGATTTTTCGTGCACCGTCTCGGAAATTCAAAATACTTGTCTTTCCCGTCTTATTAGCCCATGAGAAGTCGTACAGGCACGCTTTCGCAAAAAAATACGACAGTCATAAACTTTGCTCGAAGTCGCGCGCGAGTCGAGTTTCGATCGGTTTTTCGTGACCGTCTCGGAAATTCAAAATACTGGCCATTCACGATGTATTTACCCATGGTAAGTCGTATGAGCATGATTTCACGAAAAAACGCGACGGTCATAAACTTTGCGCAGAGTCGAGATTCGATCGGTTTTTTCGTGCACCGTCTCGGAAATTCAAAATACTGGTCTTTCCCGTCTTATTAGCCCATAAGAAGTAGTACAAGCACGCTTTCGCAAAAAAATACGACGGTCATAAACTTTGCGCGAAGTCGCGCGCGAGTCGAGTTTCGATCGGTTTTTCGTGCACCGTCTCGAAAATTCAAAATACTAGCCATTCACGAAGTATTAGCCCATGGTAAGTCGTATGAGCATGGTTTCACGAAAAAACGCGACGGTCATAAACTTTGCGCAGAGTCGAGATTCGATCGTTTTTTCGTGGCACCGTCTCGGAAATTCAAAATACTGGTCTTTCCCGTCTTATTAGACCATGAGAAGTCGTACAGGCACGCTTTCGCAAAAAAATACGACGGTCATAAACTTTGCGCGAAGTCGCGCGCGAGTCGAGTTTCGATCGGTTTTTCGTGCACCGTCTCGAAAATTCAAAATACTGGCCATTCACGATGTATTAGTCCATGGTAAGTCGTATGAGCATGGTTTCACGAGAAAACGCGACGGTCATAAACTTTGCGCAGAGTCGAGATTCGATCGGTTTTTCGTGCACCGTCTCGGAAATTCAAAATACTGGTCTTTCCCGTCTTATTTGCCAATGAGAAGTCGTACAAGCATGCTTTCGCAAAAAAATACGACGGTCAAAAACTTTGCGCGAAGTCGCGCGCGAGTCGAATTTCGTTCGGTTTTTTCGTGCACCGTCTCGGAAATTCAAAATACTTGTCTTTCCCGTCTTATTAGCCCATGAGAAGTCGTACAGGCACGCTTTCGCAAAAAAATACGACGGTCATAAACTTTGCGCGAAGTCGCGCGCGAGTCGAGTTTCGATCGGTTTTTCGTGCACCGTCTCGGAAATTCAAAATACTGGCCATTCACGATGTATTAGTCCATGGTAAGTCGTATGAGCATGGTTTCACGAGAAAACGCGACGGTCATAAACTTTGCGCAGAGTCGAGATTCGATCGGTTTTTCGTGCACCGTCTCGGAAATTCAAAATACTGGTCTTTCCCGTCTTATTTGCCCATGAGAAGTCGTACAAGCATGCTTTCGCAAAAAAATACGACGGTCAAAAACTTTGCGCGAAGTCGCGCGCGAGTCGAGTTTCGATCGGTTTTTCGTGCACCGTCTCGGAAATTCAAAATACTTGTCTTTCCCGTCTTATTAGCCCATGAGAAGTCGTACAGGCACGCTTTCGCAAAAAAATACGACGGTCATAAACTTTGCTCCAAGTCGCGCGCGAGTCGAGTTTCGATCGGTTTTTCGTGACCGTCTCGGAAATTCAAAATACTGGCCATTCACGATGTATTAGGCCATGGTAAGTCGTATGAGCATGATTTCACGAAAAAACGCGACGGTCATAAACTTTGCGCAGATTCGAGATTCGATCGGTTTTTCGTGCACCGTCTCGGAAATTCAAAATACTGGTCTTTCCCGTCTTATTTGCCCATGAGAAGTCGTACAAGCATGCTTTCGCAAAAAAATACGACGGTCATAAACTTTGCGCGAAGTCCATGGAAAGAAACCCATATTGGGATAGACTGTAGACTGTCTAACTCCAATCTCACATCAGGTGCCCAGCGTCGTAGTATCATTGGATGACCACGGATAGTCCAAAATCCTTCAAGGACCCGTTGTAAATCTTCTTCCGAATAAGCCCATGAGAAGTCGTACAAGCATGCTTTCGCAAAAAAATACGACGGTCAAAAACTTTGCGCGAAGTCGCGCGCGAGTCGAATTTCGATCGGTTTTCGTGCACCGTCTCGGAAATTCAAAATACTTGTCTTTCCCGTCTTATTAGCCCATGAGAAGTCGTACAGGCACGCTTTCGCAAAAAAATACGACGGTCATAAACTTTGCGCGAATTCGCGCGCGAGTCGAGATTCGATCGGTTTTTCGTGCACCGTCTCGGAAATTCAAAATACTGGTCTTTCCCGTCTTATTAGCCCATGAGAAGTCGTACAGGCACGCTTTCGCAAAGAAATACGACGGTCATAAACTTTGCGCGAAGTCGCGCGCGAGTCGAGTTTCGATCGGTTTTTCGTGCACCGTCTCAGAAATTCAAAATACTGGCCAATCATGATGTATTAGTCCATGGTAAGTCGTATGAGCATGGTTTCAGGAGAAAACGCGACGGTCATAAACTTTGTGCAGAGTCGAGATTCGATCGGTTTTTCGTGCACCTCTCGGAAATTCAAAATACTGGTCTTTCCCGTCTTATTAGCCCATGAGAAGTCGTACAAGCATGCTTTCGCAAAAAAATACGACGGTCAAAAACTTTGCCCGAAGTCACGCGCGATTCGAATTTCGATCGATTTTTCGTGCACCGTCTCAGAAATTCAAAATACTTGTCTTTCCCGTCTTGTTAGCCCATGAGAAGTCGTACAGGCACGCTTTCGCAAAAAAATACGACAGTCATAAACTTTGCTCGAAGTCACGCGCGAGTCGAGTTTCGATCGGTTTTTCGTGACCGTCTCGGAAATTCAAAATACTGGCCATTCACGATGTATTAGCTCATGGTAAGTCGTATGAGCATGATTTCACGAAAAAACGCGACGGACATAAACTTTGCGCAGAGTCGAGATTCGATCGGTTTTTCGTGCACCGTCTCGGAAATTCAAAATACTGGTCTTTCCCGTCTTATTAGCCCATGAGAAGTCGTACAAGCATGCTTTCGCAAAGAAATACGACGGTCATAAACTTTGCGCGAATTCGCGCGCGAGTCGAGTTTCGATCGGTTTTTCGTGCACCGTCTCAGAAATTCAAAATACTGGCCAATCATGATGTATTAGTCCATGGTAAGTCGTATGAGCATGGTTTCAGGAGAAAACGCGACGGTCATAAACTTTGTGCAGAGTCGAGATTCGATCGGTTTTTCGTGCACCTCAAGGAAATTCAAAATACTGGTCTTTCCCGTCTTATTAGACCATGAGAAGTCGTACAAGCATGCTTTCGCAAAAAAATACGACGGTCAAAAACTTTGCGCGAAGTCACGCGCGATTCGAATTTCGATCGATTTTTCGTGCACCGTCTCAGAAATTCAAAATACTTGTCTTTCCCGTCTTGTTAGCCCATGAGAAGTCGTACAGGCACGCTTTCGCAAAAAAATACGACGGTCATAAACTTTGCGCGAAGTCGCGCGCGAGTCGAGTTTCGTTCGGTTTTTCGTGCACCGTCTCAGAAATTGAAAATACTGGCCATTCACGATGTATTAGCCCATGGTAAGTCATATGAGCATGGTTTCAGGAGAAACGCGACGGTCATAAACTTTGCGCAGAGTCGAGATTCGATCGGTTTTTCGTGCACCGGCTCGGAAATTCAAAATACTGGTCTTTCCCGTCTTATTAGCCCATGAGAAGTCGTACAGGCACGCTTTCGCAAAAAAATACGACGTTCATAAACTTTGCGTGAAGTCGCGCGCGAGTCGAGTTTCGATCGATTTTTCGTGCACCATCTCAGAAATTCAAAATACTGGCCATTCACGATGTATTAGCCCATGGTAAGTCGTATGAGCATGGTTTTAGTAGAAAACGCGACGGTCATAAACTTTGTGCAGTCGAGATTCGATCGATTTTTCGTGCACCGTCTCGGAAATTCAAAATACTGGTCTTTCCCGTCTTATTAGCCCATGAGAAGTCATACAAGCACGCTTTCGCAAAAAAATACGACGGTCATAAACTTTGCGCGAAGTCGCGCGTGAGTCGAGTTTCGATCGGTTTTTCGTGCACCGTTTCGGAAATTCAAAATACTGGCCATTCACGATGTATTAGCCCATGGTAAGTCGTATGAGCATGGTTTCACGAAAAAACGCGACGGTCATATACTTTGCGCAGAGTCGAGTTTCGATCGGTTTTTCGTGCACCGTCTCGGTAATTCAAAATACTGGTCTTTCCCTTCTTATTAGCCCATGAGAAGTCGTACAGGCACGCTTTCGCAAAAAAATACGACGGTCATAAACTTTCCGCGAAGTCGCGCGCGAGTCAAGTTTCGATTGGTTTTTCGTGCACCGTCTCAGAAATTCAAAATACTGGCCATTCACGATGTATTAGCCCATGGTAAGTCGTATGAGCATGGTTTCACGAAAAAACGCGACGGTCATAAACTTTGCGCAGAGTCGAGATTCGATCGATTTTTCGTGCACCGTCTCGGAAATTCAAAATACTGGTCTTTCCCGTCTTATTAGCCCATGAGAAGTCGTACAAGCACGCTTTCGCAAAAAAATACGACGGTGATAAACTTTCCGCGAAGTCGCGCGCGAGTCGAGTTTCGATCGGTTTTTTCGTGCACCGTCTCGGAAATTCAAAATACTGGCTATTCACGATGTATTAGCCCATGGTAAGTCGTATGAGCATGGTTTCACGAAAAAACGCGACGGTCATAAACTTTGCGCAGAGTCGAGATTCGATCGGTTTTTCATGCACCGTCTCGGAAATTCAAAATACTGGTCTTTCCGTTCTTATTAGCCCATGAGAAGTCGTACAGGCATGCTTTCGCAAAAAAAATACGACGGTCATAAACTTTGCGCGAAGTCGCGCGCGAGTCGAGTTTCGATCGGTTTTTCGTGCACCGTCTCGGAAATTCAAAATACTGGCCATTCACGATGTATTAGCCCATGGTAAGTCGTATGAGCATGATTTCACGAAAAAACACGACGGTGATAAACTTTGCGCAGAGTCGAGATTCGATCGGTTTTTCGTGCACCGTCTCGGAAATTCAAAATACTGGTCTTTCCCGTCTTATTAGCCCATGAGAAGTAGTACAAGCACGCTTTCGCAAAAAAATACGACGGTCATAAACTTCGCGCGAAGTCGCGCGCGAGTCGAGTTTCGATCGGTTTTTCGTGCACCGTCTCGAAAATTCAAAATACTGGCCATTCACGATGTATTAGCCCATGGTAAGTCGTATGAGCATGGTTTCACGAAAAAACGCGACGGTCATAAACTTTGCGCAGAGTCGAGATTCGATCGGTTTTTCGTGCACCGTCTCGGAAATTCAAAATACTGGTCTTTCCCGTCTTATTAGCCCATGAGAAGTCGTACAAGCATGCTTTCGCAAAAAAATACGACGGTAAAAAACTTTGCGCGAAGTCGCGCGCGAGTCGAATTTCGATCGGTTTTTCGTGCACCGTCTCGGAAATTCAAAATACTTGTCTTTCCCATCTTATTAGCCCATGAGAAGTCGTACAGGCACGCTTTCGCAAAAAAATACGACGGTCATAAACTTTGCTCGAAGTCGCACGCGAGTCTAGTTTCGATCGGTTTTTCGTGACCGTCTCGGAAATTCAAAATACTGGCCATTCACGATGTATAGCCCATGGTAAGTCGTATTATCTTTACTTACCAAAAAAAAAAAAAAAAAAAAACATGGTAAGTCGTATGAGCATGATTTCACGAAAAAACGCGACTGTCATAATCTTTGCGCAGAGTCGAGATTCGATCGGTTTTTCGTGCACCGTCTCGGAAATTCAAAATACTGGTCTTTCCCGTCTTATTAGCCCATGAGAAGTAGTACAAGTATGCTTTCGCAAAAAAATACGACGGTCATAAACTTTGCGCGAAGTCGCGCGCGAGTCGAGTTTCGATCGGTTTTTCGTGCACCGTCTCGAAAATTCAAAATACTGGCCATTCACGATGTATTAGTCCATGGTAAGTCGTATGAGCATGGTTTCAGGAGAAAACGCGACGGTCATAAACTTTGCGCAGAGTCGAGATTCGATCGGTTTTTCGTGCACCGTCTCGGAAATTCAAAATACTGGTCTTTCCCGTCTTATTAGCCCATGAGAAGTAGTACAAGCACGCTTTCGCAAAAAAATACGACGGTCATAAACTTTGCGCGAAGTCGCGCGCGAGTCGAGTTTCGATCGGTTTTTCGTGCACCGTCTCGAAAATTCAAAATACTGGCCATTCACGATGTATCATGGTAAGTCGTATGAGCATGGTTTCACGAAAAAACGCGACGGTCATAAACTTTGCGCAGAGTCGAGATTCGATCGGTTTTTCGTGCACCGTCTCGGAAATTCAAAATACTGGTCTTTCCCGTCTTATTAGCCCATGAGAAGTCGTACAAGCATGCTTTCGCAAAAAAATACGACGGTCAAAAACTTTGCGCGAAGTCGCGCGCGAGTCGAATTTCGATCGGTTTTTCGTGCACCGTCTCGGAAATTCAAAATACTTGTCTTTCCCATCTTATTAGCCCATGAGAAGTCGTACAGGCACGCTTTCGCAAAAAAATACGACGGTCATAAAATTTGCTCGAAGACGCGCGCGAGTCGATTTTCGATCGGTTTTTCGTGACCGTCTCGGAAATTCAAAATACTGGCCATTCACGATGTATTAGCTAATGGTAAGTCGTATGAGAATGATTTCACGAAAAAAACGTCTTAAGCTAAACCATGCAAAGAGCAAAGTATACGTTGGTGCTTGCATTGAAAATAAGGATCATATTGCTCAAACATTGGGAATTGCTGAAGGAAATTTACCGGTTCCTTACTTGGGTCTTCCACTTATATCCACTGGAATCAACAAAGTCTCCTGTCAGCCTATCCTACAAAAAATTAAGAACAGAATTTCCTCTTGCAAAAATAGGCTTCTTTCTAAAGCTGGACGACTTGAACTTATTCGATCAGTGTTGATCTCTTATTCTATTTATTGGTCTCATGCATTCCTTCTACCAGTCGGGCTTCTCAATGATATTGATAAATTACTTATGAACTTCTTTTGGAATGGCACAGATGGTAAGGCAATGCATATGGTGAATTGGGACAACATTTGCAAACCGAAGGATGAAGGGGGCTTGAATCTTCGACATATTAGAGATTGGAATAAAGCTTGTATGGTAAAGCAATTATGGGATATTTTACAAAACAAGTCTTCTTTATGGTCACAATGGGTTTTTGCTAGGTACAAAACAAGTCTTCTTTATGGTCACAAGGAATCAATCTGGGAAGTATCTGCAAAAACATCTCATTCTGCTGCTTGGAAAGGAATTCCGAAGGCAAGGAGATGGCTACGTAACAATATTTCTTATGTGATTTCCTCTGGAACCAATATTAATATGTGGTATGATCCTTGGGTGAATGGGAAAAGTATATTTCAGATATTTGGTGATAGAGTACGACAGGATCTGGGGGCTCCCAAAGACTGGAAGGTTTCTGAATTCATTAACAATGGTACATGGTGTCTTCCTAACCCTACCTCCCCAGACATGTTATTACTTTGGCCGACTATTAGGGCTATTCCAATCAAGAACAACTCTTCAGATATGCTTATTTGGCTTCATGATAACGGTAAATTTAGTGCTACATCTGCGTGGAACCAAATTAGACGACGAAACAACAAGTGGATCCCAAGTAGTTGGACATGGGATAGTCCATGCTCACAGCGACATTCCTTATGTACATGGCAGGCCCTTCTCGGCAAACTTCCTACGATGGACAATATGCAGCGAAGAGGTATTTATATTGTAAATCGGTGCTCTTTGTGTATGTAAAAGGAAGAAAGTGTTGACCATCTATACTTTGCTTGTGATTATTCATCTTGGATATGGGAAGAGATCTTGAAGCGATTTGATCTTCAAAGGCTACCACGGCCAAACTTGCATCATGAACTAGAAAGGCTAATGCAAGGCTTCTCAAGAAAGGGTCCTCTTACACAACTAGCAAGAATTATATTCAGATGTGATATTTGGTGGATTTGGAAGGAGAGGTGTGGCAGAATTTTTGAGTGTCACAACATGAACAAAGCTCAAATTCTGATAGAGATTCTTCAGGACTCACGATCATGCATGGAGCAAGAATTGAATATAGAGCACCTAACAAGAAGAGAGAAAGAGATTTTCACAAGATTCAATTTTTTCATTAGTCAATAATCACTCGAATAATGATGAAGATTGTAATGTATTATGGGGCAAAGCTTATATTTTGTGATGTATCCACAAGTACTCCAGAACAGTCTAGCTATTGCTTTTTTTATTAACTTCCTTGTGCTACTCTTGGGAATGAGTTTGATGAAGTGTGCCCATTTCACCTTCTTTAGGTGGGGTACAATCTTCTCGACTACACTAAGAGACTTCAGGCTTTAGTCTATGGCTTGTGTAGACAAAGCTTCTTTGTACAAATCTTTTACAAAATACATTATCCTTACTTACCAAAAAAAAAAAGATTTCACGAAAAAACGCGACGGTCATAAACTTTGCGCAGAGTCGAGATTCGATCGGTTTTTAGTGCACCGTCTCGGAAATTCAAAATACTGGTCTTTCCCGTCTTATTAGCCCATGAGAAGTAGTACAAGCACGCTTTCGCAAAAAAATACGACGGTCATAAACTTTGCGCGAAGTCGCGCGCGAGTCGAGTTTCGATCGGTTTTTTCGTGCACCGTCTCGAAAATTCAAAATACTGGCCATTCACGATGTATTAGCCCATGGTAAGTCGTATGAGCAAGGTTTCACGAAAAAACGCGACGGTCATAAACTTTGCGCAGAGTCGAGATTCGATCGGTTTTTCGTGCACCGTCTCAGAAATTCAAATACTGGTCTTTCCCGTCTTATTAGGCCATGAGAAGTAGTACAGGCACGCTTTCGCAAAAAAATACGACGGTCATAAACTTTGCGCGAAGTCGTGCGCGAGTCGAGTTTCGATCGGTTTTTCGTGCACCATCTCAGAAATTCAAAATACTGGCCATTCACGATGTATTAGCCCATGGTAAGTCGTATGAGCTTTTTTTTTTTGGTAAGTAAAGATAATCTATTTTGTAAAAGATTTGTACAAAGAAGCTTTGTCTACACAAGCCATAGACTAAAGCCTGAAGTCTCTTAGTGTAGTCGAGAAGATTGCACCCCACCTAAAGAAGGTGAAATGGGCACGCTTCATCAAACTCATCTCCAAGAATAGCATAAGGAAGTTAATAAATAATAAAATGCAATAGCTAGACTGTTCTGGACTACTTGTGGATACATCACAAAATATAAGCTTTGCCCCATATAATACATTACAATCTTCATCATTATTCGAGTGATTCTTGACGAATGGAAAAATTGAATCTTGTGAAAATATCTTTCTCTCTTCTTGTTAGGTGCTCTGTATTCAATTCTTGCTCCATACATGATCGTGAGTCCTGAAGAATCTCTATCAGAATTTGAGCTTTGTTCATGTTGTGACACTCAAAAATTCTGCCACACCTCTCCTTCCAAATCCACCATATAGCACATCTGAATATAATTCTTGCTAGTTGTGTAAGAGGCCCCTTTCTTGAGAAGCTTTGCATAAGCATTTCTAATTCATGATGCAGGTTTGGCCGTGGTAGCCTTTGAAAATCAAATCGCTTCAAGATCTCCTTCCATATCCAAGATGAATAATCACAAGCAAAGTAGAGATGGTCAACACTTTCTTCATTTTGCATACACAAAGAGCACCGATTTACAATATAAATACCTCTTCGCTGCATATTGTCCATCGTAGGAAGTTTGCCGAGAAGGGCCTGCCATGTACATAAGGAATGTCGCTGTGAGCATGGACTATCCCATGTCCAACTACTTTGGATCCACTTGTTGTTTCGTCGTCTAATTTGGTTCCATGCAGATGTAGCACTAAATTTACCGTTATCATGAAGCCAAATAAGCATATCTGAAGAGTTGTTCATGATTGGAATAGCCCTAATAGTCGGCCAAAGTAATAACATGTCAGGGGAGGTAGGGTTGGGAAGACACCAAGTACCATTGTTAATGAATTCAGAAACCTTCCAGTCTTTGGGAGCCCCCAGATCCTGTCGTACTCTATCACCAAATATCTGAAATATACTTTTCCCATTCACCCAAGGATCATACCACATATTAATATTGGTTCCAGAAGAAATCACATAAGAAATATTGTTACGTAGCCATCGCCTTGCCTTCAGAATTCCTTTCCAACAGAAGAATGAGATGTTTTTGCAGATGTTTCCCAGATTGATTCCTTAGTTAGGTACCTAGCAAAAACCCATTGTGACCATAAGGAAGACTTGTTTTGTAAAATATCCCATAATTGCTTTACCATACAAGCTTTATTCCAATCTCTAATATGTCGAAGATTCAGCCCCCCTTCATCCTTCGGTTTGCAAATGCTGTCCTAATTCACCATGTGCATTACCTTACCATCTGTGCCATTCCAAAAGAAGTTCATAAGTAATTTATCAATATCATGAAGAAGCCCGGCAGGGTAGAAGGAATGCATGAGACCAATAAATAGAATAAGAGATCAACACGGATCGAATAAGTTCAAGTCGTCCAGCTTTAGAAAGAAGCCTATTTTTCCAAGAGGAAATTCTGTTCTTAATTTTTTGTATAATAGGCTGACAGGAGGCTTTGTTGATTCCAGTAGATATAAGTGGGAGACCCAAGTAAGGAACCGGTAAATTTCCTTCAGCAACTCCCAATGTTTGAGCAATATGATCCTTATTGTCAATGCAAGCACCCACATATACTTTGCTCTTTGCATGGTTTAGCTTAAGACCAGAAACTTTACCAAATTCATTAAGAATATCTGCCAGATTACTCACAGAAACTGGATCATCTCGAAGGAAGATAATAAGGTCATCGGCAAATGTTATGTGAGAGATATAAACAGAACCATAATGTGGTACCTTAATTTTGCCATTGGAAACAGCCTCTTCTAACATACAACTGAGCCCTTCCATTGCAATGGTAAAAAGATAAGGAGATAGTGGATCGCCTTGCCGAATGCCATTCTTACTCCCAAAGAAGCCAATAGGTGAACCATTAAAGAGAATTGAAAATTTTGGAGTTTCCAAGCAACATTGAATCCATTTAACCCAGTGCTGAGGGAAGCTCATATTATGGAGCATCATGTAAATAAAATTCCTATTGACTGAGTCAAAGGCCTTTCGTAAATCAGCTTTAAAACAGATCTTTTTTCCTCTTGTTTTAGAATGTAGATCCTTAACCAAATCATTAGCAAGCAGGACATTATGATGGATACTCCTCCCTTTAAGAAAAGCAGCCTGATTAGGACTAATGACCTTATTCATGACCTTTTGTAGTCTATCTGCCAGCAACTTAGAGATAACCTTATAAATAAAGTTGCACAGTGAAATAGGACGGTAGTTCTCCAATGAATCGGCTCCATCATTTTTAGGCACTAAAGAAGTAAGTCGTATGAGCTTGGTTTCACGAAAAAACGCGACGGTCATAAACTTTGCGCAGAGTCGAGATTCGATCGGTTTTTCGTGCACCGTCTCGGAAATTCAAAATACTGGTCTTTCCCGTCTTATTAGCCCATGAGAAGTCGTACAGGCACGCTTTCGCAAAAAAATACGACGGTCATAAACTTTGCGCTAAGTCGCGCGCGAGTCGAGTTTCGATCGGTTTTTCGTGCACCGTCTCAGAAATTCAAAATACTGGCCATTCACGATGTATTAGTCCATGGTAAGTCGTATGAGCATGGTTTCAGGAGAAAACGCGACGGTCATAAACTTTGCGCAGAGTCGAGATTCGATCGGTTTTTCGTGCACCGTCTCGGAAATTCAAAATACTGGTCTTTCCCGTCTTATTAGCCCATGAGAAGTCGTACAGGCACGCTTTCGCAAAACAATACGACGGTCATAAACTTTGCGCGAAGTCGCGCGCGAGTCGAGTTTCGATCGGTTTTTCGTGCACCGTCTCGGAAATTCAAAATACTGGTCATTCACGATGTATTAGTCCATGGTAAGTCGTATGAGCATGGTTTCACGAGAAAACGCGATGGTCATAAACTTTGCGCAGAGTCGAGATTCGATCGGTTTTTCGTGCACCGTCTCGGAAATTCAAAATACTGGTCTTTCCCGCCTTATTAGCCCATGAGAAGTCGTACAAGCATGCTTTCGCAAAAAAATACGACGGTCAAAAACTTTGCGCGAAGTCGCACGCGAGTCGAATTTCGATCGGTTTTTCGTGCACCGTCTCGGAAATTCAAAATACTTGTCTTTCCCGTCTTATTAGCCCATGAGAAGTCGTACAGGCACGCTTTCGCAAAAAAATACGACGGTCATAAACTTTGCACGAAGTCGCGCGCGAGTCGAGTTTCGATCGATTTTTCGTGACCGTCTCGGAAATTCAAAATACTGGCCATTCACGATGTATTAGCCCATGGTAAGTCGTATGAGCATGATTTCACGAAAAAACGCGACGGTCATAAACTTTGCGCAGAGTCGAGATTCGATCGGTTTTTCGTGCACCGTCTCGGAAATTCAAAATACTGGTCTTTCCCGTCTTATTAGCCCATGAGAAGTAGTACAAGCACGCTTTCGCAAAAAAAATACGACGGTCATAAACTTTGCGCGAAGTCGCGCGCGAGTCGAGTTTCGATCGGTTTTTCGTGCACCGTCTCGAAAATTCAAAATACTGGCCATTCACGATGTATTAGCCCATGGTAAGTCGTATGAGCATGGTTTCACGAAAAAACGCGACGGTCATAAACTTTGCGCAGAGTCGAGATTCGATCGGTTTTTCGTGCACCGTCTCGGAAATTCAAAATACTGGTCTTTCCCGTCTTATTAGCCCATGAGAAGTCGTACAGGCACGCTTTCGCAAAAAAATACGACGGTCATAAACTTTGCGCGAAGTCGCGCGCGAGTCGAGTTTCGATCGGTTTTTCGTGCACCGTCTCAGAAATTTAAAATACTGGCCATTCACGATGTATTAGCCATGGTAAGTCGTAGGAGTATGGTTTTAGGAGAAAACGCGACGGTCATAAACTTTGCGCAGAGTCGAGATTCGATCGGTTTTTCGTGCACCGTCTCGGAAATTCAAAATACTGGTCTTTCCCGTCTTATTAGCCCATGAGAAGTCGTACAAGCACGCTTTCGCAAAAAAATACGACGGTCAAAAACATTGCGCAGAGTCGAGTTTCGATCGGTTTTTCGTGCACCGTCTCGGAAATTCAAAATACTTGTCTTTCCCGTCTTATTAGCCCATGAGAAGTCGTACAGGCACGCTTTCGCAAAACAATACGACGGTCATAAACTTTGCGCGAAGTCGCGCGCGAGTCGAGTTTCGATCGGTTTTTCGTGCACCGTCTCGGAAATCCCATGGTAAGTCGGATTAGCATGGTTTCACGAAAAAACGCGACGGTCATAAACTTTGCGCAGAGTCGAGATTCGATCGGTTTTTCGTGCACCATCTCGGAAATTCAAAATACTGGTCTTTCCCGTCTTATTAGCACATTAGAAGTCGTACAGGCACGCTTTCGCAAAAAAATACGACGGTCATAAACTTTGCGCGAAGTCGCGCGCGAGTCGAGTTTCGATCGGTTTTTCGTGCACCGTCTCAGAAATTCAAAATTCTGGCCATTCACGATGTATTAGCCCATGGTAAGTCGTATGAGCATGGTTTCAGGAGAAAACGCGACGGTCATAAACTTTGCGCAGAGTCGAGATTCGATCGGTTTTTTCGTGCACCGTCTCGGAAATTCAAAATACTGGTCTTTACCGTCTTATTAGCCCATGAGAAGTCGTACAAGCACGGTTTCGCAAAAAAATACGACGGTCAAAAACTTTGCGCGAAGTCGCGCGCGAGTCGAGTTTCGATCGGTTTTTCGTGCACCGTCTCAGAAATTCAAAATACTGGCCATTCACGAGGTATTAGACCATGGTAAGTCGTATGAGCTTGGTTTCACGAAAAAACGCGACGGTCATAAACTTTGCGCAGAGTCGAGATTCGATCGGTTTTTCGTGCACCGTCTCGGAAATTCAATATACTGGTCTTTCCCGTCTTATTAGCCTATGAGAAGTCGTACAGGCACGCTTTCGCAAAAAAATACGACGGACATAAACTTTCCGCGAAGTCGCGCGCGAGTCGAGTTTCGATCGGTTTTTCGTGCACCGTTTCAGAAATTCAAAATACTGGCCATTAACGATGTATTAGCCCATGGTAAGTCATATGAGCATGGTTTCAGGAGAAAACGCGACGGCTAGATTCGATCGGTTTTTCGTGCACCGTCTCGGAAATTCAAAATACTGGTCTTTCCCGTTTTATTAGCCCATGAGAAGTCGTACAAGCACGCTTTCGCAAAAAAAATACGACGGTCAAAAACTTTGCATGAAGTCACGCGCGAGTCGAGTTTCGATCGGTTTTTCGTGCACCGTCTCGAAAATTCAAAATACTTGTCTTTCCCGTCTTATTAGCCCATGAGAAGTCGTACAGGCACGCTTTCACAAAAAAATACGACGGTCATAAACTTTGCGCGAAGTCGCGCGCGAGTCGAGTTTCGATCGGTTTTTCGTGCACCGTCTCAGAAATTCAAAATACTGGCCATTCACGAGGTATTAGCCCATGGTAAGTCGTATGAGCTTGGTTTCACGAAAAAACACGACGGTCATAAACTTTGCGCAAAGTCAAGTTTCGATCGGTTTTTCGTGCACCGTCTCGGAAATTCAAAATACTTGTCTTTCCCGTCTTATTAGCCCTTGAGAAGTCGTACAGGCACGCTTTCGCAAAAAAATACGACGGTCATAAACTTTGCGCAAAGTCGCGCGCGAGTCGAGTTTCGATCGGTTTTTCGTGCACCGTCTCGGAAATTCAAAATACTGGCCATTCACGATGTATTAGCTCATGGTAAGTCGGATGAGCATGGTTTCACGAAAAAACGCGACGGTCATAAACTTTGCGCAGAGTCGAGATTCGATCGGTTTTACGTGCACCGTCTCGGAAATTCAAAATACTGGTCTTTCCCGTATTATTAGCGCATGAGAAGTCGTACAGGCACGCTTTCGCAAAAAAATACGACGGTCATAAACTTTGCGCGAAGTCGCGCGCGAGTCGTGTTTCGATCGGTTTTTCGTGCACCGTCTCAGAAATTCAAAATACTGGCCATTCACGATGTATTAGCCCATGGTAAGTCGTATGAGCATGGTTTCAGGAGAAAACGCGACGGTCATAAACTTTGCGCAGAGTCGAGATTCGATCGGTTTTTCGTGCACCGTTTCGGAAATTCAAAATACTGGTCTTTCCCGTCTTATTAGCCCATGAGAAGTCGTACAAGCACGCTTTCGCAAAAAAATACGACGGTCAAAAACTTTGCGCGAAGTCGCGCGCGAGTCGAGTTTCGATCGGTTTTTCGTGCACCGTCTCAGAAATTCAAAATGCTGGCCATTCACGAGGTATTAGCCCATGGTAAGTCGTATGAGCTTGGTTTCACGAAAAAACGCGACGGTCATAAACTTTGCGCAGAGTCGAGATTCGATCGGTTTTTCGTGCACCGTCTCGGAAATTCAAAATACTGGTCTTTCCCGTCTTATTAGCTCATGAGAAGTCGTACAGGCACGTTTTCGCAAAAAAATACGACGGTCATAAACTTTGCGCGAAGTCGCGCGCGAGTCGAGTTTCGATCAGTTTTTCGTGCACCGTCTCAGAAATTCAAAATACTGGCCATTCACGATGTATTAGCCCATGGTAAGTCGTATGAGCATGGTTTCAGGAGAAAACGCGACGGTCATAAACTTTTTTTTTTTTTGGTAAGTAAAGATAATGTATTTTGTAAAAGATTTGTACAAAGAAGCTTTGTCTACACAAGCCATAGACTAAAGCCTGAAGTCTCTTAGTGTAGTCGAGAAGATTGCACCCCACCTAAAGAAGGTGAAGTGGGCACGCTTCATTGAACTCATCTCCAAGAGTAGCACAAGGAAGTTAATAAATAAAAATGCAATAGCTAGACTGTTCTGGACCACTTGTGGATACATCACAAAATATAAGCTTTGCCCCATATAATACATTACAATCTTCATCATTATTCGAGTGATTCTTGACGAATGGAAAAATTGAATCTTGTGAAAATATCTCTCTCTTCTTGTTAGGTGCTCTGTATTCAATTCTTGCTCCATACATGATCGTGAGTCCTGAAGAATCTCTATCAGAATTTGAGCTTTGTTCATGTTGTGACACTCAAAAATTCTGCCACACCTCTCCTTCCAAATCCACCAAATGACACATCTGAATATAATTCTTGCTAGTTGTGTAAGAGGCCCCTTTCTTGAGAAGCTTTGCATAAGCATTTCTAATTCATGATGCAAGTTTGGCCGTGGTAGCCTTTGAAAATCAAATCGCTTCAAGATCTCCTTCCATATCCATGATGAATAATCACAAGCAAAGTAGAGATGGTCAACACTTTCTTCATTTTGCAAACACAGAGAGCACCGATTTACAATATAAATACCTCTTCGCTGCATATTGTCTATCGTAGGAAGTTTGTTGAGAAGGGCCTGCCATGTACATAAGGAATGTCGCTGTGAGCATGGACTATCCCATGTCCAACTACTTTGGATCCACTTGTTGTTTCGTCGTCTAATTTGGTTCCATGCAAATGTAGCACTAAATTTACCGTTATCATGAAGCCAAATAAGCATATCTGAAGAGTTGTTCTTGATTGGAATAGCCCTAATAGTCGGCCAAAGTAATAACATGTCAGGGGAGGTAGGGTTGGGAAGACACCATGTACCATTGTTAATGAATTCAGAAACCTTCCAGTCTTTGGGAGCCCCCAGATCCTGTCGTACTCTATCACCAAATATCTGAAATATACTTTTCCCATTCACCCAAGGATCATACCACATATTAATATTGGTTCCAGAAGAAATCACATAAGAAATATTGTTACGTAGCCATCGCCTTGCCTTCAGAATTCCTTTCCAAGCAGCAGAATGAGATGTTTTTGCAGATGTTTCCCAGATTGATTCCTTGGTTAGGTACCTAGCAAAAACCCATTGTGACCATAAGGAAGACTTGTTTTGTAAAATATCTCATAATTGCTTTACCATACAAGCTTTATTCCAATCTCTAATATGTCGAAGATTCAGCCCTCCTTCATCCTTCGGTTTGCAAATGTTGTCCCAATTCACCATGTGCATTGCCTTACCATCTGTGCCATTCCAAAAGAAGTTCATAAGTAATTTATCAATATCATGGAGAAGCCCGACAGGTAGAAAGAATGCATGAGACCAATAAATAGAATAAGAGATCAACACTGATCGAATAAGTTCAAGTCGTCCAGCTTTAGAAAGAAGCCTATTTTTCCAAGAGGAAATTCTGTTCTTAATTTTTTGTAGGATAGGCTGACAGGAGACTTTGTTGATTCCAGTGGATATAAGTGGGAGACCCAAGTAAGGAACCGATAAATTTCCTTCAGCCACTCCCAATGTTTGAGCAATATGATCCTTATTGACAATGCAAGCACCCACATATACTTTGCTCTTTGCATGGTTTAGTTTAAGACCAGAAACTTTACCAAATTCATTAAGAATATCTGCCAGATTACTCACAGAAACTGGATCATCTCGAAGGAAGATAATAAGGTCATCGGCAAATGTTATGTGAGAGATATAAACAGAACCATAATGTGGTACCTTAATTTTGCCATTGGAAACAGCCTCTTCTAACATACAACTGAGCCCTTCCATTGCAATGGTAAAAAGATAAGGAGATAGTGGATCGCCTTGCCGAATGCCATTCTTACTCCCAAAGAAGCCAATAGGTGAACCATTAAAGAGAATCGAAAATTTTGGAGTTTCCAAGCAACATTGAATTCATTTAACCCAGTGCTGAGGGAAGCCCATATTATGGAGCATCATGTAAATAAAATTCCTATTGACTGAGTCAAAGGCCTTTCGTAAATCAGCTTTAAAACAGATTTTTTTCCCTCTTGTTTTAGAATGTAGATCCTTAACCAAATCATTAGCAAGCAGGACATTATGATGGATACTCCTCCCTTTAAGAAAAGCAGCCTGATTAGGACTAATGACCTTATTCATGACCTTTTGTAGTCTATCTGCCAGCAACTTAGAGATAACCTTATAAATAAAGTTGCACAGTGAAATAGGACGGTAGTTCTCCAATGAATCGGCTCCATCATTTTTAGGCACTAAAGAAATAAAAGTGCAATTCATTTCTTTAAGAATATGACCTGAGGAGAAAAAATGTCGACAAGCTTTTATGACAACCCTACCTCCCCTGACATGTTATTACTTTGGCCGACTATTAGGGCTATTCCAATCATGAACAACTCTTCAGATATGCTTATTTGGCTTCATGATAACGGTAAATTTAGTGCTACATCTGCATGGAACCAAATTAGACGACGAAACAACAAGTGGATCCAAAGTAGTTGGACATGGGATAGTCCATGCTCACAGCGACATTCCTTATGTACATGGCAG
Organism: Ensete ventricosum; assembly: GCA_029747655.1. NCBI lineage: Eukaryota > Viridiplantae > Streptophyta > Magnoliopsida > Zingiberales > Musaceae > Ensete > Ensete ventricosum. Next base: position 25,652,635 of record JAQQAF010000004.1, on the reverse strand, counting down.
GCCCTTCTCGGCAAACTTCCTACGATGGACAATATGCAGCGAAGAGGTATTTATATTGTAAATCGGTGCTCTTTGTGTATGCAAAATGAAGAAAGTGTTGACCATCTCTACTTTGCTTGTGATTATTCATCTTGGATATGGAAGGAGATCTTGAAGCGATTTGATTTTCAAAAGCTACCACGGCCAAACCTGCATCATGAATTAGAAATGCTTATGCAAAGCTTCTCAAGAAAGGGGCCTATTACACAACTAGCAAGAATTATATTCAGATGTGCTATATGGTGGATTTGGAAGGAGAGGTGTGGCAGAATTTATGAGTGTCACAACATGAACAAAGCTCAAATTCTGATAGAGATTCTTCAGGACTCACGATCATGTATGGAGCAAGAATTGAATACAGAGCACCTAACAAGAAGAGAGAAAGATATTTTCACAAGATTCAATTTTTCCATTCGTCAAGAATCACTCGAATAATGATGAAGATTGTAATGTATTATATGGGGCAAAGCTTATATTTTGTGATGTATCCACAAGTAGTCCAGAACAGTCTAGCTATTGCATATTATTATTTATTAACTTCCTTATGCTACTCTTGGAGATGAGTTTGATGAAGCGTGCCCATTTCACCTTCTTTAGGTGGGGTGCAATCTTCTCGACTACACTAAGAGACTTCAGGCTTTAGTCTATGGCTTGTGTAGACAAAGCTTCTTTGTACAAATCTTTTACAAAATACATTATCTTTACTTACCAAAAAAAAAAAAAGTTTTTATGACATCGTTGCCTACAATAGCCCATGCAATTTGATAAAACTCAGCTGGAAATCCATCTGGACCAGGGCTTTTGTGCTTCGGGGACTTAAAAAACAACTTTCACAATTTCATCATCCGTTATTGGGGCATTAAGATAAGAGAGGGCTTCAGAATCAAGTCGTCTTGTAGGCCCAACATGAATACTATTAGGCTGCTGTTCCTGATTGAGTAAGGAATAAAAAAATTGCTTGGTGTAATTTTTAACCTCATCCAGATCCTCAATGAGATTACCATCTATACCTTTGCATTTTTTGATGCGACGGTCATAAACTTTGCGCAGAGTCGAGATTCGATCGGTTTTTCGTGCACCGTCTCGGAAATTCAAAATACTGGTCTTTCCCATCTTATTAGCCCATGAGAAGTCGTACAAGCACGCTTTCGCAAAAAAATACGACGGTCAAAAACTTTGCGCGAAGTCGCGCGCGAGTCGAGTTTCGATCGGTTTTTCGTGCACCGTCTCGAAAATTCAAAATACTTGTCTTTCCCGTCTTATTAGCCCATGAGAAATCGTACAGGCACGCTTTCGCAAAAAAATACGACGGTCATCAACTTTGCGCGAAGTCGCGCTCGAGTCGAGTTTCGATCGGTTTTTCGTGCACCGTCTCAGAAATTCAAAATACTGGCCATTCACGATGTATTAGCCCATGGTAAGTCGTATGAGCATGGTTTCACGAAAAAACGCGACGGTCATAAACTTTGCGCAGAGTCAAGATTCGATCGGTTTTTCGTGCACCCTCTCGGAAATTCAAAATACTGGTCTTTCCCTTCTTATTAGCCCATGAGAAGTCGTACAGGCACGCTTTCGCAAAAAAATACGACGGTCATAAACTTTGCGCGAAGTCGCGCGCGAGTCGAGTTTCGATCGGTTTTTCGTGCTCCGTCTCGGAAATTCAAAATCTTGTCTTTCCCGTCTTATTAGCCCTTGAGAAGTCGTACAGGCACGCTTTCGCAAAAAAATACGATGGTCATAAACTTTGCGCGAAGTCGCGCGCGAGTCGAGTTTCGATCGGTTTTTCGTGCACCGTCTCGGAAATTCAAAATACTTGTCTTTCCCGTCTTATTAGCCCATGAGAAGTCGTACAGGCACGCTTTCGCAAAAAAATACGATGGTCATAAACTTTGCGCGAAGTCGCGCGCGAGTCGAGTTTCGATTGGTTTTTCGTGCACCGTCTCAGAAATTCAAAATACTGGCCATTCACGATGTATTAGCCCATGGTAAGTCGTATGAGCTTGGTTTCACGAAAAAACGCGACGGTCATAAACTTTGCGCAGAGTCGAGATTCGATCGGTTTTTCGTGCACCGTCTCGGAAATTCAAAATACTGGTCTTTCCCGTCTTATTAGCCCATGAGAAGTCGTACAGGCACGCTTTCGCAATAAAATACGGCGGTCATAAACTTTGCGCGAAGTCGCGTGCGAATCGAGTTTCGATCGGTTTTTCGTGCACCGTCTCAGAAATTCAAAATACTGGCCAATCACGATGTATTAGTCAATGGTAAGTCGTATGTGAATGGTTTCAGGAGAAAACGCGACGGTCATAAACTTTGCGCAGAGTCGAGATTCGATCGGTTTTTTCGTGCACCGTCTCGGAAATTCAAAATACTGGTCTTTCCCGTCTTATTAGCCCATGAGAAGTCGTACAAGCATGCTTTCGCAAAAAAATACGACGGTCAAAAACTTTGCGCGAAGTCGCGCGCGATTCGAATTTCGATCGATTTTTCGTGCACCGTCTCGGAAATTCAAAATACTTGTCTTTCCCGTCTTATTAGCCCATGAGAAGTCGTACAGGCACGCTTTCGCAAAAAAATACGACAGTCATAAACTTTGCTCGAAGTCGCGCGCGAGTCGAGTTTCGACCATTTTTTCGTAACCGTCTCGGAAATTCAAAATACTGGCCATTCACGATGTATTAGCCCATGGTAAGTCGTATGAGCATGATTTCACGAAAAAACGCGACGGTCATAAACTTTGCGCAGAGTCGAGATTCGATCGGTTTTTCGTGCACCGTCTCGGAAATTCAAAATACTGGTCTTTCCCGTCTTATTAGCCCATGAGAAGTCGTACAAGCATGCTTTCGCAAAAAAATACGACGGTCAAAAACTTTGCGCGAAGTCGCGCGCGATTCGAATTTCGATCGATTTTTCGTGCACCGTCTCGGAAATTCAAAATACTTGTCTTTCCCGTCTTATTAGCCCATGAGAAGTCGTACAGGCACGCTTTCGCAAAAAAATACGACAGTCATAAACTTTGCTCGAAGTCGCGCGCGAGTCGAGTTTCGACCATTTTTTCGTGACCGTCTCGGAAATTCAAAATACTGGCCATTCACGATGTATTAGCCCATGGTAAGTCGTATGAGCATGATTTCACGAAAAAACGCGACGGTCATAAACTTTGCGCAGAGTCGAGTTTCGATCGGTTTTTCGTGCACCGTCTCGAAAATTCAAAATACTGGCCATTCACGATGTATTAGCCCATGGTAAGTCGTATGAGCATGTTTTCATGAAAAAACGCGATGGTCATAAACTTTGAGCAGAGTCAAGATTCGATCGGTTTTTCGTGCACCGTCTCGGAAATTCAAAATACTGGTCTTTCCCGTCTTATTAGCCCATGAGAAGTCGTACAGGCATGCATTCGCAAAAAAATACGACGGTCATAAACTTTGCGCGAAGGCGCGCGCTAGTCGAGATTCGATCGGTTTTTCGTGCACCGTCTCGGAAATTCAAAATACTGGTCTTTCCCGTCTTATTAGCCCATGAGAAGTCGTACAGGCATGCATTCGCAAAAAAATACGACGGTCATAAACTTTGCGCGAAGTCGCGCGCTAGTCGAGTTTCGATCGGTTTTTCGTGCACCGTCTCGGAAATTCAAAATACTTGTCTTTCCCGTCTTATTAGCCCATGAGAAGTCGTACAGGCACGCTTTCGCAAAAAAATACGATGGTCATAAACTTTGCGCGAAGTCGCGCGCGAGTCGAGTTTCGATCGGTTTTTCGTGCACCGTCTCGGAAACTCAAAATACTTGTCTTTCCCGTCTTATTAGCCCATGAGAAGTCATACAGGCACACTTTCGCAAAAAAATACGATGGTCATAAACTTTGCGCGAAGTCGCGCGCGAGTCGAGTTTCGATCGGTTTTTCATGCACCGTCTCGGAAATTCAAAATACTGGTCTTTCCCGTCTTATTAGCCCATGAGAAGTCGTACAAGCATGCTTTCGCAAAAAAATACGACGGTCAAAAACTTTGCTCGAAGTCGCGCGCGAGTCGAATTTCGATCGGTTTTTCGTGCACCGTCTCGGAAATTCAAAATACTTGTCTTTCCCGTCTTATTAGCCCATGAGAAGTCGTACAGGCACGCTTTCGCAAAAAAATACGACGGTTATAAACTTTGCTCGAAGTTGCGCGCGAGTCGAGTTTCGATCGGTTTTTCGTGCACCGTCTCGGAAATCCCATGGTAAGTCGGAAATTCAAAATACTGGCCATTCACGATGTACTAACCCATGGTAAGTCGTATGAGCATGATTTCACGAAAAAACGCGACGGTCATAAACTTTGCGCAGAGTCGAGATTCGATCGGTTTTTCGTGCACCGTCTCGGAAATTCAAAATACTGGTCTTTCCCGTCTTATTAGCCCATGAGAAGTAGTACAAGCACGCTTTCGCAAAAAAATACGACGTTCATAAACTTTGCGCGAAGTCGCGCGCGAGTCATGTTTCGATCGGTTTTTCGTGCACCGTCTCGAAAATTCAAAATACTGGCCATTCACGATGTATTAGCCCATGGTAATTCAAAATACTTGTCTTTCCCGTCTTATTAGCCCATGAGAAGTCGTACAGGCACACTTTCGCAAAAAAATACGACAGTTATAAACTTTGCTCGAAGTCACGCGCGAGTCGAGTTTCGATCGGTTTTTCGTGACCGTCTCGGAAATTCAAAATACTTGTCTTTCCCGTCTTATTAGCCCATGAGAAGTCGTACAGGCACGCTTTAGCAAAAAAATACGATGGTCATAAACTTTTCGCGAAGTCGCGCGCGAGTCGAGTTTCGATTGGTTTTTCGTGCACCGTCTCGGAAATTCAAAATACTGGCTATTCACGATGTATTAGCCCATGGTAAGTCATGTGAGCATGGTTTCACGAAAAAACTAGACGGTCATAAACTTTTTTTTGGTAAGTAAAGATAATGTATTTTGTAAAAGATTTGTACAAAGAAGCTTTGTCTACACAAGCCATAGACTAAAGCCTGAAGTTTGCACAGAGTCGAGTTTCGATCGGTTTTTCGTGCACCGTCTCGGAAATTCAAAATACTGGTCTTTCCCGTCTTATTAGCCCATGAGAAGTCATACAAGCACGCTTTCGCAAAAAAATATGACGGTCAAAAACTTTGCGCGAAGTCGCGCGCGAGTCGAGTTTCGATCGGTTTTTCGTGCACAGTCTCGGAAATTCAAAATACTTGTCTTTCCCGTCTTATTAGCCCATGAGAAGTCGTACAGGCACGCTTTCACAAAAAAATACGACGGTCATAATCTTTGCGCGAAGTTGCGCGCGAGTCGAGTTTCGATCGGTTTTTTGTGAACCGTCTCGGAAATTCAAAATACTGGCCATTCACGATGTATTAGCCCATGGTAAGTCGTATGAGCTTGGTTTCACGAAAAAACGCGACGGTCATAAACTTTGCGCAGAGTCGAGATTCGATCGGTTTTTCGTGCACCGTCTCGGAAATTCAAAATACTAGTCTTTCCTTTCTAATTAGCCCATGAGAAGTCGTACAGGCACGCTTTCGCAAAAAAATACGACGGTCATAAACTTTGCGCGAAATCGCGCGCGAGTCGAGTTTCGATCGGTTTTTTCGTGCACCGTCTCGGAAATTCAAAATACTGGCCATTCACGATGTATTAGTCCATGGTAAGTCGTATGAGCATGGTTTCACGAGAAAACACGACGGTCATAAACTTTGCGTAGAGTCGAGATTCGATCGGTTTTTCGTGCACCGTCTCGGAAATTCAAAATACTGGTCTTTCCCGTCTTATTAGCCCATGAGAAGTAGTACAAGCACGCTTTCGAAAAAAATACGACGGTCATAAACTTTGCGCAGAGTTGAGATTCGATCGGTTTTTCGTGCACCGTCTCGGAAATTCAAAATACTGGTCTTTCCCTTCTAATTAGCCCATGAGAAGTCGTACAGGCACGCTTTCGCAAAAAAATACGACGGTCATAAACTTTGCGCGAAGTCGCGCGCGAGTCGAGTTTCGATCGGTTTTTCGTGCACCATCTCGGAAATTCAAAATACTGGCCATTCACGATTTATTAGCCCATGGTAAGTCGTATGAGCATGGTTTCTCGAGAAAACGCGACAGTCATAAACTTTGCGCAGAGTCGAGATTCGATTGGTTTTTCGTGCACCGTCTCGGAAATTCAAAATACTGGTCTTTCCCGTCTTATTAGCCCATGAGAAGTCGTACAAACACGCTTTCGTAAAAAAATACGACGGTCAAAAACTTTGCACGAAGTCGCGCGCGAGTCGAGTTTCGATCGGTTTTTCGTGCACCGTCTCGGAAATTGAAAATACTTGTCTTTCCGGTCTTATTAGCCCATGAGAAGTCGTACTGGCACGCTTTCGCAAAAAAATACGACGGTCATAAACTTTGCGCGAAGTCGCGCGCGAGTCGAGTTTCGATCGGTTTTTCGTGCACCGTCTCAGAAATTCAAAATACTGACCATTCACGAGGTATTAGCCCATGGTAAGTCGTATGAGCTTGGTTTCACGAAAAAACACGACGGTCATAAACTTTGCGCAAAGTCAAGATTCGATCGGTTTTTCGTGCACCGTCTCGGAAATTCAAAATACTGGTCTTTCCTGTCTTATTAGCCCATGAGAAGTCATACAAGCACGCTTTCGTAAAAAAATACGACGGTCAAAAACTTTGCGCGAAGTCGCGCGCGAGTCGAGTTTCGATCGGTTTTTCGTGCACCGTCTCGGAAATTCAAAATACTTGTCTTTCCGGTCTTATTAGCCCATGAGAAGTCGTACAGGCACGCTTTCGCAAAAAAATACGACGGTCATAAACTTTGCGCGAAGTCGAGCACGAGTCGAGTTTCGATCGGTTTTTCGTGCACTGTCTCGGAAATTCAAAATACTGGCCATTCACGATGTATTAGCCCATGGTAAGTCGTATGTGCATGGTTTCTCGAGAAAACACGACGGTCATAAACTTTGCGCACAGCCGAGATTCGATCGGTTTTTCGTGCACCGTCTCGGAAATTCAAAATACAGGTCTTTCCCGTCTTATTAGCCCATGAGAAGTCGTACAAGCACGCTTTCGTAGAAAAATACGACGGTCAAAAACTTTGCAAGAAGTCGCGCGCGAGTCGAGTTTCGATCGGTTTTTCTTGCACCGTCTCGGAAATTCAAAATACTTGTCTTTCCGGTCTTATAAGGCCATGAGAAGTAGTACAGGCACGCTTTCGCAAAAAAATACGACGGTCATAAACTTTGCGCGAAGTCGCGCGCGAGTCGAGTTTCGATCGGTTTTTCGTGCACCGTCTCAGAAATTCAAAATACTGGCCATTCACGAGGTATTAGCCCATGGTAAGTCGTATGAGCTTGGTTTCACGAAAAAACACGACGGTCATAAACTTTGCGCAAAGTCAAGATTCGATCGGTTTTTCGTGCACCGTCTCGGAAATTCAAAATACTGGTCATTCCCGTCTTATTAGCCCATGAGAAGTAGTACAAGCAGGCTTTCGCAAAAAAATACGACGGTCATAAACTTTGCGCGAATTCGCGCGCGAGTCGGGTTTCGATCGGTTTTTCGTGCACCGTCTCGGAAATTCAAAATACTGGCCATTCACGATGTATTAGCCTATGGTAAGTCGGATGAGCATGGTTTCACGAAAAAACGCGACGGTCATATTTTTTTTTGGTAAGTAAACGCGACGGTCATAAACTTTGCGCAGAGTCGAGATTCGATCGGTTTTTCGTGCACCGTCTCGGAAATTCAAAATACTGGTCTTTCCCGTCTTATTAGCCCATGAGAAGTCGTACAGGCACGCTTTCGCAAAAAAATACGACGGTCATAAACTTTGCGCGAAGTCGCGCGCGAGTCGAGTTTCGATCGGTTTTTCGTGCACCGTCTCAGAAATTTAAAATACTGGCCATTCACGATGTATTAGCCATGGTAAGTCGTAGGAGTATGGTTTTAGGAGAAAACGCGACGGTCATAAACTTTGCGCAGAGTCGAGATTCGATCGGTTTTTCGTGCACCGTCTCGGAAATTCAAAATACTGGTCTTTCCCGTCTTATTAGCCCATGAGAAGTCGTACAAGCACGCTTTCGCAAAAAAATACGACGGTCAAAAACATTGCGCAGAGTCGAGTTTCGATCGGTTTTTCGTGCACCGTCTCGGAAATTCAAAATACTTGTCTTTCCCGTCTTATTAGCCCATGAGAAGTCGTACAGGCACGCTTTCGCAAAACAATACGACGGTCATAAACTTTGCGCGAAGTCGCGCGCGAGTCGAGTTTCGATCGGTTTTTCGTGCACCGTCTCGGAAATCCCATGGTAAGTCAGATTAGCATGGTTTCACGAAAAAACGCGACGGTCATAAACTTTGCGCAGAGTCGAGATTCGATCGGTTTTTCGTGCACCATCTCGGAAATTCAAAATACTGGTCTTTCCCGTCTTATTAGCACATTAGAAGTCGTACAGGCACGCTTTCGCAAAAAAATACGACGGTCATAAACTTTGCGCGAAGTCGCGCGCGAGTCGAGTTTCGATCGGTTTTTCGTGCACCGTCTCAGAAATTCAAAATTCTGGCCATTCACGATGTATTAGCCCATGGTAAGTCGTATGAGCATGGTTTCAGGAGAAAACGCGACGGTCATAAACTTTGCGCAGAGTCGAGATTCGATCGGTTTTTCGTGCACCGTCTCGGAAATTCAAAATACTGGTCTTTACCGTCTTATTAGCCCATGAGAAGTCGTACAAGCACGGTTTCGCAAAAAAATACGACGGTCAAAAACTTTGCGCGAAGTCGCGCGCGAGTCGAGTTTCGATCGGTTTTTCGTGCACCGTCTCAGAAATTCAAAATACTGGCCATTCACGAGGTATTAGACCATGGTAAGTCGTATGAGCTTGGTTTCACGAAAAAACGCGACGGTCATAAACTTTGCGCAGAGTCGAGATTCGATCGGTTTTTCGTGCACCGTCTCGGAAATTCAATATACTGGTCTTTCCCGTCTTATTAGCCTATGAGAAGTCGTACAGGCACGCTTTCGCAAAAAAATACGACGGACATAAACTTTCCGCGAAGTCGCGCGCGAGTCGAGTTTCGATCGGTTTTTCGTGCACCGTTTCAGAAATTCAAAATACTGGCCATTAACGATGTATTAGCCCATGGTAAGTCATATGAGCATGGTTTCAGGAGAAAACGCGACGGCTAGATTCGATCGGTTTTTCGTGCACCGTCTCGGAAATTCAAAATACTGGTCTTTCCCGTTTTATTAGCCCATGAGAAGTCGTACAAGCACGCTTTCGCAAAAAAATACGACGGTCAAAAACTTTGCATGAAGTCACGCGCGAGTCGAGTTTCGATCGGTTTTTCGTGCACCGTCTCGAAAATTCAAAATACTTGTCTTTCCCGTCTTATTAGCCCATGAGAAGTCGTACAGGCACGCTTTCACAAAAAAATACGACGGTCATAAACTTTGCGCGAAGTCGCGCGCGAGTCGAGTTTCGATCGGTTTTTCGTGCACCGTCTCAGAAATTCAAAATACTGGCCATTCACGAGGTATTAGCCCATGGTAAGTCGTATGAGCTTGGTTTCACGAAAAAACACGACGGTCATAAACTTTGCGCAAAGTCAAGTTTCGATCGGTTTTTCGTGCACCGTCTCGGAAATTCAAAATACTTGTCTTTCCCGTCTTATTAGCCCTTGAGAAGTCGTACAGGCACGCTTTCGCAAAAAAATACGACGGTCATAAACTTTGCGCAAAGTCGCGCGCGAGTCGAGTTTCGATCGGTTTTTCGTGCACCGTCTCGGAAATTCAAAATACTGGCCATTCACGATGTATTAGCTCATGGTAAGTCGGATGAGCATGGTTTCACGAAAAAACGCGACGGTCATAAACTTTGCGCAGAGTCGAGATTCGATCGGTTTTACGTGCACCGTCTCGGAAATTCAAAATACTGGTCTTTCCCGTATTATTAGCGCATGAGAAGTCGTACAGGCACGCTTTCGCAAAAAAATACGACGGTCATAAACTTTGCGCGAAGTCGCGCGCGAGTCGTGTTTCGATCGGTTTTTCGTGCACCGTCTCAGAAATTCAAAATACTGGCCATTCACGATGTATTAGCCCATGGTAAGTCGTATGAGCATGGTTTCAGGAGAAAACGCGACGGTCATAAACTTTGCGCAGAGTCGAGATTCGATCGGTTTTTCGTGCACCGTTTCGGAAATTCAAAATACTGGTCTTTCCCGTCTTATTAGCCCATGAGAAGTCGTACAAGCACGCTTTCGCAAAAAAATACGACGGTCAAAAACTTTGCGCGAAGTCGCGCGCGAGTCGAGTTTCGATCGGTTTTTCGTGCACCGTCTCAGAAATTCAAAATGCTGGCCATTCACGAGGTATTAGCCCATGGTAAGTCGTATGAGCTTGGTTTCACGAAAAAACGCGACGGTCATAAACTTTGCGCAGAGTCGAGATTCGATCGGTTTTTCGTGCACCGTCTCGGAAATTCAAAATACTGGTCTTTCCCGTCTTATTAGCTCATGAGAAGTCGTACAGGCACGTTTTCGCAAAAAAATACGACGGTCATAAACTTTGCGCGAAGTCGCGCGCGAGTCGAGTTTCGATCAGTTTTTCGTGCACCGTCTCAGAAATTCAAAATACTGGCCATTCACGATGTATTAGCCCATGGTAAGTCGTATGAGCATGGTTTCAGGAGAAAACGCGACGGTCATAAACTTTTTTTTTTTTTGGTAAGTAAAGATAATGTATTTTGTAAAAGATTTGTACAAAGAAGCTTTGTCTACACAAGCCATAGACTAAAGCCTGAAGTCTCTTAGTGTAGTCGAGAAGATTGCACCCCACCTAAAGAAGGTGAAGTGGGCACGCTTCATTGAACTCATCTCCAAGAGTAGCACAAGGAAGTTAATAAATAAAAATGCAATAGCTAGACTGTTCTGGACCACTTGTGGATACATCACAAAATATAAGCTTTGCCCCATATAATACATTACAATCTTCATCATTATTCGAGTGATTCTTGACGAATGGAAAAATTGAATCTTGTGAAAATATCTCTCTCTTCTTGTTAGGTGCTCTGTATTCAATTCTTGCTCCATACATGATCGTGAGTCCTGAAGAATCTCTATCAGAATTTGAGCTTTGTTCATGTTGTGACACTCAAAAATTCTGCCACACCTCTCCTTCCAAATCCACCAAATGACACATCTGAATATAATTCTTGCTAGTTGTGTAAGAGGCCCCTTTCTTGAGAAGCTTTGCATAAGCATTTCTAATTCATGATGCAAGTTTGGCCGTGGTAGCCTTTGAAAATCAAATCGCTTCAAGATCTCCTTCCATATCCATGATGAATAATCACAAGCAAAGTAGAGATGGTCAACACTTTCTTCATTTTGCAAACACAGAGAGCACCGATTTACAATATAAATACCTCTTCGCTGCATATTGTCTATCGTAGGAAGTTTGTTGAGAAGGGCCTGCCATGTACATAAGGAATGTCGCTGTGAGCATGGACTATCCCATGTCCAACTACTTTGGATCCACTTGTTGTTTCGTCGTCTAATTTGGTTCCATGCAAATGTAGCACTAAATTTACCGTTATCATGAAGCCAAATAAGCATATCTGAAGAGTTGTTCTTGATTGGAATAGCCCTAATAGTCGGCCAAAGTAATAACATGTCAGGGGAGGTAGGGTTGGGAAGACACCATGTACCATTGTTAATGAATTCAGAAACCTTCCAGTCTTTGGGAGCCCCCAGATCCTGTCGTACTCTATCACCAAATATCTGAAATATACTTTTCCCATTCACCCAAGGATCATACCACATATTAATATTGGTTCCAGAAGAAATCACATAAGAAATATTGTTACGTAGCCATCGCCTTGCCTTCAGAATTCCTTTCCAAGCAGCAGAATGAGATGTTTTTGCAGATGTTTCCCAGATTGATTCCTTGGTTAGGTACCTAGCAAAAACCCATTGTGACCATAAGGAAGACTTGTTTTGTAAAATATCTCATAATTGCTTTACCATACAAGCTTTATTCCAATCTCTAATATGTCGAAGATTCAGCCCTCCTTCATCCTTCGGTTTGCAAATGTTGTCCCAATTCACCATGTGCATTGCCTTACCATCTGTGCCATTCCAAAAGAAGTTCATAAGTAATTTATCAATATCATGGAGAAGCCCGACAGGTAGAAAGAATGCATGAGACCAATAAATAGAATAAGAGATCAACACTGATCGAATAAGTTCAAGTCGTCCAGCTTTAGAAAGAAGCCTATTTTTCCAAGAGGAAATTCTGTTCTTAATTTTTTGTAGGATAGGCTGACAGGAGACTTTGTTGATTCCAGTGGATATAAGTGGGAGACCCAAGTAAGGAACCGATAAATTTCCTTCAGCCACTCCCAATGTTTGAGCAATATGATCCTTATTGACAATGCAAGCACCCACATATACTTTGCTCTTTGCATGGTTTAGTTTAAGACCAGAAACTTTACCAAATTCATTAAGAATATCTGCCAGATTACTCACAGAAACTGGATCATCTCGAAGGAAGATAATAAGGTCATCGGCAAATGTTATGTGAGAGATATAAACAGAACCATAATGTGGTACCTTAATTTTGCCATTGGAAACAGCCTCTTCTAACATACAACTGAGCCCTTCCATTGCAATGGTAAAAAGATAAGGAGATAGTGGATCGCCTTGCCGAATGCCATTCTTACTCCCAAAGAAGCCAATAGGTGAACCATTAAAGAGAATCGAAAATTTTGGAGTTTCCAAGCAACATTGAATTCATTTAACCCAGTGCTGAGGGAAGCCCATATTATGGAGCATCATGTAAATAAAATTCCTATTGACTGAGTCAAAGGCCTTTCGTAAATCAGCTTTAAAACAGATTTTTTTCCCTCTTGTTTTAGAATGTAGATCCTTAACCAAATCATTAGCAAGCAGGACATTATGATGGATACTCCTCCCTTTAAGAAAAGCAGCCTGATTAGGACTAATGACCTTATTCATGACCTTTTGTAGTCTATCTGCCAGCAACTTAGAGATAACCTTATAAATAAAGTTGCACAGTGAAATAGGACGGTAGTTCTCCAATGAATCGGCTCCATCATTTTTAGGCACTAAAGAAATAAAAGTGCAATTCATTTCTTTAAGAATATGACCTGAGGAGAAAAAATGTCGACAAGCTTTTATGACAACCCTACCTCCCCTGACATGTTATTACTTTGGCCGACTATTAGGGCTATTCCAATCATGAACAACTCTTCAGATATGCTTATTTGGCTTCATGATAACGGTAAATTTAGTGCTACATCTGCATGGAACCAAATTAGACGACGAAACAACAAGTGGATCCAAAGTAGTTGGACATGGGATAGTCCATGCTCACAGCGACATTCCTTATGTACATGGCAGGCCCTTCTCGGCAAACTTCCTACGATGGACAATATGCAGCGAAGAGGTATTTATATTGTAAATCGGTGCTCTTTGTGTATGCAAAATGAAGAAAGTGTTGACCATCTCTACTTTGCTTGTGATTATTCATCTTGGATATGGAAGGAGATCTTGAAGCGATTTGATTTTCAAAAGCTACCACGGCCAAACCTGCATCATGAATTAGAAATGCTTATGCAAAGCTTCTCAAGAAAGGGGCCTATTACACAACTAGCAAGAATTATATTCAGATGTGCTATATGGTGGATTTGGAAGGAGAGGTGTGGCAGAATTTATGAGTGTCACAACATGAACAAAGCTCAAATTCTGATAGAGATTCTTCAGGACTCACGATCATGTATGGAGCAAGAATTGAATACAGAGCACCTAACAAGAAGAGAGAAAGATATTTTCACAAGATTCAATTTTTCCATTCGTCAAGAATCACTCGAATAATGATGAAGATTGTAATGTATTATATGGGGCAAAGCTTATATTTTGTGATGTATCCACAAGTAGTCCAGAACAGTCTAGCTATTGCATATTATTATTTATTAACTTCCTTATGCTACTCTTGGAGATGAGTTTGATGAAGCGTGCCCATTTCACCTTCTTTAGGTGGGGTGCAATCTTCTCGACTACACTAAGAGACTTCAGGCTTTAGTCTATGGCTTGTGTAGACAAAGCTTCTTTGTACAAATCTTTTACAAAATACATTATCTTTACTTACCAAAAAAAAAAAAGTTTTTATGACATCGTTGCCTACAATAGCCCATGCAATTTGATAAAACTCAGCTGGAAATCCATCTGGACCAGGGCTTTTGTGCTTCGGGGACTTAAAAAACAACTTTCACAATTTCATCATCCGTTATTGGGGCATTAAGATAAGAGAGGGCTTCAGAATCAAGTCGTCTTGTAGGCCCAACATGAATACTATTAGGCTGCTGTTCCTGATTGAGTAAGGAATAAAAAAATTGCTTGGTGTAATTTTTAACCTCATCCAGATCCTCAATGAGATTACCATCTATACCTTTGCATTTTTTGATGCGACGGTCATAAACTTTGCGCAGAGTCGAGATTCGATCGGTTTTTCGTGCACCGTCTCGGAAATTCAAAATACTGGTCTTTCCCATCTTATTAGCCCATGAGAAGTCGTACAAGCACGCTTTCGCAAAAAAATACGACGGTCAAAAACTTTGCGCGAAGTCGCGCGCGAGTCGAGTTTCGATCGGTTTTTCGTGCACCGTCTCGAAAATTCAAAATACTTGTCTTTCCCGTCTTATTAGCCCATGAGAAATCGTACAGGCACGCTTTCGCAAAAAAATACGACGGTCATCAACTTTGCGCGAAGTCGCGCTCGAGTCGAGTTTCGATCGGTTTTTCGTGCACCGTCTCAGAAATTCAAAATACTGGCCATTCACGATGTATTAGCCCATGGTAAGTCGTATGAGCATGGTTTCACGAAAAAACGCGACGGTCATAAACTTTGCGCAGAGTCAAGATTCGATCGGTTTTTCGTGCACCCTCTCGGAAATTCAAAATACTGGTCTTTCCCTTCTTATTAGCCCATGAGAAGTCGTACAGGCACGCTTTCGCAAAAAAATACGACGTTCATAAACTTTGCGCGAAGTCGCGCGCGAGTCGAGTTTCGATCGGTTTTTCGTGCACCGTCTCAGAAATTCAAAATACTGGCCATTAACGATGTATTAGCCCATGGTAAGTCGTATGAGCATGGTTTCAGTAGAAAACGCGACGGTCATAAACTTTGCGCAGAGTCGAGATTCGATCGATTTTTCGTGCAACGTCTCGGAAATTCAAAATACTAGTCTTTCCCGTCTTATTAGCCCATGAGAAGTCGTACAGGCATGCTTTCGCAAAAAAATACGACGGTCATAAACTTTGCGCGAAGTCGCGCGCGACTCGAGTTTCGATCGGTTTTTCGTGCACCGTCTCGAAAATTCAAAATACTGGCCATTCACGATGTATTAGCCCATGGTAAGTCGTATGAGCATGGTTTCACGAAAAAACGCGACGGTCATAAACTTTGCGCAGAGTCGAGATTCGATCGGTTTTTCGTGCACCGTCTCGGAAATTCAAAATACTGGTCTTTCCCTTCTTATTAGCCCATGAGAAGTCGTACAGGCACGCTTTCGCAAAAAAATACGACGTTCATAAACTTTGCGCGAAGTCGCGCGCGAGTCGAGTTTCGATCGGTTTTTCGTGCACCGTCTCAGAAATTCAAAATACTGGCCATTCACGATGTATTAGCCCATGGTAAGTCGTATGAGCATGGTTTCAGTAGAAAACGCGACCGTCATAAACTTTGTTCAGAGTCGAGATTCGATCGGTTTTTCGTGCACCGTCTCGAATATTCAAAATACTGGTCTTTCCCGTCTTATTAGCCCATGAGAAGTCGTACAGGCATGCTTTCGCAAAAAAATACGACGGTCATAAACTTTGCGCGAAGTCGCGCGCGAGTCGAGTTTCGATCGGTTTTTCGTGCACCGTCTCGGAAATTCAAAATACTTGCCATTCACGATGTATTTGCCCATGGTAAGTCGTATGAGCATGGTTTCACGAAAAAACGCGACGGTCATAAATTTTGCGCAGAGTCGAGATTCGATCGGTTTTTCGTGCACCGTCTCGGAAATTCAAAATACTGGTCTTTCCCTTCTTATTAGCCCATGAGAAGTCGTACAGGCACGCTTTCGCAAAAAAATATGACGTTCATAAACTTTGCGCGAAGTCGCGCGCGAGTCGAGTTTCGATCGGTTTTTCGTGCACCGTCTCGAAAATTCAAAATATTGGCCATTCACGATGTATTAGCCCATGGTAAGTCGTATGAGCATGGTTTCATGAAAAAACGCGACGGTCATAAACTTTGCGCAGAGTCGAGATTCGATCGGTTTTTCGTGCACCGTCTCGGAAATTCAAAATACTGGTCTTTCCCTTCTTATTATTTTTTTTTTGGTAAGTAAAGATATTGTATTTTGTAAAAGATTTGTACAAAGAAGCTTTGTCTACACAAGCCATAGACTAAAGCCTGAAGTCTCTTAGTGTAGTCGAGAAGATTGCACCCCACCTAAAGAAGGTGAAATGAGCACGCTTCATCAAACTCATCTCCAAGAGTAGCATAAGGAAGTTAATAAATAATAAAATGCAATAGCTAGACTGTTCTGGACTACTTGTGGATACATCACAAAATATAAGCTTTGCCCCATATAATTACAATCTTCATCATTATTCGAGTGATTCTTGACGAATGGAAAAATTGAATCTTGTGAAAATATCTTTCTCTCTTCTTGTTAGGTGCTCTGTATTCAATTCTTGCTCCATACATGATCGTGAGTCCTGAAGAATCTCTATCAGAATTTGAGCTTTGTTCATGTTGTGACACTCAAAAATTCTGCCACACCTCTCCTTCCAAATCCACCAAATAGCACATCTGAATATAATTCGTGCTAGTTGTGTAAGAGGCCCCTTTCTTGAGAAGCTTTGCATAAGCATTTCTAATTCATGATGCAAGTTTGGCCGTGGTAGCCTTTGAAAATCAAATCGCTTCAAGATCTCCTTCCATATCCAAGATGAATAATCACAAGCAAAGTAGAGATGGTCAACACTTTCTTCATTTTGCATACACAAAGAGCACCGATTTACAATATAAATACCTCTTCGCTGCATATTGTCCATCGTAGGAAGTTTGCCGAGAAGGGCCTGCCATGTACATAAGGAATGTCGCTGTGAGCATGGACTATCCCATGTCCAACTACTTTGGATCCACTTGTTGTTTCGTCGTCTAATTTGGTTCCATGCAGATGTAGCACTAAATTTACCGTTATCATGAAGCCAAATAAGCATATCTGAAGAGTTGTTCTTGATTGTAATAGCCCTAATAGTCGGCCAAAGTAATAACATGTCAGGGGAGGTAGGGTTGGGAAGACACCAAGTACCATTGTTAATGAATTCAGAAACCTTCCAGTCTTTGGGAGCCCCCAGATCCTGTCGTACTCTATCACCAAATATCTGAAATATGCTTTTCCCATTCACCCAAGGATCATACCACATATTAATATTGGTTCCAGAAGAAATCACATAAGAAATATTGTTACGTAGCCATCTCCTTGCCTTTAGAATTCCTTTCCAAGCAGCAGAATGAGATGTTTTTGCAGATACTTCCCAGATTGATTCCTTGGTAAGGTACCTAGCAAAAACCCATTGTGACCATAAGGAAGACTTGTTTTGTAAAATATCCCATAATTGCTTTACCATACAAGCTTTATTCCAATCTCTAATATGTCGAAGATTCAGCCCCCCTTCATCCTTCGGTTTGCAAATGCTGTCCCAATTCACCATGTGCATTGCCTTACCATCTGTGCCATTCCAAAAGAAGTTCATAAGTAATTTATCAATATCATGGAGAAGCCCGGCTGGTAGAAGGAATGCATGAGACCAATAAATAGAATAAGAGGTCAACACAGATCGAATAAGTTCAAGTCGTCCAGCTTTAGAAAGAAGCCTATTTTTCCAAGAGGAAATTCTGTTCTTAATTTTTTGTATGATAGGCTGACAGGAGGCTTTGTTGATTCCAGTGGATATAAGTGGGAGACCCAAGTAAGGAACCGGTAAATTTCCTTCAGCAACTCCCAATGTTTGAGCAATATGATCCTTATTGTCAATGCAAGCACCCACATATACTTTGCTCTTTGCATGGTTTAGCTTAAGACCAGAAACTATACCAAATTCATTAAGAATATCTGCCAGATTACTCACAGAAACTGGATCATCTCGAAGGAAGATAATAAGGTCATCAGCAAATGTTATGTGAGAGATATAAATAGAACCATAATATGGTACCTTAATTTTGCCATTGGAAACAGCCTCTTCTAACATACAACTGAGTCCTTCCATTGCAATCGTAAAAAGATAAGGAGATAGTGGATCGCCTTGCCGAATGCCATTCTTACTCCCGAAGAAGCCAATAGGTGAACCATTAAAGAGAATCGAAAATTTTGGAGTTTCCAAGCAACATTGAATCCATTGAACCCAGCGTTGAGGGAAGCCCATATTATGGAGCATCATGTAAATAAATTGCCTATTGACTGAGTCAAAGGCCTTCCGTAAATCAGCTTTAAAACATATCTTTTTCCCTCTTGTTTTTGAGTGTAGATCCTTAACCAAATCATTAGCAAGCAGGACATTATGATGGATACTCCTCCCTTTAATAAAAGCAGCCTGATTAGGACTAATGACCTTATTCATGACCTTTTGTAGTCTATCTGCCAGCAACTTAGAGATAACCTTATAAATAAAGTTGCACAGTGAAATAGGACGGTAGTTCTCCAATGAATCGGCTCCATCATTTTTAGGCACTAAAGAAATAAAAGTGCAATTCATTTCTTTCAGAATGTGACCTGAGGAGAAAAAATGTCGACAAGCTTTTATGACATCGTTGCCTACAATAGCCCATGCAATTTGATAAAACTCAGCTGGAAATCCATCTGGACCAGGGCTTTTGTGCTTCGGGGACTTAAAAACAACTTTCACAATTTCATCATCCGTTATTGGGGCATTAAGATGAGAGAGGGCTTCAGAATCAAGTCGTCTTGTAGGCCCAACATGAATACTATTAGGCTGTTGTTCCTGATTGAGTAAGGAATAAAAAAATTGCTCGGTGTAATTTTTAACCTCATCCAGATCCTCAATGAGATTACCATCTATACCTTTGCATTTTTTGATGCGATTAGTAGCCCTTCTGGTAGCAATAGCAGCATAGAAAAACTTCGTATTAGAATCCCCTAGAGTAAGCCAATGCTGTCGTGACTTCTGTTTCCCTTCTTATTATTTTTTTTTTTGGTAAGTAAAGATATTGTATTTTGTAAAAGATTTGTACAAAGAAGCTTTGTCTACACAAGCCATAGACTAAAGCCTGAAGTCTCTTAGTGTAGTCGAGAAGATTGCACCCCACCTAAAGAAGGTGAAATGAGCACGCTTCATCAAACTCATCTCCAAGAGTAGCATAAGGAAGTTAATAAATAATAAAATGCAATAGCTAGACTGTTCTGGACTACTTGGGGATACATCACAAAATATAAGCTTTGCCCCATATAATACATTACAATCTTCATCATTATTCGAGTGATTCTTGACGAATGGAAAAATTGAATCTTGTGAAAATATCTTTCTCTCTTCTTGTTAGGTGCTCTGTATTCAATTCTTGCTCCATACATGATCGTGAGTCCTGAAGAATCTCTATCAAAATTTGAGCTTTGTTCATGTTGTGACACTCAAAAATTCTGCCACACCTCTCCTTCCAAATCCACCAAATAGCACATCTGAATATAATTCGTGCTAGTTGTGTAAGAGGCCCCTTTCTTGAGAAGCTTTGCATAAGCATTTCTAATTCATGATGCAAGTTTGGCCGTGGTAGCCTTTGAAAATCAAATCGCTTCAAGATCTCCTTCCATATCCAAGATGAATAATCACAAGCAAAGTAGAGATGGTCAACACTTTCTTCATTTTGCATACACAAAGAGCACCGATTTACAATATAAATACCTCTTCGCTGCATATTGTCCATCGTAGGAAGTTTGCCGAGAAGGGCCTGCCATGTACATAAGGAATGTCGCTGTGAGCATGGACTATCCCATGTCCAACTACTTTGGATCCACTTGTTGTTTCGTCGTCTAATTTGGTTCCATGCAGATGTAGCACTAAATTTACCGTTATCATGAAGCCAAATAAGCATATCTGAAGAGTTGTTCTTGATTGTAATAGCCCTAATAGTCGGCCAAAGTAATAACATGTCAGGGGAGGTAGGGTTGGGAAGACACCAAGTACCATTGTTAATGAATTCAGAAACCTTCCAGTCTTTGGGAGCCCCCAGATCCTGTCGTACTCTATCACCAAATATCTGAAATATGCTTTTCCCATTCACCCAAGGATCATACCACATATTAATATTGGTTCCAGAAGAAATCACATAAGAAATATTGTTACGTAGCCATCTCCTTGCCTTTAGAATTCCTTTCCAAGCAGCAGAATGAGATGTTTTTGCAGATACTTCCCAGATTGATTCCTTGGTAAGGTACCTAGCAAAAACCCATTGTTTCCCTTCTTATTAGCCCATGAGAAGTCGTACAGGCACGCTTTCGCAAAAAAATACGACGTTCATAAACTTTGCGCGAAGTCGCGCGCGAGTCGAGTTTCGATCGGTTTTTCGTGACCGTCTCGGAAATTCAAAATACTGGCCATTCACGATGTATTAGCCCATGGTAAGTCGTATGAGCTTGGTTTCACGAAAAAACGTGACGGTCATAAACTTTGCGCAGAGTCGAGATTCGATCGGTTTTTCGTGCACCGTCTCGGAAATTCAAAATACTGGTCTTTCCCGTCTTATTAGCCCATGAGAAGTCGTACAGGCATGCTTTCGCAAAAAAATACGACGGTCATAAACTTTGCGCGAAGTCGCGCGCGAGTCGAGTTTCGATCGGTTTTTCGTGACCGTCTCGGAAATTCAAAATACTGGCCATTCACGATGTATTAGCCCATGGTAAGTCGTATGAGCTTGGTTTCACGAAAAAACGCGACGGTCATAAACTTTGCGCAGAGTCGAGATTCGATCGGTTTTTCGTGCACCGTCTCGGAAATTCAAAATACTGGTCTTTCCCGTCTTATTAGCCCATGAGAAGTCGTACAGGCACGCTTTCGCAAAAAAATACGACGTTCATAAACTTTGCGCGAAGTCGCGCGCGAGTCGAGTTTCGATCGGTTTTTCGTGCACCGTCTCAGAAATTCAAAATACTGGCCATTCACGATGTATTAGCCCATGGTAAGTCGTATGAGCATGGTTTCAGTAGAAAACGCGACGGTCATAAACTTTGCGCAGAGTCGAGATTCGATCGATTTTTCGTGCAACGTCTCGGAAATTCAAAATACTAGTCTTTCCCGTCTTATTAGCCCATGAGAAGTCGTACAGGCATGCTTTCGCAAAAAAATACGACGGTCATAAACTTTGCGCGAAGTCGCGCGCGAGTCGAGTTTCGATCGGTTTTTCGTGCACCGTCTCGAAAATTCAAAATACTGGCCATTCACGATGTATTAGCCCATGGTAAGTCGTATGAGCATGGTTTCACGAAAAAACGCGACGGTCATAAACTTTGCGCAGAGTCGAGATTCGATCGGTTTTTCGTGCACCGTCTCGGAAATTCAAAATACTGGTCTTTCCCTTCTTATTAGCCCATGAGAAGTCGTACAGGCACGCTTTCGCAAAAAAATACGACGTTCATAAACTTTGCGCGAAGTCGCGCGCGAGTCGAGTTTCGATCGGTTTTTCGTGCACCGTCTCAGAAATTCAAAATACTGGCCATTCACGATGTATTAGCCCATGGTAAGTCGTATGAGCATGGTTTCAGTAGAAAACGCGACGGTCATAAACTTTGTGCAGAGTCGAGATTCGATCGGTTTTTCGTGCACCGTCTCGGAAATTCAAAATACTGGTCTTTCCCGTCTTATTAGCCCATGAGAAGTCGTACAGGCATGCTTTCGCAAAAAAATACGATGGTCATAAACTTTGCGCGAAGTCGCGCGTGAGTCGAGTTTCGATCGGTTTTTCGTGCACCGTCTCGAAAATTCAAAATACTTGCCATTCACGATGTATTAGCCCATGGTAAGTCGTATGAGCATGGTTTCACGAAAAAACGCGACGGTCATAAACTTTGCGCAGAGTCGAGATTCGATCGGTTTTTCGTGCACCGTCTCGGAAATTCAAAATACTGGTCTTTCCCTTCTTATTAGCCCATGAGAAGTCGTACAGGCACGCTTTCGCAAAAAAATACGACGTTCATAAACTTTGCGCGAAGTCGCGCGCGAGTCGAGTTTCGATCGGTTTTTCGTGCACCGTCTCGAAAATTCAAAATATTGGCCATTCACGATGTATTAGCCCATGGTAAGTCGTATGAGCATGGTTTCACGAAAAAACGCGACGGTCATAAACTTTGCGCAGAGTCGAGATTCGATCGGTTTTTCGTGCACCGTCTCGGAAATTCAAAATACTGGTCTTTCCCTTCTTATTAGCCCATGAGAAGTCGTACAGGCACGCTTTCGCAAAAAAATACGACGTTCATAAACTTTGCGCGAAGTCGCGCGCGAGTCGAGTTTCGATCGGTTTTTCGTGACCATCTCGGAAATTCAAAATACTGGCCATTCACGATGTATTAGCCCATGGTAAGTCGTATGAGCTTGGTTTCATGAAAAAACGCGACGGTCATAAACTTTGCGCAGAGTCGAGATTCGATCGGTTTTTCGTGCAACGTCTCGGAAATTCAAAATACTGGTCTTTCCCGTCTTATTAGCCCATGAGAAGTCGTACAGGCATGCTTTCGCAAAAAAATACGACGGTCATAAACTTTGCGCGAAGTCGCGCGCGAGTCGAGTTTCGATCGGTTTTTCGTGACCGTCTCGGAAATTCAAAATACTGGCCATTCACGATGTATTAGCCCATGGTAAGTCGTATGAGCTTGGTTTCACGAAAAAACGCGACGGTCATAAACTTTGCGCAGAGTCGAGATTCGATCGGTTTTTCGTGCACCATCTCGGAAATTCAAAATACTGGTCTTTCCCGTCTTATTAGACCATGAGAAGTCGTACAGGCACGCTTTCGCAAAAAAATACGACGTTCATAAACTTTGCGCGAAGTCGCGCGCGAGTCGAGTTTCGATCGGTTTTTCGTGCACCGTCTCAGAAATTCAAAATACTGGCCATTCACGATGTATTAGCCCATGGTAAGTCGTATGAGCATGGTTTCACAAAAAAACGCGACGGTCATAAACTTTGCGCAGAGTCGAGATTCGATCGGTTTTTCGTGCACCGTCTCGGAAATTCAAAATACTGGTCTTTCCCTTCTTATTAGCCCATGAGAAGTCGTACAGGCACGCTTTCGCAAAAAAATACGACGTTCATAAACTTTGCGCGAAGTCGCGCGCGAGTCGAGTTTCGATCGGTTTTTCGTGACCGTCTCGGAAATTCAAAATACTGGCCATTCACGATGTATTAGCCCATGGTAAGTCGTATGAGCTTGGTTTCACGAAAAAACGCGACGGTCATAAACTTTGCGCAGAGTCGAGATTCGATCGGTTTTTCGTGCACCGTCTCGGAAATTCAAAATACTGGTCTTTCCCGTCTTATTAGCCCATGAGAAGTCGTACAGGCATGCTTTCGCAAAAAAATACGACGGTCATAAACTTTGCGCGAAGTCGCGCGCGAGTCGAGTTTCGATCGGTTTTTCGTGACCGTCTCGGAAATTCAAAATACTGGCCATTCACGATGTATTAGCCCATGGTAAGTCGTATGAGCTTGGTTTCACGAAAAAACGCGACGGTCATAAACTTTGCGCAGAGTCGAGATTCGATCGGTTTTTCGTGCACCGTCTCGGAAATTCAAAATACTGGTCTTTCCCGTCTTATTAGCCCATGAGAAGTCGTACAGGCACGCTTTCGCAAAAAAATACGACGTTCATAAACTTTGCGCGAAGTCGCGCGCGAGTCGAGTTTCGATCGGTTTTTCGTGCACCGTCTCAGAAATTCAAAATACTGGCCATTCACGATGTATTAGCCCATGGTAAGTCGTATGAGCATGGTTTCAGTAGAAAACGCGACGGTCATAAACTTTGCGCAGAGTCGAGATTCGATCGATTTTTCGTGCAACGTCTCGGAAATTCAAAATACTAGTCTTTCCCGTCTTATTAGCCCATGAGAAGTCGTACAGGCATGCTTTCGCAAAAAAATACGACGGTCATAAACTTTGCGCGAAGTCGCGCGCGACCCTAGTTTCGATCGGTTTTTCGTGCACCGTCTCGGAAATTCAAAATACTGGCCATTCACGATGTATTAGCCCATGGTAAGTCGTATGAGCATGGTTTCACGAAAAAACGCGACGGTCATAAACTTTGCGCAGAGTCGAGATTCGATCGGTTTTTCGTGCACCGTCTCGGAAATTCAAAATACTGGTCTTTCCCTTCTTATTAGCCCATGAGAAGTCGTACAGGCACGCTTTCGCAAAAAAATACGACGTTCATAAACTTTGCGCGAAGTCGCGCGCGAGTCGAGTTTCGATCGGTTTTTCGTGCACCGTCTCAGAAATTCAAAATACTGGCCATTCACGATGTATTAGCCCATGGTAAGTCGTATGAGCATGGTTTCAGTAGAAAACGCGACGGTCATAAACTTTGCGCAGAGTCGAGATTCGATCGATTTTTTGTGCAACGTCTCGGAAATTCAAAATACTAGTCTTTCCCGTCTTATTAGCCCATGAGAAGTCGTACAGGCACGCTTCCGCAAAAAAATATGACGTTCATAAACTTTGCGCGAAGTCGCGCGCGAGTCGAGTTTCGATCGGTTTTTCGTGCACCGTCTCGGAAATTCAAAATACTGGCCATTCACGATGTATTAGCCCATGGTAAGTCGTATGAGCATGGTTTCACGAAAAAACGCGACGGTCATAAACTTTGCGCAGAGTCGAGATTCGATCGGTTTTTCGTGCACCGTCTCGGAAATTCAAAATACTGGTCTTTCCCGTCTTATTAGCCCATGAGAAGTCGTACAGGCATGCTTTCGCAAAAAAATACGACGGTCATAAACTTTGCGCGAAGTCGCGCGCGAGTCGAGTTTCGATCGGTTTTTCGTGCACCGTCTCAGAAATTCAAAATACTGGCCATTCACGATGTATTAGCCCATGGTAAGTCGCATGAGCTTGGTTTCACGAAAAAACGCGACAGTCATAAACTTTGCGCAGAGTCGAGATTCGATCGGTTTTTCGTGCACCGTCTCGGAAATTCAAAATACTGGTCTTTCCCTTCTTATTAGCCCATGAGAAGTCGTACAGGCACGCTTTCGCAAAAAAATACGACGTTCATAAACTTTGCGCGAAGTCGCGCGCGAGTCGAGTTTCGATCGGTTTTTCGTGCACCGTCTCAGAAATTCAAAATACTGGCCATTCACGATGTATTAGCCCATGGTAAGTCGTATGAGCATGGTTTCAGTAGAAAACGCGACGGTTATAAACTTTGCGCAGAGTCGAGATTCGATCGATTTTTCGTGCAACGTCTCGGAAATTCAAAATACTAGTCTTTCCCATCTTATTAGCCCATGAGAAGTCGTACAGGCATGCTTTCGCAAAAAAATACGACGGTCATAAACTTTGCGCGAAGTCGCGCGCGACCCTAGTTTCGATCGGTTTTTCGTGCACCGTCTCGGAAATTCAAAATACTTGCCATTCACGATGTATTAGCCCATGGTAAGTCGTATGAGCATGGTTTCACGAAAAAACGCGACGGTCATAAACTTTGCGCAGAGTCGAGATTCGATCGGTTTTTCGTGCACCGTCTCGGAAATTCAAAATACTGGTCTTTCCCTTCTTATTAGCCCATGAGAAGTCGTACAGGCACGCTTTCGCAAAAAAATACGACGTTCATAAACTTTGCGCGAAGTCGCGCGCGAGTCGAGTTTCGATCGGTTTTTCGTGCACCGTCTCAGAAATTCAAAATACTGGCCATTCACGATGTATTAGCCCATGGTAAGTCGTATGAGCATGGTTTCAGTAGAAAACGCGACGGTCATAAACTTTGCGCAGAGTCGAGATTCGATCGATTTTTTGTGCAACGTCTCGGAAATTCAAAATACTAGTCTTTCCCGTCTTATTAGCCCATGAGAAGTCGTACAGGCACGCTTTCGCAAAAAAATATGACGTTCATAAACTTTGCGCGAAGTCGCGCGCGAGTCGAGTTTCGATCGGTTTTTCGTGCACCGTCTCGGAAATTCAAAATACTGGCCATTCACGATGTATTAGCCCATGGTAAGTCGTATGAGCATGGTTTCACGAAAAAACGCGACGGTCATAAACTTTGCGCAGAGTCGAGATTCGATCGGTTTTTCGTGCACCGTCTCGGAAATTCAAAATACTGGTCTTTCCCTTCTTATTAGCCCATGAGAAGTCGTACAGGCACGCTTTCGCAAAAAAATACGACGGTCATAAACTTTGCGCGAAGTCGCGCGCGAGTCGAGTTTCGATCGGTTTTTCGTGCACCGTCTCAGAAATTCAAAATACTGGCCATTCACGATGTATTAGCCCATGGTAAGTCGTATGAGCATGGTTTCAGTAGAAAACGCGACGGTCATAAACTTTGCGCAGAGTCGAGATTCGATCGATTTTTCGTGCAACGTCTCGGAAATTCAAAATACTAGTCTTTCCCGTCTTATTAGCCCATGAGAAGTCGTACAGGCATGCTTTCGCAAAAAAATACGACGGTCATAAACTTTGCGCGAAGTCGCGCGCGACTCGAGTTTCGATCGGTTTTTCGTGCACCGTCTCGGAAATTCAAAATACTGGCCATTCACGATGTATTAGCCCATGGTAAGTCGTATGAGCATGGTTTCACGAAAAAACGCGACGGTCATAAACTTTGCGCAGAGTCGAGATTCGATCGGTTTTTCGTGCACCGTCTCGGAAATTCAAAATACTGGTCTTTCCCGTCTTATTAGCCCATGAGAAGTCGTACAGGCATGCTTTCGCAAAAAAATACGACGGTCATAAACTTTGCGCGAAGTCGCGCGCGAGTCGAGTTTCGATCGGTTTTTCGTGCACCGTCTCAGAAATTCAAAATACTGGCCATTCACGATGTATTAGCCCATGGTAAGTCGCATGAGCTTGGTTTCACGAAAAAACGCGACGGTCATAAACTTTGCGCAGAGTCGAGATTCGATCGGTTTTTCGTGCACCGTCTCGGAAATTCAAAATACTGGTCTTTCCCGTCTTACTAGCCCATGAGAAGTCGTACAGGCACGCTTTCGCAAAAAAATACGACGTTCATAAACTTTGCGCGAAGTCGCTCGCGAGTCGAGTTTCGATCGGTTTTTCGTGACCGTCTCGGAAATTCAAAATACTGGCCATTCACGATGTATTAGCCCATGGTAAGTCGTATGAGCATGGTTTCAGTAGAAAACGCGACGGTCATAAACTTTGCGCAGAGTCGAGATTCGATCGATTTTTCGTGCAACGTCTCGGAAATTCAAAATACTAGTCTTTCCCGTCTTATTAGTCCATGAGAAGTCGTACAGGCATGGTTTCGCAAAAAAATAGGACGGTCATAAACTTTACGCGAAGTCGCGCGCGACTCTAGTTTCGATCGGTTTTTCGTGCACCGTCTCAGAAATTCAAAATACTGGCCATTCACGATGTATTAGCCCATGGTAAGTCGTATGAGCATGGTTTCAGTAGAAAACGCGACGGTCATAAACTTTGCGCAGAGTCGAGATTCGATCGATTTTTCGTGCAACGTCTCGGAAATTCAAAATACTAGTCTTTCCCGTCTTATTAGCCCATGAGAAGTCGTACAGGCATGCTTTCGCAAAAAAATACGACGGTCATAAACTTTGCGCGAAGTCGCGCGCGACTCTAGTTTCGATCGGTTTTTCGTGCACCGTCTCGGAAATTCAAAATACTTGCCATTCACGATGTATTAGCCCATGGTAAGTCGTATGAGCATGGTTTCACGAAAAAACGCGACGGTCATAAACTTTGCGCAGAGTCGAGATTCGATCGGTTTTTCGTGCACCGTCTCGGAAATTCAAAATACTGGTCTTTCCCGTCTTATTAGCCCATGAGAAGTCGTACAGGCACGCTTTCGCAAAAAAATACGACGTTCATAAACTTTGCGCGAAGTCGCGCGCGAGTCGAGATTCGATCGGTTTTTCGTGCACCGTCTCAGAAATTCAAAATACTGGCCATTCACGATGTATTAGCCCATGGTAAGTCGTATGAGCATAGTTTCAGTAGAAAACGCGACGGTCATAAACTTTGCGCAGAGTCGAGATTCGATCGATTTTTCGTGCAACGTCTCGGAAATTCAAAATACTAGTCTTTCCCGTCTTATTAGCCCATGAGAAGTCGTACAGGCATGCTTTCGCAAAAAAATACGACGGTCATAAACTTTGCGCGAAGTCGCGCGCGACTCTAGTTTCGATCGGTTTTTCGTGCACCGTCTCGGAAATTCAAAATACTTGCCATTCACGATGTATTAGCCCATGGTAAGTCGTATGAGCATGGTTTCACGAAAAAACGCGACGGTCATAAACTTTGCGCAGAGTCGAGATTCGATCGGTTTTTCGTGCACCGTCTCGGAAATTCAAAATACTGGTCTTTCCCGTCTTATTAGCCCATGAGAAGTCGTACAGGCACGCTTTCGGAAAAAAATACGACGTTCATAAACTTTGCGCGAAGTCGCGCGCGAGTCGAGTTTCGATCGGTTTTTCGTGCACCGTCTCAGAAATTTCAAATACTGGCCATTCACGATGTATTAGCCCATGGTAAGTCGTATGAGCATGGTTTCAGTAGAAAACGCGACGGTCATAAACTTTGTGCAGAGTCGAGATTCGATCGGTTTTTCGTGCACCGTCTCGGAAATTCAAAATACTGGTCTTTCCCGTCTTATTAGCCCATGAGAAGTCGTACAGGCATGCTTTCGCAAAAAAATACGACGGTCATAAACTTTGCGCGAAGTCGCGCGCGAGTCGAGTTTCGATCGGTTTTTCGTGCACCGTCTCGGAAATTCAAAATACTTGCCATTCACGATGTATTAGCCCATGGTAAGTCGTATGAGCATGGTTTCACGAAAAACGCGACGGTCATAAACTTTGCGCAGAGTCGAGATTCGATCGGTTTTTCGTGCACCGTCTCGGAAATTCAAAATACTGGTCTTTCCCTTCTTATTAGCCCATGAGAAGTCGTACAGGCACGCTTTCGCAAAAAAATACGACGTTCATAAAATTTGCGCGAAGTCGCGCGCGAGTCGAGTTTCGATCGGTTTTTCGTGCACCGTCTCGAAAATTCAAAATACTGGCCATTCACGATGTATTAGCCCATGGTAAGTCGTATGAGCATGGTTTCACGAAAAAACGCGACGGTCATAAACTTTGCGCAGAGTCGAGATTCGATCGGTTTTTCGTCCACCGTCTCGGAAATTCAAAATACTGGTCTTTCCCTTCTTATTAGCCCATGAGAAGTCGTACAGGCACGCTTTCGCAAAAAAATACGACGTTCATAAACTTTGCGCGAAGTCGCGCGCGAGTCGAGTTTCGATCGGTTTTTCGTGACCGTCTCGGAAATTCAAAATACTGGCCATTCACGATGTATTAGCCCATGGTAAGTCGTATGAGCTTGGTTTCACGAAAAAACGCGACGGTCATAAACTTTGCGCAGAGTCGAGATTCGATCGGTTTTTCGTGCACCGTCTCGGAAATTCAAAATACTGGTCTTTCCCGTCTTATTAGCCCATGAGAAGTCGTACAGGCATGCTTTCGCAAAAAAATACGACGGTCATAAACTTTGCGCGAAGTCGCGCGCGAGTCGAGTTTCGATCGGTTTTTCGTGACCGTCTCGGAAATTCAAAATACTGGCCATTCACGATGTATTACCCCATGGTAAGTCGTATGAGCTTGGTTTCACGAAAAAACGCGACGGTCATAAACTTTGCGCAGAGTCGAGATTCGTTCGGTTTTTCGTGCACCGTCTCGAAAATTCAAAATACTTGCCATTCACGATGTATTAGCCCATGGTAAGTCGTATGAGCATGGTTTCAGTAGAAAACGCGACGGTCATAAACTTTGCGCAAAGTCGAGATTCGATCGGTTTTTCGTGCACCGTCTCGGAAATTCAAAATACTGGTCTTTCCCTTCTTATTAGCCCATGAGAAGTCGTACAGGCACGCTTTCACAAAAAAATACGACGTTCATAAACTTTGCGCGAAGTCGCGCGCGAGTCGAGTTTCGATCGGTTTTTCGTGCACCGTCTCAGAAATTCAAAATACTGGCCATTCACGATGTATTAGCCCATGGTAAGTCGTATGAGCATGGTTTCAGTAGAAAACGCGACGGTCATAAACTTTGCGCAGAGTCGAGATTCGATCGATTTTTTGTGCAACGTCTCGGAAATTCAAAATACTAGTCTTTCCCGTCTTATTAGCCCATGAGAAGTCGTACAGGCACGCTTTCGCAAAAAAATACGACGTTCATAAACTTTGCGCGAAGTCGCGCGCGAGTCGAGTTTCGATCGGTTTTTCGTGCACCGTCTCGGAAATTCAAAATACTGGCCATTCACGATGTATTAGCCCATGGTAAGTCGTATGAGCATGGTTTCACGAAAAAACGCGACGGTCATAAACTTTGCGAAGAGTCGTGATTCGATCGGTTTTTCGTGCACCGTCTCGGAAATTCAAAATACTGGTCTTTCCCTTCTTATTAGCCCATGAGAAGTCGTACAGGCACGCTTTCGCAAAAAAATACGACGTTCATAAACTTTGCGCGAAGTCGCGCGCAAGTCGAGTTTCGATCGGTTTTTCGTGCACCGTCTCAGAAATTCAAAATACTGGCCATTCACGATGTATTAGCCCATGGTAAGTCGTATGAGCATGGTTTCAGTAGAAAACGCGACGGTCATAAACTTTGCGCAGAGTCGAGATTCGATCGATTTTTCGTGCAACGTCTCGGAAATTCAAAATACTAGTCTTTCCCGTCTTATTAGCCCATGAGAAGTCGTACAGGCATGCTTTCGCAAAAAAATACGACGGTCATAAACTTTGCGCGAAGTCGCGCGCGACTCGAGTTTCGATCGGTTTTTCGTGCACCGTCTCGGAAATTCAAAATACTGGCCATTCATGATGTATTAGCCCATGGTACGTCGTATGAGCATGGTTTCACGAAAAAACGCGACGGTCATAAACTTTGCGCAGAGTCGAGATTCGATCGGTTTTTCGTGCACCGTCTCGGAAATTCAAAATACTGGTCTTTCCCTTCTTATTAGCCCATGAGAAGTCGTACAGGCACGCTTTCGCAAAAAAATACGACGTTCATAAAATTTGCGCGAAGTCGCGCGCGAGTCGAGTTTCGATCGGTTTTTCGTGCACCGTCTCAGAAATTCAAAATACTGGCCATTCACGATGTATTAGCCCATGGTAAGTAGTATGAGCATGGTTTCAGTAGAAAACGCGACGGTCATAAACTTTGCGCAGAGTCGAGATTCGATCGGTTTTTCGTGCATCGTCTCGGAAATTCAAAATACTGGTCTTTCCCGTCTTATTAGCCCATGAGAAGTCGTACAGGCATGCTTTCGCAAAAAAATACGACGGTCATAAACTTTGCGCGAAGTCGCGCGCGAGTCGAGTTTCGATCGGTTTTTCGTGACCGTCTCGGAAATTCAAAATACTGGCCATTCACGATGTATTAGCCCATGGTAAGTCGTATGAGCTTGGTTTCACGAAAAAACGTGACGGTCATAAACTTTGCGCAGAGTCGAGATTCGATCGGTTTTTCGTGCACCGTCTCGGAAATTCAAAATACTGGTCTTTCCCGTCTTATTAATCCATGAGAAGTCGTACAGGCACGCTTTCGCAAAAAAATACGACGTTCATAAACTTTGCGCGAAGTCGCGCGCGAGTCGAGTTTCGATCGGTTTTTCGTGCACCGTCTCGGAAATTCAAAATACTGGCCATTCACGATGTATTAGCCCATGGTAAGTCGTATGAGCATGGTTTCACGAAAAAACGCGACGGTCATAAACTTTGCGCAGAGTCGAGATTCGATCGGTTTTTCGTGCACCGTCTCGGAAATTCAAAATACTGGTCTTTCCCGTCTTATTAGCCCATGAGAAGTCGTACAGGCACGCTTTCGCAAAAAAATACGACGTTCATAAACTTTGCGCGAAGTCGCTCGCGAGTCGAGTTTCGATCGGTTTTTCGTGACCGTCTCGGAAATTCAAAATACTGGCCATTCACGATGTATTAGCCCATGGTAAGTCGTATGAGCATGGATTCAGTAGAAAACGCGACGGTCATAAACTTTGCGCAGAGTCGAGATTCGATCGATTTTTCGTGCAACGTCTCGGAAATTCAAAATACTAGTCTTTCCCGTCTTATTAGCCCATGAGAAGTCGTACAGGCATGCTTTCGCAAAAAAATACGACGGTCATAAACTTTGCGCGAAGTCGCGCGCGACTCGAGTTTCGATCGGTTTTTCGTGCACCGTCTCGGAAATTCAAAATACTGGCCATTCACGATGTATTAGCCCATGGTAAGTCGTATGAGCATGGTTTCACGAAAAAACGCGACGGTCATAAACTTTGCGCAGAGTCGAGATTCGATCGGTTTTTCGTGCACCGTCTCGGAAATTCAAAATACTGGTCTTTCCCGTCTTATTAGCCCATGAGAAGTCGTACAGGCACGCTTTCGCAAAAAAATACGACGTTCATAAACTTTGCGCGAAGTCGCTCGCGAGTCGAGTTTCGATCGGTTTTTCGTGACCGTCTCGGAAATTCAAAATACTGGCCATTCACGATGTATTAGCCCATGGTAAGTCGTATGAGCATGGATTCAGTAGAAAACGCGACGGTCATAAACTTTGCGCAGAGTCGAGATTCGATCGATTTTTCGTGCAACGTCTCGGAAATTCAAAATACTAGTCTTTCCCGTCTTATTAGCCCATGAGAAGTCGTACAGGCATGCTTTCGCAAAAAAATACGACGGTCATAAACTTTGCGCGAAGTCGCGCGCGACTCGAGTTTCGATCGGTTTTTCGTGCACCGTCTCGGAAATTCAAAATACTGGCCATTCACGATGTATTAGCCCATGGTAAGTCGTATGAGCATGGTTTCACGAAAAAACGCGACGGTCATAAACTTTGCGCAGAGTCGAGATTCGATCGGTTTTTCGTGCACCGTCTCGGAAATTCAAAATACTGGTCTTTCCCGTCTTATTAGCCCATGAGAAGTCGTACAGGCACGCTTTCGCAAAAAAATACGACGTTCATAAACTTTGCGCGAAGTCGCTCGCGAGTCGAGTTTCGATCGGTTTTTCTTGACCGTCTCGGAAATTCAAAATACTGGCCATTCACGATGTATTAGCCCATGGTAAGTCGTATGAGCATGGATTCAGTAGAAAACGCGACGGTCATAAACTTTGCGCAGAGTCGAGATTCGATCGATTTTTCGTGCAACGTCTCGGAAATTCAAAATACTAGTCTTTCCCGTCTTATTAGCCCATGAGAAGTCGTACAGGCATGGTTTCGCAAAAAAATACGACGGTCATAAACTTTACGCGAAGTCGCGCGCGACTCTAGTTTCGATCGGTTTTTCGTGCACCGTCTCAGAAATTCAAAATACTGGCCATTCATGATGTATTAGCCCATGGTAAGTCGTATGAGCATGGTTTCAGTAGAAAACGCGACGGTCATAAACTTTGCGCAGAGTCGAGATTCGATCGATTTTTCGTGCAACGTCTCGGAAATTCAAAATACTAGTCTTTCCCGTCTTATTAGCCCATGAGAAGTCGTACAGGCATGCTTTCGCAAAAAAATACGACGGTCATAAACTTTGCGCGAAGTCGCGCGCGACTCTAGTTTCGATCGGTTTTTCGTGCACCGTCTCGGAAATTCAAAATACTTGCCATTCACGATGTATTAGCCCATGGTAAGTCGTATGAGCATGGTTTCACGAAAAAACGCGACGGTCATAAACTTTGCGCAGAGTCGAGATTCGATCGGTTTTTCGTGCACCGTCTCGGAAATTCAAAATACTGGTCTTTCCCGTCTTATTAGCCCATGAGAAGTCGTACAGGCACGCTTTCGCAAAAAAATACGACGTTCATAAACTTTGCGCGAAGTCGCGCGCGAGTCGAGTTTCGATCGGTTTTTCGTGCACCGTCTCAGAAATTCAAAATACTGGCCATTCACGATGTATTAGCCCATGGTAAGTCGTATGAGCATGGTTTCAGTAGAAAACGCGACGGTCATAAACTTTGCGCAGAGTCGAGATTCGATCGATTTTTCGTGCAACGTCTCGGAAATTCAAAATACTAGTCTTTCCCGTCTTATTAGCCCATGAGAAGTCGTACAGGCATGCTTTCGCAAAAAAATACGACGGTCATAAACTTTGCGCGAAGTCGCGCGCGACTCTAGTTTCGATCGGTTTTTCGTGCACCGTCTCGGAAATTCAAAATACTTGCCATTCACGATGTATTAGCCCATGGTAAGTCGTATGAGCATGGTTTCACGAAAAAACGCGACGGTCATAAACTTTGCGCAGAGTCGAGATTCGATCGGTTTTTCGTGCACCGTCTCGGAAATTCAAAATACTGGTCTTTCCCTTCTTATTAGCCCATGAGAAGTCGTACAGGCACGCTTTCGCAAAAAAATACGACGTTCATAAACTTTGCGCGAAGTCGCGCGCGAGTCGAGTTTCGATCGGTTTTTCGTGCACCGTCTCAGAAATTCAAAATACTGGCCATTCACGATGTATTAGCCCATGGTAAGTCGTATGAGCATGGTTTCAGTAGAAAACGCGACGGTCATAAACTTTGTGCAGAGTCGAGATTCGATCGGTTTTTCGTGCACCGTCTCGGAAATTCAAAATACTGGTCTTTCCCGTCTTATTAGCCCATGAGAAGTCGTACAGGCATGCTTTCGCAAAAAAATACGACGGTCATAAACTTTGCGCGAAGTCGCGCGCGAGTCGAGTTTCGATCGGTTTTTCGTGCACCGTCTCGGAAATTCAAAATACTTGCTATTCACGATGTATTAGCCCATGGTAAGTCGTATGAGCATGGTTTCACGAAAAACGCGACGGTCATAAACTTTGCGCAGAGTCGAGATTCGATCGGTTTTTTCGTGCACCGTCTCGGAAATTCAAAATACTGGTCTTTCCCTTCTTATTAGCCCATGAGAAGTCGTACAGGCACGCTTTCGCAAAAAAATACGACGTTCATAAAATTTGCGCGAAGTCGCGCGCGAGTCGAGTTTCGATCGGTTTTTCGTGCACCGTCTCGAAAATTCAAAATACTGGCCATTCACGATGTATTAGCCCATGGTAAGTCGTATGAGCATGGTTTCACGAAAAAACGCGACGGTCATAAACTTTGCGCAGAGTCGAGATTCGATCGGTTTTTCGTCCACCGTCTCGGAAATTCAAAATACTGGTCTTTCCCTTCTTATTAGCCCATGAGAAGTCGTACAGGCACGCTTTCGCAAAAAAATACGACGGTCATAAACTTTGATCGAAGTCGCGCACGAGTCGAGTTTCGATCGGTTTTTCGTGACCGTCTCGGAAATTCAAAATACTGGTCATTCACGATTTATTAGCCCATGGTAAGTCGTATGAGCATGATTTCACGAAAAAACGCGACGGTCATAAACTTTGCGCAGAGTATATTTCAGATATTTGGTGATAGAGTACGACAGGATCTGGGGGCTCCCAAAGACTGGAAGGTTTCTGAATTCATTAACAATGGTACTTGGTGTCTTTCCAACCCTACCTCCCCTGACATGTTATTACTTTGGCCGACTATTAGGGCTATTCCAATCAAGAACAACTCTTCAGATATGCTGATTTGGCTTCATGATAACGGTAAATTTAGTGCTACATCTGCATGGAACCAAATTAGACGACGAAACAACAAGTGGATTCAAAGTAGTTGGACATGGGATAGTCCTTGCTCACAGCGACATTCCTTATGTACATGGCAGGCCCTTCTCGACAAACTTCCTACGATGGACAATATGCAGCGAAGAGGTATTTATATTGTAAATCGGTGCTCTTTGTGTATGCAAAATGAAGAAAGTGTTGACCATCTCTACTTTGCTTGTGATTATTCATCTTGGATATGGAAGGAGATCTTGAAGCGATTTGATTTTCAAAGGCTACCACGGCCAAACATGCATCATGAATTAGAAATGCTTATGCAAAGCTTCTCAAGAAAGGGGCCTCTTACACAACTAGCAAGAATTATATTCAGATGTGCTATTTGGTGGATTTGGAAGGAGAGGTGTAGCAGAATTTTTGAGTGTCACAACATGAACAAAGCTCAAATTCTGATAGAGATTCTTCAGGACTCACGATCATGTATGGAGCAAGAATTGAATACAGAGCACCTAACAAGAAGAGAGAAAGATATTTTCACAAGATTCAATTTTTTTCCATTCGTCAAGAATCACTCGAATAATGATGAAGATTGTAATATATTATATGGGGGCAAAGCTTATATTTTGTGATGTATCCACAAGTAGTCCAGAACAGTCTAGCTATTGCATTTTATTATTTATTAACTTCCTTGTGCTACACTTAGAGATGAGTTCGATCAAGCGTGACTTACCAAAAAAAAAAGTTCGATCAAGCGTGCACATTTCACCTTCTTTTGGTGGGGTGCAATCTTCTCGACTACACTAAGAGACTTCAGGCTTTAGTCTATGGCTTGTGTAGACAAAGCTTTTTGTACAAATCTTTTACAAAATACATTATCTTTACTTACAAAAAAAAAAAGAGATTCGATCGGTTTTTCGTGCACCGTCTCGGAAATTCAAAATACTGGTCTTTCCCGTCTTATTAGCCCATGAGAAGTAGTACAAGCACACTTTCGCAAAAAAATACGACGGTCATAAACTTTGCGCGAAGTCGCGCGCGAGTCGAGTTTCGATCGGTTTTTCGTGCACAGTCTCAAAAATTCAAAATACTGGCCATTCACGATGTATTAGCCCATGGTAAGTCGTATGAGCATGGTTTCACGAAAAAACGCGACGGTCATAAACTTTGCGCAGAGTCGAGATTCGATCGGTTTTTCATGCACCGTCTCGGAAATTCAAAATACTGGTCTTTCCCGTCTTATTAGCCCATGAGAAGTCGTACAGGCACGCTTTCGCAAAAAAATACGACGGTCATAAACTTTGCGCGAAGTCGCGCGCGAGTCGAGTTTCGATCGGTTTTTCGTGCACCGTCTCAGAAATTCAAAATACTGGCCATTCACGATGTATTAGCCCATGGTAAGTCGTATGAGCTTGGTTTCACGAAAAAACGCGATGGTCATAAACTTTGCGCAGAGTCGAGATTCGATCGGTTTTTCGTGCACCGTCTCGGAAATTCAAAATACTGGTCTTTCCCGTCTTATTAGCCCATGAGAAGTCGTACAGGCACGCTTTCGCAAAAAAATACGACGGTCATAAACTTTGCACGAAGTCGCGCGCGAGTCGAGTTTCGATCGGTTTTTCGTGCACCGTCTCAGAAATTCAAAATACTGGCCATTCATGATGTATTAGTCCATGGTAAGTCGTATGAGCATGGTTTCAGGAGAAAACGCGACGGTCATAAACTTTGCGCAGAGTCGAGATTCGATCGGTTTTTCGTGCACCGTCTCGGCAATTCAAAATACTGGTCTTTCCAGTCTTATTAGCCCATGAGAAGTCGTACAGGCACGCTTTCGCAAAAAAATACGACGGTCATAAACTTTGCGCGAAGTCGCACGCGAGTCGAGTTTCGATCGGTTTTTCGTGCACCGTCTCGGAAATTCAAAATACTGGCCATTCACGATGTATTAGTCCATGGTAAGTCATATGAGCATGGTTTCACGAGAAAACGCGACGGTCATAAACTTTGCGCAGAGTCGAGATTCGATCGGTTTTTCATGCACCGTCTCGGAAATTCAAAATACTAGTCTTTCCCATCTTATTAGCCCATGAGAAGTCGTACAAGCATGGTTTCGCAAAAAAATACGACGGTCAAAAACTTTGCGCGAAGTCGGGCGCGAGTCGAATTTCGATCGGTTTTTCGTGCACCGTCTCGGAAATTCAAAATACTTGTCTTTCCCGTCTTATTAGCCCATGAGAAGTCGTACAGGCACGCTTTCGCAAAAAAATACGACAGTCATAAACTTTGCTCGAAGTCGCGCGCGAGTCGAGTTTCGATCGGTTTTTCGTGACCGTCTCGGAAATTCAAAATACTGGCCATTCACGATGTATTAGCCCATGGTAAGTCGTATGAGCATGATTTCACGAAAAAACGCGACGGTCATAAACTTTGCGCAGAGTCGAGATTCGATCGGTTTTTCGTGCACCGTCTCGGAAATTCAAAATACTTGTCTTTCCCGTCTTATTAGCCCATGAGAAGTAGTACAAGCACGCTTTCGGAAAAAAATACGACGGTCATAAACTTTGCGCGAAGTAGCGCGCGAGTCGAGTTTCGATCGGTTTTTCGTGCACCGTCTCGAAAATTCAAAATACTGGCCATTCACGATGTATTAGCCCATGGTAAGTCGTATGAGCTTGGTTTCACGAAAAAACGCGACGGTCATAAACTTTGCGCAGAGTCGAGATTCGATCAATTTTTCGTGCACCGTCTCGGAAATTCAAAATACTGGCCATTCACAATGTATTAGCCCATGGTAAGTTATGTGAGCATGGTTTCACGAAAAAATGCGACGGTCATAAACTTTGCACAGAATCGAGTTTCTATCGGTTTTTCGTGTACCGTCTCGGAAATTCAAAATACTGGTCTTTCCCGTCTTATTAGCCCATGGGAAGTCGTACAAGCATGCTTTCGCAAAAAAATACGACGGTCATAAACTTTGCGCGAAGTCGCGCGTGAGTCGAGTTTCGATCGGTTTTTCGTGCACCGTCTCGAAAATTCAAAATACTGGCCATTCACGATGTATTAGCCCATGGTAAGTCGTATGAGCATGGTTTCACGAAAAAACGCGACGGTCATAAACTTTGCGTAGAGTCAAGATTCGATCGGTTTTTCGGTGCACCGTCTCGGAAATTCAAAATACTGGTCTTTCCCGTCTTATTAGCCCATGAGAAGTCGTACAGGCACGCTTTCGAAAAAAAAATACGACGGTCATAAACTTTGCGCGAAGTCCCGCGCGAGTCGAGTTTCGATCGGTTTTTCGTGCACCGTCTCGGTAATTCAAAATACTTGTCTTTCCCGTCTTATTAGTCCATGAGAAGTCGTACAGGCACGCTTTCGCAAAAAAATACGACGGTCATAAACTTTGCTCGAAGTCGCGCGCGAGTCGAGTTTCGATCGGTTTTTCGTGACCGTCTCGGAAATTCAAAATACTGGCCATTCACGATGTATTAGCCCATGGTAAGTCGTATGAGCATGATTTCACGAAAAAACGCGACGGTCATAAACTTTGCGCAGAGTCGAGATTCGAACGGTTTTTCGTGCACCGTCTCGGAAATTCAAAATACTGGTCTTTCCCGTCTTATTAGCCCATGAGAAGTAGTACAAGCACGCTTTCGCAAAAAAATACGACAGTCATAAACTTTGCGCGAAGTCGCGCGCGAGTCGAGTTTCGATCGGTTTTTCGTGCACCGTCTCGAAAATTCAAAATACTGGCCATTCACGATAAATTAGCCCATGGTAAGTCGTATGAGCATGGTTTCACGAAAAAACGTGACGGTCATAAACTTTGCGCAGAGTCGAGATTCGATCGGTTTTTCGTGCACCGTCTCGGAAATTCAAAATACTGGTCTTTCCTGTCTTATTAGCCCATGAGAAGTCGTACAAGCATGCTTTCGCAAAAAAATACGACGGTCAAAAACTTTGCGCGAAGTCGCGCGCGAGTCGAATTTCGATCGGTTTTTCGTGCACCGTCTCGGAAATTCAAAATACTTATCTTTCCCATCTTATTAGCCCATGAGAAGTCGTACAGGCACGCTTTCGCAAAAAAATACGACGGTCATAAACTTTGCTCGAAGTCGCGCGCGAGTCGAGTTTCGATCGGTTTTTCGTGACCGTCTCGGAAATTAAAATACTAGCCACTCACGATGTATTAGCCCATGGTAAGTCGTATGAGCATGATTTCACGAAAAAACGCGACGGTCATAAACTTTGCGCAGAGTCGAGATTCGATCGGTTTTTCGTGCACCGTCTCGGAAATTCAAAATACTGGTCTTTCCCGTCTTATTAGCCCATGACAAGTAGTACAAGCACGCTTTCGCAAAAAAATACGACGGTCATAAACTTTGCGGGAAGTCGCGCGCGAGTCGAGTTTCGATCGGTTTTTCGTGCACCGTCTCAAAAATTCAAAATACTGGCCATTCACGATGTATTAGCCCATGGTAAGTCGTATGAGCTTGGTTTCACGAAAAAACGCGACGGTCATAAACTTTGCGCAGAGTCGAGATTCGATCGGTTTTTCGTGCACCGTCTCGGAAATTCAAAATACTGGTCTTTCCCGTCTTATTAGCCCATTAGAAGTCGTACAGGCACGCTTTCGCAAAAAAATACAACGGTCATAAACTTTGCGCGAAGTCGCGCGCGAGTCGAGTTTCGATCGGTTTTTCGTGCACCGTCTCAGAAATTCAAAATACTGGCCATTCACAATGTATTAGCCCATGGAAAGTTATGTGAGCATGGTTTCACGAAAAAATGCGACGGTCATAAACTTTGCACAGAATCGAGTTTCTATCGGTTTTTCATGTACCGTCTCGGAAATTCAAAATACTGGTCTTTCCCGTCTTATTAGCCCATGAGAAGTCGTACAAGCAAGCTTTCGCAAAAAAATACGACGGTCATAAACTTTGCGCGAAGTCGCGCGTGAGTCGAGTTTCGATCGGTTTTTCGTGCACCGTCTCGAAAATTCAAAATACTGGCCATTCACGATGTATTAGCCCATGGTAAGTCGTATGAGCATGGTTTCACGAAAAAACGCGACGGTCATAAACTTTGCGTAGAGTCGAGATTCGATCGGTTTTTCGTGCACCGTCTCGAAAATTCAAAATACTGGTCTTTCCCGTCTTATTAGCCCATGAGAAGTCGTACAGGCACGCTTTCGCAAAAAAAATACGACGGTCATAAACTTTGCGCGAAGTCCCGCGCGAGTCGAGTTTCGATCGGTTTTTCGTGCACCGTCTCGGAAATTCAAAATACTTGTCTTTCCCGTCTTATTAGTCCATGAGAAGTCGTACAGGCACGCTTTCGCAAAAAAATACGACGGTCATAAACTTTGCTCGAAGTCGCGCGCGAGTCGAGTTTCGATCGGTTTTTCGTGACCGTCTCGGAAATTCAAAATACTGGCCATTCACGATGTATTAGCCCATGGTAAGTCGTATGAGCATGATTTCACGAAAAAACGCGACGGTCATAAACTTTGAGCAGAGTCGAGATTCGAACGGTTTTTCGTGCACCGTCTCGGAAATTCAAAATACTGGTCTTTCCCGTCTTATTAGCCCATGAGAAGTAGTACAAGCTGTTGGAATGGTAAAGATATTATGCGAGAGGACCATGAAAAATCAAAGGATAAGAAAAAGGATGGTAGTGTCCTCCCAAAATCGCATGCTTTTCCTTCTATCTAGTATTGATGAAAATAAGCTGTTGGAATGTTCGTGGACTTAATAAGACTGAGAAATGTCGGGAGCTCAATAGAATAATCCGATCTGCTGCATGTGACATTGTGATTCTTGTGGAAACAAAAATTAAACCTCATCGTGTTCAAGTTCAGAAGAATTTAATATGGCCTGAGGCAGAACTTTTTACTAATGATTCTCAGGATACTTATGGTCGAGTTTGGGTCTTATGGCATCCTAATCTTGTTACTGCTTGGTTTATTTCTGCTACTAATCAATTCATTCATCTTAAGGCAGAGGATAAATAGACTGGATGTCAATTCAATATTACCGGTATTTATGCATCTAACAGTATGTCT
This sequence comes from Ensete ventricosum, assembly GCA_029747655.1. Lineage (NCBI taxonomy): Eukaryota > Viridiplantae > Streptophyta > Magnoliopsida > Zingiberales > Musaceae > Ensete > Ensete ventricosum. Next base: position 25,610,630 of record JAQQAF010000004.1, on the reverse strand, counting down.
GACAGGAATGCTCTATGGCGTGATCTGGTTAGCATTGCAAATAGTTATCCTACAGTACCTTGGGTTGTTCTCGGTGACTTTAATACTGTCAGATACACAAATGAGAAAGTGGGGGGTAGAGTGCTTTCCGAATGTCAGCTTCAACATTTTAATGATTGTATAGATACTGCTGCATTGACTGACATGAAATCTGTAGGTGATTGGTTCTCATGGAACAATCAAAGTACTGCTGAAAGAAAAATTATGGCTCGACTTGACAGATGTTTGATTAATCAGGAATGGTTAGCAGTTTTCCCAGATTCACTTCTTGAGTACGGTGCTAAGTTATTTTCGGATCACTCTATTATGCATATACATGCAGATAAAACACTACCAAGAGTCAAGAAACCTTTTAGATTTTTTAATATGTGGAGTTCTCACCCAAAGTTCCTCGAAGTTATTAAGTCAGCTTGGGACATTAATGTATTTGGTTCTCCCCCTTACATCCTATGTCAAAAACTAAAAGCATGCAAAGCAGCACTGAAGAAGTGGAATTCAACTACATTTGGAAATATCAACGACAGAGTTCAGTTATGCAAGAAAGAACTTATGGCTGTGCAAAGCGAGCTAAATCTTCAACCTCTGGATGCGAATCTTATATACAAAGAGGCTGCTGCTAGAAATAACTTTATGCAAGCTTTGAAGCAGGAGGAATGCTTTTTGAAACAGAAGTCACGACAACATTGGCTTACTCTAGGGGATTCTAATACGAAGTTCTTCTATGCTGCTATTGCTACCAGAAGGGCTACTAATCGCATCAAAAAATGCAAAGGTATAGATGGTAATCTCATTGAGGATCTGGATGAGGTTAAAAATTACACCAAGCAATTTTTTTATTCCTTACTCAATCAGGAACAGCAGCCTAATAGTATTCATGTTGGGCCTACAAGACGACTTGATTCTGAAGCCCTCTCTCATCTTAATGCCCCAATAACGGATGATGAAATTGTGAAAGTTGTTTTTAAGTCCCCGAAGCACAAAAGCCCTGGTCCAGATGGATTTCCAGCTGAGTTTTATCAAATTGCATGGGCTATTGTAGGCAACGATGTCATAAAAGCTTGTCGACATTTTTTCTCCTCAGGTCACATTCTGAAAGAAATGAATTGCACTTTTATTTCTTTAGTGCCTAAAAATGATGGAGCCGATTCATTGGAGAACTACCGTCCTATTTCACTGTGCAACTTTATTTATAAGGTTATCTCTAAGTTGCTGGCAGATAGACTACAAAAGGTCATGAATAAGGTCATTAGTCCTAATCAGGCTGCTTTTCTTAAAGGGAGGAGTATCCATCATAATGTCCTGCTTGCTAATGATTTGGTTAAGGATCTACATTCTAAAACAAGAGGGAAAAAGATCTGTTTTAAAGCTGATTTACGAAAGGCCTTTGACTCAGTCAATAGGGATTTTATTTACATGATGCTCCATAATATGGGCTTCCCTCAGCACTGGGTTAAATGGATTCAATGTTGCTTGGAAACTCCAAAATTTTCAATTCTCTTTAATGGTTCACCTATTGGCTTCTTTGGGAGTAAGAATGGCATTCGGCAAGGCGATCCACTATCTCCTTATCTTTTTACCATTGCAATGGAAGGGCTCAGTTGTATGTTAGAAGAGGCTGTTTCCAATGGCAAAATTAAGGTACCACATTATGGTTCTGTTTATATCTCTCACATAACATTTGCCGACGATCTTATTATCTTCCTTCGAGATGATCCAGTTTCTGTGAGTAATCTGGCAGATATTCTTAATGAATTTGGTAAAGTTTCTGGTCTTAAGTAAGCTAAACCATGCAAAGAGCAAAGTATATGTGGGTGCTTGCATTGACAATAAGGATCATATTGCTCAAACATTGGGAGTTGCTGAAGGAAATTTACCGGTTCCTTACTTGGGTCTCCCACTTATATCCACTGGAATCAACAAAGCCTCCTGTCAGCCTATTATACAAAAAATTAAGAACAGAATTTCCTCTTGGAAAAATAGGCTTCTTTCTAAAGCTGGACGACTTGAACTTATTCGATCCGTGTTGATCTCTTATTCTATTTATTGGTCTCATGCATTCCTTCTACCTGCCGGGCTTCTCCATGATATTGATAAATTACTTATGAACTTCTTTTGGAATGGCACAGATGGTAAGGCAATGCATATGGTGAATTGGGACAGCATTTGCAAACCGAAGGATGAAGGGGGGCTGAATCTTCGACATATTAGAGATTGGAATAAAGCTTGTATGGTAAAGCAATTATGGGATATTTTACAAAACAAGTCTTCCTTATGGTCACAATGGGTTTTTGCTAGGTACCTAACTAAGGAATCAATCTGGGAAACATCTGTAAAAACATCTCATTCTTCTGCTTGGAAAGGAATTCTGAAGGCAAGGCGATGGCTACGTAACAATATTTCTTATGTGATTTCTTCTGGAACCAATATTAATATGTGGTATGATCCTTGGGTGAATGGGAAAAGTATATTTCAGATATTTGGTGATAGAGTACGACAGGATCTGGGGGCTCCCAAAGACTGGAAGGTTTCTGAATTCATTAACAATGGTACTTGGTGTCTTCCCAACCCTACCTCCCCTGACATGTTATTACTTTGGCCGACTATTAGGGCTATTACAATCATGAACAACTCTTCAGATATGCTTATTTGGCTTCATGATAACGGTAAATTTAGTGCTACATCTGCATGGAACCAAATTAGACGACGAAACAACAAGTGGATCCAAAGTAGTTGGACATGGGATAGTCCATGCTCACAGCGACATTCCTTATGTACATGGCAGGCCCTTCTCGGCAAACTTCCTACGATGGACTATATGCAGTGAAGAGGTATTTATATTGTAAATCGGTGCTCTTTGTGTATGCAAAATGAAGAAAGTGTTGACCATCTCTACTTTGCTTGTGATTATTCATCTTGGATATGGAAGGAGATCTTGAAGCGATTTGATTTTCAAAGGCTACCACGGCCAAACCTGCATCATGAATTAGAAATGCTTATGCAAAGCTTCTCAAGAAAGGGGCCTCTTACACAACTAGCAAGAATTATATTCAGATGTGCTATATGGTGGGATTTGGAAGGAGAGGTGTGGCAGAATTTTTGAGTGTCACAACATGAACAAAGCTCAAATTCTGATAGAGATTCTTCAGGACTCACGATCATGTATGGAGCAAGAATTGAATACAGAGCACCTAACAAGAAGAGAGAAAGATATTTTCACAAGATTCAATTTTTCCATTCGTCAAGAATCACTCGAATAATGATGAAGATTGTAATGTATTATATGGGGCAAAGCTTATATTTTGTGATGTATCCACAAGTAGTCCAGAACAGTCTAGCTATTGCATTTTATTATTTATTAACTTCCTTATGCTACTCTTGGAGATGAGTTTGATGAAGCGTGCCCATTTCACCTTCTTTAGGTGGGGTGCAATCTTCTCGACTACACTAAGAGACTTCAGGCTTTAGTCTATGGCTTGTGTAGACAAAGCTTCTTTGTACAAATCTTTTACAAAATACATTATCTTTACTTACCAAAAAAAAAAAAAAATTAGCCCATGGTAAGTCGTATGAGCATGGTTTCACGAAAAAACGTGACGGTCATAAACTTTGCGCAGAGTCGAGATTCGATCGGTTTTTCGTGCACCGTCTCGGAAATTCAAAATACTGGTCTTTCCCGTCTTATTAGCCCATGAGAAGTCGTACAAGCATGCTTTCGCAAAAAAATACGACGGTCAAAAACTTTGCGCGAAGTCGCGCGCGAGTCGAATTTCGATCGGTTTTTCGTGCACCGTCTCAAAAATTCAAAATACTTGTCTTTCCCATCTTATTAGCCCATGAGAAGTCGTACAGGCACGCTTTCGCAAAAAAATACGACGGTCATAAACTTTGCTCGAAGTCGCGCGCGAGTCGAGTTTCGATCGGTTTTTCGTGACCGTCTCGGAAATTCAAAATACTAGCCATTCACGATGTCTTAGCCCATGGTAAGTCGTATGAGCATGATTTCACGAAAAAACGCGACGGTCATAAACTTTGCGCAGAGTCGAGATTCGATCGGTTTTTCGTGCACCGTCTCGGAAATTCAAAATACTGGTCTTTCCCGTTTTATTAGCCCATGACAAGTAGTACAAGCACGCTTTCGCAAAAAAATACGACGGTCATAAACTTTGCGCGAAGTCGCGCGCGAGTCGAGTTTCGATCGGTTTTTCGTGCACCGTCTCAGAAATTCAAAATACTGGCCATTCACGATGTATTAGCCCATGGTAAGTCGTATGAGCTTGGTTTCACGAAAAAACGCGACGGTCATAAACTTTGCGCAGAGTCGAGATTCGATCGGTTTTTTTTTTTCGCAAAAAAATACGACGGTGTTTGGAAAGCGTGAGGAGGAGAGAGAGAGGAGGAGAGACGGTGCACGCATCGGCTTGGGAATGGGGGCGAATGGGCCTGCGTTCCCTTGCGTGCGTGCGTGAGTGCTCTGCTCTGCTTGGGCTTGCGCTTGCGCTTGCGATCGACGCTGGGGACGGCAACCTCTTCCCTTGCGCTTGTGCTTGCGATTGCTCCCTTGGGCGATTTCTCCTCTACGATCACTCCGCGGCGAGTGGAAGGCCGGCGGTCGCTCCTGCGATCAGCGATTCCAGGCCGGGAATCGGCGACTTCAGGCGTGGAAGGGCGGCGGCTCTTCTCCCCTAGGCGCGGGACGGACTCTAGGGCAAGAAACGGTGGAAGCTGCGCTGCGATTGGGGCTGGGTTCACTGCCGCTTCCTGCGGCAACTCCAGCGTGGAAAGGGCGACGGCTGCTTCTGCAATCGGCGTGGAAGGGGCGACGGCTGCGACATTAGTGTGGGCAGGGTGGTGGCTTCCTCTCCCCTAGGCGGCTGGCGGCTAGGGCGAGCGACGCCATGGATGCGAGCGGCCGGACGCGGCACTCTGCTTCGCATCCTCTGTTCCAGCGGGATGCTCCTCCGCTGGCTTCTTCCCAGCGGCTGATTGCTTCACAGCAGAACGCCCCTCTCCAGCAGTCACAGCGGGAGAGGGTTGCTCCTCAGCCGCTGGTTACTTCACCGCGGGAGGGGGTTGCTCCTCTCCAACAGCCGCTGGTTCCTCCCCAGCAGCTTAGGCCGGTTTCACACCAGGATGTTCCACCGCTGATTTCTTCTTCTCGACGGGATGCTCCTTCAATGAACCAGGCCCGAGGTCGTTCACGATCTAGATCACGACCTCCAGCTCCTATTTCCCGAGATCCGAAGCCTTGGAGTAGCCTCTTCAAGGCTCCAGTGGGTAGTCCGGATCTTCGACTGGACTTTTTTGCTCCAGAAGTACAGGCTGACCAGAAGATTGCTGTGTATGAGGCTATTGATTCCGACGAACTAATTGAGACATGGTCAATGGCAATTGTGGGCTACGTTGTTGGACTAAGAACATCCTTTTTCCCACTATCCTCATACATCAGAACTCGATGGGGAATATCAACATTTGATCTTCATATGTTGGAGACCGGATTCTTTGTATGCAGGCTTTATTCGGAAGAAGATTTACAACGGGTCCTTGAAGGATTTTGGACTATCCGTGGTCATCCAATGATACTACGACGCTGGGCACCTGATGTGAGATTGGAGTTAGACAGTCTACAGTCTATCCCAATATGGGTTTCTTTTCATGGACTTCCACTACATCTCTGGGGTCGTCGTTTTATTGCAAAGCTTTGCAGCACCCTGGGACAACCATTGTATCTTGATAAGGCAACAGCTTCGCAAACGAGATTGACCTTTGCCAGAGCTTGTGTAATGGTTTCTTCTGATGAGGAACTGCCGAATGATGTTTCTTACCGTGATCTTGATGGGAGCACCCGAAAGGTGAAAGTCTCATATTCTTGGAAGCCACAACGATGCAAGGTTTGTCTATCTTTTGGACATGTAAATGGTGCCTGCCAACAGCCTTCACAAAAAATCACACAGGTCTACCGACCACGCCAAGAGCCACAGAATGGGGTCACTACCACTAATCCAAGCACTGATACTCCAGTGCCAACAGTGGTGATGGCGGAGAAGATGATTGAACACTCTGACTCGTTGGGGCAGCGACACGAACAAGAGAAAGACAAGTCAGGACTTCCATCTTTACCTATTATATCAGAGAATTTCACTGCAGGAGCTTCCCAAGGTTCTCACTCATCAATAACAACCTCGCCTTCACGAATCACTCCTTCAGATAATCAGGAAATTTCATTTCAACAACCTCTTGGGAACCAAGACATTGCAACTCACCAAACTCATCGCTCTTCGACACATCCCGCTATTCAGGACTCCTTGCCTCAAGGTACGCAAAAATTTAAACATTTGCAAGCTGTGGATGAGGTGGATAAATATAGGAATAAAGGATTAAAGGGTAAAGATATTATGCGAGAGGACCATGCAAAATCAAAGGATAAGAAAAAGGATGGTAGTGTCCTCCCAAAATCGCATGCTCCTCCTTCTATCTAGTATTGATGAAAATAAGCTGTTGGAATGTTCGTGGACTTAATAAGACTGAGAAATGTCGGGAGCTCAATAGAATAATCCGATCTGCTGCATGTGACATTGTCATTCTTGTGGAAACAAAAATTAAACCTCATCGTGTTCAAGTTCAGAAGAATTTAATATGGCCTGAGGCAGAACTTTTTACTAATGATTCTCAGGATACTTATGGTCGAGTTTGGGTCTTATGGCATCCTAATCTTGTTACTGCTTGGTTTATTTCTGCTACTAATCAATTCATTCATCTTAAGGCAGAGGATAAACAGACTGGATGTCAATTCAATATTACCGGTATTTATGCATCTAACAGTATGTCTGACAGGAATGCTCTATGGCGTGATCTGGTTAGCATTGCAAATAGTTATCCTACAGTACCTTGGGTTGTTCTCGGTGACTTTAATACTGTCAGATACACAAATGAGAAAGTGGGGGGTAGAGTGCTTTCCGAATGTCAGCTTCAACATTTTAATGATTGTATAGATACTGCTGTATTGACTGACATGTAATCTGTAGGTGATTGGTTCTCATGGAACAATCAAAGTACTGCTGAAAGAAAAATTATGGCTCGACTTGACAGATGTTTGATTAATCAGGAATGGTTAGCAGTTTTCCCAGATTCACTTCTTGAGTACGGTGCTAAGTTATTTTCGGATCACTCTATTATGCATATACATGCAGATAAAGCACTACCAAGAGTCAAGAAACCTTTTAGATTTTTTAATATGTGGAGTTCTCACCCAAAGTTCCTCGAAGTTATTAAGTCAGCTTGGGACATTAATGTATTTGGTTCTCCCCCTTACATCCTATGTCAAAAACTAAAAGCATGCAAAGCAGCACTGAAGAAGTGGAATTCAACTACATTTGGAAATATCAACGACAGAGTTCAGTTATGCAAGAAAGAACTTATGGCTGTGCAAAGCGAGCTAAATCTTCAACCTCTGGATACGAATCTTATATACAAAGAGGCTGCTGCTAGAAATAACTTTATGCAAGCTTTGAAGCAGGAGGAATGCTTTTTGAAACAGAAGTCACGACAGCATTGGCTTACTCTAGGGGATTCTAATACGAAGTTTTTCTATGCTGCTATTGCTACCAGAAGGGCTACTAATCGCATCAAAAAATGCAAAGGTATAGATGGTAATCTCATTGAGGATCTGGATGAGGTTAAAAATTACACCGAGCAATTTTTTTATTCCTTACTCAATCAGAAACAGCAGCCTAATAGTATTCATGTTGGGCCTACAAGACGACTTGATTCTGAAGCCCTCTCTCATCTTAATGCCCCAATAACGGATGATGAAATTGTGAAAGTTGTTTTTAAGTCCCCGAAGCACAAAAGCCCTGGTCCAGATGGATTTCCAGCTGAGTTTTATCAAATTGCATGGGCTATTGTAGGCAACGATGTCATAAAAGCTTGTCGACATTTTTTCTCCTCAGGTCACATTCTGAAAGAAATGAATTGCACTTTTATTTCTTTAGTGCCTAAAAATGATGGAGCCGATTCATTGGAGAACTACCGTCCTATTTCACTGTGCAACTTTATTTATAAAGTTATCTCTAAGTTGCTGGCAGATAGACTACAAAAGGTCATGAATAAGGTCATTAGTCCTAATCAGGCTGCTTTTCTTAAAGGGAGGAGTATCCATCATAATGTCCTGCTTGCTAATGATTTGGTTAAGGATCTACATTCTAAAACAAGAGGGAAAAAGATCTGTTTTAAAGCTGATTTACGAAAGGCCTTTGACTCAGTCAATAGGGATTTTATTTACATGATGCTCCATAATATGGGCTTCCCTCAGCACTGGGTTAAATGGATTCAATGTTGCTTGGAAACTCCAAAATTTTCAATTCTCTTTAATGGTTCACCTATTGGCTTCTTTGGGAGTAAGAATGGCATTCGGCAAGGTGATCCACTATCTCCTTATCTTTTTACCATTGCAATGGAAGGGCTCAGTTGTATGTTAGAAGAGGCTGTTTCCAATGGCAAAATTAAGGTACCACATTATGGTTCTGTTTATATCTCTCACATAACATTTGCCGACGACCTTATTATCTTCCTTCGAGATGATCCAGTTTCTGTGAGTAATCTGGCAGATATTCTTAATGAATTTGGTAAAGTTTCTGGTCTTAAGCTAAACCATGCAAAGAGCAAAGTATATGTGGGTGCTTGCATTGACAATAAGGATCATATTGCTCAAACATTGGGAGTTGCTGAAGGAAATTTACCGGTTCCTTACTTGGGTCTCCCACTTATATCCACTGGAATCAACAAAGCCTCCTGTCAGCCTATCATACAAAAAATTAAGAACAGAATTTCCTCTTGGAAAAATAGGCTTCTTTCTAAAGCTGGACGACTTGAACTTATTCGATCTGTGTTGACCTCTTATTCTATTTATTGGTCTCATGCATTCCTTCTACCAGCCGGGCTTCTCCATGATATTGATAAATTACTTATGAACTTCTTTTGGAATGGCACAGATGGTAAGGCAATGCACATGGTGAATTGGGACAGCATTTGCAAACCGAAGGATGAAGGGGGGCTGAATCTTCGACATATTAGAGATTGGAATAAAGCTTGTATGGTAAAGCAATTATGGGATATTTTACAAAACAAGTCTTCCTTATGGTCACAATGGGTTTTTGCTAGGTACCTTACCAAGGAATCAATCTGGGAAGTATCTGCAAAAACATCTCATTCTGCTGCTTGGAAAGGAATTCTAAAGGCAAGGAGATGGCTACGTAACAATATTTCTTATGTGATTTCTTCTGGAACCAATATTAATATGTGGTATGATCCTTGGGTGAATGGGAAAAGCATATTTCAGATATTTGGTGATAGAGTACGACAGGATCTGGGGGCTCCCAAAGACTGGAAGGTTTCTGAATTCATTAACAATGGTACTTGGTGTCTTCCCAACCCTACCTCCCCTGACATGTTATTACTTTGGCCGACTATTAGGGCTATTACAATCAAGAACAACTCTTCAGATATGCTTATTTGGCTTCATGATAACGGTAAATTTAGTGCTACATCTGCATGGAACCAAATTAGACGACGAAACAACAAGTGGATCCAAAGTAGTTGGACATGGGATAGTCCATGCTCACAGCGACATTCCTTATGTACATGGCAGGCCCTTCTCGGCAAACTTCCTACGATGGACAATATGCAGCGAAGAGGTATTTATATTGTAAATCGGTGCTCTTTGTGTATGCAAAATGAAGAAAGTGTTGACCATCTCTACTTTGCTTGTGATTATTCATCTTGGATATGGAAGGAGATCTTGAAGCGATTTGATTTTCAAAGGCTACCACGGCCAAACTTGCATCATGAATTAGAAATGCTTATGCAAAGCTTCTCAAGAAAGGGGCCTCTTACACAACTAGCACGAATTATATTCAGATGTGCTATTTGGTGGATTTGGAAGGAGAGGTGTGGCAGAATTTTTGAGTGTCACAACATGAACAAAGCTCAAATTTTGATAGAGATTCTTCAGGACTCACGATCATGTATGGAGCAAGAATTGAATACAGAGCACCTAACAAGAAGAGAGAAAGATATTTTCACAAGATTCAATTTTTCCATTCGTCAAGAATCACTCGAATAATGATGAAGATTGTAATGTATTATATGGGGCAAAGCTTATATTTTGTGATGTATCCCCAAGTAGTCCAGAACAGTCTAGCTATTGCATTTTATTATTTATTAACTTCCTTATGCTACTCTTGGAGATGAGTTTGATGAAGCGTGCTCATTTCACCTTCTTTAGGTGGGGTGCAATCTTCTCGACTACACTAAGAGACTTCAGGCTTTAGTCTATGGCTTGTGTAGACAAAGCTTCTTTGTACAAATCTTTTACAAAATACAATATCTTTACTTACCAAAAAAAAAAAAAAAAGATTCGATCGGTTTTTCGTGCACCGTCTCGGAAATTCAAAATACTGGTCTTTCCCGTCTTATTAGCCCATGAGAAGTCGTACAAGCATGCTTTTGCAAAAAAATACGACGGTCAAAAAATTTGCGCGAAGTCGCGCGCGAGTCGAATTTCGATCGGTTTTTCGTGCACCGTCTCAGAAATTCAAAATACTTGTCTTTCCCATCTTATTAGCCCATGAGAAGTCGTACAGGCACGCTTTCGCAAAAAAATACGACGGTCATAAACTTTGCGCGAAGTCGCGCGCGAGTCGAGTTTCGATCGGTTTTTCGTGCACCGTCTCAGAAATTCAAAATACTGGCCATTCACGATGTATTAGCCCATGGTAAGTCGTATGAGCTTGGTTTCATGAAAAAACGCGACGGTCATAAACTTTGCGCAGAGTCGAGATTCGATCGGTTTTTCTTGCACCGTCTCGGAAATTCAAAATACTGGTCTTTCCCGTCTTATTAGCCCATTAGAAGTCGTACAGGCACGCTTTCGCAAAAAAATACGACGGTCATAAACTTTGCGCGAAGTCGCGCGCGAGTCGAGTTTCGATCGGTTTTTCGTGCACCGTCTCAGAAATTCAAAATACTGGCCATTCACGATGTATTAGTCCATGGTAGACTGTATGAGCATGGTTTCAGGAGAAAACGCGACGGTCATAAACTTTGCGCAGAGTCGAGATTCGATCGGTTTTTCGTGCACCGTCTCGGAAATTCAAAATACTGGTCTTTCCCGTCTTATTAGCCCATGAGAAGTCGTACAGGCACGCTTTCGCAAAAAAATACGACGGTCATAAACTTTGCGCGAAGTCGCGCGCGAGTCGAGTTTCGATCGGTTTTTCGTGCACCGTCTCGGAAATTCAAAATACTGGCCATTCACGATGTATTAGTTAATGGTAAGTCGTATGAGCATGATTTCACGAGAAAACGCGACGGTCATAAACTTCGCACAGAGTCGAGATTCGATCGGTTTTTCGTGCACCGTCTCGGAAATTCAAAATACTGGTCTTTCCCGTCTTATTAGCCCATGAGAAGTCGTACAAGCATGGTTTCGCAAAAAAATACGACGGTCAAAAACTTTGCGCGAAGTCGCGCGCGAGTCGAATTTCGATCGGTTTTTCGTGCACCGTCTCGGAAATTCAAAATACTTGTCTTTCCCGTCTTATTAGCCCATGAGAAGTCGTACAGGCACGCTTTCGCAAAAAAATACGACGGTCATAAACTTTGCTCGAAGTCGCGCGCGAGTCGAGTTTCGATCGGTTTTTCGTGACCGTCTCGGAAATTCAAAATACTGGCCATGCACGATGTATTAGCCCATGGTAAGTCGTATGAGCATGATTTCACGAAAAAACGCGACGGTCATAAACTTTGCGCAGAGTCGAGATTCGATCGGTTTTTCGTGCACCGTCTCGGAAATTCAAAATACTGGTCTTTCCCGTCTTATTAGCCCATGAGAAGTCGTACAAGCATGGTTTCGCAAAAAAATACGACGGTCAAAAACTTTGCGCGAAGTCGCGCGCGAGTCGAATTTCGATCGGTTTTTCGTGCACCGTCTCGGAAATTCAAAATACTTGTCTTTCCCGTCTTATTAGCCCATGAGAAGTCGTACAGGCACTCTTTCGCAAAAAAATACGACGGTCATAAACTTTGCTCGAAGTCGCGCGCGAGTCGAGTTTCGATCGGTTTTTCGTGACCGTCTCGGAAATTCAAAATACTGGCCATTCACGATGTATTAGCCCATGGTAAGACGTATGAGCATGATTTCACGAAAAAACGCGACGGTCATAAACTTTGCGCACAGTCGAGATTCGATCGATTTTTCGTGCACCGTCTCGGAAATTCAAAATACTGGCCATTCACAATGTATTAGCCCATGGTAAGTTATGTGAGCATGGTTTCACGAAAAAATGCGACGGTCATAAACTTTGCACAGAATCGAGTTTCTATCGGTTTTTCGTGTACCGTCTCGGAAATTCAAAATACTGGTCTTTCCCGTCTTATTAGCCCATGGTAAATTTAGTGCTACATCTGCATGGAACCAAATTAGACGACGAAACAACAAGTGGATCCAAAGTAGTTGGACATGGGATAGTCCATGCTCACAGCGACATTCCTTATGTACATGGCAGGCCCTTCTCGGCAAACTTCCTACGATGGACAATATGCAGCGAAGAGGTATTTATATTGTAAATCGGTGCTCTTTGTGTATGCAAAATGAAGAAAGTGTTGACCATCTCTACTTTGCTTGTGATTATTCATCTTGGATATGGAAGGAGATCTTGAAGCGATTTGATTTTCAAAGGCTACCACGGCCAAACTTGCATCATGAATTAGAAATGCTTATGCAAAGCTTCTCAAGAAAGGGGCCTCTTACACAACTAGCACGAATTATATTCAGATGTGCTATTTGGTGGATTTGGAAGGAGAGGTGTGGCAGAATTTTTGAGTGTCACAACATGAAGAAAGCTCAAATTCTGATAGAGATTCTTCAGGACTCACGATCATGTATGGAGCAAGAATTGAATACAGAGCACCTAACAAGAAGAGAGAAAGATATTTTCACAAGATTCAATTTTTCCATTCGTCAAGAATCACTCGAATAATGATGAAGATTGTAATTATATGGGGCAAAGCTTATATTTTGTGATGTATCCACAAGTAGTCCAGAACAGTCTAGCTATTGCATTTTATTATTTATTAACTTCCTTATGCTACTCTTGGAGATGAGTTTGATGAAGCGTGCTCACTTCACCTTCTTTAGGTGGGGTGCAATCTTCTCGACTACACTAAGAGACTTCAGGCTTTAGTCTATGGCTTGTGTAGACAAAGCTTCTTTGTACAAATCTTTTACAAAATACAATATCTTTACTTACCAAAAAAAGCATGCTTTCGCAAAAAAATACGACGGTCATAAATTTTGCGCGAAGTCGCGCGTGAGTCGAGTTTCGATCGGTTTTTCGTGCACCGTCTCGAAAATTCAAAATACTGGCCATTCACGATGTATTAGCCCATGGTAAGTCGTATGAGCTTGGTTTCACGAAAAAACGCGACGGTCATAAACTTTGCGTAGAGTCGAGATTCGATCGGTTTTTCGTGCACCGTCTCGGAAATTCAAAATACTGGTCTTTCCCGTCTTATTAGCCCATGAGAAGTCGTACAGGCACGCTTTCGCAAAAAAAATACGACGGTCATAAACTTTGCGCGAAGTCCCGCGCGAGTCGAGTTTCGATCGGTTTTTCGTGCACCGTCTCGGAAATTCAAAATACTTGTCTTTCCCGTCTTATTAGTCCATGAGAAGTCGTACAGGCACGCTTTCACAAAAAAATACGACGGTCATAAACTTTGCTCAAAGTCGCGCGCGAGTCGAGTTTCGATCGGTTTTTCGTGACCGTCTCGGAAATTCAAAATACTGGCCATTCACGATGTATTAGCCCATGGTAAGTCGTATGAGCATGATTTCACGAAAAAACGCGACGGTCATAAACTTTTCGCAGAGTCGAGATTCGAACGGTTTTTCGTGCACCGTCTCGGAAATTCAAAATACTGGTCTTTCCCGTCTTATTAGCCCATGAGAAGTAGTACAAGCACGCTTTCGCAAAAAAATACGACAGTCATAAACTTTGCGCGAAGTCGCGCGCGAGTCGAGTTTCGATCGGTTTTTCGTGCACCGTCTCGAAAATTCAAAATACTGGCCATTCACGATAAATTCGCCCATGGTAAGTCGTATGAGCATGGTTTCACGAAAAAACGTGACGGTCATAAACTTTGCGCAGAGTCGAGATTCGATCGGTTTTTCGTGCACCGTCTCGGAAATTCAAAATACTGGTCTTTCCCGTCTTATTAGCCCATGAGAAGTCGTACAAGCATGCTTTCGTAAAAAAATACGACGGTCAAAAACTTTGCGCGAAGTCGCGCGCGAGTCGAATTTCGATCGGTTTTTCGTGCACCGTCTCAGAAATTCAAAATACTTGTCTTTCCCATCTTATTAGCCCATGAGAAGTCGTACAGGCACGCTTTCGCAAAAAAATACGACGGTCATAAACTTTGCTCGAAGTCGCGCGCGAGTCGAGTTTCGATCGGTTTTTCGTGACCGTCTCGGAAATTCAAAATACTAGCCATTCACGATGTCTTAGCCCATGGTAAGTCGTATGAGCATGATTTCATGAAAAAACGCGACGGTCATAAACTTTGCGCAGAGTCGAGATTCGATCGGTTTTTCGTGCACCGTCTCGGAAATTCAAAATACTGGTCTTTCCCGTCTTATTAACCGATGACAAGTAGTACAAGCACGCTTTCGCAAAAAAATACGACGGTCATAAACTTTGCGCGAAGTCGCGCGCGAGTCGAGTTTCGATCGGTTTTTCGTGCACCGTCTCAGAAATTCAAAATACTGGCCATTCACGATGTATTAGCCCATGGTAAGTCGTATGAGCTTGGTTTCACGAAAAAACGCGACGGTCATAAACCTTGCGCAGAGTCGAGATTCGATCGGTTTTTCGTGCACCGTCTCGGAAATTCAAAATACTGGTCTTTCCCGTCTTATTAGCCCATGAGAAGTCGTACAAGCATGCTTTCGCAAAAAAATACGACGGTCAAAAACTTTGCGCGAAGTCGCGCGCGAGTCGAATTTCGATCGGTTTTTCGTGCACCGTCTCGGAAATTCAAAATACTTGTCTTTCCCGTCTTATTAGCCCATGAGAAGTCGTACAGGCACGCTTTCGTAAAAAAATACGACGGTCATAAACTTTGCTCGAAGTCGCGCGCGAGTCGAGTTTCGATCGGTTTTTCGTGACCGTCTCGGAAATTCAAAATACTGGCCATTCACGATGTATTAGCCCATGGTAAGACGTATGAGCATGATTTCACGAAAAAACGCGACGGTCATAAACTTTGCGCAGAGTCGAGATTCGATCGATTTTTCGTGCACCGTCTCGGAAATTCAAAATACTGGCCATTCACAATTTATTAGCCCATGGTAAGTTATGTGAGCATGGTTTCACGAAAAAATGCGACGATCATAAACTTTGCACAGAATCGAGTTTCTATCGGTTTTTCGTGTACCGTCTCGGAAATTCAAAATACTGGTCTTTCCCGTCTTATTAGCCCATGGGAAGTCGTACAAGCATGCTTTCGCAAAAAAATACGACGGTCATAAATTTTGCGCGAAGTCGCGCGTGAGTCGAGTTTCGATCGGTTTTTCGTGCACCGTCTCGAAAATTCAAAATACTGGCCATTCACGATGTATTAGCCCTTGGTAAGTCGTATGAGCATGGTTTCACGAAAAAACGCGACGGTCATAAACTTTGCGTAGAGTCGAGATTCGATCGGTTTTTCGTGCACCGTCTCGGAAATTCAAAATACTGGTCTTTCCCGTCTTATTAGCTCATGAGAAGTCGTACAGGCACGCTTTCGCAAAAAAAATACGACGGACATAAACTTTGCGCGAAGTCCCGCGCGAATCGAGTTTCGATCGGTTTTTCGTGCACCGTCTCGGAAATTCAAAATACTTGTCTTTCCCGTCTTATTAGTCAATGAGAAGTCGTACAGGCACGCTTTCACAAAAAAATACGACGGTCATAAACTTTGCTCGAAGTCGCGCGCGAGTCGAGTTTCGATCGGTTTTTCGTGACCGTCTCGGAAATTCAAAATACTGGCCATTCACGATGTATTAGCCCATGGTAAGTCGTATGAGCATGATTTCACGAAAAAACGCGACGGTCATAAACTTTTCGCAGAGTCGAGATTCGAACGGTTTTTCGTGCACCGTCTCGGAAATTCAAAATACTGGTCTTTCCCGTCTTATTAGCCCATGAGAAGTAGTACAAGCACGCTTTCGCAAAATAATACGACAGTCATAAACTTTGCGCGAAGTCGCGCGCGAGTCGAGTTTCGATCGGTTTTTCGTGCACCGTCTCGAAAATTCAAAATACTGGCCATTCACGATAAATTAGCCCATGGTAAGTCGTATGAGCATGGTTTCACGAAAAAACGTGACGGTCATAAACTTTGCGCAGAGTCGAGATTCGATCGGTTTTTCGTGCACCGTCTCGGAAATTCAAAATACTGGTCTTTCCCATCTTATTAGCCCATGAGAAGTCGTACAAGCATGCTTTCGTAAAAAAATACGACGGTCAAAAACTTTGCGCGAAGTCGCGCGCGAGTCGAATTTCGATCGGTTTTTCGTGCACCGTCTCAGAAATTCAAAATACTTGTCTTTCCCATCTTATTAGCCCATGAGAAGTCGTCCAGGCACGCTTTCGCAAAAAAATACGACGGTCATAAACTTTGCTCGAATTCGCGCGCGAGTCGAGTTTCGATCGGTTTTTCGTGACCGTCTCGGAAATTCAAAATACTAGCCATTCACGATGTCTTAGCCCATGGTAAGTCGTATGAGCATGATTTCATGAAAAAACGCGACGGTCATAAACTTTGCGCAGAGTCGAGATTTGATCGGTTTTTCGTGCACCGTCTCGGAAATTCAAAATACTGGTCTTTCCCGTTTTATTAACCCATGACAAGTAGTACAAGCACGCTTTCGCAAAAAAATACGACGGTCATAAACTTTGCGCGAAGTCGCGCGCGAGTCGAGTTTCGATAGGTTTTTCGTGCACCGTCTCAGAAATTCAAAATACTGGCCATTCACGATGTATTAGCCCATGGTAAGTCGTATGAGCTTGGTTTCACGAAAAAACGCGACGGTCATAAACCTTGCGCAGAGTCGAGATTCGATCGGTTTTTCGTGCACCGTCTCGGAAATTCAAAATACTGGTCTTTCCCGTCTTATTAGCCCATGAGAAGTCGTACAAGCATGCTTTCGCAAAAAAATACGACGGTCAAAAACTTTGCGCGAAGTCGCGCGCGAGTCGAATTTCGATCGGTTTTTCGTGCACCGTCTCAGAAATTCAAAATACTTGTCTTTCCCATCTTATTAGCCCATGAGAAGTCGTACAGGCACGCTTTCGCAAAAAAATACGACGGTCATAAACTTTGCGCGAAGTCGCGCGCGAGTCGAGTTTCGATCAGTTTTTCGTGCACCGTCTCAGAAATCCAAAATACTGGCCATTCACGATGTATTAGCCCATGGTAAGTCGTATGAGCTTGGTTTCATGAAAAAACGCGACGGTCATAAACTTTGCGCAGAGTCGAGATTCGATCGGTTTTTCGTGCACCGTCTCGGAAATTCAAAATACTGGTCTTTCCCGTCTTATTATTTTTTGGTAAGTTCTTTCCCGTCTTATTAGCCCATTAGAAGTCGTACAGGCACGCTTTCGCAAAAAAATACGACGGTCATAAACTTTGCGCGAAGTCGCGCGCGAGTCGAGTTTCGATCGGTTTTTCGTGCACCGTCTCAGAAATTCAAAATACTGGCCATTCACGATGTATTAGTCCATGGCAGACTGTATGAGCATGGTTTCAGGAGAAAACGCGACGGTCATAAACTTTGCGCAGAGTCGAGATTCGATCGGTTTTTCGTGCACCGTCTCGGAAATTAATAATACTGGTCTTTCCCGTCTTATTAGCCCATTAGAAGTCGTACAAGCATGGTTTCGCAAAAAAATACGACGGTCAAAAACTTTGCGCGAAGTCGCGCGCGAGTCAAATTTCGATCGGTTTTTCGTGCACCGTCTCGGAAATTCAAAATACTTGTCTTTCCCGTCTTATTAGCCCATGAGAAGTCGTACAGGCACGCTTTCGCAAAAAAATACGACGGTCATAAACTTTGCTCGAAGTCGCGCGCGAGTCGAGTTTCGATCGGTTTTTCGTGACCGTCTCGGAAATTCAAAATACTGGCCATTCACGATGTATTAGCCCATGGTAAGTCGTATGAGCATGATTTCACGAAAAAACGCGACGGTCATAAACTTTGCGCAGAGTCGAGATTCGATCGGTTTTTCGTGCACCGTCTCGGAAATTCAAAATACTGGTCTTTCCCGTCTTATTAGCCCATGAGAAGTCGTACAAGCATGGTTTCGCAAAAAAATACGACGGTCAAAAACTTTGCGCGAAGTCGCGCGCGAGTCGAATTTCGATCGGTTTTTCGTGCACCGTCTCGGAAATTCAAAATACTTGTCTTTCCCGTCTTATTAGCCCATGAGAAGTCGTACAGGCACGCTTTCGCAAAAAAATACGACGGTCATAAACTTTGCTCGAGGTCGCGCGCGAGTCGAGTTTCGATCGGTTTTTCGTGACCGTCTCGGAAATTCAAAATACTGGCCATTCACGATGTATTAGCCCATGGTAAGACGTATGAGCATGATTTCACGAAAAAACGCGACGGTTATAAACTTTGCGCAGAGTCAAGATTCGATCGATTTTTCGTGCACCGTCTCGGAAATTCAAAATACTGGCCATTCACAATGTATTAGCCCATGGTAAGTTATGTGAGCATGGTTTCACGAAAAAATGCGACGGTCATAAACTTTGCACAGAATCGAGTTTCTATCGGTTTTTCGTGTACCGTCTCGGAAATTCAAAATACTGGTCTTTCCCGTCTTATTAGCCCATGGGAAGTCGTACAAGCATGCTTTCGCAAAAAAATACGACGGTCATAAATTTTGCGCGAAGTCGCGCGTGAGTCGAGTTTCGATCGGTTTTTCGTGCACCGTCTCGAAAATTCAAAATACTGGCCATTCACGATGTATTAGCCCATGGTAAGTCGTATGAGCATGGTTTCACGAAAAAACGCGACGGTCATAAACTTTGCGTAGAGTCGAGATTCGATCGGTTTTTCGTGCACCGTCTCGGAAATTCAAAATACTGGTCTTTCCCGTCTTATTAGCCCATGAGAAGTCGTACAGGCACGCTTTCGCAAAAAAAATACGACGGTCATAAACTTTACGCGAAGTCCCGCCCGAGTCGAGTTTCGATTGGTTTTTCGTGCACCGTCTCGGAAATTCAAAATACTTGTCTTTCCCGTCTTATTAGTCCATGAGAAGTCGTACAGGCACGCTTTCACAAAAAAATACGACGGTCATAAACTTTGCTCGAAGTCGCGCGCGAGTCGAGTTTCGATCGGTTTTTCGTGACCGTCTCGGAAATTCAAAATACTGGCCATTCATGATGTATTAGCCCATGGTAAGTCGTATGAGCATGATTTCACGAAAAAACGCGACGGTCATAAACTTTTCGCAGAGTCGAGATTCGAACGGTTTTTCGTGCACCGTCTCGGAAATTCAAAATACTGGTCTTTCCCGTCTTATTAGCCCATGAGAAGTAGTACAAGCACGCTTTCGCAAAAAAATACGACAGTCATAAACTTTGCGCGAAGTCGCGCGCGAGTCGAGTTTCGATCGGTTTTTCATGCACCGTCTCGAAAATTCAAAATACTGGCCATTCACGATAAATTAGCCCATGGTAAGTCGTATGAGCATGGTTTCACGAAAAAACGTGACGGTCATAAACTTTGCGCAGAGTCGAGATTCGATCGGTTTTTCGTGCACCGTCTCGGAAATTCAAAATACTGGTCTTTCCCGTCTTATTAGCCCATGAGAAGTCGTACAAGCATGCTTTCGTAAAAAAATACGACGGTCAAAAACTTTGCGCGAAGTCGCGCGCGAGTCGAATTTCGATCGGTTTTTCGTGCACCGTCTCAGAAATTCAAAATACTTGTCTTTCCCATCTTATTAGCCCATGAGAAGTCGTACAGGCACGCTTTCGTAAAAAAATACGACGGTCATAAACTTTGCTCGAAGTCGCGCGCGAGTCGAGTTTCGATCGGTTTTTCGTGACCGTCTCGGAAATTCAAAATACTAGCCATTCACGATGTCTTAGCCCATGGTAAGTCGTATGAGCATGATTTCATGAAAAAACGCGACGGTCATAAACTTTGCGCAGAGTCGAGATTCGATCGGTTTTTCGTGCACCGTCTCGGAAATTCAAAATATTGGTCTTTCCCGTCTTATTAGCCCATGAGAAGTCGTACAAGCATGCTTTCGTAAAAAAATACGACGGTCAAAAACTTTGCGCGAAGTCGCGCGCGAGTCGAATTTCGATCGGTTTTTCGTGTACCGTCTCGGAAATTCAAAATACTTGTCTTTCCCGTATTATTAGCCCATGAGAAGTCGTCCAGGCACGCTTTCGCAAAAAAATACGACAGTCATAAACTTTGCGCGAAGTCGCGCGCGAGTCGAGTTTCGATCGGTTTTTCGTGCACCATCTCGGAAATTCAAAATACAGGCCATTCACGATGTATTAGTCCATGGTAAGTCGTATGAGCATGGTTTCACGAGAAAACGCGACGGTCATAAACTTTGCGCAGAGTCGAGATTCGATCGGTTTTTCGTGCACCGTCTCGGAAATTCAAAATACTGGTCTTTCCCGTCTTATTAGCCCATGAGAAGTCGTACAGGCACGCTTTCGCAAAAAAATACGACGGTCATAAACTTTGCGCGAAGTCACGCGCGGGTCGAGTTTCGATCGGTTTTTCGTGCACCGTCTCGGAAATTCAAAATACTGGTCTTTCCCGTCTTATTTGCCCATGAGAAGTCGTACAAGCATGCTTTCGCAAAAAAATACGACGGTCAAAAACTTTGCGCGAAGTCGCGCGCGAGTCGAATTTCGATCGGTTTTTCGTGCACCGTCTCGGAAATTCAAAATACTGGTCTTTCCCGTCTTATTAGCCCATGAGAAGTCGTACAGGCACGCTTTCGCAAAAAAATACGACGGTCATAAACTTTGCGCGATGTCGCGCGCGAGTCGAGTTTCGATCGGTTTTTCGTGCACCGTCTCGGAAATTCAAAATACTGGCCATTCACGATGTATTAGTCCATGGTAAGTCGTATGAGCATGGTTTCACGAGAAAACGCGACGGTCATAAACTTTGCACAGAGTCGAGATTCGATCGGTTTTTCGTGCACCGTCTCGGAAATTCAAAATACTGGTCTTTCCCGTCTTATTAACCCATGACAAGTAGTACAAGCACGCTTTCGCAAAAAAATACGACGGTCATAAACTTTGCGCGAAGTCGCGCGCGAGTCGAGTTTTGATCGGTTTTTCGTGCACCGTCTCAGAAATTCAAAATACTGGCCATTCACGATGTATTAGCCCATGGTAAGTCGTATGAGCTTGGTTTCACGAAAAAACGCGACGGTCATAAACCTTGCGCAGAGTCGAGATTCGATCGGTTTTTCGTGCACCGTCTCGGAAATTCAAAATACTGGTCTTTCCCGTCTTATTAGCCCATGAGAAGTCGTACAAGCATGCTTTCGCAAAAAAATACGACGGTCAAAAACTTTGCGCGAAGTCGCGCGCGAGTCGAATTTTGATCGGTTTTTCGTGCACCGTCTCAGAAATTCAAAATACTTGTCTTTCCCATCTTATTAGCCCATGAGAAGTCGTACAGGCACGCTTTCGCAAAAAAATACGACGGTCATAAACTTTGCGCGAAGTCGCGCGCGAGTCGAGTTTCGATCGGTTTTTCGTGCACCGTCTCAGAAATTCAAAATACTGGCCATTCACGATGTATTAGCCCATGGTAAGTCGTATGAGCTTGGTTTCATGAAAAAACGCGACGGTCATAAACTTTGCGCAGAGTCGAGATTCGATCGGTTTTTCGTGCACCGTCTCGGAAATTCAAAATACTGGTCTTTCCCGTCTTATTAGCCCATTAGAAGTCGTACAGGCACGCTTTCGCAAAAAAATACGACGGTCATAAACTTTGCGCGAAGTCGCGCGCGAGTCGAGTTTCGATCGGTTTTTCGTGCACCGTCTCAGAAATTCAAAATACTGGCCATTCACGATGTATTAGTCCATGGCAGACTGTATGAGCATGGTTTCAGGAGAAAACGCGACGGTCATAAACTTTGCGCAGAGTCGAGATTCGATCGGTTTTTCGTGCACCGTCTCGGAAATTCAAAATACTGGTCTTTCCCGTCTTATTAGCCCATGAGAAGTCGTACAGGCACGCTTTCGCAAAAAAATACGACGGTCATAAATTTGCGCGAAGTCGCGCGCGAGTCGAGTTTCGATCGGTTTTTCGTGCACCGTCTCGGAAATTCAAAATACTGGCCATTCACGATGTATTAGTCCATGGTAAGTCGTATGAGCATGATTTCACCAGAAAACGCGACGGTCATAAACTTCGCACAGAGTCGAGATTCGATCAGTTTTTCGTGCACCGTCTCGGAAATTCAAAATACTGGTGTTTCCCGTCTTATTAGCCCATGAGAAGTCGTACAAGCATGGTTTCGCAAAAAAATACGACGGTCAAAAACTTTGCGCGAAGTCGCGCGCGAGTCGAATTTCGATCGGTTTTTCGTGCACCGTCTCGGAAATTCAAAATACTTGTCTTTCCCGTCTTATTAGCCCATGCGAAGTCGTACAGGCACGCTTTCGCAAAAAAATACGACGGTCATAAACTTTGCTCGAAGTCGCGCGCGAGTCGAGTTTCGATCGGTTTTTCGTGACCGTCTCGGAAATTCAAAATACTGGCCATTCACGATGTATTAGCCCATGGTAAGTCGTATGAGCATGATTTCACGAAAAAACGCGACGGTCATAAACTTTGCGCAGAGTCGAGATTCGATCGGTTTTTCGTGCACCGTCTCGGAAATTCAAAATACTGGTCTTTCCCGTCTTATTATTTTTTGGTAAGTTCTTTCCCGTCTTATTAGCCCATTAGAAGTCGTACAGGCACGCTTTCGCAAAAAAATACGACGGTCATAAACTTTGCGCGAAGTCGCGCGCGAGTCGAGTTTCGATCGGTTTTTCGTGCACCGTCTCAGAAATTCAAAATACTGGCCATTCACGATGTATTAGTCCATGGTAGACTGTATGAGCATGGTTTCAGGAGAAAACGCGACGGTCATAAACTTTGCGCAGAGTCGAGATTCGATCGGTTTTTCGTGCACCGTCTCGGAAATTCAAAATACTGGTCTTTCCCGTCTTATTAGCCCATTAGAAGTCGTACAAGCATGGTTTCGCAAAAAAATACGACGGTCAAAAACTTTGCGCGAAGTCGCGCGCGAGTCAAATTTCGATCGGTTTTTCGTGCACCGTCTCGGAAATTCAAAATACTTGTCTTTCCCGTCTTATTAGCCCATGAGAAGTCGTACAGGCACGCTTTCGCAAAAAAATACGACGGTCATAAACTTTGCTCGAAGTCGCGCGCGAGTCGAGTTTCGATCGGTTTTTCGTGACCGTCTCGGAAATTCAAAATACTGGCCATTCACGATGTATTAGCCCATGGTAAGTCGTATGAGCATGATTTCACGAAAAAACGCGACGGTCATAAACTTTGCGCAGAGTCGAGATTCGATCGGTTTTTCGTGCACCGTCTCGGAAATTCAAAATACTGGTCTTTCCCGTCTTATTAGCCCATGAGAAGTCGTACAAGCATGGTTTCGCAAAAAAATACGACGGTCAAAAACTTTGCGCGAAGTCGCGCGCGAGTCGAATTTCGATCGGTTTTTCGTGCACCGTCTCGGAAATTCAAAATACTTGTCTTTCCCGTCTTATTAGCTCATGAGAAGTCGTACAGGCACGCTTTCGCAAAAAAATACGACGGTCATAAACTTTGCTCGAGGTAGCGCGCGAGTCGAGTTTCGATCGGTTTTTCGTGACCGTCTCGGAAATTCAAAATACTGGCCATTCACGATGTATTAGCCCATGGTAAGACGTATGAGCATGATTTCACGAAAAAACGCGACGGTTATAAACTTTGCGCAGAGTCAAGATTCGATCGATTTTTCGTGCACCGTCTCGGAAATTCAAAATACTGGCCATTCACAATGTATTAGCCCATGGTAAGTTATGTGAGCATGGTTTCACGAAAAAATGCGACGGTCATAAACTTTGCACAGAATCGAGTTTCTATCGGTTTTCGTGTACCATCTCGGAAATTCAAAATACTGGTCTTTCCCGTCTTATTAGCCCATGGGAAGTCGTACAAGCATGCTTTCGCAAAAAAATACGACGGTCATAAATTTTGCGCGAAGTCGCGCGTGAGTCGAGTTTCGATCGGTTTTTCGTGCACCGTCTCGAAAATTCAAAATACTGGCCATTCACGATGTATTAGCCCATGGTAAGTCGTATGAGCATGGTTTCACGAAAAAACGCGACGGTCATAAACTTTGCGTAGAGTCGAGATTCGATCGGTTTTTCGTGCACCGTCTCGGAAATTCAAAATACTGGTCTTTCCCGTCTTATTAGCCCATGAGAAGTCGTACAGGCACGCTTTCGCAAAAAAAATACGACGGTCATAAATTTGCGCGAAGTCGCGCGCGAGTCGAGTTTCGATCGGTTTTTCGTGCACCGTCTCGGAAATTCAAAATACTGGCCATTCACGATGTATTAGTCCATGGTAAGTCGTATGAGCATGGTTTCACGAAAAAACGTGACGGTCATAAACTTTGCGCAGAGTCGAGATTCGATCGGTTTTTCGTGCACCGTCTCGGAAATTGAAAATACTTGTCTTTCCCATCTTATTAGCCCATGAGAAGTCGTACAGGCACGCTTTCGCAAAAAAATACGACGGTCATAAACTTTGCTCGAAGTCGCGCGCGAGTCGAGTTTCGATCGGTTTTTCTTGCACCGTCTCAGAAATTCTAAATACTGGCCATTCACGATGTATTAGCCCATGGTAAGTCTTATGAGCTTGGTTTCACGAAAAAACGCGAAGGTCATAAACTTTGCGCAGAGTCGAGATTCGATCGGTTTTTCGTGCACCGTCTCGGAAATTCAAAATACTGGTCTTTCCCGTCTTATTAGCCCATGAGAAGTCATACAGGCACGCTTTCGCAAAAAAATACGACGGTCATAAACTTTGCGCGAATTCGCGTGCGAGTCGAGTTTCGATCGGTTTTTCGTGCACCGTCTCGGAAATTCAAAATACTGGTCTTTCCCGTCTTATTAGCCCATGAGAAGTCGTACAGGCACGCTTTCGCAAAAAAATACGACGGTCATAAACTTTGCGCGAAGTCGCGCGCGAGTCGAGTTTCGATCGGTTTTTCGTGCACCGTCTCAGAAATTCAAAATACTGGCCATTCACGATGTATTAGTCCATGGTAAGTCGTATGAGCATGGTTTCAGGAGAAAACGCGATGGTCATAAACTTTGCGCAGAGTCGAGATTCGATCGGTTTTTCGTGCACCGTCTCGGAAATTCAAAATACTGGTCTTTCCCGTCTTATTAGCCCATGAGAAGTCGTACAGGCATGCTTTCGCAAAAAAATACGACGGTCATAAACTTTGCGCGAAGTCGCACGCGAGTCGAGTTTCGATCGGTTTTTCATGCACCGTCTCGGAAATTCAAAATACTGGCCATTCACGATGTATTAGTCCATGGTAAGTCGTATGAGCATGGTTTCATGAAAAAACGCGACGGTCATAAACTTTGCGCAGAGTCGAGATTCGATCGGTTTTTCGTGCACCGTCTCGGAAATTCAAAATACTTGTCTTTCCCATCTTATTAGACCATGAGAAGTCGTACAGGCACGCTTTCGCAAAAAAATACGACGGTCATAAACTTTGCTCGAAGTCGCGCGCGAGTCGAGTTTCGATCGGTTTTTCGTGCACCATCTCAGAAATTCAAAATACTGGCCATTCACGATGTATTAGCCCATGGTAAGTCGTATGAGCTTGGTTTCACGAAAAAACGCGACGGTCATTAACTTTGCGCAGAGTCGGGATTCGATCGGTTTTTCGTGCACCGTCTCGGAAATTCAAAATACTGGTCTTTCCCGTCTTATTAGCCCATGAGAAGTCGTACAAGCATGCTTTCGTAAAAAAATACGACGGTCAAAAACTTTGCGCGAAGTCGCGCGCGAGTCGAATTTCGATCGGTTTTTCGTGCATCGTCTCAGAAATTCAAAATACGTGTCTTTCCCATCTTATTAGCCCATGAGAAGTCGTACAGGCACGCTTTCGCAAAAAAATACGACGGTCATAAACTTTGCTCGAAGTAGCGCGCGAGTCGAGTTTCGATCGGTTTTTCGTGACCATCTCGGAAATTCAAAATACTAGCCATTCATGATGTCTTAGCCCATGGTAAGTCGTATGAGCATGATTTCATGAAAAAACGCGACGGTCATAAACGTTGCGCAGAGTCGAGATTCGATCGGTTTTTCGTGCACCGTCTCGGAAATTCAAAATACTGGTCTTTCCCGTCTTATTAGCCCATGAGAAGTCGTACAAGCATGCTTTCGTAAAAAAATACGACGGTCAAAAACTTTGCGCGAAGTCGCGCGCGAGTCGAATTTCGATCGGTTTTTCGTGCACCGTCTCGGAAATTCAAAATACTTGTCTTTCCCGTCTTATTAGCCCATGAGAAGTCGTACAGGCACGCTTTCGCAAAAAAATACGACGGTCATAAACTTTGCGTGAAGTCGCGCGCGAGTCGAGTTTCGATCGGTTTTTCGTGCACCATCTCAGAAATTCAAAATACTGGCCATTCACGATGTATTAGTCCATGGTAAGTCGTATGAGCATGGTTTCACGAGAAAACGCGACGGTCATAAACTTTGCGCAGAGTCGAGATTCGATCGGTTTTTCGTGCACCGTCTCGGAAATTCAAAATACTGGTCTTTCCCGTCTTATTAGCCCATGAGAAGTCGTACAGGCACGCTTTCGCAAAAAAATACGACGGTCATAAACTTTGCGCGAAGTCACGCGCGGGTCGAGTTTCGATCGGTTTTTCGTGCACCGTCTCGGAAATTCAAAATACTGGTCTTTCCCGTCTTATTTGCCCATGAGAAGTCGTACAAGCATGCTTTCGCAAAAAAATACGACGGTCAAAAACTTTGCGCGAAGTCGCGCGCGAGTCGAATTTCGATCGGTTTTTCGTGCACCGTCTCGGAAATTCAAAATACTGGTCTTTCCCGTCTTATTAGCCCATGAGAAGTCGTACAGGCACGCTTTCGCAAAAAAATACGACGGTCATAAACTTTGCGCGAAGTCGCGCGCGAGTCGAGTTTCGATCGGTTTTTCGTGCACCGTCTCGGAAATTCAAAATACTGGCCATTCATGATGTATTAGTCCATGGTAAGTCGTATGAGCATGGTTTCACGAGAAAACGCGACGGTCATAAACTTTGCACAGAGTCGAGATTCGATCGGTTTTTCGTGCACCGTCTCGGAAATTCAAAATACTGGTCTTTCCCGTCTTATTAACCCATGACAAGTAGTACAAGCACGCTTTCGCAAAAAAATACGACGGTCATAAACTTTGCGCGAAGTCGCGCGCGAGTCGAGTTTCGATCGGTTTTTCGTGACCGTCTCGGAAATTCAAAATACTGGCCATTCACGATGTATTAGCCCATGGTAAGTCGTATGAGCATGATTTCACGAAAAAACGCGACGGTCATAAACTTTGCGCAGAGTCGAGATTCGATCGGTTTTTCGTGCACCGTCTCGGAAATTCAAAATACTGGTCTTTCCCGTCTTATTAGCCCATGAGAAGTCGTACAAGCATGGTTTCGCAAAAAAATACGACGGTCAAAAACTTTGCGCGAAGTCGCGCGCGAGTCGAATTTCGATCGGTTTTTCGTGCACCGTCTCGGAAATTCAAAATACTTGTCTTTCCCGTCTTATTAGCTCATGAGAAGTCGTACAGGCACGCTTTCGCAAAAAAATACGACGGTCATAAACTTTGCTCGAGGTAGCGCGCGAGTCGAGTTTCGATCGGTTTTTCGTGACCGTCTCGGAAATTCAAAATACTGGCCATTCACGATGTATTAGCCCATGGTAAGACGTATGAGCATGATTTCACGAAAAAACGCGACGGTTATAAACTTTGCGCAGAGTCAAGATTCGATCGATTTTTCGTGCACCGTCTCGGAAATTCAAAATACTGGCCATTCACAATGTATTAGCCCATGGTAAGTTATGTGAGCATGGTTTCACGAAAAAATGCGACGGTCATAAACTTTGCACAGAATCGAGTTTCTATCGGTTTTCGTGTACCATCTCGGAAATTCAAAATACTGGTCTTTCCCGTCTTATTAGCCCATGGGAAGTCGTACAAGCATGCTTTCGCAAAAAAATACGACGGTCATAAATTTTGCGCGAAGTCGCGCGTGAGTCGAGTTTCGATCGGTTTTTCGTGCACCGTCTCGAAAATTCAAAATACTGGCCATTCACGATGTATTAGCCCATGGTAAGTCGTATGAGCATGGTTTCACGAAAAAACGCGACGGTCATAAACTTTGCGTAGAGTCGAGATTCGATCGGTTTTTCGTGCACCGTCTCGGAAATTCAAAATACTGGTCTTTCCCGTCTTATTAGCCCATGAGAAGTCGTACAGGCACGCTTTCGCAAAAAAAATACGACGGTCATAAATTTGCGCGAAGTCGCGCGCGAGTCGAGTTTCGATCGGTTTTTCGTGCACCGTCTCGGAAATTCAAAATACTGGCCATTCACGATGTATTAGTCCATGGTAAGTCGTATGAGCATGGTTTCACGAAAAAACGTGACGGTCATAAACTTTGCGCAGAGTCGAGATTCGATCGGTTTTTCGTGCACCGTCTCGGAAATTGAAAATACTTGTCTTTCCCATCTTATTAGCCCATGAGAAGTCGTACAGGCACGCTTTCGCAAAAAAATACGACGGTCATAAACTTTGCTCGAAGTCGCGCGCGAGTCGAGTTTCGATCGGTTTTTCTTGCACCGTCTCAGAAATTCTAAATACTGGCCATTCACGATGTATTAGCCCATGGTAAGTCTTATGAGCTTGGTTTCACGAAAAAACGCGAAGGTCATAAACTTTGCGCAGAGTCGAGATTCGATCGGTTTTTCGTGCACCGTCTCGGAAATTCAAAATACTGGTCTTTCCCGTCTTATTAGCCCATGAGAAGTCATACAGGCACGCTTTCGCAAAAAAATACGACGGTCATAAACTTTGCGCGAATTCGCGTGCGAGTCGAGTTTCGATCGGTTTTTCGTGCACCGTCTCGGAAATTCAAAATACTGGTCTTTCCCGTCTTATTAGCCCATGAGAAGTCGTACAGGCACGCTTTCGCAAAAAAATACGACGGTCATAAACTTTGCGCGAAGTCGCGCGCGAGTCGAGTTTCGATCGGTTTTTCGTGCACCGTCTCAGAAATTCAAAATACTGGCCATTCACGATGTATTAGTCCATGGTAAGTCGTATGAGCATGGTTTCAGGAGAAAACGCGATGGTCATAAACTTTGCGCAGAGTCGAGATTCGATCGGTTTTTCGTGCACCGTCTCGGAAATTCAAAATACTGGTCTTTCCCGTCTTATTAGCCCATGAGAAGTCGTACAGGCATGCTTTCGCAAAAAAATACGACGGTCATAAACTTTGCGCGAAGTCGCACGCGAGTCGAGTTTCGATCGGTTTTTCATGCACCGTCTCGGAAATTCAAAATACTGGCCATTCACGATGTATTAGTCCATGGTAAGTCGTATGAGCATGGTTTCATGAAAAAACGCGACGGTCATAAACTTTGCGCAGAGTCGAGATTCGATCGGTTTTTCGTGCACCGTCTCGGAAATTCAAAATACTTGTCTTTCCCATCTTATTAGACCATGAGAAGTCGTACAGGCACGCTTTCGCAAAAAAATACGACGGTCATAAACTTTGCTCGAAGTCGCGCGCGAGTCGAGTTTCGATCGGTTTTTCGTGCACCATCTCAGAAATTCAAAATACTGGCCATTCACGATGTATTAGCCCATGGTAAGTCGTATGAGCTTGGTTTCACGAAAAAACGCGACGGTCATTAACTTTGCGCAGAGTCGGGATTCGATCGGTTTTTCGTGCACCGTCTCGGAAATTCAAAATACTGGTCTTTCCCGTCTTATTAGCCCATGAGAAGTCGTACAAGCATGCTTTCGTAAAAAAATACGACGGTCAAAAACTTTGCGCGAAGTCGCGCGCGAGTCGAATTTCGATCGGTTTTTCGTGCATCGTCTCAGAAATTCAAAATACTTGTCTTTCCCATCTTATTAGCCCATGAGAAGTCGTACAGGCACGCTTTCGCAAAAAAATACGACGGTCATAAACTTTGCTCGAAGTAGCGCGCGAGTCGAGTTTCGATCGGTTTTTCGTGACCATCTCGGAAATTCAAAATACTAGCCATTCATGATGTCTTAGCCCATGGTAAGTCGTATGAGCATGATTTCATGAAAAAACGCGACGGTCATAAACGTTGCGCAGAGTCGAGATTCGATCGGTTTTTCGTGCACCGTCTCGGAAATTCAAAACACTGGTCTTTCCCGTCTTATTAGCCCATGAGAAGTCGTACAAGCATGCTTTCGTAAAAAAATACGACGGTCAAAAACTTTGCGCGAAGTCGCGCGCGAGTCGAATTTCGATCGGTTTTTCGTGCACCGTCTCGGAAATTCAAAATACTTGTCTTTCCCGTCTTATTAGCCCATGAGAAGTCGTACAGGCACGCTTTCGCAAAAAAATACGACGGTCATAAACTTTGCGTGAAGTCGCGCGCGAGTCGAGTTTCGATCGGTTTTTCGTGCACCATCTCAGAAATTCAAAATACTGGCCATTCACGATGTATTAGTCCATGGTAAGTCGTATGAGCATGGTTTCACGAGAAAACGCGACGGTCATAAACTTTGCGCAGAGTCGAGATTCGATCGGTTTTTCGTGCACCGTCTCGGAAATTCAAAATACTGGTCTTTCCCGTCTTATTAGCCCATGAGAAGTCGTACAGGCACGCTTTCGCAAAAAAATACGACGGTCATAAACTTTGCGCGAAGTCACGCGCGGGTCGAGTTTCGATCGGTTTTTCGTGCACCGTCTCGGAAATTCAAAATACTGGTCTTTCCCGTCTTATTTGCCCATGAGAAGTCGTACAAGCATGCTTTCGCAAAAAAATACGACGGTCAAAAACTTTGCGCGAAGTCGCGCGCGAGTCGAATTTCGATCGGTTTTTCGTGCACCGTCTCGGAAATTCAAAATACTGGTCTTTCCCGTCTTATTAGCCCATGAGAAGTCGTACAGGCACGCTTTCGCAAAAAAATACGACGGTCATAAACTTTGCGCGAAGTCGCGCGCGAGTCGAGTTTCGATCGGTTTTTCGTGCACCGTCTCGGAAATTCAAAATACTGGCCATTCATGATGTATTAGTCCATGGTAAGTCGTATGAGCATGGTTTCACGAGAAAACGCGACGGTCATAAACTTTGCACAGAGTCGAGATTCGATCGGTTTTTTCGTGCACCGTCTCGGAAATTCAAAATACTGGTCTTTCCCGTCTTATTAACCCATGACAAGTAGTACAAGCACGCTTTCGCAAAAAAATACGACGGTCATAAACTTTGCACGAAGTCGCGCGCGAGTCGAGTTTCGATCGGTTTTTCGTGCACCGTCTCAGAAATTCAAAATACTGGCCATTCACGATGTATTAGCCCATGGTAAGTCGTATGAGCTTGGTTTCACGAAAAAACGCGACGGTCATAAACCTTGCGCAGAGTCGAGATTCGATCGGTTTTTCGTGCACCGTCTCGGAAATTCAAAATACTGGTCTTTCCCGTCTTATTAGCCCATGAGAAGTCGTACAAGCATGCTTTCGCAAAAAAATACGACGGTCAAAAACTTTGCGCGAAGTCGCGCGCGAGTCGAATTTCGATCGGTTTTTCGTGCACCGTCTCAGAAATTCAAAATACTTGTCTTTCCCATCTTATTAGCCCATGAGAAGTCGTACAGGCACGCTTTCGCAAAAAAATACGACGGTCATAAACTTTGCTCGAAGTCGCGCGCGAGTCGAGTTTCGATCGGTTTTTCGTGCACCGTCTCAGAAATTCAAAATACTGGCCATTCACGATGTATTAGCCCATGGTAAGTCGTATGAGCTTGGTTTCATGAAAAAACGCGACGGTCATAAACATTGCGCAGAGTCGAGATTCGATCGGTTTTTCGTGCACCGTCTCGGAAATTCAAAATACTGGTCTTTCCCGTCTTATTAGCCCATTAGAAGTCGTACAGGCACGCTTTCGCAAAAAAATACGACGGTCATAAACTTTGCGCGAAGTCGCGCGCGAGTCGAGTTTCGATCGGTTTTTCGTGCACCGTCTCAGAAATTCAAAATACTGGCCATTCACGATGTATTAGTCCATGGTAGACTGTATGAGCATGGTTTCAGGAGAAAACGCGACGGTCATAAACTTTGCGCAGAGTCGAGATTCGATCGGTTTTTCGTGCACCGTCTCGGAAATTCAAAATACCGGTCTTTCCCGTCTTATTAGCCCATGAGAAGTCGTACAGGCACGCTTTCGCAAAAAAATACGATGGTCATAAACTTTGCGCGAAGTCGCGCGCGAGTCGAGTTTCGATCGGTTTTTCGTGCACCGTCTCGGAAATTCAAAATACTGGCCATTCACGATGTATTAGTCCATGGTAAGTCGTATGAGCATGATTTCACGAGAAAACGCGACGGTCATAAACTTCGCACAGAGTCGAGATTCGATCGGTTTTTCGTGCACCGTCTCGGAAATTCAAAATACTGGTCTTTCCCGTCTTATTAGCCCATGAGAAGTAGTACAAGCACGCTTTCGCAAAAAAATACGACGGTCATAAACTTTGCGCGAAGTCGCGCGCGAGTCGAGTTTCGATCGGTTTTTCATGCACCGTCTCGGAAATTCAAAATACTGGCCATTCACGATGTATTAGTCCATGGTAAGTCGTATGAGCATGATTTCACGAGAAAACGCGACGGTCATAAACTTCGCACAGAGTCGAGATTCGATCGGTTTTTCGTGCACCGTCTCGGAAATTCAAAATACTGGTCTTTCCCGTCTTATTAGCCCATGAGAAGTCGTACAAGCATGGTTTCGCAAAAAAAATACGACGGTCAAAAACTTTGCGCGAAGTCGCGCGCGAGTCGAATTTCGATCGGTTTTTCGTGCACCGTCTCGGAAATTCAAAATACTTATCTTTCCCGTCTTATTAGCCCATGAGAAGTCGTACAGGCACGCTTTCGCAAAAAAATACGACGGTCACAAACTTTGCTCGAAGTCGCGCGCGAGTCGAGTTTCGATCGGTTTTTCGTGACCGTCTCGGAAATTCAAAATACTGGCCATTCATGATGTATTAGCCCATGGTAAGTCGTATGAGCATGATTTCACGAAAAAACGCGACGGTCATAAACTTTGCGCAGAGTCGAGATTCGATCGGTTTTTCGTGCACCGTCTCGGAAATTCAAAATACTTGTCTTTCCCGTCTTATTAGCCCATGAGAAGTAGTACAAGCACGCTTTCGCAAAAAAATACGACGGTCATAAACTTTGCGCGAAGTAGCGCGCGAGTCGAGTTTCGATCGGTTTTCGTGCACCGTCTCGAAAATTCTTAAAGAAATGAATTGCACTTTTATTTCTTTAGTGCCTAAAAATGATGGAGCCGATTCATTGGAGAACTACCGTCCTATTTCACTGTGAAACTTTATTTATAAGGTTATCTCTAAGTTGCTGGCAGATAGACTACAAAAGGTCATGAATAAGGTCATTAGTCCTAATCAGGCTGCTTTTCTTAAAGGGAGGAGTATCTATCATAATGTCCTGCTTGCTAATGATTTGGTTAAGGATCTACATTCTAAAACAAGAGGAAAAAAGATCTGTTTTAAAGCTGATTTACGAAAGGCCTTTGACTCAGTCAATAGGAATTTTATTTACATGATGCTCCATAATATGGGCTTCCCTCAGCACTGGGTTAAATGGATTCAATGTTGCTTGGAAACTCCAAAATTTTCAATTCTCTTTAATGGTTCACCTATTGGCTTCTTTGGGAGTAAGAATGGCATTCGGCAAGGCGATCCACTATCTCCTTATCTTTTTACCATTGCAATGGAAGGGCTCAGTTGTATGTTAGAAGAGGCTGTTTCCAATGGCAAAATTAAGGTACCACATTATGGTTCTGTTTATATCTCTCACATAACATTTGCCGACGACCTTATTATCTTCCTTCGAGATGATCCAGTTTCTGTGAGTAATCTGGCAGATATTCTTAATGAATTTGGTAAAGTTTCTGGTCTTAAGCTAAACCATGCAAAGAGCAAAGTATATGTGGGTGCTTGCATTGACAATAAGGATCATATTGCTCAAACATTGGGAGTTGTTGAAGGAAATTTACCGGTTCCTTACTTGGGTCTCCCACTTATATCCACTGGAATCAACAAAGCCTCATGTCAGCCTATTATACAAAAAATTAAGAACAGAATTTCCTCTTGGAAAAATAGGCTTCTTTCTAAAGCTGGACGACTTGAACTTATTCGATCCGTGTTGATCTCTTATTCTATTTATTGGTCTCATGCATTCCTTCTACCTGCCGGGCTTCTCCATGATATTGATAAATTACTTATGAACTTCTTTTGGAATGGCACAGATGGTAAGGCAATGCACATGGTGAATTGGGACAGCATTTGCAAACCGAAGGATGAAGGGGGGCTGAATCTTCGACATATTAGAGATTGGAATAAAGCTTGTATGGTAAAGCAATTATGGGTTTTTGCTAGGTACCTAACTAAGGAATCAATCTGGGAAACATCTGCAAAAACATCTCATTCTTCTGCTTGGAAAGGAATTCTGAAGGCAAGGCGATGGCTACGTAACAATATTTCTTATGTGATTTCTTATGGAACCAATATTAATATGTGGTATGATCCTTGGGTGAATGGGAAAAGTATATTTCAGATATTTGGTGATAGAGTACGATAGGATCTGGGGGCTCCCAAAGACTGGAAGGTTTCTGAATTCATTAACAATGGTACTTGGTGTCTTCCCAACCCTACCTCCCCTGACATGTTATTACTTTGGCCGACTATTAGGGCTATTCCAATCATGAACAACTCTTCAGATATGCTTATTTGGCTTCATGATAACGGTAAATTTAGTGCTACATCTGCATGGAACCAAATTAGACGACGAAACAACAAGTGGATCCAAAGTAGTTGGACATGGGATAGTCCATGCTCACAGCGACATTCCTTATGTACATTGCAGGCCCTTCTCGGCAAACTTCCTACGATGGACAATATGCAACGAAGAGGTATTTATACTGTAAATCGGTGCACTTTTTTTTTTTTTTTTGGTAAGTAAATATTAAATCGGTGCTCTTTGTGTATGCAAAATGAAGAAAGTGTTGACCATCTCTACTTTGCTTGTGATTATTCATCTTGGATATGGAAGGAGATCTTGAAGCGATTTGATTTTCAAAGGCTACCACGGCCAAACCTGCATCATGAATTAGAAATGCTTATGCAAAGCTTCTCAAGAAAGGGGCCTCTTACACAACTAGCAAGAATTATATTCAGATGTGCTATATGGTGGTTTTGGAAGGAGAGGTGTGGCAGAATTTTTGAGTGTCACAACATGAACAAAGCTCAAATTCTGATAGAGATTCTTCAGGACTCACGATCATTTATGGAGCAAGAATTGAATACAGAGCACCTAACAAGAAGAGAGAAAGATATTTTCACAAGATTCAATTTTTCCATTCGTCAAGAATCACTCGAATAATGATGAAGATTGTAATGTATTATATGGGGCAAAGCTTATATTTTGTGATGTATCCACAAGTAGTCCAGAACAGTCTAGCTATTGCATTTTATTATTTATTAACTTCCTTATGCTACTCTTGGGGATGAGTTTGATGAAGCGTGCCCATTTCACCTTCTTTAGGTGGGGTGCAATCTTCTCGACTACACTAAGAGACTTCAGGCTTGTGTAGACAAAACTTCTTTGTACAAATCTTTTACAAAATACATTATCTTTACTTACCAAAAAAGGTAAGTCGTATGAGCATGGTTTCAGGAGAAACGCGACGGTCATAAACTTTGCGCAGAGTCGAGATTCGATCGGTTTTTCGTGCACCGTCTCGGAAATTCAAAATACTGGTCTTTCCCGTCTTATTAGCCCATGAGAAGTCGTAAAGGCACGCTTTCGCAAAAAAATACGACGGTCATAAACTTTGCGCGAAGTCGGCGCGCGAGTCGAGTTTCGATCGGTTTTTCATGCACTGTCTCGGAAATTCAAAATACTGGCCATTCACGATGTATTAGTCCATGGTAAGTCGTATGAGCATGGTTTCACGAGAAAACGCGACGGTCATAAACTTTGCGCAGAGTCGAGATTCGATCGGTTTTTTCGTGCACCGTCTCGGAAATTCAAAAATACTGGTCTTTCCCGTCTTATTAGCCCATGAGAAGTCGTACAAGCATGCTTTCGCAAAAAAATACGACGGTCAAAAACTTTGCGCGAAGTCGCGCGCGATTCGAATTTCGATTGATTTTTCGTGCACCCGTCTCGGAAATTCAAAATACTTGTCTTTCCCGTCTTATTAGCCCATGAGAAGTCGTACAGGCACGCTTTCGCAAAAAAATACGACGGTCATAAACTTTGCTCGAAGTCGCGCGCGAGTCGAGTTTCGATCGGTTTTTCGTGACCGTCTCGGAAATTCAAAATACTGGCCATTCACGATGTATTAGCCCATGGTAAGTCGTATGAGCATGATTTCACGAAAAAAACGCGATGGTCATAAACTTTGCGCAGAGTCGAGATTCGATCGGTTTTTCGTGCACCGTCTCGGAAATTCAAAATACTGGTCCTTTCCCGTCTTATTAGCCCATGAGAAGTAGTACAAGCACGCTTTCGCAAAAAAATACGACGGTCATAAACTTTGCGCGAAGTCGCGCGCGAGTCGAGTTTCGATCGGTTTTTCGTGCACCGTCTCGAAAATTCAAAATACTGGCCATTCACGATGTATTAACCCATGGTAAGTCGTATGAGCATGGTTTCACGAAAAAAACGCGACGGTCATAAACTTTGCGCAGAGTCGAGATTCGATCGGTTTTTCGTGCAACCGTCTCGGAAATTCAAAATACTTGTCTTTACCGTCTTATTAGCCCATGAGAAGTCGTACAGGCACGCTTTCGCAAAAAAATACGACGGTCATAAACTTTGCGCGAATTCGCGCGCAGAGTCGAGTTTCGATCGTTTTTCGTGCACCGTCTCGGAAATTCAAAATACTGGCCATTCATGATGTATTAGTCCATGGTAGTCATATGAGCATGGTTTCACGAGAAAACGCGACGGTCATAAACTTTGCGCAGAGTCGAGATTCGATCGGTTTTTCGTGCACCGTCTCAGAAATTCAAAATACTGGTCTTTCCCCGTCTTATTAGCCCATGAGAAGTCGTACAAGCATGGTTTCGCAAAAAAATACGACGGTCAAAAACTTTGCGCGAAGTCGCGCGCGAGTCGAATTTCGATCGGTTTTTCGTGCACCGTCCTCGGAAATTCAAAATACTTGTCTTTCCCCGTCTTATTAGCCCATGAGAAGTCGTACAGGCACGCTTTCGCAAAAAAAAATACGACGGTCATAAACTTTGCTCGAAGTCGCGCGCGAGTCGAGTTTCGATCGGTTTTTCGTGACCGTCTCGGAAATTCAAAATACTGGCCATTCACGATGTATTAGCCCATGGTAAGGACGTATGAGCATGATTTCACGAAAAAAACGCGACGGTCATAAACTTTGCGCAGAGTCGAGATTCGATCGATTTTTTCGTGCACCGTCTCGGGAAATTCAAAATACTGGCCATTCACAATGTATTAGCCCATGGTAAGTTATGTGAGCATGGTTTCACGAAAAAATGCGACGGTCATAAACTTTGCACAGAATCGAGTTTCTATCGGTTTTTCGTGTACCGTCTCGGAAATTCAAAATACTGGTCTTTCCCGTCTTATTAGCCCATGGGAAGTCGTACAAGCATGCTTTCGCAAAAAAATACGACGGTCATAAACTTTGCGCGAAGTCGCGCGTGAGTCGAGTTTCGATCGGTTTTTCGTGCACCGTCTCGGAAATTCAAAATACTGGCCATTCACGATGTATTAGTCCATGGTAAGTCGTATGAGCATGGTTTCACGAAAAAACGCAACGGTCATAAACTTTGCGCAGAGTCGAGATTCGATCGGTTTTTCGTGCACCGTCTCGGAAATTCAAAATACTGGTCTTTCCCGTCTTATTAGCCCATGAGAAGTCGTACAGGCAACGCTTTCGCAAAAAAAAATACGACGGTCATAAACTTTGCGCGAAGTCCCGCGCGAGTCGAGTTTCGATCGGTTTTTCGTGCACCGTCTCGGAAATTCAAAATACTTGTCTTTCCCGTCTTATTAGTCCATGAGAAGTCGTACAGGCACGCTTTCACAAAAAAATACGACGGTCATAAACTTTGCTCGAAGTCGCGCGCGAGTCGAGTTTCGATCGGTTTTTCGTGATCGTCTCGGAAATTCAAAATACTGGCCATTCACGATGTATTAGCCCATGGTAAGTCGTATGAGCATGATTTCACGAAAAAACGCGACGGTCATAAACTTTGCGCAGAGTCGAGATTCGAACGGTTTTTCGTGCACCGTCTCGGAAATTCAAAATACTGGTCTTTCCCGTCTTATTAGCCCATGAGAAGTAGTACAAGCATGCTTTCGCAAAAAAAATACGACAGTCAAAAACTTTGCGCGAAGTCGCGCGCGAGTCGAGTTTCGATCGGTTTTTCGTGCACCGTCTCGAAAATTCAAAATACTGGCCATTCACGATAAATTAGCCCATGGTAAGTCGTATGAGCATGGTTTCCACGAAAAAACGTGACGGTCATAAACTTTGCGCAGAGTCGAGATTCGATCGGTTTTTCGTGCACCGTCTCGGAAATTCAAAATACTGGTCTTTCCCGTCTTATTAGCCCATGAGAAGTCGTACAAGCATGCTTTCGCAAAAAAATACGACGGTCAAAAACTTTTGCGCGAAGTCGCGCGCGAGTCGAATTTCGATCGGTTTTTTCGTGCACCGTCTCAGAAATTCAAAATACTTGTCTTTCCCATCTTATTAGCCCATGAGAAGTCGTACAGGCACGCTTTCGCAAAAAAATACGACGGTCATAAACTTTGCTCGAAGTCGCGCGCGAGTCGAGTTTCGATCGGTTTTTCGTGACCGTCTCGGAAATTCAAAATACTAGCCATTCACGATGTCTTAGCCCATGGTAAGTCGTATGAGCATGATTTCACGAAAAAACGCGACGGTCATAAACTTTGCGTAGAGTCGAGATTCGATCGGTTTTTTCGTGCACCGTCTCGGAAATTCAAAATACTGGTCTTTCCCGTCTTATTAGCCCATGAGAAGTCGTACAGGCACGCTTTCGCAAAAAAAAATACGACGGTCATAAACTTTGCGCGAAGTCCCGCGCGAGTCGAGTTTCGATCGGTTTTTTCGTGCACCGTCTCGGAAATTCAAAATACTTGTCTTTCCCGTCTTATTAGTCCATGAGAAGTCGTACAGGCACGCTTTCACAAAAAAATACGACGGTCATAAACTTTGCTCGAAGTCGCGCGCGAGTCGAGTTTCGATCGGTTTTTCGTGACCGTCTCGGAAATTCAAAATACTGGCCATTCACGATGTATTAGCCCATGGTAAGTCGTATGAGCATGATTTCACGAAAAAAACGCGACGGTCATAAACTTTGCGCAGAGTCGAGATTCGAACGGTTTTTCGTGCACCGTCTCGGAAATTCAAAATACTGGTCTTTCCCGTCTTATTAGCCCATGAGAAGTAGTACAAGCATGCTTTCGCAAAAAAATACGACAGTCATAAACTTTGCGCGAAGTCGCGCGCGAGTCGTGTTTCGATCGGTTTTTCGTGCACCGTCTCGAAAATTCAAAATACTGGCCATTCACGATAAATTAGCCCATGGTAAGTCGTATGAGCATGGTTTCACGAAAAAAACGTGACGGTAATAAACTTTGCGCAGAGTCGAGATTCGATCGGTTTTTTCGTGCACCGTCTCGGAAATTCAAAATACTGGTCTTTCCTGTCTTATTAGCCCATGAGAAGTCGTACAAGCATGCTTTCGCAAAAAAATACGACGGTCAAAAACTTTGCGCGAAGTCGCGCGCGAGTCGAATTTCGATCGGTTTTTCGTGCACCGTCTCAGAAATTCAAAATACTTGTCTTTCCCATCTTATTAGCCCATGAGAAGTCGTACAGGCACGCTTTCGCAAAAAAATACGACGGTCATAAACTTTGCTCGAAGTCGCGCGCGAGTCGAGTTTCGATCGGTTTTTCGTGACCGTCTCGGAAATTCAAAATACTGGCCATTCACGATGTATTAGCCCATGGTAAGACGTATGAGCATGATTTCACGAAAAAACGCGACGGTCATAAACTTTGCGCAGAGTCGAGATTCGATCGATTTTTCGTGCACCGTCTCGGAAATTCAAAATACTGGCCATTCACAATGTATTAGCCCATGGTAAGTTATGTGAGCATGGTTTCACGAAAAAATGCGACGGTCATAAACTTTGCACAGAATCGAGTTTCTATCGGTTTTTCGTGTACCGTCTCGGAAATTCAAAATACTGGTCTTTCCCGTCTTATTAGCCCATGGGAAGTCGTACAAGCATGCTTTCGCAAAAAAATACGACGGTCATAAACTTTGCGCGAAGTCGCGCGTGAGTCGAGTTTCGATCGGTTTTTCGTGCACCGTCTCGGAAATTCAAAATACTGGCCATTCACGATGTATTAGTCCATGGTAAGTCGTATGAGCATGGTTTCACGAAAAAACGCAACGGTCATAAACTTTGCGCAGAGTCGAGATTCGATCGGTTTTTCGTGCACCGTCTCGGAAATTCAAAATACTGGTCTTTCCCGTCTTATTAGCCCATGAGAAGTCGTACAGGCACGCTTTCGCAAAAAAAATACGACGGTCATAAACTTTGCGCGAAGTCCCGCGCGAGTCGAGTTTCGATCGGTTTTTCGTGCACCGTCTCGGAAATTCAAAATACTTGTCTTTCCCGTCTTATTAGTCCATGAGAAGTCGTACAGGCACGCTTTCACAAAAAAATACGACGGTCATAAACTTTGCTCGAAGTCGCGCGCGAGTCGAGTTTCGATCGGTTTTTCGTGATCGTCTCGGAAATTCAAAATACTGGCCATTCACGATGTATTAGCCCATGGTAAGTCGTATGAGCATGATTTCACGAAAAAACGCGACGGTCATAAACTTTGCGCAGAGTCGAGATTCGAACGGTTTTTCGTGCACCGTCTCGGAAATTCAAAATACTGGTCTTTCCCGTCTTATTAGCCCATGAGAAGTAGTACAAGCATGCTTTCGCAAAAAAATACGACAGTCAAAAACTTTGCGCGAAGTCGCGCGCGAGTCGAGTTTCGATCGGTTTTTCGTGCACCGTCTCGAAAATTCAAAATACTGGCCATTCACGATAAATTAGCCCATGGTAAGTCGTATGAGCATGGTTTCACGAAAAAACGTGACGGTCATAAACTTTGCGCAGAGTCGAGATTCGATCGGTTTTTCGTGCACCGTCTCGGAAATTCAAAATACTGGTCTTTCCCGTCTTATTAGCCCATGAGAAGTCGTACAAGCATGCTTTCGCAAAAAAATACGACGGTCAAAAACTTTGCGCGAAGTCGCGCGCGAGTCGAATTTCGATCGGTTTTTCGTGCACCGTCTCAGAAATTCAAAATACTTGTCTTTCCCATCTTATTAGCCCATGAGAAGTCGTACAGGCACGCTTTCGCAAAAAAATACGACGGTCATAAACTTTGCTCGAAGTCGCGCGCGAGTCGAGTTTCGATCGGTTTTTCGTGACCGTCTCGGAAATTCAAAATACTAGCCATTCACGATGTCTTAGCCCATGGTAAGTCGTATGAGCATGATTTCACGAAAAAACGCGACGGTCATAAACTTTGCGTAGAGTCGAGATTCGATCGGTTTTTCGTGCACCGTCTCGGAAATTCAAAATACTGGTCTTTCCCGTCTTATTAGCCCATGAGAAGTCGTACAGGCACGCTTTCGCAAAAAAAATACGACGGTCATAAACTTTGCGCGAAGTCCCGCGCGAGTCAAGTTTCGATCGGTTTTTCGTGCACCGTCTCGGAAATTCAAAATACTTGTCTTTCCCGTCTTATTAGTCCATGAGAAGTCGTACAGGCACGCTTTCACAAAAAAATACGACGGTCATAAACTTTGCTCGAAGTCGCGCGCGAGTCGAGTTTCGATCGGTTTTTCGTGACCGTCTCGGAAATTCAAAATACTGGCCATTCACGATGTATTAGCCCATGGTAAGTCGTATGAGCATGATTTCACGAAAAAACGCGACGGTCATAAACTTTGCGCAGAGTCGAGATTCGAACGGTTTTTCGTGCACCGTCTCGGAAATTCAAAATACTGGTCTTTCCCGTCTTATTAGCCCATGAGAAGTCGTACAGGCACGCTTTCGCAAAAAAATACGACGGTCATAAACTTTGCGCGAAGTCGCGCGCGAGTCGAGTTTCGATCGGTTTTTCGTGCACCGTCTCAGAAATTCAAAATACTTGTCTTTCCCGTCTTATTAGCCCATGAGAAGTCGTACAGGCACGCTTTCACAAAAAAATACGACGGTCATAAACTTTGCTCGAAGTCGCGCGCGAGTCGAGTTTCGATCGGTTTTTCGTGACCGTCTCGGAAATTCAAAATACTGGCCATTCACGATGTATTAGCCCATGGTAAGTCGTATGAGCATGATTTCACGAAAAAACGCGACGGTCATAAACTTTGCGCAGAGTCGAGATTCGAACGGTTTTTCGTGCACCGTCTCGGAAATTCAAAATACTGGTCTTTCCCGTCTTATTAGCCCATGAGAAGTCGTACAGGCACGCTTTCGCAAAAAAATACGACGGTCATAAACTTTGCGCGAAGTCGCGCGCGAGTCGAGTTTCGATCGGTTTTTCGTGCACCGTCTCGAAAATTCAAAATACTGGCCATTCACGATAAATTAGCCCATGGTAAGTCGTATGAGCATGGTTTCACGAAAAAACGTGACGGTCATAAACTTTGCGCAGAGTCGAGATTCGATCGGTTTTTCGTGCACCGTCTCGGAAATTCAAAATACTGGTCTTTCCCGTCTTATTAGCCCATGAGAAGTCGTACAAGCATGCTTTCGCAAAAAAATACGACGGTCAAAAACTTTGCGCGAAGTCGCGCGCGAGTCGAATTTCGATCGGTTTTTCGTGCACCGTCTCGGAAATTCAAAATACTGGTCTTTCCCGTCTTATTAGCCCATGAGAAGTCGTACAGGCATGCTTTCGCA
Organism: Ensete ventricosum; assembly: GCA_029747655.1. NCBI lineage: Eukaryota > Viridiplantae > Streptophyta > Magnoliopsida > Zingiberales > Musaceae > Ensete > Ensete ventricosum. The sequence continues at coordinate 25,567,127 of JAQQAF010000004.1, read as the reverse complement.
AAAAAATACGACGGTCATAAACTTTGCGCGAAATCGCACGCGAGTCGAGTTTCGATCGGTTTTTCGTGCACCATCTCGAAAATTCAAAATACTGGCCATTCACGATGTATTAGCCCATGGTAAGTCGTATGAGCATAGTTTCACGAAAAAACGCGACGGTCATAAACTTTGCGCAGAGTCGAGATTCGATCGGTTTTTCGTGCACCGTCTCGGAAATTCAAAATACTGGTCTTTCCCGTCTTATTAGCCCATGAGAAGTCGTACAGGCACGCTTTCGCAAAAAAATACGACGGTCATAAACTTTGCGCGAAGTCGCGCGCCGAGTCGAGTTTCGATCGGTTTTTCGTGCACCGTCTCAGAAATTCAAAATACTGGCCATTCACGATGTATTAGTCCATGGTAAGTCGTATGAGCATGGTTTCAGGAAAAAACGCGACGGTCATAAACTTTGCGCAGAGTCGAGATTCGATCGGTTTTTCGTGCACCGTCTCGGAAATTCAAAATACTGGTCTTTCCCGTCTTACTAGCCCATGAGAAGTCGTACAAGCATGCTTTCGCAAAAAAATACGACGGTCAAAAACTTTTCGCGAAGTCGCGCGCGATTCGAATTTCGATCGATTTTTCGTGCACCGTCTCGGAAATTCAAAATACTTGTCTTTCCCGTCTTATTAACCCATGAGAAGTCGTACAGGCACGCATTCGCAAAAAAATACGACAGTCATAAACTTTGCTCGAAGTCGCGCGCGAGTCGAGTTTCGATCGATTTTTCGTGACCGTCTCGGAAATTCAAAATACTGGCCATTCACGATGTATTAACCCATGGTAAGTCGTATGAGCATGATTTCACGAAAAAACGCGACGGTCATAAACTTTGCGCAGAGTCGAGATTCGATCGGTTTTTCGTGCACCGTCTCGGAAATTCAAAATACTGGTCTTTCCCGTCTTATTAGCCCATAAGAAGTAGTACAAGCACGCTTTCGCAAAAAAATACGACGGTCATAAACTTTGCGCGAAGTCGCGCGCGAGTCGAGTTTCGATCGGTTTTTTCGTGCACCGTCTCGAAAATTCAAAATACTAGCCATTCACGAAGTATTAGCCCATGGTAAGTCGTATGAGCATGGTTTCACGAAAAAAACGCGACGGTCATAAACTTTGCGCAGAGTCGAGATTCGATCGTTTTTTCGTTGCACCGTCTCGGAAATTCAAAATACTGGTCTTTCCCGTCTTATTAGCCCATGAGAAGTCGTACAGGCACGCTTTCGCAAAAAAATACGACGGTCATAAACTTTGCGCGAAGTCGCGCGCGAGTCGAGTTTCGATAGGTTTTTCGTGCACCGTCTCGGAAATTCAAAATACCTGTCTTTCCCGTCTTATTAGCCCATGAGAAGTCGTACAGGCACGCTTTCGCAAAAAAATACGACGGTCATAAACTTTGCGCGAAGTCGCGCGCGAGTCGAGTTTCGATCGGTTTTTCGTGCACCGTCTCAGAAATTCAAAATACTGGCCATTCACGATGTATTAGTCCATGGTAAGTCGTATGAGCATGGTTTCAGGAAAAAACGCGACGGTCATAAACTTTGCGCGAGTCGAGTTTCGATCGGTTTTTCGTGCACCGTCTCGGAAATTCAAAATACTTGTCTTTCCCGTCTTATTAGCCCATGAGAAGTCGTACAGGCACGCTTTTCGCAAAAAAATACGACGGTCATAAACTTTGCGTAAAGTCGCGCGCGAGTCGAGTTTCGATCGGTTTTTCGTGCACCGTCTCGGAAATTCAAAATACTGGCCATTCACGATGTATTAGTCCATGGTAAGTCGTATGAGCATGGTTTCACGAGAAAACGCGACGGTCATAAACTTTGCGCAGAGTCGAGATTCGATCGGTTTTTCGTGCACCGTCTCGGAAATTCAAAATACTGGTCTTTCCCGTCTTATTTGCCCATGAGAAGTCGTACAAGCATTCTTTCGCAAAAAAAATACGACGGTCAAAAACTTTGCGCGAAGTCGCGCGCGAGTCGAATTTCGTTCGGTTTTTCGTGCACCGTCTCGGAAATTCAAAATACTTGTCTTTCCCCGTCTTATTAGCCCATGAGAAGTCGTACAGGCACGCTTTCGCAAAAAAAATACGACGGTCATAAACTTTGCGCGAAGTCGCGCGCGAGTCGAGTTTCGATCGGTTTTTCGTGCACCGTCTCGGAAATTCAAAATACTGGCCATTCACGATGTATTAGTCCATGGTAAGTCGTATGAGCATGGTTTCACGAGAAAACGCGACGGTCATAAACTTTGCGCAGAGTCGAGATTCGATCGGTTTTTCGTGCACCGTCTCGGAAATTCAAAATACTGGTCTTTCCCGTCTTATTTGTCCATGAGAAGTCGTACAAGCATGCTTTCGCAAAAAAATACGACGGTCAAAAACTTTGCGCGAAGTCGCGCGCGAGTCGAGTTTCGATCGGTTTTTCGTGCACCGTCTCGGAAATTCAAAATACTTGTCTTTCCCGTCTTATTAGCCCATGAGAAGTCGTACAGGCACGCTTTCGCAAAAAAAATACGACGGTCATAAACTTTGCTCCAAGTCGCGCGCGAGTCGAGTTTCGATCGGTTTTTCGTGACCGTCTCGGAAATTCAAAATACTGGCCATTCACGATGTATTAGGCCATGGTAAGTCGTATGAGCATGATTTCACGATAAACGCGACGGTCATAAACTTTGCGCAGAGTCGAGATTCGATCGGTTTTTCGTGCACCGTCTCGGAAATTCAAAATACTGGTCTTTCCCGTCTTATTAGCCCATGAGAAGTAGTACAGGCACGCTTTCGCAAAAAAATACGACGGTCATAAACTTTGCGCGAAGTCGCGCGCGAGTCGAGTTTCGATTGGTTTTTTGTGCACCGTCTCAGAAATTCAAAATACTGGCTATTCACGATGTATTAGTCCATGGTAAGTCGTATGAGCATGGTTTCAGGAAAAAACGTGACGGTCATAAACTTTGCGCAGAGTCGAGATTCGATCGGTTTTTCGTGCACCGTCTCGGAAATTCAAAATACTGGTCTTTCCCGTCTTATTAGCCCATGAGAAGTCGTACAGGCACGCTTTCACAAAAAAATACGACGGTCATAAACTTTGCGCGAAGTCGCGCGCGAGTCGAGTTTCGATCGGTTTTTCGTGCACCGTCTCGGAAATTCAAAATACTGGCCATTCACGATTTATTAGTCCATGGTAAGTCGTATGAGCATGGTTTCACGAGAAAACGCGATGGTCATAAACTTTGCGCAGAGTCGAGATTCGATCGGTTTTTCGTGCACCGTCTCGGAAATTCAAAATACTGGTCTTTCCCGTCTTATTTGCCCATGAGAAGCCGTACAAGCATGCTTTCGCAAAAAAATACGACGGTCATAAACTTTGCGCGAAGTCGCGCGCGAGTCGAGTTTCGATCGGTTTTTCGTGCACTGTCTCGGAAATTCAAAATACTTGTCTTTCCCGTCTTATTAGCCCATGAGAAGTAGTACAAGCACGCTTTCGCAAAAAAAATACGACGGTCATAAACTTTGCGCGAAGTCGCGCGCGAGTCGAGTTTCGATCGGTTTTTTCGTGCACCGTCTCGAAAATTCAAAATACTAGCCATTCACGAAGTATTAGCCCATGGTAAGTCGTATGAGCATGGTTTCACGAAAAAACGCGACGGTCATAAACTTTGCGCAGAGTCGAGATTCGATCGTTTTTTTCGTGCACCGTCTCGGAAATTCAAAATACTGGTCTTTCCCGTCTTATTAGCCCATGAGAAGTCATACAGGCACGCTTTCGCAAAAAAATATGACGGTCATAAACTTTGCGCGAAGTCGCGCGCGATTCGAGTTTCGATAGGTTTTTCGTGCACCGTCTCGGAAATTCAAAATACCAGTCTTTCCCGTCTTATTAGCCCATGAGAAGTCGTACAGGCACGCTTTCGCAAAAAATACGACGGTCATAAACTTTGCGCGAAGTCGCGCGCGAGTCGAGTTTCGATCGGTTTTTCGTGCACCGTCTCGAAAATTCAAAATACTGGCCATTCACGATGTATTAGTCCATGGTAAGTCGTATGAGCATGGTTTCAGGAAAAAACGCGACGGTCATAAACTTTGCGCAGAGTCGAGATTCGATCGGTTTTTCGTGCACCGTCTCGGAAATTCAAAATACTGGTCTTTCCCATCTTATTAGCCCATGAGAAGTCGTACAGGCACGCTTTCGCAAAAAATACGACGGTCATAAACTTTGCGCGAAGTCGCGCGCGAGTCGAGTTTCGTTCGGTTTTTCGTGCACCGTCTCAGAAATTCAAAATACTGGCCATTCACGATGTATTAGCCCATTGTAAGTCATATGAGCATGGTTTCAGGAGAAACGCGACGGTCATAAACTTTGCGCAGAGTCGAGATTCGATCGGTTTTTCGTGCACCGTCTCGGAAATTCAAAATACTGGTCTTTCCCGTCTTATTAGCCCATGAGAAGTCGTACAGGCACGCTTTTGCAAAAAAATACGACAGTCATAAACTTTGCGCGAAGTCGCGCGCGAGTCGAGTTTCGATCGGTTTTTCGTGCACCGTCTCGAAAATTCAAAATACTGGCCATTCACGATGTATTAGCCCATGGTAAGTCATATGAGCATGGTTTCAGGAGAAACGCGACGGTCATAAACTTTGCGCAGAGTCGAGATTCGATCGGTTTTTCGTGCACCGTCTCGGAAATTCAAAATACTGGTCTTTCCCGTCTTATTAGCCCATGAGAAGTCGTACAAGCATGCTTTCGCAAAAAAATACGACGGTCAAAAACTTTGCGCGAAGTCGCGCGCGAGTCGAATTTCGATCGGTTTTTCGTGCACCGTCTCGAAAATTCAAAATACTGGCCATTCACGATGTATTAGTCCATGGTAAGTCGTATGAGCATGGTTTCAGGAAAAAACGCGACGGTCATAAACTTTGCGCAGAGTCGAGATTCGATCGGTTTTTCGTGCACCGTCTCGGAAATTCAAAATACTGGTCTTTCCCATCTTATTAGCCCATGAGAAGTCGTACAGGCACGCTTTCGCAAAAAAATACGACGGTCATAAACTTTGCGCGAAGTCGCGCGCGAGTCGAGTTTCGTTCGGTTTTTCGTGCACCGTCTCAGAAATTCAAAATACTGGCCATTCACGATGTATTAGCCCATTGTAAGTCATATGAGCATGGTTTCAGGAGAAACGCGACGGTCATAAACTTTGCGCAGAGTCGAGATTCGATCGGTTTTTCGTGCACCGTCTCGGAAATTCAAAATACTGGTCTTTCCCGTCTTATTAGCCCATGAGAAGTCGTACAGGCACGCTTTTGCAAAAAAATACGACGGTCATAAACTTTGCGCGAAGTCGCGCGCGAGTCGAGTTTCGATCGGTTTTTCGTGCACCGTCTCGAAAATTCAAAATACTGGCCATTCACGATGTATTAGCCCATGGTAAGTCATATGAGCATGGTTTCAGGAGAAACGCGACGGTCATAAACTTTGCGCAGAGTCGAGATTCGATCGGTTTTTCGTGCACCGTCTCGGAAATTCAAAATACTGGTCTTTCCCGTCTTATTAGCCCATGAGAAGTCGTACAAGCATGCTTTCGCAAAAAAATACGACGGTCAAAAACTTTGCGCGAAGTCGCGCGCGAGTCGAATTTCGATCGGTTTTTCGTGCACCGTCTCGGAAATTCAAAATACTTGTCTTTCCCATCTTATTAGCCCATGAGAAGTCGTACAGGCACGCTTTCGCAACAAAATACGACGGTCATAAAATTTGCTCGAAGTCGCGCGAGAGTCGAGTTTCGATCGGTTTTTCGTGACCGTCTCGGAAATTCAAAATACTGGCCATTCACGATGTATTAGCCCATGGTAAGTCGTATGAGAATGATTTCACGAAAAAACGCGACGGTCATAAACTTTGCGCAGAGTCGAGATTCGATCGGTTTTTCGTGCACCGTCTCGGAAATTCAAAATACTGGTCTTTCCCGTCTTATTAGCCCATGAGAAGTAGTATAAGCACGCTTTCGCAAAAAAATACGACGGTCATAAACTTTGCGCGAAGTCGCGCGCGAGTCGAGTTTCGATCGGTTTTTCGTGCACCGTCTCGAAAATTCAAAATACTGGCCATTCACGATGTATTAGCCCATGGTAAGTCGTATGAGCATGGTTTCACGAAAAAACGCGACGGTCATAAACTTTGAGCAGAGTCGAGATTCGATCGGTTTTTCGTGCACCGTCTCGGAAATTCAAAATACTGGTCTTTCCCGTCTTATTAGGCCATGAGAAGTCGTACAGGCACGCTTTCGCAAAAAAATACGACGGTCATAAACTTTGCGCGAAGTCGCGCGCGAGTCGAGTTTCGATCGGTTTTTCGTGCACCGTCTCAGAAATTCAAAATATTGGCCATTCACGATGTATTAGCCCATGGTAAGTCGTATGAGCTTGGTTTCACGAAAAAACGCGACGGTCATAAACTTTGCGCAGAGTCGAGATTCGATCGGTTTTTCGTGCACCGTCTCGGAAATTCAAAATACTGGTCTTTCCCGTCTTATTAGCCCATGAGAAGTCGTACAGGCACGCTTTTGCAAAAAAATACGACGGTCATAAACTTTGCGCGAAGTCGCGCGCGAGTCGAGTTTCGATCGGTTTTTCGTGCACCGTCTCGAAAATTCAAAATACTGGCCATTCACGATGTATTAGCCCATGGTAAGTCATATGAGCATGGTTTCAGGAGAAACGCGACGGTCATAAACTTTGCGCAGAGTCGAGATTCGATCGGTTTTTCGTGCACCGTCTCGGAAATTCAAAATACTGGTCTTTCCCGTCTTATTAGCCCATGAGAAGTCGTACAAGCATGCTTTCGCAAAAAAATACGACGGTCAAAAACTTTGCGCGAAGTCGCGCGCGAGTCGAATTTCGATCGGTTTTTCGTGCACCGTCTCGAAAATTCAAAATACTGGCCATTCACGATGTATTAGTCCATGGTAAGTCGTATGAGCATGGTTTCAGGAAAAAACGCGACGGTCATAAACTTTGCGCAGAGTCGAGATTCGATCGGTTTTTCGTGCACCGTCTCGGAAATTCAAAATACTGGTCTTTCCCATCTTATTAGCCCATGAGAAGTCGTACAGGCACGCTTTCGCAAAAAAATACGACGGTCATAAACTTTGCGCGAAGTCGCGCGCGAGTCGAGTTTCGTTCGGTTTTTCGTGCACCGTCTCAGAAATTCAAAATACTGGCCATTCACGATGTATTAGCCCATTGTAAGTCATATGAGCATGGTTTCAGGAGAAACGCGACGGTCATAAACTTTGCGCAGAGTCGAGATTCGATCGGTTTTTCGTTGCACCGTCTCGGAAATTCAAAATACTGGTCTTTCCCGTCTTATTAGCCCATGAGAAGTCGTACAGGCACGCTTTTGCAAAAAAATACGACGGTCATAAACTTTGCGCGAAGTCGCGCGCGAGTCGAGTTTCGATCGGTTTTTCGTGCACCGTCTCGAAAATTCAAAATACTGGCCATTCACGATGTATTAGCCCATGGTAAGTCATATGAGCATGGTTTCAGGAGAAACGCGACGGTCATAAACTTTGCGCAGAGTCGAGATTCGATCGGTTTTTCGTGCACCGTCTCGGAAATTCAAAATACTGGTCTTTCCCGTCTTATTAGCCCATGAGAAGTCGTACAAGCATGCTTTCGCAAAAAAATACGACGGTCAAAAACTTTGCGCGAAGTCGCGCGCGAGTCGAATTTCGATCGGTTTTTCGTGCACCGTCTCGGAAATTCAAAATACTTGTCTTTCCCATCTTATTAGCCCATGAGAAGTCGTACAGGCACGCTTTCGCAACAAAATACGACGGTCATAAAATTTGCTCGAAGTCGCGCGAGAGTCGAGTTTCGATCGGTTTTTCGTGACCGTCTCGGAAATTCAAAATACTGGCCATTCACGATGTATTAGCCCATGGTAAGTCGTATGAGAATGATTTCACGAAAAAACGCGACGGTCATAAACTTTGCGCAGAGTCGAGATTCGATCGGTTTTTCGTGCACCGTCTCGGAAATTCAAAATACTGGTCTTTCCCGTCTTATTAGCCCATGAGAAGTAGTATAAGCACGCTTTCGCAAAAAAATACGACGGTCATAAACTTTGCGCGAAGTCGCGCGCGAGTCGAGTTTCGATCGGTTTTTCGTGCACCGTCTCGAAAATTCAAAATACTGGCCATTCACGATGTATTAGCCCATGGTAAGTCGTATGAGCATGGTTTCACGAAAAAACGCGACGGTCATAAACTTTGAGCAGAGTCGAGATTCGATCGGTTTTTCGTGCACCGTCTCGGAAATTCAAAATACTGGTCTTTCCCGTCTTATTAGGCCATGAGAAGTCGTACAGGCACGCTTTCGCAAAAAAATACGACGGTCATAAACTTTGCGCGAAGTCGCGCGCGAGTCGAGTTTCGATCGGTTTTTCGTGCACCGTCTCAGAAATTCAAAATATTGGCCATTCACGATGTATTAGCCCATGGTAAGTCGTATGAGCTTGGTTTCACGAAAAAACGCGACGGTCATAAACTTTGCGCAGAGTCGAGATTCGATCGGTTTTTCGTGCACCGTCTCGGAAATTCAAAATACTGGTCTTTCCCGTCTTATTAGCCCATGAGAAGTCGTACAGGCACGCTTTCGCAAAAAAATACGACGGTCATAAACTTTGCGCGAAGTCGCGCGCGAGTCGAGTTTCGATCGGTTTTTTCGTGCACCGTCTCAGAAATTCAAAATACTGGCCATTCACGATGTATTAGTCCATGGTAAGTCGTATGAGCATGGTTTCAGGAGAAAACGCGACGGTCATAAACTTTTCGCAGAGTCGAGATTCGATCGGTTTTTCGTGCACCGTCTCGGAAATTCAAAATACTGGTCTTTCCCATCTTATTAGCCCATGAGAAGTCGTACAGGCACGCTTTCGCAAAAAAATACGACGGTCATAAACTTTGCGCGAAGTCGCGCGCGAGTCGAGTTTCGTTCGGTTTTTCGTGCACCGTCTCAGAAATTCAAAATACTGGCCATTCACGATGTATTAGCCCATGGTAAGTCATATGAGCATGGTTTCAGGAGAAACGCGACGGTCATAAACTTTGCGCAGAGTCGAGATTCGATCGGTTTTTCGTGCACCGTCTCGGAAATTCAAAATACTGGTCTTTCCCGTCTTATTAGCCCATGAGAAGTCGTACAGGCACGCTTTCGCAAAAAAATACGACGGTCATAAACTTTGCGCGAAGTCGCGCGCGAGTCGAGTTTCGATCGGTTTTTCGTGCACCGTCTCAGAAATTCAAAATACTGGCCATTCACGATGTATTAGCCCATGGTAAGTCGTATGAGCTTGGTTTCACGAAAAAACGCGACGGTCATAAACTTTGCGCAGAGTCGAGATTCGATCGGTTTTTCGTGCACCGTCTCGGAAATTCAAAATACTGGTCTTTCCCGTCTTATTAGCCCATGAGAAGTCGTACAGGCACGCTTTCGCAAAAAAATACGACGGTCATAAACTTTGCGCGAAGTCGCGCGCGAGTCGAGTTTCGATCGGTTTTTCGTGCACCGTCTCAGAAATTTAAAATACTGGCCATTCACGATGTATTAGTCCATGGTAAGTCGTATGAGCATGGTTTCAGGAGAAAACGCGACGGTTATAAACTTTTCGCAGAGTCGAGATTCGATCGGTTTTTCGTGCACCGTCTCGGAAATTCAAAATACTGGTCTTTCCCGTCTTATTAGCCCATGAGAAGTCGTACAGGCACGCTTTCGCAAAAAAATACGACGGTCATAAACTTTGCGCGAAGTCGCGCGCGAGTCGAGTTTCGATCGGTTTTTCGTGCACCTTCTCGGAAATTCAAAATACTGGCCATTCACGATGTATTAGTCCATGGTAAGTCGTATGAGCATAGTTTCATGAGAAAACGCGACGGTCATAAACTTTGCGCAGAGTCGAGATTCGATCGGTTTTTCGTGCACCGTCTCGGAAATTCAAAATACTGGTCTTTCCCGTCTTATTATTTTTTTTGGTAAGTCTTTCCCGTCTTATTAGCCCATGAGAAGTCGTACAAGCATGCTTTCGCAAAAAAATACGACGGTCAAAAACTTTGCGCGAAGTCGCGCGCGAGTCGAATTTCGATCGGTTTTTCGTGCACCGTCTCGGAAATTCAAAATACTTGTCTTTCCCGTATTATTAGCCCATGAGAAGTCGTACAGGCACGCTTTCGCAAAAAAATACGACGGTCATAAACTTTGCGCGAATTCGCGCGCGAGTCGAGTTTCGATCGGTTTTTCGTGACCGTCTCGGAAATTCAAAATACTGGCCATTCACGATGTATTAGCCCATGGTAAGTCGTATGAGAATGATTTCACGAAAAAACGCGACGGTCATAAACTTTGCGCAGAGTCGAGATTCGATCGGTTTTTCGTGCACCGTCTCGGAAATTCAAAATACTGGTCTTTCCCGTCTTATTAGCCCATGAGAAGTAGTATAAGCACGCTTTCGCAAAAAAATACGACGGTCATAAACGTTGCGCGAAGTCGCGCGCGAGTCGAGTTTCGATCGGTTTTTCGTGCTCCGTCTCGAAAATTCAAAATACTGGCCATTCACGATGTATTAGCCCATGGTAAGTCGTATGAGCATGGTTTCACGAAAAAACGCGACGGTCATAAACTTTGCGCAGAGTCGAGATTCGATCGGTTTTTCGTGCACCGTCTCGGAAATTCAAAATACTGGTCTTTCCCGTCTTATTAGCCCATGAGAAGTCGTACAAGCACGCTTTCGCAAAAAAATACGACGGTGATAAACTTTCCGCGAAGTCGCGCGCGAGTCGAGTTTCGATCGGTTTTTCGTGCACCGTCTCGGAAATTCAAAATACTTGTCTTTCCCGTCTTATTATCCCATGAGAAGTCGTACAGGCACGCTTTCTCAAAAAAATACGACGGTCATAAACTTTGCGCGAAGTCGCGCGCGAGTCGAGTTTCGATCGGTTTTTCGTGCACCGTCTCAGAAATTCAAAATACTGGCTATTCACGATGTATTAGCCCATGGTAAGTCGTATGAGCATGATTTCACGAAAAAACGCGACGGACATAAACTTTGCGCAGAGTAGAGATTCGATCGGTTTTTCGGTGCACCGTCTCGGAAATTCAAAATACTGGTCTTTCCCGTCTTATTAGCCCATGAGAAGTCGTACAGTCACGCTTTCGCAAAAAAATACGACGGTCATAAACTTTGCGCGAAGTCGCGCGCGAGTCGAGTTTCGATCGGTTTTTCGTGCACCGTCTCAGAAATTCAAAATACTGGCCAATCATGATGTATTAGTCCATGGTAAGTCGTATGAGCATGGTTTCAGGAGAAAACGCGACGGTCATAAACTTTGTGCAGAGTCGAGATTCGATCGGTTTTTCGTGCACCTCTCGGAAATTCAAAATACTGGTCTTTCCCGTCTTATTAGCCCATGAGAAGTCGTACAAGCATGCTTTCGCAAAAAAATACGACGGTAAAAAACTTTGCGCGAAGTCAAGCGCGATTCGAATTTCGATCGATTTTTCGTGCACCATCTCAGAAATTCAAAATACTTGTCTTTCCCGTCTTGTTAGCCCATGAGAAGTCGTACAGGCACGCTTTCGCAAAAAAATACGACGGTCATAAACTTTGCGCGAAGTCGCGCGCGAGTCGAGTTTCGTTCGGTTTTTCGTGCACCGTCTCAGAAATTCAAAATACTGGCCATTCACGATGTATTAGCCCATTGTAAGTCATATGAGCATGGTTTCAGGAGAAACGCGACGGTCATAAACTTTGCGCAGAGTCGAGATTCGATCGGTTTTTCGTTGCACCGTCTCGGAAATTCAAAATACTGGTCTTTCCCGTCTTATTAGCCCATGAGAAGTCGTACAGGCACGCTTTCGCAAAAAAATACGACGGTCATAAACTTTGCGCGAAGTCGCGCGCGAGTCGAGTTTCGATCGGTTTTTCGTGCACCGTCTCGAAAATTCAAAATACTGGCCATTCACAATGTATTAGCCCATGGTAAGTCATATGAGCATGGTTTCAGGAGAAACGCGACGGTCACAAACTTTGCGCAGAGTCGAGATTCGATCGGTTTTTCGTGCACCGTCTCGGAAATTCAAAATACTGGTCTTTCCCGTCTTATTAGCCCATGAGAAGTCGTACAAGCATGCTTTCGCAAAAAAAATACGACGGTCAAAAACTTTGCGCGAAGTCGCGCGCGAGTCGAATTTCGATCGGTTTTTCGTGCACCGTCTCGGAAATTCAAAATACTTGTCTTTCCCATCTTATTAGCCCATGAGAAGTAGTACAGGCACGCTTTCGCAACAAAATACGACGGTCATAAAATTTGCTCGAAGTCGCACGAGAGTTGAGTTTCGATCGGTTTTTCGTGACCGTCTCGGAAATTCAAAATACTGGCCATTCACGATGTATTAGCCCATGGTAAGTCGTATGAGAATGATTTCACGAAAAAACGCGACGGTCATAAACTTTGCGCAGAGTCGAGATTCGATCGGTTTTTCGTGCACCGTCTCGGAAATTCAAAATACTGGTCTTTCCCGTCTTATTAGCCCATGAGAAGTAGTATAAGCTCGCTTTCGCAAAAAAATACGACGGTCATAAACTTTGCGCGAAGTCGCGCGCGAGTCGAGTTTCGATCGGTTTTTTCGTGCTCCGTCTCGAAAATTCAAAATACTGGCCATTCACGATGTATTAGCCCATGGTAAGTCGTATGAGCATGGTTTCACGAAAAAACGCGACGGTCATAAACTTTGCGCAGAGTCGAGATTCGATCGGTTTTTCGTGCACCGTCTCGGAAATTCAAAATACTGGTCTTTCCCGTCTTATTAGCCCATGAGAAGTCGTACAAGCACGCTTTCGCAAAAAAATACGACGGTGATAAACTTTCCGCGAAGTCGCGCGCGAGTCGAGTTTCGATCGGTTTTTCGGTGCACCGTCTCAGAAATTCAAAATACTGGCCATTCACGATGTATTAGCCCATGGTAAGTCGTATGAGCTTGGTTTCACGAAAAAACGCGACGGTCATAAACTTTGCGCAGAGTCGAGATTCGATCGGTTTTTCGTGCACCGTCTCGGAAATTCAAAATACTGGTCTTTCCCGTCTTATTAGCCCATGAGAAGTCGTACAGGCACGCTTTCGCAAAAAAATACGACGGTCATAAACTTTGCGCGAAGTCGCGCGCGAGTCGAGTTTCGATCGGTTTTTCGTGCACCGTCTCAGAAATTTAAAATACTGGCCATTCACGATGTATTAGTCCATGGTAAGTCGTATGAGCATGGTTTCAGGAGAAAACGCGACGGTCATAAACTTTTCGCAGAGTCGAGATTCGATCGGTTTTTCGTGCACCGTCTCGGAAATTCAAAATACTGGTCTTTCCCGTCTTATTAGCCCATGAGAAGTCGTACAGGCACGCTTTCGCAAAAAAATACGACGGTCATAAACTTTGCGCGAAGTCGCGCGCGAGTCGAGTTTCGATCGGTTTTTCGTGCACCTTCTCGGAAATTCAAAATACTGGCCATTCACGATGTATTAGTCCATGGTAAGTCGTATGAGCATAGTTTCATGAGAAAACGCGACGGTCATAAACTTTGCGCAGAGTCGAGATTCGATCGGTTTTTCGTGCACCGTCTCGGAAATTCAAAATACTGGTCTTTCCCGTCTTATTAGCCCATGAGAAGTCGTACAAGCATGCTTTCGCAAAAAAATACGACGGTCAAAAACTTTGCGCGAAGTCGCGCGCGAGTCGAATTTCGATCGGTTTTTCGTGCACCGTCTCGGAAATTCAAAATACTTGTCTTTCCCGTATTATTAGCCCATGAGAAGTCGTACAGGCACGCTTTCGCAAAAAAATACGACGGTCATAAACTTTGCGCGAATTCGCGCGCGAGTCGAGTTTCGATCGGTTTTTCGTGACCGTCTCGGAAATTCAAAATACTGGCCATTCACGATGTATTAGTCCATGGTAAGTCGTATGAGCATGATTTCACGAAAAAACGCGACGGTCATAAACTTTGCGCAGAGTCGAGATTCGATCGGTTTTTCGTGCACCGTCTCGGAAATTCAAAATACTGGTCTTTCCCGTCTTATTAGCCCATGAGAAGTCGTACAGGCACGCTTTCGCAAAAAAATACGACGGTCATAAACTTTGCGCGAAGTCGCGCGCGAGTCGAGTTTCGATCGGTTTTTCGTGCACCGTCTCAGAAATTTAAAATACTGGCCATTCACGATGTATTAGTCCATGGTAAGTCGTATGAGCATGGTTTCAGGAGAAAACGCGACGGTCATAAACTTTTCGCAGAGTCGAGATTCGATCGGTTTTTCGTGCACCGTCTCGGAAATTCAAAATACTGGTCTTTCCCGTCTTATTAGCCCATGAGAAGTCGTACAGGCACGCTTTCGCAAAAAAATACGACGGTCATAAACTTTGCGCGAAGTCGCGCGCGAGTCGAGTTTCGATCGGTTTTTCGTGCACCTTCTCGGAAATTCAAAATACTGGCCATTCACGATGTATTAGTCCATGGTAAGTCGTATGAGCATAGTTTCATGAGAAAACGCGACGGTCATAAACTTTTCGCAGAGTCGAGATTCGATCGGTTTTTCGGTTGCACCGTCTCGGAAATTCAAAATACTTGTCTTTCCCGTCTTATTATCCCATGAGAAGTCGTACAGGCACGCTTTCTCAAAAAAATACGACGGTCATAAACTTTGCGCGAAGTCGCGCGCGAGTCGAGTTTCGATCGGTTTTTCGTGCACCGTCTAGGAAATTCAAAATACTTGTCTTTCCCGTCTTATTAGCCCATGAGAAGTCGTACAGGCACACTTTCGCAAAAAAATACGATGGTCATAAACTTTGCGCGAAGTCGCGCGCGAGTCGAGTTTCGATCGGTTTTTCGTGCACCGTCTCAGAAATTCAAAATACTGGCCATTCACGATGTATTAGCCCATGGTAAGTCGTATGAGCTTGGTTTCACGAAAAAACGTGACGGTCATAAACTTTGCGGAGAGTCGAGATTCGATCGGTTTTTCGTGCACCGTCTCGGAAATTCAAAATACTGGTCTTTCCCGTCTTATTAGCCCATGAGAAGTCGTACAGGCACGCTTTCGCAAAGAAATACGACGGTCATAAACTTTGCGCGAAGTCGCGCTCGAGTCGAGTTTCGATCGGTTTTTCGTGCACCGTCTCAGAAATTCAAAATACTGGCTAATCATGATGTATTAGTCCATGGTAAGTCGTATGAGCATGGTTTCAGGAGAAAACGCGACGGTCATAAACTTTGTGCAGAGTCGAGATTCGATCGGTTTTTCGTGCACCTCTCGGAAATTCAAAATACTGGTCTTTCCCGTCTTATTAGCCCATGAGAAGTCGTACAAGCATGCTTTCGCAAAAAAATACGACGGTCAAAAACTTTTCGCGAAGTCACGCGCGATTCGAATTTCGATCGATTTTTCGTGCACCGTCTCAGAAATTCAAAATACTTCTCTTTCCCGTCTTGTTAGCCCATGAGAAGTCGTACAGGCACGCTTTCGCAAAAAAATACGACAGTCATAAACTTTGCTCGAAGTCACGCGCGAGTCGAGTTTCGATCGGTTTTTCGTGACCGTCTCGGAAATTCAAAATACTGGCCATTCACGATGTATTAGCCCATGGTAAGTCGTATGAGCATGATTTCACGAAAAAACGCGACGGTCATAAACTTTGCGCAGAGTCGAGATTCGATCGGTTTTTCGTGCACCGTCTCGGAAATTCAAAATACTGGTCTTTCCCGTCTTATTAGCCCATGAGAAGTCGTACAGTCACGCTTTCGCAAAAAAATACGACGGTCATAAACTTTGCGCGAAGTCGCGCGCGAGTCGAGTTTCGATCGGTTTTTCGTGCACCGTCTCGAAAATTCAAAATACTGGCCATTCACGATGTATAAGTCCATGGTAATTCGTATGAGCATGGTTTCAGGAGAAAACGCGACGGTCATAAACTTTGCGCAGAGTCGAGATTCGATCGGTTTTTCGTGCACCTCTCGGAAATTCAAAATACTGGTTTTTCCCGTCTTATTAGCCCATGAGAAGTCGTACAAGCATGCTTTCGCAAAAAAATATGACGGTCAAAAACTTTGCGAGAAGTCACGCGCGATTCGAATTTCGATCGATTTTTCGTGCACCGTCTCAGAAATTCAAAATACTTGTCTTTCCCGTCTTGTTAGCCCATGAGAAGTCGTACAGGCACGCTTTCGCAAAAAAATACGACAGTCATAAACTTTGCTCGAAGTCACGCGCGAGTCGAGTTTCGATCGGTTTTTCGTGACCGTCTCGGAAATTCAAAATACTGGCCATTCACGATGTATTAGCCGCCCATGGTAAGTCGTATGAGCATGATTTCACGAAAAAACGCGACGGACATAAACTTTGCGCAGAGTCGAGATTCGATCGGTTTTTCGTGCACCGTCTCGGAAATTCAAAATACTGGTCTTTCCCGTCTTATTAGCCCATGAGAAGTCGTACAGTCACGCTTTCGCAAAAAAATACGACGGTCATAAACTTTGCGCGAAGTCGCGCGCGAGTCGAGTTTCGATCGGTTTTTCGTGCACCGTCTCGAAAATTCAAAATACTGGCTATTCACGATGTATTAGCCCATGGTAAGTCGTATGAGCATGGTTTCACGAAAAAACGCGACGGTCATAAACTTTGCGCAGAGTCGAGATTCGATCGGTTTTTCGTGCACCGTCTCGGAAATTCAAAATACTGGTCTTTCTCGTCTTATTAGCCCATGAGAAGTCGTACAGGCACGCTTTCGCAAAAAAATACGACGGTCATAAACTTTGCGCGAAGTCGCGCGCGAGTCGAGTTTCGATCGGTTTTTCGTGCACCGTCTCGGAAATTCAAAATACCTGTCTTTCCCGTCTTATTAGCCCATGAGAAGTCGTACAGGCACGCTTTCGCAAAAAAATACAACGGTCATAAACTTTGCGCGAAGTCGCGCGCGAGTCGAGTTTCGATCGGTTTTTCGTGCACCGTCTCGGAAATTCAAAATACTGGCCATTCACGATGTATTAGCCGCCCATGGTAAGTCGTATGAGCATGATTTCACGAAAAAACGCGACGGTCATAAACTTTGCGCAGAGTCGAGATTCGATCGGTTTTTCGTGCACCGGCTCGGAAATTCAAAATACTGGTCTTTCCCGTCTTATTAGCCCATGAGAAGTCGTACAGGCACGCTTTCGCAAAAAAATACGACGTTCATAAACTTTGCGCGAAGTCGCGCGCGAGTCGAGTTTCGATCGATTTTTCGTGCACCATCTCAGAAATTCAAAATACTGGCCATTCACGATGTATTAGCCCATGGTAAGTCGTATGAGCATGGTTTTAGGAGAAAACGCGACGGTCATAAACTTTGTGCAGAGTCGAGATTCGATCGATTTTTCGTGCACCGTCTCGGAAATTCAAAATACTGGTCTTTCCCGTCTTATTAGCCCATGAGAAGTCATACAAGCACGCTTTCGCAAAAAAATACGACGGTCATAAACTTTGCGCGAAGTCGCGCGTGAGTCGAGTTTCGATCGGTTTTTCGTGCACCGTCTCGGAAATTCAAAATACTGGCCATTCACGATGTATTAGCCCATGGTAAGTCGTATGAGCATGGTTTCACGAAAAAACGCGACGGTCATATACTTTGCGCAGAGTCGAGTTTCGATCGGTTTTTCGTGCACCGTCTCGGTAATTCAAAATACTGGTCTTTCCCTTCTTATTAGCCCATGAGAAGTCGTACAGGCACGCTTTCGCAAAAAAATACGACGGTCATAAACTTTCCGCGAAGTCGCGCGCGAGTCAAGATTCGATTGGTTTTTCGTGCACCGTCTCAGAAATTCAAAATACTGGCCATTCACGATGTATTAGCCCATGGTAAGTCGTATGAGCATGGTTTCACGAAAAAACGCGACGGTCATAAACTTTGCGCAGAGTCGAGATTCGATCGATTTTTCGGTGCACCGTCTCGGAAATTCAAAATACTGGTCTTTCCCGTCTTATTAGCCCATGAGAAGTCGTACAAGCACGCTTTCGCAAAAAAATAGGACGGTGATAAACTTTCCGCGAAGTCGCGCGCGAGTCGAGTTTCGATCGGTTTTTCGTGCACCGTCTCGGAAATTCAAAATACTGGCTATTCACGATGTATTAGCCCATGGTAAGTCGTATGAGCATGGTTTCACGAAAAAACGCGACGGTCATAAACTTTGCGCAGAGTCGAGATTCGATCGGTTTTTCATGCACCGTCTCGGAAATTCAAAATACTGGTCTTTCCGTTCTTATTAGCCCATGAGAAGTCGTACAGGCATGCTTTCGCAAAAAAAATACGACGGTCATAAACTTTGCGCGAAGTCGCGCGCGAGTCGAGTTTCGATCGGTTTTTCGTGCACCGTCTCGGAAATTCAAAATACTGGCCATTCACGATGTATTAGCCCATGGTAAGTCGTATGAGCATGATTTCACGAAAAAACGCGACGGTCATAAACTTTGCGCAGAGTCGAGATTCGATCGGTTTTTCGTGCACCGTCTCGGAAATTCAAAATACTGGTCTTTCCCGTCTTATTAGCCCATGAGAAGTAGTACAAGCACGCTTTCGCAAAAAAATACGACGGTCATAAACTTCGCGCGAAGTCGCGCGCGAGTCGAGTTTCGATCGGTTTTTCGTGCACCGTCTCGAAAATTCAAAATACTGGCCATTCACGATGTATTAGCCCATGGTAAGTCGTATGAGCATGGTTTCACGAAAAAACGCGACGGTCATAAACTTTGCGCAGAGTCGAGATTCGATCGGTTTTTCGTGCACCGTCTCGGAAATTCAAAATACTGGTCTTTCCCGTCTTATTATTTTTTTGGTAAGTAAAGATATTGTATTTTGTAAAAGATTTGTACAAAGAAGCTTTGTCTACACAAGCCATAGACTAAAGCCTGAAGTCTCTTAGTGTAGTCGAGAAGATTGCACCCCACCTAAAGAAGGTGAAATGAGCACGCTTCATCAAACTCATCTCCAAGAGTAGCATAAGGAAGTTAATAAATAATAAAATGCAATAGCTAGACTGTTCTGGACTACTTGGGGATACATCACAAAATATAAGCTTTGCCCCATATATACATTACAATCTTCATCATTATTCGAGTGATTCTTGACGAATGGAAAAATTGAATCTTGTGAAAATATCTTTCTCTCTTCTTGTTAGGTGCTCTGTATTCAATTCTTGCTCCATACATGATCGTGAGTCCTGAAGAATCTCTATCAAAATTTGAGCTTTGTTCATGTTGTGACACTCAAAAATTCTGCCACACCTCTCCTTCCAAATCCACCAAATAGCACATCTGAATATAATTCGTGCTAGTTGTGTAAGAGGCCCCTTTCTTGAGAAGCTTTGCATAAGCATTTCTAATTCATGATGCAAGTTTGGCCGTGGTAGCCTTTGAAAATCAAATCGCTTCAAGATCTCCTTCCATATCCAAGATGAATAATCACAAGCAAAGTAGAGATGGTCAACACTTTCTTCATTTTGCATACACAAAGAGCACCGATTTACAATATAAATACCTCTTCGCTGCATATTGTCCATCGTAGGAAGTTTGCCGAGAAGGGCCTGCCATGTACATAAGGAATGTCGCTGTGAGCATGGACTATCCCATGTCCAACTACTTTGGATCCACTTGTTGTTTCGTCGTCTAATTTGGTTCCATGCAGATGTAGCACTAAATTTACCGTTATCATGAAGCCAAATAAGCATATCTGAAGAGTTGTTCTTGATTGTAATAGCCCTAATAGTCGGCCAAAGTAATAACATGTCAGGGGAGGTAGGGTTGGGAAGACACCAAGTACCATTGTTAATGAATTCAGAAACCTTCCAGTCTTTGGGAGCCCCCAGATCCTGTCGTACTCTATCACCAAATATCTGAAATATGCTTTTCCCATTCACCCAAGGATCATACCACATATTAATATTGGTTCCAGAAGAAATCACATAAGAAATATTGTTACGTAGCCATCTCCTTGCCTTTAGAATTCCTTTCCAAGCAGCAGAATGAGATGTTTTTGCAGATACTTCCCAGATTGATTCCTTGGTAAGGTACCTAGCAAAAACCCATTGTGACCATAAGGAAGACTTGTTTTGTAAAATATCCCATAATTGCTTTACCATACAAGCTTTATTCCAATCTCTAATATGTCGAAGATTCAGCCCCCCTTCATCCTTCGGTTTGCAAATGCTGTCCCAATTCACCATGTGCATTGCCTTACCATCTGTGCCATTCCAAAAGAAGTTCATAAGTAATTTATCAATATCATGGAGAAGCCCGGCTGGTAGAAGGAATGCATGAGACCAATAAATAGAATAAGAGGTCAACACAGATCGAATAAGTTAAAGTCGTCCAGCTTTAGAAAGAAGCCTATTTTTCCAAGAGGAAATTCTGTTCTTAATTTTTTGTATGATAGGCTGACAGGAGGCTTTGTTGATTCCAGTGGATATAAGTGGGAGACCCAAGTAAGGAACCGGTAAATTTCCTTCAGCAACTCCCAATGTTTGAGCAATATGATCCTTATTGTCAATGCAAGCACCCACATATACTTTGCTCTTTGCATGGTTTAGCTTAAGACCAGAAACTTTACCAAATTCATTAAGAATATCTGCCAGATTACTCACAGAAACTGGATCATCTCGAAGGAAGATAATAAGGTCGTCGGCAAATGTTATGTGAGAGATATAAACAGAACCATAATGTGGTACCTTAATTTTGCCATTGGAAACAGCCTCTTCTAACATACAACTGAGCCCTTCCATTGCAATGGTAAAAAGATAAGGAGATAGTGGATCACCTTGCCGAATGCCATTCTTACTCCCAAAGAAGCCAATAGGTGAACCATTAAAGAGAATTGAAAATTTTGGAGTTTCCAAGCAACATTGAATCCATTTAACCCAGTGCTGAGGGAAGCCCATATTATGGAGCATCATGTAAATAAAATCCCTATTGACTGAGTCAAAGGCCTTTCGTAAATCAGCTTTAAAACAGATCTTTTTCCCTCTTGTTTTAGAATGTAGATCCTTAACCAAATCATTAGCAAGCAGGACATTATGATGGATACTCCTCCCTTTAAGAAAAGCAGCCTGATTAGGACTAATGACCTTATTCATGACCTTTTGTAGTCTATCTGCCAGCAACTTAGAGATAACTTTATAAATAAAGTTGCACAGTGAAATAGGACGGTAGTTCTCCAATGAATCGGCTCCATCATTTTTAGGCACTAAAGAAATAAAAGTGCAATTCATTTCTTTCAGAATGTGACCTGAGGAGAAAAAATGTCGACAAGCTTTTATGACATCGTTGCCTACAATAGCCCATGCAATTTGATAAAACTCAGCTGGAAATCCATCTGGACCAGGGCTTTTGTGCTTCGGGGACTTAAAAACAACTTTCACAATTTCATCATCCGTTATTGGGGCATTAAGATGAGAGAGGGCTTCAGAATCAAGTCGTCTTGTAGGCCCAACATGAATACTATTAGGCTGTTGTTCCTGATTGAGTAAGGAATAAAAAAATTGCTCGGTGTAATTTTTAACCTCATCCAGATCCTTAATGAGATTACCATCTATACCTTTGCATTTTTTGATGCGATTAGTAGCCCTTCTGGTAGCAATAGCAGCATAGAAAAACTTCGTATTAGAATCCCCTAGAGTAAGCCAATGCTGTCGTGACTTCTGTTTCAAAAAGCATTCCTCCTGCTTCAAAGCTTGCATAAAGTTATTTCTAGCAGCAGCCTCTTTGTATATAAGATTCGCATCCAGAGGTTGAAGATTTAGCTCGCTTTGCACAGCCATAAGTTCTTTCTTGCATAACTGAACTCTGTCGTTGATATTTCCAAATGTAGTTGAATTCCACTTCTTCAGTGCTGCTTTGCATGCTTTTAGTTTTTGACATAGGATGTAAGGGGGAGAACCAAATACATTAATGTCCCAAGCTGACTTAATAACTTCGAGGAACTTTGGGTGAGAACTCCACATATTAAAAAATCTAAAAGGTTTCTTGACTCTTGGTAGTGCTTTATCTGCATGTATATGCATAATAGAGTGATCCGAAAATAACTTAGCACCGTACTCAAGAAGTGAATCTGGGAAAACTGCTAACCATTCCTGATTAATCAAACATCTGTCAAGTCGAGCCATAATTTTTCTTTCAGCAGTACTTTGATTGTTCCATGAGAACCAATCACCTACAGATTTCATGTCAGTCAATGCAGCAGTATCTATACAATCATTAAAATGTTGAAGCTGACATTCGGAAAGCACTCTACCCCCCACTTTCTCATTTGTGTATCTGACAGTATTAAAGTCACCGAGAACAACCCAAGGTACTGTAGGATAACTATTTGCAATGCTAACCAGATCACGCCATAGAGCATTCCTGTCAGACATACTGTTAGATGCATAAATACCGGTAATATTGAATTGACATCCAGTCTGTTTATCCTCTGCCTTAAGATGAATGAATTGATTAGTAGCAGAAATAAACCAAGCAGTAACAAGATTAGGATGCCATAAGACCCAAACTCGACCATAAGTATCCTGAGAATCATTAGTAAAAAGTTCTGCCTCAGGCCATATTAAATTCTTCTGAACTTGAACACGATGAGGTTTAATTTTTGTTTCCACAAGAATGACAATGTCACATGCAGCAGATCGGATTATTCTATTGAGCTCCCGACATTTCTCAGTCTTATTAAGTCCACGAACATTCCAACAGCTTATTTTCATCAATACTAGATAGAAGGAGGAGCATGCGATTTTGGGAGGACACTACCATGTCTTTCCCGTCTTATTAGCCCATGAGAAGTCGTACAAGCATGCTTTCGCAAAAAAATACGACGGTAAAAAACTTTGCGCGAAGTCGCGCGCGAGTCGAATTTCGATCGGTTTTTCGTGCACCGTCTCGGAAATTCAAAATACTTGTCTTTCCCATCTTATTAGCCCATGAGAAGTCGTACAGGCACGCTTTCGCAAAAAAATACGACGGTCATAAACTTTGCTCGAAGTCGCACGCGAGTCTAGTTTCGATCGGTTTTTCGTGACCGTCTCGGAAATTCAAAATACTGGCCATTCACGATGTATAGCCCATGGTAAGTCGTATGAGCATGATTTCACGAAAAAACGCGACGGTCATAATCTTTGCGCAGAGTCGAGATTCGATCGGTTTTTCGTGCACCGTCTCGGAAATTCAAAATACTGGTCTTTCCCGTCTTATTAGCCCATGAGAAGTAGTACAAGTATGCTTTCGCAAAAAAATACGACGGTCATAAACTTTGCGCGAAGTCGCGCGCGAGTCGAGTTTCGATCGGTTTTTCGTGCACCGTCTCGAAAATTCAAAATACTGGCCATTCACGATGTATTAGTCCATGGTAAGTCGTATGAGCATGGTTTCAGGAGAAAACGCGACGGTCATAAACTTTGCGCAGAGTCGAGATTCGATCGGTTTTTCGTGCACCGTCTCGGAAATTCAAAATACTGGTCTTTCCCGTCTTATTAGCCCATGAGAAGTAGTACAAGCACGCTTTCGCAAAAAAATACGACGGTCATAAACTTTGCGCGAAGTCGCGCGCGAGTCGAGTTTCGATCGGTTTTTTCGGTGCACCGTCTCGAAAATTCAAAATACTGGCCATTCACGATGTATCATGGTAAGTCGTATGAGCATGGTTTCACGAAAAAACGCGACGGTCATAAACTTTGCGCAGAGTCGAGATTCGATCGGTTTTTCGTGCACCGTCTCGGAAATTCAAAATACTGGTCTTTCCCGTCTTATTAGCCCATGAGAAGTCGTACAAGCATGCTTTCGCAAAAAAATACGACGGTCAAAAACTTTGCGCGAAGTCGCGCGCGAGTCGAATTTCGATCGGTTTTTCGTGCACCGTCTCGGAAATTCAAAATACTTGTCTTTCCCATCTTATTAGCCCATGAGAAGTCGTACAGGCACGCTTTCGCAAAAAAATACGACGGTCATAAAATTTGCTCGAAGACGCGCGCGAGTCGATTTTCGATCGGTTTTTCGTGACCGTCTCGGAAATTCAAAATACTGGCCATTCACGATGTATTAGCTAATGGTAAGTCGTATGAGAATGATTTCACGAAAAAAACGTCTTAAGCTAAACCATGCAAAGAGCAAAGTATACGTTGGTGCTTGCATTGAAAATAAGGATCATATTGCTCAAACATTGGGAATTGCTGAAGGAAATTTACCGGTTCCTTACTTGGGTCTTCCACTTATATCCACTGGAATCAACAAAGTCTCCTGTCAGCCTATCCTACAAAAAATTAAGAACAGAATTTCCTCTTGCAAAAATAGGCTTCTTTCTAAAGCTGGACGACTTGAACTTATTCGATCAGTGTTGATCTCTTATTCTATTTATTGGTCTCATGCATTCCTTCTACCAGTCGGGCTTCTCAATGATATTGATAAATTACTTATGAACTTCTTTTGGAATGGCACAGATGGTAAGGCAATGCATATGGTGAATTGGGACAACATTTGCAAACCGAAGGATGAAGGGGGCTTGAATCTTCGACATATTAGAGATTGGAATAAAGCTTGTATGGTAAAGCAATTATGGGATATTTTACAAAACAAGTCTTCTTTATGGTCACAATGGGTTTTTGCTAGGTACAAAACAAGTCTTCTTTATGGTCACAAGGAATCAATCTGGGAAGTATCTGCAAAAACATCTCATTCTGCTGCTTGGAAAGGAATTCCGAAGGCAAGGAGATGGCTACGTAACAATATTTCTTATGTGATTTCCTCTGGAACCAATATTAATATGTGGTATGATCCTTGGGTGAATGGGAAAAGTATATTTCAGATATTTGGTGATAGAGTACGACAGGATCTGGGGGCTCCCAAAGACTGGAAGGTTTCTGAATTCATTAACAATGGTACATGGTGTCTTCCTAACCCTACCTCCCCAGACATGTTATTACTTTGGCCGACTATTAGGGCTATTCCAATCAAGAACAACTTTTTAGATATGCTTATTTGGCTTCATGATAACGGTAAATTTAGTGCTACATCTGCGTGGAACCAAATTAGACGACGAAACAACAAGTGGATCCCAAGTAGTTGGACATGGGATAGTCCATGCTCACAGCGACATTCCTTATGTACATGGCAGGCCCTTCTCGGCAAACTTCCTACGATGGACAATATGCAGCGAAGAGGTATTTATATTGTAAATCGGTGCTCTTTGTGTATGTAAAAGGAAGAAAGTGTTGACCATCTATACTTTGCTTGTGATTATTCATCTTGGATATGGGAAGAGATCTTGAAGCGATTTGATCTTCAAAGGCTACCACGGCCAAACTTGCATCATGAACTAGAAAGGCTAATGCAAGGCTTCTCAAGAAAGGGTCCTCTTACACAACTAGCAAGAATTATATTCAGATGTGATATTTGGTGGATTTGGAAGGAGAGGTGTGGCAGAATTTTTGAGTGTCACAACATGAACAAAGCTCAAATTCTGATAGAGATTCTTCAGGACTCACGATCATGCATGGAGCAAGAATTGAATATAGAGCACCTAACAAGAAGAGAGAAAGAGATTTTCACAAGATTCAATTTTTTCATTAGTCAATAATCACTCGAATAATGATGAAGATTGTAATGTATTATGGGGCAAAGCTTATATTTTGTGATGTATCCACAAGTACTCCAGAACAGTCTAGCTATTGCTTTTTTTATTAACTTGTGCTACTCTTGGAAATGAGTTTGATGAAGTGTGCCCATTTCACCTTCTTTAGGTGGGGTACAATCTTCTCGACTACACTAAGAGACTTCAGGCTTTAGTCTATGGCTTGTGTAGACAAAGCTTCTTTGTACAAATCTTTTACAAAATACATTATCCTTACTTACCAAAAAAAAAAAGATTTCACGAAAAAACGCGACGGTCATAAACTTTGCGCAGAGTCGAGATTCGATCGGTTTTTCGTGCACCGTCTCGGAAATTCAAAATACTGGTCTTTCCCGTCTTATTAGCCCATGAGAAGTAGTACAAGCACGCTTTCGCAAAAAAATACGACGGTCATAAACTTTGCGCGAAGTCGCGCGCGAGTCGAGTTTCGATCGGTTTTTCGTGCACCGTCTCGAAAATTCAAAATACTGGCCATTCACGATGTATTAGCCCATGGTAAGTCGTATGAGCAAGGTTTCACGAAAAAACGCGACGGTCATAAACTTTGCGCAGAGTCGAGATTCGATCGGTTTTTCGTGCACCGTCTCAGAAATTCAAATACTGGTCTTTCCCGTCTTATTAGGCCATGAGAAGTAGTACAGGCACGCTTTCGCAAAAAAATACGACGGTCATAAACTTTGCGCGAAGTCGCGCGCGAGTCGAGTTTCGATCGGTTTTTCGTGCACCGTCTCAGAAATTCAAAATACTGGCCATTCACGATGTATTAGCCCATGGTAAGTCGTATGAGCTTTTTTTTTTTGGTAAGTAAAGATAATCTATTTTGTAAAAGATTTGTACAAAGAAGCTTTGTCTACACAAGCCATAGACTAAAGCCTGAAGTCTCTTAGTGTAGTCGAGAAGATTGCACCCCACCTAAAGAAGGTGAAATGGGCACGCTTCATCAAACTCATCTCCAAGAATAGCATAAGGAAGTTAATAAATAATAAAATGCAATAGCTAGACTGTTCTGGACTACTTGTGGATACATCACAAAATATAAGCTTTGCCCCATATAATACATTACAATCTTCATCATTATTCGAGTGATTCTTGACGAATGGAAAAATTGAATCTTGTGAAAATATCTTTCTCTCTTCTTGTTAGGTGCTCTGTATTCAATTCTTGCTCCATACATGATCGTGAGTCCTGAAGAATCTCTATCAGAATTTGAGCTTTGTTCATGTTGTGACACTCAAAAATTCTGCCACACCTCTCCTTCCAAATCCACCATATAGCACATCTGAATATAATTCTTGCTAGTTGTGTAAGAGGCCCCTTTCTTGAGAAGCTTTGCATAAGCATTTCTAATTCATGATGCAGGTTTGGCCGTGGTAGCCTTTGAAAATCAAATCGCTTCAAGATCTCCTTCCATATCCAAGATGAATAATCACAAGCAAAGTAGAGATGGTCAACACTTTCTTCATTTTGCATACACAAAGAGCACCGATTTACAATATAAATACCTCTTCGCTGCATATTGTCCATCGTAGGAAGTTTGCCGAGAAGGGCCTGCCATGTACATAAGGAATGTCGCTGTGAGCATGGACTATCCCATGTCCAACTACTTTGGATCCACTTGTTGTTTCGTCGTCTAATTTGGTTCCATGCAGATGTAGCACTAAATTTACCGTTATCATGAAGCCAAATAAGCATATCTGAAGAGTTGTTCATGATTGGAATAGCCCTAATAGTCGGCCAAAGTAATAACATGTCAGGGGAGGTAGGGTTGGGAAGACACCAAGTACCATTGTTAATGAATTCAGAAACCTTCCAGTCTTTGGGAGCCCCCAGATCCTGTCGTACTCTATCACCAAATATCTGAAATATACTTTTCCCATTCACCCAAGGATCATACCACATATTAATATTGGTTCCAGAAGAAATCACATAAGAAATATTGTTACGTAGCCATCGCCTTGCCTTCAGAATTCCTTTCCAACAGAAGAATGAGATGTTTTTGCAGATGTTTCCCAGATTGATTCCTTAGTTAGGTACCTAGCAAAAACCCATTGTGACCATAAGGAAGACTTGTTTTGTAAAATATCCCATAATTGCTTTACCATACAAGCTTTATTCCAATCTCTAATATGTCGAAGATTCAGCCCCCCTTCATCCTTCGGTTTGCAAATGCTGTCCCAATTCACCATGTGCATTACCTTACCATCTGTGCCATTCCAAAAGAAGTTCATAAGTAATTTATCAATATCATGAAGAAGCCCGGCAGGTAGAAGGAATGCATGAGACCAATAAATAGAATAAGAGATCAACACGGATCGAATAAGTTCAAGTCGTCCAGCTTTAGAAAGAAGCCTATTTTTCCAAGAGGAAATTCTGTTCTTAATTTTTTGTATAATAGGCTGACAGGAGGCTTTGTTGATTCCAGTGGATATAAGTGGGAGACCCAAGTAAGGAACCGGTAAATTTCCTTCAGCAACTCCCAATGTTTGAGCAATATGATCCTTATTGTCAATGCAAGCACCCACATATACTTTGCTCTTTGCATGGTTTAGCTTAAGACCAGAAACTTTACCAAATTCATTAAGAATATCTGCCAGATTACTCACAGAAACTGGATCATCTCGAAGGAAGATAATAAGGTCATCGGCAAATGTTATGTGAGAGATATAAACAGAACCATAATGTGGTACCTTAATTTTGCCATTGGAAACAGCCTCTTCTAACATACAACTGAGCCCTTCCATTGCAATGGTAAAAAGATAAGGAGATAGTGGATCGCCTTGCCGAATGCCATTCTTACTCCCAAAGAAGCCAATAGGTGAACCATTAAAGAGAATTGAAAATTTTGGAGTTTCCAAGCAACATTGAATCCATTTAACCCAGTGCTGAGGGAAGCCCATATTATGGAGCATCATGTAAATAAAATTCCTATTGACTGAGTCAAAGGCCTTTCGTAAATCAGCTTTGTCGTACAGGCACGCTTTCGCAAAAAAATACGACGGTCATAAACTTTGCACGAATTCGCGCGCGAGTCGAGTTTCGATCGATTTTTCGTGACCGTCTCGGAAATTCAAACTAGTGGCCATTCACGATGTATTAGCCCATGGTAAGTCGTATGAGCATGATTTCACGAAAAAACGCGACGGTCATAAACTTTGCGCAGAGTCGAGATTCGATCGGTTTTTCGTGCACCGTCTCGGAAATTCAAAATACTGGTCTTTCCCGTCTTATTAGCCCATGAGAAGTCGTACAGTCACGCTTTCGCAAAAAAATACGACGGTCATAAACTTTGCGCGAAGTCGCGCGCGAGTCGAGTTTCGATCGGTTTTTCGGTGCACCGTCTCGAAAATTCAAAATACTGGCCATTCACGATGTATTAGCCCATGGTAAGTCGTATGAGCATGGTTTCACGAAAAAACGCGACGGTCATAAACTTTGCGCAGAGTCGAGATTCGATCGGTTTTTCGTGCACCGTCTCGGAAATTCAAAATACTGGTCTTTCCCGTCTTATTAGCCCATGAGAAGTCGTACAGGCACGCTTTCGCAAAAAAATACGACGGTCATAAACTTTGCGCGAAGTCGCGCGCGAGTCGAGTTTCGATCGGTTTTTTCGTGCTCCGTCTCGGAAATTCAAAATACTTGTCTTTCCCGTCTTATTAGCCCATGAGAAGTCGTACAGGCACGCTTTCGCAAAAAAATACGATGGTCATAAACTTTGCGCGAAGTCGCGCGCGAGTCGAGTTTCGATCGGTTTTTCGTGCACCGTCTCGGAAATTCAAAATACTTGTCTTTCCCGTCTTATTAGCCCATGAGAAGTCGTACAGGCACGCTTTCGCAAAAAAATACGATGGTCATAAACTTTGCGCGAAGTCGCGCGCGAGTCGAGTTTCGATTGGTTTTTCGTGCACCGTCTCAGAAATTCAAAATACTGGCCATTCACGATGTATTAGCCCATGGTAAGTCGTATGAGCTTGGTTTCACGAAAAAACGCGACGGTCATAAACTTTGCGCAGAGTCGAGATTCGATCGGTTTTTCGTGCACCGTCTCGGAAATTCAAAATACTGGTCTTTCCCGTCTTATTAGCCCATGAGAAGTCGTACAGGCACGCTTTCGCAAAAAAATACGACGGTCATAAACTTTGCGCGAAGTCGCGTGCGAGTCGAGTTTCGATCGGTTTTTCGTGCACCGTCTCAGAAATTCAAAATACTGGCCAATCACGATGTATTAGTCCATGGTAAGTCGTATGTGAATGGTTTCAGGAGAAAACGCGACGGTCATAAACTTTGCGCAGAGTCGAGATTCGATCGGTTTTTCGTGCACCGTCTTGGAAATTCAAAATACTGGTCTTTCCCGTCTTATTAGCCCATGAGAAGTCGTACAAGCATGCTTTCGCAAAAAAATACGACGGTCAAAAACTTTGCGCGAAGTCGCGCGCGATTCGAATTTCGATCGATTTTTCGTGCACCGTCTCGGAAATTCAATATACTTGTCTTTCCCGTCTTATTAGCCCATGAGAAGTCGTACAGGCACGCTTTCGCAAAAAAATACGACAGTCATAAACTTTGCTCGAAGTCGCGCGCGAGTCGAGTTTCGACCATTTTTTCGTGACCGTCTCGGAAATTCAAAATACTGGCCATTCACGATGTATTAGCCCATGGTAAGTCGTATGAGCATGATTTCACGAAAAAACGCGACGGTCATAAACTTTGCGCAGAGTCGAGATTCGATCGGTTTTTCGTGCACCGTCTCGGAAATTCAAAATACTGGTCTTTCCCGTCTTATTAGCCCATGAAAAGTCGTACAAGCATGCTTTCGCAAAAAAATACGACGGTCAAAAACTTTGCGCGAAGTCGCGCGCGATTCGAATTTCGATCGATTTTTCGTGCACCGTCTCGGAAATTCAAAATACTTGTCTTTCCCGTCTTATTAGCCCATGAGAAGTCGTACAGGCACGCTTTCGCAAAAAAATACGACAGTCATAAACTTTGCTCGAAGTCGCGCGCGAGTCGAGTTTCGACCATTTTTTCGTGACCGTCTCGGAAATTCAAAATACTGGCCATTCACGATGTATTAGCCCATGGTAAGTCGTATGAGCATGATTTCACGAAAAAACGCGACGGTCATAAACTTTGCGCAGAGTCGAGTTTCGATCGGTTTTTCGTGCACCGTCTCGAAAATTCAAAATACTGGCCATTCACGATGTATTAGCCCATGGTAAGTCGTATGAGCATGTTTTCATGAAAAAACGCGATGGTCATAAACTTTGAGCAGAGTCAAGATTCGATCGGTTTTTCGTGCACCGTCTCGGAAATTCAAAATACTGGTCTTTCCCGTCTTATTAGCCCATGAGAAGTCGTACAGGCATGCATTCGCAAAAAAAATACGACGGTCATAAACTTTGCGCGAAGTCGCGCGCTAGTCGAGATTCGATCGGTTTTTCGTGCACCGTCTCGGAAATTCAAAATACTGGTCTTTCCCGTCTTATTAGCCCATGAGAAGTCGTACAGGCATGCATTCGCAAAAAAATACGACGGTCATAAACTTTGCGCGAAGTCGCGCGCTAGTCGAGTTTCGATCGGTTTTTCGTGCACCGTCTCGGAAATTCAAAATACTTGTCTTTCCCGTCTTATTAGCCCATGAGAAGTCGTACAGGCACGCTTTCGCAAAAAAATACGATGGTCATAAACTTTGCGCGAAGTCGCGCGCGAGTCGAGTTTCGATCGGTTTTTCGTGCACCGTCTCGGAAACTCAAAATACTTGTCTTTCCCGTCTTATTAGCCCATGAGAAGTCATACAGGAACACTTTCGCAAAAAAATACGATGGTCATAAACTTTGCGCGAAGTCGCGCGCGAGTCGAGTTTCGATCGGTTTTTCATGCACCGTCTCGGAAATTCAAAATACTGGTCTTTCCCGTCTTATTAGCCCATGAGAAGTCGTACAAGCATGCTTTCGCAAAAAAATACGACGGTCAAAGACTTTGCTCGAAGTCGCGCGCGAGTCGAATTTCGATCGGTTTTTCGTGCACCGTCTCGGAAATTCAAAATACTTGTCTTTCCCGTCTTATTAGCCCATGAGAAGTCGTACAGGCACGCTTTCGCAAAAAAATACGACGGTTATAAACTTTGCTCGAAGTTGCGCGCGAGTCGAGTTTCGATCGGTTTTTCGTGACCGTCTCGGAAATTCAAAATACTGGCCATTCACGATGTACTAACCCATGGTAAGTCGTATGAGCATGATTTCACGAAAAAAACGCGACGGTCATAAACTTTGCGCAGAGTCGAGATTCGATCGGTTTTTCGTGCACCGTCTCGGAAATTCAAAATACTGGTCTTTCCCGTCTTATTAGCCCATGAGAAGTAGTACAAGCACGCTTTCGCAAAAAAATACGACGTTCATAAACTTTGCGCGAAGTCGCGCGCGAGTCATGTTTCGATCGGTTTTTCGTGCACCGTCTCGAAAATTCAAAATACTGGCCATTCACGATGTATTAGCCCATGGTAAATCGTATGAGCATGGTTTCACGAAAAAATGCGACGGTCATAAACTTTGCGCAGAGTCGAGATTCGATCGGTTTTTCGTGCACCGTCTCGGAAATTCAAAATACTGGTCTTTCCCGTCTTATTAGGCAATGAGAAGTCGTACAGGCACGCTTTCGCAAAAAAATACGACGGATATAAACTTTGCGCGAAGTCGCGCGCGAGTCGAGTTTCGATCGGTTTTTCGTGCACCGTCTCGGAAATTCAAAATACTTGTCTTTCCCGTCTTATTAGCCCATGAGAAGTCGTACAGGCACGCTTTCGCAAAAAAATACGATGGTCATAAACTTTGCGCGAAGTCGCGCGCGAGTCGAGTTTCGATCGGTTTTTCGTGCACCGTCTCGGAAATTCAAAATACTTGTCTTTCCCGTCTTATTAGCCCATGAGAAGTCGTACAGGCACGCTTTCGCAAAAAAATACGATGGTCATAAACTTTGCGCGAAGTCGCGCGCGAGTCGAGTTTCGATTGGTTTTTCGTGCACCGTCTCAGAAATTCAAAATACTGGCCATTCACGATGTATTAGCCCATGGTAAGTCGTATGAGCTTGGTTTCACGAAAAAACGCGACGGTCATAAACTTTGCGCAGAGTCGAGATTCGATCGGTTTTTCGTGCACCGTCTCGGAAATTCAAAATACTGGTCTTTCCCGTCTTATTAGCCCATGAGAAGTCGTACAGGCACGCTTTCG
Organism: Ensete ventricosum; assembly: GCA_029747655.1. Classification (NCBI taxonomy): domain Eukaryota; kingdom Viridiplantae; phylum Streptophyta; class Magnoliopsida; order Zingiberales; family Musaceae; genus Ensete; species Ensete ventricosum. The sequence continues at coordinate 25,534,142 of JAQQAF010000004.1, read as the reverse complement.
CAAAAAAATACGACGGTCATAAACTTTGCGCGAAGTCGCGTGCGAGTCGAGTTTCGATCGGTTTTTCGTGCACCGTCTCAGAAATTCAAAATACTGGCCAATCACGATGTATTAGTCCATGGTAAGTCGTATGTGAATGGTTTCAGGAGAAAACGCGACGGTCATAAACTTTGCGCAGAGTCGAGATTCGATCGGTTTTTCGTGCACCGTCTCGGAAATTCAAAATACTGGTCTTTCCCGTCTTATTAGCCCATGAGAAGTCGTACAAGCATGCTTTCGCAAAAAAATACGACGGTCAAAAACTTTGCGCGAAGTCGCGCGCGATTCGAATTTCGATCGATTTTTCGTGCACCGTCTCGGAAATTCAATATACTTGTCTTTCCCGTCTTATTAGCCCATGAGAAGTCGTACAGGCACGCTTTCGCAAAAAAATACGACAGTCATAAACTTTGCTAGAAGTCGCGCGCGAGTCGAGTTTCGACCATTTTTTCGTGACCGTCTCGGAAATTCAAAATACTGGCCATTCACGATGTATTAGCCCATGGTAAGTCGTATGAGCATGATTTCACGAAAAAACGCGACGGTCATAAACTTTGCGCAGAGTCGAGATTCGATCGGTTTTTCGTGCACCGTCTCGGAAATTCAAAATACTGGTCTTTCCCGTCTTATTAGCCCATGAGAAGTCGTACAAGCATGCTTTCGCAAAAAAATACGACGGTCAAAAACTTTGCGCGAAGTCGCGCGCGATTCGAATTTCGATCGATTTTTCGTGCACCGTCTCGGAAATTCAAAATACTTGTCTTTCCCGTCTTATTAGCCCATGAGAAGTCGTACAGGCACGCTTTCGCAAAAAAATACGACAGTCATAAACTTTGCTCGAAGTCGCGCGCGAGTCGAGTTTCGACCATTTTTTCGTGACCGTCTCGGAAATTCAAAATACTGGCCATTCACGATGTATTAGCCCATGGTAAGTCGTATGAGCATGATTTCACGAAAAAACGCGACGGTCATAAACTTTGCGCAGAGTCGAGTTTCGATCGGTTTTTCGTGCACCGTCTCGAAAATTCAAAATACTGGCCATTCACGATGTATTAGCCCATGGTAAGTCGTATGAGCATGTTTTCATGAAAAAACGCGATGGTCATAAACTTTGAGCAGAGTCAAGATTCGATCGGTTTTTCGTGCACCGTCTCGGAAATTCAAAATACTGGTCTTTCCCGTCTTATTAGCCCATGAGAAGTCGTACAGGCATGCATTCGCAAAAAAATACGACGGTCATAAACTTTGCGCGAAGTCGCGCGCTAGTCGAGATTCGATCGGTTTTTCGTGCACCGTCTCGGAAATTCAAAATACTGGTCTTTCCCGTCTTATTAGCCCATGAGAAGTCGTACAGGCATGCATTCGCAAAAAAATACGACGGTCATAAACTTTGCGCGAAGTCGCGCGCTAGTCGAGTTTCGATCGGTTTTTCGTGCACCGTCTCGGAAATTCAAAATACTTGTCTTTCCCGTCTTATTAGCCCATGAGAAGTCGTACAGGCACGCTTTCACAAAAAAATACGATGGTCATAAACTTTGCGCGAAGTCGCGCGCGAGTCGAGTTTCGATCGGTTTTTCGTGCACCGTCTCGGAAACTCAAAATACTTGTCTTTCCCGTCTTATTAGCCCATGAGAAGTCATACAGGCACACTTTCGCAAAAAAATACGATGGTCATAAACTTTGCGCGAAGTCACGCGCGAGTCGAGTTTCGATCGGTTTTTCATGCACCGTCTCGGAAATTCAAAATACTGGTCTTTCCCGTCTTATTAGCCCATGAGAAGTCGTACAAGCATGCTTTCGCAAAAAAATACGACGGTCAAAAACTTTGCGCGAAGTCGCGCGCGATTCGAATTTCGATCGATTTTTCGTGCACCGTCTCGGAAATTCAATATACTTGTCTTTCCCGTCTTATTAGCCCATGAGAAGTCGTACAGGCACGCTTTCGCAAAAAAATACGACAGTCATAAACTTTGCTAGAAGTCGCGCGCGAGTCGAGTTTCGACCATTTTTTCGTGACCGTCTCGGAAATTCAAAATACTGGCCATTCACGATGTATTAGCCCATGGTAAGTCGTATGAGCATGATTTCACGAAAAAACGCGACGGTCATAAACTTTGCGCAGAGTCGAGATTCGATCGGTTTTTCGTGCACCGTCTCGGAAATTCAAAATACTGGTCTTTCCCGTCTTATTAGCCCATGAGAAGTCGTACAAGCATGCTTTCGCAAAAAAATACGACGGTCAAAAACTTTGCGCGAAGTCGCGCGCGATTCGAATTTCGATCGATTTTTCGTGCACCGTCTCGGAAATTCAAAATACTTGTCTTTCCCGTCTTATTAGCCCATGAGAAGTCGTACAGGCACGCTTTCGCAAAAAAATACGACAGTCATAAACTTTGCTCGAAGTCGCGCGCGAGTCGAGTTTCGACCATTTTTTCGTGACCGTCTCGGAAATTCAAAATACTGGCCATTCACGATGTATTAGCCCATGGTAAGTCGTATGAGCATGATTTCACGAAAAAACGCGACGGTCATAAACTTTGCGCAGAGTCGAGTTTCGATCGGTTTTTCGTGCACCGTCTCGAAAATTCAAAATACTGGCCATTCACGATGTATTAGCCCATGGTAAGTCGTATGAGCATGTTTTCATGAAAAAACGCGATGGTCATAAACTTTGAGCAGAGTCAAGATTCGATCGGTTTTTCGTGCACCGTCTCGGAAATTCAAAATACTGGTCTTTCCCGTCTTATTAGCCCATGAGAAGTCGTACAGGCATGCATTCGCAAAAAAATACGACGGTCATAAACTTTGCGCGAAGTCGCGCGCTAGTCGAGATTCGATCGGTTTTTCGTGCACCGTCTCGGAAATTCAAAATACTGGTCTTTCCCGTCTTATTAGCCCATGAGAAGTCGTACAGGCATGCATTCGCAAAAAAATACGACGGTCATAAACTTTGCGCGAAGTCGCGCGCTAGTCGAGATTCGATCGGTTTTTCGTGCACCGTCTCGGAAATTCAAAATACTGGTCTTTCCCGTCTTATTAGCCCATGAGAAGTCGTACAGGCATGCATTCGCAAAAAAATACGACGGTCATAAACTTTGCGCGAAGTCGCGCGCTAGTCGAGTTTCGATCGGTTTTTCGTGCACCGTCTCGGAAATTCAAAATACTTGTCTTTCCCGTCTTATTAGCCCATGAGAAGTCGTACAGGCACGCTTTCGCAAAAAAATACGATGGTCATAAACTTTGCGCGAAGTCGCGCGCGAGTCGAGTTTCGATCGGTTTTTCGTGCACCGTCTCGGAAACTCAAAATACTTGTCTTACCCGTCTTATTAGCCCATGAGAAGTCATACAGGCACACTTTCGCAAAAAAATACGATGGTCATAAACTTTGCGCGAAGTCGCGCGCGAGTCGAGTTTCGATCGGTTTTTCATGCACCGTCTCGGAAATTCAAAATACTGGTCTTTTCCGTCTTATTAGCCCATGAGAAGTCGTACAAGCATGCTTTCGCAAAAAAATACGACGGTCAAAAACTTTGCTCGAAGTCGCGCGCGAGTCGAATTTCGATCGGTTTTTCGTGCACCGTCTCGGAAATTCAAAATACTTGTCTTTCCCGTCTTATTAGCCCATGAGAAGTCGTACAGGCACGCTTTCGCAAAAAAATACGACGGTTATAAACTTTGCTCGAAGTTGCGCGCGAGTCGAGTTTCGATCGGTTTTTCGTGACCGTCTCGGAAATTCAAAATACTGGCCATTCACGATGTACTAACCCATGGTAAGTCGTATGAGCATGATTTCACGAAAAAACGCGACGGTCATAAACTTTGCGCAGAGTCGAGATTCGATCGGTTTTTCGTGCACCGTCTCGGAAATTCAAAATACTGGTCTTTCCCGTCTTATTAGCCCATGAGAAGTAGTACAAGCACGCTTTCGCAAAAAAATACGACGTTCATAAACTTTGCGCGAAGTCGCGCGCGAGTCATGTTTCGATCGGTTTTTCGTGCACCGTCTCGAAAATTCAAAATACTGGCCATTCACGATGTATTAGCCCATGGTAAATCGTATGAGCATGGTTTCACGAAAAAATGCGACGGTCATAAACTTTGCGCAGAGTCGAGATTCGATCGGTTTTTCGTGCACCGTCTCGGAAATTCAAAATACTGGTCTTTCCCGTCTTATTAGGCAATGAGAAGTCGTACAGGCACGCTTTCGCAAAAAAATACGACGGATATAAACTTTGCGCGAAGTCGCGCGCGAGTCGAGTTTCGATCGGTTTTTCGTGCACCGTCTCGGAAATTCAAAATACTTGTCTTTCCCGTCTTATTAGCCCATGAGAAGTCGTACAGGCACGCTTTCGCAAAAAAATACGATGGTCATAAACTTTGCGCGAAGTCGCGCGCGAGTCGAGTTTCGATCGGTTTTTCGTGCACCGTCTCGGAAATTCAAAATACTTGTCTTTCCCGTCTTATTAGCCCATGAGAAGTCGTACAGGCACGCTTTCGCAAAAAAATACGATTGTCATGAACTTTGCGCGAAGTCGCGCGCGAGTCGAGTTTCGATCGGTTTTTCGTGTACCGTCTCGGAAATTCAAAATACTTGTCTTTCCCGTCTTATTAGCCCATGAGAAGTCGTACAGGCACGCTTTCGCAAAAAAATACGACAGTTATAAACTTTGCTCGAAGTCACGCGCGAGTCGAGTTTCGATCGGTTTTTCGTGACCGTCTCGGAAATTCAAAATACTTGTCTTTCCCGTCTTATTAGCCCATGAGAAGTCGTACAGGCACGCTTTAGCAAAAAAATACGATGGTCATACACTTTTCGCGAAGTCGCGCGCGAGTCGAGTTTCGATTGGTTTTTCGTGCACCGTCTCGGAAATTCAAAATACTGGCTATTCACGATGTATTAGCCCATGGTAAGTCATGTGAGCATGGTTTCACGAAAAAACTAGACGGTCATAAACTTTTTTTTGGTAAGTAAAGATAATGTATTTTGTAAAAGATTTGTACAAAGAAGCTTTGTCTACACAAGCCATAGACTAAAGCCTGAAGTTTGCACAGAGTCGAGTTTCGATCGGTTTTTCGTGCACCGTCTCGGAAATTCAAAATACTGGTCTTTCCCGTCTTATTAGCCCATGAGAAGTTATACAAGCACGCTTTCGCAAAAAAATATGACGGTCAAAAACTTTGCGCGAAGTCGCGCGCGAGTCGAGTTTCGATCGGTTTTTCGTGCACAGTCTCGGAAATTCAAAATACTTGTCTTTCCCGTCTTATTAGCCCATGAGAAGTCGTACAGGCACGCTTTCACAAAAAAATACGACGGTCATAATCTTTGCGCGAAGTTGCGCGCGAGTCGAGTTTCGATCGGTTTTTTGTGAACCGTCTCGGAAATTCAAAATACTGGCCATTCACGATGTATTAGCCCATGGTAAGTCGTATGAGCTTGGTTTCACGAAAAAACGCGACGGTCATAAACTTTGCGCAGAGTCGAGATTCGATCGGTTTTTCGTGCACCGTCTCGGAAATTAAAAATACTGGTCTTTCCTTTCTAATTAGCCCATGAGAAGTCGTACAGGCACGCTTTCGCAAAAAAATACGACGGTCATAAACTTTTTTGCGAAATCGCGCGCGAGTCGTGTTTCGATCGGTTTTTCGTGCACCGTCTCGGAAATTCAAAATACTGGCCATTCACGATGTATTAGTCCATGGTAAGTCGTATGAGCATGGTTTCACGAGAAAACACGACGGTCATAAACTTTGCGCAGAGTCGAGATTCGATCGGTTTTTCGTGCACCGTCTCGGAAATTCAAAATACTGGTCTTTCCCGTCTTATTAGCCCATGAGAAGTAGTACAAGCACGCTTTCGAAAAAAATACGACGGTCATAAACTTTGCGCAGAGTTGAGATTCGATCGGTTTTTCGTGCACCGTCTCGGAAATTCAAAATACTGGTCTTTCCCTTCTAATTAGCCCATGAGAAGTCGTACAGGCACGCTTTCGCAAAAAAATACGACGGTCATAAACTTTGCGCGAAGTCGCGCGCGAGTCGAGTTTCGATCGGTTTTTCGTGCACCATCTCGGAAATTCAAAATACTGGCCATTCACGATTTATTAGCCCATGGTAAGTCGTATGAGCATGGTTTCTCGAGAAAACGCGACAGTCATAAACTTTGCGCAGAGTCGAGATTCGATTGGTTTTTCGTGCACCGTCTCGGAAATTCAAAATACTGGTCTTTCCCGTCTTATTAGCCCATGAGAAGTCGTACAAACACGCTTTCGTAAAAAAATACGACGGTCAAAAACTTTGCACGAAGTCGCGCGCGAGTCGAGTTTCGATCGGTTTTTCGTGCACCGTCTCGGAAATTCAAAATACTTGTCTTTCCGGTCTTATTAGCCCATGAGAAGTCGTACTGGCACGCTTTCGCAAAAAAATACGACGGTCATAAACTTTGCGCGAAGTCGCGCGCGAGTCGAGTTTCGATCGGTTTTTCGTGCACCGTCTCAGAAATTCAAAATACTGACCATTCACGAGGTATTAGCCCATGGTAAGTCGTATGAGCTTGGTTTCACGAAAAAACACGACGGTCATAAACTTTGCGCAAAGTCAAGATTCGATCGGTTTTTCGTGCACCGTCTCGGAAATTCAAAATACTGGTCTTTCCTGTCTTATTAGCCCATGAGAAGTCATACAAGCACGCTTTCGTAAAAAAATACGACGGTCAAAAACTTTGCGCGAAGTCGCGCGCGAGTCGAGTTTCGATCGGTTTTTCGTGCACCGTCTCGGAAATTCAAAATACTTGTCTTTCCGGTCTTATTAGCCCATGAGAAGTCGTACAGGCACGCTTTCGCAAAAAAATACGACGGTCATAAACTTTGCGCGAAGTCGAGCACGAGTCGAGTTTCGATCGGTTTTTCGTGCACTGTCTCGGAAATTCAAAATACTGGCCATTCACGATGTATTAGCCCATGGTAAGTCGTATGTGCATGGTTTCTCGAGAAAACACGACGGTCATAAACTTTGCGCACAGCCGAGATTCGATCGGTTTTTTCGTGCACCGTCTCGGAAATTCAAAATACAGGTCTTTCCCGTCTTATTAGCCCATGAGAAGTCGTACAAGCACGCATTCGTAAAAAAATACGACGGTCAAAAACTTTGCAAGAAGTCGCGCGCGAGTCGAGTTTCGATCGGTTTTTCTTGCACCGTCTCGGAAATTCAAAATACTTGTCTTTCCGGTCTTATTAGGCCATGAGAAGTAGTACAGGCACGCTTTCGCAAAAAAATACGACGGTCATAAACTTTGCGCGAAGTCGCGCGCGAGTCGAGTTTCGATCGGTTTTTCGTGCACCGTCTCAGAAATTCAAAATACTGGCCATTCACGAGGTATTAGCCCATGGTAAGTCGTATGAGCTTGGTTTCACGAAAAAACACGACGGTCATAAACTTTGCGCAAAGTCAAGATTCGATCGGTTTTTCGTGCACCGTCTCGGAAATTCAAAATACTGGTCTTTCCCGTCTTATTAGCCCATGAGAAGTAGTACAAGCAGGCTTTCGCAAAAAAATACGACGGTCATAAACTTTGCGCGAATTCGCGCGCGAGTCGGGTTTCGATCGGTTTTTCGTGCACCGTCTCGGAAATTCAAAATACTGGCCATTCACGATGTATTAGCCTATGGTAAGTCGGATGAGCATGGTTTCACGAAAAAACGCGACGGTCATAAACTTTGCGCAGAGTCGAGATTCGATCGGTTTTTCGTGCACCGTCTCGGAAATTCAAAATACTGGTCTTTCCCGTCTTATTAGCCCATGAGAAGTCGTACAGGCACGCTTTCGCAAAAAATTACAACGGTCATAAACTTTGCGCGAAGTCGCGCGCGAGTCGAGTTTCGATCAGTTTTTCGTGCACCGTCTCAGAAATTTAAAATACTGGCCATTCACGATGTATTAGCCATGGTAAGTCGTAGGAGTATGGTTTTAGGAGAAAACGCGACGGTCATAAACATTGCGCAGAGTCGAGATTCGATCGGTTTTTCGTGCACCGTCTCGGAAATTCAAAATACTGGTCTTTCCCGTCTTATTAGCCCATGAGAAGTCGTACAAGCACGCTTTCGCAAAAAAATACGACGGTCAAAAACATTGCGCAGAGTCGAGTTTCGATCGGTTTTTCGTGCACCGTCTCGGAAATTCAAAATACTTGTCTTTCCCGTCTTATTAGCCCATGAGAAGTCGTACAGGCACGCTTTCGCAAAACAATACGACGGTCATAAACTTTGCGCGAAGTCGCGCGCGAGTCGAGTTTCGATCGGTTTTTCGTGCACCGTCTCGGAAATCCCATGGTAAGTCGGATTAGCATGGTTTCACGAAAAAACGCGACGGTCATAAACTTTGCGCAGAGTCGAGATTCGATCGGTTTTTCGTGCACCATCTCGGAAATTCAAAATACTGGTCTTTCCCGTCTTATTAGCACATTAGAAGTCGTACAGGCACGCTTTCGCAAAAAAATACGACGGTCATAAACTTTGCGCGAAGTCGCGCGCGAGTCGAGTTTCGATCGGTTTTTCGTGCACCGTCTCAGAAATTCAAAATTCTGGCCATTCACGATGTATTAGCCCATGGTAAGTCGTATGAGCATGGTTTCAGGAGAAAACGCGACGGTCATAAACTTTGCGCAGAGTCGAGATTCGATCGGTTTTTCGTGCACCGTCTCGGAAATTCAAAATACTGGTCTTTACCGTCTTATTAGCCCATGAGAAGTCGTACAAGCATGGTTTCGCAAAAAAATACGACGGTCAAAAACTTTGCGCGAAGTCGCGCGCGAGTCGAGTTTCGATCGGTTTTTCGTGCACCGTCTCAGAAATTCAAAATACTGGCCATTCACGAGGTATTAGACCATGGTAAGTCGTATGAGCTTGGTTTCACGAAAAAACGCGACGGTCATAAACTTTGCGCAGAGTCGAGATTCGATCGGTTTTTCGTGCACCGTCTCGGAAATTCAATATACTGGTCTTTCCCGTCTTATTAGCCCATGAGAAGTCGTACAGGCACGCTTTCGCAAAAAAATACGACGGACATAAACTTTCCGCGAAGTCGCGCGCGAGTCGAGTTTCGATCGGTTTTTCGTGCACCGTTTCAGAAATTCAAAATACTGGCCATTAACGATGTATTAGCCCATGGTAAGTCATATGAGCATGGTTTCAGGAGAAAACGCGACGGCTAGATTCGATCGGTTTTTCGTGCACCGTCTCGGAAATTCAAAATACTGGTCTTTCCCGTTTTATTAGCCCATGAGAAGTCGTACAAGCACGCTTTCGCAAAAAAATACGACGGTCAAAAACTTTGCATGAAGTCACGCGCGAGTCGAGTTTCGATCGGTTTTTCGTGCACCGTCTCGAAAATTCAAAATACTTGTCTTTCCCGTCTTATTAGCCCATGAGAAGTCGTACATGCACGCTTTCACAAAAAAATACGACGGTCATAAACTTTGCGCGAAGTCGTGCGCGAGTCGAGTTTCGATCGGTTTTTCGTGCACCGTCTCAGAAATTCAAAATACTGGCCATTCACGAGGTATTAGCCCATGGTAAGTCGTATGAGCTTGGTTTCACGAAAAAACACGACGGTCATAAACTTTGCGCAAAGTCAAGTTTCGATCGGTTTTTCGTGCACCGTCTCGGAAATTCAAAATACTTGTCTTTCCCGTCTTATTAGCCCTTGAGAAGTCGTACAGGCACGCTTTCGCAAAAAAATACGACGGTCATAAACTTTGCGCAAAGTCGCGCGCGAGTCGAGTTTCGATCGGTTTTTCGTGCACCGTCTCGGAAATTCAAAATACTGGCCATTCACGATGTATTAGCTCATGGTAAGTCGGATGAGCATGGTTTCACGAAAAAACGCGACGGTCATAAACTTTGCGCAGAGTCGAGATTCGATCGGTTTTTCGTGCACCGTCTCGGAAATTCAAAATACTGGTCTTTCCCGTATTATTAGCGCATGAGAAGTCGTACAGGCACGCTTTCGCAAAAAAATACGACGGTCATAAACTTTGCGCGAAGTCGCGCGCGAGTCGTGTTTCGATCGGTTTTTCGTGCACCGTCTCAGAAATTCAAAATACTGGCCATTCACGATGTATTAGCCCATGGTAAGTCGTATGAGCATGGTTTCAGGAGAAAACGCGACGGTCATAAACTTTGCGCAGAGTCGAGATTCGATCGGTTTTTCGTGCACCGTTTCGGAAATTCAAAATACTGGTCTTTCCCGTCTTATTAGCCCATGAGAAGTCGTACAAGCACGCTTTCGCAAAAAAATACGACGGTCAAAAACTTTGCGCGAAGTCGCGCGCGAGTCGAGTTTCGATCGGTTTTTCGTGCACCGTCTCAGAAATTCAAAATGCTGGCCATTCACGAGGTATTAGCCCATGGTAAGTCGTATGAGCTTGGTTTCACGAAAAAACGCGACGGTCATAAACTTTGCGCAGAGTCGAGATTCGATCGGTTTTTCGTGCACCGTCTCGGAAATTCAAAATACTGGTCTTTCCCGTCTTATTAGCTCATGAGAAGTCGTACAGGCACGTTTTCGCAAAAAAATACGACGGTCATAAACTTTGCGCGAAGTCGCGCGCGAGTCGAGTTTCGATCAGTTTTTCGTGCACCGTCTCAGAAATTCAAAATACTGGCCATTCACGATGTATTAGCCCATGGTAAGTCGTATGAGCATGGTTTCAGGAGAAAACGCGACGGTCATAAACTTTGCGCAGAGTCAAGATTCGATCGGTTTTTCGTGCACCCTCTCGGAAATTCAAAATACTGGTCTTTCCCATCTTATTAGCCCATGAGAAGTCGTACAGGCACGCTTTCGCAAAAAAATACGACGGTCATAAACTTTGCGCGAAGTCGCGCGCGACTCGAGTTTCGATCGGTTTTTCGTGCACCGTCTCGAAAATTCAAAATACTGGCCATTCACGATGTATTAGCCCATGGTAAGTCGTATGAGCATGGTTTCACGAAAAAACGCGGGAGTGGCTGAGGATCATATTGCTCAAACATTGGGAGTGGCTGAAGGAAATTTATCGGTTCCTTACTTGGGTCTCCCACTTATATCCACTGGAATCAACAAAGTCTCCTGTCAGCCTATCCTACAAAAAATTAAGAACAGAATTTCCTCTTGGAAAAATAGGCTTCTTTCTAAAGCTGGACGACTTGAACTTATTCGATCAGTGTTGATCTCTTATTCTATTTATTGGTCTCATGCATTCCTTCTACCTGTCGGGCTTCTCCATGATATTGATAAATTACTTATGAACTTCTTTTGGAATGGCACAGATGGTAAGGCAATGCACATGGTGAATTGGGACAACATTTGCAAACCGAAGGATGAAGGAGGGCTGAATCTTCGACATATTAGAGATTGGAATAAAGCTTGTATGGTAAAGCAATTATGGGATATTTTACAAAACAAGTCTTCCTTATGGTCACAATGGGTTTTTGCTAGGTACCTAACCAAGGAATCAATCTGGGAAACATCTGCAAAAACATCTCATTCTGCTGCTTGGAAAGGAATTCTGAAGGCAAGGCGATGGCTACGTAACAATATTTCTTATGTGATTTCTTCTGGAACCAATATTAATATGTGGTATGATCCTTGGGTGAATGGGAAAAGTATATTTCAGATATTTGGTGATAGAGTACGACAGGATCTGGGGGCTCCCAAAGACTGGAAGGTTTCTGAATTCATTAACAATGGTACATGGTGTCTTCCCAACCCTACCTCCCCTGACATGTTATTACTTTGGCCGACTATTAGGGCTATTCCAATCATGAACAACTCTTCAGATATGCTTATTTGGCTTCATGATAACGGTAAATTTAGTGCTACATCTGCATGGAACCAAATTAGACGACGAAACAACAAGTGGATCCAAAGTAGTTGGACATGGGATAGTCCATGCTCACAGCGACATTCCTTATGTACATGGCAGGCCCTTCTCGGTAAACTTCCTACGATGGACAATATGCAGCGAAGAGGTATTTATATTGTAAATCGGTGCTCTTTGTGTATGCAAAATGAAGAAAGTGTTGACCATCTCTACTTTGCTTGTGATTATTCATCTTGGATATGGAAGGAGATCTTGAAGCGATTTGATTTTCAAAAGCTACCACGGCCAAACCTGCATCATGAATTAGAAATGCTTATGCAAAGCTTCTCAAGAAAGGGGCCTATTACACAACTAGCAAGAATTATATTCAGATGTGCTATATGGTGGATTTGGAAGGAGAGGTGTGGCAGAATTTATGAGTGTCACAACATGAACAAAGCTCAAATTCTGATAGAGATTCTTCAGGACTCACGATCATGTATGGAGCAAGAATTGAATACAGAGCACCTAACAAGAAGAGAGAAAGATATTTTCACAAGATTCAATTTTTCCATTCGTCAAGAATCACTCGAATAATGATGAAGATTGTAATGTATTATATGGGGCAAAGCTTATATTTTGTGATGTATCCACAAGTAGTCCAGAACAGTCTAGCTATTGCATATTATTATTTATTAACTTCCTTATGCTACTCTTGGAGATGAGTTTGATGAAGCGTGCCCATTTCACCTTCTTTAGGTGGGGTGCAATCTTCTCGACTACACTAAGAGACTTCAGGCTTTAGTCTATGGCTTGTGTAGACAAAGCTTCTTTGTACAAATCTTTTACAAAATACATTATCTTTACTTACCAAAAAAAAAAAAAGTTTTTATGACATCGTTGCCTACAATAGCCCATGCAATTTGATAAAACTCAGCTGGAAATCCATCTGGACCAGGGCTTTTGTGCTTCGGGGACTTAAAAACAACTTTCACAATTTCATCATCCGTTATTGGGGCATTAAGATAAGAGAGGGCTTCAGAATCAAGTCGTCTTGTAGGCCCAACATGAATACTATTAGGCTGCTGTTCCTGATTGAGTAAGGAATAAAAAAATTGCTTGGTGTAATTTTTAACCTCATCCAGATCCTCAATGAGATTACCATCTATACCTTTGCATTTTTTGATGCGACGGTCATAAACTTTGCGCAGAGTCGAGATTCGATCGGTTTTTCGTGCACCGTCTCGGAAATTCAAAATACTGGTCTTTCCCATCTTATTAGCCCATGAGAAGTCGTACAAGCACGCTTTCGCAAAAAAAATACGACGGTCAAAAACTTTGCGCGAAGTCGCGCGCGAGTCGAGTTTCGATCGGTTTTTTCGTGCACCGTCTCGAAAATTCAAAATACTTGTCTTTCCCGTCTTATTAGCCCATGAGAAATCGTACAGGCACGCTTTCGCAAAAAAATACGACGGTCATCAACTTTGCGCGAAGTCGCGCTCGAGTCGAGTTTCGATCGGTTTTTCGTGCACCGTCTCGGAAATTCAAAATACTGGCCATTCACGATGTATTAGCCCATGGTAAGTCGTATGAGCATGGTTTCACGAAAAAACGCGACGGTCATAAACTTTGCGCAGAGTCAAGATTCGATCGGTTTTTCGTGCACCCTCTCGGAAATTCAAAATACTGGTCTTTCCCTTCTTATTAGCCCATGAGAAGTCGTACAGGCACGCTTTCGCAAAAAAATACGACGTTCATAAACTTTGCGCGAAGTCACGCGCGAGTCGAGTTTCGATCGGTTTTTCGTGCACCGTCTCAGAAATTCAAAATACTGGCCATTAACGATGTATTAGCCCATGGTAAGTCGTATGAGCATGGTTTCAGTAGAAAACGCGACGGTCATAAACTTTGCGCAGAGTCGAGATTCGATCGATTTTTCGTGCAACGTCTCGGAAATTCAAAATACTAGTCTTTCCCGTCTTATTAGCCCATGAGAAGTCGTACAGGCATGCTTTCGCAAAAAAATACGACGGTCATAAACTTTGCGCGAAGTCGCGCGCGACTCGAGTTTCGATCGGTTTTTCGTGCACCGTCTCGAAAATTCAAAATACTGGCCATTCACGATGTATTAGCCCATGGTAAGTCGTATGAGCATGGTTTCACGAAAAAACGCGACGGTCATAAACTTTGCGCAGAGTCGAGATTCGATCGGTTTTTCGTGCACCGTCTCGGAAATTCAAAATACTGGTCTTTCCCTTCTTATTAGCCCATGAGAAGTCGTACAGGCACGCTTTCGCAAAAAAATACGACGTTCATAAACTTTGCGCGAAGTCGCGCGCGAGTCGAGTTTCGATCGGTTTTTCGTGCACCGTCTCAGAAATTCAAAATACTGGCCATTCACGATGTATTAGCCCATGGTAAGTCGTATGAGCATGGTTTCAGTAGAAAACGCGACCGTCATAAACTTTGTTCAGAGTCGAGATTCGATCGGTTTTTCGTGCACCGTCTCGGAAATTCAAAATACTGGTCTTTCCCGTCTTATTAGCCCATGAGAAGTCGTACAGGCATGCTTTCGCAAAAAAATACGACGGTCATAAACTTTGCGCGAAGTCGCGCGCGACTCGAGTTTCGATCGGTTTTTCGTGCACCGTCTCGAAAATTCAAAATACTGGCCATTCACGATGTATTAGCCCATGGTAAGTCGTATGAGCATGGTCTCACGAAAAAACGCGACGGTCATAAACTTTGCGCAGAGTCGAGATTCGATCGGTTTTTCGTGCACCGTCTCGGAAATTCAAAATACTGGTCTTTCCCTTCTTATTAGCCCATGAGAAGTCGTACAGGCACGCTTTCGCAAAAAAATACGACGTTCATAAACTTTGCGCGAAGTCGCGCGCGAGTCGAGTTTCGATCGGTTTTTCGTGCACCGTCTCAGAAATTCAAAATACTGGCCATTCACGATGTATTAGCCCATGGTAAGTCGTATGAGCATGGTTTCAGTAGAAAACGCGACCGTCATAAACTTTGTTCAGAGTCGAGATTCGATCGGTTTTTCGGTGCACCGTCTCGGAAATTCAAAATACTGGTCTTTCCCGTCTTATTAGCCCATGAGAAGTCGTACAGGCATGCTTTCGCAAAAAAATACGACGGTCATAAACTTTGCGCGAAGTCGCGCGCGAGTCGAGTTTCGATCGGTTTTTCGTGCACCGTCTCGGAAATTCAAAATACTTGCCATTCACGATGTATTTGCCCATGGTAAGTCGTATGAGCATGGTTTCACGAAAAAACGCGACGGTCATAAACTTTGCGCAGAGTCGAGATTCGATCGGTTTTTCGTGCACCGTCTCGGAAATTCAAAATACTGGTCTTTCCCTTCTTATTAGCCCATGAGAAGTCGTACAGGCACGCTTTCGCAAAAAAATATGACGTTCATAAACTTTGCGCGAAGTCGCGCGCGAGTCGAGTTTCGATCGGTTTTTCGGTGCACCGTCTCGAAAATTCAAAATATTGGCCATTCACGATGTATTAGCCCATGGTAAGTCGTATGAGCATGGTTTCACGAAAAAACGCGACGGTCATAAACTTTGCGCAGAGTCGAGATTCGATCGGTTTTTCGTGCACCGTCTCGGAAATTCAAAATACTGGTCTTTCCCTTCTTATTAGCCCATGAGAAGTCGTACAGGCACGCTTTCGCAAAAAAATACGACGTTCATAAACTTTGCGCGAAGTCGCGCGCGAGTCGAGTTTCGATCGGTTTTTCGTGACCGTCTCGGAAATTCAAAATACTGGCCATTCACGATGTATTAGCCCATGGTAAGTCGTATGAGCTTGGTTTCACGAAAAAACGTGACGGTCATAAACTTTGCGCAGAGTCGAGATTCGATCGGTTTTTCGTGCACCGTCTCGGAAATTCAAAATACTGGTCTTTCCCGTCTTATTAGCCCATGAGAAGTCGTACAGGCATGCTTTCGCAAAAAAATACGACGGTCATAAACTTTGCGCGAAGTCGCGCGCGAGTCGAGTTTCGATCGGTTTTTCGTGACCGTCTCGGAAATTCAAAATACTGGCCATTCACGATGTATTAGCCCATGGTAAGTCGTATGAGCTTGGTTTCACGAAAAAACGCGACGGTCATAAACTTTGCGCAGAGTCGAGATTCGATCGGTTTTTCGTGCACCGTCTCGGAAATTCAAAATACTGGTCTTTCCCGTCTTATTAGCCCATGAGAAGTCGTACAGGCACGCTTTCGCAAAAAAATACGACGTTCATAAACTTTGCGCGAAGTCGCGCGCGAGTCGAGTTTCGATCGGTTTTTCGTTGCACCGTCTCAGAAATTCAAAATACTGGCCATTCACGATGTATTAGCCCATGGTAAGTCGTATGAGCATGGTTTCAGTAGAAAACGCGACGG
This sequence comes from Ensete ventricosum, assembly GCA_029747655.1. Lineage (NCBI taxonomy): Eukaryota > Viridiplantae > Streptophyta > Magnoliopsida > Zingiberales > Musaceae > Ensete > Ensete ventricosum. The sequence goes on along the minus strand of JAQQAF010000004.1, from coordinate 25,517,856 downwards.
TCATAAACTTTGCGCAGAGTCGAGATTCGATCGATTTTTCGTGCAACGTCTCAGAAATTCAAAATACTAGTCTTTCCCGTCTTATTAGCCCATGAGAAGTCGTACAGGCATGCTTTCGCAAAAAAATACGACGGTCATAAACTTTGCGCGAAGTCGCGCGCGACTCGAGTTTCGATCGGTTTTTCGTGCACCGTCTCGAAAATTCAAAATACTGGCCATTCACGATGTATTAGCCCATGGTAAGTCGTATGAGCATGGTTTCACGAAAAAACGCGACGGTCATAAACTTTGCGCAGAGTCGAGATTCGATCGGTTTTTCGTGCACCGTCTCGGAAATTCAAAATACTGGTCTTTCCCTTCTTATTAGCCCATGAGAAGTCGTACAGGCACGCTTTCGGAAAAAAATACGACGTTCATAAACTTTGCGCGAAGTCGCGCGCGAGTCGAGTTTCGATCGGTTTTTTCGTGCACCGTCTCAGAAATTCAAAATACTGGCCATTCACGATGTATTAGCCCATGGTAAGTCGTATGAGCATGGTTTCAGTAGAAAACGCGACGGTCATAAACTTTGTGCAGAGTCGAGATTCGATCGGTTTTTCGGTGCACCGTCTCGGAAATTCAAAATACTGGTCTTTCCCGTCTTATTAGCCCATGAGAAGTCGTACAGGCATGCTTTCGCAAAAAAATACGACGGTCATAAACTTTGCGCGAAGTCGCGCGCGAGTCGAGTTTCGATCGGTTTTTCGGTGCACCGTCTCGGAAATTCAAAATACTTGCCATTCACGATGTATTAGCCCATGGTAAGTCGTATGAGCATGGTTTCACGAAAAAACGCGACGGTCATAAACTTTGCGCAGAGTCGAGATTCGATCGGTTTTTTCGTGCACCGTCTCGGAAATTCAAAATACTGGTCTTTCCCTTCTTATTAGCCCATGAGAAGTCGTACAGGCACGCTTTCGCAAAAAAATACGACGTTCATAAACTTTGCGCGAAGTCGCGCGCGAGTCGAGTTTCGATCGGTTTTTCGTGCACCGTCTCGAAAATTCAAAATATTGGCCATTCACGATGTATTAGCCCATGGTAAGTCGTATGAGCATGGTTTCAGTAGAAAACGCGACGGTCATAAACTTTGCGCAGAGTCGAGATTCGATCGGTTTTTCGTGCACCGTCTCAGAAATTCAAAATATTGGCCATTCACGATGTATTAGCCCATGGTAAGTCGTATGAGCATGGTTTCAGTAGAAAACGCGACGGTCATAAACTTTGCGCAGAGTCGAGATTCGATCGGTTTTTTCGTGCACCGTCTCGGAAATTCAAAATACTGGTCTTTCCCTTCTTATTAGCCCATGAGAAGTCGTACAGGCACGCTTTCGCAAAAAAATACGACGTTCATAAACTTTGCGCGAAGTCGCGCGCGAGTCGAGTTTCGATCGGTTTTTCGTGCACCGTCTCGAAAATTCAAAATACTGGCCATTCACGATGTATTAGCCCATGGTAAGTCGTATGAGCATGGTTTCACGAAAAAACGCGACGGTCATAAACTTTGCGCAGAGTCGAGATTCGATCGGTTTTTCGTGCACCGTCTCGGAAATTCAAAATACTGGTCTTTCCCTTCTTATTAGCCCATGAGAAGTCGTACAGGCACGCTTTCGCAAAAAAATACGACGTTCATAAACTTTGCGCGAAGTCGCGCGCGAGTCGAGTTTCGATCGGTTTTTCGTGCACCGTCTCAGAAATTCAAAATACTGGCCATTCACGATGTATTAGCCCATGGTAAGTCGTATGAGCATGGTTTCAGTAGAAAACGCGACGGTCATAAACATTGCGCAGAGTCGAGATTCGATCGGTTTTTCGTGCACCGTCTCGGAAATTCAAAATACTGGTCTTTCCCGTCTTATTAGCCCATGAGAAGTCGTACAGGCACGCTTTCGCAAAAAAATACGACGTTCATAAACTTTGCGCGAAGTCGCGCGCGAGTCGAGTTTCGATCGGTTTTTCGTGCACCGTCTCAGAAATTCAAAATACTGGCCATTCACGATGTATTAGCCCATGGTAAGTCGTATGAGCATGGTTTCAGTAGAAAACGCGACGGTCATAAACTTTGCGCAGAGTCGAGATTCGATCGATTTTTCGTGCAACGTCTCGGAAATTCAAAATACTAGTCTTTCCCGTCTTATTAGCCCATGAGAAGTCGTAAAGGCATGCTTTCGCAAAAAAATACGACGGTCATAAACTTTGCGCGAGTCGCGCGCGACTGTAGTTTCGATCGGTTTTTCGTGCACCGTCTCGGAAATTCAAAATACTTGCCATTCACGATGTATTAGCCCATGGTAAGTCGTATGAGCATGGTTTCACGAAAAAACGCGACGGTCATAAACTTTGCGCAGAGTCGAGATTCGATCGGTTTTTCGTGCACCGTCTCGGAAATTCAAAATACTGGTCTTTCCCTTCTTATTAGCCCATGAGAAGTCGTACAGGCACGCTTTCGCAAAAAAATACGACGTTCATAAACTTTGAGCGAAGTCGCGGCGCGAGTCGAGTTTCGATCGGTTTTTCGTGCACCGTCTCAGAAATTCAAAATACTGGCCATTCACGATGTATTAGCCCATGGTAAGTCGTATGAGCATGGTTTCAGTAGAAAACGCGACGGTCATAAACTTTGTGCAGAGTCGAGATTCGATCGGTTTTTCGTGCACCGTCTCGGAAATTCAAAATACTGGTCTTTCCCGTCTTATTAGCCCATGAGAAGTCGTACAGGCATGCTTTCGCAAAAAAATACGACGGTCATAAACTTTGCGCGAAGTCGCGCGCGAGTCGAGTTTCGATCGGTTTTTCTTGCACCGTCTCGGAAATTCAAAATACTTGCCATTCACGATGTATTAGCCCATGGTAAGTCGTATGAGCATGGTTTCACGAAAAACGCGACGGTCATAAACTTTGCGCAGAGTCGAGATTCGATCGGTTTTTCGTGCACCGTCTCGGAAATTCAAAATACTGGTCTTTCCCTTCTTATTAGCCCATGAGAAGTCGTACAGGCACGCTTTCGCAAAAAAATACGACGTTCATAAAATTTGCGCGAAGTCGCGCGCGAGTCGAGTTTCGATCGGTTTTTCGTGCACCGTCTCGAAAATTCAAAATACTGGCCATTCACGATGTATTAGCCCATGGTAAGTCGTAATGAGCATGGTTTCACGAAAAAACGCGACGGTCATAAACTTTGCGCAGAGTCGAGATTCGATCGGTTTTTCGTCCACCGTCTCGGAAATTCAAAATACTGGTCTTTCCCTTCTTATTAGCCCATGAGAAGTCGTACAGGCACGCTTTCGCAAAAAAATACGACGTTCATAAACTTTGCGCGAAGTCGCGCGCGAGTCGAGTTTCGATCGATTTTTCGTGACCGTCTCGGAAATTCAAAATACTGGCCATTCACGATGTATTAGCCCATGGTAAGTCGTATGAGCTTGGTTTCACGAAAAAACGCGACGGTCATAAACTTTGCGCAGAGTCGAGATTCGATCGGTTTTTCGTGCACCGTCTCGGAAATTCAAAATACTGGTCTTTCCCGTCTTATTAGCCCATGAGAAGTCGTACAGGCATGCTTTCGCAAAAAAATACGACGGTCATAAACTTTGCGCGAAGTCGCGCGCGAGTCGAGTTTCGATCGGTTTTTCGTGACCGTCTCGGAAATTCAAAATACTGGCCATTCACGATGTATTAGCCCATGGTAAGTCGTATGAGCTTGGTTTCACGAAAAAACGCGACGGTCATAAACTTTGCGCAGAGTCGAGATTCGTTCGGTTTTTCGTGCACCGTCTCGGAAATTCAAAATACTTGCCATTCACGATGTATTAGCCCATGGTAAGTCGTATGAGCATGGTTTCAGTAGAAAACGCGACGGTCATAAACTTTGCGCAAAGTCGAGATTCGATCGGTTTTTCGTGCACCGTCTCGGAAATTCAAAATACTTGTCTTTCCCTTCTTATTAGCCCATGAGAAGTCGTACAGGCACGCTTTCACAAAAAAATACGACGTTCATAAACTTTGCGCGAAGTCGCGCGCGAGTCGAGTTTCGATCGGTTTTTCGTGCACCGTCTCAGAAATTCAAAATACTGGCCATTCACGATGTATTAGCCCATGGTAAGTCGTATGTGCATGGTTTCAGTAGAAAAGGCGACGGTCATAAACTTTGCGCAGAGTCGAGATTCGATCGATTTTTTGTGCAACGTCTCGGAAATTCAAAATACTAGTCTTTCCCGTCTTATTAGCCCATGAGAAGTCGTACAGGCACGCTTTCGCAAAAAAATACGACGTTCATAAACTTTGCGCGAAGTCGCGCGCGAGTCGAGTTTCGATCGGTTTTTCGTGCACCGTCTCGGAAATTCAAAATACTGGCCATTCACGATGTATTAGCCCATGGTAAGTCGTATGAGCATGGTTTCACGAAAAAACGCGACGGTCATAAACTTTGCGCAGAGTCGTGATTCGATCGGTTTTTCGTGCACCGTCTCGGAAATTCAAAATACTGGTCTTTCCCTTCTTATTAGCCCATGAGAAGTCGTACAGGCACGCTTTCGCAAAAAAATACGACGTTCATAAACTTTGCGCGAAGTCGCGCGCAAGTCGAGTTTCGATCGGTTTTTCGTGCACCGTCTCAGAAATTCAAAATACTGGCCATTCACGATGTATTAGCCCATGGTAAGTCGTATGAGCATGGTTTCAGTAGAAAACGCGACGGTCATAAACTTTGCGCAGAGTCGAGATTCGATCGATTTTTCGTGCAACGTCTCGGAAATTCAAAATACTAGTCTTTCCCGTCTTATTAGCCCATGAGAAGTCGTACCGGCATGCTTTCGCAAAAAAATACGACGGTCATAAACTTTGCGCGAAGTCGCGCGCGACTCGAGTTTCGATCGGTTTTTCGTGCACCGTCTCGGAAATTCAAAATACTGGCCATTCACGATGTATTAGCCCATGGTAAGTCCTATGAGCATGGTTTCACGAAAAAACGCGACGGTCATAAACTTTGCGCAGAGTCGAGATTCGATCGGTTTTTCGTGCACCGTCTCGGAAATTCAAAATACTGGTCTTTCCCTTCTTATTAGCCCATGAGAAGTCGTACAGGCACGCTTTCGCAAAAAAATACGACGTTCATAAACTTTGCGCGAAGTCGCGCGCGAGTCGAGTTTCGATCGGTTTTTCGTGCACCGTCTCAGAAATTCAAAATACTGGCCATTCACGATGTATTAGCCCATGGTAAGTAGTATGAGCATGGTTTCAGTAGAAAACGCGACGGTCATAAACTTTGCGCAGAGTCGAGATTCGATCGGTTTTTCGTGCATCGTCTCGGAAATTCAAAATACTGGTCTTTCCCGTCTTATTAGCCCATGAGAAGTCGTACAGGCATGCTTTCGCAAAAAAATACGACGGTCATAAACTTTGCGCGAAGTCGCGCGCGAGTCGAGTTTCGATCGGTTTTTCGTGACAGTCTCGGAAATTCAAAATACTGGCCATTCACGATGTATTAGCCCATGGTAAGTCGTATGAGCTTGGTTTCACGAAAAAACGTGACGGTCATAAACTTTGCGCAGAGTCGAGATTCGATCGGTTTTTCGAGCACCGTCTCGGAAATTCAAAATACTGGTCTTTCCCGTCTTATTAATCCATGAGAAGTCGTACAGGCACGCTTTCGCAAAAAAATACGACGTTCATAAACTTTGCGCGAAGTCGCGCGCGAGTCGAGTTTCGATCGGTTTTTCGTGCACCGTCTCAGAAATTCAAAATACTGGCCATTAACGATGTATTAGCCCATGGTAAGTCGTATGAGCATGGTTTGACGAAAAAACACGACGGTCATAAACTTTGCGCAGAGTCGAGATTCGATCGGTTTTTCGTGCACCGTCTCGGAAATTCAAAATACTGGTCTTTCCCTTCTTATTAGCCCATGAGAATTCGTACAGGCACGCTTTCGCAAAAAAATACGACGTTCATAAACTTTGCGCGAAGTCGCGCGCGAGTCGAGTTTCGATCGGTTTTTCGTGCACCGTCTCAGAAATTCAAAATACTGGCCATTCACGATGTATTAGCCCATGGTAAGTCGTATGAGCATGGTTTCAGTAGAAAACGCGACGGTCATAAACTTTGCGCAGAGTCGAGATTCGATCGATTTTTTGTGCAACGTCTCGGAAATTCAAAATACTAGTCTTTCCCGTCTTATTAGCCCATGAGAAGTCGTACAGGCACGTTTTCGCAAAAAAATACGACGTTCATAAACTTTGCGCGAAGTCGCGCGCGAGTCGAGTTTCGATCGGTTTTTCGTGCACCGTCTCGGAAATTCAAAATACTGGCCATTCACGATGTATTAGCCCATGGTAAGTCGTATGAGCATGGTTTCACGAAAAAACACGACGGTCATAAACTTTGCGCAGAGTCGAGATTCGATCGGTTTTTCGTGCACCGTCTCGGAAATTCAAAATACTGGCCATTCACGATGTATTAGCCCATGGTAAGTCGTATGAGCATGGTTTCACGAAAAAACACGACGGTCATAAACTTTGCGCAGAGTCGAGATTCGATCGGTTTTTCGTGCACCGTCTCGGAAATTCAAAATACTGGTCTTTCCCTTCTTTTTAGCCCATGAGAAGTCGTACAGGCACGCTTTCGCAAAAAAATACGACGGTCATAAACTTTGCGCGAAATCGCGCGCGAGTCGAGATTCGATCGGTTTTTCGTGCACCGTCTCAGAAATTCAAAATACTGCCCATTCACGATGTATTAGCCCATGGTAAGTCGTATGAGCTTGGTTTCACGAAAAAACGCGACGGTCATAAACTTTGCGCAGAGTCGAGATTCGATCGGTTTTTCGTGCACCGTCTCGGAAATTCAAAATACTGGTCTTTCCCGTCTTATTAGCCCATGAGAAGTCGTACAGGCACGCTTTCGCAAAAAAATACGACGTTCATAAACTTTGCGCGAAGTCGCGCGCGAGTCGAGTTTCGATCGATTTTTCGTGACCGTCTCGGAAATTCAAAATACTGGCCATTCACGATGTATTAGCCCATGGTAAGTCGTATGAGCTTGGTTTCACGAAAAAACGCGACGGTCATAAACTTTGCGCAGAGTCGAGATTCGATCGGTTTTTCGTGCACCGTCTCGGAAATTCAAAATACTGGTCTTTCCCGTCTTATTAGCCCATGAGAAGTCGTACAGGCATGCTTTCGCAAAAAAATACGACGGTCATAAACTTTGCGCGAAGTCGCGCGCGAGTCGAGTTTCGATCGGTTTTTCGTGACCGTCTCGGAAATTCAAAATACTGGCCATTCACGATGTATTAGCCCATGGTAAGTCGTATGAGCTTGGTTTCACGAAAAAACGCGACGGTCATAAACTTTGCGCAGAGTCGAGATTCGTTCGGTTTTTCGTGCACCGTCTCGGAAATTCAAAATACTTGCCATTCACGATGTATTAGCCCATGGTAAGTCGTATGAGCATGGTTTCAGTAGAAAACGCGACGGTCATAAACTTTGCGCAAAGTCGAGATTCGATCGGTTTTTCGTGCACCGTCTCGGAAATTCAAAATACTTGTCTTTCCCTTCTTATTAGCCCATGAGAAGTCGTACAGGCACGCTTTCACAAAAAAATACGACGTTCATAAACTTTGCGCGAAGTCGCGCGCGAGTCGAGTTTCGATCGGTTTTTCGTGCACCGTCTCAGAAATTCAAAATACTGGCCATTCACGATGTATTAGCCCATGGTAAGTCGTATGAGCATGGTTTCAGTAGAAAAGGCGACGGTCATAAACTTTGCGCAGAGTCGAGATTCGATCGATTTTTTGTGCAACGTCTCGGAAATTCAAAATACTAGTCTTTCCCGTCTTATTAGCCCATGAGAAGTCGTACAGGCACGCTTTCGCAAAAAAATACGACGTTCATAAACTTTGCGCGAAGTCGCGCGCGAGTCGAGTTTCGATCGGTTTTTCGTGCACCGTCTCGGAAATTCAAAATACTGGCCATTCACGATGTATTAGCCCATGGTAAGTCGTATGAGCATGGTTTCACGAAAAAACGCGACGGTCATAAACTTTGCGCAGAGTCGTGATTCGATCGGTTTTTCGTGCACCGTCTCGGAAATTCAAAATACTGGTCTTTCCCTTCTTATTAGCCCATGAGAAGTCGTACAGGCACGCTTTCGCAAAAAAATACGACGTTCATAAACTTTGCGCGAAGTCGCGCGCAAGTCGAGTTTCGATCGGTTTTTCGGTGCACCGTCTCAGAAATTCAAAATACTGGCCATTCACGATGTATTAGCCCATGGTAAGTAGTATGAGCATGGTTTCAGTAGAAAACGCGACGGTCATAAACTTTGCGCAGAGTCGAGATTCGATCGGTTTTTCGTGCATCGTCTCGGAAATTCAAAATACTGGTCTTTCCCGTCTTATTAGCCCATGAGAAGTCGTACAGGCATGCTTTCGCAAAAAAATACGACGGTCATAAACTTTGCGCGAAGTCGCGCGCGAGTCGAGTTTCGATCGGTTTTTCGTGACAGTCTCGGAAATTCAAAATACTGGCCATTCACGATGTATTAGCCCATGGTAAGTCGTATGAGCTTGGTTTCACGAAAAAACGTGACGGTCATAAACTTTGCGCAGAGTCGAGATTCGATCGGTTTTTCGTGCACCGTCTCGGAAATTCAAAATACTGGTCTTTCCCGTCTTATTAATCCATGAGAAGTCGTACAGGCACGCTTTCGCAAAAAAATACGACGTTCATAAACTTTGCGCGAAGTCGCGCGCGAGTCGAGTTTCGATCGGTTTTTCTTGCACCGTCTCAGAAATTCAAAATACTGGCCATTCACGATGTATTAGCCCATGGTAAGTCGTATGAGCATGGTTTCAGTAGAAAACGCGACGGTCATAAACTTTGCGCAGAGTCGAGATTCGATCGATTTTTCGTGCAACGTCTCGGAAATTCAAAATACTAGTCTTTCCCGTCTTATTAGCCCATGAGAAGTCGTACAGGCATGCTTTCGCAAAAAAATACGACGGTCATAAACTTTGCGCGAAGTCGCGCGCGAGTCGAGTTTCGATCGGTTTTTCGTGCACCGTCTCAGAAATTCAAAATACTGGCCATTAACGATGTATTAGCCCATGGTAAGTCGTATGAGCATGGTTTGACGAAAAAACACGACGGTCATAAACTTTGCGCAGAGTCGAGATTCGATCGGTTTTTCGTGCACCGTCTCGGAAATTCAAAATACTGGTCTTTCCCTTCTTATTAGCCCATGAGAATTCGTACAGGCACGCTTTCGCAAAAAAATACGACGTTCATAAACTTTGCGCGAAGTCGCGCGCGAGTCGAGTTTCGATCGGTTTTTCGTGCACCGTCTCAGAAATTCAAAATACTGGCCATTCACGATGTATTAGCCCATGGTAAGTCGTATGAGCATGGTTTCAGTAGAAAACGCGACGGTCATAAACTTTGCGCAGAGTCGAGATTCGATCGATTTTTTGTGCAACGTCTCGGAAATTCAAAATACTAGTCTTTCCCGTCTTATTAGCCCATGAGAAGTCGTACAGGCACGTTTTCGCAAAAAAATACGACGTTCATAAACTTTGCGCGAAGTCGCGCGCGAGTCGAGTTTCGATCGGTTTTTCGTGCACCGTCTCGGAAATTCAAAATACTGGCCATTCACGATGTATTAGCCCATGGTAAGTCGTATGAGCATGGTTTCACGAAAAAACACGACGGTCATAAACTTTGCGCAGAGTCGAGATTCGATCGGTTTTTCGTGCACCGTCTCGGAAATTCTAAATACTGGCCATTCACGATGTATTAGCCCATGGTAAGTCGTATGAGCATGGTTTCATGAAAAAACACGACGGTCATAAACTTTGCGCAGAGTCGAGATTCGATCGGTTTTTCGTGCACCGTCTCGGAAATTCAAAATACTGGTCTTTCCCTTCTTTTTAGCCCATGAGAAGTCGTACAGGCACGCTTTCGCAAAAAAATACGACGGTCATAAACTTTGCGCGAAATCGCGCGCGAGTCGAGATTCGATCGGTTTTTCGTGCACCGTCTCAGAAATTCAAAATACTGCCCATTCACGATGTATTAGCCCATGGTAAGTCGTATGAGCTTGGTTTCACGAAAAAACGCGACGGTCATAAACTTTGCGCAGAGTCGAGATTCGATCGGTTTTTCGTGCACCGTCTCGGAAATTCAAAATACTGGTCTTTCCCGTCTTATTAGCCCATGAGAAGTCGTACAGGCACGCTTTCGCAAAAAAATACGACGGTCATAAACTTTGCGCGAAGTCGCGCGCGAGTCGAGTTTCGATCGGTTTTTCGTGCACCGTCTCAGAAATTCAAAATACTGGCCATTCACGATGTATTAGCCCATGGTAAGTCGTATGAGCATGGTTTCAGGAGAAAATGCGACGGTCATAAACTTTGCGCAGAGTCGAGATTCGATCGGTTTTTCGTGCACCGTCTCGGAAATTCAAAATACTGGTCTTTCCCGTCTTATTAGCCCATGAGAAGTCGTACAGGCACGCTTTCGCAAAAAAATACGACGGTCATAAACTTTGCGCGAAGTCGCGCGCGAGTCGAGTTTCGATCGGTTTTTCGTGCACCGTCTCGGAAATTCAAAATACTGGCCATTCACGATGTATTAGTCCATGGTAAGTCGTATGAGCTTGGTTTCACAAGAAAACGCGACGGTCATAAACTTTGGGCAGAGTCGAGATTCGATCGGTTTTTCGTGCACCGTCTCGGAAATTCAAAATACTGGTCTTTCCCGTCTTATTAGCCCATGAGAAGTCGTACAAGCATGCTTTCGCAAAAAAATACGACGGTCAAAAACATTGCGCGAAATCGCGCGCGAGTCGAATTTCGATCGGTTTTTCGTGCACCGTCTCGGAAATTCAAAATACTTGTCTTTCCCGTCTTATTAGCCCATGAGAAGTCATACAGGCACGCTTTCGCAAAAAAATACGACGGTCATAAACTTTGATCGAAGTCGCGCACGAGTCGAGTTTCGATCGGTTTTTCGTGACCGTCTCGGAAATTCAAAATACTGGTCATTCATGATTTATTAGCCCATGGTAAGTCGTATGAGCATGATTTCACGAAAAAACGCGACGGTCATAAACTTTGCGCAGAGTCGAGATTCGATCGGTTTTTCGTGCACCGTCTCGGAAATTCAAAATACTGGTCTTTCCCGTCTTATTAGCCCATGAGAAGTCGTACAGGCACGCTTTCGCAAAAAAATACGACGGTCATAAACTTTGCGCGAAGTCGCGCGCGAGTCGAGTTTCGATCGGTTTTTCGTGCACCGTCTCAGAAATTCAAAATACTGGCCATTCACGATGTATTAGCCCATGGTAAGTCGTATGAGCATGGTTTCAGGAGAAAATGCGACGGTCATAAACTTTGCGCAGAGTCGAGATTCGATCGGTTTTTCGTGCACCGTCTCGGAAATTCAAAATACTGGTCTTTCCCGTCTTATTAGCCCATGAGAAGTCGTACAGGCACGCTTTCGCAAAAAAATACGACGGTCATAAACTTTGCGCGAAGTCGCGCGCGAGTCGAGTTTCGATCGGTTTTTCGTGCACCGTCTCGGAAATTCAAAATACTGGCCATTCACGATGTATTAGTCCATGGTAAGTCGTATGAGCTTGGTTTCACAAGAAAACGCGACGGTCATAAACTTTGGGCAGAGTCGAGATTCGATCGGTTTTTCGTGCACCGTCTCGGAAATTCAAAATACTGGTCTTTCCCGTCTTATTAGCCCATGAGAAGTCGTACAAGCATGCTTTCGCAAAAAAATACGACGGTCAAAAACATTGCGCGAAATCGCGCGCGAGTCGAATTTCGATCGGTTTTTCGTGCACCGTCTCGGAAATTCAAAATACTTGTCTTTCCCGTCTTATTAGCCCATGAGAAGTCATACAGGCACGCTTTCGCAAAAAAATACGACGGTCATAAACTTTGATCGAAGTCGCGCACGAGTCGAGTTTCGATCGGTTTTTCGTGACCGTCTCGGAAATTCAAAATACTGTTCATTCATGATTTATTAGCCCATGGTAAGTCGTATGAGCATGATTTCACGAAAAAACGCGACGGTCATAAACTTTGCGCAGAGTCGAGATTCGATCGGTTTTTCGTGCACCGTCTCGGAAATTCAAAATACTGGTCTTTCCCGTCTTATTAGCCCATGAGAAGTCGTACAGGCACGCTTTCGCAAAAAAATACGACGGTCATAAACTTTGCGCGAAGTCGCGCGCGAGTCGAGTTTCGATCGGTTTTTCGTGCACCGTCTCGGAAATTCAAAATACTGGCCATTCACGATGTATTAGTCCATGGTAAGTCGTATGAGCTTGGTTTCACAAGAAAACGCGACGGTCATAAACTTTGCGCAGAGTCGAGATTCGATCGGTTTTTCGTGCACCGTCTCGAAAATTCAAAATACTGGTCTTTCCCGTCTTATTAGCCCATGAGAAGAGTACAAGCATGCTTTCGCAAAAAAATACGACGGTCAAAAACATTGCACGAAATCGCGCGCGAGTCGAATTTCGATCGGTTTTTCGTGCACCGTCTCGGAAATTCAAAATACTTGTCTTTCCCGTATTATTAGCCCATGAGAAGTCGTACAGGCACGCTTTCGCAAAAAAATACGACGGTCATAAACTTTGATCGAAGTCGCGCACGAGTCGAGTTTCGATCGGTTTTTCGTGACCGTCTCGGAAATTCAAAATACTGGTCATTCACGATTTATTAGCCCATGGTAAGTCGTATGAGCATGATTTCACGAAAAAACGCGACGGTCATAAACTTTGCGCAGAGTATATTTCAGATATTTGGTGATAGAGTACGACAGGATCTGGGGGCTCCCAAAGACTAGAAGGTTTCTGAATTCATTAACAATGGTACTTGGTGTCTTTCCAACCCTACCTCCCCTGACATGTTATTACTTTGGCCGACTATTAGGGCTATTCCAATCAAGAACAACTCTTCAGATATGCTGATTTGGCTTCATGATAACGGTAAATTTAGTGCTACATCTGCATGGAACCAAATTAGACGACGAAACAACAAGTGGATTCAAAGTAGTTGGACATGGGATAGTCCTTGCTCACAGCGACATTCCTTATGTACATGGCAGGCCCTTCTCGACAAACTTCCTACGATGGACAATATGCAGCGAAGAGGTATTTATATTGTAAATCGGTGCTCTTTGTGTATGCAAAATGAAGAAAGTGTTGACCATCTCTACTTTGCTTGTGATTATTCATCTTGGATATGGAAGGAGATCTTGAAGCGATTTGATTTTCAAAGGCTACCACGGCCAAACATGCATCATGAATTAGAAATGCTTATGCAAAGCTTCTCAAGAAAGGGGCCTCTTACACAACTAGCAAGAATTATATTCAGATGTGCTATTTGGTGGATTTGGAAGGAGAGGTGTAGCAGAATTTTTGAGTGTCACAACATGAACAAAGCTCAAATTCTGATAGAGATTCTTCAGGACTCACGATCATGTATGGAGCAAGAATTGAATACAGAGCACCTAACAAGAAGAGAGAAAGATATTTTCACAAGATTCAATTTTTTTCCATTCGTCAAGAATCACTCGAATAATGATGAAGATTGTAATATATTATATGGGGGCAAAGCTTATATTTTGTGATGTATCCACAAGTAGTCCAGAACAGTCTAGCTATTGCATTTTATTATTTATTAACTTCCTTGTGCTACACTTAGAGATGAGTTCGATCAAGCGTGACTTACCAAAAAAAAAAGTTCGATCAAGCGTGCACATTTCACCTTCTTTTGGTGGGGTGCAATCTTCTCGACTACACTAAGAGACTTCAGGCTTTAGTCTATGGCTTGTGTAGACAAAGCTTTTTGTACAAATCTTTTACAAAATACATTATCTTTACTTACAAAAAAAAAAAGAGATTCGATCGGTTTTTCGTGCACCGTCTCGGAAATTCAAAATACTGGTCTTTCCCGTCTTATTAGCCCATGAGAAGTAGTACAAGCACACTTTCGCAAAAAAATACGACGGTCATAAACTTTGCGCGAAGTCGCGCGCGAGTCGAGTTTCGATCGGTTTTTCGTGCACAGTCTCAAAAATTCAAAATACTGGCCATTCACGATGTATTAGCCCATGGTAAGTCGTATGAGCATGGTTTCACGAAAAAACGCGACGGTCATAAACTTTGCGCAGAGTCGAGATTCGATCGGTTTTTCATGCACCGTCTCGGAAATTCAAAATACTGGTCTTTCCCGTCTTATTAGCCCATGAGAAGTCGTACAGGCACGCTTTCGCAAAAAAATACGACGGTCATAAACTTTGCGCGAAGTCGCGCGCGAGTCGAGTTTCGATCGGTTTTTCGTGCACCGTCTCAGAAATTCAAAATACTGGCCATTCACGATGTATTAGCCCATGGTAAGTCGTATGAGCTTGGTTTCACGAAAAAACGCGATGGTCATAAACTTTGCGCAGAGTCGAGATTCGATCGGTTTTTCGTGCACCGTCTCGGAAATTCAAAATACTGGTCTTTCCCGTCTTATTAGCCCATGAGAAGTCGTACAGGCACGCTTTCGCAAAAAAATACGACGGTCATAAACTTTGCACGAAGTCGCGCGCGAGTCGAGTTTCGATCGGTTTTTCGTGCACCGTCTCAGAAATTCAAAATACTGGCCATTCATGATGTATTAGTCCATGGTAAGTCGTATGAGCATGGTTTCAGGAGAAAACGCGACGGTCATAAACTTTGCGCAGAGTCGAGATTCGATCGGTTTTTCGTGCACCGTCTCGGAAATTCAAAATACTGGTCTTTCCAGTCTTATTAGCCCATGAGAAGTCGTACAGGCACGCTTTCGCAAAAAAATACGACGGTCATAAACTTTGCGCGAAGTCGCACGCGAGTCGAGTTTCGATCGGTTTTTCGTGCACCGTCTCGAAAATTCAAAATACTGGCCATTCACGATGTATTAGTCCATGGTAAGTCATATGAGCATGGTTTCACGAGAAAACGCGACGGTCATAAACTTTGCGCAGAGTCGAGATTCGATCGGTTTTTCGTGCACCGTCTCGGAAATTCAAAATACTAGTCTTTCCCATCTTATTAGCCCATGAGAAGTCGTACAAGCATGGTTTCGCAAAAAAATACGACGGTCAAAAACTTTGCGCGAAGTCGGGCGCGAGTCGAATTTCGATCGGTTTTTCGTGCACCGTCTCGGAAATTCAAAATACTTGTCTTTCCCGTCTTATTAGCCCATGAGAAGTCGTACAGGCACGCTTTCGCAAAAAAATACGACGGTCATAAACTTTGCTCGAAGTCGCGCGCGAGTCGAGTTTCGATCGGTTTTTCGTGACCGTCTCGGAAATTCAAAATACTGGCCATTCACGATGTATTAGCCCATGGTAAGTCGTATGAGCATGATTTCACGAAAAAACGCGACGGTCATAAACTTTGCGCAGAGTCGAGATTCGATCGGTTTTTCGTGCACCGTCTCGGAAATTCAAAATACTTGTCTTTCCCGTCTTATTAGCCCATGAGAAGTAGTACAAGCACGCTTTCGGAAAAAAATACGACGGTCATAAACTTTGCGCGAAGTAGCGCGCGAGTCGAGTTTCGATCGGTTTTTCGTGCACCGTCTCGAAAATTCAAAATACTGGCCATTCACGATGTATTAGCCCATGGTAAGTCGTATGAGCTTGGTTTCACGAAAAAACGCGACGGTCATAAACTTTGCGCAGAGTCGAGATTCGATCAATTTTTCATGCACCGTCTCGGAAATTCAAAATACTGGCCATTCACAATGTATTAGCCCATGGTAAGTTATGTGAGCATGGTTTCACGAAAAAATGCGACGGTCATAAACTTTGCACAGAATCGAGTTTCTATCGGTTTTTCGTGTACCGTCTCGGAAATTCAAAATACTGGTCTTTCCCGTCTTATTAGCCCATGGGAAGTCGTACAAGCATGCTTTCGCAAAAAAATACGACGGTCATAAACTTTGCGCGAAGTCGCGCGTGAGTCGAGTTTCGATCGGTTTTTCGTGCACCGTCTCGAAAATTCAAAATACTGGCCATTCACGATGTATTAGCCCATGGTAAGTCGTATGAGCATGGTTTCACGAAAAAACGCGACGGTCATAAACTTTGCGTAGAGTCAAGATTCGATCGGTTTTTCGTGCACCGTCTCGGAAATTCAAAATACTGGTCTTTCCCGTCTTATTAGCCCATGAGAAGTCGTACAGGCACGCTTTCGAAAAAAAAATACGACGGTCATAAACTTTGCGCGAAGTCCCGCGCGAGTCGAGTTTCGATCGGTTTTTCGTGCACCGTCTCGGTAATTCAAAATACTTGTCTTTCCCGTCTTATTAGTCCATGAGAAGTCGTACAGGCACGCTTTCGCAAAAAAATACGACGGTCATAAACTTTGCTCGAAGTCGCGCGCGAGTCGAGTTTCGATCGGTTTTTCGTGACCGTCTCGGAAATTCAAAATACTGGCCATTCACGATGTATTAGCCCATGGTAAGTCGTATGAGCATGATTTCACGAAAAAACGCGACGGTCATAAACTTTGCGCAGAGTCGAGATTCGAACGGTTTTTCGTGCACCGTCTCGGAAATTCAAAATACTGGTCTTTCCCGTCTTATTAGCCCATGAGAAGTAGTACAAGCACGCTTTCGCAAAAAAATACGACAGTCATAAACTTTGCGCGAAGTCGCGCGCGAGTCGAGTTTCGATCGGTTTTTTGTGCACCGTCTCGAAAATTCAAAATACTGGCCATTCACGATAAATTAGCCCATGGTAAGTCGTATGAGCATGGTTTCACGAAAAAACGTGACGGTCATAAACTTTGCGCAGAGTCGAGATTCGATCGGTTTTTCGTGCACCGTCTCGGAAATTCAAAATACTGGTCTTTCCTGTCTTATTAGCCCATGAGAAGTCGTACAAGCATGCTTTCGCAAAAAAATACGACGGTCAAAAACTTTGCGCGAAGTCGCGCGCGAGTCGAATTTCGATCGGTTTTTCGTGCACCGTCTCGGAAATTCAAAATACTTATCTTTCCCATCTTATTAGCCCATGAGAAGTCGTACAGGCACGCTTTCGCAAAAAAATACGACGGTCATAAACTTTGCTCGAAGTCACGCGCGAGTCGAGTTTCGATCGGTTTTTCGTGACCGTCTCGGAAATTAAAATACTAGCCACTCACGATGTATTAGCCCATGGTAAGTCGTATGAGCATGATTTCACGAAAAAACGCGACGGTCATAAACTTTGCGCAGAGTCGAGATTCGATCGGTTTTTCGTGCACCGTCTCGGAAATTCAAAATACTGGTCTTTCCCGTCTTATTAGCCCATGACAAGTAGTACAAGCACGCTTTCGCAAAAAAATACGACGGTCATAAACTTTGCGGGAAGTCGCGCGCGAGTTGAGTTTCGATCGGTTTTTCGTGCACCGTCTCAAAAATTCAAAATACTGGCCATTCACGATGTATTAGCCCATGGTAAGTCGTATGAGCTTGGTTTCACGAAAAAACGCGACGGTCATAAACTTTGCGCAGAGTCGAGATTCGATCGGTTTTTCGTGCACCGTCTCGGAAATTCAAAATACTGGTCTTTCCCGTCTTATTAGCCCATTAGAAGTCGTACAGGCACGCTTTCGCAAAAAAATACAACGGTCATAAACTTTGCGCGAAGTCGCGCGCGAGTCGAGTTTCGATCGGTTTTTCGTGCACCGTCTCAGAAATTCAAAATACTGGCCATTCACAATGTATTAGCCCATGGTAAGTTATGTGAGCATGGTTTCACGAAAAAATGCGACGGTCATAAACTTTGCACAGAATCGAGTTTCTATCGGTTTTTCATGTACCGTCTCGGAAATTCAAAATACTGGTCTTTCCCGTCTTATTAGCCCATGGGAAGTCGTACAAGCAAGCTTTCGCAAAAAAATACGACGGTCATAAACTTTGCGCGAAGTCGCGCGTGAGTCGAGTTTCGATCGGTTTTTCGTGCACCGTCTCGAAAATTCAAAATACTGGCCATTCACGATGTATTAGCCCATGGTAAGTCGTATGAGCATGGTTTCACGAAAAAACGCGACGGTCATAAACTTTGCGTAGAGTCGAGATTCGATCGGTTTTTCGTGCACCGTCTCGAAAATTCAAAATACTGGTCTTTCCCGTCTTATTAGCCCATGAGAAGTCGTACAGGCACGCTTTCGCAAAAAAAATACGACGGTCATAAACTTTGCGCGAAGTCCCGCGCGAGTCGAGTTTCGATCGGTTTTTCGTGCACCGTCTCGGAAATTCAAAATACTTGTCTTTCCCGTCTTATTAGTCCATGAGAAGTCGTACAGGCACGCTTTCGCAAAAAAATACGACGGTCATAAACTTTGCTCGAAGTCGCGCGCGAGTCGAGTTTCGATCGGTTTTTCGTGACCGTCTCGGAAATTCAAAATACTGGCCATTCACGATGTATTAGCCCATGGTAAGTCGTATGAGCATGATTTCACGAAAAAACGCGACGGTCATAAACTTTGAGCAGAGTCGAGATTCGAACGGTTTTTCGTGCACCGTCTCGGAAATTCAAAATACTGGTCTTTCCCGTCTTATTAGCCCATGAGAAGTAGTACAAGCTGTTGGAATGGTAAAGATATTATGCGAGAGGACCATGAAAAATCAAAGGATAAGAAAAAGGATGGTAGTGTCCTCCCAAAATCGCATGCTCTTCCTTCTATCTAGTATTGATGAAAATAAGCTGTTGGAATGTTCGTGGACTTAATAAGACTGAGAAATGTCGGGAGCTCAATAGAATAATCCGATCTGCTGCATGTGACATTGTGATTCTTGTGGAAACAAAAATTAAACCTCATCGTGTTCAAGTTCAGAAGAATTTAATATGGCCTGAGGCAGAACTTTTTACTAATGATTCTCAGGATACTTATGGTCGAGTTTGGGTCTTATGGCATCCTAATCTTGTTACTGCTTGGTTTATTTCTGCTACTAATCAATTCATTCATCTTAAGGCAGAGGATAAATAGACTGGATGTCAATTCAATATTACCGGTATTTATGCATCTAACAGTATGTCTGACAGGAATGCTCTATGGCGTGATCTGGTTAGCATTGCAAATAGTTATCCTACAATACCTTGGGTTGTTCTCGGTGACTTTAATACTGTCAGATACACAAATGAGAAAGTGGGGGGTAGAGTGCTTTCCGAATGTCAGCTTCAACATTTTAATGATTGTATAGATACTGCTGCATTGACTGACATGAAATCTGTAGGTGATTGGTTCTCATGGAACAATCAAAGTACTGCTGAAAGAAAAATTATGGCTCGACTTGACAGATGTTTGATTAATCAGGAATGGTTAGCAGTTTTCCCAGATTCACTTCTTGAGTACGGTGCTAAGTTATTTTCGGATCACTCTATTATGCATATACATGCAGATAAAACACTACCAAGAGTCAAGAAACCTTTTAGATTTTTTAATATGTGGAGTTCTCACCCAAAGTTCCTCGAAGTTATTAAGTCAGCTTGGGACATTAATGTATTTGGTTCTCCCCCTTACATCCTATGTCAAAAACTAAAAGCATGCAAAGCAGCACTGAAGAAGTGGAATTCAACTACATTTGGAAATATCAACGACAGAGTTCAGTTATGCAAGAAAGAACTTATGGCTGTGCAAAGCGAGCTAAATCTTCAACCTCTGGATGCGAATCTTATATACAAAGAGGCTGCTGCTAGAAATAACTTTATGCAAGCTTTGAAGCAGGAGGAATGCTTTTTGAAACAGAAGTCACGACAACATTGGCTTACTCTAGGGGATTCTAATACGAAGTTCTTCTATGCTGCTATTGCTACCAGAAGGGCTACTAATCGCATCAAAAAATGCAAAGGTATAGATGGTAATCTCATTGAGGATCTGGATGAGGTTAAAAATTACACCAAGCAATTTTTTTATTCCTTACTCAATCAGGAACAGCAGCCTAATAGTATTCATGTTGGGCCTACAAGACGACTTGATTCTGAAGCCCTCTCTCATCTTAATGCCCCAATAACGGATGATGAAATTGTGAAAGTTGTTTTTAAGTCCCCGAAGCACAAAAGCCCTGGTCCAGATGGATTTCCAGCTGAGTTTTATCAAATTGCATGGGCTATTGTAGGCAACGATGTCATAAAAGCTTGTCGACATTTTTTCTCCTCAGGTCACATTCTGAAAGAAATGAATTGCACTTTTATTTCTTTAGTGCCTAAAAATGATGGAGCCGATTCATTGGAGAACTACCGTCCTATTTCACTGTGCAACTTTATTTATAAGGTTATCTCTAAGTTGCTGGCAGATAGACTACAAAAGGTCATGAATAAGGTCATTAGTCCTAATCAGGCTGCTTTTCTTAAAGGGAGGAGTATCCATCATAATGTCTTGCTTGCTAATGATTTGGTTAAGGATCTACATTCTAAAACAAGAGGGAAAAAGATCTGTTTTAAAGCTGATTTACGAAAGGCCTTTGACTCAGTCAATAGGGATTTTATTTACATGATGCTCCATAATATGGGCTTCCCTCAGCACTGGGTTAAATGGATTCAATGTTGCTTGGAAACTCCAAAATTTTCAATTCTCTTTAATGGTTCACCTATTGGCTTCTTTGGGAGTAAGAATGGCATTCGGCAAGGCGATCCACTATCTCCTTATCTTTTTACCATTGCAATGGAAGGGCTCAGTTGTATGTTAGAAGAGGCTGTTTCCAATGGCAAAATTAAGGTACCACATTATGGTTCTGTTTATATCTCTCACATAACATTTGCCGACGATCTTATTATCTTCCTTCGAGATGATCCAGTTTCTGTGAGTAATCTGGCAGATATTCTTAATGAATTTGGTAAAGTTTCTGGTCTTAAGCTAAACCATGCAAAGAGCAAAGTATATGTGGGTGCTTGCATTGACAATAAGGATCATATTGCTCAAACATTGGGAGTTGCTGAAGGAAATTTACCGGTTCCTTACTTGGGTCTCCCACTTATATCCACTGGAATCAACAAAGCCTCCTGTCAGCCTATTATACAAAAAATTAAGAACAGAATTTCCTCTTGGAAAAATAGGCTTCTTTCTAAAGCTGGACGACTTGAACTTATTCGATCCGTGTTGATCTCTTATTCTATTTATTGGTCTCATGCATTCCTTCTACCTGCCGGGCTTCTCCATGATATTGATAAATTACTTATTAACTTCTTTTGGAATGGCACAGATGGTAAGGCAATGCATATGGTGAATTGGGACAGCATTTGCAAACCGAAGGATGAAGGGGGGCTGAATCTTCGACATATTAGAGATTGGAATAAAGCTTGTATGGTAAAGCAATTATGGGATATTTTACAAAACAAGTCTTCCTTATGGTCACAATGGGTTTTTGCTAGGTACCTAACTAAGGAATCAATCTGGGAAACATCTGCAAAAACATCTCATTCTTCTGCTTGGAAAGGAATTCTGAAGGCAAGGCGATGGCTACGTAACAATATTTCTTATGTGATTTCTTCTGGAACCAATATTAATATGTGGTATGATCCTTGGGTGAATGGGAAAAGTATATTTCAGATATTTGGTGATAGAGTACGACAGGATCTGGGGGCTCCCAAAGACTGGAAGGTTTCTGAATTCATTAACAATGGTACTTGGTGTCTTCCCAACCCTACCTCCCCTGACATGTTATTACTTTGGCCGACTATTAGGGCTATTACAATCATGAACAACTCTTCAGATATGCTTATTTGGCTTCATGATAACGGTAAATTTAGTGCTACATCTGCATGGAACCAAATTAGACGACGAAACAACAAGTGGATCCAAAGTAGTTGGACATGGGATAGTCCATGCTCACAGCGACATTCCTTATGTACATGGCAGGCCCTTCTCGGCAAACTTCCTACGATGGACTATATGCAGCGAAGAGGTATTTATATTGTAAATCGGTGCTCTTTGTGTATGCAAAATGAAGAAAGTGTTGACCATCTCTACTTTGCTTGTGATTATTCATCTTGGATATGGAAGGAGATCTTGAAGCGATTTGATTTTCAAAGGCTACCACGGCCAAACCTGCATCATGAATTAGAAATGCTTATGCAAAGCTTCTCAAGAAAGGGGCCTCTTACACAACTAGCAAGAATTATATTCAGATGTGCTATATGGTGGGATTTGGAAGGAGAGGTGTGGCAGAATTTTTGAGTGTCACAACATGAACAAAGCTCAAATTCTGATAGAGATTCTTCAGGACTCACGATCATGTATGGAGCAAGAATTGAATACAGAGCACCTAACAAGAAGAGAGAAAGATATTTTCACAAGATTCAATTTTTCCATTCGTCAAGAATCACTCGAATAATGATGAAGATTGTAATGTATTATATGGGGCAAAGCTTATATTTTGTGATGTATCCACAAGTAGTCCAGAACAGTCTAGCTATTGCATTTTATTATTTATTAACTTCCTTATGCTACTCTTGGAGATGAGTTTGATGAAGCGTGCCCATTTCACCTTCTTTAGGTGGGGTGCAATCTTCTCGACTACACTAAGAGACTTCAGGCTTTAGTCTATGGCTTGTGTAGACAAAGCTTCTTTGTACAAATCTTTTACAAAATACATTATCTTTACTTACCAAAAAAAAAAAAAATTAGCCCATGGTAAGTCGTATGAGCATGGTTTCACGAAAAAACGTGACGGTCATAAACTTTGCGCAGAGTCGAGATTCGATCGGTTTTTCGTGCACCGTCTCGGAAATTCAAAATACTGGTCTTTCCCGTCTTATTAGCCCATGAGAAGTCGTACAAGCATGCTTTCGCAAAAAAATACGACGGTCAAAAACTTTGCGCGAAGTCGCGCGCGAGTCGAATTTCGATCGGTTTTTCATGCACCGTCTCAAAAATTCAAAATACTTGTCTTTCCCATCTTATTAGCCCATGAGAAGTCGTACAGGCACGCTTTCGCAAAAAAATACGACGGTCATAAACTTTGCTCGAAGTCGCGCGCGAGTCGAGTTTCGATCGGTTTTTCGTGACCGTCTCGGAAATTCAAAATACTAGCCATTCACGATGTCTTAGCCCATGGTAAGTCGTATGAGCATGATTTCACGAAAAAACGCGACGGTCATAAACTTTGCGCAGAGTCGAGATTCGATCGGTTTTTCGTGCACCGTCTCGGAAATTCAAAATACTGGTCTTTCCCGTCTTATTAGCCCATGACAAGTAGTACAAGCACGCTTTCGCAAAAAAATACGACGGTCATAAACTTTGCGCGAAGTCGCGCGCGAGTCGAGTTTCGATCGGTTTTTCGTGCACCGTCTCAGAAATTCAAAATACTGGCCATTCACGATGTATTAGCCCATGGTAAGTCGTATGAGCTTGGTTTCACGAAAAAACGCGACGGTCATAAACTTTGCGCAGAGTCGAGATTCGATCGGTTTTTCGTGCACCGTCTCGGAAATTCAAAATACTGGTCTTTCCCGTCTTATTAGCCCATGAGAAGTCGTACAAGCATGCTTTTGCAAAAAAATACGACGGTCAAAAAATTTGCGCGAAGTCGCGCGCGAGTCGAATTTCGATCGGTTTTTCGTGCACCGTCTCAGAAATTCAAAATACTTGTCTTTCCCATCTTATTAGCCCATGAGAAGTCGTACAGGCACGCTTTCGCAAAAAAATACGACGATCATAAACTTTGCGCGAAGTCGCGCGCGAGTCGAGTTTCGATCGGTTTTTCGTGCACCGTCTCAGAAATTCAAAATACTGGCCATTCACGATGTATTAGCCCATGGTAAGTCGTATGAGCTTGGTTTCATGAAAAAACGCGACGGTCATAAACTTTGCGCAGAGTCGAGATTCGATCGGTTTTTCTTGCACCGTCTCGGAAATTCAAAATACTGGTCTTTCCCGTCTTATTAGCCCATTAGAAGTCGTACAGGCACGCTTTCGCAAAAAAATACGACGGTCATAAACTTTGCGCGAAGTCGCGCGCGAGTCGAGTTTCGATCGGTTTTTCGTGCACCGTCTCAGAAATTCAAAATACTGGCCATTCACGATGTATTAGTCCATGGTAGACTGTATGAGCATGGTTTCAGGAGAAAACGCGACGGTCATAAACTTTGCGCAGAGTCGAGATTCGATCGGTTTTTCGTGCACCGTCTCGGAAATTCAAAATACTGGTCTTTCCCGTCTTATTAGCCCATGAGAAGTCGTACAGGCACGCTTTCGCAAAAAAATACGACGGTCATAAACTTTGCGCGAAGTCGCGCGCGAGTCGAGTTTCGATCGGTTTTTCGTGCACCGTCTCGGAAATTCAAAATACTGGCCATTCACGATGTATTAGTCCATGGTAAGTCGTATGAGCATGATTTCACGAGAAAACGCGACGGTCATAAACTTCGCACAGAGTCGAGATTCGATCGGTTTTTCGTGCACCGTCTCGGAAATTCAAAATACTGGTCTTTCCCGTCTTATTAGCCCATGAGAAGTCGTACAAGCATGGTTTCGCAAAAAAATACGACGGTCAAAAACTTTGCGCGAAGTCGCGCGCGAGTCGAATTTCGATCGGTTTTTCGTGCACCGTCTCGGAAATTCAAAATACTTGTCTTTCCCGTCTTATTAGCCCATGAGAAGTCGTACAGGCACGCTTTCGCAAAAAAATACGACGGTCATAAACTTTGCTCGAAGTCGCGCGCGAGTCGAGTTTCGATCGGTTTTTCGTGACCGTCTCGGAAATTCAAAATACTGGCCATGCACGATGTATTAGCCCATGGTAAGTCGTATGAGCATGATTTCACGATAAAACGCGACGGTCATAAACTTTGCGCAGAGTCGAGATTCGATCGGTTTTTCGTGCACCGTCTCGGAAATTCAAAATACTGGTCTTTCCCGTCTTATTAGCCCATGAGAAGTCGTACAAGCATGGTTTCGCAAAAAAATACGACGGTCAAAAACTTTGCGCGAAGTCGCGCGCGAGTCGAATTTCGATCGGTTTTTCGTGCACCGTCTCGGAAATTCAAAATACTTGTCTTTCCCGTCTTATTAGCCCATGAGAAGTCGTACAGGCACTCTTTCGCAAAAAAATACGACGGTCATAAACTTTGCTCGAAGTCGCGCGCGAGTCGAGTTTCGATCGGTTTTTCGTGACCGTCTCGGAAATTCAAAATACTGGCCATTCACGATGTATTAGCCCATGGTAAGACGTATGAGCATGATTTCACGAAAAAACGCGACGGTCATAAACTTTGCGCACAGTCGAGATTCGATCGATTTTTCGTGCACCGTCTCGGAAATTCAAAATACTGGCCATTCACAATGTATTAGCCCATGGTAAGTTATGTGAGCATGGTTTCACGAAAAAATGCGACGGTCATAAACTTTGCACAGAATCGAGTTTCTATCGGTTTTTCGTGTACCGTCTCGGAAATTCAAAATACTGGTCTTTCCCGTCTTATTAGCCCATGGGAAGTCGTACAAGCATGCTTTCGCAAAAAAATACGACGGTCATAAATTTTGCGCGAAGTCGCGCGTGAGTCGAGTTTCGATCGGTTTTTCGTGCACCGTCTCGAAAATTCAAAATACTGGCCATTCACGATGTATTAGCCCATGGTAAGTCGTATGAGCATGGTTTCACGAAAAAACGCGACGGTCATAAACTTTGCGTAGAGTCGAGATTCGATCGGTTTTTCGTGCACCGTCTCGGAAATTCAAAATACTGGTCTTTCCCGTCTTATTAGCCCATGAGAAGTCGTACAGGCACGCTTTCGCAAAAAAAATACGACGGTCATAAACTTTGCGCGAAGTCCCGCGCGAGTCGAGTTTCGATCGGTTTTTCGTGCACCGTCTCGGAAATTCAAAATACTTGTCTTTCCCGTCTTATTAGTCCATGAGAAGTCGTACAGGCACGCTTTCACAAAAAAATACGACGGTCATAAACTTTGCTCGAAGTCGCGCGCGAGTCGAGTTTCGATCGGTTTTTCGTGACCGTCTCGGAAATTCAAAATACTGGCCATTCACGATGTATTAGCCCATGGTAAGTCGTATGAGCATGATTTCACGAAAAAACGCGACGGTCATAAACTTTTCGCAGAGTCGAGATTCGAACGGTTTTTCGTGCACCGTCTCGGAAATTCAAAATACTGGTCTTTCCTGTCTTATTAGCCCATGAGAAGTAGTACAAGCACGCTTTCGCAAAAAAATACGACAGTCATAAACTTTGCGCGAAGTCGCGCGCGAGTCGAGTTTCGATCGGTTTTTCGTGCACCGTCTCGAAAATTCAAAACACTGGCCATTCACGATAAATTAGCCCATGGTAAGTCGTATGAGCATGGTTTCACGAAAAAACGTGACGGTCATAAACTTTGCGCAGAGTCGAGATTCGATCGGTTTTTCGTGCACCGTCTCGGAAATTCAAAATACTGGTCTTTCCCGTCTTATTAGCCCATGAGAAGTCGTACAAGCATGCTTTCGTAAAAAAATACGACGGTCAAAAACTTTGCGCGAAGTCGCGCGCGAGTCGAATTTCGATCGGTTTTTCGTGCACCGTCTCAGAAATTCAAAATACTTGTCTTTCCCATCTTATTAGCCCATGAGAAGTCGTACAGGCACGCTTTCGCAAAAAAATACGACGGTCATAAACTTTGCTCGAAGTCGCGCGCGAGTCGAGTTTCGATCGGTTTTTCGTGACCGTCTCGGAAATTCAAAATACTAGCCATTCACGATGTCTTAGCCCATGGTAAGTCGTATGAGCATGATTTCATGAAAAAACGCGACGGTCATAAACTTTGCGCAGAGTCGAGATTCGATCGGTTTTTCGTGCACCGTCTCGGAAATTCAAAATACTGGTCTTTCCCGTCTTATTAACCGATGACAAGTAGTACAAGCACGCTTTCGCAAAAAAATACGACGGTCATAAACTTTGCGCGAAGTCGCGCGCGAGTCGAGTTTCGATCGGTTTTTCGTGCACCGTCTCAGAAATTCAAAATACTGGCCATTCACGATGTATTAGCCCATGGTAAGTCGTATGAGCTTGGTTTCACGAAAAAACGCGACGGTCATAAACCTTGCGCAGAGTCGAGATTCGATCGGTTTTTCGTGCACCGTCTCGGAAATTCAAAATACTGGTCTTTCCCGTCTTATTAGCCCATGAGAAGTCGTACAAGCATGCTTTCGCAAAAAAATACGACGGTCAAAAACTTTGCGCGAAGTCGCGCGCGAGTCGAATTTCGATCGGTTTTTCGTGCACCGTCTCGGAAATTCAAAATACTTGTCTTTCCCGTCTTATTAGCCCATGAGAAGTCGTACAGGCACGCTTTCGCAAAAAAATACGACGGTCATAAACTTTGCTCGAAGTCGCGCGCGAGTCGAGTTTCGATCGGTTTTTCGTGACCGTCTCGGAAATTCAAAATACTGGCCATTCACGATGTATTAGCCCATGGTAAGACGTATGAGCATGATTTCACGAAAAAACGCGACGGTCATAAACTTTGCGCAGAGTCGAGATTCGATCGATTTTTCGTGCACCGTCTCGGAAATTCAAAATACTGGCCATTCACAATGTATTAGCCCATGGTAAGTTATGTGAGCATGGTTTCACGAAAAAATGCGACGGTCATAAACTTTGCACAGAATCGAGTTTCTATCGGTTTTTCGTGTACCGTCTCGGAAATTCAAAATACTGGTCTTTCACGTCTTATTAGCCCATGGGAAGTCGTACAAGCATGCTTTCGCAAAAAAATACGACGGTCATAAATTTTGCGCGAAGTCGCGCGTGAGTCGAGTTTCGATCGGTTTTTCGTGCACCGTCTCGAAAATTCAAAATACTGGCCATTCACGATGTATTAGCCCTTGGTAAGTCGTATGAGCATGGTTTCACGAAAAAACGCGACGGTCATAAACTTTGCGTAGAGTCGAGATTCGATCGGTTTTTTCGTGCACCGTCTCGGAAATTCAAAATACTGGTCTTTCCCGTCTTATTAGCTCATGAGAAGTCGTACAGGCACGCTTTCGCAAAAAAAATACGACGGTCATAAACTTTGCGCGAAGTCCCGCGCGAATCGAGTTTCGATCGGTTTTTCGTGCACCGTCTCGGAAATTCAAAATACTTGTCTTTCCCGTCTTATTAGTCAATGAGAAGTCGTACAGGCACGCTTTCACAAAAAAATACGACGGTCATAAACTTTGCTCGAAGTCGCGCGCGAGTCGAGTTTCGATCGGTTTTTCGTGACCGTCTCGGAAATTCAAAATACTGGCCATTCACGATGTATTAGCCCATGGTAAGTCGTATGAGCATGATTTCACGAAAAAACGCGACGGTCATAAACTTTTCGAAGAGTCGAGATTCGAACGGTTTTTCGTGCACCGTCTCGGAAATTCAAAATACTGGTCTTTCCCGTCTTATTAGCCCATGAGAAGTAGTACAAGCACGCTTTCGCAAAATAATACGACAGTCATAAACTTTGCGCGAAGTCGCGCGCGAGTCGAGTTTCGATCGGTTTTTCGTGCACCGTCTCGAAAATTCAAAATACTGGCCATTCACGATAAATTAGCCCATGGTAAGTCGTATGAGCATGGTTTCACGAAAAAACGTGACGGTCATAAACTTTGCGCAGAGTCGAGATTCGATCGGTTTTTCGTGCACCGTCTCGGAAATTCAAAATACTGGTCTTTCCCATCTTATTAGCCCATGAGAAGTCGTACAAGCATGCTTTCGTAAAAAAATACGACGGTCAAAAACTTTGCGCGAAGTCGCGCGCGAGTCGAATTTCGATCGGTTTTTCGTGCACCGTCTCAGAAATTCAAAATACTTGTTTTCCCATCTTATTAGCCCATGAGAAGTCGTACAGGCACGCTTTCGCAAAAAAATACGACGGTCGTAAACTTTGCTCGAATTCGCGCGCGAGTCGAGTTTCGATCGGTTTTTCGTGACCGTCTCGGAAATTCAAAATACTAGCCATTCACGATGTCTTAGCCCATGGTAAGTCGTATGAGCATGATTTCATGAAAAAAAGCGACGGTCATAAACTTTGCGCAGAGTCGAGATTTGATCGGTTTTTCGTGCACCGTCTCGGAAATTCAAAATACTGGTCTTTCCCGTTTTATTAACCCATGACAAGTAGTACAAGCACGCTTTCGCAAAAAAATACGACGGTCATAAACTTTGCGCGAAGTCGCGCGCGAGTCGAGTTTCGATAGGTTTTTCGTGCACCGTCTCAGAAATTCAAAATACTGGCCATTCACGATGTATTAGCCCATGGTAAGTCGTATGAGCTTGGTTTCACGAAAAAACGCGACGGTCATAAACCTTGCGCAGAGTCGAGATTCGATCGGTTTTTCGTGCACCGTCTCGGAAATTCAAAATACTGGTCTTTCCCGTCTTATTAGCCCATGAGAAGTCGTACAAGCATGCTTTCACAAAAAAATACGACGGTCAAAAACTTTGCGCGAAGTCGCGCGCGAGTCGAATTTCGATCGGTTTTTCGTGCACCGTCTCAGAAATTCAAAATACTTGTCTTTCCCATCTTATTAGCCCATGAGAAGTCGTACAGGCACGCTTTCGCAAAAAAATACGACGGTCATAAACTTTGCGCGAAGTCGCGCGCGAGTCGAGTTTCGATCAGTTTTTCGTGCACCGTCTCAGAAATCCAAAATACTGGCCATTCACGATGTATTAGCCCATGGTAAGTCGTATGAGCATGGTTTCATGAAAAAACGCGACGGTCATAAACTTTGCGCAGAGTCGAGATTCGATCGGTTTTTCGTGCACCGTCTCGGAAATTCAAAATACTGGTCTTTCCCGTCTTATTATTTTTTGGTAAGTTCTTTCCCGTCTTATTAGCCCATTAGAAGTCGTACAGGCACGCTTTCGCAAAAAAATACGACGGTCATAAACTTTGCGCGAAGTCGCGCGCGAGTCGAGTTTCGATCGGTTTTTCGTGCACCGTCTCAGAAATTCAAAATACTGGCCATTCACGATGTATTAGTCCATGGTAGACTGTATGAGCATGGTTTCAGGAGAAAACGCGACGGTCATAAACTTTGCGCAGAGTCGAGATTCGATCGGTTTTTCGTGCACCGTCTCGGAAATTCAAAATACTGGTCTTTCCCGTCTTATTAGCCCATTAGAAGTCGTACAAGCATGGTTTCGCAAAAAAATACGACGGTCAAAAACTTTGCGCGAAGTCGCGCGCGAGTCAAATTTCGATCGGTTTTTCGTGCACCGTCTCGGAAATTCAAAATACTTGTCTTTCCCGTCTTATTAGCCCATGAGAAGTCGTACAGGCACGCTTTCGCAAAAAAATACGACGGTCATAAACTTTGCTCGAAGTCGCGCGCGAGTCGAGTTTCGATCGGTTTTTCGTGACCGTCTCGGAAATTCAAAATACTGGCCATTCACGATGTATTAGCCCATGGTAAGTCGTATGAGCATGATTTCACGAAAAAACGCGACGGTCATAAACTTTGCGCAGAGTCGAGATTCGATCGGTTTTTCGTGCACCGTCTCGGAAATTCAAAATACTGGTCTTTCCCGTCTTATTAGCCCATGAGAAGTCGTACAAGCATGGTTTCGCAAAAAAAATACGACGGTCAAAAACTTTGCGCGAAGTCGCGCGCGAGTCGAATTTCGATCGGTTTTTCGTGCACCGTCTCGGAAATTCAAAATACTTGTCTTTCCCGTCTTATTAGCCCATGAGAAGTCGTACAGGCACGCTTTCGCAAAAAAATACGACGGTCATAAACTTTGCTCGAGGTCGCGCGCGAGTCGAGTTTCGATCGGTTTTTCGTGACCGTCTCGGAAATTCAAAATACTGGCCATTCACGATGTATTACCCATGGTAAGACGTATGAGCATGATTTCACGAAAAAACGCGACGGTTATAAACTTTGCGCAGAGTCAAGATTCGATCGATTTTTCGTGCACCGTCTCGGAAATTCAAAATACTGGCCATTCACAATGTATTAGCCCATGGTAAGTTATGTGAGCATGGTTTCACGAAAAAATGCGACGGTCATAAACTTTGCACAGAATCGAGTTTCTATCGGTTTTTCGTGTACCGTCTCGGAAATTCAAAATACTGGTCTTTCCCGTCTTATTAGCCCATGACAAGTAGTACAAGCACGCTTTCGCAAAAAAATACGACGGTCATAAATTTTGCGCGAAGTCGCGCGTGAGTCGAGTTTCGATCGGTTTTTCGTGCACCGTCTCGAAAATTCAAAATACTGGCCATTCACGATGTATTAGCCCATGGTAAGTCGTATGAGCATGGTTTCACGAAAAAACGCGACGGTCATAAACTTTGCGTAGAGTCGAGATTCGATCGGTTTTTCGTGCACCGTCTCGGAAATTCAAAATACTGGTCTTTCCCGTCTTATTAGCCCATGAGAAGTCGTACAGGCACGCTTTCGCAAAAAAAATACGACGGTCATAAACTTTACGCGAAGTCCCGCCCGAGTCGAGTTTCGATTGGTTTTTCGTGCACCGTCTCGGAAATTCAAAATACATGTCTTTCCCGTCTTATTAGTCCATGAGAAGTCGTACAGGCACGCTTTCACAAAAAAATACGACGGTCATAAACTTTGCTCGAAGTCGCGCGCGAGTCGAGTTTCGATCGGTTTTTCGTGACCGTCTCGGAAATTCAAAATACTGGCCATTCATGATGTAT
The DNA here is from genome assembly GCA_029747655.1 of Ensete ventricosum. Classification (NCBI taxonomy): domain Eukaryota; kingdom Viridiplantae; phylum Streptophyta; class Magnoliopsida; order Zingiberales; family Musaceae; genus Ensete; species Ensete ventricosum. The sequence goes on along the minus strand of JAQQAF010000004.1, from coordinate 25,486,159 downwards.
TAGCCCATGGTAAGTCGTATGAGCATGATTTCACGAAAAAACGCGACGGTCATAAACTTTTCGCAGAGTCGAGATTCGAACGGTTTTTCGTGCACCGTCTCGGAAATTCAAAATACTGGTCTTTCCCGTCTTATTAGCCCATGAGAAGTAGTACAAGCACGCTTTCGCAAAAAAATACGACAGTCATAAACTTTGCGCGAAGTCGCGCGCGAGTCGAGTTTCGATCGGTTTTTCATGCACCGTCTCGAAAATTCAAAATACTGGCCATTCACGATAAATTAGCCCATGGTAAGTCGTATGAGCATGGTTTCACGAAAAAACGTGACGGTCATAAACTTTGCGCAGAGTCGAGATTCGATCGGTTTTTCGTGCACCGTCTCGGAAATTCAAAATACTGGTCTTTCCCGTCTTATTAGCCCATGAGAAGTCGTACAAGCATGCTTTCGTAAAAAAATACGACGGTCAAAAACTTTGCGCGAAGTCGCGCGCGAGTCGAATTTCGATCGGTTTTTCGTGCACCGTCTCAGAAATTCAAAATACTTGTCTTTCCCATCTTATTAGCCCATGAGAAGTCGTACAGGCACGCTTTCGTAAAAAAATACGACGGTCATAAACTTTGCTCGAAGTCGCGCGCGAGTCGAGTTTCGATCGGTTTTTCGTGACCGTCTCGGAAATTCAAAATACTAGCCATTCACGATGTCTTAGCCCATGGTAAGTCGTATGAGCATGATTTCATGAAAAAACGCGACGGTCATAAACTTTGCGCAGAGTCGAGATTCGATCGGTTTTTCGTGCACCGTCTCGGAAATTCAAAATATTGGTCTTTCCCGTCTTATTAGCCCATGAGAAGTCGTACAAGCATGCTTTCGTAAAAAAATACGACGGTCAAAAACTTTGCGCGAAGTCGCGCGCGAGTCGAATTTCGATCGGTTTTTCGTGCACCGTCTCGGAAATTCAAAATACTTGTCTTTCCCGTATTATTAGCCCATGAGAAGTCGTCCAGGCACGCTTTCGCAAAAAAATACGACGGTCATAAACTTTGCGCGAAGTCGCGCGCGAGTCGAGTTTCGATCGGTTTTTCGTGCACCATCTCGGAAATTCAAAATACTGGCCATTCACGATGTATTAGTCCATGGTAAGTCGTATGAGCATGGTTTCACGAGAAAACGCGACGGTCATAAACTTTGCGCAGAGTCGAGATTCGATCGGTTTTTCGTGCACCGTCTCGGAAATTCAAAATACTGGTCTTTCCCGTCTTATTAGCCCATGAGAAGTCGTACAGGCACGCTTTCGCAAAAAAATACGACGGTCATAAACTTTGCTCGAGGTCGCGCGCGAGTCGAGTTTCGATCGGTTTTTCGTGACCGTCTCGGAAATTCAAAATACTGGCCATTCACGATGTATTAGCCCATGGTAAGTCGTATGAGCATGATTTCACGAAAAAACGCGACGGTCATAAACTTTGCGCAGAGTCGAGATTCGATCGGTTTTTCGTGCACCGTCTCGGAAATTCAAAATACTGGTCTTTCCCGTCTTATTAGCCCATGAGAAGTCGTACAAGCATGGTTTCGCAAAAAAATACGACGGTCAAAAACTTTGCGCGAAGTCGCGCGCGAGTCGAATTTCGATCGGTTTTTCGTGCACCGTCTCGGAAATTCAAAATACTTGTCTTTCCCGTCTTATTAGCCCATGAGAAGTCGTACAGGCACGCTTTCGCAAAAAAATACGACGGTCATAAACTTTGCTCGAAGTCGCGCGCGAGTCGAGTTTCGATCGGTTTTTCGTGACCGTCTCGGAAATTCAAAATACTGGCCATTCACGATGTATTAGCCCATGGTAAGTCGTATGAGCATGATTTCACGAAAAAACGCGACGGTCATAAACTTTGCGCAGAGTCGAGATTCGATCGGTTTTTCGTGCACCGTCTCGGAAATTCAAAATACTGGTCTTTCCCGTCTTATTAGCCCATGAGAAGTCGTACAAGCATGGTTTCGCAAAAAAATACGACGGTCAAAAACTTTGCGCGAAGTCGCGCGCGAGTCGAATTTCGATCGGTTTTTCGTGCACCGTCTCGGAAATTCAAAATACTTGTCTTTCCCGTCTTATTAGCCCATGAGAAGTCGTACAGGCACGCTTTCGCAAAAAAATACGACGGTCATAAACTTTGCTCGAGGTCGCGCGCGAGTCGAGTTTCGATCGGTTTTTCGTGACCGTCTCGGAAATTCAAAATACTGGCCATTCACGATGTATTACCCATGGTAAGACGTATGAGCATGATTTCACGAAAAAATGCGACGGTTATAAACTTTGCGCAGAGTCAAGATTCGATCGATTTTTCGTGCACCGTCTCGGAAATTCAAAATACTGGCCATTCACATTGTATTAGCCCATGGTAAGTTATGTGAGCATGGTTTCACGAAAAAATGCGACGGTCATAAACTTTGCACAGAATCGAGTTTCTATCGGTTTTTCGTGTACCGTCTCGGAAATTCAAAATACTGGTCTTTCCCGTCTTATTAGCCCATGGGAAGTCGTACAAGCATGCTTTCGCAAAAAAATACGACGGTCATAAATTTTGCGCGAAGTCGCGCGTGAGTCGAGTTTCGATCGGTTTTTCGTGCACCGTCTCAAAAATTCAAAATACTGGCCATTCACGATGTATTAGCCCATGGTAAGTCGTATGAGCATGGTTTCACGAAAAAACGCGACGGTCATAAACTTTGCGTAGAGTCGAGATTCGATCGGTTTTTCGTGCACCGTCTCGGAAATTCAAAATACTGGTCTTTCCCGTCTTATTAGCCCATGAGAAGTCGTACAGGCACGCTTTCGCAAAAAAAATACGACGGTCATAAACTTTACGCGAAGTCCCGCCCGAGTCGAGTTTCGATTGGTTTTTCGTGCACCGTCTCGGAAATTCAAAATACATGTCTTTCCCGTCTTATTAGTCCATGAGAAGTCGTACAGGCACGCTTTCACAAAAAAATACGACGGTCATAAACTTTGCTCGAAGTCGCGCGCGAGTCGAGTTTCGATCGGTTTTTCGTGACCGTCTCGGAAATTCAAAATACTGGCCATTCATGATGTATTAGCCCATGGTAAGTCGTATGAGCATGATTTCACGAAAAAACGCGACGGTCATAAACTTTTCGCAGAGTCGAGATTCGAACGGTTTTTCGTGCACCGTCTCGGAAATTCAAAATACTGGTCTTTCCCGTCTTATTAGCCCATGAGAAGTAGTACAAGCACGCTTTCGCAAAAAAATACGACAGTCATAAACTTTGCGCGAAGTCGCGCGCGAGTCGAGTTTCGATCGGTTTTTCATGCACCGTCTCGAAAATTCAAAATACTGGCCATTCACGATAAATTAGCCCATGGTAAGTCGTATGAGCATGGTTTCACGAAAAAACGTGACGGTCATAAACTTTGCGCAGAGTCGAGATTCGATCGGTTTTTCGTGCACCGTCTCGGAAATTCAAAATACTGGTCTTTCCCGTCTTATTAGCCCATGAGAAGTCGTACAAGCATGCTTTCGTAAAAAAATACGACGGTCAAAAACTTTGCGCGAAGTCGCGCGCGAGTCGAATTTCGATCGGTTTTTCGTGCACCGTCTCAGAAATTCAAAATACTTGTCTTTCCCATCTTATTAGCCCATGAGAAGTCGTACAGGCACGCTTTCGTAAAAAAATACGACGGTCATAAACTTTGCTCGAAGTCGCGCGCGAGTCGAGTTTCGATCGGTTTTTCGTGACCGTCTCGGAAATTCAAAATACTAGCCATTCACGATGTCTTAGCCCATGGTAAGTCGTATGAGCATGATTTCATGAAAAAACGCGACGGTCATAAACTTTGCGCAGAGTCGAGATTCGATCGGTTTTTCGTGCACCGTCTCGGAAATTCAAAATATTGGTCTTTCCCGTCTTATTAGCCCATGAGAAGTCGTACAAGCATGCTTTCGTAAAAAAATATGACGGTCAAAAACTTTGCGCGAAGTCGCGCGCGAGTCGAATTTCGATCGGTTTTTCGTGCACCGTCTCGGAAATTCAAAATACTTGTCTTTCCCGTATTATTAGCCCATGAGAAGTCGTCCAGGCACGCTTTCGCAAAAAAATACGACGGTCATAAACTTTGCGCGAAGTCGCGCGCGAGTCGAGTTTCGATCGGTTTTTCGTGCACCATCTCGGAAATTCAAAATACTGGCCATTCACGATGTATTAGTCCGTGGTAAGTCGTATGAGCATGGTTTCACGAGAAAACGCGACGGTCATAAACTTTGCGCAGAGTCGAGATTCGATCGGTTTTTCGTGCACCGTCTCGGAAATTCAAAATACTGGTCTTTCCCGTCTTATTAGCCCATGAGAAGTCGTACAGGCACGCTTTCGCAAAAAAATACGACGGTCATAAACTTTGCGCGAAGTCACGCGCGGGTCGAGTTTCGATCGGTTTTTTCGTGCACCGTCTCGGAAATTCAAAATACTGGTCTTTCCCGTCTTATTTGCCCATGAGAAGTCGTACAAGCATGCTTTCGCAAAAAAATACGACGGTCAAAAACTTTGCGCGAAGTCGCGCGCGAGTCGAATTTCGATCGGTTTTTCGTGCACCGTCTCGGAAATTCAAAATACTGGTCTTTCCCGTCTTATTAGCCCATGTGAAGTCGTACAGGCACGCTTTCGCAAAAAAATACGACGGTCATAAACTTTGCGCGATGTCGCGCGCGAGTCGAGTTTCGATCGGTTTTTCGTGCACCGTCTCGGAAATTCAAAATACTGGCCATTCACGATGTATTAGTCCATGGTAGACTGTATGAGCATGGTTTCAGGAGAAAACGCGACGGTCATAAACTTTGCGCGAAGTCGCGCGCGAGTCGAGTTTCGATCGGTTTTTCGTGCACCGTCTCGAAAATTCAAAATACTGGCCATTCACGATAAATTAGCCCATGGTAAGTCGTATGAGCATGGTTTCACGAGAAAACGCGACGGTCATAAACTTTGCACAGAGTCGAGATTCGATCGGTTTTTCGTGCACCGTCTCGGAAATTCAAAATACTGGTCTTTCCCGTCTTATTAACCCATGACAAGTAGTACAAGCACGCTTTCGCAAAAAAATACGACGGTCATAAACTTTGCGCGAAGTCGCGCGCGAGTCGAGTTTTGATCGGTTTTTCGTGCACCGTCTCAGAAATTCAAAATACTGGCCATTCACGATGTATTAGCCCATGGTAACTCGTATGAGCTTGGTTTCACGAAAAAACGCGACGGTCATAAACCTTGCGCAGAGTCGAGATTCGATCGGTTTTTCGTGCACCGTCTCGGAAATTCAAAATACTGGTCTTTCCCGTCTTATTAGCCCATGAGAAGTCGTACAAGCATGCTTTCGCAAAAAAATACGACGGTCAAAAACTTTGCGCGAAGTCGCGCGCGAGTCGAATTTCGATCGGTTTTTCGTGCACAGTCTCAGAAATTCAAAATACTTGTCTTTCCCATCTTATTAGCCCATGAGAAGTCGTACAGGCACGCTTTCGCAAAAAAATACGACGGTCATAAACTTTGCGCGAAGTCGCGCGCGAGTCGAGTTTCGATCGGTTTTTCGTGCACCGTCTCAGAAATTCAAAATACTGGCCATTCACGATGTATTAGCCCATGGTAAGTCGTATGAGCTTGGTTTCATGAAAAAACGCGACGGTCATAAACTTTGCGCAGAGTCGAGATTCGATCGGTTTTTCGTGCACCGTCTCGGAAATTCAAAATACTGGTCTTTCCCGTCTTATTAGCCCATTAGAAGTCGTACAGGCACGCTTTCGCAAAAAAATACGACGGTCATAAACTTTGCGCGAAGTCGCGCGCGAGTCGAGTTTCGATCGGTTTTTCGTGCACCGTCTCAGAAATTCAAAATACTGGCCATTCACGATGTATTAGTCCATGGTAGACTGTATGAGCATGGTTTCAGGAGAAAACGCGACGGTCATAAACTTTGCGCAGAGTCGAGATTCGATCGGTTTTTCGTGCACCGTCTCGGAAATTCAAAATACTGGTCTTTCCCGTCTTATTAGCCCATGAGAAGTCGTACAGGCACGCTTTCGCAAAAAAATACGACGGTCATAAATTTGCGCGAAGTCGCGCGCGAGTCGAGTTTCGATCGGTTTTTCGTGCACCGTCTCGGAAATTCAAAATACTGGCCATTCACGATGTATTAGTCCATGGTAAGTCGTATGAGCATGATTTCACCAGAAAACGCGACGGTCATAAACTTCGCACAGAGTCGAGATTCGATCGGTTTTTCGTGCACCGTCTCGGAAATTCAAAATACTGGTGTTTCCCGTCTTATTAGCCCATGAGAAGTCGTACAAGCATGGTTTCGCAAAAAAATACGACGGTCAAAAACTTTGCGCGAAGTCGCGCGCGAGTCGAATTTCGATCGGTTTTTCGTGCACCGTCTCGGAAATTCAAAATACTTGTCTTTCCCGTCTTATTAGCCCATGCGAAGTCGTACAGGCACGCTTTCGCAAAAAAATACGACGGTCATAAACTTTGCTCGAAGTCGCGCGCGAGTCGAGTTTCGATCGGTTTTTCGTGACCGTCTCGGAAATTCAAAATACTGGCCATTCACGATGTATTAGCCCATGGTAAGTCGTATGAGCATGATTTCACGAAAAAACGCGACGGTCATAAACTTTGCGCAGAGTCGAGATTCGATCGGTTTTTCGTGCACCGTCTCGGAAATTCAAAATACTTGTCTTTCCCGTCTTATTAGCACATGAGAAGTAGTACAAGCACGCTTTCGCAAAAAAATACGACGGTCATAAACTTTGCGCGAAGTAGCGCGCGAGTCGAGTTTCGATCGGTTTTTCGTGCACCGTCTCGAAAATTCAAAATACTGGCCATTCACGATGTATTAGCCCATGGTAAGTCGTATGAGCTTGGTTTCACGAAAAAACGCGACGGTCATAAACTTTGCGCAGAGTCGAGATTCGATCGGTTTTTCGTGCACCGTCTCGGAAATTCAAAATACTGGTCTTTCCCATCTTATTAGCCCATGAGAAGTCGTACAAGCATGGTTTCGCAAAAAAATACGACGGTCAAAAACTTTGCGCGAAGTCGCGCGCGAGTCGAATTTCGATCGGTTTTTCGTGCACCGTCTCGGAAATTCAAAATACTTGTCTTTCCCGTCTTATTAGCCCATGAGAAGTCGTACAGGCACGCTTTCGCAAAAAAATACGACGGTCATAAACTTTGCTCGAAGTCGCGCGCGAGTCGAGTTTCGATCGGTTTTTCGTGACCGTCTCGGAAATTCAAAATACTGGCCATTCACGATGTATTAGCCCATGGTAAGTCGTATGAGCATGATTTCACGAAAAAACGCGACGGTCATAAACTTTGCGCAGAGTCGAGATTCGATCGGTTTTTCGTGCACCGTCTCGGAAATTCAAAATACTTGTCTTTCCCGTCTTATTAGCCCATGAGAAGTAGTACAAGCACGCTTTCGCAAAAAAATACGACGGTCATAAACTTTGCGCGAAGTCGCGCGCGAGTCGAGTTTCGATCGGTTTTTCGTGCACCGTCTCGAAAATTCAAAATACTGGCCATTCACGATGTATTAGCCCATGGTAAGTCGTATGAGCATGGTTTCACGAAAAAACGCGACGGTCATAAACTTTGCGCAGAGTCGAGATTCGATCGGTTTATGTGGGTGCAAAGAGCAAAGTATATGTGGGTGCTTGCATTGACAATAAGGATCATATTGCTCAAACATTGGGAGTTGCTGAAGGAAATTTACCGGTTCCTTACTTGGGTCTCCCACTTATATCCACTGGAATCAACAAAGCCTCCTGTCAGCCTATCATACAAAAAATTAAGAACAGAATTTCCTCTTGGAAAAATAGGCTTCTTTCTAAAGCTGGACGACTTGAACTTATTCGATCTGTGTTGACCTCTTATTCTATTTATTGGTCTCATGCATTCCTTCTACCAACCGGGCTTCTCCATGATATTGATAAATTACTTATGAACTTCTTTTGGAATGGCACAGATGGTAAGGCAATGCACATGGTGAATTGGGACAGCATTTGCAAACCGAAGGATGAAGGGGGGCTGAATCTTCGACATATTAGAGATTGGAATAAAGCTTGTATGGTAAAGCAATTATGGGATATTTTACAAAACAAGTCTTCCTTATGGTCACAATGGGTTTTTGCTAGGTACCTTACCAAGGAATCAATCTGGGAAGTATCTGCAAAAACATCTCATTCTGCTGCTTGGAAAGGAATTCTAAAGGCAAGGAGATGGCTACGTAACAATATTTCTTATGTGATTTCTTCTGGAACCAATATTAATATGTGGTATGATCCTTGGGTGAATGGGAAAAGCATATTTCAGATATTTGGTGATAGAGTACGACAGGATCTGGGGGCTCCCAAAGACTGGAAGGTTTCTGAATTCATTAACAATGGTACTTGGTGTCTTCCCAACCCTACCTCTCCTGACATGTTATTACTTTGGCCGACTATTAGGGCTATTACAATCAAGAACAACTCTTCAGATATGCTTATTTGGCTTCATGATAACGGTAAATTTAGTGCTACATCTGTATGGAACCAAATTAGACGACGAAACAACAAGTGGATCCAAAGTAGTTGGACATGGGATAGTCCATGCTCACCGCGACATTCCTTATGTACATGGCAGGCCCTTCTCGGCAAACTTCCTACGATGGACAATATGCAGCGAAGAGGTATTTATATTGTAAATCGGTGCTCTTTGTGTATGCAAAATGAAGAAAGTGTTGACCATCTCTACTTTGCTTGTGATTATTCATCTTGGATATGGAAGGAGATCTTGAAGCGATTTGATTTTCAAAGGCTACCACGGCCAAACTTGCATCATGAATTAGAAATGCTTATGCAAAGCTTCTCAAGAAAGGGGCCTCTTACACAACTAGCACGAATTATATTCAGATGTGCTATTTGGTGGATTTGGAAGGAGAGGTGTGGCAGAATTTTTGAGTGTCACAACATGAAGAAAGCTCAAATTCTGATAGAGATTCTTCAGGACTCACGATCATGTATGGAGCAAGAATTGAATACAGAGCATCTAACAAGAAGAGAGAAAGATATTTTCACAAGATTCAATTTTTCCATTCGTCAAGAATCACTCGAATAATGATGAAGATTGTAATTATATGGGGCAAAGCTTATATTTTGTGATGTATCCACAAGTAGTCCAGAACAGTCTAGCTATTGCATTTTATTATTTATTAACTTCCTTATGCTACTCTTGGAGATGAGTTTGATGAAGCGTGCTCATTTCACCTTCTTTAGGTGGGGTGCAATCTTCTCGACTACACTAAGAGACTTCAGGCTTTAGTCTATGGCTTGTGTAGACAAAGCTTCTTTGTACAAATCTTTTACAAAATACAATATCTTTACTTACCAAAAAAAAAGAAAAAGAGATTCGATCGGTTTTTCGTGCACCGTCTCGGAAATTCAAAATACTGGTCTTTCCCGTCTTATTAGCCCATGAGAAGTCGTACAGGCACGCTTTCGCAAAAAAATACGACGGTCATAAACTTTGCGCGAAGTCGCGCGCGAGTCGAGTTTCGATCGGTTTTTCGTGCACCGTCTCGGAAATTTAAAATACTTGTCTTTCCCGTCTTATTAGCCCATGAGAAGTCGTACAGGAACGCTTTCGCAAAAAATTACGATGGTCATAAACTTTGCGCGAAGTCGCGCGCGAGTCGAGTTTCGATTGGTTTTTCGTGCACAATCTCAGAAATTCAAAATACTGGCCATTCACGATGTATTAGCCCATGGTAAGTCGTATGAGCTTGGTTTCACGAAAAAACGCGACGGTCATAAATTTGCGCAGAGTCGAGATTCGATCGGTTTTTCGTGCACCGTCTCGGAAATTCAAAATACTGGACTTTCCCGTCTTATTATTTTTTTTTTTTGGTAAGTCTTTCCCGTCTTATTAGCCCATGAGAAGTCGTACAGTCATGCTTTCGCAAAAAAATACGACGGTCATAAACTTTGCGCGAAGTCGCGCGCGAGTCGAGTTTCGATCGGTTTTTCGTGCACCGTCTCAGAAATTCAAAATACTGGCCATTCACGATGTATTAGTCCATGGTAAGTCGTATGAGCAAGGTTTCAGGAGAAAACGCGACGGTCATAAACTTTGCGCAGAGTCGAGATTCGATCGGTTTTTCGTGCACCGTCTCGGAAATTCAAAATACTGGTCTTTCCTGTCTTATTAGCCCATGAGAAGTCGTACAGGCACGCTTTCGCAAAAAAATACGACGGTCATAAACTTTGAGCGAAGTCGCGCGCGAGTCGAGTTTCGATCGGTTTTTCGTGCACCGTCTCGGAAATTCAAAATACTGGCCATTCACGATGTATTAGTCCATGGTAAGTCGTATAAGCATGGTTTCACGAAAAAACGCGACGGTCATAAACTTTGCGCAGAGTCGAGATTCGATCGGTTTTTCGTGCACCGTCTCGGAAATTCAAAATACTTGTCTTTCCCATCTTATTAGCCCATGAGAAGTCGTACAGGCACGCTTTCGCAAAAAAATACGACGGTCATAAACTTTGCTCGAAGTCGCGCGCGAGTCGAGTTTCGATCGGTTTTTCGTGCACCATCTCAGAAATTCAAAATACTGGCCATTCACGATGTATTAGCCCATGGTAAGTCGTATGAGCTTGGTTTCACGAAAAAACGCGACGGTCATAAACTTTGCGCAGAGTCGGGATTCGATCGGTTTTTCGTGCACCGTCTCGGAAATTCAAAATACTGGTCTTTCCCGTCTTATTAGCCCATGAGAAGTCGTACAAGCATGCTTTCGTAAAAAAATACGACGGTCAAAAACTTTGCGCGAAGTCGCGCGCGAGTCGAATTTCGATCGGTTTTTCGTGCATCGTCTCAGAAATTCAAAATACTTGTCTTTCCCATCTTATTAGCCCATGAGAAGTCGTACAGGCACGCTTTCGCAAAAAAATACGACGGTCATAAACTTTGCTCGAAGTAGCGCGCGAGTCGAGTTTCGATCGGTTTTTCGTGACCGTCTCAGAAATTCAAAATACTAGCCATTCATGATGTCTTAGCCCATGGTAAGTCGTATGAGCATGATTTCATGAAAAAACGCGACGGTCATAAACTTTGCGCAGAGTCGAGATTCGATCGGTTTTTCGTGCACCGTCTCGGAAATTCAAAATACTGGTCTTTCCCGTCTTATTAGCCCATGAGAAGTCGTACAAGCATGCTTTCGTAAAAAAATACGACGGTCAAAAACTTTGCGCGAAGTCGCGCGCGAGTCGAATTTCGATCGGTTTTTCGTGCACCGTCTCGGAAATTCAAAATACTTGTCTTTCCCGTCTTATTAGCCCATGAGAAGTCGTACAGGCACGCTTTCGCAAAAAAATACGACGGTCATAAACTTTGCGTGAAGTCGCGCGCGAGTCGAGTTTCGATCGGTTTTTCGTGCACCATCTCGGAAATTCAAAATACTGGCCATTCACGATGTATTAGTCCATGGTAAGTCGTATGAGCATGGTTTCACGAGAAAACGCGACGGTCATAAACTTTGCGCAGAGTCGAGATTCGATCGGTTTTTCGTGCACCGTCTCGGAAATTCAAAATACTGGTCTTTCCCGTCTTATTAGCCCATGAGAAGTCGTACAGGCACGCTTTCGCAAAAAAATACGACGGTCATAAACTTTGTGCGAAGTCACGCGCGGGTCGAGTTTCGATCGGTTTTTCGTGCACCGTCTCGGAAATTCAAAATACTGGTCTTTCCCGTCTTATTTGCCCATGAGAAGTCGTACAAGCATGCTTTCGCAAAAAAATACGACGGTCAAAAACTTTGCGCGAAGTCGCGCGCGAGTCGAATTTCGATCGGTTTTTCGTGCACCGTCTCGGAAATTCAAAATACTGGTCTTTCCCGTCTTATTAGCCCATGAGAAGTCGTACAGGCACGCTTTCGCAAAAAAATACGACGGTCATAAACTTTGCGCGAAGTCGCGCGCGAGTCGAGTTTCGATCGGTTTTTCGTGCACCGTCTCGGAAATTCAAAATACTGGCCATTCATGATGTATTAGTCCATGGTAAGTCGTATGAGCATGGTTTCACGAGAAAACGCGACGGTCATAAACTTTGCACAGAGTCGAGATTCGATCGGTTTTTCGTGCACCGTCTCGGAAATTCAAAATACTGGTCTTTCCCGTCTTATTAACCCATGACAAGTAGTACAAGCACGCTTTCGCAAAAAAATACGACGGTCATAAACTTTGCACGAAGTCGCGCGCGAGTCGAGTTTCGATCGGTTTTTCGTGCACCGTCTCAGAAATTCAAAATACTGGCCATTCACGATGTATTAGCCCATGGTAAGTCGTATGAGCTTGGTTTCACGAAAAAACGTGACGGTCATAAACCTTGCGCAGAGTCGAGATTCGATCGGTTTTTCGTGCACCGTCTCGGAAATTCAAAATACTGGTCTTTCCCGTCTTATTAGCCCATGAGAAGTCGTACAAGCATGCTTTCGCAAAAAAATACGACGGTCAAAAACTTTGCGCGAAGTCGCGCGCGAGTCGAATTTCGATCGGTTTTTCGTGCACCGTCTCAGAAATTCAAAATACTTGTCTTTCCCATCTTATTAGCCCATGAGAAGTCGTACAGGCACGCTTTCGCAAAAAAATACGACGGTCATAAACTTTGCTCGAAGTCGCGCGCGAGTCGAGTTTCGATCGGTTTTTCGTGCACCGTCTCAGAAATTCAAAATACTGGCCATTCACGATGTATTAGCCCATGGTAAGTCGTATGAGCTTGGTTTCATGAAAAAACGCGACGGTCATAAACATTGCGCAGAGTCGAGATTCGATCGGTTTTTCGTGCACCGTCTCGGAAATTCAAAATACTGGTCTTTCCCGTCTTATTAGCCCATTAGAAGTCGTACAGGCACGCTTTCGCAAAAAAATACGACGGTCATAAACTTTGCGCGAAGTCGCGCGCGAGTCGAGTTTCGATCGGTTTTTCGTGCACCGTCTCAGAAATTCAAAATACTGGCCATTCACGATGTATTAGTCCATGGTAGACTGTATGAGCATGGTTTCAGGAGAAAACGCGACGGTCATAAACTTTGCGCAGAGTCGAGATTCGATCGGTTTTTCGTGCACCGTCTCGGAAATTCAAAATACCGGTCTTTCCCGTCTTATTAGCCCATGAGAAGTCGTACAGGCACGCTTTCGCAAAAAAATACGATGGTCATAAACTTTGCGCGAAGTCGCGCGCGAGTCGAGTTTCGATCGGTTTTTCGTGCACCGTCTCGGAAATTCAAAATACTGGCCATTCACGATGTATTAGTCCATGGTAAGTCGTATGAGCATGATTTCACGAGAAAACGCGACGGTCATAAACTTCGCACAGAGTCGAGATTCGATCGGTTTTTCGTGCACCGTCTCGGAAATTCAAAATACTGGTCTTTCCCGTCTTATTAGCCCATGAGAAGTCGTACAAGCACGGTTTCGCAAAAAAATACGACGGTCAAAAACTTTGCGCGAAGTCGCGCGCGAGTCGAATTTCGATCGGTTTTTCGTGCACCGTCTCGGAAATTCAAAATACTTATCTTTCCCGTCTTATTAGCCCATGAGAAGTCGTACAGGCACGCTTTCGCAAAAAAATACGACGGTCATAAACTTTGCTCGAAGTCGCGCGCGAGTCGAGTTTCGATCGGTTTTTCGTGCACCGTCTCGGAAATTCAAAATACTGGCCATTCATGATGTATTAGTCCATGGTAAGTCGTATGAGCATGGTTTCACGAGAAAACGCGATGGTCATAAACTTTGCACAGAGTCGAGATTCGATCGGTTTTTCGTGCACCGTCTCGGAAATTCAAAATACTGGTCTTTCCCGTCTTATTAACCCATGACAAGTAGTACAAGCACGCTTTCGCAAAAAAATACGACGGTCATAAACTTTGCACGAAGTCGCGCGCGAGTCGAGTTTCGATCGGTTTTTCGTGCACCGTCTCAGAAATTCAAAATACTGGCCATTCACGATGTATTAGCCCATGGTAAGTCGTATGAGCTTGGTTTCACGAAAAAACGTGACGGTCATAAACCTTGCGCAGAGTCGAGATTCGATCGGTTTTTCGTGCACCGTCTCGGAAATTCAAAATACTGGTCTTTCCCGTCTTATTAGCCCATGAGAAGTCGTACAAGCATGCTTTCGCAAAAAAATACGACGGTCAAAAACTTTGCGCGAAGTCGCGCGCGAGTCGAGTTTCGATCGGTTTTTCGTGCACCGTCTCAGAAATTCAAAATACTGGCCATTCACGATGTATTAGTCCATGGTAGATTGTATGAGCATGGTTTCAGGAGAAAACGCGACGGTCATAAACTTTGCGCAGAGTCGAGATTCGATCGGTTTTTCGTGCACCGTCTCGGAAATTCAAAATACCGGTCTTTCCCGTCTTATTAGCCCATGAGAAGTCGTACAGGCACGCTTTCGCAAAAAAATACGATGGTCATAAACTTTGCGCGAAGTCGCGCGCGAGTCGAGTTTCGATCGGTTTTTCGTGCACCGTCTCGGAAATTCAAAATACTGGCCATTCACGATGTATTAGTCCATGGTAAGTCGTATGAGCATGATTTCACGAGAAAACACGACGGTCATAAACTTCGCACAGAGTCGAGATTCGATCGGTTTTTCGTGCACCGTCTCGGAAATTCAAAATACTGGTCTTTCCCGTCTTATTAGCCCATGAGAAGTCGTACAAGCATGGTTTCGCAAAAAAATACGACGGTCAAAAACTTTGCGCGAAGTCGCGCGCGAGTCGAATTTCGATCGGTTTTTCGTGCACCGTCTCGGAAATTCAAAATACTTATCTTTCCCGTCTTATTAGCCCATGAGAAGTCGTACAGGCACGCTTTCGCAAAAAAATACGACGGTCATAAACTTTGCTCGAAGTCGCGCGCGAGTCGAGTTTCGATCGGTTTTTCGTGACCGTCTCGGAAATTCAAAATACTGGCCATTCATGATGTATTAGCCCATGGTAAGTCGTATGAGCATGATTTCACGAAAAAACGCGACGGTCATAAACTTTGCGCAGAGTCGAGATTCGATCGGTTTTTCGTGCACCGTCTCGGAAATTCAAAATACTTGTCTTTCCCGTCTTATTAGCCCATTAGAAGTAGTACAAGCACGCTTTCGCAAAAAAATACGACGGTCATAAACTTTGCGCGAAGTAGCGCGCGAGTCGAGTTTCGATCGGTTTTCGTGCACCGTCTCGAAAATTCTTAAAGAAATGAATTGCACTTTTATTTCTTTAGTGCCTAAAAATGATGGAGCCGATTCATTGGAGAACTACCGTCCTATTTCACTGTGCAACTTTATTTATAAGGTTATCTCTAAGTTGCTGGCAGATAGACTACAAAAGGTCATGAATAAGGTCATTAGTCCTAATCAGGCTGCTTTTCTTAAAGGGAGGAGTATCCATCATAATGTCCTGCTTGCTAATGATTTGGTTAAGGATCTACATTCTAAAACAAGAGGAAAAAAGATCTGTTTTAAAGCTGATTTACGAAAGGCCTTTGACTCAGTCAATAGGAATTTTATTTACATGATGCTCCATAATATGGGCTTCCCTCAGCACTGGGTTAAATGGATTCAATGTTGCTTGGAAACTCCAAAATTTTCAATTCTCTTTAATGGTTCACCTATTGGCTTCTTTGGGAGTAAGAATGGCATTCGGCAAGGCGATCCACTATCTCCTTATCTTTTTACCATTGCAATGGAAGGGCTCAGTTGTATGTTAGAAGAGGCTGTTTCCAATGGCAAAATTAAGGTACCACATTATGGTTCTGTTTATATCTCTCACATAACATTTGCCGACGACCTTATTATCTTCCTTCGAGATGATCCAGTTTCTGTGAGTAATCTGGCAGATATTCTTAATGAATTTGGTAAAGTTTCTGGTCTTAAGCTAAACCATGCAAAGAGCAAAGTATATGTGGGTGCTTGCATTGACAATAAGGATCATATTGCTCAAACATTGGGAGTTGTTGAAGGAAATTTACCGGTTCCTTACTTGGGTCTCCCACTTATATCCACTGGAATCAACAAAGCCTCATGTCAGCCTATTATACAAAAAATTAAGAACAGAATTTCCTCTTGGAAAAATAGGCTTCTTTCTAAAGCTGGACGACTTGAACTTATTCGATCCGTGTTGATCTCTTATTCTATTTATTGGTCTCATGCATTCCTTCTACCTGCCGGGCTTCTCCATGATATTGATAAATTACTTATGAACTTCTTTTGGAATGGCACAGATGGTAAGGCAATGCACATGGTGAGTTGGGACAGCATTTGCAAACCGAAGGATGAAGGGGGGCTGAATCTTCGACATATTAGAGATTGGAATAAAGCTTGTATGGTAAAGCAATTATGGGTTTTTGCTAGGTACCTAACTAAGGAATCAATCTGGGAAACATCTGCAAAAACATCTCATTCTTCTGCTTGGAAAGGAATTCTGAAGGCAAGGCGATGGCTACGTAACAATATTTCTTATGTGATTTCTTATGGAACCAATATTAATATGTGGTATGATCCTTGGGTGAATGGGAAAAGTATATTTCAGATATTTGGTGATAGAGTACGATAGGATCTGGGGGCTCCCAAAGACTGGAAGGTTTCTGAATTCATTAACAATGGTACTTGGTGTCTTCCCAACCCTACCTCCCCTGACATGTTATTACTTTGGCCGACTATTAGGGCTATTCCAATCATGAACAACTCTTCAGATATGCTTATTTGGCTTCATGATAACGGTAAATTTAGTGCTACATCTGCATGGAACCAAATTAGACGACGAAACAACAAGTGGATCCAAAGTAGTTGGACATGGGATAGTCCATGCTCACAGCGACATTCCTTATGTACATTGCAGGCCCTTCTCGGCAAACTTCCTACGATGGACAATATGCAGCGAAGAGGTATTTATACTGTAAATCGGTGCACTTTTTTTTTTTTTTTTTTTTTGGTAAGTAAATATTAAATCGGTGCTCTTTGTGTATGCAAAATGAAGAAAGTGTTGACCATCTCTACTTTGCTTGTGATTATTCATCTTGGATATGGAAGGAGATCTTGAAGCGATTTGATTTTCAAAGGCTACCACGGCCAAACCTGCATCATGAATTAGAAATGCTTATGCAAAGCTTCTCAAGAAAGGGGCCTCTTACACAACTAGCAAGAATTATATTCAGATGTGCTATATGGTGGTTTTGGAAGGAGAGGTGTGGCAGAATTTTTGAGTGTCACAACATGAACAAAGCTCAAATTCTGATAGAGATTCTTCAGGACTCACGATCATTTATGGAGCAAGAATTGAATACAGAGCACCTAACAAGAAGAGAGAAAGATATTTTCACAAGATTCAATTTTTCCATTCGTCAAGAATCACTCGAATAATGATGAAGATTGTAATGTATTATATGGGGCAAAGCTTATATTTTGTGATGTATCCACAAGTAGTCCAGAACAGTCTAGCTATTGCATTTTATTATTTATTAACTTCCTTATGCTACTCTTGGAGATGAGTTTGATGAAGCGTGCCCATTTCACCTTCTTTAGGTGGGGTGCAATCTTCTCGACTACACTAAGAGACTTCAGGCTTGTGTAGACAAAACTTCTTTGTACAAATCTTTTGCAAAATACATTATCTTTACTTACCAAAAAAGGTAAGTCGTATGAGCATGGTTTCAGGAGAAACGCGACGGTCATAAACTTTGCGCAGAGTCGAGATTCGATCGGTTTTTCGTGCACCGTCTCGGAAATTCAAAATACTGGTCTTTCCCGTCTTATTAGCCCATGAGAAGTCGTACAGGCACGCTTTCGCAAAAAAATACGACGGTCATAAACTTTGCGCGAAGTCGCGCGCGAGTCGAGTTTCGATCGGTTTTTCATGCACCGTCTCGGAAATTCAAAATACTGGCCATTCACGATGTATTAGTCCATGGTAAGTCGTATGAGCATGGTTTCACGAGAAAACGCGACGGTCATAAACTTTGCGCAGAGTCGAGATTCGATCGGTTTTTCGTGCACCGTCTCGGAAATTCAAAATACTGGTCTTTCCCGTCTTATTAGCCCATGAGAAGTCGTACAAGCATGCTTTCGCAAAAAAATACGACGGTCAAAAACTTTGCGCGAAGTCGCGCGCGATTCGAATTTCGATTGATTTTTCGTGCACCGTCTCGGAAATTCAAAATACTTGTCTTTCCCGTCTTATTAGCCCATGAGAAGTCGTACAGGCACGCTTTCGCAAAAAAATACGACGGTCATAAACTTTGCTCGAAGTCGCGCGCGAGTCGAGTTTCGATCGGTTTTTCGTGACCGTCTCGGAAATTCAAAATACTGGCCATTCACGATGTATTAGCCCATGGTAAGTCGTATGAGCATGATTTCACGAAAAAACGCGATGGTCATAAACTTTGCGCAGAGTCGAGATTCGATCGGTTTTTCGTGCACCGTCTCGGAAATTCAAAATACTGGTCTTTCCCGTCTTATTAGCCCATGAGAAGTAGTACAAGCACGCTTTCGCAAAAAAATACGACGGTCATAAACTTTGCGCGAAGTCGCGCGCGAGTCGAGTTTCGATCGGTTTTTCGTGCACCGTCTCGAAAATTCAAAATACTGGCCATTCACGATGTATTAGCCCATGGTAAGTCGTATAAGCATGGTTTCACGAAAAAACGCGACGGTCATAAACTTTGCGCAGAGTCGAGATTCGATCGGTTTTTCGTGCACCGTCTCGGAAATTCAAAATACTGGTCTTTCCCGTCTTATTAGCCCATGAGAAGTCGTACAGGCACGCTTTCGCAAAAAAATACGACGGTCATAAACTTTGCGCGAATTCGCGCGCGAGTCGAGTTTCGATCGTTTTTCGTGCACCGTCTCGGAAATTCAAAATACTGGCCATTCACGATGTATTAGTCCATGGTAGTCATATGAGCATGGTTTCACGAGAAAACGCGACGGTCATAAACTTTGCGCAGAGTCGAGATTCGATCGGTTTTTCGTGCACCGTCTCAGAAATTCAAAATACTGGTCTTTCCCGTCTTATTAGCCCATGAGAAGTCGTACAAGCATGGTTTCGCAAAAAAATACGACGGTCAAAAACTTTGCGCGAAGTCGCGCGCGAGTCGAATTTCGATCGGTTTTTCGTGCACCGTCTCGGAAATTCAAAATACTTGTCTTTCCCGTCTTATTAGCCCATGAGAAGTCGTACAGGCACGCTTTCGCAAAAAAATACGACGGTCATAAACTTTGCTCGAAGTCGCGCGCGAGTCGAGTTTCGATCGGTTTTTCGTGACCGTCTCGGAAATTCAAAATACTGGCCATTCACGATGTATTAGCCCATGGTAAGACGTATGAGCATGATTTCACGAAAAAATGCGACGGTCATAAACTTTGCGCAGAGTCGAGATTCGATCGATTTTTCGTGCACCGTCTCGGAAATTCAAAATACTGGCCATTCACAATGTATTAGCCCATGGTAAGTTATGTGAGCATGGTTTCACGAAAAAATGCGACGGTCATAAACTTTGCACAGAATCGAGTTTCTATCGGTTTTTCGTGTACCGTCTCGGAAATTCAAAATACTGGTCTTTCCCGTCTTATTAGCCCATGGGAAGTCGTACAAGCATGCTTTCGCAAAAAAATACGACGGTCATAAACTTTGCGCGAAGTCGCGCGTGAGTCGAGTTTCGATCGGTTTTTCGTGCACCGTCTCGGAAATTCAAAATACTGGCCATTCACGATGTATTAGTCCATGGTAAGTCGTATGAGCATGGTTTCACGAAAAAACGCAACGGTCATAAACTTTGCGCAGAGTCGAGATTCGATCGGTTTTTCGTGCACCGTCTCGGAAATTCAAAATACTGGTCTTTCCCGTCTTATTAGCCCATGAGAAGTCGTACAGGCACGCTTTCGCAAAAAAAATACGACGGTCATAAACTTTGAGCGAAGTCCCGCGCGAGTCGAGTTTCGATCGGTTTTTCGTGCACCGTCTCGGAAATTCAAAATACTTGTCTTTCCCGTCTTATTAGTCCATGAGAAGTCGTACAGGCACGCTTTCACAAAAAAATACGACGGTCATAAACTTTGCTCGAAGTCGCGCGCGAGTCGAGTTTCGATCGGTTTTTCGTGATCGTCTCGGAAATTCAAAATACTGGCCATTCACGATGTATTAGCCCATGGTAAGTCGTATGAGCATGATTTCACGAAAAAACGCGACGGTCATAAACTTTGCGCAGAGTCGAGATTCGAACGGTTTTTCGTGCACCGTCTCGGAAATTCAAAATACTGGTCTTTCCCGTCTTATTAGCCCATGAGAAGTAGTACAAGCATGCTTTCGCAAAAAAATACGACAGTCAAAAACTTTGCGCGAAGTCGCGCGCGAGTCGAGTTTCGATCGGTTTTTCGTGCACCGTCTCGAAAATTCAAAATACTGGCCATTCACGATAAATTAGCCCATGGTAAGTCGTATGAGCATGGTTTCACGAAAAAACGTGACGGTCATAAACTTTGCGCAGAGTCGAGATTCGATCGGTTTTTCGTGCACCGTCTCGGAAATTCAAAATACTGGTCTTTCCCGTCTTATTAGCCCATGAGAAGTCGTACAAGCATGCTTTCGCAAAAAAATACGACGGTCAAAAACTTTGCGCGAAGTCGCGCGCGAGTCGAATTTCGATCGGTTTTTCGTGCACCGTCTCAGAAATTCAAAATACTTGTCTTTCCCATCTTATTAGCCAATGAGAAGTCGTACAGGCACGCTTTCGCAAAAAAATACGACGGTCATAAACTTTGCTCGAAGTCGCGCGCGAGTCGAGTTTCGATCGGTTTTTCGTGACCGTCTCGGAAATTTAAAATACTAGCCATTCACGATGTCTTAGCCCATGGTAAGTCGTATGAGCATGATTTCACGAAAAAACGCGACGGTCATAAACTTTGCGTAGAGTCGAGATTCGATCGGTTTTTCGTGCACCGTCTCGGAAATTCAAAATACTGGTCTTTCCCGTCTTATTAGCCCATGAGAAGTCGTACAGGCACGCTTTCGCAAAAAAAATACGACGGTCATAAACTTTGCGCGAAGTCCCGCGCGAGTCGAGTTTCGATCGGTTTTTCGTGCACCGTCTCGGAAATTCAAAATACTTGTCTTTCCCGTCTTATTAGTCCATGAGAAGTCGTACAGGCACGCTTTCACAAAAAAATACGACGGTCATAAACTTTGCTCGAAGTCGCGCGCGAGTCGAGTTTCGATCGGTTTTTCGTGACCGTCTCGGAAATTCAAAATACTGGCCATTCACGATGTATTAGCCCATGGTAAGTCGTATGAGCATGATTTCACGAAAAAACGCGACGGTCATAAACTTTGCGCAGAGTCGAGATTCGAACGGTTTTTCGTGCACCGTCTCGGAAATTCAAAATACTGGTCTTTCCCGTCTTATTAGCCCATGAGAAGTAGTACAAGCATGCTTTCGCAAAAAAATACGACAGTCATAAACTTTGCGCGAAGTCGCGCGCGAGTCGAGTTTCGATCGGTTTTTCGTGCACCGTCTCGAAAATTCAAAATACTGGCCATTCACGATAAATTAGCCCATGGTAAGTCGTATGAGCATGGTTTCACGAAAAAACGTGACGGTCATAAACTTTGCGCAGAGTCGAGATTCGATCGGTTTTTCGTGCACCGTCTCGGAAATTCAAAATACTGGTCTTTCCTGTCTTATTAGCCCATGAGAAGTCGTACAAGCATGCTTTCGCAAAAAAATACGACGGTCAAAAACTTTGCGCGAAGTCGCGCGCGAGTCGAATTTCGATCGGTTTTTCGTGCACCGTCTCAGAAATTCAAAATACTAGTCTTTCCCATCTTATTAGCCCATGAGAAGTCGTACAGGCACGCTTTCGCAAAAAAATACGACGGTCATAAACTTTGCTCGAAGTCGCGCGCGAGTCGAGTTTCGATCGGTTTTTCGTGACCGTCTCGAAAATTCAAAATACTGGCCATTCACGATGTATTAGGCCATGGTAAGTCGTATGAGCATGATTTCACGAAAAAACGCGACGGTCATAAACTTTGCGCAGAGTCGAGATTCGATCGGTTTTTCGTGCACCGTCTCGGAAATTCAAAATACTTGTCTTTCCCGTCTTATTAGCCCATGAGAAGTAGTACAAGCACGCTTTCGCAAAAAAATACGACGGTCATAAACTTTGCGCGAAGTAGCGCGCGAGTCGAGTTTCGATCGGTTTTTCGTGCACCGTCTCGAAAATTCAAAATACTGGCCATTCACGATGTATTAGCCCATGGTAAGTCGTATGAGCATGGTTTCACGAAAAAATGCGACGGTCATAAACTTTGCGCAGAGTCGAGATTCGATCGGTTTTTCATGCACCGTCTCGGAAATTCAAAATACTGGTCTTTCCCATCTTATTAGCCCATGAGAAGTCGTACAAGCATGGTTTCGCAAAAAAATACGACGGTCAAAAACTTTGCGCGAAGTCGCGCACGAGTCGAATTTCGATCGGTTTTTCGTGCACCGTCTCGGAAATTCAAAATACTGGTCTTTCCCGTCTTATTTGTCCATGAGAAGTCGTACAAGCATGCTTTCGCAAAAAAATACGACGGTCAAAAACTTTGCGCGAAGTCGCGCGCGAGTCGAATTTCGATCGGTTTTTCGTGCACCGTCTCAGAAATTCAAAATACTTGTCTTTCCCGTCTTATTAGCCCATGAGAAGTCGTACAGGCACGCTTTCGTAAAAAAATACGACGGTCATAAACATTTGCGCGAAGTCGCGCGCGAGTCGAGTTTCGATCGGTTTTTCGTGCACCGTCTCGGAAATTCAAAATACTGGCCATTCACGATGTATTAGTCCATGGTAAGTCGTATGAGCATGGTTTCACGAGAAAACGCGACGGTCATAAACTTTGCGCAGAGTCGAGATTCGATCGGTTTTTCGTGCACCGTCTCGGAAATTCAAAATACTGGTCTTTCCCGTCTTATTAGCCCATGAGAAGTCGTACAGGCACGCTTTCGCAAAAAAATACGACGGTCATAAACTTTGCGCGAAGTCGCGCGCGAGTCGAGTTTTGATCGGTTTTTCGTGCACCGTCTCAGAAATTCAAAATACTGGCCAATCACGATGTATTGGTCCATGGTAAGTCGTATGAGCATGGTTTCACGAGAAAACGCGACGGTCATAAACTTTGCGCAGATTCGAGATTCGATCGGTTTTTCGTGCACCGTCTCGGAAATTCAAAATACTGGTCTTTCCCGTCTTATTTGCCCATGAGAAGTCGTACAAGCATGCTTTCGCAAAAAAATACGACGGTCAAAAACTTTGCGCGAAGTCGCGCGCGAGTCGAGATTCGATCGGTTTTTTGTGCACCGTATCGGAAATTCAAAATACTAGTCTTTCCCGTCTTATTAACCCATTTGAAGTCGTACAGGCACGCTTTCGCAAAAAAATACGACGGTCATAAACTTTGCGCGAAGTCGCGCGCGAGTCGAGTTTCGATCGGTTATTCGTGCACCGTCTCGGAAATTCAAAATACTGGCCATTCACGATGTATTAGTCCATGGTAAGTCGTATGAGCATGGTTTCACGAGAAAACGCGACGGTCATAAACTTTGCGCAGAGTCGAGATTCGATCGGTTTTTCGTGCACCGTCTCGGAAATTCAAAATACTGGTCTTTCCCGTCTTATTAGCCCATGAGAAGTCGTACAAGCATGCTTTCGCAAAAAAATACGACGGTCAAAAACTTTGCGCGAAGTCGCGCGCGAGTCGAATTTCGTTCGGTTTTTCGTGCACCGTCTCGGAAATTCAAAATACTTGTCTTTCCCGTCTTATTAGCCCATGAGAAGTCGTACAGGCACGCTTTCACAAAAAAATACGACGGTCATAAACTTTGCGCGAAGTCGCGCGCGAGTCGAGTTTCGATCGGTTTTTCGTGCACCGTCTCGGAAATTCAAAATACTGGCCATTTACGATGTATTAGTCCATGGTAAGTCGTATGAGCATGGTTTCACGAGAAAACACGACGGTCATAAACTTTGCGCAGAGTCGAGATTCGATCGGTTTTTCGTGCACCGTCTCGGAAATTCAAAATACTGGTCTTTCCCGTCTTATTAGCCCATGAGATGTCGTACAGGCACGCTTTCGCAAAAAAATACGACGGTCATAAACTTTGCGCGAAGTCGCGCGCGAGTCGAGTTTCGATCGGTTTTTCGTGCACCGTCTCGGAAATTCAAAATACTGGCCATTCACGATGTATTAGTCCATGGTAAGTCGTATGAGCATGGTTTCACGAGAAAACGCGACGGTCATAAACTTTGCGCAGAGTCGAGATTCGATCGGTTTTTCGTGCACCGTCTCGGAAATTCAAAATACTGGTCTTTCCCATCTTATTAGCCCATGAGAAGTCGTACAAGCATGCTTTCGCAAAAAAATAATACGGTCAAAAACTTTGCGCGAAGTCGCGCGCGAGTCGAATTTCGTTCGGTTTTTCGTGCACCGTCTCGGAAATTCAAAATACTTGTCTTTCCCGTCTTATTAGCACATGAGAAGTCGTACAGGCACGCTTTCAAAAAAAAATACGACGGTCATAAACTTTGCGCGAAGTCGCGCGCGAGTCGAGTTTCGATCGGTTTTTCGTGCACCGTCTCGGAAATTCAAAATACTGGCCATTTACGATGTATTAGTCCATGGTAAGTCGTATGAGCATGGTTTCACGAGAAAACGCGACGGTCATAAACTTTGCGCAGAGTCGAGATTCGATCGGTTTTTCGTGCACCGTCTCGGAAATTCAAAATACTGGTCTTTCCCGTCTTATTTGCCCATGAGAAGTCGTACAAGCATGCTTTCGCAAAAAAATACGACGGTCATAAACTTTGCGCGAAGTCGCGCGCGAGTCGAGTTTCGATCGGTTTTTCGTGCACCGTCTCGGAAATTCAAAATACTTGTCTTTCCCGTCTTATTAGCCCATGAGAAGTCGTACAGGCACGCTTTCGCAAAAAAATACGACGGTCATAAACTTTGCGCGAAGTCGCGCGCGAGTCGAGTTTCGATCGGTTTTTCGTGCACCGTCTCGGAAATTCAAAATACTGGCCATTCACGATGTATTAGTCCATGGTAAGTCGTATGAGCATGGTTTCACGAGAAAACGCGACGGTCATAAACTTTGCGCAGAGTCGAGATTCGATCGGTTTTTCGTGGACCGTCTCGGAAATTCAAAATACTGGTCTATCCCGTCTTATTAGCCCATGAGAAGTCGTACAAGCATGCTTTCACAAAAAAATACGACGGTCAAAAACTTTGCGCGAAGTCGCGCGCGAGTCGAATTTCGATCGGTTTTTCGTGCACCGTCTCGGAAATTCAAAATACTTGTCTTTCCCGTCTTATTAGCCCATGAGAAGTCGTACAGGCACGCTTTCGCAAAAAAATACGACGGTCATAAACTTTGCTCCAAGTCGCGCGCGAGTCGAGTTTCGATCGGTTTTTCGTGACCGTCTCGGAAATTCAAAATACTGGCCATTCACGATGTATTAGGCCATGGTAAGTCGTATGAGCATGATTTCACGAAAAAACGCGACGGTCATAAACTTTGCGCAGAGTCGAGATTCGATCGGTTTTTCGTGCACCGTCTCGGAAATTCAAAATACTGGTCTTTCCCGTCTTATTAGCCCATGAGAAGTAGTACAGGCACGCTTTCGCAAAAAAATACGACGGTCATAAACTTTGCGCGAAGTCGCGCGCGAGTCGAGTTTCGATCGGTTTTTCGTGCACCGTCTCAGAAATTCAAAATACTGGCCATTCACGATGTATTAGTCCATGGTAAGTCGTATGAGCATGGTTTCAGGAAAAAACGCGACGGTCATAAACTTTGCGCAGAGTCGAGATTCGATCGGTTTTTCGTGCACCGTCTCGGAAATTCAAAATACTGGTCTTTCCCGTCTTATTAGCCCATGAGAAGTCGTACAGGCACGCTTTCACAAAAAAATACGACGGTCATAAACTTTGCGCGAAGTCGCGCGCGAGTCGAGTTTCGATCGGTTTTCGTGCACCGTCTCGGAAATTCAAAATACTGGCCATTCACGATGTATTAGTCCATGGTAAGTCGTATGAGCATGGTTTCACGAGAAAACGCGACGGTCATAAACTTTGCGCAGAGTCGAGATTCGATCGGTTTTTCGTGCACCGTCTCGGAAATTCAAAATACTGGTCTTTCCCGTCTTATTTGCCCATGAGAAGTCGTACAAGCATGCGTTCGCAAAAAAATACGACGGTCATAAACTTTGCGCGAAGTCGCGCGCGAGTCGAGTTTCGATCGGTTTTTCGTGCACCGTCTCGGAAATTCAAAATACTTGTCTTTCCCATCTTATTAGCCCATGAGAAGTCGTACAGGCACGCTTTTGCAAAAAAATACGACGGTCATAACCTTTGCGCGAAGTCGCGCGCGAGTCGAGTTTCGATCGGTTTTTCGTGCACCGTCTCGCAAATTCAAAATACTGGCCATTCACGATGTATTAGTCCATCGTAAGTCGTATGAGCATGGTTTCTCGAGAAAACGCGACGGTCATAAACTTTGCGCAGACTCGAGATTCGATCGGTTTTTCGTGCACCGTCTCGGAAATTCAAAATAATGGTCTTTCCCGTCTTATTTGCCCATGAGTAGTCGTACAAGCATGCTTTCGCAAAAAAATACGACGGTCAAAAACTTTGCGCGAAGTCGCGCGCGAGTCGAATTTCGATCGGTTTTTCGTGTACCGTCTCGGAAATTCAAAATACTTGTCTTTCCCGTCTTATTAGCCCATGAGAAGTCGTACAGGCACGCTTTCGCAAAAAAATACGACGGTCATAAACTTTGCGCGAAGTCGCGCGCGAGTCGAGTTTCGATCGGTTTTTCGTGCACCGTCTCGGAAATTCAAAATACTGGCCATTCACGATGTATTAGTCCATGGTAAATCGTATGAGCATGGTTTCACGAGAAAACGCGACGGTCATAAACTTTGCGCAGAGTCGAGATTCGATCGGTTTTTCGTGCACCGTCTCGGAAATTCAAAATACTGGTCTTTCCCGCCTTATTTGCCCATGAGAAGTCGTACAAGCATGCTTTCGCAAAAAAATACGACGGTCATAAACTTTGCGCGAAGTCGCGCGCGAGTCGAGTTTCGATCGGTTTTTCGTGCACCGTCTCGGAAATTCAAAATACTGGCCATTCACGATGTATTAGCCCATGGTAAGTCGTATGAGCATGATTTCACGAAAAAACACGACGGTCATAAACTTTGCGTAGAGTCGAGATTCGATCGGTTTTTCGTGCACCGTCTCGGAAATTCAAAATACTGATCTTTCCCGTCTTATTAGCCCATGAGAAGTAGTACAAGCACGCTTTCGCAAAAAAATACGACGGTCATAAACTTTGCGCGAAGTCGCGCGCGAGTCGAGTTTCAATCGGTTTTTCGTGCACCGTCTCGGAAATTCAAAATACTGGCCATTCACGATGTATTAGTCCATGGTAAGTCGTATGAGCATGGTTTCACGAGAAAACGCGACGGTCATAAACTTTGCGCAGAGTCGAGATTCGATCAGTTTTTCGTGCACCGTCTCGGAAATTCAAAATACTGGTCTTTCCCGTCTTATTAGCCCATGAGAAGTCGTACAGGCACGCTTTCGCAAAAAAATACGACGGTCATAAATTTGCGCGAAGTCGCGCGCGAGTCGAGTTTCGATCGGTTTTTCGTGCACCGTCTCAGAAATTCAAAATACTGGCCAATCACGATGTATTAGTCCATGGTAAGTCGTATGAGCATGGTTTCACGAGAAAACGTGACGGTCATAAACTTTGCGCAGATTCGAGATTCGATCGGTTTTTCGTGCACCGTCTAGGAAATTCAAAATACTGGTCTTTCCCGTCTTATTTGCCCATGAGAAGTCGTACAAGCATGCTTTCGCAAAAAAATACGACGGTCAAAACCTTTGCGCGAAGTCGCGCGCGAGTCGAGATTCGATCGGTTTTTCGTGCACCGTCTCGGAAATTCAAAATACTGGCCATTCACGATGTATTAGTCCATGGTAAGTCGTATGAGCATGATTTCACGAAAAAACGCGACGGTCATAAACTTTGCGCAGAGTCGAGATTCGATCGGTTTTTCGTGCACCGTCTCGGAAATTCAAAATACTGGTCTTTCCCGTCTTATTAGCCCATGAGAAGTCGTACAGGCACGCTTTCGCAAAAAAATACGACGGTCATAAACTTTGCGCGAAGTCGCGCGCGAGTCGAGTTTCGATCGGTTTTTCGTGCACCGTCTCAGAAATTCAAAATACTGTCCAATCACGATGTATTAGTCCATGGTAAGTCGTATGAGCATGGTTTCACGAGAAAACGCGACGGTCATAAACTTTGCGCAGATTCGAGATTCGATCGGTTTTTCGTGCACCGTCTAGGAAATTCAAAATACTGGTCTTTCCCGTCTTATTTGCCCATGAGAAGTCGTACAAGCATGCTTTCGCAAAAAAATACGACGGTCAAAACCTTTGCGCGAAGTCGCGCGCGAGTCGAGATTCGATCGGTTTTTCGTGCACCGTCTCGGAAATTCAAAATACTAGTCTTTCCCGTCTTATTAGCCCATTTGAAGTGCTTGTACGACTTCTCATGGGCTAATAAGACGGGAAAGGGAAAGCGTGAGGAGGAGAGAGAGAGGAGGAGAGACGGTGCACGCATCGGCTTGGGAATGGGGGGGAATGGGCCTGCGTTCCCTTGCGTGCGTGCGTGAGTGCTCTGCTCTGCTTGGGCTTGCGCTTGCGCTTGCGATCGACGCTGGGGACGGCAACCTCTTCCCTTGCGCTTGTGCTTGCGATTGCTCCCTTGGGCGATTTCTCCTCTACGATCACTCCGCGGCGAGTGGAAGGCCGGCGGTCGCTCCTGCGATCAGCGATTCCAGGCCGGGAATCGGCGACTTCAGGCGTGGAAGGGCGGCGGCTCTTCTCCCCTAGGCGCGGGACGGACTCTAGGGCAAGAAACGGTGGAAGCTGCGCTGCGATTGGGGCTGGGTTCACTGCCGCTTCCTGCGGCAACTCCAGAGTGGAAAGGGCGACGGCTGCTTCTGCAATCGGCGTGGAAGGGGCGACGGCTGGTGTGGGCAGGGTGGTGGCTTCCTCTCCCCTAGGCGGCTGGCGGCTAGGGCGAGCGACGCCATGGATGCGAGCGGCCGGACGCGGCACTCTGCTTCGCATCCTCTGTTCCAGCGGGATGCTCCTCCGCTGGCTTCTTCCCAGCGGCTGATTGCTTCACAGCAGAACGCCCCTCTCCAGCAGTCACAGCGGGAGAGGGTTGCTCCTCAGCCGCTGGTTACTTCACCGCGGGAGGGGGTTGCTCCTCTCCAACAGCCGCTGGTTCCTCCCCAGCAGCTTAGGCCGGTTTCACACCAGGATGTTCCACCGCTGATTTCTTCTTCTCGACGGGATGCTCCTTCAATGAACCAGGCCCGAGGTCGTTCACGATCTAGATCACGACCTCCAGCTCCTATTTCCCGAGATCCGAAGCCTTGGAGTAGCCTCTTCAAGGCTCCAGTGGGTAGTCCGGATCTTCGACTGGACTTTTTTGCTCCAGAAGTACAGGCTGACCAGAAGATTGCTGTGTATGAGGCTATTGATTCCGACGAACTAATTGAGACATGGTCAATGGCAATTGTGGGCTACGTTGTTGGACTAAGAACATCCTTTTTCCCACTATCCTCATACATCAGAACTCGATGGGGAATATCAACATTTGATCTTCATATGTTGGAGACCGGATTCTTTGTATGCAGGCTTTATTCGGAAGAAGATTTACAACGGGTCCTTGAAGGATTTTGGACTATCCGTGGTCATCCAATGATACTACGACGCTGGGCACCTGATGTGAGATTGGAGTTAGACAGTCTACAGTCTATCCCAATATGGGTTTCTTTTCATGGACTTCCACTACATCTCTGGGGTCGTCGTTTTATTGCAAAGCTTTGCAGCACCCTGGGACAACCATTGTATCTTGATAAGGCAACAGCTTCGCAAACGAGATTGACCTTTGCCAGAGCTTGTGTAATGGTTTCTTCTGATGAGGAACTGCCGAATGATGTTTCTTACCGTGATCTTGATGGGAGCACCCGAAAGGTGAAAGTCTCATATTCTTGGAAGCCACAACGATGCAAGGTTTGTCTATCTTTTGGACATGTAAATGGTGCCTGCCAACAGCCTTCACAAAAAATCACACAGGTCTACCGACCACGCCAAGAGCCACAGAATGGGGTCACTACCACTAATCCAAGCACTGATACTCCAGTGCCAACAGTGGTGATGGCGGAGAAGATGATTGAACACTCTGACTCGTTGGGGCAGCGACACGAACAAGAGAAAGACAAGTCAGGACTTCCATCTTTACCTATTATATCAGAGAATTTCACTGCAGGAGCTTCCCAAGGTTCTCACTCCCTAATAACAACCTCGCCTTCACGAATCACTCCTTCAGATAATCAGGAAATTTCATTTCAACAACCTCTTGGGAACCAAGACATTGCAACTCACCAAACTCATCGCTCTTCGACACATCCCGCTATTCAGGACTCCTTGCCTCAAGGTACGCAAAAATTTAAACATTTGCAAGCTGTGGATGAGGTGGATAAATATAGGAATAAAGGATTAAAGGGTAAAGATATTATGCGAGAGGACCATGCAAAATCAAAGGATAAGAAAAAGGATGGTAGTGTCCTCCCAAAATCGCATGCTCTTCCTTCTATCTAGTATTGATGAAAATAAGCTGTTGGAATGTTCGTGGACTTAATAAGACTGAGAAATGTCGGGAGCTCAATAGAATAATCCGATCTGCTGCATGTGACATTGTCATTCTTGTGGAAACAAAAATTAAACCTCATCGTGTTCAAGTTCAGAAGAATTTAATATGGCCTGAGGCAGAACTTTTTACTAATGATTCTCAGGATACTTATGGTCGAGTTTGGGTCTTATGGCATCCTAATCTTGTTACTGCTTGGTTTATTTCTGCTACTAATCAATTCATTCATCTTAAGGCAGAGGATAAACAGACTGGATGTCAATTCAATATTACCGGTATTTATGCATCTAACAGTATGTCTGACAGGAATGCTCTATGGCGTGATCTGGTTAGCATTGCAAATAGTTATCCTACAGTACCTTGGGTTGTTCTCGGTGACTTTAATACTGTCAGATACACAAATGAGAAAGTGGGGGGTAGAGTGCTTTCCGAATGTCAGCTTCAACATTTTAATGATTGTATAGATACTGCTGCATTGACTGACATGAAATCTGTAGGTGATTGGTTCTCATGGAACAATCAAAGTACTGCTGAAAGAAAAATTATGGCTCGACTTGACAGATGTTTGATTAATCAGGAATGGTTAGCAGTTTTCCCAGATTCACTTCTTGAGTACGGTGCTAAGTTATTTTCGGATCACTCTATTATGCATATACATGCAGATAAAGCACTACCAAGAGTCAAGAAACCTTTTAGATTTTTTAATATGTGGAGTTCTCACCCAAAGTTCCTCGAAGTTATTAAGTCAGCTTGGGACATTAATGTATTTGGTTCTCCCCCTTACATCCTATGTCAAAAACTAAAAGCATGCAAAGCAGCACTGAAGAAGTGGAATTCAACTACATTTGGAAATATCAACGACAGAGTTCAGTTATGCAAGAAAGAACTTATGGCTGTGCAAAGCGAGCTAAATCTTCAACCTCTGGATGCGAATCTTATATACAAAGAGGCTGCTGCTAGAAATAACTTTATGCAAGCTTTGAAGCAGGAGGAATGCTTTTTGAAACAGAAGTCACGACAGCATTGGCTTACTCTAGGGGATTCTAATACGAAGTTTTTCTATGCTGCTATTGCTACCAGAAGGGCTACTAATCGCATCAAAAAATGCAAAGGTATAGATGGTAATCTCATTGAGGATCTGGATGAGGTTAAAAATTACACCGAGCAATTTTTCTATTCCTTACTCAATCAGGAACAGCAGCCTAATAGTATTCATGTTGGGCCTACAAGACGACTTGATTCTGAAGCCCTCTCTCATCTTAATGCCCCAATAACGGATGATGAAATTGTGAAAGTTGTTTTTAAGTCCCCGAAGCACAAAAGCCCTGGTCCAGATGGATTTCCAGCTGAGTTTTATCAAATTGCATGGGCTATTGTAGGCAACGATGTCATAAAAGCTTGTCGACATTTTTTCTCCTCAGGTCACATTCTGAAAGAAATGAATTGCACTTTTATTTCTTTAGTGCCTAAAAATGATGGAGCCGATTCATTGGAGAACTATCGTCCTATTTCACTGTGCAACTTTATTTATAAGGTTATCTCTAAATTGCTGGCAGATAGACTACAAAAGGTCATGAATAAGGTCATTAGTCCTAATCAGGCTGCTTTTCTTAAAGGGAGGAGTATCCATCATAATGTCCTGCTTGCTAATGATTTGGTTAAGGATCTACATTCTAAAACAAGAGGGAAAAAGATCTGTTTTAAAGCTGATTTACGAAAGGCCTTTGACTCAGTCAATAGGGATTTTATTTACATGATGCTCCATAATATGGGCTTCCCTCAGCACTGGGTTAAATGGATTCAATGTTGCTTGGAAACTCCAAAATTTTCAATTCTCTTTAATGGTTCACCTATTGGCTTCTTTGGGAGTAAGAATGGCATTCGGCAAGGTGATCCACTATCTCCTTATCTTTTTACCATTGCAATGGAAGGGCTCAGTTGTATGTTAGAAGAGGCTGTTTCCAATGGCAAAATTAAGGTACCACATTATGGTTCTGTTTATATCTCTCACATAACATTTGCCGACGACCTTATTATCTTCCTTCGAGATGATCCAGTTTCTGTGAGTAATCTGGCAGATATTCTTAATGAATTTGGTAAAGTTTCTGGTCTTAAGCTAAACCATGCAA
Source organism: Ensete ventricosum (assembly GCA_029747655.1). Taxonomy (NCBI): domain Eukaryota; kingdom Viridiplantae; phylum Streptophyta; class Magnoliopsida; order Zingiberales; family Musaceae; genus Ensete; species Ensete ventricosum. Next base: position 25,453,171 of record JAQQAF010000004.1, on the reverse strand, counting down.
AGAGCAAAGTATATGTGGGTGCTTGCATTGACAATAAGGATCATATTGCTCAAACATTGGGAGTTGCTGAAGGAAATTTACCGGTTCCTTACTTGGGTCTCCCACTTATATCCACTGGAATCAACAAAGCCTCCTGTCAGCCTATCATACAAAAAATTAATAACAGAATTTCCTCTTGGAAAAATAGGCTTCTTTCTAAAGCTGGACGACTTGAACTTATTCGATCTGTGTTGACCTCTTATTCTATTTATTGGTCTCATGCATTCCTTCTACCAGCCGGGCTTCTCCATGATATTGATAAATTACTTATGAACTTCTTTTGGAATGGCACAGATGGTAAGGCAATGCACATGGTGAATTGGGACAGCATTTGCAAACCGAAGGATGAAGGGGGGCTGAATCTTCGACATATTAGAGATTGGAATAAAGCTTGTATGGTAAAGCAATTATGGGATATTTTACAAAACAAGTCTTCCTTATGGTCACAATGGGTTTTTGCTAGGTACCTTACCAAGGAATCAATCTGGGAAGTATCTGCAAAAACATCTCATTCTGCTGCTTGGAAAGGAATTCTAAAGGCAAGGAGATGGCTACGTAACAATATTTCTTATGTGATTTCTTCTGGAACCAATATTAATATGTGGTATGATCCTTGGGTGAATGGGAAAAGCATATTTCAGATATTTGGTGATAGAGTACGACAGGATCTGGGGGCTCCCAAAGACTGGAAGGTTTCTGAATTCATTAACAATGGTACTTGGTGTCTTCCCAACCCTACCTCCCCTGACATGTTATTACTTTGGCCGACTATTAGGGCTATTACAATCAAGAACAACTCTTCAGATATGCTTATTTGGCTTCATGATAACGGTAAATTTAGTGCTACATCTGCATGGAACCAAATTAGACGACGAAACAACAAGTGGATCCAAAGTAGTTGGACATGGGATAGTCCATGCTCACAGCGACATTCCTTATGTACATGGCAGGCCCTTCTCGGCAAACTTCCTACGATGGACAATATGCAGCGAAGAGGTATTTATATTGTAAATCGGTGCTCTTTGTGTATGCAAAATGAAGAAAGTGTTGACCATCTCTACTTTGCTTGTGATTATTCATCTTGGATATGGAAGGAGATCTTGAAGCGATTTGATTTTCAAAGGCTACCACGGCCAAACTTGCATCATGAATTAGAAATGCTTATGCAAAGCTTCTCAAGAAAGGGGCCTCTTACACAACTAGCACGAATTATATTCAGATGTGCTATTTGGTGGATTTGGAAGGAGAGGTGTGGCAGAATTTTTGAGTGTCACAACATGAAGAAAGCTCAAATTCTGATAGAGATTCTTCAGGACTCACGATCATGTATGGAGCAAGAATTGAATACAGAGCACCTAACAAGAAGAGAGAAAGATATTTTCACAAGATTCAATTTTTCCATTCGTCAAGAATCACTCGAATAATGATGAAGATTGTAATTATATGGGGCAAAGCTTATATTTTGTGATGTATCCACAAGTAGTCCAGAACAGTCTAGCTATTGCATTTTATTATTTATTAACTTCCTTATGCTACTCTTGGAGATGAGTTTGATGAAGCGTGCTCATTTCACCTTCTTTAGGTGGGGTGCAATCTTCTCGACTACACTAAGAGACTTCAGGCTTTAGTCTATGGCTTGTGTAGACAAAGCTTCTTTGTACAAATCTTTTACAAAATACAATATCTTTACTTACCAAAAAAAAAAATATTAGCCCATTTGAAGTCGTACAGGCACGCTTTCGCAAAAAAATACGACGGTCATAAACTTTGCGCGAAGTCGCGCGCGAGTCGAGTTTCGATCGGTTATTCGTGCACCGTCTCGGATTTTCAAAATACTGGCCATTCACGATGTATTAGTCCATGGTAAGTCGTATGAGCATGGTTTCACGAGAAAACGCGACGGTCGTAAACTTTGCGCAGAGTCGAGATTCGATCGGTTTTTCGTGCACCGTCTCGAAAATTCAAAATACTGGTCTTTCCCGTCTTATTAGCCCATGAGAAGTCGTACAAGCATGCTTTCGCAAAAAAATACGACGGTCAAAAACTTTGCGCGAAGTCGCGCGCGAGTCGAGTTTCGATCGGTTTTTCGTGCACCGTCTCGGAAATTCAAAATACTTGTCTTTCCCGTCTTATTAGCCCATGAGAAGTCGTACAGGCACGCTTTCGCAAAAAAATACGACGGTCATAAACTTTGCTCCAAGTCGCGCGCGAGTCGAGTTTCGATCGGTTTTTCGTGACCGTCTCGGAAATTCAAAATACTGGCCATTCACGATGTATTAGGCCATGGTAAGTCGTATGAGCATGATTTCACGAAAAAACGCGACGGTCATAAACTTTGCGCAGAGTCGAGATTCGATCGGTTTTTCGTGCACCGTCTCGGAAATTCAAATTACTGGTCTTTCCCGTCTTATTAGCCCATGAGAAGTAGTACAAGCACGCTTTCGCAAAAAAATACGACGGTCATAAACTTTGCTCGAAGTCGCACGCGAGTCGAGTTTCGATCGGAGTTTCTTGCACCGTCTCGAAAATTCAAAATACTGGCCATTCACGATGTATTAGCCCATGGTAAGTCGTATGAGCATGGTTTCACGAAAAAACGCGACGGTCATAAACTTTGCGCAGAGTCGAGATTCGATCGGTTTTTCGTGCACCGTCTCGGAAATTCAAAAGACTGGTCTTTCCTGTCTTATTAGCCCATGAGAAGTCGTACAGGCACGCTTTCGCAAAAAAATACGACGGTCATAAACTTTGCGCGAAGTCGCGCGCGAGTCGAGTTTCGATATGTTTTTCGTGCACCGTCTCGGAAATTCAAAATACCGGTCTTTCCCGTCTTATTAGCCCATTAGAAGTCGTACAGGCACGCTTTCGCAAAAAAATACGACGGTCATAAACTTTGGCGAAGTCGCGCGCGAGTCGAGTTTCGATCGGTTTTTCGTGCACCGTCTCGGAAATTCAAAATACTGGCCATTCACGATGTATTAGTCCATGGTAAGTCGTATGAGCATGGTTTCACGAGAAAATGCGACGGTCATAAACTTTGCGCATAGTCGAGATTCGATCGGTTTTTCGTGCACCGTCTCGGAAATTCAAAATACTGGTCTTTCCCGTCTTATTAGCCCATGAGAAGTCGTACAAGCATGCTTTCGCAAAAAAATACGATGGTCAAAAACTTTGCGCGAAGTCGCGCGCGATTCGAATTTCGATCGATTTTTCGTGCACCGTCTCGGAAATTCAAAATACTTGTCTTTCCCGTCTTATTAGCCCATGAGAGGTCGTACAGGCACGCTTTCGTAAAAAAATACGACAGTCATAAACTTTGCTCGAAGTCGCGCGCGAGTCGAGTTTCGATCGGTTTTTCGTGACCGTCTCGGAAATTCAAAATACTGGCCATTCACGATGTATTAGCCCATGGTAAGTCGTATGAGCATGATTTCACGAAAAAACACGACGGTCATAAACTTTGCGCAGAGTCGAGATTCGATCGGTTTTTCGTGCACCGTCTCGGAAATTCAAAATACTGATCTTTCCCGTCTTATTAGCCCATGAGAAGTAGTACAAGCACGCTTTCACAAAAAAATACGACGGTCATAAACTTTGCGCGAAGTCGCGCGCGAGTCGAGTTTTCCGTGCACCGTCTCGGAAATTCAAAATACTGGCCATTCACGATGTATTAGTCCATGGTAAGTCGTATGAGCATGGTTTCACGAGAAAACGCGACGGTCATAAACTTTGCGCAGAGTCGAGATTCGATCGGTTTTTTCGTGCACCGTCTCGGAAATTCAAAATACTGGTCTTTCCCGTCTTATTAGCCCATGAGAAGTCGTACAAGCATGCTTTCGCAAAAAAATACGACGGTCAAAAACTTTGCGCGAAGTCGCGCGCGAGTCGAGATTCGATCGGTTTTTCGTGCACCGTCTCGGAAATTCAAAATACTAGTCTTTCCCGTCTTATTAGCCCATTTGAAGTCGTACAGGCACGCTTTCACAAAAAAATACGACGGTCATAAACTTTGCGCGAAGTCGCGCGCGAGTCGAGTTTCGATCGGTTTTTCGTGCACCGTCTCGGAAATTCAAAATACTGGCCATTCACGATGTATTAGTCCATGGTAAGTCGTATGAGCATGGTTTCACGAGAAAACGCGACGGTCATAAACTTTGCGCAGAGTCGAGATTCGATCGGTTTTTCGTGCACCGTCTCGGAAATTCAAAATACTGGTCTTTCCCGTCTTATTAGCCCATGAGAAGTCGTACAGGCACGCTTTCGCAAAAAAATACGACGGTCATAAACTTTGCGCGAAGTCGCGCGCGAGTCGAGTTTCGATCGGTTTTTCGTGCACCGTCTCAGAAATTCAAAATACTGGCCAATCACGATGTATTAGTCCATGGTAAGTCGTATGAGCATGGTTTCACGCGAAAACGCGACGGTCATAAACTTTGCGCAGATTCGAGATTCGATCGGTTTTTCGTGCACCGTCTCGGAAATTCAAAATACTGGTCTTTCCCGTCTTATTTGCCCATGAGAAGTCGTACAAGCATGCTTTGGCAAAAAAATACGACGGTCAAAAACTTTGCGCGAAGTCGCGCACGAGTCGAGATTCGATCGGTTTTTCGTGCACCGTCTCGGAAATTCAAAATACTAGTCATTCCCGTCTTATTAGCCCATTTGAAGTCGTACAGGCATGCTTTCGCAAAAAAATACGACGGTCATAAACTTTGCGCGAAGTCGCGCGCGAGTCGAGTTTCGATCGGTTATTCGTGCACCGTCTCGGAAATTCAAAATACTGGCCATTCACGATGTATTAGTCCATGGTAAGTCGTATGAGCATGGTTTCACGAGAAAACGCGACGGTCATAAACTTTGCGCAGAGTCGAGATTCGATCGGTTTTTCGTGCACCGTCTCGGAAATTCAAAATACTGGTCTTTCCCGTCTTATTAGCCCATTAGAAGTCGTACAAGCATGCTTTCGCAAAAAAATACGACGGTCAAAAACTTTGCGCGAAGTCGCGCGCGAGTCGAATTTCGATCGGTTTTTTCGTGCACCATCTCGGAAATTCAAAATACTTGTCTTTCCCGTCTTATTAGCTCATGAGAAGTCGTACAGGCACGCTTTCGCAAAAAAATACGACGGTCATAAACTTTGCTCCAAGTCGCGCGCGAGTCGAGTTTCGATCGGTTTTTCGTGACCGTCTCAGAAATTCAAAATACTGGCCATTCACGATGTATTAGGCCATGGTAAGTCGTATGAGCATGATTTCACGAAAAAACGCGACGGTCATAAACTTTGCGCAGAGTCGAGATTCGATCGGTTTTTCGTGCACCGTCTCGGAAATTCAAAATACTGGTCTTTCCCGTCTTATTAGCCCATGAGAAGTTGTACAAGCACGCTTTCGCAAAAAAATACGACGGTCATAAACTTTGCGCGAAATCGCACGCGAGTCGAGTTTCGATCGGTTTTTCGTGCACCATCTCGAAAATTCAAAATACTGGCCATTCACGATGTATTAGCCCATGGTAAGTCGTATGAGCATAGTTTCACGAAAAAACGCGACGGTCATAAACTTTGCGCAGAGTCGAGATTCGATCGGTTTTTCGTGCACCGTCTCGGAAATTCAAAATACTGGTCTTTCCCGTCTTATTAGCCCATGAGAAGTCGTACAGGCACGCTTTCGCAAAAAAATACGACGGTCATAAACTTTGCGCGAAGTCGCGCGCGAGTCGAGTTTCGATCGGTTTTTCGTGCACCGTCTCGAAAATTCAAAATACTGGCCATTCACGAAGTATTAGTCCATGGTAAGTCGTATGAGCATGGTTTCAGGAAAAAACGCGACGGTCATAAACTTTGCGCAGAGTCGAGATTCGATCGGTTTTTCGTGCACCGTCTCGGAAATTCAAAATACTGGTCTTTCCCGTCTTATTAGCCCATGAGAAGTCGTACAGGCACGCTTTCGCAAAAAAATACGACGGTCATAAACTTTGCGCGAAGTCGCGCGCGAGTCGAGTTTCGATCGGTTTTTCGTGCACCGTCTCGGAAATTCAAAATACTTGTCTTTCCCGTCTTATTAGCCCATGAGAAGTCGTACAGGCACGCTTTCGCAAAAAAATACGACGGTCATAAACTTTGCTCCAAGTCGCGCGCGAGTCGAGTTTCGATCGGTTTTTCGTGACCGTCTCAGAAATTCAAAATACTGGCCATTCACGATGTATTAGGCCATGGTAAGTCGTATGAGCATGATTTCACGAAAAAACGCGACGGTCATAAACTTTGCGCAGAGTCGAGATTCGATCGGTTTTTCGTGCACCGTCTCGGAAATTCAAAATACTGGTCTTTCCCGTCTTATTAGCCCATGAGAAGTTGTACAAGCACGCTTTCGCAAAAAAATACGACGGTCATAAACTTTGCGCGAAATCGCACGCGAGTCGAGTTTCGATCGGTTTTTCGTGCACCGTCTCGGAAATTCAAAATACTGGCCATTCACGATGTATTAGTCCATGGTAAGTCGTATGAGCATGGTTTCACGAGAAAACGTGACGGTCATAAACTTTGCGCAGAGTCGAGATTCGATCGGTTTTTCGTGCACCGTCTCGGAAATTCAAAATACTGGTCTTTCCCGTCTTATTAGCCCATTAGAAGTCGTACAAGCATGCTTTCGCAAAAAAATACGACGGTCAAAAACTTTGCGCGAAGTCGCGCGCGAGTCGAATTTCGATCGGTTTTTCGTGCACCGTCTCGGAAATTCAAAATACTTGTCTTTCCCGTCTTATTAGCCCATGAGAAGTCGTACAGGCACGCTTTCGCAAAAAAATACGACGGTCATAAACTTTGCGCGAAGTCGCGCGGGAGTCGAGTTTCGATCGGTTATTCGTGCACCGTCTCGGAAATTCAAAATACTGGCCATTCACGATGTATTAGTCCATGGTAAGTCGTATGAGCATGGTTTCACGAGAAAACGTGACGGTCATAAACTTTGCGCAGAGTCGAGATTCGATCGGTTTTTCGTGCACATTCTCGGAAATTCAAAATACTGGTCTTTCCCGTCTTATTAGCCCATGAGAAGTCGTACAAGCATGCTTTCGCAAAAAAATACGACGGTCAAAAACTTTGCGCGAAGTCGCGCGCGAGTCGAATTTCGATCGGTTTTTCGTGCACCGTCTCGGAAATTCAAAATACTTGTCTTTCCCGTCTTATTAGCCCATGAGAAGTCGTACAGGCACGCTTTCGCAAAAAAATACGACGGTCATAAACTTTGCTCCAAGTCGCGCGCGAATCGAGTTTCGATCGGTTTTTCGTGACCGTCTCAGAAATTCAAAATACTGGCCATTCACGGTGTATTAGGCCATGGTAAGTCGTATGAGCATGATTTCACGAAAAAACGCGACGGTCATAAACTTTGCGCAGAGTCGAGATTCGATCGGTTTTTCGTGCACCGTCTCGGAAATTCGAAATACTGGTCTTTCCCGTCTTATTAGCCCATGAGAAGTTGTACAAGCACGCTTTCGCAAAAAAATACGACGGTCATAAACTTTGCGCGAAATCGCACGCGAGTCGAGTTTCGATCGGTTTTTCGTGCACCATCTCGAAAATTCAAAATACTGGCCATTCACGATGTATTAGCCCATGGTAAGTCGTATGAGCATAGTTTCACGAAAAAACGCGACGGTCATAAACTTTGCGCAGAGTCGAGATTCGATCGGTTTTTCGTGCACCGTCTCGGAAATTCAAAATACTGGTCTTTCCCGTCTTATTAGCCCATGAGAAGTCGTACAGGCACGCTTTCGCAAAAAAATACGACGGTCATAAACTTTGCGCGAAGTCGCGCGCGAGTCGAGTTTCGATCGGTTTTTCGTGCACCGTCTCGAAAATTCAAAATACTGGTCTTTCCCGTCTTATTAGCTCCTGAGAAGTAGTACAGGCACGCTTTCGCAAAAAAATACGACGGTCATAAACTTTGCGCGAAGTCGCGCGCGAGTCGAGTTTCGATCGGTTTTTCGTGCACCGTCTCAGAAATTCAAAATACTGGCCATTCACGATGTATTAGTCCATGGTAAGTCGTATGAGCATGGTTTCAGGAAAAAACGCGACGGTCATAAACTTTGCGCAGAGTCGAGATTCGATCGGTTTTTCGTGCACCGTCTCGGAAATTCAAAATACTGGTCTTTCCCGTCTTATTAGCCCATGAGAAGTCGTACAAGCATGCTTTCGCAAAAAAATACGACGGTCAAAAACTTTTCGCGAAGTCGCGCGCGATTCGAATTTCGATCGATTTTTCGTGCACCGTCTCGGAAATTCAAAATACTTGTCTTTCCCGTCTTATTAACCCATGAGAAGTCGTACAGGCACGCATTCGCAAAAAAATACGACAGTCATAAACTTTGCTCGGAGTCACGCGCGAGGCGAGTTTCGATCGGTTTTTCGTGACCGTCTCGGAAATTCAAAATACTGGCCATTCACGAGTATTAGCCCATGGTAAGTCGTATGAGCATGATTTCACGAAAAAACGCGACGGTCATAAACTTTGCGCAGAGTCGAGATTCGATCGGTTTTTCGTGCACCGTCTCGGAAATTCAAAATACTGGTCATTCCCGTCTTATTAGCCCATGAGAGTAGTACAAGCACGCTTTCGTAAAAAAATACGACGGTCATAAACTTTGCGCGAAGTCGCGCGCGAGTCGAGTTTCGATCGGTTTTTCGTCCACCGTCTCGAAAATTCAAAATACTAGCCATTCATGAAGTATTAGCCCATGGTAAGTAGTATGAGCATGGTTTCACGAAAAAACGCGACGGTCATAAACTTTGCGCAGAGTCGAGATTCGATCGGTTTTTCGTGCACCGTCTCGGAAATTCAAAATACTGGTCTTTCCCGTCTTATTAGCCCATGAGAAGTCGTACAGGCACGCTTTCGCAAAAAAATACGACGGTCATAAACTTTGCGCGAAGTCGCGCGCGAGTCGAGTTTCGATAGGTTTTTCGTGCACCGTCTCGGAAATTCAAAATACCTGTCTTTCCCGTCTTATTAGCCCATGAGAAGTCGTACAGGCACGCTTTCGCAAAAAAATACGACGGTCATAAACTTTGCGGGAAGTCGCGCGCGAGTCGAGTTTCGATCGGTTTTTCGTGCACCGTTTCAGAAATTCAAAATACTGGCCATTCACGATGTATTAGTCCATGGTAAGTCGTATGAGCATGGTTTAAGGAAAAAACGCGACGGTCATAAACTTTGCGCAGAGTCGAGATTCGATCGGTTTTTCGTGCACCGTCTCGAAAATTCAAAATACTGGTCTTTCCCGTCTTATTAGCCCATGAGAAGTCGTACAGGCACGCTTTCACAAAAAAATATGACGGTCATAAACTTTGCGCGATGAGTTTGATGAAGCTTGCCCATTTCACCTTCTTTAGGTGGGTGCAATCTTCTCGACTACACTAAGAGACTTCAGGCTTTAGTTTATGGCTTGTGTAGACAAAGCTTCTTTGTACAAATCTTTTACAAAATACAATATCTTTACTTACCAAAAAAAAGGTCATAAACTTTGCGCGAAGTCGCGCGCGAGTCGAGTTTCGATCGGTTTTTCGTGCACCGTCTCGGAAATTCAAAATACTGGCCATTCACGATGTATTAGTCCATGGTAAGTCGTATGAGCATGGTTTCACGAGAAAATGCGACGGTCATAAACTTTGCGCAGAGTCGAGATTCGATCGGTTTTTCGTGCACCGTCTCGGAAATTCAAAATACTGGTCTTTCCCGTCTTATTTGCCCATGAGAAGTCGTACAAGCATGCTTTCGCAAAAAAATACGACGGTCATAAACTTTGCGCGAAGTCGCGCGCGAGTCGAGTTTCGATCGGTTTTTCGTGCACCGTCTCGGAAATTCAAAATACTTGTCTTTCCCGTCTTATTAGCCCATGAGAAGTCGTACAGGCACGCTTTCGCAAAAAAATACGACGGTCATAAACTTTGCGCGAAGTCGCGCGCGAGTCGAGTTTCGATCGGTTTTTCGTGCACCGTCTCGGAAATTCAAAATACTGGCCATTCACGATGTATTAGTCCATGGTAAGTCGTATGAGCATGGTTTCACGAGAAAACGCGACGGTCATAAACTTTGCGCAGAGTCGAGATTCGATCGGTTTTTCGTGCACCGTCTCGGAAATTCAAAATACTGGTTTTTCCCGTCTTATTAGCCCATGAGAAGTCGTACAAGCATGCTTTCGCAAAAAAATACGACGGTCAAAAACTTTGCGCGAAGTCGCGCGCGAGTCGAATTTCGATCGGTTTTTCGTGCACCATCTCGGAAATTCAAAATACTTGTCTTTCCCGTCTTATTAGCCCATGGGAAGTCGTACAGGCACGCTTTCGCAAAAAAATACGACGGTCATAAACTTTGCTCCAAGTCGCGCGCGAGTCGAGTTTCGATCGGTTTTTCGTGACCGTCTCGGAAATTCAAAATACTGGCCATTCACGATGTATTAGGCCATGGTAAGTCGTATGAGAATGATTTCACGAAAAAACGCGACGGTCATAAAATTTGCGCAGAGTCGAGATTCGATCGGTTTTTCGTGCACCGTCTCGGAAATTCAAAATACTGGTCTTTCCCGTCTTATTAGCCCATGAGAAGTAGTACAGGCACGCTTTCGCAAAAAAATACGACGGTCATAAACTATGCGCGAAGTCGCGCGCGAGTCGAGTTTCGATCGGTTTTTCGTGCACCGTCTCAGAAATTCAAAATACTGGCCATTCACGATGTATTAGTCCATGGTAAGTCGTATGAGCATGGTTTCAGGAAAAAACGCGACGGTCATAAACTTTGCGCAGAGTCGAGATTCGATCGGTTTTTCGTGCACCGTCTCGGTAATTCAAAATACTGGTCTTTCCCGTCTTATTAGCCCATGAGAAGTCGTACAGGCACGCTTTCACAAAAAAATACGACGGTCATAAACTTTGCGCGAAGTCGCGCGCGAGTCGAGTTTCGATCGGTTTTTCGTGCACCGTCTCGAAAATTCAAAATACTGGCCATTCACGATGTATTAGTCCATGGTAAGTCGTATGAGCATGGTTTCACAAGAAAACGCGACGGTCATAAACTTTGCGCAGAGTCGAGATTCGATCGGTTTTTCGTGCACCGTCTCGGAAATTCAAAATACTGGTCTTTCCCGTCTTATTAGCCCATGAGAAGTCGTACAAGCATGCTTTCGCAAAAAAATACGACGGTCAAAAACTTTGCGCGAAGTCGCGCGCGAGTCTAATTTCGTTCGGTTTTTCGTGCACCGTCTCGGAAATTCAAAATACTTGTCTTTCCCGTCTTATTAGCCCATGAGAAGTCGTACAGGCACGCTTTCACAAAAAAATACGACGGTCATAAACTTTGCTCCAAGTCGCGCGCGAGTCGAGTTTCGATCGGTTTTTCGTGCACCGTCTCAGAAATTCAAAATACTGGCCATTCACGATGTATTAGTCCATGGTAAGTCGTATGAGCATGGTTTCAGGAAAAAACGCGACGGTCATAAACTTTGCGCGAGTCGAGTTTCGATCGGTTTTTCGTGCACCGTCTCGGAAATTCAAAATACTTGTCTTTCCCGTCTTATTAGCCCATGAGAAGTCGTACAGGCACGCTTTCGCAAAAAAATACGACGGTCATAAACTTTGCGCGAAGTCGCGCGCGAGTCGAGTTTCGATCGGTTTTTCGTGCACCGTCTCGGAAATTCAAAATACTGGCCATTCACGATGTATTAGTCCATGGTAAGTCGTATGAGCATGGTTTCACGAGAAAACGCGACGGTCATAAACTTTGCGCAGAGTCGAGATTCGATCGGTTTTTCGTGCACCGTCTCGGAAATTCAAAATACTGGTCTTTCCCGTCTTATTAGCCCATGAGAAGTCGAACAAGCATGCTTTCGCAAAAAAATACGACGGTCAAAAACTTTGCACGAAGTCGCGCGCGATTCGAATTTCGATCGATTTTTCGTGCACCGTCTCGGAAATTCAAAATACTTGTCTTTCCCGTCTTATTAGCCCATGAGAAGTCGTACAGGCGCGCTTTCGCAAAAAAATACGACAGTCATAAACTTTGCTCGAAGTCGCGCGCGAGTCGAGATTCGATCGGTTTTTCGTGCACCGTCTCGGAAATTCAAAATACTGGTCTTTCCCGTCTTATTTGCCCATGAGAAGTCGTACAAGCATGCTTTCGCAAAAAAATACGACGGTCAAAAACTTTGCACGAAGTCGCGCGCGATTCGAATTTCGATCGATTTTTCGTGCACCGTCTCGGAAATTCAAAATACTTGTCTTTCCCGTCTTATTAGCCCATGAGAAGTCGTACAGGCGCGCTTTCGCAAAAAAATACGACAGTCATAAACTTTGCTCGAAGTCGCGCGCGAGTCGAGTTTCGATCGGTTTTTCGTGACCGTCTCGGAAATTCAAAATACTGGCCATTCACGATGTATTAACCCATGGTAAGTCGTATGAGCATGATTTCACGAAAAAACGCGACGGTCATAAACTTTGCGCAGAGTCGAGATTCGATCGGTTTTTCGTGCACCGTCTCGGAAATTCAAAATACTGGTCTTTCCCGTCTTATTAGCCCATAAGAAGTTGTACAAGCACGCTTTCGCAAAAAAATACGACGGTCATAAACTTTGCGCGAAGTCGCGCGCGAGTCGAGTTTCGATCGGTTTTTCGTGCACCGTCTCGAAAATTCAAAATACTAGCCATTCACGAAGTATTAGCCCATGGTAAGTCGTATGAGCATGGTTTCACGAAAAAACGCGACGGTCATAAACTTTGCGCAGAGTCGAGATTCGATCGTTTTTTTCGTGCACCGTCTCGGAAATTCAAAATACTGGTCTTTCCCGTCTTATTAGCCCATGAGAAGTCGTACAGGCACGCTTTCGCAAAAAAATACGACGGTCATAAACTTTGCGCGAAGTCGCGCGCGAGTCGAGTTTCGATAGGTTTTTCGTGCACCGTCTCGGAAATTCAAAATACCTGTCTTTCCCGTCTTATTAGCCCATGAGAAGTCGTACAGGCACGCTTTCGCAAAAAAATACGACGGTCATAAACTTTGCGCGAAGTCGCGCGCGAGTCGAGTTTCGATCGGTTTTTCGTGCACCGTCTCGGAAATTCAAAATACTGGCCATTCACGATGTATTAGTCCATGGTATGTCGTATGAGCATGGTTTCACGAGAAAACGCGACGGTCATAAACTTTGCGCGAAGTCGAGTTTCGATCGGTTTTTCGTGCACCGTCTCGGAAATTCAAAATACTTGTCTTTCCCGTCTTATTAGCCCATGAGAAGTCGTACAGGCACGCTTTCGCAAAAAAATACGACGGTCATAAACTTTGCGCGAAGTCGCGCGCGAGTCGAGTTTCGATCGGTTTTTCGTGCACCGTCTCGGAAATTCAAAATACTGGCCATTCACGATGTATTAGTCCATGGTAAGTCGTATGAGCATGGTTTCACGAGAAAACGCGACGGTCATAAACTTTGCGCAGAGTCGAGATTCGATCGGTTTTTCGTGCACCGTCTCGGAAATTCAAAATACTGGTCTTTCCCGTCTTATTTGCCCATGAGAAGTCGTACAAGCATGCTTTCGCAAAAAAATACGACGGTCAAAAACTTTGCGCGAAGTCGCGCGCGAGTCGAATTTCGTTCGGTTTTTCGTGCACCGTCTCGGAAATTCAAAATACTTGTCTTTCCCGTCTTATTAGCCCATGAGAAGTCGTACAGGCACGCTTTCGCAAAAAAATACGACGGTCATAAACTTTGCGCGAAGTCGCGCGCGAGTCGAGTTTCGATCGGTTTTTCGTGCACCGTCTCGGAAATTCAAAATACTGGCCATTCACGATGTATTAGTCCATGGTATGTCGTATGAGCATGGTTTCACGAGAAAACGCGACGGTCATAAACTTTGCGCAGAGTCGAGATTCGATCGGTTTTTCGTGCACCGTCTCGGAAATTCAAAATACTGGTCTTTCCCGTCTTATTTGCCCATGAGAAGTCGTACAAGCATGCTTTCGCAAAAAAATACGACGGTCAAAAACTTTGCGCGAAGTCGCGCGCGAGTCGAGTTTCGATCGGTTTTTCGTGCACCGTCTCGGAAATTCAAAATACTTGTCTTTCCCGTCTTATTAGCCCATGAGAAGTCGTACAGGCACGCTTTCGCAAAAAAATACGACGGTCATAAACTTTGCTCCAAGTCGCGCGCGAGTCGAGTTTCGATCGGTTTTTCGTGACCGTCTCGGAAATTCAAAATACTGGCCATTCACGATGTATTAGGCCATGGTAAGTCGTATGAGCATGATTTCACGATAAACGCGACGGTCATAAACTTTGCGCAGAGTCGAGATTCGATCGGTTTTTCGTGCACCGTCTCGAAAATTCAAAATACTGGTCTTTCCCGTCTTATTAGCCCATGAGAAGTAGTACAGGCACGCTTTCACAAAAAAATACGACGGTCATAAACTTTGCGCGAAGTCGCGCGCGAGTCGAGTTTCGATTGGTTTTTTGTGCACCGTCTCAGAAATTCAAAATACTGGCTATTCACGATGTATTAGTCCATGGTAAGTCGTATGAGCATGGTTTCAGGAAAAAACGTGACGGTCATAAACTTTGCGCAGAGTCGAGATTCGATCGGTTTTTCGTGCACCGTCTCGGAAATTCAAAATACTGGTCTTTCCCGTCTTATTAGCCCATGAGAAGTCGTACAGGCACGCTTTCACAAAAAAATACGACGGTCATAAACTTTGCGCGAAGTCGCGCGCGAGTCGAGTTTCGATCGGTTTTTCGTGCACCGTCTCGGAAATTCAAAATACTGGCCATTCACGATTTATTAGTCCATGGTAAGTCGTATGAGCATGGTTTCACGAGAAAACGCGACGGTCATAAACTTTGCGCAGAGTCGAGATTCGATCGGTTTTTCGTGCACCGTCTCGGAAATTCAAAATACTGGTCTTTCCCGTCTTATTTGCCCATGAGAAGCCGTACAAGCATGCTTTCGCAAAAAAATACGACGGTCATAAACTTTGCGCGAAGTCGCGCGCGAGTCGAGTTTCGATCGGTTTTTCGTGCACCGTCTCGGAAATTCAAAATACTTGTCTTTCCCGTCTTATTAGCCCATGAGAAGTAGTACAAGCACGCTTTCGCAAAAAAAATACGACGGTCATAAACTTTGCGCGAAGTCGCGCGCGAGTCGAGTTTCGATCGGTTTTTCGTGCACCGTCTCGAAAATTCAAAATACTAGCCATTCACGAAGTATTAGCCCATGGTAAGTCGTATGAGCATGGTTTCACGAAAAAACGCGACGGTCATAAACTTTGCGCAGAGTCGAGATTCGATCGTTTTTTTCGTGCACCGTCTCGGAAATTCAAAATACTGGTCTTTCCCGTCTTATTAGCCCATGAGAAGTCGTACAGGCACGCTTTCGCAAAAAAATACGATGGTCATAAACTTTGCGCGAAGTCGCGCGCGATTCGAGTTTCGATAGGTTTTTCGTGCACCGTCTCGGAAATTCAAAATACCTGTCTTTCCCGTCTTATTAGCCCATGAGAAGTCGTACAGGCACGCTTTCGCAAAAAAATACGACGGTCATAAACTTTGCGCGAAGTCGCGCGCGAGTCGAGTTTCGATCGGTTTTTCCTGCACCGTCTCGAAAATTCAAAATACTGGCCATTCACGATGTATTAGTCCATGGTAAGTCGTATGAGCATGGTTTCAGGAAAAAACGCGACGGTCATAAACTTTGCGCAGAGTCGAGATTCGATCGGTTTTTCGTGCACCGTCTCGGAAATTCAAAATACTGGTCTTTCCCATCTTATTAGCCCATGAGAAGTCGTACAGGCACGCTTTCGCAAAAAAATACGACGGTCATAAACTTTGCGCGAAGTCGCGCGCGAGTCGAGTTTCGTTCGGTTTTTCGTGCACCGTCTCAGAAATTCAAAATACTGGCCATTCACGATGTATTAGCCCATGGTAAGTCATATGAGCATGGTTTCAGGAGAAACGCGACGGTCATAAACTTTGCGCAGAGTCGAGATTCGATCGGTTTTTCGTGCACCGTCTCGGAAATTCAAAATACTGGTCTTTCCCGTCTTATTTGCCCATGAGAAGTCGTACAGGCACGCTTTCGCAAAAAAATACGACGGTCATAAACTTTGCGCGAAGTCGCGCGCGAGTCGAGTTTCGATCGGTTTTTCGTGCACCGTCTCGAAAATTCAAAATACTGGCCATTCACGATGTATTAGCCCATGGTAAGTCATATGAGCATGGTTTCAGGAGAAACGCGACGGTCATAAACTTTGCGCAGAGTCGAGATTCGATCGGTTTTTCGTGCACCGTCTCGGAAATTCAAAATACTGGTCTTTCCCGTCTTATTAGCACATGAGAAGTCGTACAAGCATGCTTTCGCAAAAAAATACGACGGTCAAAAACTTTGCGCGAAGTCGCGCGCGAGTCGAATTTCGATCGGTTTTTCGTGCACCGTCTCGGAAATTCAAAATACTTGTCTTTCCCATCTTATTAGCCCATGAGAAGTCGTACAGGCACGCTTTCGCAACAAAATACGACGGTCATAAAATTTGCTCGAAGTCGCGCGAGAGTCGAGTTTCGATCGGTTTTTCGTGACCGTCTCGGAAATTCAAAATACTGGCCATTCACGATGTATTAGCCCATGGTAAGTCGTATGAGAATGATTTCACGAAAAAACGCGACGGTCATAAACTTTGCGCAGAGTCGAGATTCGATCGGTTTTTCGTGCACCGTCTCGGAAATTCAAAATACTGGTCTTTCCCGTCTTATTAGCCCATGAGAAGTAGTATAAGCACGCTTTCGCAAAAAAATACGACGGTCATAAACTTTGCGCAAAGTCGCGCGCGAGTCGAGTTTCGATCGGTTTTTCGTGCACCGTCTCGAAAATTCAAAATACTGGCCATTCACGATGTATTAGCCCATGGTAAGTCGTATGAGCATGGTTTCACGAAAAAACGCGACGGTCATAAACTTTGCGCAGAGTCGAGATTCGATCGGTTTTTCGTGCACCGTCTCGGAAATTCAAAATACTGGTCTTTCCCGTCTTATTAGGCCATTAGAAGTCGTACAGGCACGCTTTCGCAAAAAAATACGACGGTCATAAACTTTGCGCGAAGTCGCGCGCGAGTCGAGTTTCGATCGGTTTTTCGTGCACCGTCTCAGAAATTCAAAATACTGGCCATTCACGATGTATTAGCCCATGGTAAGTCGTATGAGCTTGGTTTCACGAAAAAACGCGACGGTCATAAACTTTGCGCAGAGTCGAGATTCGATCGGTTTTTCGTGCACCGTCTCGGAAATTCAAAATACTGGTCTTTCCCGTCTTATTAGCCCATGAGAAGTCGTACAGGCACGCTTTCGCAAAAAAATACGACGGTCATAAACTTTGCGCGAAGTCGCGCGCGAGTCGAGTTTCGATCGGTTTTTCGTGCACCGTCTCAGAAATTCAAAATACTGGCCATTCACGATGTATTAGTCCATGGTAAGTCGTATGAGCATGGTTTCAGGAGAAAACGCGACGGTCATAAACTTTTCGCAGAGTCGAGATTCGATCGGTTTTTCGTGCACCGTCTCGGAAATTCAAAATACTGGTCTTTCCCATCTTATTAGCCCATGAGAAGTCGTACAGGCACGATTTCGCAAAAAAATACGACGGTCATAAACTTTGCGCGAAGTCGCGCGCGAGTCGAGTTTCGATCGGTTTTTCGTGCACCTTCTCGGAAATTCAAAATACTGGCCATTCACGATGTATTAGTCCATGGTAAGTCGTATGAGCATAGTTTCACGAGAAAACGCGACGGTCATAAACTTTGCGCAGAGTCGAGATTCGATCGGTTTTTCGTGCACCGTCTCGGAAATTCAAAATACTGGTCTTTCCCGTCTTATTAGTCCATGAGAAGTCGTACAAGCATGCTTTCGCAAAAAAATACGACGGTCAAAAACTTTGCGCGAAGTCGCGCGCGAGTCGAATTTCGATCGGTTTTTCGTGCACCGTCTCGGAAATTCAAAATACTTGTCTTTCCCGTCTTATTAGCCCATGAGAAGTCGTACAGGCACGCTTTCGCAAAAAAATACGACGGTCATAAACTTTGCGCGAATTCGCGCGCGAGTCGAGTTTCGATCGGTTTTTCGTGACCGTCTCGGAAATTCAAAATACTGGCCATTCACGATGTATTAGTCCATGGTAAGTCGTATGAGCATGATTTCACGAAAAAACGCGACGGTCATAAACTTTGCGCAGAGTCGAGATTCGATCGGTTTTTCGTGCACCGTCTCGGAAATTCAAAATACTGGTCTTTCCCGTCTTATTAGCCCATGAGAAGTAGTAAAAGCACGCTTTCGCAAAAAAAATACGCGGGTCATAAACTTTGCGCGAAGTCGCGCGCGAGTCGAGTTTCGATCGATTTTTCGTGCACCGTCTCGAAAATTCAAAATACTGGCCATTCACGATGTATTAGCCCATGGTAAGTCGTATGAGCATGGTTTCACAAAAAAACGCGACGGTCATAAACTTTGCGCAGAGTCGAGATTCGATCGGTTTTTCGTGCACCGTCTCGGAAATTCAAAATACTGGACTTTCCCGTCTTATTAGCCCATGAGAAGTCGTACAGGCACGCTTTCGCAAAAAAATACGACGGTCATAAACTTTGCGCGAAGTCGCGCGCGAGTCGAGTTTCGATCGGTTTTTCGTGCACCGTCTCGGAAATTCAAAATACTTGTCTTTCCCGTCTTATTATCCCATGAGAAGTCGTACAGGCACGCTTTCTCAAAAAAATACGACGGTCATAAACTTTGCGCGAAGTCGCGCGCGAGTCGAGTTTCGATCGGTTTTTCGTGCACCGTCTAGGAAATTCAAAATACTTGTCTTTCCCGTCTTATTAGCCCATGAGAAGTCGTACAGGCACACTTTCGCAAAAAAATACGATGGTCATAAACTTTGCGCGAAGTCGCGCGCGAGTCGAGTTTCGATTGGTTTTTCGTGCACCGTCTCAGAAATTCAAAATACTGGCCATTCACGATGTATTAGCCGATGGTAAGTCGTATGAGCTTGGTTTCACGAAAAAACGTGACGGTTATAAACTTTGCGGAGAGTCGAGATTCGATCGGTTTTTCGTGCACCGTCTCGGAAATTCAAAATACTGGTCTTTCCCGTCTTATTAGCCCATGAGAAGTCGTACAGGCACGCTTTCGCAAAGAAATACGACGGTCATAAACTTTGCGCGAAGTCGCGCGCGAGTCGAGTTTCGATCGGTTTTTCGTGCACCGTCTCAGAAATTCAAAATACTGGCCAATCATGATGTATTAGTCCATGGTAAGTCGTATGAGCATGGTTTCAGGAGAAAACGCGACGGTCATAAACTTTGTGCAGAGTCGAGATTCGATCGGTTTTTCGTGCACCTCTCGGAAATTCAAAATACTGGTCTTTCCCGTCTTATTAGCCCATGAGAAGTCGTACAAGCATGCTTTCGCAAAAAAATACGACGGTCAAAAACTTTGCGCGAAGTCACGCGCGATTCGAATTTCGATCGATTTTTCGTGCACCGTCTCAGAAATTCAAAATACTTGTCTTTCCCGTCTTGTTAGCCCATGAGAAGTCGTACAGGCACGCTTTCGCAAAAAAATACGACAGTCATAAACTTTGCTCGAAGTCACGCGCGAGTCGAGTTTCGATCGGTTTTTCGTGACCGTCTCGGAAATTCAAAATACTGGCCATTCACGATGTATTAGCCCATGGTAAGTCGTATGAGCATGATTTCACGAAAAAACGCGACGGTCATAAACTTTGCGCAGAGTCGAGATTCGATCGGTTTTTCGTGCACCGTCTCGGAAATTCAAAATACTGGTCTTTCCCGTCTTATTAGCCCATGAGAAGTCGTACAGGCACGCTTTCGCAAAAAAATACGACGGTCATAAACTTTGCGCGAAGTCGCGCGCGAGTCGAGTTTCGTTCGGTTTTTCGTGCACCGTCTCAGAAATTCAAAATACTGGCCATTCACGATGTATTAGCCCATGGTAAGTCATATGAGCATGGTTTCAGGTGAAACGCGACGGTCATAAACTTTGTGCAGAGTCGAGATTCGATCGGTTTTTCGTGCACCGTCTCGGAAATTCAAAATACTGGTCTTTCCCGTCTTATTAGCCCATGAGAAGTCGTACAGGCACGCTTTCGCAAAAAAATTCGACGGTCATAAACATTGCGCGAAGTCGCGCGCGAGTCGAGTTTCGATCGGTTTTTCGTGCACCGTCTCGAAAATTCAAAATACTGGCCATTCACGATGTATTAGCCCATGGTAAGTCATATGAGCATGGTTTCAGGAGAAACGCGACGGTCATAAACTTTGCGCAGAGTCGAGATTCGATCGGTTTTTCGTGCACCGTCTCGGAAATTCAAAATACTGGTCTTTCCCGTCTTATTAGCCCATGAGAAGTCGTACAAGCATGCTTTCGCAAAAAAATACGACGGTCAAAAACTTTGCGCGAAGTCGCGCGCGAGTCGAATTTCGATCGGTTTTTCGTGCACCGTCTCGGAAATTCAAAATACTGGTCTTTCCCGTCTTATTAGCCCATGAGAAGTCGTACAGGCACGCTTTCGCAAAGAAATACGACGGTCATAAACTTTGCGCGAATTCGCGCGCGAGTCGAGTTTCGATCGGTTTTTCGTGCACCGTCTCAGAAATTCAAAATACTGGCCAATCATGATGTATTAGTCCATGGTAAGTCGTATGAGCATGGTTTCAGGAGAAAACGCGACGGTCATAAACTTTGTGCAGAGTCGAGATTCGATCGGTTTTTCGTGCACCTCTCGGAAATTCAAAATACTGGTCTTTCCCGTCTTATTAGCCCATGAGAAGTCGTACAAGCATGCTTTCGCAAAAAAATACGACGGTAAAAAACTTTGCGCGAAGTCACGCGCGATTCGAATTTCGATCGATTTTTCGTGCACCGTCTCAGAAATTCAAAATACTTGTCTTTCCCGTCTTGTTAGCCCATGAGAAGTCGTACAGGCACGCTTTCGCAAAAAAATACGACGGTCATAAACTTTGCGCGAAGTCGCGCGCGAGTCGAGTTTCGTTCGGTTTTTCGTGCACCGTCTCAGAAATTCAAAATACTGGCCATTCACGATGTATTAGCCCATGGTAAGTCATATGAGCATGGTTTCAGGAGAAACGCGACGGTCATAAACTTTGCGCAGAGTCGAGATTCGATCGGTTTTTCGTGCACCGTCTCGGAAATTCAAAATACTGGTCTTTCCCGTCTTATTAGCCCATGAGAAGTCGTACAGGCACGCTTTCGCAAAAAAATACGACGGTCATAAACTTTGCGCGAAGTCGCGCGCGAGTCGAGTTTCGTTCGGTTTTTCGTGCTCCGTCTCAGAAATTCAAAATACTGGCCATTCACGATGTATTAGCCCATGGTAAGTCATATGAGCATGGTTTCAGGAGAAACGCGACGGTCATAAACTTTGCGCAGAGTCGAGATTCGATCGGTTTTTCGTGCACCGTATCGGAAATTCAAAATACTGGTCTTTCCCGTCTTATTAGCCCATGAGAAGTCGTACAGGCACGCTTTCGCAAAAAAATACGACGGTCATAAACTTTGCGCGAAGTCGCGCGCGAGTCGAGTTTCGATCGGTTTTTCGTGCACCGTCTCGAAAATTCAAAATACTGGCCATTCACAATGTATTAGCCCATGGTAAGTCATATGAGCATGGTTTCAGGAGAAACGCGACGGTCATAAACTTTGCGCAGAGTCGAGATTCGATCGGTTTTTCGTGCACCGTCTCGGAAATTCAAAATACTGGTCTTTCCCGTCTTATTAGCCCATGAGAAGTCGTACAAGCATGCTTTCGCAAAAAAATACGACGGTCAAAAACTTTGCGCGAAGTCGCGCGCGAGTCGAATTTCGATCGGTTTTTCGTGCACCGTCTCGGAAATTCAAAATACTTGTCTTTCCCATCTTATTAGCCCATGAGAAGTCGTACAGGCACGCTTTCGCAACAAAATACGACGGTCATAAAATTTGCTCGAAGTCGCACGAGAGTTGAGTTTCGATCGGTTTTTCGTGACCGTCTCGGAAATTCAAAATACTGGCCATTCACGATGTATTAGCCCATGGTAAGTCGTATGAGAATGATTTCACGAAAAAACGCGACGGTCATAAACTTTGCGCAGAGTCGAGATTCGATCGGTTTTTCGTGCACCGTCTCGGAAATTCAAAATACTGGTCTTTCCCGTCTTATTAGCCCATGAGAAGTAGTATAAGCACGCTTTCGCAAAAAAATACGACGGTCATAAACTTTGCGCGAAGTCGCGCGCGAGTCGAGTTTCGATCGGTTTTTCGTGCACCGTCTCGAAAATTCAAAATACTGGCCATTCACGATGTATTAGCCCATGGTAAGTCGTATGAGCGTGGTTTCACGAAAAAACGCGACGGTCATAAACTTTGCGCAGAGTCGAGATTCGATCGGTTTTTCGTGCACCGTCTCGGAAATTCAAAATACTGGTCTTTCCCGTCTTATTAGGCCATGAGAAGTCGTACAGGCACGCTTTCGCAAAAAAATACGACGGTCATAAACTTTGCGCGAAGTCGCGTGCGAGTCGAGTTTCGATCGGTTTTTCGTGCACCGTCTCAGAAATTCAAAATACTGGCCATTCACGATGTATTAGCCCATGGTAAGTCGTATGAGCTTGGTTTCACGAAAAAACGCGACGGTCATAAACTTTGCGCAGAGTCGAGATTCGATCGGTTTTTCGTGCACCGTCTCGGAAATTCAAAATACTGGTCTTTCCCGTCTTATTAGCCCATGAGAAGTCGTACAGGCACGCTTTCGCAAAAAAATACGACGGTCATAAACTTTGCGCTAAGTCGCGGGCGAGTCGAGTTTCGATCGGTTTTTCGTGCACCGTCTCAGAAATTTAAAATACTGGCCATTCACGATGTATTAGTCCATGGTAAGTCGTATGAGCATGGTTTCAGGAGAAAACGCGACGGTCATAAACTTTTCGCAGAGTCGAGATTCGATCGGTTTTTCGTGCACCGTCTCGGAAATTCAAAATACTGGTCTTTCCCGTCTTATTAGCCCATGAGAAGTCGTACAGGCACGCTTTCGCAAAAAAATACGACGGTCATAAACTTTGCGCGAAGTCGCGCGCGAGTCGAGTTTCGATCGGTTTTTCGTGCACCTTCTCGGAAATTCAAAATACTGGCCATTCACGATGTATTAGTCCATGGTAAGTCGTATGAGCATAGTTTCATGAGAAAACGCGACGGTCATAAACTTTGCGCAGAGTCGAGATTCGATCGGTTTTTCGTGCACCGTCTCGGAAATTCAAAATACTGGTCTTTCCCGTCTTATTAGCCATGAGAAGTCGTACAAGCATGCTTTCGCAAAAAAATACGACGGTCAAAAACTTTGCGCGAAGTCGCGCGCGAGTCGAATTTCGATCGGTTTTTCGTGCACCGTCTCGGAAATTCAAAATACTTGTCTTTCCCGTATTATTAGCCCATGAGAAGTCGTACAGGCACGCTTTCGCAAAAAAATACGACAGTCATAAACTTTGCGCGAATTCGCGCGCGAGTCGAGTTTCGATCGGTTTTTCGTGACCGTCTCGGAAATTCAAAATACTGGCCATTCACGATGTATTAGTCCATGGTAAGTCGTATGAGCATGATTTCACGAAAAAACGCGACGGTCATAAACTTTGCGCAGAGTCGAGATTCGATCGGTTTTTCGTGCACCGTCTCGGAAATTCAAAATACTGGTCTTTCCCGTCTTATTAGCCCATGAGAAGTAGTAAAAGCACGCTTTCGCAAAAAAAATACGCCGGTCATAAACTTTGCGCGAAGTCGCGCGCGAGTCGAGTTTCGATCGGTTTTTCGTGCACCGTCTCGAAAATTCAAAATACTGGCCATTCACGATGTATTAGCCCATGGTAAGTCGTATGAGCATGGTTTCACAAAAAAACGCGACGGTCATAAACTTTGCGCAGAGTCGAGATTCGATCGGTTTTTCGTGCACCGTCTCGGAAATTCAAAATACTGGTCTTTCCCGTCTTATTAGCCCATGAGAAGTCGTACAGGCACGCTTTCGCAAAAAAATACGACGGTCGTAAACTTTGCGCGAAGTCGCGCGCGAGTCGAGTTTCGATCGGTTTTTCGTGCACCGTCTCGGAAATTCAAAATACTTGTCTTTCCCGTCTTATTAGCCCATGAGAAGTAGTAAAAGCACGCTTTCGCAAAAAAAATACGCCGGTCATAAACTTTGCGCGAAGTCGCGCGCGAGTCGAGTTTCGATCGGTTTTTCGTGCACCGTCTCGAAAATTCAAAATACTGGCCATTCACGATGTATTAGCCCATGGTAAGTCGTATGAGCATGGTTTCACAAAAAAACGCGACGGTCATAAACTTTGCGCAGAGTCGAGATTCGATCGGTTTTTCGTGCACCGTCTCGGAAATTCAAAATACTGGTCTTTCCCGTCTTATTAGCCCATGAGAAGTCGTACAGGCACGCTTTCGCAAAAAAAATACGACGGTCGTAAACTTTGCGCGAAGTCGCGCGCGAGTCGAGTTTCGATCGGTTTTTCGTGCACCGTCTCGGAAATTCAAAATACTTGTCTTTCCCGTCTTATTATCCCATGAGAAGTCGTACAGGCACGCTTTCTCAAAAAAATACGACGGTCATAAACTTTGCGCGAAGTCGCGCGCGAGTCGAGTTTCGATCGGTTTTTCGTGCACCGTCTCAGAAATTCAAAATACTGGCCATTCACGATGTATTAGCCCATGGTAAGTCGTATGAGCATGATTTCAAGAAAAAACGCGACGGACATAAACTTTGCGCAGAGTCGAGATTCGATCGGTTTTTTCGTGCACCGTCTCGGAAATTCAAAATACTGGTCTTTCCCGTCTTATTAGCCCATGAGAAGTCGTACAGTCACGCTTTCGCAAAAAAATACGACGGTCATAAACTTTGCGCGAAGTCGCGCGCGAGTCGAGTTTCGATCGGTTTTTCGTGCACCGTCTCAGAAATTCAAAATACTGGCCAATCATGATGTATTAGTCCATGGTAAGTCGTATGAGCATGGTTTCAGGAGAAAACGCGACGGTCATAAACTTTGTGCAGAGTCGAGATTCGATCGGTTTTTCGTGCACCTCTCGGAAATTCAAAATACTGGTCTTTCCCGTCTTATTAGCCCATGAGAAGTCGTACAAGCATGCTTTCGCAAAAAAATACGACGGTAAAAAACTTTGCGCGAAGTCAAGCGCGATTCGAATTTCGATCGATTTTTCGTGCACCGTCTCAGAAATTCAAAATACTTGTCTTTCCCGTCTTGTTAGCCCATGAGAAGTCGTACAGGCACGCTTTCGCAAAAAAATACGACGGTCATAAACTTTGCGCGAAGTCGCGCGCGTGTCGAGTTTCGTTCGGTTTTTCGTGCACCGTCTCAGAAATTCAAAATACTGGCCATTCACGATGTATTAGCCCATGGTAAGTCATATGAGCATGGTTTCAGGAGAAACGCGACGGTCATAAACTTTGCGCAGAGTCGAGATTCGATCGGTTTTTCGTGCACCGTCTCGGAAATTCAAAATACTGGTCTTTCCCGTCTTATTAGCCCATGAGAAGTCGTACAGGCACGCTTTCGCAAAAAAATACGACGGTCATAAACTTTGCGCGAAGTCGCGCGCGAGTCGAGTTTCGTTCGGTTTTTCGTGCACCGTCTCAGAAATTCAAAATACTGGCCATTCACGATGTATTAGCCCATGGTAAGTCATATGAGCATGGTTTCAGGAGAAACGCGACGGTCATAAACTTTGCGCAGAGTCGAGATTCGATCGGTTTTTCGTGCACCGTCTCGGAAATTCAAAATACTGGTCTTTCCCGTCTTATTAGCCCATGAGAAGTCGTACAGGCACGCTTTCGCAAAAAAATACGACGGTCATAAACTTTGCGCGAAGTCGCGCGCGAGTCGAGTTTCGATCGGTTTTTCGTGCACCGTCTCGAAAATTCAAAATACTGGCCATTCACAATGTATTAGCCCATGGTAAGTCATATGAGCATGGTTTCAGGAGAAACGCGACGGTCATAAACTTTGCGCAGAGTCGAGATTCGATCGGTTTTTCGTGCACCGTCTCGGAAATTCAAAATACTGGTCTTTCCCGTCTTATTAGCCCATGAGAAGTCGTACAAGCATGCTTTCGCAAAAAAATACGACGGTCAAAAACTTTGCGCGAAGTCGCGCGCGAGTCGAATTTCGATCGGTTTTTTCGTGCACCGTCTCGGAAATTCAAAATACTTGTCTTTCCCATCTTATTAGCCCATGAGAAGTAGTACAGGCACGCTTTCGCAACAAAATACGACGGTCATAAAATTTGCTCGAAGTCGCACGAGAGTTGAGTTTCGATCGGTTTTTCGTGACCGTCTCGGAAATTCAAAATACTGGCCATTCACGATGTATTAGCCCATGGTAAGTCGTATGAGAATGATTTCACGAAAAAACGCGACGGTCATAAACTTTGCGCAGAGTCGAGATTCGATCGGTTTTTCGTGCACCGTCTCGGAAATTCAAAATACTGGTCTTTCCCGTCTTATTAGCCCATGAGAAGTAGTATAAGCACGCTTTCGCAAAAAAATACGACGGTCATAAACTTTGCGCGAAGTCGCGCGCGAGTCGAGTTTCGATCGGTTTTTCGTGCTCCGTCTCGAAAATTCAAAATACTAGCCATTCACGATGTATTAGCCCATGGTAAGTCGTATGAGCATGGTTTCACGAAAAAACGCGACGGTCATAAACTTTGCGCAGAGTCGAGATTCGATCGGTTTTTCGTGCACCGTCTCGGAAATTCAAAATACTGGTCTTTCCCGTCTTATTAGGCCATGAGAAGTCGTACAGGCACGCTTTCGCAAAAAAATACGACGGTCATAAACTTTGCGCGAAGTCGCGCGCGAGTCGAGTTTCGATCGGTTTTTCGTGCACCGTCTCAGAAATTCAAAATACTGGCCATTCACGATGTATTAGCCCATGGTAAGTCGTATGAGCTTGGTTTCACGAAAAAACGCGACGGTCATAAACTTTGCGCAGAGTCGAGATTCGATCGGTTTTTCGTGCACCGTCTCGGAAATTCAAAATACTGGTCTTTCCCGTCTTATTAGCCCATGAGAAGTCGTACAGGCACGCTTTCGCAAAAAAATACGACGGTCATAAACTTTGCGCGAAGTCGCGCGCGAGTCGAGTTTCGATCGGTTTTTCGTGCACCGTCTCAGAAATTTAAAATACTGGCCATTCACAATGTATTAGCCCATGGTAAGTCATATGAGCATGGTTTCAGGAGAAACGCGACGGTCATAAACTTTGCGCAGAGTCGAGATTCGATCGGTTTTTCGTGCACCGTCTCGGAAATTCAAAATACTGGTCTTTCCCGTCTTATTAGCCCATGAGAAGTCGTACAAGCATGCTTTCGCAAAAAAATACGACGGTCAAAAACTTTGCGCGAAGTCGCGCGCGAGTCGAATTTCGATCGGTTTTTCGTGCACCGTCTCGGAAATTCAAAATACTGGTCTTTCCCGTCTTATTAGCCCATGAGAAGTCGTACAGGCACGCTTTCGCAAAAAAATACGACGGTCATAAACTTTGCGCGAAGTCGCGCGCGAGTCGAGTTTCGATCGGTTTTTCGTGCACCGTCTCAGAAATTTAAAATACTGGCCATTCACGATGTATTAGTCCATGGTAAGTAGTATGAGCATGGTTTCAGGAGAAAACGCGACGGTCATAAACTTTTCGCAGAGTCGAGATTCGATCGGTTTTTCGTGCACCGTCTCGGAAATTCAAAATACTGGTCTTTCCCGTCTTATTAGCCCATGAGAAGTCGTACAGGCACGCTTTCGCAAAAAAATACGACGGTCATAAACTTTGCGCGAAGTCGCGCGCGAGTCGAGTTTCGATCGGTTTTTCGTGCACCTTCTCGGAAATTCAAAATACTGGCCATTCACGATGTATTAGTCCATGGTAAGTCGTATGAGCATAGTTTCATGAGAAAACGCGACGGTCATAAACTTTGCGCAGAGTCGAGATTCGATCGGTTTTTCGTGCACCGTCTCGGAAATTCAAAATACTGGTCTTTCCCGTCTTATTAGCCCATGAGAAGTCGTACAAGCATGCTTTCGCAAAAAAATACGACGGTCAAAAACTTTGCGCGAAGTCGCGCGCGAGTCGAATTTCGATCGGTTTTTCGTGCACCGTCTCGGAAATTCAAAATACTTGTCTTTCCCGTATTATTAGCCCATGAGAAGTCGTACAGGCACGCTTTCGCAAAAAAATACGACGGTCATAAACTTTGCGCGAATTCGCGCGCGAGTCGAGTTTCGATCGGTTTTTCGTGACCGTCTCGGAAATTCAAAATACTGGCCATTCACGATGTATTAGTCCATGGTAAGTCGTAGGAGCATGATTTCACGAAAAAACGCGACGGTCATAAACTTTGCGCAGAGTCGAGATTCGATCGGTTTTTCGTGCACCGTCTCGGAAATTCAAAATACTGGTCTTTCCCGTCTTATTAGCCCATGAGAAGTAGTAAAAGCACGCTTTCGCAAAAAAAATACGCCGGTCATAAACTTTGCGCGAAGTCGCGCGCGAGTCGAGTTTCGATCGGTTTTTCGTGCACCGTCTCGAAAATTCAAAATACTGGCCATTCACGATGTATTAGCCCATGGTAAGTCGTATGAGCATGGTTTCACAAAAAAACGCGACGGTCATAAACTTTGCGCAGAGTCGAGATTCGATCGGTTTTTCGTGCACCGTCTCGGAAATTCAAAATACTGGTCTTTCCCGTCTTATTAGCCCATGAGAAGTCGTACAGGCACGCTTTCGCAAAAAAATACGACGGTCGTAAACTTTGCGCGAAGTCGCGCGCGAGTCGAGTTTCGATCGGTTTTTCGTGCACCGTCTCGGAAATTCAAAATACTTGTCTTTCCCGTCTTATTATCCCATGAGAAGTCGTACAGGCACGCTTTCTCAAAAAATTACGACGGTCATAAACTTTGCGCGAAGTCGCGCGCGAGTCGAGTTTCGATCGGTTTTTCGTGCACCGTCTAGGAAATTCAAAATACTTGTCTTTCCCGTCTTATTAGCCCATGAGAAGTCGTACAGGCACACTTTCGCAAAAAAATACGATGGTCATAAACTTTGCGCGAAGTCGCGCGCGAGTCGAGTTTTGATTGGTTTTTCGTGCACCGTCTCAGAAATTCAAAATACTGGCCATTCACGATGTATTAGCCGATGGTAAGTCGTATGAGCTTGGTTTCACGAAAAAACGTGACGGTCATAAACTTTGCGGAGAGTCGAGATTCGATCGGTTTTTCGTGCACCGTCTCGGAAATTCAAAATACTGGTCTTTCCCGTCTTATTAGCCCATGAGAAGTCGTACAGGCACGCTTTCGCAAAGAAATACGACGGTCATAAACTTTGCGCGAAGTCGCGCTCGAGTCGAGTTTCGATCGGTTTTTCGTGCACCGTCTCAGAAATTCAAAATACTGGCTAATCATGATGTATTAGTCCATGGTAAGTCGTATGAGCATGGTTTCAGGAGAAAACGCGACGGTCATAAACTTTGTGCAGAGTCGAGATTCGATCGGTTTTTCGTGCACCTCTCGGAAATTCAAAATACTGGTCTTTCCCGTCTTATTAGCCCATGAGAAGTCGTACAAGCATGCTTTCGCAAAAAAATACGACGGTCAAAAACTTTTCGCGAAGTCACGCGCGATTCGAATTTCGATCGATTTTTCGTGCACCGTCTCAGAAATTCAAAATACTTCTCTTTCCCGTCTTGTTAGCCCATGAGAAGTCGTACAGGCACGCTTTCGCAAAAAAATACGACAGTCATAAACTTTGCTCGAAGTCACGCGCGAGTCGAGTTTCGATCGGTTTTTCGTGACCGTCTCGGAAATTCAAAATACTGGCCATTCACGATGTATTAGCCCATGGTAAGTCGTATGAGCATGATTTCACGAAAAAACGCGACGGTCATAAACTTTGCGCAGAGTCGAGATTCGATCGGTTTTTCGTGCACCGTCTCGGAAATTCAAAATACTGGTCTTTCCCGTCTTATTAGCCCATGAGAAGTCGTACAGTCACGCTTTCGCAAAAAAATACGACGGTCATAAACTTTGCGCGAAGTCGCGCGCGAGTCGAGTTTCGATCGGTTTTTCGTGCACCGTCTCGAAAATTCAAAATACTGGCCATTCACGATGTATTAGTCCATGGTAAGTCGTATGAGCATGGTTTCAGGAGAAAACGCGACGGTCATAAACTTTGCGCAGAGTCGAGATTCGATCGGTTTTTCGTGCACCTCTCGGAAATTCAAAATACTGGTTTTTCCCGTCTTATTAGCCCATGAGAAGTCGTACAAGCATGCTTTCGCAAAAAAATATGACGGTCAAAAACTTTGCGAGAAGTCACGCGCGATTCGAATTTCGATCGATTTTTCGTGCACCGTCTCAGAAATTCAAAATACTTGTCTTTCCCGTCTTGTTAGCCCATGAGAAGTCGTACAGGCACGCTTTCGCAAAAAAATACGACAGTCATAAACTTTGCTCGAAGTCACGCGCGAGTCGAGTTTCGATCGGTTTTTCGTGACCGTCTCGGAAATTCAAAATACTGGCCATTCACGATGTATTAGCCCATGGTAAGTCGTATGAGCATGATTTCACGAAAAAACGCGACGGACATAAACTTTGCGCAGAGTCGAGATTCGATCGGTTTTTCGTGCACCGTCTCGGAAATTCAAAATACTGGTCTTTCCCGTCTTATTAGCCCATGAGAAGTCGTACAGTCACGCTTTCGCAAAAAAATACGACGGTCATAAACTTTGCGCGAAGTCGCGCGCGAGTCGAGTTTCGATCGGTTTTTCGTGCACCGTCTCGAAAATTCAAAATACTGGCTATTCACGATGTATTAGCCCATGGTAAGTCGTATGAGCATGGTTTCACGAAAAAACGCGACGGTCATAAACTTTGCGCAGAGTCGAGATTCGATCGGTTTTTCGTGCACCGTCTCGGAAATTCAAAATACTGGTCTTTCTCGTCTTATTAGCCCATGAGAAGTCGTACAGGCACGCTTTCGCAAAAAAATACGACGGTCATAAACTTTGCGCGAAGTCGCGCGCGAGTCGAGTTTCGATCGGTTTTCGTGCACCGTCTCGGAAATTCAAAATACCTGTCTTTCCCGTCTTATTAGCCCATGAGAAGTCGTACAGGCACGCTTTCGCAAAAAAATACAACGGTCATAAACTTTGCGCGAAGTCGCGCGCGAGTCGAGTTTCGATCGGTTTTTCGTGGCACCGTCTCGGAAATTCAAAATACTGGTCTTTCCAGTCTTATTAGCCCATGAGAAGTCGTACAGGCATGCTTTCGCAAAAAAATACGACGGTCATAAACTTTGCGCGAAGTCGCGCGCGAGTCGAGTTTCGATCGGTTTTTCGTGCACCGTCTCAGAAATTCAAAATACTGGCCATTCACGATGTATTAGCCCATGGTAAGTCGTATGAGCTTGGTTTCACGAAAAAACGCGACGGTCATAAACTTTGCGCAGAGTCGAGATTCGATCGGTTTTTCGTGCACCGGCTCGGAAATTCAAAATACTGGTCTTTCCCGTCTTATTAGCCCATGAGAAGTCGTACAGGCACGCTTTCGCAAAAAAATACGACGTTCATAAACTTTGCGCGAAGTCGCGCGCGAGTCGAGTTTCGATCGATTTTTCGTGCACCATCTCAGAAATTCAAAATACTGGCCATTCACGATGTATTAGCCCATGGTAAGTCGTATGAGCATGGTTTTAGGAGAAAACGCGACGGTCATAAACTTTGTGCAGAGTCGAGATTCGATCGATTTTTCGTGCACCGTCTCGGAAATTCAAAATACTGGTCTTTCCCGTCTTATTAGCCCATGAGAAGTCATACAAGCACGCTTTCGCAAAAAAATACGACGGTCATAAACTTTGCGCGAAGTCGCGCGTGAGTCGAGTTTCGATCGGTTTTTCGTGCACCGTCTCGGAAATTCAAAATACTGGCCATTCACGATGTATTAGCCCATGGTAAGTCGTATGAGCATGGTTTCACGAAAAAACGCGACGGTCATATACTTTGCGCAGAGTCGAGTTTCGATCGGTTTTTCGTGCACCGTCTCGGTAATTCAAAATACTGGTCTTTCCCTTCTTATTAGCCCATGAGAAGTCGTACAGGCACGCTTTCGCAAAAAAATACGACGGTCATAAACTTTCCGCGAAGTCGCGCGCGAGTCAAGTTTCGATTGGTTTTTCGTGCACCGTCTCAGAAATTCAAAATACTGGCCATTCACGATGTATTAGCCCATGGTAAGTCGTATGAGCATGGTTTCACGAAAAAACGCGACGGTCATAAACTTTGCGCAGAGTCGAGATTCGATCGATTTTTCGTGCACCGTCTCGGAAATTCAAAATACTGGTCTTTCCCGTCTTATTAGCCCATGAGAAGTCGTACAAGCACGCTTTCGCAAAAAAATACGACGGTGATAAACTTTCCGCAAAGTCGCGCGCGAGTCGAGTTTCGATCGGTTTTTCGTGCACCGTCTCGGAAATTCAAAATACTGGCTATTCACGATGTATTAGCCCATGGTAAGTCGTATGAGCATGGTTTCACGAAAAAACGCGACGGTCATAAACTTTGCGCAGAGTCGAGATTCGATCGGTTTTTCATGCACCGTCTCGGAAATTCCAAATACTGGTCTTTCCGTTCTTATTAGCCCATGAGAAGTCGTACAGGCATGCTTTCGCAAAAAAAATACGACGGTCATAAACTTTGCGCGAAGTCGCGCGCGAGTCGAGTTTCGATCGGTTTTTCGTGCACCGTCTCGGAAATTCAAAATACTGGCCATTCACGATGTATTAGCCCATGGTAAGTCGTATGAGCATGATTTCACGAAAAAACGCGACGGTCATAAACTTTGCGCAGAGTCGAGATTCGATCGGTTTTTCGTGCACCGTCTCGGAAATTCAAAATACTGGTCTTTCCCGTCTTATTAGCCCATGAGAAGTAGTACAAGCACGCTTTCGCAAAAAAATACGACGGTCATAAACTTCGCGCGAAGTCGCGCGCGAGTCGAGTTTCGATCGGTTTTTCGTGCACCGTCTCGAAAATTCAAAATACTGGCCATTCACGATGTATTAGCCCATGGTAAGTCGTATGAGCATGGTTTCACGAAAAAACGCGACGGTCATAAACTTTGCGCAGAGTCGAGATTCGATCGGTTTTTCGTTGCACCGTCTCGGAAATTCAAAATACTGGTCTTTCCCGTCTTATTAGCCCATGAGAAGTCGTACAAGCATGCTTTCGCAAAAAAATACGACGGTAAAAAACTTTGCGCGAAGTCGCGCGCGAGTCGAATTTCGATTGGTTTTTCGTGCACCGTCTCGGAAATTCAAAATACTTGTCTTTCCCATCTTATTAGCCCATGAGAAGTCGTACAGGCACGCTTTCGCAAAAAAATACGACGGTCATAAACTTTGCTCGAAGTCGCACGCGAGTCTAGTTTCGATCGGTTTTTCGTGACCGTCTCGGAAATTCAAAATACTGGCCATTCACGATGTATAGCCCATGGTAAGTCGTATGAGCATGATTTCACGAAAAAATGCGACGGTCATAATCTTTGCGCAGAGTCGAGATTCGATCGGTTTTTCGTGCACCGTCTCGGAAATTCAAAATACTGGTCTTTCCCGTCTTATTAGCCCATGAGAAGTAGTACAAGTATGCTTTCGCAAAAAAATACGACGGTCATAAACTTTGCGCGAAGTCGCGCGCGAGTCGAGTTTCGATCGGTTTTTCGTGCACCGTCTCGAAAATTCAAAATACTGGCCATTCACGATGTATTAGTCCATGGTAAGTCGTATGAGCATGGTTTCAGGAGAAAACGCGACGGTCATAAACTTTGCGCAGAGTCGAGATTCGATCGGTTTTTCGTGCACCGTCTCGGAAATTCAAAATACTGGTCTTTCCCGTCTTATTAGCCCATGAGAAGTAGTACAAGCACGCTTTCGCAAAAAAATACGACGGTCAT
Organism: Ensete ventricosum; assembly: GCA_029747655.1. NCBI lineage: Eukaryota > Viridiplantae > Streptophyta > Magnoliopsida > Zingiberales > Musaceae > Ensete > Ensete ventricosum. The sequence continues at coordinate 25,419,039 of JAQQAF010000004.1, read as the reverse complement.
AAACTTTGCGCGAAGTCGCGCGCGAGTCGAGTTTCGATCGGTTTTTCGTGCACCGTCTCGAAAATTCAAAATACTGGCCATTCACGATGTATCATGGTAAGTCGTATGAGCATGGTTTCACGAAAAAACGCGACGGTCATAAACTTTGCGCAGAGTCGAGATTCGATCGGTTTTTCGTGCACCGTCTCGGAAATTCAAAATACTGGTCTTTCCCGTCTTATTAGCCCATGAGAAGTCGTACAAGCATGCTTTCGCAAAAAAATACGACGGTCAAAAACTTTGCGCGAAGTCGCGCGCGAGTCGAATTTCGATCGGTTTTTCGTGCACCGTCTCGGAAATTCAAAATACTTGTCTTTCCCATCTTATTAGCCCATGAGAAGTCGTACAGGCACGCTTTCGCAAAAAAATACGACGGTCATAAAATTTGCTCGAAGACGCGCGCGAGTCGATTTTCGATCGGTTTTTCGTGACCGTCTCGGAAATTCAAAATACTGGCCATTCACGATGTATTAGCTAATGGTAAGTCGTATGAGAATGATTTCACGAAAAAAACGTCTTAAGCTAAACCATGCAAAGAGCAAAGTATACGTTGGTGCTTGCATTGAAAATAAGGATCATATTGCTCAAACATTGGGAATTGCTGAAGGAAATTTACCGGTTCCTTACTTGGGTCTTCCACTTATATTCACTGGAATCAACAAAGTCTCCTGTCAGCCTATCCTACAAAAAATTAAGAACAGAATTTCCTCTTGCAAAAATAGGCTTCTTTCTAAAGCTGGACGACTTGAACTTATTCGATCAGTGTTGATCTCTTATTCTATTTATTGGTCTCATGCATTCCTTCTACCAGTCGGGCTTCTCAATGATATTGATAAATTACTTATGAACTTCTTTTGGAATGGCACAGATGGTAAGGCAATGCATATGGTGAATTGGGACAACATTTGCAAACCGAAGGATGAAGGGGGCTTGAATCTTCGACATATTAGAGATTGGAATAAAGCTTGTATGGTAAAGCAATTATGGGATATTTTACAAAACAAGTCTTCTTTATGGTCACAATGGGTTTTTGCTAGGTACAAAACAAGTCTTCTTTATGGTCACAAGGAATCAATCTGGGAAGTATCTGCAAAAACATCTCATTCTGCTGCTTGGAAAGGAATTCCGAAGGCAAGGAGATGGCTACGTAACAATATTTCTTATGTGATTTCCTCTGGAACCAATATTAATATGTGGTATGATCCTTGGGTGAATGGGAAAAGTATATTTCAGATATTTGGTGATAGAGTACGACAGGATCTGGGGGCTCCCAAAGACTGGAAGGTTTCTGAATTCATTAACAATGGTACATGGTGTCTTCCTAACCCTACCTCCCCAGACATGTTATTACTTTGGCCGACTATTAGGGCTATTCCAATCAAGAACAACTCTTCAGATATGCTTATTTGGCTTCATGATAACGGTAAATTTAGTGCTACATCTGCGTGGAACCAAATTAGACGACGAAACAACAAGTGGATCCCAAGTAGTTGGACATGGGATAGTCCATGCTCACAGCGACATTCCTTATGTACATGGCAGGCCCTTCTCGGCAAACTTCCTACGATGGACAATATGCAGCGAAGAGGTATTTATATTGTAAATCGGTGCTCTTTGTGTATGTAAAAGGAAGAAAGTGTTGACCATCTATACTTTGCTTGTGATTATTCATCTTGGATATGGGAAGAGATCTTGAAGCGATTTGATCTTCAAAGGCTACCACGGCCAAACTTGCATCATGAACTAGAAAGGCTAATGCAAGGCTTCTCAAGAAAGGGTCCTCTTACACAACTAGCAAGAATTATATTCAGATGTGATATTTGGTGGATTTGGAAGGAGAGGTGTGGCAGAATTTTTGAGTGTCACAACATGAACAAAGCTCAAATTCTGATAGAGATTCTTCAGGACTCACGATCATGCATGGAGCAAGAATTGAATATAGAGCACCTAACAAGAAGAGAGAAAGAGATTTTCACAAGATTCAATTTTTTCATTAGTCAATAATCACTCGAATAATGATGAAGATTGTAATGTATTATGGGGCAAAGCTTATATTTTGTGATGTATCCACAAGTACACCAGAACAGTCTAGCTATTGCTTTTTTTATTAACTTCCTTGTGCTACTCTTGGAAATGAGTTTGATGAAGTGTGCCCATTTCACCTTCTTTAGGTGGGGTACAATCTTCTCGACTACACTAAGAGACTTCAGGCTTTAGTCTATGGCTTGTGTAGACAAAGCTTCTTTGTACAAATCTTTTACAAAATACATTATCCTTACTTACCAAAAAAAAAAAGATTTCACGAAAAAACGCGACGGTCATAAACTTTGCGCAGAGTCGAGATTCGATTGGTTTTTCGTGCACCGTCTCGGAAATTCAAAATACTGGTCTTTCCCGTCTTATTAGCCCATGAGAAGTAGTACAAGCACGCTTTCGCAAAAAAATACGACGGTCATAAACTTTGCGCGAAGTCGCGCGCGAGTCGAGTTTCGATCGGTTTTTCGTGCACCGTCTCGAAAATTCAAAATACTGGCCATTCACGATGTATTAGCCCATGGTAAGTCGTATGAGCAAGGTTTCACGAAAAAACGCGACGGTCATAAACTTTGCGCAGAGTCGAGATTCGATCGGTTTTTCGTGCACCGTCTCAGAAATTCAAATACTGGTCTTTCCCGTCTTATTAGGCCATGAGAAGTAGTACAGGCACGCTTTCGCAAAAAAATACGACGGTCATAAACTTTGCGCGAAGTCGCGCGCGAGTCGAGTTTCGATCGGTTTTTCGTGCACCGTCTCAGAAATTCAAAATACTGGCCATTCACGATGTATTAGCCCATGGTAAGTCGTATGAGCTTTTTTTTTTTGGTAAGTAAAGATAATCTATTTTGTAAAAGATTTGTACAAAGAAGCTTTGTCTACACAAGCCATAGACTAAAGCCTGAAGTCTCTTAGTGTAGTCGAGAAGATTGCACCCCACCTAAAGAAGGTGAAATGGGCACGCTTCATCAAACTCATCTCCAAGAATAGCATAAGGAAGTTAATAAATAATAAAATGCAATAGCTAGACTGTTCTGGACTACTTGTGGATACATCACAAAATATAAGCTTTGCCCCATATAATACATTACAATCTTCATCATTATTCGAGTGATTCTTGACGAATGGAAAAATTGAATCTTGTGAAAATATCTTTCTCTCTTCTTGTTAGGTGCTCTGTATTCAATTCTTGCTCCATACATGATCGTGAGTCCTGAAGAATCTCTATCAGAATTTGAGCTTTGTTCATGTTGTGACACTCAAAAATTCTGCCACACCTCTCCTTCCAAATCCACCATATAGCACATCTGAATATAATTCTTGCTAGTTGTGTAAGAGGCCCCTTTCTTGAGAAGCTTTGCATAAGCATTTCTAATTCATGATGCAGGTTTGGCCGTGGTAGCCTTTGAAAATCAAATCGCTTCAAGATCTCCTTCCATATCCAAGATGAATAATCACAAGCAAAGTAGAGATGGTCAACACTTTCTTCATTTTGCATACACAAAGAGCACCGATTTACAATATAAATACCTCTTCGCTGCATATTGTCCATCGTAGGAAGTTTGCCGAGAAGGGCCTGCCATGTACATAAGGAATGTCGCTGTGAGCATGGACTATCCCATGTCCAACTACTTTGGATCCACTTGTTGTTTCGTCGTCTAATTTGGTTCCATGCAGATGTAGCACTAAATTTACCGTTATCATGAAGCCAAATAAGCATATCTGAAGAGTTGTTCATGATTGGAATAGCCCTAATAGTCGGCCAAAGTAATAACATGTCAGGGGAGGTAGGGTTGGGAAGACACCAAGTACCATTGTTAATGAATTCAGAAACCTTCCAGTCTTTGGGAGCCCCCAGATCCTATCGTACTCTATCACCAAATATCTGAAATATACTTTTCCCATTCACCCAAGGATCATACCACATATTAATATTGGTTCCAGAAGAAATCACATAAGAAATATTGTTACGTAGCCATCGCCTTGCCTTCAGAATTCCTTTCCAACAGAAGAATGAGATGTTTTTGCAGATGTTTCCCAGATTGATTCCTTAGTTAGGTACCTAGCAAAAACCCATTGTGACCATAAGGAAGACTTGTTTTGTAAAATATCCCATAATTGCTTTACCATACAAGCTTTATTCCAATCTCTAATATGTCGAAGATTCAGCCCCCCTTCATCCTTCGGTTTGCAAATGCTGTCCCAATTCACCATGTGCATTACCTTACCATCTGTGCCATTCCAAAAGAAGTTCATAAGTAATTTATCAATATCATGAAGAAGCCCGGCAGGTAGAAGGAATGCATGAGACCAATAAATAGAATAAGAGATCAACACGGATCGAATAAGTTCAAGTCGTCCAGCTTTAGAAAGAAGCCTATTTTTCCAAGAGGAAATTCTGTTCTTAATTTTTTGTATAATAGGCTGACAGGAGGCTTTGTTGATTCCAGTGGATATAAGTGGGAGACCCAAGTAAGGAACCGGTAAATTTCCTTCAGCAACTCCCAATGTTTGAGCAATATGATCCTTATTGTCAATGCAAGCACCCACATATACTTTGCTCTTTGCATGGTTTAGCTTAAGACCAGAAACTTTACCAAATTCATTAAGAATATCTGCCAGATTACTCACAGAAACTGGATCATCTCGAAGGAAGATAATAAGGTCATCGGCAAATGTTATGTGAGAGATATAAACAGAACCATAATGTGGTACCTTAATTTTGCCATTGGAAACAGCCTCTTCTAACATACAACTGAGCCCTTCCATTGCAATGGTAAAAAGATAAGGAGATAGTGGATCGCCTTGCCGAATGCCATTCTTACTCCCAAAGAAGCCAATAGGTGAACCATTAAAGAGAATTGAAAATTTTGGAGTTTCCAAGCAACATTGAATCCATTTAACCCAGTGCTGAGGGAAGCCCATATTATGGAGCATCATGTAAATAAAATTCCTATTGACTGAGTCAAAGGCCTTTCGTAAATCAGCTTTAAAACAGATCTTTTTTCCTCTTGTTTTAGAATGTAGATCCTTAACCAAATCATTAGCAAGCAGGACATTATGATGGATACTCCTCCCTTTAAGAAAAGCAGCCTGATTAGGACTAATGACCTTATTCATGACCTTTTGTAGTCTATCTGCCAGCAACTTAGAGATAGTTTTTGGAGAGGAGGAGAGAGAGAGGAGGAGAGACGGTGCACGCATCGGCTTGGGAATGGGGGGGAATGGGCCTGCGTTCCCTTGCGTGCGTGCGTGAGTGCTCTGCTCTGCTTGGGCTTGCGCTTGCGCTTACGATCGACGCTGGGGACGGCAACCTCTTCCCTTGCGCTTGTGCTTGCGATTGCTCCCTTGGGCGATTTCTCCTCTACGATCACTCCGCGGCGAGTGGAAGGCCGGCGGTCGCTCCTGCGATCAGCGATTCCAGGCCGGGAATCGGCGACTTCAGGCGTGGAAGGGCGGCGGCTCTTCTCCCCTAGGCGCGGGACGGACTCTAGGGCAAGAAACGGTGGAAGCTGCGCTGCGATTGGGGCTGGGTTCACTGCCGCTTCCTGCGGCAACTCCAGCGTGGAAAGGGCGACGGCTGCTTCTGCAATCGGCGTGGAAGGGGCGACGGCTGCGACATTAGTGTGGGCAGGGGTGGTGGCTTCCTCTCCCCTAGGCGGCTGGCGGCTAGGGCGAGCGACGCCATGGATGCGAGCGGGCCGGACGCGGCACTCTGCTTCGCATCCTCTGTTCCAGCGGGATGCTCCTTCGCTGGCTTCTTCCCAGCGGCTGATTGCTTCACAGCAGAACGCCCCTCTCCAGCAGTCACAGCGGGAGAGGGTTGCTCCTCAGCCGCTGGTTACTTCACCGCGGGAGGGGGTTGCTCCTCTCCAACAGCCGCTGGTTCCTCCCCAGCAGCTTAGGCCGGTTTCACACCAGGATGTTCCACCGCTGATTTCTTCTTCTCGACGGGATGCTCCTTCAATGAACCAGGCCCGAGGTCGTTCACGATCTAGATCACGACCTCCAGCTCCTATTTCTCGAGATCCGAAGCCTTGGAGTAGCCTCTTCAAGGCTCCAGTGGGTAGTCCGGATCTTCGACTGGACTTTTTTGCTCCAGAAGTACAGGCTGACCAGAAGATTGCTGTGTATGAGGCAATTGATTCCGACGAACTAATTGAGACATGGTCAATGGCAATTGTGGGCTACGTTGTTGGACTAAGAACATCCTTTTTCCCACTATCCTCATACATCAGAACTCGATGGGGAATATCAACATTTGATCTTCATATGTTGGAGACCGGATTCTTTGTATGCAGGCTTTATTCGGAAGAAGATTTACAACGGGTCCTTGAAGGATTTTGGACTATCCGTGGTCATCCAATGATACTACGACGCTGGGCACCTGATGTGAGATTGGAGTTAGACAGTCTACAGTCTATCCCAATATGGGTTTCTTTCCATGGACTTCCACTACATCTCTGGGGTCGTCGTTTTATTGCAAAGCTTTGCAGCACCCTGGGACAGCCATTGTATCTTGATAAGGCAACAGCTTCGCAAACGAGATTGACCTTTGCCAGAGCTTGTGTAATGGTTTCTTCTGATGAGGAACTGCCGAATGATGTTTCTTACCGTGATCTTGATGGGAGCACCCGAAAGGTGAAAGTCTCATATTCTTGGAAGCCACAACGATGCAAGGTTTGTCTATCTTTTGGACATGTAAATGGTGCCTGCCAACAGCCTTCACAAAAAATCACACAGGTCTACCGACCACGCCAAGAGCCACAGAATGGGGTCACTACCACTAATCCAAGCACTGATACTCCAGTGCCAACAGTGGTGATGGCGGAGAAGATGATTGAACACTCTGACTCGTTGGGGCAGCGACACGAACAAGAGAAAGACAAGTCAGGACTTCCATCTTTACCTATTATATCAGAGAATTTCACTGCAGGAGCTTCCCAAGGTTCTCACTCCCCAATAACAACCTCGCCTTCACGAATCACTCCTTCAGATAATCAGGAAATTTCATTTCAACAACCTCTTGGGAACCAAGACATTGCAACTCACCAAACTCATCGCTCTTCGACACATCCCGCTATTCAGGACTCCTTGCCTCAAGGTACGCAAAAATTTAAACATTTGCAAGCTGTGGATGAGGTGGATAAATATAGGAATAAAGGATTAAAGGGTAAAGATATTATGCGAGAGGACCATGCAAAATCAAAGGATAAGAAAAAGGATGGTAGTGTCCTCCCAAAATCGCATGCTCTTCCTTCTATCTAGTATTGATGAAAATAAGCTGTTGGAATGTTCGTGGACTTAATAAGACTGAGAAATGTCGGGAGCTCAATAGAATAATCCGATCTGCTGCATGTGACATTGTCATTCTTGTGGAAACAAAAATTAAACCTCATCGTGTTCAAGTTCAGAAGAATTTAATATGGCCTGAGGCAGAACTTTTTACTAATGATTCTCAGGATACTTATGGTCGAGTTTGGGTCTTATGGCATCCTAATCTTGTTACTGCTTGGTTTATTTCTGCTACTAATCAATTCATTCATCTTAAGGCAGAGGATAAACAGACTGGATGTCAATTCAATATTACCGGTATTTATGCATCTAACAGTATGTCTGACAGGAATGCTCTATGGCGTGATCTGGTTAGCATTGCAAATAGTTATCCTACAGTACCTTGGGTTGTTCTCGGTGACTTTAATACTGTCAGATACACAAATGAGAAAGTGGGGGGTAGAGTGCTTTCCGAATGTCAGCTTCAACATTTTAATGATTGTATAGATACTGCTGCATTGACTGACATGAAATCTGTAGGTGATTGGTTCTCATGGAACAATCAAAGTACTGCTGAAAGAAAAATTATGGCTCGACTTGACAGATGTTTGATTAATCAGGAATGGTTAGCAGTTTTCCCAGATTCACTTCTTGAGTACGGTGCTAAGTTATTTTCGGATCACTCTATTATGCATATACATGCAGATAAAGCACTACCAAGAGTCAAGAAACCTTTTAGATTTTTTAATATGTGGAGTTCTCACCCAAAGTTCCTCGAAGTTATTAAGTCAGCTTGGGACATTAATGTATTTGGTTCTCCCCCTTACATCCTATGTCAAAAACTAAAAGCATGCAAAGCAGCACTGAAGAAGTGGAATTCAACTACATTTGGAAATATCAACGACAGAGTTCAGTTATGCAAGAAAGAACTTATGGCTGTGCAAAGCGAGCTAAATCTTCAACCTCTGGATGCGAATCTTATATACAAAGAGGCTGCTGCTAGAAATAACTTTATGCAAGCTTTGAAGCAGGAGGAATGCTTTTTGAAACAGAAGTCACGACAGCATTGGCTTACTCTAGGGGATTCTAATACGAAGTTTTTCTATGCTGCTATTGCTACCAGAAGGGCTACTAATCGCATCAAAAAATGCAAAGGTATAGATGGTAATCTCATTGAGGATCTGGATGAGGTTAAAAATTACACCGAGCAATTTTTCTATTCCTTACTCAATCAGGAACAGCAGCCTAATAGTATTCATGTTGGGCCTACAAGACGACTTGATTCTGAAGCCCTCTCTCATCTTAATGCCCCAATAACGGATGATGAAATTGTGAAAGTTGTTTTTAAGTCCCCGAAGCACAAAAGCCCTGGTCCAGATGGATTTCCAGCTGAGTTTTATCAAATTGCATGGGCTATTGTAGGCAACGATGTCATAAAAGCTTGTCGACATTTTTTCTCCTCAGGTCACATTCTGAAAGAAATGAATTGCACTTTTATTTCTTTAGTGCCTAAAAATGATGGAGCCGATTCATTGGAGAACTATCGTCCTATTTCACTGTGCAACTTTATTTATAAGGTTATCTCTAAATTGCTGGCAGATAGACTACAAAAGGTCATGAATAAGGTCATTAGTCCTAATCAGGCTGCTTTTCTTAAAGGGAGGAGTATCCATCATAATGTCCTGCTTGCTAATGATTTGGTTAAGGATCTACATTCTAAAACAAGAGGGAAAAAGATCTGTTTTAAAGCTGATTTACGAAAGGCCTTTGACTCAGTCAATAGGGATTTTATTTACATGATGCTCCATAATATGGGCTTCCCTCAGCACTGGGTTAAATGGATTCAATGTTGCTTGGAAACTCCAAAATTTTCAATTCTCTTTAATGGTTCACCTATTGGCTTCTTTGGGAGTAAGAATGGCATTCGGCAAGGTGATCCACTATCTCCTTATCTTTTTACCATTGCAATGGAAGGGCTCAGTTGTATGTTAGAAGAGGCTGTTTCCAATGGCAAAATTAAGGTACCACATTATGGTTCTGTTTATATCTCTCACATAACATTTGCCGACGACCTTATTATCTTCCTTCGAGATGATCCAGTTTCTGTGAGTAATCTGGCAGATATTCTTAATGAATTTGGTAAAGTTTCTGGTCTTAAGCTAAACCATGCAAAGAGCAAAGTATATGTGGGTGCTTGCATTGACAATAAGGATCATATTGCTCAAACATTGGGAGTTGCTGAAGGAAATTTACCGGTTCCTTACTTGGGTCTCCCACTTATATCCACTGGAATCAACAAAGCCTCCTGTCAGCCTATCATACAAAAAATTAATAACAGAATTTCCTCTTGGAAAAATAGGCTTCTTTCTAAAGCTGGACGACTTGAACTTATTCGATCTGTGTTGACCTCTTATTCTATTTATTGGTCTCATGCATTCCTTCTACCAGCCGGGCTTCTCCATGATATTGATAAATTACTTATGAACTTCTTTTGGAATGGCACAGATGGTAAGGCAATGCACATGGTGAATTGGGACAGCATTTGCAAACCGAAGGATGAAGGGGGGCTGAATCTTCGACATATTAGAGATTGGAATAAAGCTTGTATGGTAAAGCAATTATGGGATATTTTACAAAACAAGTCTTCCTTATGGTCACAATGGGTTTTTGCTAGGTACCTTACCAAGGAATCAATCTGGGAAGTATCTGCAAAAACATCTCATTCTGCTGCTTGGAAAGGAATTCTAAAGGCAAGGAGATGGCTACGTAACAATATTTCTTATGTGATTTCTTCTGGAACCAATATTAATATGTGGTATGATCCTTGGGTGAATGGGAAAAGCATATTTCAGATATTTGGTGATAGAGTACGACAGGATCTGGGGGCTCCCAAAGACTGGAAGGTTTCTGAATTCATTAACAATGGTACTTGGTGTCTTCCCAACCCTACCTCCCCTGACATGTTATTACTTTGGCCGACTATTAGGGCTATTACAATCAAGAACAACTCTTCAGATATGCTTATTTGGCTTCATGATAACGGTAAATTTAGTGCTACATCTGCATGGAACCAAATTAGACGACGAAACAACAAGTGGATCCAAAGTAGTTGGACATGGGATAGTCCATGCTCACAGCGACATTCCTTATGTACATGGCAGGCCCTTCTCGGCAAACTTCCTACGATGGACAATATGCAGCGAAGAGGTATTTATATTGTAAATCGGTGCTCTTTGTGTATGCAAAATGAAGAAAGTGTTGACCATCTCTACTTTGCTTGTGATTATTCATCTTGGATATGGAAGGAGATCTTGAAGCGATTTGATTTTCAAAGGCTACCACGGCCAAACTTGCATCATGAATTAGAAATGCTGATGCAAAGCTTCTCAAGAAAGGGGCCTCTTACACAACTAGCAAGAATTATATTCAGATGTGCTATTTGGTGGATTTGGAAGGAGAGGTGTGGCAGAATTTTTGAGTGTCACAACATGAACAAAGCTCAAATTCTGATAGAGATTCTTCAGGACTCACGATCATGTATGGAGCAAGAATTGAATACAGAGCACCTAACAAGAAGAGAGAAAGATATTTTCACAAGATTCAATTTTTCCATTCGTCAAGAATCACTCGAATAATGATGAAGATTGTAATGTATTATATGGGGCAAAGCTTATATTTTGTGATGTATCCACAAGTAGTCCAGAACAGTCTAGCTATTGCATTTTATTATTTATTAACTTCCTTATGCTACTCTTGGAGATGAGTTTGACGAAGCGTGCTCATTTCACCTTCTTTAGGTGGGGTGCAATCTTCTCGACTACACTAAGAGACTTCAGGCTTTAGTCTATGGCTTGTGTAGACAAAGCTTCTTTGTACAAATCTTTTACAAAATACAATATCTTTACTTACCAAAAAAAAAAAAGCAACTTAGAGATAACCTTATAAATAAAGTTGCACAGTGAAATAGGACGGTAGTTCTCCAATGAATCGGCTCCATCATTTTTAGGCACTAAAGAAGTAAGTCGTATGAGCTTGGTTTCACGAAAAAACGCGACGGTCATAAACTTTGCGCAGAGTCGAGATTCGATCGGTTTTTCGTGCACCGTCTCGGAAATTCAAAATACTGGTCTTTCCCGTCTTATTAGCCCATGAGAAGTCGTACAGGCACGCTTTCGCAAAAAAATACGACGGTCATAAACTTTGCGCTAAGTCGCGCGCGAGTCGAGTTTCGATCGGTTTTTCGTGCACCGTCTCAGAAATTCAAAATACTAGCCATTCACGATGTATTAGTCCATGGTAAGTCGTATGAGCATGGTTTCAGGAGAAAACGCGACGGTCATAAACTTTGCGCAGAGTCGAGATTCGATCGGTTTTTCGTGCACCGTCTCGGAAATTCAAAATACTGGTCTTTCCCGTCTTATTAGCCCATGAGAAGTCGTACAGGCACGCTTTCGCAAAACAATACGACGGTCATAAACTTTGCGCGAAGTCGCGCGCGAGTCGAGTTTCGATCGGTTTTTCGTGCACCGTCTCGGAAATTCAAAATACTGGTCATTCACGATGTATTAGTCCATGGTAAGTCGTATGAGCATGGTTTCACGAGAAAACGCGATGGTCATAAACTTTGCGCAGAGTCGAGATTCGATCGGTTTTTCGTGCACCGTCTCGGAAATTCAAAATACTGGTCTTTCCCGCCTTATTAGCCCATGAGAAGTCGTACAAGCATGCTTTCGCAAAAAAATACGACGGTCAAAAACTTTGCGCGAAGTCGCGCGCGAGTCGAATTTCGATCGGTTTTTCGTGCACCGTCTCGGAAATTCAAAATACTTGTCTTTCCCGTCTTATTAGCCCATGAGAAGTCGTACAGGCACGCTTTCGCAAAAAAATACGACGGTCATAAACTTTGCACGAAGTCGCGCGCGAGTCGAGTTTCGATCGATTTTTCGTGACCGTCTCGGAAATTCAAAATACTGGCCATTCACGATGTATTAGCCCATGGTAAGTCGTATGAGCATGATTTCACGAAAAAACGCGACGGTCATAAACTTTGCGCAGAGTCGAGATTCGATCGGTTTTTCGTGCACCGTCTCGGAAATTCAAAATACTGGTCTTTCCCGTCTTATTAGCCCATGAGAAGTAGTACAAGCACGCTTTCGCAAAAAAATACGACGGTCATAAACTTTGCGCGAGTCGAATTTCGATCGGTTTTTCGTGCACCGTCTCGGAAATTCAAAATACTTGTCTTTCCCGTCTTATTAGCCCATAAGAAGTCGTACAGGCACGCTTTCGCAAAAAAATACGACGGTCATAAACTTTGCACGAAGTCGCGCGCGAGTCGAGTTTCGATCGATTTTTCGTGACCGTCTCGGAAATTCAAAATACTGGCCATTCACGATGTATTAGCCCATGGTAAGTCGTATGAGCTTGGTTTCACGAAAAAACGCGACGGTCATAAACTTTGCGCAGAGTCGAGATTCGATCGGTTTTTCGTGCACCGTCTCGGAAATTCAAAATACTGGTCTTTCCCGTCTTATTAGCCCATGAGAAGTCGTACAAGCATGCTTTCGCAAAAAAATACGACGGTCAAAAACTTTGCGCGAAGTCGCGCGCGATTCGAATTTCGATCGATTTTTCGTGCACCGTCTCGGAAATTCAAAATACTTGTCGTTCTCGTCTTATTAGCCCATGAGAAGTCGTACAGGCACGCTTTCGCAAAAAAATACGACAGTCATAAACTTTGCTCGAAGTCGCGCGCGAGTCGAGTTTCGACCATTTTTTCGTGACCGTCTCGGAAATTCAAAATACTGGCCATTCACGATGTATTAGCCCATGGTAAGTCGTATGAGCATGATTTCACGAAAAAACGCGACGGTCATAAACTTTGCGCAGAGTCGAGATTCGATCGGTTTTTCGTGCACCGTCTCGGAAATTCAAAATACTGGTCTTTCCCGAATTATTAGCCCATGAGAAGTCGTACAAGCATGCTTTCGCAAAAAAATACGACGGTAAAAAACTTTGCGCGAAGTCAAGCGCGATTCGAATTTCGATCGATTTTTCGTGCACCGTCTCAGAAATTCAAAATACTTGTCTTTCCCGTCTTGTTAGCCCATGAGAAGTCGTACAGGCACGCTTTCGCAAAAAAATACGACGGTCATAAACTTTGCGCGAAGTCGCGCGCGAGTCGAGTTTCGTTCGGTTTTTCGTGCACCGTCTCAGAAATTCAAAATACTGGCCATTCACGATGTATTAGCCCATGGTAAGTCATATGAGCATGGTTTCAGGAGAAACGCGACGGTCATAAACTTTGCGCAGAGTCGAGATTCGATCGGTTTTTCGTGCACCGTCTCGGAAATTCAAAATACTGGTCTTTCCCGTCTTATTAGCCCATGAGAAGTCGTACAGGCACGCTTTCGCAAAAAAATACGATGGTCATAAACTTTGCGCGAAGTCGCGCGCGATTCGAATTTCGATCGATTTTTCGTGCACCGTCTCGGAAATTCAAAATACTTGTCTTTCCCGTCTTATTAGCCCATGAGAAGTCGTACAGGCACGCTTTCGCAAAAAAATACGACAGTCATAAACTTTGCTCGAAGTCGCGCGCGAGTCGAGTTTCGACCATTTTTTCGTGACCGTCTCGGAAATTCAAAATACTGGCCATTCACGATGTATTAGCCCATGGTAAGTCGTATGAGCATGATTTCACGAAAAAACGCGACGGTCATAAACTTTGCGCAGAGTCGAGTTTCGATCGGTTTTTCGTGCACCGTCTCGAAAATTCAAAATACTGGCCATTCACGATGTATTAGCCCATGGTAAGTCGTATGAGCATGTTTTCATGAAAAAACGCGATGGTCATAAACTTTGAGCAGAGTCAAGATTCGATCGGTTTTTCGTGCACCGTCTCGGAAATTCAAAATACTGGTCTTTCCCGTCTTATTAGCCCATGAGAAGTCGTACAGGCATGCATTCGCAAAAAAATACGACGGTCATAAACTTTGCGCGAAGTCGCGCGCTAGTCGAGATTCGATCGGTTTTTCGTGCACCGTCTCGGAAATTCAAAATACTGGTCTTTCCCGTCTTATTAGCCCATGAGAAGTCGTACAGGCATGCATTCGCAAAAAAATACGACGGTCATAAACTTTGCGCGATGTCGCGCGCTAGTCGAGTTTCGATCGGTTTTTCGTGCACCGTCTCGGAAATTCAAAAGACTTGTCTTTCCCGTCTTATTAGCCCATGAGAAGTCGTACAGGCACGCTTTCGCAAAAAAATACGATGGTCATAAACTTTGCGCGAAGTCGCGCGCGAGTCGAGTTTCGATCGGTTTTTCGTGCACCGTCTCGGAAACTCAAAATACTTGTCTTTCCCGTCTTATTAGCCCATGAGAAGTCATACAGGCACACTTTCGCAAAAAAATACGATGGTCATAAACTTTGCGCGAAGTCGCGCGCGAGTCGAGTTTCGATCGGTTTTTCATGCACCGTCTCGGAAATTCAAAATACTGGTCTTTCCCGTCTTATTAGCCCATGAGAAGTCGTACAAGCATGCTTTCGCAAAAAAATACGACGGTCAAAAACTTTGCTCGAAGTCGCGCGCGAGTCGAATTTCGATCGGTTTTTCGTGCACCGTCTCGGAAATTCAAAATACTTGTCTTTCCCGTCTTATTAGCCCATGAGAAGTCGTACAGGCACGCTTTCGCAAAAAAATACGACGGTTATAAACTTTGCTCCAAGTTGCGCGCGAGTCGAGTTTCGATCGGTTTTTCGTGACCGTCTCGGAAATTCAAAATACTGGCCATTCACGATGTACTAACCCATGGTAAGTCGTATGAGCATGATTTCACGAAAAAACGCGACGGTCATAAACTTTGCGCAGAGTCGAGATTCGATCGGTTTTTCGTGCACCGTCTCGGAAATTCAAAATACTGGTCTTTCCCGTCTTATTAGCCCATGAGAAGTAGTACAAGCACGCTTTCGCAAAAAAATACGACGTTCATAAACTTTGCGCGAAGTCGCGCGCGAGTCATGTTTCGATCGGTTTTTCGTGCACCGTCTCGAAAATTCAAAATACTGGCCATTCACGATGTATTAGCCCATGGTAAGTCGTATGAGCATGGTTTCACGAAAAAATGCGACGGTCATAAACTTTGCGCAGAGTCGAGATTCGATCGGTTTTTCGTGCACCGTCTCAGAAATTCAAAATACTGGTCTTTCCCGTCTTATTAGGCCATGAGAAGTCGTACAGGCACGCTTTCGCAAAAAAATACGACGGATATAAACTTTGCGCGAAGTCGCGCGTGAGTCGAGTTTCGATCGGTTTTTCGTGCACCGTCTCGGAAATTCAAAATACTTGTCTTTCCCGTCTTATTAGCCCATGAGAAGTCGTACAGGCACGCTTTCGCAAAAAAATACGATGGTCATAAACTTTGCGCGAAGTCGCGCGCGAGTCGAGTTTCGATCGGTTTTTCGTGCACCGTCTCGGAAATTCAAAATACTTGTCTTTCCCGTCTTATTAGCCCATGAGAAGTCGTACAGGCACGCTTTCGCAAAAAAATACGATGGTCATGAACTTTGCGCGAAGTCGCGCGCGAGTCGAGTTTCGATCGGTTTTTCGTGTACCGTCTCGGAAATTCAAAATACTTGTCTTTCCCGTCTTATTAGCCCATGAGAAGTCGTACAGGCACGCTTTCGCAAAAAAATACGACAGTTATAAACTTTGCTCGAAGTCACGCGCGAGTCGAGTTTCGATCGGTTTTTCGTGACCGTCTCGGAAATTCAAAATACTTGTCTTTCCCGTCTTATTAGCCCATGAGAAGTCGTACAGGCACGCTTTAGCAAAAAAATACGATGGTCATAAACTTTTCGCGAAGTCGCGCGCGAGTCGAGTTTCGATTGGTTTTTCGTGCACCGTCTCGGAAATTCAAAATACTGGCTATTCACGATGTATTAGCCCATGGTAAGTCATGTGAGCATGGTTTCACGAAAAAACTAGACGGTCATAAACTTTTTTTTGGTAAGTAAAGATAATGTATTTTGTAAAAGATTTGTACAAAGAAGCTTTGTCTACACAAGCCATAGACTAAAGCCTGAAGTTTGCACAGAGTCGAGTTTCGATCGGTTTTTCGTGCACCGTCTCGGAAATTCAAAATACTGGTCTTTCCCGTCTTATTAGCCCATGAGAAGTCATACAAGCACGCTTTCGCAAAAAAATATGACGGTCAAAAACTTTGCGCGAAGTCGCGCGCGAGTCGAGTTTCGATCGGTTTTTCGTGCACAGTCTCGGAAATTCAAAATACTTGTCTTTCCCGTCTTATTAGCCCATGAGAAGTCGTACAGGCACGCTTTCACAAAAAAATACGACGGTCATAATCTTTGCGCGAAGTTGCGCGCGAGTCGAGTTTCGATCGGTTTTTTGTGAACCGTCTCGGAAATTCAAAATACTGGCCATTCACGATGTATTAGCCCATGGTAAGTCGTATGAGCTTGGTTTCACGAAAAAACGCGACGGTCATAAACTTTGCGCAGAGTCGAGATTCGATCGGTTTTTCGTGCACCGTCTCGGAAATTCAAAATACTGGTCTTTCCTTTCTAATTAGCCCATGAGAAGTCGTACAGGCACGCTTTCGCAAAAAAATACGACGGTCATAAACTTTTTTGCGAAATCGCGCGCGAGTCGTGTTTCGATCGGTTTTTCGTGCACCGTCTCGGAAATTCAAAATACTGGCCATTCACGATGTATTAGTCCATGGTAAGTCGTATGAGCATGGTTTCACGAGAAAACACGACGGTCATAAACTTTGCGCAGAGTCGAGATTCGATCGGTTTTTCGTGCACCGTCTCGGAAATTCAAAATACTGGTCTTTCCCGTCTTATTAGCCCATGAGAAGTAGTACAAGCACGCTTTCGAAAAAAATACGACGGTCATAAACTTTGCGCAGAGTTGAGATTCGATCGGTTTTTCGTGCACCGTCTCGGAAATTCAAAATACTGGTCTTTCCCTTCTAATTAGCCCATGAGAAGTCGTACAGGCACGCTTTCGCAAAAAAATACGACGGTCATAAACTTTGCGCGAAGTCGCGCGCGAGTCGAGTTTCGATCGGTTTTTCGTGACCGTCTCGGAAATTCAAAATACTTGCCATTCACGATGTATTAGCCCATGGTAAGTCGTATGAGCATGGTTTCTCGAGAAAACGCGACAGTCATAAACTTTGCGCAGAGTCGAGATTCGATTGGTTTTTCGTGCACCGTCTCGGAAATTCAAAATACTGGTCTTTCCCGTCTTATTAGCCCATGAGAAGTCGTACAAACACGCTTTCGTAAAAAAATACGACGGTCAAAAACTTTGCACGAAGTCGCGCGCGAGTCGAGTTTCGATCGGTTTTTCGTGCACCGTCTCGGAAATTCAAAATACTTGTCTTTCCGGTCTTATTAGCCCATGAGAAGTCGTACTGGCACGCTTTCGCAAAAAAATACGACGGTCATAAACTTTGCGCGAAGTCGCGCGCGAGTCGAGTTTCGATCGGTTTTTCGTGCACCGTCTCAGAAATTCAAAATACTGACCATTCACGAGGTATTAGCCCATGGTAAGTCGTATGAGCTTGGTTTCACGAAAAAACACGACGGTCATAAACTTTGCGCAAAGTCAAGATTCGATCGGTTTTTCGTGCACCGTCTCGGAAATTCAAAATACTGATCTTTCCTGTCTTATTAGCCCATGAGAAGTCATACAAGCACGCTTTCGTAAAAAAATACGACGGTCAAAAACTTTGCGCGAAGTCGCGCGCGAGTCGAGTTTCGATCGGTTTTTCGTGCACCGTCTCGGAAATTCAAAATACTTGTCTTTCCGGTCTTATTAGCCCATGAGAAGTCGTACAGGCACGCTTTCGCAAAAAAATACGACGGTCATAAACTTTGCGCGAAGTCGAGCACGAGTCGAGTTTCGATCGGTTTTTCGTGCACTGTCTCGGAAATTCAAAATACTGGCCATTCACGATGTATTAGCCCATGGTAAGTCGTATGTGCATGGTTTCTCGAGAAAACACGATGGTCATAAACTTTGCGCACAGCCGAGATTCGATCGGTTTTTCGTGCACCGTCTCGAAAATTCAAAATACAGGTCTTTCCCGTCTTATTAGCCCATGAGAAGTCGTACAAGCACGCTTTCGTAAAAAAATACGACGGTCAAAAACTTTGCAAGAAGTCGCGCGCGAGTCGAGTTTCGATCGGTTTTTCTTGCACCGTCTCGGAAATTCAAAATACTTGTCTTTCCGGTCTTATTAGGCCATGAGAAGTAGTACAGGCACGCTTTCGCAAAAAAATACGACGGTCATAAACTTTGCGCGAAGTCGCGCGCGAGTCGAGTTTCGATCGGTTTTTCGTGCACCGTCTCAGAAATTCAAAATACTGGCCATTCACGAGGTATTAGCCCATGGTAAGTCGTATGAGCTTGGTTTTACGAAAAAACACGACGGTCATAAACTTTGCGCAAAGTCAAGATTCGATCGGTTTTTCGTGCACCGTCTCGGAAATTCAAAATACTGGTCTTTCCCGTCTTATTAGCCCATGAGAAGTAGTACAAGCAGGCTTTCGCAAAAAAATACGACGGTCATAAACTTTGCGCGAATTCGCGCGCGAGTCGGGTTTCGATCGGTTTTTCGTGCACCGTCTCGGAAATTCAAAATACTGGCCATTCACGATGTATTAGCCTATGGTAAGTCGGATGAGCATGGTTTCACGAAAAAACGCGACGGTCATATTTTTTTTTGGTAAGTAAACGCGACGGTCATAAACTTTGCGCAGAGTCGAGATTCGATCGGTTTTTCGTGCACCGTCTCGGAAATTCAAAATACTGGTCTTTCCCGTCTTATTAGCCCATGAGAAGTCGTACAGGCACGCTTTCGCAAAAAAATACGACGGTCATAAACTTTGCGCGAAGTCGCGCGCGAGTCGAGTTTCGATCGGTTTTTCGTGCACCGTCTCAGAAATTTAAAATACTGGCCATTCACGATGTATTAGCCATGGTAAGTCGTAGGAGTATGGTTTTAGGAGAAAACGCGACGGCTAGATTCGATCGGTTTTTCGTGCACCGTCTCGGAAATTCAAAATACTGGTCTTTCCCGTTTTATTAGCCCATGAGAAGTCGTACAAGCACGCTTTCGCAAAAAAATACGACGGTGAAAAACTTTGCATGAAGTCACGCGCGAGTCGAGTTTCGATCGGTTTTTCGTGCACCGTCTCGAAAATTCAAAATACTTGTCTTTCCCGTCTTATTAGCCCATGAGAAGTCGTACATGCACGCTTTCACAAAAAAATACGACGGTCATAAACTTTGCGCGAAGTCGCGCGCGAGTCGAGTTTCGATCGGTTTTTCGTGCACCGTCTCAGAAATTCAAAATACTGGCCATTAACGATGTATTAGCCCATGGTAAGTCGTATGAGCATGGTTTCAGTAGAAAACGCGACGGTCATAAACTTTGCGCAGAGTCGAGATTCGATCGATTTTTCGTGCAACGTCTCGGAAATTCAAAATACTAGTCTTTCCCGTCTTATTAGCCCATGAGAAGTCGTACAGGCATGCTTTCGCAAAAAAATACGACGGTCATAAACTTTGCGCGAAGTCGCGCGCGACTCGAGTTTCGATCGGTTTTTCGTGCACCGTCTCGAAAATTCAAAATACTGGCCATTCACGATGTATTAGCCCATGGTAAGTCGTATGAGCATGGTTTCACGAAAAAACGCGACGGTCATAAACTTTGCGCAGAGTCGAGATTCGATCGGTTTTTCGTGCACCGTCTCGGAAATTCAAAATACTGGTCTTTCCCTTCTTATTAGCCCATGAGAAGTCGTACAGGCACGCTTTCGCAAAAAAATACGACGTTCATAAACTTTGCGCGAAGTCGCGCGCGAGTCGAGTTTCGATCGGTTTTTCGTGCACCGTCTCAGAAATTCAAAATACTGGCCATTCACGATGTATTAGCCCTTGGTAAGTCGTATGAGCATGGTTTCAGTAGAAAACGCGACCGTCATAAACTTTGTTCAGAGTCGAGATTCGATCGGTTTTTCGTGCACCGTCTCGGAAATTCAAAATACTGGTCTTTCCCGTCTTATTAGCCCATGAGAAGTCGTACAGGCATGCTTTCGCAAAAAAATACGACGGTCATAAACTTTGCGCGAAGTCGCGCGCGAGTCGAGTTTCGATCGGTTTTTCGTGCACCGTCTCGGAAATTCAAAATACTTGCCATTCACGATGTATTTGCCCATGGTAAGTCGTATGAGCATGGTTTCACGAAAAAACGCGACGGTCATAAACTTTGCGCAGAGTCGAGATTCGATCGGTTTTTCGTGCACCGTCTCGGAAATTCAAAATACTGGTCTTTCCCTTCTTATTAGCCCATGAGAAGTCGTACAGGCACGCTTTCGCAAAAAAATATGACGTTCATAAACTTTGCGCGAAGTCGCGCGCGAGTCGAGTTTCGATCGGTTTTTCGTGCACCGTCTCGAAAATTCAAAATATTGGCCATTCACGATGTATTAGCCCATGGTAAGTCATATGAGCATGGTTTCACGAAAAAACGCGACGGTCATAAACTTTGCGCAGAGTCGAGATTCGATCGGTTTTTCGTGCACCGTCTCGGAAATTCAAAATACTGGTCTTTCCTTTCTTATTAGCCCATGAGAAGTCGTACAGGCACGCTTTCGCAAAAAAATACGACGTTCATAAACTTTGCGCGAAGTCGCGCGCGAGTCGAGTTTCGATCGGTTTTTCGTGCACCGTCTCGGAAATTCAAAATACTTGCCTTTCACGATGTATTTGCCCATGGTAAGTCGTATGAGCATGGTTTCACGAAAAAACGCGACGGTCATAAACTTTGCGCAGAGTCGAGATTCGATCGGTTTTTCGTGCACCGTCTCGGAAATTCAAAATACTGGTCTTTCCCTTCTTATTAGCCCATGAGAAGTCGTACAGGCACGCTTTCGCAAAAAAATATGACGTTCATAAACTTTGCGCGAAGTCGCGCGCGAGTCGAGTTTCGATCGGTTTTTCGTGCACCGTCTCGAAAATTCAAAATATTGGCCATTCACGATGTATTAGCCCATGGTAAGTCATATGAGCATGGTTTCACGAAAAAACGCGACGGTCATAAACTTTGCGCAGAGTCGAGATTCGATCGGTTTTTCGTGCACCGTCTCGGAAATTCAAAATACTGGTCTTTCCCTTCTTATTAGCCCATGAGAAGTCGTACAGGCACGCTTTCGCAAAAAAATACGACGTTCATAAACTTTGCGCGAAGTCGCGCGCGAGTCGAGTTTCGATCGGTTTTTCGTGACCGTCTCGGAAATTCAAAATACTGGCCATTCACGATGTATTAGCCCATGGTAAGTCGTATGAGCTTGGTTTCACGAAAAAACGTGACGGTCATAAACTTTGCGCAGAGTCGAGATTCGATCGGTTTTTCGTGCACCGTCTCGGAAATTCAAAATACTGGTCTTTCCCGTCTTATTAGCCCATGAGAAGTCGTACAGGCATGCTTTCGCAAAAAAATACGACGGTCATAAACTTTGCGCGAAGTCGCGCGCGAGTCGAGTTTCGATCGGTTTTTCGTGACCGTCTCGGAAATTCAAAATACTGGCCATTCACGATGTATTAGCCCATGGTAAGTCGTATGAGCTTGGTTTCACGAAAAAACGCGACGGTCATAAACTTTGCGCAGAGTCGAGATTCGATCGGTTTTTCGTGCACCGTCTCGGAAATTCAAAATACTGGTCTTTCCCGTCTTATTAGCCCATGAGAAGTCGTACAGGCACGCTTTCGCAAAAAAATACGACGTTCATAAACTTTGCGCGAAGTCGCGCGCGAGTCGAGTTTCGATCGGTTTTTCGTGCACCGTCTCAGAAATTCAAAATACTGGCCATTCACGATGTATTAGCCCATGGTAAGTCGTATGAGCATGGTTTCAGTAGAAAACGCGACGGTCATAAACTTTGCGCAGAGTCGAGATTCGATCGATTTTTCGTGCAACGTCTCGGAAATTCAAAATACTAGTCTTTCCCGTCTTATTAGCCCATGAGAAGTCGTACAGGCATGCTTTCGCAAAAAAATACGACGGTCATAAACTTTGCGCGAAGTCGCGCGCGACTCGAGTTTCGATCGGTTTTTCGTGCACCGTCTCGAAAATTCAAAATACTGGCCATTCACGATGTATTAGCCCATGGTAAGTCGTATGAGCATGGTTTCACGAAAAAACGCGACGGTCATAAACTTTGCGCAGAGTCGAGATTCGATCGGTTTTTCGTGCACCGTCTCGGAAATTCAAAATACTGGTCTTTCCCTTCTTATTAGCCCATGAGAAGTCGTACAGGCACGCTTTCGCAAAAAAATACGACGTTCATAAACTTTGCGCGAAGTCGCGCGCGAGTCGAGTTTCGATCGGTTTTTCGTGCACCGTCTCAGAAATTCAAAATACTGGCCATTCACGATGTATTAGCCCATGGTAAGTCGTATGAGCATGGTTTCAGTAGAAAACGCGACGGTCATAAACTTTGTGCAGAGTCGAGATTCGATCGGTTTTTCGTGCACCGTCTCGGAAATTCAAAATACTGGTCTTTCCCGTCTTATTAGCCCATGAGAAGTCGTACAGGCATGCTTTCGCAAAAAAATACGACGGTCATAAACTTTGCGCGAAGTCGCGCGCGAGTCGAGTTTCGATCGGTTTTTCGTGCACCGTCTCGGAAATTCAAAATACTTGCCATTCACGATGTATTAGCCCATGGTAAGTCGTATGAGCATGGTTTCACGAAAAAACGCGACGGTCATAAACTTTGCGCAGAGTCGAGATTCGATCGGTTTTTCGTGCACCGTCTCGGAAATTCAAAATACTGGTCTTTCCCTTCTTATTAGCCCATGAGAAGTCGTACAGGCACGCTTTCACAAAAAAATACGACGTTCATAAACTTTGCGCGAAGTCGCGCGCGAGTCGAGTTTCGATCGGTTTTTCGTGCACCGTCTCGAAAATTCAAAATATTGGCCATTCACGATGTATTAGCCCATGGTAAGTCGTATGAGCATGGTTTCACGAAAAAACGCGACGGTCATAAACTTTGCGCAGAGTCGAGATTCGATCGGTTTTTCGTGCACCGTCTCGGAAATTCAAAATACTGGTCTTTCCCTTCTTATTAGCCCATGAGAAGTCGTACAGGCACGCTTTCGCAAAAAAATACGACGTTCATAAACTTTGCGCGAAGTCGCGCGCGAGTCGAGTTTCGATCGGTTTTTCGTGACCGTCTCGGAAATTCAAAATACTGGCCATTCACGATGTATTAGCCCATGGTAAGTCGTATGAGCTTGGTTTCACGAAAAAACGCGACGGTCATAAACTTTGCGCAGAGTCGAGATTCGATCGGTTTTTCGTGCACCGTCTCGGAAATTCAAAATACTGGTCTTTCCCGTCTTATTATTATTATTTTTTTTTTTTTTGGTAAGTAAAGATATTGTATTTTGTCTTTCCCGTCTTATTAGCCCATGAGAAGTCGTACAGGCATGCTTTCGCAAAAAAATACGACGGTCATAAACTTTGCGCGAAGTCGCGCGCGAGTCGAGTTTCGATCGGTTTTTCGTGACCGTCTCGGAAATTCAAAATACTGGCCATTCACGATGTATTAGCCCATGGTAAGTCGTATGAGCTTGGTTTCACGAAAAAACGCGACGGTCATAAACTTTGCGCAGAGTCGAGATTCGATCGGTTTTTCGTGCACCGTCTCGGAAATTCAAAATACTGGTCTTTCCCGTCTTATTAGACCATGAGAAGTCGTACAGGCACGCTTTCGCAAAAAAATACGACGTTCATAAACTTTGCGCGAAGTCGCGCGCGAGTCGAGTTTCGATCGGTTTTTCGTGCACCGTCTCAGAAATTCAAAATACTGGCCATTCACGATGTATTAGCCCATGGTAAGTCGTATGAGCATGGTTTCACGAAAAAACGCGACGGTCATAAACTTTGCGCAGAGTCGAGATTCGATCGGTTTTTCGTGCACCGTCTCGGAAATTCAAAATACTGGTCTTTCCCTTCTTATTAGCCCATGAGAAGTCGTACAGGCACGCTTTCGCAAAAAAATACGACGTTCATAAACTTTGTGCGAAGTCGCGCGCGAGTCGAGTTTCGATCGGTTTTTCGTGACCGTCTCGGAAATTCAAAATACTGGCCATTCACGATGTATTAGCCCATGGTAAGTCGTATGAGCTTGGTTTCACGAAAAAACGCGACGGTCATAAACTTTGCGCAGAGTCGAGATTCGATCGGTTTTTCGTGCACCGTCTCGGAAATTCAAAATACTGGTCTTTCCCGTCTTATTAGCCCATGAGAAGTCGTACAGGCATGCTTTCGCAAAAAAATACGACGGTCATAAACTTTGCGCGAAGTCGCGCGCGAGTCGAGTTTCGATCGGTTTTTCGTGACCGTCTCGGAAATTCAAAATACTGGCCATTCACGATGTATTAGCCCATGGTAAGTCGTATGAGCTTGGTTTCACGAAAAAACGCGACGGTCATAAACTTTGCGCAGAGTCGAGATTCGATCGGTTTTTCGTGCACCGTCTCGGAAATTCAAAATACTGGTCTTTCCCGTCTTATTAGCCCATGAGAAGTCGTACAGGCTCGCTTTCGCAAAAAAATACGACGTTCATAAACTTTGCGCGAAGTCGCGCGCGAGTCGAGTTTCGATCGGTTTTTCGTGCACCGTCTCAGAAATTCAAAATACTGGCCATTCACGATGTATTAGCCCATGGTAAGTCGTATGAGCATGGTTTCAGTAGAAAACGCGACGGTCATAAACTTTGCGCAGAGTCGAGATTCGATCGATTTTTCGTGCAACGTCTCGGAAATTCAAAATACTAGTCTTTCCCGTCTTATTAGCCCATGAGAAATCGTACAGGCATGCTTTCGCAAAAAAATACGACGGTCATAAACTTTGCGCGAAGTCGCGCGCGACCCTAGTTTCGATCGGTTTTTCGTGCACCGTCTCGGAAATTCAAAATACTTGCCATTCACGATGTATTAGCCCATGGTAAGTCGTATGAGCATGGTTTCACGAAAAAACGCGACGGTCATAAACTTTGCGCAGAGTCGAGATTCGATCGGTTTTTCGTGCACCGTCTCGGAAATTCAAAATACTGGTCTTTCCCTTCTTATTAGCCCATGAGAAGTCGTACAGGCACGCTTTCGCAAAAAAATACGACGTTCATAAACTTTGCGCGAAGTCGCGCGCGAGTCGAGTTTCGATCGGTTTTTCGTGCACCGTCTCAGAAATTCAAAATACTGGCCATTCACGATGTATTAGCCCATGGTAAGTCGTATGAGCATGGTTTCAGTAGAAAACGCGACGGTCATAAACTTTGCGCAGAGTCGAGATTCGATCGATTTTTTGTGCAACGTCTCGGAAATTCAAAATACTAGTCTTTCCCGTCTTATTAGCCCATGAGAAGTCGTACAGGCACGCTTTCGCAAAAAAATATGACGTTCATAAACTTTGCGCGAAGTCGCGCGCGAGTCGAGTTTCGATCGGTTTTTCGTGCACCGTCTCGGAAATTCAAAATACTGGCCATTCACGATGTATTAGCCCATGGTAAGTCATATGAGCATGGTTTCACGAAAAAACGCGACGGTCATAAACTTTGCGCAGAGTCGAGATTCGATCGGTTTTTCGTGCACCGTCTCGGAAATTCAAAATACTGGTCTTTCCCTTCTTATTAGCCCATGAGAAGTCGTACAGGCACGCTTTCGCAAAAAAATACGACGGTCATAAACTTTGCGCGAAGTCGCGCGCGAGTCGAGTTTCGATCGGTTTTTCGTGCACCGTCTCAGAAATTCAAAATACTGGCCATTCACGATGTATTAGCCCATGGTAAGTCGTATGAGCATGGTTTCAGTAGAAAACGCGACGGTCATAAACTTTGCGCAGAGTCGAGATTCGATCGGTTTTTCGTGCATCGTCTCGGAAATTCAAAATACTGGTCTTTCCCGTCTTATTAGCCCATGAGAAGTCGTACAGGCATGCTTTCGCAAAAAAATACGACGGTCATAAACTTTGCGCGAAGTCGCGCGCGAGTCGAGTTTCGATCGGTTTTTCGTGACAGTCTCGGAAATTCAAAATACTGGCCATTCACGATGTATTAGCCCATGGTAAGTCGTATGAGCTTGGTTTCACGAAAAAACGTGACGGTCATAAACTTTGCGCAGAGTCGAGATTCGATCGGTTTTTCGTGCACCGTCTCGGAAATTCAAAATACTGGTCTTTCCCTTCTTATTAGCCCATGAGAAGTCGTACAGGCACGCTTTCGCAAAAAAATACGACGTTCATAAACTTTGCGCGAAGTCGCTCGCGAGTCGAGTTTCGATCGGTTTTTCGTGACCGTCTCGGAAATTCAAAATACTGGCCATTCACGATGTATTAGCCCATGGTAAGTCGTATGAGCATGGTTTCAGTAGAAAACGCGACGGTCATAAACTTTGCGCAGAGTCGAGATTCGATCGATTTTTCGTGCAACGTCTCGGAAATTCAAAATACTAGTCTTTCCCGTCTTATTAGCCCATGAGAAGTCGTACAGGCATGGTTTCGCAAAAAAATACGACGGTCATAAACTTTACGCGAAGTCGCGCGCGACTCTAGTTTCGATCGGTTTTTCGTGCACCGTCTCAGAAATTCAAAATACTGGCCATTCATGATGTATTAGCCCATGGTAAGTCGTATGAGCATGGTTTCAGTAGAAAACGCGACGGTCATAAACTTTGCGCAGAGTCGAGATTCGATCGATTTTTCGTGCAACGTCTCGGAAATTCAAAATACTAGTCTTTCCCGTCTTATTAGCCCATGAGAAGTCGTACAGGCATGCTTTCGCAAAAAAATACGACGGTCATAAACTTTGCGCGAAGTCGCGCGCGACTCTAGTTTCGATCGGTTTTTCGTGCACCATCTCGGAAATTCAAAATACTTGCCATTCACGATGTATTAGCCCATGGTAAGTCGTATGAGCATGGTTTCACGAAAAAACGCGACGGTCATAAACTTTGCGCAGAGTCGAGATTCGATCGGTTTTTCGTGCACCGTCTCGGAAATTCAAAATACTGGTTTTTCCCGTCTTATTAGCCCATGAGAAGTCGTACAGGCACGCTTTCGCAAAAAAATACGACGTTCATAAACTTTGCGCGAAGTCGCGCGCGAGTCGAGTTTCGATCGGTTTTTCGTGCACCGTCTCAGAAATTCAAAATACTGGCCATTCACGATGTATTAGCCCATGGTAAGTCGTATGAGCATGGTTTCAGTAGAAAACGCGACGGTCATAAACTTTGCGCAGAGTCGAGATTCGATCGATTTTTCGTGCAACGTCTCGGAAATTCAAAATACTAGTCTTTCCCGTCTTATTAGCCCATGAGAAGTCGTACAGGCATGCTTTCGCAAAAAAATACGACGGTCATAAACTTTGCGCGAAGTCGCGCGCGACTCTAGTTTCGATCGGTTTTTCGTGCACCGTCTCGGAAATTCAAAATACTTGCCATTCACGATGTATTAGCCCATGGTAAGTCGTATGAGCATGGTTTCACGAAAAAACGCGACGGTCATAAACTTTGCGCAGAGTCGAGATTCGATCGGTTTTTCGTGCACCGTCTCGGAAATTCAAAATACTGGTCTTTCCCTTCTTATTAGCCCATGAGAAGTCGTACAGGCACGCTTTCGCAAAAAAATACGACGTTCATAAACTTTGCGCGAAGTCGCGCGCGAGTCGAGTTTCGATCGGTTTTTCGTGCACCGTCTCAGAAATTCAAAATACTGGCCATTCACGATGTATTAGCCCATGGTAAGTCGTATGAGCATGGTTTCAGTAGAAAACGCGACGGTCATAAACTTTGTGCAGAGTCGAGATTCGATCGGTTTTTCGTGCACCGTCTCGGAAATTCAAAATACTGGTCTTTCCCGTCTTATTAGCCCATGAGAAGTCGTACAGGCATGCTTTCGCAAAAAAATACGACGGTCATAAACTTTGCGCGAAGTCGCGCGCGAGTCGAGTTTCGATCGGTTTTTCGTGCACCGTCTCGGAAATTCAAAATACTTGCCATTCACGATGTATTAGCCCATGGTAAGTCGTATGAGCATGGTTTCACGAAAAACGCGACGGTCATAAACTTTGCGCAGAGTCGAGATTCGATCGGTTTTTCGTGCACCGTCTCGGAAATTCAAAATACTGGTCTTTCCCTTCTTATTAGCCCATGAGAAGTCGTACAGGCACGCTTTCGCAAAAAAATACGACGTTCATAAAATTTGCGCGAAGTCGCGCGCGAGTCGAGTTTCGATCGGTTTTTCGTGCACCGTCTCGAAAATTCAAAATACTGGCCATTCACGATGTATTAGCCCATGGTAAGTCGTATGAGCATGGTTTCACGAAAAAACGCGACGGTCATAAACTTTGCGCAGAGTCGAGATTCGATCGGTTTTTCGTCCACCGTCTCGGAAATTCAAAATACTGGTCTTTCCCTTCTTATTAGCCCATGAGAAGTCGTACAGGCACGCTTTCGCAAAAAAATACGACGTTCATAAACTTTGCGCGAAGTCGCGCGCGAGTCGAGTTTCGATCGATTTTTCGTGACCGTCTCGGAAATTCAAAATACTGGCCATTCACGATGTATTAGCCCATGGTAAGTCGTATGAGCTTGGTTTCACGAAAAAACGCGACGGTCATAAACTTTGCGCAGAGTCGAGATTCGATCGGTTTTTCGTGCACCGTCTCGGAAATTCAAAATACTGGTCTTTCCCGTCTTATTAGCCCATGAGAAGTCGTACAGGCATGCTTTCGCAAAAAAATACGACGGTCATAAACTTTGCGCGAAGTCGCGCGCGAGTCGAGTTTCGATCGGTTTTTCGTGACCGTCTCGGAAATTCAAAATACTGGCCATTCACGATGTATTAGCCCATGGTAAGTCGTATGAGCTTGGTTTCACGAAAAAACGCGACGGTCATAAACTTTGCGCAGAGTCGAGATTCGTTCGGTTTTTCGTGCACCGTCTCGGAAATTCAAAATACTTGCCATTCACGATGTATTAGCCCATGGTAAGTCGTATGAGCATGGTTTCAGTAGAAAACGCGACGGTCATAAACTTTGCGCAAAGTCGAGATTCGATCGGTTTTTCGTGCACCGTCTCGGAAATTCAAAATACTTGTCTTTCCCTTCTTATTAGCCCATGAGAAGTCGTACAGGCACGCTTTCACAAAAAAATACGACGTTCATAAACTTTGCGCGAAGTCGCGCGCGAGTCGAGTTTCGATCGGTTTTTCGTGCACCGTCTCAGAAATTCAAAATACTGGCCATTCACGATGTATTAGCCCATGGTAAGTCGTATGAGCATGGTTTCAGTAGAAAAGGCGACGGTCATAAACTTTGCGCAGAGTCGAGATTCGATCGATTTTTTGTGCAACGTCTCGGAAATTCAAAATACTAGTCTTTCCCGTCTTATTAGCCCATGAGAAGTCGTACAGGCACGCTTTCGCAAAAAAATACGACGTTCATAAACTTTGCGCGAAGTCGCGCGCGAGTCGAGTTTCGATCGGTTTTTCGTGCACCGTCTCGGAAATTCAAAATACTGGCCATTCACGATGTATTAGCCCATGGTAAGTCGTATGAGCATGGTTTCACGAAAAAACGCGACGGTCATAAACTTTGCGCAGAGTCGTGATTCGATCGGTTTTTCGTGCACCGTCTCGGAAATTCAAAATACTGGTCTTTCCCTTCTTATTAGCCCATGAGAAGTCGTACAGGCACGCTTTCGCAAAAAAATACGACGTTCATAAACTTTGCGCGAAGTCGCGCGCAAGTCGAGTTTCGATCGGTTTTTCGTGCACCGTCTCAGAAATTCAAAATACTGGCCATTCACGATGTATTAGCCCATGGTAAGTCGTATGAGCATGGTTTCAGTAGAAAACGCGACGGTCATAAACTTTGCGCAGAGTCGAGATTCGATCGATTTTTCGAGCAACGTCTCAGAAATTCAAAATACTAGTCTTTCCCGTCTTATTAGCCCATGAGAAGTCGTACAGGCATGCTTTCGCAAAAAAATACGACGGTCATAAACTTTGCGCGAAGTCGCGCGCGACTCGAGTTTCGATCGGTTTTTCGTGCACCGTCTCGGAAATTCAAAATACTGGCCATTCACGATGTATTAGCCCATGGTAAGTCGTATGAGCATGGTTTCACGAAAAAACGCGACGGTCATAAACTTTGCGCAGCGTCGAGATTCGATCGGTTTTTCGTGCACCGTCTCGGAAATTCAAAATACTGGTCTTTCCCTTCTTATTAGCCCATGAGAAGTCGTACAGGCACGCTTTCGCAAAAAAATACGACGTTCATAAACTTTGCGCGAAGTCGCGCGCGAGTCGAGTTTCGATCGGTTTTTCGTGCACCGTCTCAGAAATTCAAAATACTGGCCATTCACGATGTATTAGCCCATGGTAAGTAGTCTGAGCATGGTTTCAGTAGAAAACGCGACGGTCATAAACTTTGCGCAGAGTCGAGATTCGATCGGTTTTTCGTGCATCGTCTCGGAAATTCAAAATACTGGTCTTTCCCTTCTTATTAGCCCATGAGAAGTCGTACAGGCATGCTTTCGCAAAAAAATACGACGGTCATAAACTTTGCGCGAAGTCGCGCGCGAGTCGAGTTTCGATCGGTTTTTCGTGACAGTCTCGGAAATTCAAAATACTGGCCATTCACGATGTATTAGCCCATGGTAAGTCGTATGAGCTTGGTTTCATGAAAAAACGTGACGGTCATAAACTTTGCGCAGAGTCGAGATTCGATCGGTTTTTCGTGCACCGTCTCGGAAATTCAAAATACTGGTCTTTCCCGTCTTATTAATCCATGAGAAGTCGTACAGGCACGCTTTCGCAAAAAAATACGACGTTTATAAACTTTGCGCGAAGTCGCGCGCGAGTCGAGTTTCGATCGGTTTTTCTTGCACCGTCTCAGAAATTCAAAATACTGGCCATTCACGATGTATTAGCCCATGGTAAGTCGTATGAGCATGGTTTCAGTAGAAAACGCGACGGTCATAAACTTTGCGCAGAGTCGAGATTCGATCGATTTTTCGTGCAACGTCTCGGAAATTCAAAATACTAGTCTTTCCCGTCTTATTAGCCCATGAGAAGTCGTACAGGCATGCTTTCGCAAAAAAATACGACGGTCATAAACTTTGCGCGAAGTCGCGCGCGAGTCGAGTTTCGATCGGTTTTTCGTGCACCGTCTCAGAAATTCAAAATACTGGCCATTAACGATGTATTAGCCCATGGTAAGTCGTATGAGCATGGTTTGACGAAAAAACACGACGGTCATAAACATTGCGCAGAGTCGAGATTCGATCGGTTTTTCGTGCACCGTCTCGGAAATTCAAAATACTGGTCTTTCCCTTCTTATTAGCCCATGAGAATTCGTACAGGCACGCTTTCGCAAAAAAATACGACGTTCATAAACTTTGCGCGAAGTCGCGCGCGAGTCGAGTTTCGATCGGTTTTTCGTGCACCGTCTCAGAAATTCAAAATACTGGCCATTCACGATGTATTAGCCCATGGTAAGTCGTATGAGCATGGTTTCAGTAGAAAACGCGACGGTCATAAACTTTGCGCAGAGTCGAGATTCGATCGATTTTTTGTGCAACGTCTCGGAAATTCAAAATACTAGTCTTTCCCGTCTTATTAGCCCATGAGAAGTCGTACAGGCACGTTTTCGCAAAAAAATACGACGTTCATAAACTTTGCGCGAAGTCGCGCGCGAGTCGAGTTTCGATCGGTTTTTCGTGCACCGTCTCGGAAATTCAAAATACTGGCCATTCACGATGTATTAGCCCATGGTAAGTCGTATGAGCATGGTTTCACGAAAAAACACGACGGTCATAAACTTTGCGCAGAGTCGAGATTCGATCGGTTTTTCGTGCACCGTCTCGGAAATTCAAAATACTGGGCATTCACGATGTATTAGCCCATGGTAAGTCGTATGAGCATGGTTTCACGAAAAAACACGACGGTCATAAACTTTGCGCAGAGTCGAGATTCGATCGGTTTTTCGTGCACCGTCTCGGAAATTCAAAATACTGGTCTTTCCCTTCTTTTTAGCCCATGAGAAGTCGTACAGGCACGCTTTCGCAAAAAAATACGACGGTCATAAACTTTGCGCGAAATCGCGCGCGAGTCGAGATTCGATCGGTTTTTCGTTGCACCGTCTCAGAAATTCAAAATACTGCCCATTCACGATGTATTAGCCCATGGTAAGTCGTATGAGCTTGGTTTCACGAAAAAACGCGACGGTCATAAACTTTGCGCAGAGTCGAGATTCGATCGGTTTTTCGTGCACCGTCTCGGAAATTCAAAATACTGGTCTTTCCCGTCTTATTAGCCCATGAGAAGTCGTACAGGCACGCTTTCGCAAAAAAATACGACGGTCATAAACTTTGCGCGAAGTCGCGCGCGAGTCGAGTTTCGATCGGTTTTTCGTGCACCGTCTCAGAAATTCAAAATACTGGCCATTCACGATGTATTAGCCCATGGTAAGTCGTATGAGCATGGTTTCAGGAGAAAATGCGACGGTCATAAACTTTGCGCAGAGTCGAGATTCGATCGGTTTTTTCGTGCACCGTCTCGGAAATTCAAAATACTGGTCTTTCCCGTCTTATTAGCCCATGAGAAGTCGTACAGGCACGCTTTCGCAAAAAAATACGACGGTCATAAACTTTGCGCGAAGTCGCGCGCGAGTCGAGTTTCGATCGGTTTTTCGTGCACCGTCTCGGAAATTCAAAATACTGGCCATTCACGATATATTAGTCCATGGTAAGTCGTATGAGCTTGGTTTCACAAGAAAACGCGACGGTCATAAACTTTGGGCAGAGTCGAGATTCGATCGGTTTTTCGTGCACCGTCTCGGAAATTCAAAATACTGGTCTTTCCCGTCTTATTAGCCCATGAGAAGTCGTACAAGCATGCTTTCGCAAAAAAATACGACGGTCATAAACTTTGCGCGAAGTCGCGCGCGAGTCGAGTTTCGATCGGTTTTTCGTGACAGTCTCGGAAATTCAAAATACTGGCCATTCACGATGTATTAGCCCATGGTAAGTCGTATGAGCTTGGTTTCATGAAAAAACGTGACGGTCATAAACTTTGCGCAGAGTCGAGATTCGATCGGTTTTTCGTGCACCGTCTCGGAAATTCAAAATACTGGTCTTTCCCGTCTTATTAATCCATGAGAAGTCGTACAGGCACGCTTTCGCAAAAAAATACGACGTTTATAAACTTTGCGCGAAGTCGCGCGCGAGTCGAGTTTCGATCGGTTTTTCTTGCACCGTCTCAGAAATTCAAAATACTGGCCATTCACGATGTATTAGCCCATGGTAAGTCGTATGAGCATGGTTTCAGTAGAAAACGCGACGGTCATAAACTTTGGGCAGAGTCGAGATTCGATCGATTTTTCGTGCAACGTCTCGGAAATTCAAAATACTAGTCTTTCCCGTCTTATTAGCCCATGAGAAGTCGTACAGGCATGCTTTCGCAAAAAAATACGACGGTCATAAACTTTGCGCGAAGTCGCGCGCGAGTCGAGTTTCGATCGGTTTTTCGTGCACCGTCTCAGAAATTCAAAATACTGGCCATTAACGATGTATTAGCCCATGGTAAGTCGTATGAGCATGGTTTGACGAAAAAACACGACGGTCATAAACATTGCGCAGAGTCGAGATTCGATCGGTTTTTCGTGCACCGTCTCGGAAATTCAAAATACTGGTCTTTCCCTTCTTATTAGCCCATGAGAATTCGTACAGGCACGCTTTCGCAAAAAAATACGACGTTCATAAACTTTGCGCGAAGTCGCGCGCGAGTCGAGTTTCGATCGGTTTTTCGTGCACCGTCTCAGAAATTCAAAATACTGGCCATTCACGATGTATTAGCCCATGGTAAGTCGTATGAGCATGGTTTCAGTAGAAAACGCGACGGTCATAAACTTTGCGCAGAGTCGAGATTCGATCGATTTTTTGTGCAACGTCTCGGAAATTCAAAATACTAGTCTTTCCCGTCTTATTAGCCCATGAGAAGTCGTACAGGCACGTTTTCGCAAAAAAATACGACGTTCATAAACTTTGCGCGAAGTTGCGCGCGAGTCGAGTTTCGATCGGTTTTTCGTGCACCGTCTCGGAAATTCAAAATACTGGCCATTCACGATGTATTAGCCCATGGTAAGTCGTATGAGCATGGTTTCACGAAAAAACACGACGGTCATAAACTTTGCGCAGAGTCGAGATTCGATCGGTTTTTCGTGCACCGTCTCGGAAATTCAAAATACTGGGCATTCACGATGTATTAGCCCATGGTAAGTCGTATGAGCATGGTTTCACGAAAAAACACGACGGTCATAAACTTTGCGCAGAGTCGAGATTCGATCGGTTTTTCGTGCACCGTCTCGGAAATTCAAAATACTGGTCTTTCCCTTCTTTTTAGCCCATGAGAAGTCGTACAGGCACGCTTTCGCAAAAAAATACGACGGTCATAAACTTTGCGCGAAATCGCGCGCGAGTCGAGATTCGATCGGTTTTTCGTGCACCGTCTCAGAAATTCAAAATACTGCCCATTCACGATGTATTAGCCCATGGTAAGTCGTATGAGCTTGGTTTCACGAAAAAACGCGACGGTCATAAACTTTGCGCAGAGTCGAGATTCGATCGGTTTTTTCGTGCACCGTCTCGGAAATTCAAAATACTGGTCTTTCCCGTCTTATTAGCCCATGAGAAGTCGTACAGGCACGCTTTCGCAAAAAAATACGACGGTCATAAACTTTGCGCGAAGTCGCGCGCGAGTCGAGTTTCGATCGGTTTTTCGTGCACCGTCTCAGAAATTCAAAATACTGGCCATTCACGATGTATTAGCCCATGGTAAGTCGTATGAGCATGGTTTCAGGAGAAAATGCGACGGTCATAAACTTTGCGCAGAGTCGAGATTCGATCGGTTTTTCGTGCACCGTCTCGGAAATTCAAAATACTGGTCTTTCCCGTCTTATTAGCCCATGAGAAGTCGTACAGGCACGCTTTCGCAAAAAAATACGACGGTCATAAACTTTGCGCGAAGTCGCGCGCGAGTCGAGTTTCGATCGGTTTTTTCGTGCACCGTCTCGGAAATTCAAAATACTGGCCATTCACGATATATTAGTCCATGGTAAGTCGTATGAGCTTGGTTTCACAAGAAAACGCGACGGTCATAAACTTTGGGCAGAGTCGAGATTCGATCGGTTTTTCGTGCACCGTCTCGGAAATTCAAAATACTGGTCTTTCCCGTCTTATTAGCCCATGAGAAGTCGTACAAGCATGCTTTCGCAAAAAAATACGACGGTCAAAAACATTGCGCGAAATCGCGCGCGAGTCGAATTTCGATCGGTTTTTCGTGCACCGTCTCGGAAATTCAAAATACTTGTCTTTCCCGTCTTATTAGCCCATGAGAAGTCATACAGGCACGCTTTCGCAAAAAAATACGACGGTCATAAACTTTGATCGAAGTCGCGCACGAGTCGAGTTTCGATCGGTTTTTCGTGACCGTCTCGGAAATTCAAAATACTGGTCATTCATGATTTATTAGCCCATGGTAAGTCGTATGAGCATGATTTCACGAAAAAACGCGACGGTCATAAACTTTGCGCAGAGTCGAGATTCGATCGGTTTTTCGTGCACCGTCTCGGAAATTCAAAATACTGGTCTTTCCCGTCTTATTAGCCCATGAGAAGTCGTACAGGCACGCTTTCGCAAAAAAATACGACGGTCATAAACTTTGCGCGAAGTCGCGCGCGAGTCGAGTTTCGATCGGTTTTTCGTGCACCGTCTCGGAAATTCAAAATACTGGCCATTCACGATGTATTAGTCCATGGTAAGTCGTATGAGCTTGGTTTCACAAGAAAACGCGACGGTCATAAACTTTGCGCAGAGTCGAGATTCGATCGGTTTTTCGTGCACCGTCTCGAAAATTCAAAATACTGGTCTTTCCCGTCTTATTAGCCCATGAGAAGAGTACAAGCATGCTTTCGCAAAAAAATACGACGGTCAAAAACATTGCACGAAATCGCGCGCGAGTCGAATTTCGATCGGTTTTTTCGTGCACCGTCTCGGAAATTCAAAATACTTGTCTTTCCCGTATTATTAGCCCATGAGAAGTCGTACAGGCACGCTTTCGCAAAAAAATACGACGGTCATAAACTTTGATCGAAGTCGCGCACGAGTCGAGTTTCGATCGGTTTTTCGTGACCGTCTCGGAAATTCAAAATACTGGTCATTCACGATTTATTAGCCCATGGTAAGTCGTATGAGCATGATTTCACGAAAAAACGCGACGGTCATAAACTTTGCGCAGAGTATATTTCAGATATTTGGTGATAGAGTACGACAGGATCTGGGGGCTCCCAAAGACTGGAAGGTTTCTGAATTCATTAACAATGGTACTTGGTGTCTTTCCAACCCTACCTCCCCTGACATGTTATTACTTTGGCCGACTATTAGGGCTATTCCAATCAAGAACAACTCTTCAGATATGCTGATTTGGCTTCATGATAACGGTAAATTTAGTGCTACATCTGCATGGAACCAAATTAGACGACGAAACAACAAGTGGATTCAAAGTAGTTGGACATGGGATAGTCCTTGCTCACAGCGACATTCCTTATGTACATGGCAGGCCCTTTTCGACAAACTTCCTACGATGGACAATATGCAGCGAAGAGGTATTTATATTGTAAATCGGTGCTCTTTGTGTATGCAAAATGAAGAAAGTGTTGACCATCTCTACTTTGCTTGTGATTATTCATCTTGGATATGGAAGGAGATCTTGAAGCGATTTGATTTTCAAAGGCTACCACGGCCAAACATGCATCATGAATTAGAAATGCTTATGCAAAGCTTCTCAAGAAAGGGGCCTCTTACACAACTAGCAAGAATTATATTCAGATGTGCTATTTGGTGGATTTGGAAGGAGAGGTGTAGCAGAATTTTTGAGTGTCACAACATGAACAAAGCTCAAATTCTGATAGAGATTCTTCAGGACTCACGATCATGTATGGAGCAAGAATTGAATACAGAGCACCTAACAAGAAGAGAGAAAGATATTTTCACAAGATTCAATTTTTTTCCATTCGTCAAGAATCACTCGAATAATGATGAAGATTGTAATATATTATATGGGGGCAAAGCTTATATTTTGTGATGTATCCACAAGTAGTCCAGAACAGTCTAGCTATTGCATTTTATTATTTATTAACTTCCTTGTGCTACACTTAGAGATGAGTTCGATCAAGCGTGACTTACCAAAAAAAAAAGTTCGATCAAGCGTGCACATTTCACCTTCTTTTGGTGGGGTGCAATCTTCTCGACTACACTAAGAGACTTCAGGCTTTAGTCTATGGCTTGTGTAGACAAAGCTTTTTGTACAAATCTTTTACAAAATACATTATCTTTACTTACAAAAAAAAAAGAGATTCGATCGGTTTTTCGTGCACCGTCTCGGAAATTCAAAATACTGGTCTTTCCCGTCTTATTAGCCCATGAGAAGTAGTACAAGCACACTTTCGCAAAAAAATACGACGGTCATAAACTTTGCGCGAAGTCGCGCGCGAGTCGAGTTTCGATCGGTTTTTCGTGCACAGTCTCAAAAATTCAAAATACTGGCCATTCACGATGTATTAGCCCATGGTAAGTCGTATGAGCATGGTTTCACGAAAAAACGCGACGGTCATAAACTTTGCGCAGAGTCGAGATTCGATCGGTTTTTCATGCACCGTCTCGGAAATTCAAAATACTGGTCTTTCCCATCTTATTAGCCCATGAGAAGTCGTACAGGCACGCTTTCGCAAAAAAATACGACGGTCATAAACTTTGCGCGAAGTCGCGCGCGAGTCGAGTTTCGATCGGTTTTTCGTGCACCGTCTCAGAAATTCAAAATACTGGCCATTCACGATGTATTAGCCCATGGTAAGTCGTATGAGCTTGGTTTCACGAAAAAACGCGATGGTCATAAACTTTGCGCAGGGTCGAGATTCGATCGGTTTTTTCGTGCACCGTCTCGGAAATTCAAAATACTGGTCTTTCCCGTCTTATTAGCCCATGAGAAGTCGTACAGGCACGCTTTCGCAAAAAAATACGACGGTCATAAACTTTGCACGAAGTCGCGCGCGAGTCGAGTTTCGATCGGTTTTTCGTGCACCGTCTCAGAAATTCAAAATACTGGCCATTCATGATGTATTAGTCCATGGTAAGTCGTATGAGCATGGTTTCAGGAGAAAACGCGACGGTCATAAACTTTGCGCAGAGTCGAGATTCGATCGGTTTTTCGTGCACCGTCTCGGAAATTCAAAATACTGGTCTTTCCAGTCTTATTAGCCCATGAGAAGTCGTACAGGCACGCTTTCGCAAAAAAATACGACGGTCATAAACTTTGCGCGAAGTCGCACGCGAGTCGAGTTTCGATCGGTTTTTCGTGCACCGTCTCGGAAATTCAAAATACTGGCCATTCACGATGTATTAGTCCATGGTAAGTCATATGAGCATGGTTTCACGAGAAAACGCGACGGTCATAAACTTTGCGCAGAGTCGAGATTCGATCGGTTTTTCGTGCACCGTCTCGGAAATTCAAAATACTAGTCTTTCCCATCTTATTAGCCCTTGAGAAGTCGAACAAGCATGGTTTCGCAAAAAAATACGACGGTCAAAAACTTTGCGCGAAGTCGGGCGCGAGTCGAATTTCGATCGGTTTTTCGTGCACCGTCTCGGAAATTCAAAATACTTGTCTTTCCCGTCTTATTAGCCCATGAGAAGTCGTACAGGCACGCTTTCGCAAAAAAATACGACGGTCATAAACTTTGCTCGAAGTCGCGCGCGAGTCGAGTTTCGATCGGTTTTTCGTGACCGTCTCGGAAATTCAAAATACTGGCCATTCACGATGTATTAGCCCATGGTAAGTCGTATGAGCATGATTTCACGAAAAAATGCGACGGTCATAAACTTTGCGCAGAGTCGAGATTCGATCGGTTTTTCGTGCACCGTCTCGGAAATTCAAAATACTTGTCTTTCCCGTCTTATTAGCCCGTGAGAAGTAGTACAAGCACGCTTTCGGAAAAAAATACGACGGTCATAAACTTTGCGCGAAGTAGCGCGCGAGTCGAGTTTCGATCGGTTTTTCGTGCACCGTCTCGAAAATTCAAAATACTGGCCATTCACGATGTATTAGCCCATGGTAAGTCGTATGAGCTTGGTTTCACGAAAAAACGCGACGGTCATAAACTTTGCGCAGAGTCGAGATTCGATCAATTTTTCGTGCACCGTCTCGGAAATTCAAAATACTGGCCATTCACAATGTATTAGCCCATGGTAAGTTATGTGAGCATGGTTTCACGAAAAAATGCGACGGTCATAAACTTTGCACAGAATCGAGTTTCTATCGGTTTTTCGTGTACCGTCTCGGAAATTCAAAATACTGGTCTTTCCCGTCTTATTAGCCCATGGGAAGTCGTACAAGCATGCTTTCGCAAAAAAATACGACGGTCATAAACTTTGCGCGAAGTCGCGCGTGAGTCGAGTTTCGATCGGTTTTTCGTGCACCGTCTCGAAAATTCAAAATACTGGCCATTCACGATGTATTAGCCCATGGTAAGTCGTATGAGCATGGTTTCACGAAAAAACGCGACGGTCATAAACTTTGCGTAGAGTCAAGATTCGATCGGTTTTTCGTGCACCGTCTCGGAAATTCAAAATACTGGTCTTTCCCGTCTTATTAGCCCATGAGAAGTCGTACAGGCACGCTTTCGAAAAAAAAATACGACGGTCATAAACTTTGCGCGAAGTCCCGCGCGAGTCGAGTTTCGATCGGTTTTTCGTGCACCGTCTCGGTAATTCAAAATACTTGTCTTTCCCGTCTTATTAGTCCATGAGAAGTCGTACAGGCACGCTTTCGCAAAAAAATACGACGGTCATAAACTTTGCTCGAAGTCGCGCGCGAGTCGAGTTTCGATCGGTTTTTCGTGACCGTCTCGGAAATTCAAAATACTGGCCATTCACGATGTATTAGCCCATGGTAAGTCGTATGAGCATGATTTCACGAAAAAACGTGACGGTCATAAACTTTGCGCAGAGTCGAGATTCGAACGGTTTTTCGTGCACCGTCTCGGAAATTCAAAATACTGGTCTTTCCCGTCTTATTAGCCCATGAGAAGTAGTACAAGCACGCTTTCGCAAAAAAATACGACAGTCATAAACTTTGCGCGAAGTCGCGCGCGAGTCGAGTTTCGATCGGTTTTTCGTGCACCGTCTCGAAAATTCAAAATACTGGCCATTCACGATAAATTAGCCCATGGTAAGTCGTATGAGCATGGTTTCACGAAAAAACGTGACGGTCATAAACTTTGCGCAGAGTCGAGATTCGATCGGTTTTTCGTGCACCGTCTCGGAAATTCAAAATACTGGTCTTTCCTGTCTTATTAGCCCATGAGAAGTCGTACAAGCATGCTTTCGCAAAAAAATACGACGGTCAAAAACTTTGCGCGAAGTCGCGCGCGAGTCGAATTTCGATCAGTTTTTCGTGCACCGTCTCGGAAATTCAAAATACTTATCTTTCCCATCTTATTAGCCCATGAGAAGTCGTACAGGCACGCTTTCGCAAAAAAATACGACGGTCATAAACTTTGCTCGAAGTCGCGCGCGAGTCGAGTTTCGATCGGTTTTTCGTGACCGTCTCGGAAATTAAAATACTAGCCACTCACGATGTATTAGCCCATGGTAAGTCGTATGAGCATGATTTCACGAAAAAACGCGACGGTCATAAACTTTGCGCAGAGTCGAGATTCGATCGGTTTTTCGTGCACCGTCTCGGAAATTCAAAATACTGGTCTTTCCCGTCTTATTAGCCCATGACAAGTAGTACAAGCACGCTTTCGCAAAAAAATACGACGGTCATAAACTTTGCGGGAAGTCGCGCGCGAGTCGAGTTTCGATCGGTTTTTCGTGCACCGTCTCAAAAATTCAAAATACTGGCCATTCACGATGTATTAGCCCATGGTAAGTCGTATGAGCTTGGTTTCACGAAAAAACGCGACGGTCATAAACTTTGCGCAGAGTCGAGATTCGATCGGTTTTTCGTGCACCGTCTCGGAAATTCAAAATACTGGTCTTTCCCGTCTTATTAGCCCATTAGAAGTCGTACAGGCACGCTTTCGCAAAAAAATACAACGGTCATAAACTTTGCGCGAAGTCGCGTGCGAGTCGAGTTTCGATCGGTTTTTCGTGCACCGTCTCAGAAATTCAAAATACTGGCCATTCACAATGTATTAGCCCATGGTAAGTTATGTGAGCATGGTTTCACGAAAAAATGCGACGGTCATAAACTTTGCACAGAATCGAGTTTCTTTCGGTTTTTCATGTACCGTCTCGGAAATTCAAAATACTGGTCTTTCCCGTCTTATTAGCCCATGGGAAGTCGTACAAGCAAGCTTTCGCAAAAAAATACGACGGTCATAAACTTTGCGCGAAGTCGCGCGTGAGTCGAGTTTCGATCGGTTTTTCGTGCACCGTCTCGAAAATTCAAAATACTGGCCATTCACGATGTATTAGCCCATGGTAAGTCGTATGAGCATGGTTTCACGAAAAAACGCGACGGTCATAAACTTTGCGTAGAGTCGAGATTCGATCGGTTTTTCGTGCACCGTCTCGAAAATTCAAAATACTGGTCTTTCCCGTCTTATTAGCCCATGAGAAGTCGTACAGGCACGCTTTCGCAAAAAAAATACGACGGTCATAAACTTTGCGCGAAGTCCCGCGCGAGTCGAGTTTCGATCGGTTTTTCGTGCACCGTCTCGGAAATTCAAAATACTTGTCTTTCCCGTCTTATTAGTCCATGAGAAGTCGTACAGGCACGCTTTCGCAAAAAAATACGACGGTCATAAACTTTGCTCGAAGTCGCGCGCGAGTCGAGTTTCGATCGGTTTTTCGTGACCGTCTCGGAAATTCAAAATACTGGCCATTCACGATGTATTAGCCCATGGTAAGTCGTATGAGCATGATTTCACGAAAAAACGCGACGGTCATAAACTTTGAGCAGAGTCGAGATTCGAACGGTTTTTCGTGCACCGTCTCGGAAATTCAAAATACTGGTCTTTCCCGTCTTATTAGCCCATGAGAAGTAGTACAAGCTGTTGGAATGGTAAAGATATTATGCGAGAGGACCATGAAAAATCAAAGGATAAGAAAAAGGATGGTAGTGTCCTCACAAAATCGCATGCTCTTCCTTCTATCTAGTATTGATGAAAATAAGCTGTTGGAATGTTCGTGGACTTAATAAGACTGAGAAATGTCGGGAGCTCAATAGAATAATCCGATCTGCTGCATGTGACATTGTGATTCTTGTGGAAACAAAAATTAAACCTCATCGTGTTCAAGTTCAGAAGAATTTAATATGGCCTGAGGCAGAACTTTTTACTAATGATTCTCAGGATACTTATGGTCGAGTTTGGGTCTTATGGCATCCTAATCTTGTTACTGCTTGGTTTATTTCTGCTACTAATCAATTCATTCATCTTAAGGCAGAGGATAAACAGACTGGATGTCAATTCAATATTACCGGTATTTATGCATCTAACAGTATGTCTGACAGGAATGCTCTATGGCGTGATCTGGTTAGCATTGCAAATAGTTATCCTACAGTACCTTGGGTTGTTCTCGGTGACTTTAATACTGTCAGATACACAAATGAGAAAGTGGGGGGTAGAGTGCTTTCCGAATGTCAGCTTCAACATTTTAATGATTGTATAGATACTGCTGCATTGACTGACATGAAATCTGTAGGTGATTGGTTCTCATGGAACAATCAAAGTACTGCTGAAAGAAAAATTATGGCTCGACTTGACAGATGTTTGATTAATCAGGAATGGTTAGCAGTTTTCCCAGATTCACTTCTTGAGTACGGTGCTAAGTTATTTTCGGATCACTCTATTATGCATATACATGCAGATAAAACACTACCAAGAGTCAAGAAACCTTTTAGATTTTTTAATATGTGGAGTTCTCACCCAAAGTTCCTCGAAGTTATTAAGTCAGCTTGGGACATTAATGTATTTGGTTCTCCCCCTTACATCCTATGTCAAAAACTAAAAGCATGCAAAGCAGCACTGAAGAAGTGGAATTCAACTACATTTGGAAATATCAACGACAGAGTT
Source organism: Ensete ventricosum (assembly GCA_029747655.1). Lineage (NCBI taxonomy): Eukaryota > Viridiplantae > Streptophyta > Magnoliopsida > Zingiberales > Musaceae > Ensete > Ensete ventricosum. The sequence goes on along the minus strand of JAQQAF010000004.1, from coordinate 25,375,450 downwards.
CAGTTATGCAAGAAAGAACTTATGGCTGTGCAAAGCGAGCTAAATCTTCAACCTCTGGATGCGAATCTTATATACAAAGAGGCTGCTGCTAGAAATAACTTTATGCAAGCTTTGAAGCAGGAGGAATGCTTTTTGAAACAGAAGTCACGACAACATTGGCTTACTCTAGGGGATTCTAATACGAAGTTCTTCTATGCTGCTATTGCTACCAGAAGGGCTACTAATCGCATCAAAAAATGCAAAGGTATAGATGGTAATCTCATTGAGGATCTGGATGAGGTTAAAAATTACACCAAGCAATTTTTTTATTCCTTACTCAATCAGGAACAGCAGCCTAATAGTATTCATGTTGGGCCTACAAGACGACTTGATTCTGAAGCCCTCTCTCATCTTAATGCCCCAATAACGGATGATGAAATTGTGAAAGTTGTTTTTAAGTCCCCGAAGCACAAAAGCCCTGGTCCAGATGGATTTCCAGCTGAGTTTTATCAAATTGCATGGGCTATTGTAGGCAACGATGTCATAAAAGCTTGTCGACATTTTTTCTCCTCAGGTCACATTCTGAAAGAAATGAATTGCACTTTTATTTCTTTAGTGCCTAAAAATGATGGAGCCGATTCATTGGAGAACTACCGTCCTATTTCACTGTGCAACTTTATTTATAAGGTTATCTCTAAGTTGCTGGCAGATAGACTACAAAAGGTCATGAATAAGGTCATTAGTCCTAATCAGGCTGCTTTTCTTAAAGGGAGGAGTATCCATCATAATGTCCTGCTTGCTAATGATTTGGTTAAGGATCTACATTCTAAAACAAGAGGGAAAAAGATCTGTTTTAAAGCTGATTTACGAAAGGCCTTTGACTCAGTCAATAGGGATTTTATTTACATGATGCTCCATAATATGGGCTTCCCTCAACACTGGGTTAAATGGATTCAATGTTGCTTGGAAACTCCAAAATTTTCAATTCTCTTTAATGGTTCACCTATTGGCTTCTTTGGGAGTAAGAATGGCATTCGGCAAGGCGATCCACTATCTCCTTATCTTTTTACCATTGCAATGGAAGGGCTCAGTTGTATGTTAGAAGAGGCTGTTTCCAATGGCAAAATTAAGGTACCACATTATGGTTCTGTTTATATCTCTCACATAACATTTGCCGACGATCTTATTATCTTCCTTCGAGATGATCCAGTTTCTGTGAGTAATCTGGCAGATATTCTTAATGAATTTGGTAAAGTTTCTGGTCTTAAGCTAAACCATGCAAAGAGCAAAGTATATGTGGGTGCTTGCATTGACAATAAGGATCATATTGCTCAAACATTGGGAGTTGCTGAAGGAAATTTACCGGTTCCTTACTTGGGTCTCCCACTTATATCCACTGGAATCAACAAAGCCTCCTGTCAGCCTATTATACAAAAAATTAAGAACAGAATTTCCTCTTGGAAAAATAGGCTTCTTTCTAAAGCTGGACGACTTGAACTTATTCGATCCGTGTTGATCTCTTATTCTATTTATTGGTCTCATGCATTCCTTCTACCTGCCGGGCTTCTCCATGATATTGATAAATTACTTATGAACTTCTTTTGGAATGGCACAGATGGTAAGGCAATGCATATGGTGAATTGGGACAGCATTTGCAAACCGAAGGATGAAGGGGGGCTGAATCTTCGACATATTAGAGATTGGAATAAAGCTTGTATGGTAAAGCAATTATGGGATATTTTACAAAACAAGTCTTCCTTATGGTCACAATGGGTTTTTGCTAGGTACCTAACTAAGGAATCAATCTGGGAAACATCTGCAAAAACATCTCATTCTTCTGCTTGGAAAGGAATTCTGAAGGCAAGGCGATGGCTACGTAACAATATTTCTTATGTGATTTCTTCTGGAACCAATATTAATATGTGGTATGATCCTTGGGTGAATGGGAAAAGTATATTTCAGATATTTGGTGATAGAGTACGACAGGATCTGGGGGCTCCCAAAGACTGGAAGGTTTCTGAATTCATTAACAATGGTACTTGGTGTCTTCCCAACCCTACCTCCCCTGACATGTTATTACTTTGGCCGACTATTAGGGCTATTACAATCATGAACAACTCTTCAGATATGCTTATTTGGCTTCATGATAACGGTAAATTTAGTGCTACATCTGCATGGAACCAAATTAGACGACGAAACAACAAGTGGATCCAAAGTAGTTGGACATGGGATAGTCCATGCTCACAGCGACATTCCTTATGTACATGGCAGGCCCTTCTCGGCAAACTTCCTACGATGGACTATATGCAGCGAAGAGGTATTTATATTGTAAATCGGTGCTCTTTGTGTATGCAAAATGAAGAAAGTGTTGACCATCTCTACTTTGCTTGTGATTATTCATCTTGGATATGGAAGGAGATCTTGAAGCGATTTGATTTTCAAAGGCTACCACGGCCAAACCTGCATCATGAATTAGAAATGCTTATGCAAAGCTTCTCAAGAAAGGGGCCTCTTACACAACTAGAAAGAATTATATTCAGATGTGCTATATGGTGGATTTGGAAGGAGAGGTGTGGCAGAATTTTTGAGTGTCACAACATGAACAAAGCTCAAATTCTGATAGAGATTCTTCAGGACTCACGATCATGTATGGAGAAAGAATTGAATACAGAGCACCTAACAAGAAGAGAGAAAGATATTTTCACAAGATTCAATTTTTCCATTCGTCAAGAATCACTCGAATAATGATGAAGATTGTAATGTATTATATGGGGCAAAGCTTATATTTTGTGATGTATCCACAAGTAGTCCAGAACAGTCTAGCTATTGCATTTTATTATTTATTAACTTCCTTATGCTACTCTTGGAGATGAGTTTGATGAAGCGTGCCCATTTCACCTTCTTTAGGTGGGGTGCAATCTTCTCGACTACACTAAGAGACTTCAGGCTTTAGTCTATGGCTTGTGTAGACAAAGCTTCTTTGTACAAATCTTTTACAAAATACATTATCTTTACTTACCAAAAAAAAAAAAAAATTAGCCCATGGTAAGTCGTATGAGCATGGTTTCACGAAAAAACGTGACGGTCATAAACTTTGCGCAGAGTCGAGATTCGATCGGTTTTTCGTGCACCGTCTCGGAAATTCAAAATACTGGTCTTTCCCGTCTTATTAGCCCATGAGAAGTCGTACAAGCATGCTTTCGCAAAAAAATACGACGGTCAAAAACTTTGCGCGAAGTCGCGCGCGAGTCGAATTTCGATCGGTTTTTCGTGCACCGTCTCAAAAATTCAAAATACTTGTCTTTCCCATCTTATTAGCCCATGAGAAGTCGTACAGGCACGCTTTCGCAAAAAAATACGACGGTCATAAACTTTGCTCGAAGTCGCGCGCGAGTCGAGTTTCGATCGGTTTTTCGTGACCGTCTCGGAAATTCAAAATACTAGCCATTCACGATGTCTTAGCCCATGGTAAGTCGTATGAGCATGATTTCACGAAAAAACGCGACGGTCATAAACTTTGCGCAGAGTCGAGATTCGATCGGTTTTTCGTGCACCGTCTCGGAAATTCAAAATACTGGTCTTTCCCGTCTTATTAGCCCATGACAAGTAGTACAAGCACGCTTTCGCAAAAAAATACGACGGTCATAAACTTTGCGCGAAGTCGCGCGCGAGTCGAGTTTCGATCGGTTTTTCGTGCACCGTCTCAGAAATTCAAAATACTGGCCATTCACGATGTATTAGCCCATGGTAAGTCGTATGAGCTTGGTTTCACGAAAAAACGCGACGGTCATAAACTTTGCGCAGAGTCGAGATTCGATCGGTTTTTCGTGCACCGTCTCGGAAATTCAAAATACTGGTCTTTCCCGTCTTATTAGCCCATGAGAAGTCGTACAAGCATGCTTTTGCAAAAAAATACGACGGTCAAAAAATTTGCGCGAAGTCGCGCGCGAGTCGAATTTCGATCGGTTTTTCGTGCACCGTCTCAGAAATTCAAAATACTTGTCTTTCCCATCTTATTAGCCCATGAGAAGTCGTACAGGCACGCTTTCGCAAAAAAATACGACGGTCATAAACTTTGCGCGAAGTCGCGCGCGAGTCGAGTTTCGATCGGTTTTTCGTGCACCGTCTCAGAAATTCAAAATACTGGCCATTCACGATGTATTAGCCCATGGTAAGTCGTATGAGCTTGGTTTCATGAAAAAACGCGACGGTCATAAACTTTGCGGAGAGTCGAGATTCGATCGGTTTTTCTTGCACCGTCTCGGAAATTCAAAATACTGGTCTTTCCCATCTTATTAGCCCATTAGAAGTCGTACAGGCACGCTTTCGCAAAAAAATACGACGGTCATAAACTTTGCGCGAAGTCACGCGCGAGTCGAGTTTCGATCGGTTTTTCGTGCACCGTCTCAGAAATTCAAAATACTGGCCATTCACGATGTATTAGTCCATGGTAGACTGTATGAGCATGGTTTCAGGAGAAAACGCGACGGTCATAAACTTTGCGCAGAGTCGAGATTCGATCGGTTTTTCGTGCACCGTCTCGGAAATTCAAAATACTGGTCTTTCCCGTCTTATTAGCCCATGAGAAGTCGTACAGGCACGCTTTCGCAAAAAAATACGACGGTCATAAACTTTGCGCGAAGTCGCGCGCGAGTCGAGTTTCGATCGGTTTTTCGTGCACCGTCTCGGAAATTCAAAATACTGGCCATTCACGATGTATTAGTCCATGGTAAGTCGTATGAGCATGATTTCACGAGAAAACGCGACGGTCATAAACTTCGCACAGAGTCGAGATTCGATCGGTTTTTCGTGCACCGTCTCAGAAATTCAAAATACTGGTCTTTCCCGTCTTATTAGCCCATGAGAAGTCGTACAAGCATGGTTTCGCAAAAAAATACGACGGTCAAAAACTTTGCGCGAAGTCGCGCGCGAGTCGAATTTCGATCGGTTTTTCGTGCACCGTCTCGGAAATTCAAAATACTTGTCTTTCCCGTCTTATTAGCCCATGAGAAGTCGTACAGGCACGCTTTCGCAAAAAAATACGACGGTCATAAACTTTGCTCGAAGTCGCGCGCGAGTCGAGTTTCGATCGGTTTTTCGTGACCGTCTCGGAAATTCAAAATACTGGCCATGCACGATGTATTAGCCCATGGTAAGTCGTATGAGCATGATTTCACGAAAAAACGCGACGGTCATAAACTTTGCGCAGAGTCGAGATTCGATCGGTTTTTCGTGCACCGTCTCGGAAATTCAAAATACTGGTCTTTCCCGTCTTATTAGCCCATGAGAAGTCGTACAAGCATGGTTTCGCAAAAAAATACGACGGTCAAAAACTTTGCGCAAAGTCGCGCGCGAGTCGAATTTCGATCGGTTTTTCGTGCACCGTCTCGGAAATTCAAAATACTTGTCTTTCCCGTCTTATTAGACCATGAGAAGTCGTACAGGCACTCTTTCTCAAAAAAATACGACGGTCATAAACTTTGCTCGAAGTCGCGCGCGAGTCGAGTTTCGATCGGTTTTTCGTGACCGTCTCGGAAATTCAAAATACTGGCCATTCACGATGTATTAGCCCATGGTAAGACGTATGAGCATGATTTCACAAAAAAACGCGACGGTCATAAACTTTGCGCAGAGTCGAGATTCGATCAATTTTTCGTGCACCGTCTCGGAAATTCAAAATACTGGCCATTCACAATGTATTAGCCCATGGTAAGTTATGTGAGCATGGTTTCACGAAAAAATGCGACGGTCATAAACTTTGCACAGAATCGAGTTTCTATCGGTTTTTCGTGTACCGTCTCGGAAATTCAAAATACTGGTCTTTCCCGTCTTATTAGCCCATGGGAAGTCGTACAAGCATGCTTTCGCAAAAAAATACGACGGTCATAAATTTTGCGCGAAGTCGCGCGTGAGTCGAGTTTCGATCGGTTTTTCGTGCACCGTCTCGAAAATTCAAAATACTGGCCATTCACGATGTATTAGCCCATGGTAAGTCGTATGAGCATGGTTTCACGAAAAAACGCGACGGTCATAAACTTTGCGTAGAGTCGAGATTCGATCGGTTTTTCGTGCACCGTCTCGGAAATTCAAAATACTGGTCTTTCCCGTCTTATTAGCCCATGAGAAGTCGTACAGGCACGCTTTCGCAAAAAAAACACGACGGTCATAAACTTTGCGCGAAGTCCCGCGCGAGTCGAGTTTCGATCGGTTTTTCGTGCACCGTCTCGGAAATTCAAAATACTTGTCTTTCCCGTCTTATTAGTCCATGAGAAGTCGTAAGGCACGCTTTCACAAAAAAATACGACGGTCATAAACTTTGCTCGAAGTCGCGCGCGAGTCGAGTTTCGATCGGTTTTTCGTGACCGTCTCGGAAATTCAAAATACTGGCCATTCACGATGTATTAGCCCATGGTAAGTCGTATGAGCATGATTTCACGAAAAAACGCGACGGTCATAAACTTTTCGCAGAGTCGAGATTCGAACGGTTTTTCGTGCACCGTCTCGGAAATTCAAAATACTGGTCTTTCCCGTCCTATTAGCCCATGAGAAGTAGTACAAGCACGCTTTCGCAAAAAAATACGACAGTCATAAACTTTGCGCGAAGTCGCGCGCGAGTCGAGTTTCGATCGGTTTTTCGTGCACCGTCTCGAAAATTCAAAATACTGGCCATTCACGATAAATTAGCCCATGGTAAGTCGTATGAGCATGGTTTCACGAAAAAACGTGACGGTCATAAACTTTGCGAAGAGTCGAGATTCGATCGGTTTTTCGTGCACCGTCTCGGAAATTCAAAATACTGGTCTTTCCCGTCTTATTAGCCCATGAGAAGTCGTACAAGCATGCTTTCGTAAAAAAATACGACGGTCAAAAACTTTGCGCGAAGTCGCGCGCGAGTCGAATTTCGATCGGTTTTTCGTGCACCGTCTCAGAAATTCAAAATACTTGTCTTTCCCATCTTATTAGCCCATGAGAAGTCGTACAGGCACGCTTTCGCAAAAAAATACGACGGTCATAAACTTTGCTCGAAGTCGCGCGCGAGTCGAGTTTCGATCGGTTTTTCGTGACCGTCTCGGAAATTCAAAATACTAGCCATTCACGATGTCTTAGCCCATGGTAAGTCGTATGAGCATGATTTCATGAAAAAACGCGACGGTCATAAACTTTGCGCAGAGTCGAGATTCGATCGGTTTTTCGTGCACCGTCTCGGAAATTCAAAATACTGGTCTTTCCCGTCTTATTAACCGATGACAAGTAGTACAAGCACGCTTTCGCAAAAAAATACGACGGTCATAAACTTTGCGCGAAGTCGCGCGCGAGTCGAGTTTCGATCGGTTTTTCGTGCACCGTCTCAGAAATTCAAAATACTGGCCATTCACGATGTATTAGCCCATGGTAAGTCGTATGAGCTTGGTTTCACGAAAAAACGCGACGGTCATAAACCTTGCGCAGATTCGAGATTCGATCGGTTTTTCGTGCACCGTCTCGGAAATTCAAAATACTGGTCTTTCCCGTCTTATTAGCCCATGAGAAGTCGTACAAGCATGCTTTCGCAAAAAAATACGACGGTCAAAAACTTTGCGCGAAGTCGCGCGCGAGTCGAATTTCGATCGGTTTTTCGTGCACCGTCTCGGAAATTCAAAATACTTGTCTTTCCCGTCTTATTAGCCCATGAGAAGTCGTACAGGCACGCTTTCGCAAAAAAATACGACGGTCATAAACTTTGCTCGAAGTCGCGCGCGAGTCGAGTTTCGATCGGTTTTTCGTGACCGTCTCGGAAATTCAAAATACTGGCCATTCACGATGTATTAGCCCATGGTAAGACGTATGAGCATGATTTCACGAAAAAACGCGACGGTCATAAACTTTGCGCAGAGTCGAGATTCGATCGATTTTTCGTGCACCGTCTCGGAAATTCAAAATACTGGCCATTCACAATGTATTAGCCCATGGTAAGTTATGTGAGCATGGTTTCACGAAAAAATGCGACGGTCATAAACTTTGCACAGAATCGAGTTTCTATCGGTTTTTCGTGTACCGTCTCGGAAATTCAAAATACTGGTCTTTCCCGTCTTATTAGCACATGGGAAGTCGTACAAGCATGCTTTCGCAAAAAAATACGACGGTCATAAATTTTGCGCGAAGTCGCGCGTGAGTCGAGTTTCGATCGGTTTTTCGTGCACCGTCTCGAAAATTCAAAATACTGGCCATTCACGATGTATTAGCCCTTGGTAAGTCGTATGAGCATGGTTTCACGAAAAAACGCGACGGTCATAAACTTTGCGTAGAGTCGAGATTCGATCGGTTTTTCGTGCACCGTCTCGGAAATTCAAAATACTGGTCTTTCCCGTCTTATTAGCTCATGAGAAGTCGTACAGGCACGCTTTCGCAAAAAAAATACGACGGTCATAAACTTTGCGCGAAGTCCCGCGCGAATCGAGTTTCGATCGGTTTTTCGTGCACCGTCTCGGAAATTCAAAATACTTGTCTTTCCCGTCTTATTAGTCAATGAGAAGTCGTACAGGCACGCTTTCACAAAAAAATACGACGGTCATAAACTTTGCTCGAAGTCGCGCGCGAGTCGAGTTTCGATCGGTTTTTCGTGACCGTCTCGGAAATTCAAAATACTGGCCATTCACGATGTATTAGCCCATGGTAAGTCGTATGAGCATGATTTCACGAAAAAACGCGACGGTCATAAACTTTTCGCAGAGTCGAGATTCGAACGGTTTTTCGTGCACCGTCTCGGAAATTCAAAATACAGGTCTTTCCCGTCTTATTAGCCCATGAGAAGTAGTACAAGCACGCTTTCGCAAAATAATACGACAGTCATAAACTTTGTGCGAAGTCGCGCGCGAGTCGAGTTTCGATCGGTTTTTCGTGCACCGTCTCGAAAATTCAAAATACTGGCCATTCACGATAAATTAGCCCATGGTAAGTCGTATGAGTATGGTTTCACGAAAAAACGTGACGGTCATAAACTTTGCGCAGAGTCGAGATTCGATCGGTTTTTCGTGCACCGTCTCGGAAATTCAAAATACTGGTCTTTCCCATCTTATTAGCCCATGAGAAGTCGTACAAGCATGCTTTCGTAAAAAAATACGACGGTCAAAAACTTTGCGCGAAGTCGCGCGCGAGTCGAATTTCGATCGGTTTTTCGTGCACCGTCTCAGAAATTCAAAATACTTGTCTTTCCCATCTTATTAGCCCATGAGAAGTCGTACAGGCACGCTTTCGCAAAAAAATACGACGGTCATAAACTTTGCTCGAATTCGCGCGCGAGTCGAGTTTCGATCGGTTTTTCGTGACCGTCTCGGAAATTCAAAATACTAGCCATTCACGATGTCTTAGCCCATGGTAAGTCGTATGAGCATGATTTCATGAAAAAACGCGACGGTCATAAACTTTGCGCAGAGTCGAGATTTGATCGGTTTTTCGTGCACCGTCTCGGAAATTCAAAATACTGGTCTTTCCCGTTTTATTAACCCATGACAAGTAGTACAAGCACGCTTTCGCAAAAAAATACGACGGTCATAAACTTTGCGCGAAGTCGCGCGCGAGTCGAGTTTCGATAGGTTTTTCGTGCACCGTCTCAGAAATTCAAAATACTGGCCATTCACGATGTATTAGCCCATGGTAAGTCGTATGAGCTTGGTTTCACGAAAAAACGCGACGGTCATAAACCTTGCGCAGAGTCGAGATTCGATCGGTTTTTCGTGCACCGTCTCGGAAATTCAAAATACTGGTCTTTCCCGTCTTATTAGCCCATGAGAAGTCGTACAAGCATGCTTTCGCAAAAAAATACGACGGTCAAAAACTTTGCGCGAAGTCGCGCGCGAGTCGAATTTCGATCGGTTTTTCGTGCACCGTCTCAGAAATTCAAAATACTTGTCTTTCCCATCTTATTAGCCCATGAGAAGTCGTACAGGCACGCTTTCGCAAAAAAATACGACGGTCATAAACTTTGCGCGAAGTCGCGCGCGAGTCGAGTTTCGATCAGTTTTTCGTGCACCGTCTCAGAAATCCAAAATACTGGCCATTCACGATGTATTAGCCCATGGTAAGTCGTATGAGCTTGGTTTCATTAAAAAATGCGACGGTCATAAACTTTGCGCAGAGTCGAGATTCGATCGGTTTTTCGTGCACCGTCTCGGAAATTCAAAATACTGGTCTTTCCCGTCTTATTATTTTTTGGTAAGTTCTTTCCCGTCTTATTAGCCCATTAGAAGTCGTACAGCACGCTTTCGCAAAAAAATACGACGGTCATAAACTTTGCGCGAAGTCGCGCGCGAGTCGAGTTTCGATCGGTTTTTCGTGCACCGTCTCAGAAATTCAAAATACTGGCCATTCACGATGTATTAGTCCATGGTAGACTGTATGAGCATGGTTTCAGGAGAAAACGCGACGGTCATAAACTTTGCGCAGAGTCGAGATTCGATCGGTTTTTTCGTGCACCGTCTCGGAAATTCAAAATACTGGTCTTTCCCGTCTTATTAGCCCATTAGAAGTCGTACAAGCATGGTTTCGCAAAAAAATACGACGGTCAAAAACTTTGCGCGAAGTCGCGCGCGAGTCAAATTTCGATCGGTTTTTCGTGCACCGTCTCGGAAATTCAAAATACTTGTCTTTCCCGTCTTATTAGCCCATGAGAAGTCGTACAGGCACGCTTTCGCAAAAAAATACGACGGTCATAAACTTTGCTCGAAGTCGCGCGCGAGTCGAGTTTCGATCGGTTTTTCGTGACCGTCTCGGAAATTCAAAATACTGGCCATTCACGATGTATTAGCCCATGGTAAGACGTATGAGCATGATTTCACGAAAAAACGCGACGGTCATAAACTTTGCGCAGAGTCGAGATTCGATCAATTTTTCGTGCACCGTCTCGGAAATTCAAAATACTGGCCATTCACAATGTATTAGCCCATGGTAAGTTATGTGAGCATGGTTTCACGAAAAAATGCGACGGTCATAAACTTTGCACAGAATCGAGTTTCTATCGGTTTTTCGTGTACCGTCTCGGAAATTCAAAATACTGGTCTTTCCCGTCTTATTAGCCCATGGGAAGTCGTACAAGCATGCTTTCGCAAAAAAATACGACGGTCATAAATTTTGCGCGAAGTCGCGCGTGAGTCGAGTTTCGATCGGTTTTTCGTGCACCGTCTCGAAAATTCAAAATACTGGCCATTCACGATGTATTAGCCCATGGTAAGTCGTATGAGCATGGTTTCACGAAAAAACGCGACGGTCATAAACTTTGCGTAGAGTCGAGATTCGATCGGTTTTTCGTGCACCGTCTCGGAAATTCAAAATACTGGTCTTTCCCGTCTTATTAGCCCATGAGAAGTCGTACAGGCACGCTTTCGCAAAAAAAAACACGACGGTCATAAACTTTGCGCGAAGTCCCGCGCGAGTCGAGTTTCGATCGGTTTTTCGTGCACCGTCTCGGAAATTCAAAATACTTGTCTTTCCCGTCTTATTAGTCCATGAGAAGTCGTACAGGCACGCTTTCACAAAAAAATACGACGGTCATAAACTTTGCTCGAAGTCGCGCGCGAGTCGAGTTTCGATCGGTTTTTCGTGACCGTCTCGGAAATTCAAAATACTGGCCATTCACGATGTATTAGCCCATGGTAAGTCGTATGAGCATGATTTCACGAAAAAACGCGACGGTCATAAACTTTTCGCAGAGTCGAGATTCGAACGGTTTTTCGTGCACCGTCTCGGAAATTCAAAATACTGGTCTTTCCCGTCCTATTAGCCCATGAGAAGTAGTACAAGCACGCTTTCGCAAAAAAATACGACAGTCATAAACTTTGCGCGAAGTCGCGCGCGAGTCGAGTTTCGATCGGTTTTTCGTGCACCGTCTCGAAAATTCAAAATACTGGCCATTCACGATAAATTAGCCCATGGTAAGTCGTATGAGCATGGTTTCACGAAAAAACGTGACGGTCATAAACTTTGCGCAGAGTCGAGATTCGATCGGTTTTTCGTGCACCGTCTCGGAAATTCAAAATACTGGTCTTTCCCGTCTTATTAGCCCATGAGAAGTCGTACAAGCATGCTTTCGTAAAAAAATACGACGGTCAAAAACTTTGCGCGAAGTCGCGCGCGAGTCGAATTTCGATCGGTTTTTCGTGCACCGTCTCAGAAATTCAAAATACTTGTCTTTCCCATCTTATTAGCCCATGAGAAGTCGTACAGGCACGCTTTCGCAAAAAAATACGACGGTCATAAACTTTGCTCGAAGTCGCGCGCGAGTCGAGTTTCGATCGGTTTTTCGTGACCGTCTCGGAAATTCAAAATACTAGCCATTCACGATGTCTTAGCCCATGGTAAGTCGTATGAGCATGATTTCATGAAAAAACGCGACGGTCATAAACTTTGCGCAGAGTCGAGATTCGATCGGTTTTTCGTGCACCGTCTCGGAAATTCAAAATACTGGTCTTTCCCGTCTTATTAACCGATGACAAGTAGTACAAGCACGCTTTCGCAAAAAAATACGACGGTCATAAACTTTGCGCGAAGTCGCGCGCGAGTCGAGTTTCGATCGGTTTTTCGTGCACCGTCTCAGAAATTCAAAATACTGGCCATTCACGATGTATTAGCCCATGGTAAGTCGTATGAGCTTGGTTTCACGAAAAAACGCGACGGTCATAAACCTTGCGCAGATTCGAGATTCGATCGGTTTTTCGTGCACCGTCTCGGAAATTCAAAATACTGGTCTTTCCCGTCTTATTAGCCCATGAGAAGTCGTACAAGCATGCTTTCGCAAAAAAATACGACGGTCAAAAACTTTGCGCGAAGTCGCGCGCGAGTCGAATTTCGATCGGTTTTTCGTGCACCGTCTCGGAAATTCAAAATACTTGTCTTTCCCGTCTTATTAGCCCATGAGAAGTCGTACAGGCACGCTTTCGCAAAAAAATACGACGGTCATAAACTTTGCTCGAAGTCGCGCGCGAGTCGAGTTTCGATCGGTTTTTCGTGACCGTCTCGGAAATTCAAAATACTGGCCATTCACGATGTATTAGCCCATGGTAAGACGTATGAGCATGATTTCACGAAAAAACGCGACGGTCATAAACTTTGCGCAGAGTCGAGATTCGATCGATTTTTCGTGCACCGTCTCGGAAATTCAAAATACTGGCCATTCACAATGTATTAGCCCATGGTAAGTTATGTGAGCATGGTTTCACGAAAAAATGCGACGGTCATAAACTTTGCACAGAATCGAGTTTCTATCGGTTTTTCGTGTACCGTCTCGGAAATTCAAAATACTGGTCTTTCCCGTCTTATTAGCACATGGGAAGTCGTACAAGCATGCTTTCGCAAAAAAATACGACGGTCATAAATTTTGCGCGAAGTCGCGCGTGAGTCGAGTTTCGATCGGTTTTTCGTGCACCGTCTCGAAAATTCAAAATACTGGCCATTCACGATGTATTAGCCCTTGGTAAGTCGTATGAGCATGGTTTCACGAAAAAACGCGACGGTCATAAACTTTGCGTAGAGTCGAGATTCGATCGGTTTTTCGTGCACCGTCTCGGAAATTCAAAATACTGGTCTTTCCCGTCTTATTAGCTCATGAGAAGTCGTACAGGCACGCTTTCGCAAAAAAAATACGACGGTCATAAACTTTGCGCGAAGTCCCGCGCGAATCGAGTTTCGATCGGTTTTTCGTGCACCGTCTCGGAAATTCAAAATACTTGTCTTTCCCGTCTTATTAGTCAATGAGAAGTCGTACAGGCACGCTTTCACAAAAAAATACGACGGTCATAAACTTTGCTCGAAGTCGCGCGCGAGTCGAGTTTCGATCGGTTTTTCGTGACCGTCTCGGAAATTCAAAATACTGGCCATTCACGATGTATTAGCCCATGGTAAGTCGTATGAGCATGATTTCACGAAAAAACGCGACGGTCATAAACTTTTCGCAGAGTCGAGATTCGAACGGTTTTTCGTGCACCGTCTCGGAAATTCAAAATACAGGTCTTTCCCGTCTTATTAGCCCATGAGAAGTAGTACAAGCACGCTTTCGCAAAATAATACGACAGTCATAAACTTTGTGCGAAGTCGCGCGCGAGTCGAGTTTCGATCGGTTTTTCGTGCACCGTCTCGAAAATTCAAAATACTGGCCATTCACGATAAATTAGCCCATGGTAAGTCGTATGAGTATGGTTTCACGAAAAAACGTGACGGTCATAAACTTTGCGCAGACTCGAGATTCGATCGGTTTTTCGTGCACCGTCTCGGAAATTCAAAATACTGGTCTTTCCCATCTTATTAGCCCATGAGAAGTCGTACAAGCATGCTTTCGTAAAAAAATACGACGGTCAAAAACTTTGCGCGAAGTCGCGCGCGAGTCGAATTTCGATCGGTTTTTCGTGCACCGTCTCAGAAATTCAAAATACTTGTCTTTCCCATCTTATTAGCCCATGAGAAGTCGTACAGGCACGCTTTCGCAAAAAAATACGACGGTCATAAACTTTGCTCGAATTCGCGCGCGAGTCGAGTTTCGATCGGTTTTTCGTGACCGTCTCGGAAATTCAAAATACTAGCCATTCACGATGTCTTAGCCCATGGTAAGTCGTATGAGCATGATTTCATGAAAAAACGCGACGGTCATAAACTTTGCGCAGAGTCGAGATTTGATCGGTTTTTCGTGCACCGTCTCGGAAATTCAAAATACTGGTCTTTCCCGTTTTATTAACCCATGACAAGTAGTACAAGCACGCTTTCGCAAAAAAATACGACGGTCATAAACTTTGCGCGAAGTCGCGCGCGAGTCGAGTTTCGATAGGTTTTTCGTGCACCGTCTCAGAAATTCAAAATACTGGCCATTCACGATGTATTAGCCCATGGTAAGTCGTATGAGCTTGGTTTCACGAAAAAACGCGACGGTCATAAACCTTGCGCAGAGTCGAGATTCGATCGGTTTTTCGTGCACCGTCTCGGAAATTCAAAATACTGGTCTTTCCCGTCTTATTAGCCCATGAGAAGTCGTACAAGCATGCTTTCGCAAAAAAATACGACGGTCAAAAACTTTGCGCGAAGTCGCGCGCGAGTCGAATTTCGATCGGTTTTTCGTGCACCGTCTCAGAAATTCAAAATACTTGTCTTTCCCATCTTATTAGCCCATGAGAAGTCGTACAGGCACGCTTTCGCAAAAAAATACGACGGTCATAAACTTTGCGCGAAGTCGCGCGCGAGTCGAGTTTCGATCAGTTTTTCGTGCACCGTCTCAGAAATCCAAAATACTGGCCATTCACGATGTATTAGCCCATGGTAAGTCGTATGAGCTTGGTTTCATTAAAAAATGCGACGGTCATAAACTTTGCGCAGAGTCGAGATTCGATCGGTTTTTCGTGCACCGTCTCGGAAATTCAAAATACTGGTCTTTCCCGTCTTATTATTTTTTGGTAAGTTCTTTCCCGTCTTATTAGCCCATTAGAAGTCGTACAGCACGCTTTCGCAAAAAAATACGACGGTCATAAACTTTGCGCGAAGTCGCGCGCGAGTCGAGTTTCGATCGGTTTTTCGTGCACCGTCTCAGAAATTCAAAATACTGGCCATTCACGATGTATTAGTCCATGGTAGACTGTATGAGCATGGTTTCAGGAGAAAACGCGACGGTCATAAACTTTGCGCAGAGTCGAGATTCGATCGGTTTTTGGTGCACCGTCTCGGAAATTCAAAATACTGGTCTTTCCCGTCTTATTAGCCCATGAGAAGTCGTACAAGCATGGTTTCGCAAAAAAATACGACGGTCAAAAACTTTGCGCGAAGTCGCGCGCGAGTCGAATTTCGATCGGTTTTTCGTGCACCGTCTCGGAAATTCAAAATACTTGTCTTTCCCGTCTTATTAGCCCATGAGAAGTCGTACAGGCACGCTTTCGCAAAAAAATACGACGGTCATAAACTTTGCTCGAGGTCGCGCGCGAGTCGAGTTTCGATCGGTTTTTCGTGACCGTCTCGGAAATTCAAAATACTGGCCATTCACGATGTATTAGCCCATGGTAAGACGTATGAGCATGATTTCACGAAAAAACGCGACGGTTATAAACTTTGCGCAGAGTCAAGATTCGATCGATTTTTCGTGCACCGTCTCGGAAATTCAAAATACTGGCCATTCACAATGTATTAGCCCATGGTAAGTTATGTGAGCATGGTTTCACGAAAAAATGCGACGGTCATAAACTTTGCACAGAATCGAGTTTCTATCGGTTTTTCGTGTACCGTCTCGGAAATTCAAAATACTGGTCTTTCCCGTCTTATTAGCCCATGGGAAGTCGTACAAGCATGCTTTCGCAAAAAAATACGACGGTCATAAATTTTGCGCGAAGTCGCGCGTGAGTCGAGTTTCGATCGGTTTTTCGTGCACCGTCTCGAAAATTCAAAATACTGGCCATTCACGATGTATTAGCCGATGGTAAGTCGTATGAGCATGGTTTCACGAAAAAACGCGACGGTCATAAACTTTGCGTAGAGTCGAGATTCGATCGGTTTTTCGTGCACCGTCTCGGAAATTCAAAATACTGGTCTTTCCCGTCTTATTAGCCCATGAGAAGTCGTACAGGCACGCTTTCGCAAAAAAAATACGACGGTCATAAACTTTGCGCGAAGTCCCGCCCGAGTCGAGTTTCGATTGGTTTTTCGTGCACCGTCTCGGAAATTCAAAATACTTGTCTTTCCCGTCTTATTAGTCCATGAGAAGTCGTACAGGCACGCTTTCACAAAAAAATACGACGGTCATAAACTTTGCTCGAAGTCGCGCGCGAGTCGAGTTTCGATCGGTTTTTCGTGACCGTCTCGGAAATTCAAAATACTGGCCATTCATGATGTATTAGCCCATGGTAAGTCGTATGAGCATGATTTCACGAAAAAACGCGACGGTCATAAACTTTTCGCAGAGTCGAGATTCGAACGGTTTTTCGTGCACCGTCTCGGAAATTCAAAATACTGGTCTTTCCCGTCTTATTAGCCCATGAGAATTAGTACAAGCACGCTTTCGCAAAAAAATACGACAGTCATAAACTTTGCGCGAAGTCGCGCGCGAGTCGAGTTTCGATCGGTTTTTCATGCACCGTCTCGAAAATTCAAAATACTGGCCATTCACGATAAATTAGCCCATGGTAAGTCGTATGAGCATGGTTTCACGAAAAAACGTGACGGTCATAAACTTTGCGCAGAGTCGAGATTCGATCGGTTTTTCGTGCACCGTCTCGGAAATTCAAAATACTGGTCTTTCCCGTCTTATTAGCCCATGAGAAGTCGTACAAGCATGCTTTCGTAAAAAAATACGACGGTCAAAAACTTTGCGCGAAGTCGCGCGCGAGTCGAATTTCGATCGGTTTTTCGTGCACCGTCTCAGAAATTCAAAATACTTGTCTTTCCCATCTTATTAGCCCATGAGAAGTCGTACAGGCACGCTTTCGTAAAAACATACGACGGTCATAAACTTTGCTCGAAGTCGCGCGCGAGTCGAGTTTCGATCGGTTTTTCGTGACCGTCTCGGAAATTCAAAATACTAGCCATTCACGATGTCTTAGCCCATGGTAAGTCGTATGAGCATGATTTCATGAAAAAACGCGACGGTCATAAACTTTGCGCAGAGTCGAGATTCGATCGGTTTTTCGTTCACCGTCTCGGAAATTCAAAATATTGGTCTTTCCCGTCTTATTAGCCCATGAGAAGTCGCACAAGCATGCTTTCGTAAAAAAATACGACGGTCAAAAACTTTGCGCGAAGTCGCGCGCGAGTCGAATTTCGATCGGTTTTTCGTGCACCGTCTCGGAAATTCAAAATACTTGTCTTTCCCGTCTTATTAGCCCATGAGAAGTCGTCCAGGCACGCTTTCGCAAAAAAATACGACGGTCATAAACTTTGCGCGAAGTCGCGCGCGAGTCGAGTTTCGATCGGTTTTCGTGCACCATCTCGGAAATTCAAAATACTGGCCATTCACGATGTATTAGTCCATGGTAAGTCGTATGAGCATGGTTTCACGAGAAAACGCGACGGTCATAAACTTTGCGCAGAGTCGAGATTCGATCGGTTTTTCGTGCACCGTCTCGGAAATTCAAAATACTGGTCTTTCCCGTCTTATTAGCCCATGAGAAGTCGTACAGGCACGCTTTCGCAAAAAAATACGACGGTCATAAACTTTGCGCGAAGTCACGCGCGGGTCGAGTTTCGATCGGTTTTTCGTGCACCGTCTCGGAAATTCAAAATACTGGCCTTTCCCGTCTTATTTGCCCATGAGAAGTCGTACAAGCATGCTTTCGCAAAAAAATACGACGGTCAAAAACTTTGCGCGAAGTCGCGCTCGAGTCGAATTTCGATCGGTTTTTCGTGCACCGTCTCGGAAATTCAAAATACTGGTCTTTCCCGTCTTATTAGCCCATGAGAAGTCGTACAGGCACGCTTTCGCAAAAAAATACGACGGTCATAAACTTTGCGCGATGTCGCGTGCGAGTCGAGTTTCGATCGGTTTTTCGTGCACCGTCTCGGAAATTCAAAATACTGGCCATTCACGATGTATTAGTCCATGGTAAGTCGTATGAGCATGGTTTCACGAGAAAACGCGACGGTCATAAACTTTGCACAGAGTCGAGATTCGATCGGTTTTTCGTGCACCGTCTCGGAAATTCAAAATACTGGTCTTTCCCGTCTTATTAACCCATGACAAGTAGTACAAGCACGCTTTCGCAAAAAAATACGACGGTCATAAACTTTGCGCGAAGTCGCGCGCGAGTCGAGTTTTGATCGGTTTTTCGTGCACCGTCTCAGAAATTCAAAATACTGGCCATTCACGATGTATTAGCCCATGGTAAGTCGTATGAGCTTGGTTTCACGAAAAAACGCGACGGTCATAAACCTTGCGCAGAGTCGAGATTCGATCGGTTTTTCGTGCACCGTCTCGGAAATTCAAAATACTGGTCTTTCCCGTCTTATTAGCCCATGAGAAGTCGTACAAGCATGCTTTCGCAAAAAATACGACGGTCAAAAACTTTGCGCGAAGTCGCGCGCGAGTCGAATTTCGATCGGTTTTTCGTGCACCGTCTCAGAAATTCAAAATACTTGTCTTTCCCATCTTATATGCCCATGAGAAGTCGTACAGGCACGCTTTCGCAAAAAAATACGACGGTCATAAACTTTGCGCGAAGTCGCGCGCGAGTCGAGTTTCGATCGGTTTTTCGTGCACCGTCTCAGAAATTCAAAATACTGGCCATTCACGATGTATTAGCCCATGGTAAGTCGTATGAGCTTGGTTTCATGAAAAAACGCGACGGTCATAAACTTTGCGCAGAGTCGAGATTCGATCGGTTTTTCGTGCACCGTCTCGGAAATTCAAAATACTGGTCTTTCCCGTCTTATTAGCCCATTAGAAGTCGTACAGGGACGCTTTCGCAAAAAAATACGACGGTCATAAACTTTGCGCGAAGTCGCGCGCGAGTCGAGTTTCGATCGGTTTTTCGTGCACCGTCTCAGAAATTCAAAATACTGGCCATTCACGATGTATTAGTCCATGGTAGACTGTATGAGCATGGTTTCAGGAGAAAACGCGACGGTCATAAACTTTGCGCAGAGTCGAGATTCGATCGGTTTTTCGTGCACCGTCTCGGAAATTCAGAATACTGGTCTTTCCCGTCTTATTAGCCCATGAGAAGTCGTACAGGCACGCTTTCGCAAAAAAATACGACGGTCATAAATTTGCGCGAAGTCGCGCGCGAGTCGAGTTTCGATCGGTTTTTCGTGCACCGTCTCGGAAATTCAAAATACTGGCCATTCACGATGTATTAGTCCATGGTAAGTCGTATGAGCATGATTTCACCAGAAAACGCGACGGTCATAAACTTCGCACAGAGTCGAGATTCGATCGGTTTTTCGTGCACCGTCTCGGAAATTCAAAATACTGGTGTTTCCCGTCTTATTAGCCCATGAGAAGTCTTACAAGCATGGTTTCGCAAAAAAATACGACGGTCAAAAACTTTGCGCGAAGTCGCGCGCGAGTCGAATTTCGATCGGTTTTTCGTGCACCGTTTCGGAAATTCAAAATACTTGTCTTTCCCGTCTTATTAGCCCATGCGAAGTCGTACAGGCACGCTTTCGCAAAAAAATACGACGGTCATAAACTTTGCTCGAAGTCGCGCGCGAGTCGAGTTTCGATCGGTTTTTCGTGACCGTCTCGGAAATTCAAAATATTGGCCATTCACGATGTATTAGCCCATGGTAAGTCGTATGAGCATGATTTCACGAAAAAACGCGACGGTCATAAACTTTGCGCAGAGTCGAGATTCGATCGGTTTTTCGTGCACCGTCTCGGAAATTCAAAATACTTGTCTTTCCCGTCTTATTACCACATGAGAAGTAGTACAAGCACGCTTTCCCAAAAAAATACGACGGTCATAAACTTTACGCGAAGTAGCGCGCGAGTCGAGTTTCGATCGGTTTTTCGTGCACCGTCTCGAAAATTCAAAATACTGGCCATTCACGATGTATTAGCCCATGGTAAGTCGTATGAGCTTGGTTTCACGAAAAAACGCGACGGTCATAAACTTTGCGCAGAGTCGAGATTCGATCGGTTTTTCGTGCACCGTCTCGGAAATTCAAAATACTGGTCTTTCCCATCTTATTAGCCCATGAGAAGTCGTACAAGCATGGTTTCGCAAAAAAATACGACGGTCAAAAACTTTGCGCGAAGTCGCGCGCGAGTCGAATTTCGATCGGTTTTTCGTGCACCGTCTCGGAAATTCAAAATACTTGTCTTTCCCGTCTTATTAGCCCATGAGAAGTCGTACAGGCACGCTTTCGCAAAAAAATACGACGGTCATAAACTTTGCTCGAAGTCGCGCGCGAGTCGAGTTTCGATCGGTTTTTCGTGACCGTCTCGGAAATTCAAAATACTGGCCATTCACGATGTATTAGCCCATGGTAAGTCGTATGAGCATGATTTCACGAAAAAACGCGACGGTCATAAACTTTGCGCAGAGTCGAGATTCGATCGGTTTTTCGTGCACCGTCTCGGAAATTCAAAATACTTGTCTTTCCCGTCTTATTAGCCCATGAGAAGTAGTACAAGCACGCTTTCGCAAAAAAATACGACGGTCATAAACTTTGCGCGAAGTCGCGCGCGAGTCGAGTTTCGATCGGTTTTTCGTGCACCGTCTCGAAAATTCAAAATACTGGCCATTCACGATGTATTAGCCCATGGTAAGTCGTATGAGCATGGTTTCACGAAAAAACGCGACGGTCATAAACTTTGCGCAGAGTCGAGATTCGATCGGTTTATGTGGGTGCAAAGAGCAAAGTATATGTGGGTGCTTGCATTGACAATAAGGATCATATTGCTCAAACATTGGGAGTTGCTGAAGGAAATTTACCGGTTCCTTACTTGGGTCTCCCACTTATATCCACTGGAATCAACAAAGCCTCCTGTCAGCCTATCATACAAAAAATTAAGAACAGAATTTCCTCTTGGAAAAATAGGCTTCTTTCTAAAGCTGGACGACTTGAACTTATTCGATCTGTGTTGACCTCTTATTCTATTTATTGGTCTCATGCATTCCTTCTACCAGCCGGGCTTCTCCATGATATTGATAAATTACTTATGAACTTCTTTTGGAATGGCACAGATGGTAAGGCAATGCACATGGTGAATTGGGACAGCATTTGCAAACCGAAGGATGAAGGGGGGCTGAATCTTCGACATATTAGAGATTGGAATAAAGCTTGTATGGTAAAGCAATTATGGGATATTTTACAAAACAAGTCTTCCTTATGGTCACAATGGGTTTTTGCTAGGTACCTTACCAAGGAATCAATCTGGGAAGTATCTGCAAAAACATCTCATTCTGCTGCTTGGAAAGGAATTCTAAAGGCAAGGAGATGGCTATGTAACAATATTTCTTATGTGATTTCTTCTGGAACCAATATTAATATGTGGTATGATCCTTGGGTGAATGGGAAAAGCATATTTCAGATATTTGGTGATAGAGTACGACAGGATCTGGGGGCTCCCAAAGACTGGAAGGTTTCTGAATTCATTAACAATGGTACTTGGTGTCTTCCCAACCCTACCTCCCCTGACATGTTATTACTTTGGCCGACTATTAGGGCTATTACAATCAAGAACAACTCTTCAGATATGCTTATTTGGCTTCATGATAACGGTAAATTTAGTGCTACATCTGCATGGAACCAAATTAGACGACGAAACAACAAGTGGATCCAAAGTAGTTGGACATGGGATAGTCCATGCTCACAGCGACATTCCTTATGTACATGGCAGGCCCTTCTCGGCAAACTTCCTACGATGGACAATATGCAGCGAAGAGGTATTTATATTGTAAATCGGTGCTCTTTGTGTATGCAAAATGAAGAAAGTGTTGACCATCTCTACTTTGCTTGTGATTATTCATCTTTGATATGGAAGGAGATCTTGAAGCGATTTGATTTTCAAAGGCTACCACGGCCAAACTTGCATCATGAATTAGAAATGCTTATGCAAAGCTTCTCAAGAAAGGGGCCTCTTACACAACTAGCACGAATTATATTCAGATGTGCTATTTGGTGGATTTGGAAGGAGAGGTGTGGCAGAATTTTTGAGTGTCACAACATGAAGAAAGCTCAAATTCTGATAGAGATTCTTCAGGACTCACGATCATGTATGGAGCAAGAATTGAATACAGAGCACCTAACAAGAAGAGAGAAAGATATTTTCACAAGATTCAATTTTTCCATTCGTCAAGAATCACTCGAATAATGATGAAGATTGTAATTATATGGGGCAAAGCTTATATTTTGTGATGTATCCACAAGTAGTCCAGAACAGTCTAGCTATTGCATTTTATTATTTATTAACTTCCTTATGCTACTCTTGGAGATGAGTTTGATGAAGCGTGCTCATTTCACCTTCTTTAGGTGGGGTGCAATCTTCTCGACTACACTAAGAGACTTCAGGCTTTAGTCTATGGCTTGTGTAGACAAAGCTTCTTTGTACAAATCTTTTACAAAATACAATATCTTTACTTACCAAAAAAAAAAAAAAAAAAGAGATTCGATCGGTTTTTCGTGCACCGTCTCGGAAATTCAAAATACTGGTCTTTCCCGTCTTATTAGCCCATGAGAAGTCGTACAGGCACGCTTTCGCAAAAAAATACGACGGTCATAAACTTTGCGCGAAGTCGCGCGCGAGTCGAGTTTCGATCGGTTTTTCGTGCACTGTCTCGGAAATTTAAAATACTTGTCTTTCCCATCTTATTAGCCCATGAGAAGTCGTACAGGAACGCTTTCGCAAAAAAATACGATGGTCATAAACTTTGCGCGAAGTCGCGCGCGAGTCGAGTTTCGATTGGTTTTTCGTGCACAATCTCAGAAATTCAAAATACTGGCCATTCACGATGTATTAGCCCATGGTAAGTCGTATGAGCTTGGTTTCACGAAAAAACGCGACGGTCATAAATTTGCGCAGAGTCGAGATTCGATCGGTTTTTCGTGCACCGTCTCGGAAATTCAAAATACTGGACTTTCCCGTCTTATTAGCCCATGAGAAGTCGTACAGTCATGCTTTCGCAAAAAAATACGACGGTCATAAACTTTGCGCGAAGTCGCGCGCGAGTCGAGTTTCGATCGGTTTTTCGTGCACCGTCTCAGAAATTCAAAATACTGGCCATTCACGATGTATTAGTCCATGGTAAGTCGTATGAGCATGGTTTCATGAGAAAACGCGACGGTCATAAACTTTGCGCAGAGTCGAGATTCGATCGGTTTTTCGTGCACCGTCTCGGAAATTCAAAATACTGGTCTTTCCTGTCTTATTAGCCCATGAGAAGTCGTACAGGCACGCTTTCGCAAAAAAATACGACGGTCATAAACTTTGCGCGAAGTCGCGCGCGAGTCGAGTTTCGATCGGTTTTTCGTGCACCGTCTCGGAAATTCAAAATACTGGCCATTCACGATGTATTAGTCCATGGTAAGTCGTATAAGCATGGTTTCACGAAAAAACGCGACGGTCATAAACTTTGCGCAGAGTCGAGATTCGATCGGTTTTTCGTGCACCGTCTCGGAAATTCAAAATACTTGTCTTTCCCATCTTATTAGCCCATGAGAAGTCGTACAGGCACGCTTTCGCAAAAAAATACGACGGTCATAAACTTTGCTCGAAGTCGCGCGCGAGTCGAGTTTCGATCGGTTTTTCGTGCACCATCTCAGAAATTCAAAATACTGGCCATTCATGATGTATTAGCCCATGGTAAGTCGTATGAGCTTGGTTTCACGAAAAAACGCGACGGTCATAAACTTTGCGCAGAGTCGGGATTCGATCGGTTTTTCGTGCACCGTCTCGGAAATTCAAAATACTGGTCTTTCCCGTCTTATTAGCCCATGAGAAGTCGTACAAGCATGCTTTCGTAAAAAAATACGACGGTCAAAAACTTTGCGCGAAGTCGCGCGCGAGTCGAATTTCGATCGGTTTTTCGTGCATCGGCTCAGAAATTCAAAATACTTGTCTTTCCCATCTTATTAGCCCATGAGAAGTCGTACAGGCACGCTTTCGCAAAAAAATACGACGGTCATAAACTTTGCTCGAAGTAGCGCGCGAGTCGAGTTTCGATCGGTTTTTCGTGACCGTCTCGGAAATTCAAAATACTAGCCATTCATGATGTCTTAGCCCATGGTAAGTCGTATGAGCATGATTTCATGAAAAAACGCGACGGTCATAAACTTTGCGCAGAGTCGAGATTCGATCGGTTTTTCATGCACCGTCTCGGAAATTCAAAATACTGGTCTTTCCCGTCTTATTAGCCCATGAGAAGTCGTACAAGCATGCTTTCGTAAAAAAATACGACGGTCAAAAACTTTGCGCGAAGTCGCGCGCGAGTCGAATTTCGATCGGTTTTTCGTGCACCGTCTCGGAAATTCAAAATACTTGTCTTTCCCGTCTTATTAGCCCATGAGAAGTCGTACAGGCACGCTTTCGCAAAAAAATACGACGGTCATAAACTTTGCGTGAAGTCGCGCGCGAGTCGAGTTTCGATCGGTTTTTCGTGCACCATCTCGGAAATTCAAAATACTGGCCATTCACGATGTATTAGTCCATGGTAAGTCGTATGAGCATGGTTTCACGAGAAAACGCGACGGTCATAAACTTTGCGCAGAGTCGAGATTCGATCGGTTTTTCGTGCACCGTCTCGGAAATTCAAAATACTGGTCTTTCCCGTTTTATTAGCCCATGAGAAGTCGTACAGGCACGCTTTCGCAAAAAAATACGACGGTCATAAACTTTGCGCGAAGTCACGCGCGTGTCGAGTTTCGATCGGTTTTTCGTGCACCGTCTCGGAAATTCAAAATACTGGTCTTTCCCGTCTTATTTGCCCATGAGAAGTCGTACAAGCATGCTTTCGCAAAAAAATACGACGGTCAAAAACTTTGCGCGAAGTCGCGCGCGAGTCGAATTTCGATCGGTTTTTCGTGCACCGTCTCGGAAATTCAAAATACTGGTCTTTCCCGTCTTATTAGCCCATGAGAAGTCGTACAGGCACGCTTTCGCAAAAAAATACGACGGTCATAAACTTTGCGCGAAGTCGCGCGCGAGTCGAGTTTCGATCGGTTTTTCGTGCACCGTCTCGGAAATTCAAAATACTGGCCATTCATGATGTATTAGTCCATGGTAAGTCGTATGAGCATGGTTTCACGAGAAAACTCGACGGTCATAAACTTTGCACAGAGTCGAGATTCGATCGGTTTTTCGTGCACCGTCTCGGAAATTCAAAATACTGGTCTTTCCCGTCTTATTAACCCATGACAAGTAGTACAAGCACGCTTTCGCAAAAAAATACGACGGTCATAAACTTTGCACGAAGTCGCGCGCGAGTCGAGTTTCGATCGGTTTTTCGTGCACCGTCTCAGAAATTCAAAATACTGGCCATTCACGATGTATTAGCCCATGGTAAGTCGTATGAGCTTGGTTTCACGAAAAAACGCGACGGTCATAAACCTTGCGCAGAGTCGAGATTCGATCGGTTTTTCGTGCACCGTCTCGGAAATTCAAAATACTGGTCTTTCCGGTCTTATTAGCCCATGAGAAGTCGTACAAGCATGCTTTCGCAAAAAAATACGACGGTCAAAAACTTTGCGCGAAGTCGCGCGCGAGTCGAATTTCGATCGGTTTTTCGTGCACCGTCTCGGAAATTCAAAATACTTATCTTTCCCGTCTTATTAGCCCATGAGAAGTCGTACAGGCACGCTTTCGCAAAAAAATACGACGGTCATAAACTTTGCTCGAAGTCGCGCGCGAGTCGAGTTTCGATCGGTTTTTCGTGACCGTCTCGGAAATTCAAAATACTGGCCATTCATGATGTATTAGCCCATGGTAAGTCGTATGAGCATGATTTCACGAAAAAACGTGACGGTCATAAACTTTGCGCAGAGTCGAGATTCGATCGGTTTTTCGTGCACCGTCTCGGAAATTCAAAATACTTGTCTTTCCCGTCTTATTAGCCCATGAGAAGTAGTACAAGCACGCTTTCGCAAAAAAATACGACGGTCATAAACTTTGCGCGAAGTAGCGCGCGAGTCGAGTTTCGATCGGTTTTCGTGCACCGTCTCGAAAATTCTTAAAGAAATGAATTGCACTTTTATTTCTTTAGTGCCTAAAAATGATGGAGCCGATTCATTGGAGAACTACCGTCCTATTTCACTGTGCAACTTTATTTATAAGGTTATCTCTAAGTTGCTGGCAGATAGACTACAAAAGGTCATGAATAAGGTCATTAGTCCTAATCAGGCTGCTTTTCTTAAAGGGAGGAGTATCCATCATAATGTCCTGCTTGCTAATGATTTGGTTAAGGATCTACATTCTAAAACAAGAGGAAAAAAGATCTGTTTTAAAGCTGATTTACGAAAGGCCTTTGACTCAGTCAATAGGAATTTTATTTACATGATGCTCCATAATATGGGCTTCCCTCAGCACTGGGTTAAATGGATTCAATGTTGCTTGGAAACTCCAAAATTTTCAATTCTCTTTAATGGTTCACCTATTGGCTTCTTTGGGAGTAAGAATGGCATTCGGCAAGGCGATCCACTATCTCCTTATCTTTTTACCATTGCAATGGAAGGGCTCAGTTGTATGTTAGAAGAGGCTGTTTCCAATGGCAAAATTAAGGTACCACATTATGGTTCTGTTTATATCTCTCACATAACATTTGCCGACGACCTTATTATCTTCCTTCGAGATGATCCAGTTTCTGTGAGTAATCTGGCAGATATTCTTAATGAATTTGGTAAAGTTTCTGGTCTTAAGCTAAACCATGCAAAGAGCAAAGTATATGTGGGTGCTTGCATTGACAATAAGGATCATATTGCTCAAACATTGGGAGTTGTTGAAGGAAATTTACCGGTTCCTTACTTGGGTCTCCCACTTATATCCACTGGAATCAACAAAGCCTCATGTCAGCCTATTATACAAAAAATTAAGAACAGAATTTCCTCTTGGAAAAATAGGCTTCTTTCTAAAGCTGGACGACTTGAACTTATTCGATCCGTGTTGATCTCTTATTCTATTTATTGGTCTCATGCATTCCTTCTACCTGCCGGGCTTCTCCATGATATTGATAAATTACTTATGAACTTCTTTTGGAATGGCACAGATGGTAAGGCAATGCACATGGTGAATTGGGACAGCATTTGCAAACCGAAGGATGAAGGGGGGCTGAATCTTCGACATATTAGAGATTGGAATAAAGCTTGTATGGTAAAGCAATTATGGGTTTTTGCTAGGTACCTAACTAAGGAATCAATCTGGGAAACATCTGCAAAAACATCTCATTCTTCTGCTTGGAAAGGAATTCTGAAGGCAAGGCGATGGCTACGTAACAATATTTCTTATGTGATTTCTTATGGAACCAATATTAATATGTGGTATGATCCTTGGGTGAATGGGAAAAGTATATTTCAGATATTTGGTGATAGAGTACGATAGGATCTGGGGGCTCCCAAAGACTGGAAGGTTTCTGAATTCATTAACAATGGTACTTGGTGTCTTCCCAACCCTACCTCCCCTGACATGTTATTACTTTGGCCGACTATTAGGGCTATTCCAATCATGAACAACTCTTCAGATATGCTTATTTGGCTTCATGATAACGGTAAATTTAGTGCTACATCTGCATGGAACCAAATTAGACGACGAAACAACAAGTGGATCCAAAGTAGTTGGACATGGGATAGTCCATGCTCACAGCGACATTCCTTATGTACATTGCAGGCCCTTCTCGGCAAACTTCCTACGATGGACAATATGCAGCGAAGAGGTATTTATACTGTAAATCGGTGCACTTTTTTTTTTTTTTTTTTTTTTGGTAAGTAAATATTAAATCGGTGCTCTTTGTGTATGCAAAATGAAGAAAGTGTTGACTATCTCTACTTTGCTTGTGATTATTCATCTTGGATATGGAAGGAGATCTTGAAGCGATTTGATTTTCAAAGGCTACCACGGCCAAACCTGCATCATGAATTAGAAATGCTTATGCAAAGCTTCTCAAGAAAGGGGCCTCTTACACAACTAGCAAGAATTATATTCAGATGTGCTATATGGTGGTTTTGGAAGGAGAGGTGTGGCAGAATTTTTGAGTGTCACAACATGAACAAAGCTCAAATTCTGATAGAGATTCTTCAGGACTCACGATCATTTATGGAGCAAGAATTGAATACAGAGCACCTAACAAGAAGAGAGAAAGATATTTTCACAAGATTCAATTTTTCCATTCGTCAAGAATCACTCGAATAATGATGAAGATTGTAATGTATTATATGGGGCAAAGCTTATATTTTGTGATGTATCCACAAGTAGTCCAGAACAGTCTAGCTATTGCATTTTATTATTTATTAACTTCCTTATGCTACTCTTGGAGATGAGTTTGATGAAGCGTGCCCATTTCACCTTCTTTAGGTGGGGTGCAATCTTCTCGACTACACTAAGAGACTTCTGGCTTGTGTAGACAAAACATCTTTGTACAAATCTTTTACAAAATACATTATCTTTACTTACCAAAAAAGGTAAGTCGTATGAGCATGGTTTCAGGAGAAACGCGACGGTCATAAACTTTGCGCAGAGTCGAGATTCGATCGGTTTTTCGTGCACCGTCTCGGAAATTCAAAATACTGGTGTTTCCCGTCTTATTAGCCCATGAGAAGTCGTACAGGCACGCTTTCGCAAAAAAATACGACGGTCATAAACTTTGCGCGAAGTCGCGCGCGAGTCGAGTTTCGATCGGTTTTTCATGCACCGTCTCGGAAATTCAAAATACTGGCCATTCACGATGTATTAGTCCATGGTAAGTCGTATGAGCATGGTTTCACGAGAAAACGCGACGGTCATAAACTTTGCGCAGAGTCGAGATTCGATCGGTTTTTCGTGCACCGTCTCGGAAATTCAAAATACTGGTCTTTCCCGTCTTATTAGCCCATGAGAAGTCGTACAAGCATGCTTTCGCAAAAAAATACGACGGTCAAAAACTTTGCGCGAAGTCGCGCACGATTCGAATTTCGATTGATTTTTCGTGCACCGTCTCGGAAATTCAAAATACTTGTCTTTCCCGTCTTATTAGCCCATGAGAAGTCGTACAGGCACGCTTTCGCAAAAAAATACGACGGTCATAAACTTTGCTCGAAGTCGCGCGTGAGTCGAGTTTCGATCGGTTTTTCGTGACCGTCTCGGAAATTCAAAATACTGGCCATTCACGATGTATTAGCCCATGGTAAGTCGTATGAGCATGATTTCACGAAAAAACGCGATGGTCATAAACTTTGCGCAGAGTCGAGATTCGATCGGTTTTTCGTGCACCGTCTCGGAAATTCAAAATACTGGTCTTTCCCGTCTTATTAGCCCATGAGAAGTAGTACAAGCACGCTTTCGCAAAAAAATACGACGGTCATAAACTTTGCGCGAAGTCGCGCGCGAGTCAAGTTTCGATCGATTTTTCGTGCACCGTCTCGAAAATTCAAAATACTGGCCATTCACGATGTATTAGCCCATGGTAAGTCGTATGAGCATGGTTTCACGAAAAAACGCGACGGTCATAAACTTTGCGCAGAGTCGAGATTCGATCGGTTTTTCGTGCACCGTCTCGGAAATTCAAAATACTGGTCTTTCCCGTCTTATTAGCCCATGAGAAGTCGTACAGGCACGCTTTCGCAAAAAAATACGACGGTCATAAACTTTGCGCGAATTCGCGCGCGAGTCGAGTTTCGATCGTTTTTCGTGCACCGTCTCGGAAATTCAAAATACTGGCCATTCACGATGTATTAGTCCATGGTAGTCATATGAGCATGGTTTCACGAGAAAACGCGACGGTCATAAACTTTGCGCAGAGTCGAGATTCGATCGGTTTTTCGTGCACCGTCTCAGAAATTCAAAATACTGGTCTTTCCCGTCTTATTAGCCCATGAGAAGTCGTACAAGCATGGTTTCGCAAAAAAATACGACGGTCAAAAACTTTGCGCGAAGTCGCGCGCGAGTCGAATTTCGATCGGTTTTTCGTGCACCGTCTCGGAAATTCAAAATACTTGTCTTTCCCGTCTTATTAGCCCATGAGAAGTCGTACAGGCACGCTTTCGCAAAAAAATACGACGGTCATAAACTTTGCTCGAAGTCGCGCGCGAGTCGAGTTTCGATCGGTTTTTCGTGACCGTCTCGGAAATTCAAAATACTGGCCATTCACGATGTATTAGCCCATGGTAAGACGTATGAGCATGATTTCACGAAAAAACGCGACGGTCATAAACTTTGCGCAGAGTCGAGATTCGATCGATTTTTCGTGCACCGTCTCGGAAATTCAAAATACTGGCCATTCACAATGTATTAGCCCATGGTAAGTTATGTGAGCATGGTTTCACGAAAAAATGCGATTGTCATAAACTTTGCACAGAATCGAGTTTCTATCGGTTTTTCGTGTACCGTCTCGGAAATTCAAAATACTGGTCTTTCCCGTCTTATTAGCCCATGGGAAGTCGTACAAGCATGCTTTCGCAAAAAAATACGACGGTCATAAACTTTGCGCGAAGTCGCGCGTGAGTCGAGTTTCGATCGGTTTTTCGTGCACCGTCTCGGAAATTCAAAATACTGGCCATTCACGATGTATTAGTCCATGGTAAGTCGTATGAGCATGGTTTCACGAAAAAACGCAACGGTCATAAACTTTGCGCAGAGTCGAGATTCGATCGGTTTTTCGTGCACCGTCTCGGAAATTCAAAATACTGGTCTTTCCCGTCTTATTAGCCCATGAGAAGTCGTACAGGCACGCTTTCGCAAAAAAAATACGACGGTCATAAAATTTGCGCGAAGTCCCGCGCGAGTCGAGTTTCGATCGGTTTTTCGTGCACCGTCTCGGAAATTCAAAATACTTGTCTTTCCCGTCTTATTAGTCCATGAGAAGTCGTACAGGCACGCTTTCACAAAAAAATACGACGGTCATAAACTTTGCTCGAAGTCGCGCGCGAGTCGAGTTTCGATCGGTTTTTCGTGATCGTCTCGGAAATTCAAAATACTGGCCATTCACGATGTATTAGCCCATGGTAAGTCGTATGAGCATGATTTCACGAAAAAACGCGACGGTCATAAACTTTGCGCAGAGTCGAGATTCGAACGGTTTTTCGTGCACCGTCTCGGAAATTCAAAATACTGGTCTTTCCCGTCTTATTAGCCCATGAGAAGTAGTACAAGCATGCTTTCGCAAAAAAATACGACAGTCAAAAACTTTGCGCGAAGTCGCGCGCGAGTCGAGTTTCGATCGGTTTTTCGTGCACCGTCTCGAAAATTCAAAATACTGGCCATTCACGATAAATTAGCCCATGGTAAGTCGTATGAGCATGGTTTCACGAAAAAACGTGACGGTCATAAACTTTGCGCAGAGTCGAGATTCGATCGGTTTTTCGTGCACCGTCTCGGAAATTCAAAATACTGGTCTTTCCCGTCTTATTAGCCCATGAGAAGTCGTACAAGCATGCTTTCGCAAAAAAATACGACGGTCAAAAACTTTGCGCGAAGTCGCGCGCGAGTCGAATTTCGATCGGTTTTTCGTGCACCGTCTCAGAAATTCAAAATACTTGTCTTTCCCATCTTATTAGCCCATGAGAAGTCGTACAGGCACGCTTTCGCAAAAAAATACGACGGTCATAAACTTTGCTCGAAGTCGCGCGCGAGTCGAGTTTCGATCGGTTTTTCGTGACCGTCTCGGAAATTCAAAATACTAGCCATTCACGATGTCTTAGCCCATGGTAAGTCGTATGAGCATGATTTCACGAAAAAACGCGACGGTCATAAACTTTGCGTAGAGTCGAGATTCGATCGGTTTTTCGTGCACCGTCTCGGAAATTCAAAATACTGGTCTTTCCCGTCTTATTAGCCCATGAGAAGTCGTACAGGCACGCTTTCGCAAAAAAAATACGACGGTCATAAACTTTGCGCGAAGTCCCGCGCGAGTCGAGTTTCGATCGGTTTTTCGTGCACCGTCTCGGAAATTCAAAATACTTGTCTTTCCCGTCTTATTAGTCCATGAGAAGTCGTACAGGCACGCTTTCACAAAAAAATACGACGGTCATAAACTTTGCTCGAAGTCGCGCGCGAGTCGAGTTTCGATCGGTTTTTCGTGACCGTCTCGGAAATTCAAAATACTGGCCATTCACGATGTATTAGCCCATGGTAAGTCGTATGAGCATGATTTCACGAAAAAACGCGACGGTCATAAACTTTGCGCAGAGTCGAGATTCGAACGGTTTTTCGTGCACCGTCTCGGAAATTCAAAATACTGGTCTTTCCCGTCTTATTAGCCCATGAGAAGTAGTACAAGCATGCTTTCGCAAAAAAATACGACAGTCATAAACTTTGCGCGAAGTCGCGCGCGAGTCGAGTTTCGATCGGTTTTTCGTGCACCGTCTCGAAAATTCAAAATACTGGCCATTCACGATAAATTAGCCCATGGTAAGTCGTATGAGCATGGTTTCACGAAAAAACGTGACGGTCATAAACTTTGCGCAGAGTCGAGATTCGATCGGTTTTTCGTGCACCGTTTCGGAAATTCAAAATACTGGTCTTTCCTGTCTTATTAGCCCATGAGAAGTCGTACAAGCATGCTTTCGCAAAAAAATACGACGGTCAAAAACTTTGCGCGAAGTCGCGCGCGAGTCGAATTTCGATCGGTTTTTCGTGCACCGTCTCAGAAATTCAAAATACTTGTCTTTCCCATCTTATTAGCCCATGAGAAGTCGTACAGGCACGCTTTCGCAAAAAAATACGACGGTCATAAACTTTGCTCGAAGTCGCGCGCGAGTCGAGTTTCGATCGGTTTTTCGTGACCGTCTCGGAAATTCAAAATACTAGCCATTCACGATGTCTTAGCCCATGGTAAGTCGTATGAGCATGATTTCACGAAAAAACGCGACGGTCATAAACTTTGCGCAGAGTCGAGATTCGATCGGTTTTTCGTGCACCGTCTCGGAAATTCAAAATACTTGTCTTTCCCGTCTTATTAGCCCATGACAAGTAGTACAAGCACGCTTTCGCAAAAAAATACGACGGTCATAAACTTTGCGCGAAGTCGCGCGCGAGTCGAGTTTCGATCGGTTTTTCGTGCACCGTCTCAGAAATTCAAAATACTGGCCATTCACGATGTATTAGCCCATGGTAAGTCGTATGAGCTTGGTTTCATGAAAAAACGCGACGGTCATAAACTTTGCGCAGAGTCGAGATTCGATCGGTTTTTCGTGCACCGTCTCGGAAATTCAAAATACTGGTCTTTCCCGTCTTATTAGCCCATGAGAAGTCGTACAAGCATGCTTTCGCAAAAAAATACGACGGTCAAAAACTTTGCGCGAAGTCGCGCGCGAGTCGAATTTCGATCGGTTTTTCGTGCACCGTCTCAGAAATTCAAAATACTTGTCTTTCCCATCTTATTAGCCCATGAGAAGTCGTACAGGCACGCTTTCGCAAAAAAATACGACGGTCATAAACTTTGCGCGAAGTCGCGCGCGAGTCGAGTTTCGATCGGTTTTTCGTGCACCGTCTCAGAAATTCAAAATACTGGCCATTCACGATGTATTAGCCCATGGTAAGTCGTATGAGCTTGGTTTCATGAAAAAACGCGACGGTCATAAACTTTGCGCAGAGTCGAGATTCGATCGGTTTTTCGTGCACCGTCTCGGAAATTCAAAATACTGGTCTTTCCCGTCTTATTAGCCCATTAGAAGTCGTACAGGCACGCTTTCGCAAAAAAATACGACGGTCATAAACTTTGCGCGAAGTCGCGCGCGAGTCGAGTTTCGATCGGTTTTTCGTGCACCGTCTCAGAAATTCAAAATACTGGCCATTCACGATGTATTAGTCCATGGTAGACTGTATGAGCATGGTT
The DNA here is from genome assembly GCA_029747655.1 of Ensete ventricosum. Classification (NCBI taxonomy): domain Eukaryota; kingdom Viridiplantae; phylum Streptophyta; class Magnoliopsida; order Zingiberales; family Musaceae; genus Ensete; species Ensete ventricosum. The sequence continues at coordinate 25,341,083 of JAQQAF010000004.1, read as the reverse complement.
TCAGGAGAAAACGCGACGGTCATAAACTTTGCGCAGAGTCGAGATTCGATCGGTTTTTCGTGCACCGTCTCGGAAATTCAAAATACTGGTTTTTCCCGTCTTATTAGCCCATGAGAAGTCGTACAGGCACGCTTTCGCAAAAAAATACGACGGTCATAAACTTTGCGCGAAGTCGCGCGCGAGTCGAATTTCGATCGGTTTTTCGTGCACCGTCTCGGAAATTCAAAATACTGGCCATTCACGATGTATTAGTCCATGGTAAGTCGTATGAGCATGATTTCACGAGAAAACGCGACGGTCATAAACTTTGCGCAGAGTCGAGATTCGATCGGTTTTACTTACCAAAAAAAAAAAGAGATTCGATCGGTTTTTCGTGCACCGTCTCGGAAATTCAAAATACTGGTCTTTCCCATCTTATTAGCCCATGAGAAGTCGTACAGGCACGCTTTCGCAAAAAAATACGACGGTCATAAACTTTGCGCGAAGTCGCGCGCGAGTCGAGTTTCGATCGGTTTTTCGTGCACCGTCTCGGAAATTCAAAATACCTGTCTTTCCCGTCTTATTAGCCCATGAGAAGTCGTACATGCACGCTTTCGCAAAAAAATACGATGGTTATAAACTTTGCGCGAAGTATTTTTTTTTTTGTAAGTAAAGATAATGTATTTTGTAAAAGATTTGTACAAAGAAGCTTTGTCTACACAAGCCATAGACTAAAGCCTGAAGTCTCTTAGTGTAGTCGAGAAGATTGCACCCCACCTAAAGAAGGTGAAATGGGCACGCTTCATCAAACTCATCTCCAAGAGCAGCATAAGGAAGTTAATAAATAATAAAATGCAATAGCTAGACTGTTCTGGACTACTTGTGGATACATCACAAACTTTGCGCGAAGTCGCGCGCGAGTCGAGTTTCGATTGGTTTTTCGTGCACCGTTTCAGAAATTCAAAATACTGGCCATTCACGATGTATTAGCCCATGGTAAGTCGTATGAGCTTGGTTTCACGAAAAAACGCAACGGTAATAAACTTTGCGCAGAGTCGAGATTCGATCGATTTTTCGTGCACCGTCTCGGAAATTCAAAATACTGGTCTTTCCCGTCTTATTAGCCCATGAGAAGTCGTACTGGCACGCTTTCGCAAAAAAATACGACGGTCAAACTTTGCGCGAAGTCACGCGCGAGTCGAGTTTCGATCGGTTTTTCGTGCACCGTCTCAGAAATTCAAAATACTGGCCAATCACGATGTATTAGTCCATGGTAAGTCGTATGAGCATGGTTTCAGGAGAAAACGCGACGGTCATAAACTTTGCGCAGAGTCGAGATTCGATCGGTTTTTCGTGCACCGTCTCGGAAATTCAAAATACTGGTCTTTCCCGTCTTATTAGCCCATGAGAAGTCGTACAGGCACGCTTTCGCAAAAAAATACGACGGTCATAAACTTTGCGCGAAGTCGCGCGCGGGTCGAGTTTCGATCGGTTTTTCGTGCACCGTCTCGGAAATTCAAAATACTGGCCATTCACGATGTATTAGTCCATGGTAAGTCGTATGAGCATGGTTTCACGAGAAAACGCGACGGTCATAAACTTTGCGCAGATTCGAGATTCGATCGGTTTTTCGTGCACCGTCTCGGAAATTCAAAATACTAGTCTTTCCCGTCTTATTAGCCCATGAGAAGTCGTACAGGCACGCTTTCGCAAAAAAATACGACGGTCATAAACTTTGCGCGAAGTTGCGCGCGAGTCGAGTTTCGATCGGTTTTTCGTGCACCGTCTCAGAAATTCAAAATACTGGCCATTCACGATGTATTAGTCCATGGTAAGTCGTATGAGCATGGTTTCAGGAAAAAACGCGACGGTCATAAACTTTGCGCAGAGTCGAGATTCGATCGGTTTTTCGTGCACCGTCTCGGAAATTCACAATACTGGCCATTCACGATGTATTAGTCCATGGTAAGTCGTATGAGCATGGTTTCACGAGAAAACGCGACGGTCATAAACTTTGAGCAGATTCGAGATTCGATCGGTTTTTCGTGCACCGTCTCGGAAATTCAAAATACTAGTCTTTCCCGTCTTATTAGCCCATGAGAAGTCGTACAGGCACGCTTTCGCAAAAAAATACGACGGTCATAAACTTTGCGCGAAGTCGCGCGCGAGTCGAGTTTCGATCGGTTTTTCGTGCACCGTCTCAGAAATTCAAAATACTGGCCATTCACGATGTATTAGTCCATGGTAAGTCGTATGAGCATGGTTTCAGGAAAAAACGCGACGGTCATAAACTTTGCGCAGAGTCGAGATTCGATCGGTTTTTCGTGCACCGTCTCGGAAATTCAAAATACTGGTCTTTCCCGTCTTATTAGCCCATGAGAAGTCGTACAGGCACGCTTTCACAAAAAAATACGACGGTCATAAACTTTGTGCGAAGTCGCGCGCGAGTCGAGTTTCGATCGGTTTTTCGTGCACCATCTCGGAAATTCAAAATACTGGCCATTCACGATGTATTAGTCCATGGTAAGTCGTATGAGCATGGTTTCACGAGAAAACGCGACGGTCATAAACTTTGCGCAGAGTCGAGATTCGATCGGGTTTCCGTGCACCGTCTCGGAAATTCAAAATACTGGTCTTTCCCGTCTTATTAGCCCATGAGAAGTCGTACAGGCACGCTTTCGCAAAAAAATACGACGGTCATAAACTTTGCGCGAAGTCGCGCGCGAGTCGAGTTTCGATCGGTTTTTCGTGCACCGTCTCGGAAATTCAAAATACCTGTCTTTCCCGTCTTATTAGCCCATGAGAAGTCGTACAGGCACGCTTTCACAAAAAAATACGATGGTTATAAACTTTGCGCGAAGTCGCGCGCGAGTCGAGTTTCGATTGGTTTTTCGTGCACCGTTTCAGAAATTCAAAATACTGGCCATTCACGATGTATTAGCCCATGGTAAGTCGTATGAGCTTGGTTTCACGAAAAAACGCGACGGTAATAAACTTTGCGCAGAGTCGAGATTCGATCGGTTTTTCGTGTACCGTCTCGGAAATTCAAAATACTGGTCTTTCCCGTCTTATTAGCCCATGAGAAGTCGTACTGGCACGCTTTCGCAAAAAAATACGACGGTCATAAACTTTGCGCGAAGTCGCGCGCGAGTCGAGTTTCGATCAGTTTTTCGTGCACCGTCTCAGAAATTCAAAATAATGGCCAATCACGATGTATTAGTCCATGGTAAGTCGTATGAGCATGGTTTCAGGAGAAAACGCGATGGTCATAAACTTTGCGCAGAGTCGAGATTCGATCGGTTTTTCGTGCACCGTCTCGGAAATTCAAAATACTGGTCTTTCCCGTCTTATTAGCCCATGAGAAGTCGTACAGGCACGCTTTCGCAAAAAAATACGACGGTCATAAACTTTGCGCGAAGTCGCGTGTGGGTCGAGTTTCGATCGGTTTTTTCGTGCACCGTCTCGGAAATTCAAAATACTGGCCATTCACGATGTATTAGTCCATGGTAAGTCGTATGAGCATGGTTTCACGAGAAAAAGTGACGGTCATAAACTTTGCGCAGATTCGAGATTCGATCGGTTTTTCGTGCACCGTCTCGGAAATTCAAAATACTAGTCTTTCCCGTCTTATTAGCCCATGAGAAGTCGTACAGGCACGCTTTCGCAAAAAAATACGACGGTCATAAACTTTGCGCGAAGTTGCGCGCGAGTCAAGTTTCGATCGGTTTTTCGTGCACCGTCTCAGAAATTCAAAATACTGGCCATTCACGATGTATTAGTCCATGGTAAGTCGTATGAGCATGGTTTCAGGAAAAAATGCGACGTTCATAAACTTTGCGCAGAGTCGAGATTCGATCGGTTTTTCGTGCACCGTCTCGGAAATTCACAATACTGGCCATTCACGATGTATTAGTCCATGGTAAGTCGTATGAGCATGGTTTCACGAGAAAACGCGACGGTCATAAACTTTGAGCAGATTCGAGATTCGATCGGTTTTTCGTGCACCGTCTCGGAAATTCAAAATACTAGTCTTTCCCGTCTTATTAGCCCATGAGAAGTCGTACAGGCATGCTTTCGCAAAAAAATACGACGGTCATAAACTTTGCGCGAAGTCGCGCGCGAGTCGAGTTTCGATCGGTTTTTCGTGCACCGTCTCAGAAATTCAAAATACTGGCCATTCACGATGTATTAGCCCATGGTAAGTCGTATGAGCTTGGTTTCACGAAAAAACGCGACGGTCATAAACTTTGCACAGAGTCGAGATTCGATCGGTTTTTCGTGCACCGTCTCGGAAATTCAAAATACTGGTCTTTCCCGTCTTATTAGCCCATGAGAAGTCGTACAGGCACGCTTTCGCAAAAAAATACGACGGTCATAAACTTTGCGCGAAGTCGCGCGCGAGTCGAGTTTCGATCGGTTTTTCGTGCACCGTCTCAGAAATTCAAAATACTGGCCATTCACGATGTATTAGTCCATGGTAAGTCGTATGAGCATGGTTTCAGGAAAAAAATCGACGGTCATAAACTTTGCGCAGAGTCGAGATTCGATCGGTTTTTCGTGCACCGTCTCGGAAATTCAAAATACTGGTCTTTCCCGTCTTATTAGCCCATGAGAAGTCGTACAGGCACGCTTTCACAAAAAAATACGACGGTCATAAACTTTGCGCGAAGTCGCGCGCGAGTCGAGTTTCGATCGGTTTTTCGTGCACCGTCTCGGAAATTCAAAATACTGGCCATTCACGATGTATTAGTCCATGGTAAGTCGTATGAGCATGGTTTCACGAGAAAACGCGACGGTCATAAACTTTGCGCAGAGTCGAGATTCGATCGGTTTTTCGTGCACCGTCTCGGAAATTCAAAATACTGGTCTTTCCCGTCTTATTTGCCCATGAGAAGTCGTACAAGCATGCTTTCGCAAAAAAATACGACGGTCATAAACTTTGCGCGAAGTCGCGCGCGAGTCGAGTTTCGATCGGTTTTTCGTGCACCGTCTCGAAAATTCAAAATACTTGTCTTTCCCGTCTTATTAGCCCATGAGAAGTCGTACAGGCACGCTTTCGCAAAAAAATACGACGGTCATAAACTTTACGCGAAGTCGCGCGCGAGTCGAGTTTCGATCGGTTTTTCGTGCACCGTCCTGGAAATTCAAAATACTGGCCATTCACGATGTATTAGTCCATGGTAAGTCGTATGAGCATGGTTTCAGGAAAAAACGCGACGGTCATAAACTTTGCGCAGAGTCGAGATTCGATCTGTTTTTCGTGCACAGTCTCGGAAATTCACAATACTGGCCATTCACGATGTATTAGTCCATGGTAAGTCGTATGAGCATGGTTTCACGAGGAAACGCAACGGTCATAAACTTTGAGCAGATTCGAGATTCGATCAGTTTTTCGTGCACCGTCTCCGAAATTCAAAATACTGGTCTTTCCCGTCTTATTAGCCCATGAGAAGTCGTACAGGCACGCTTTCGCAAAAAAATACGACCGTCATAAACTTTGCGCGAAGTCGCGCGCGAGTCGAGTTTCGATCGGTTTTTCGTGCACCGTCTCAGAAATTCAAAATACTGGCCATTCACGATGTATTAGCCCATGGTAAGTCGTATGAGCTTGGTTTCACGAAAAAACGCGACGGTCATAAACTTTGCACAGAGTCGAGATTCGATCGGTTTTTCGTGCACCGTCTCGAAAATTCACAATACTGGCCATTCACGATGTATTAGTCCATGGTAAGTCGTATGAGCATGGTTTCACGAGAAAACGCGACGGTCATAAACTTTGCGCAGAGTCGAGATTCGATCGGTTTTTCTTGCACCGTCTCGGAAATTCAAAATACTGGTCTTTCCCGTCTTATTAGCCCATGAGAAGTCGTACTGGCACGCTTTCGCAAAAAAATACGACGGTCATAAACTTTGCGCGAAGTCGCGCGCGAGTCGAGTTTCGATCGGTTTTTTCGTGCACCGTCTCAGAAATTCAAAATACTGGCCAATCACGATGTATTTGTCCATGGTAAGTCGTATGAGCATGGTTTCACGAGAAAACGCGACGGTCATAAACTTTGCGCAGAGTCGAGATTCGATCGGTTTTTTCGTGCACCGTCTCGGAAATTCAAAATACTGGTCTTTCCCGTCTTATTAGCCCATGAGAAGTCGTACAGGCACACTTTCGCAAAAAAATTCGACGGTCATAAACTTTGCGCGAAGTCGCGCGCGAGTCGAGTTTCGATCGGTTTTTCGTGCACCGTCTCGAAAATTCAAAATACTGGCCATTCACGATGTATTAGCCCATGGTAAGTCGTATGAGCATGGTTTCACGAAAAAACGCGACGGTCATAAACTTTGCGCAGAGTCGAGATTCGATCGGTTTTTCGTGCACCGTCTCGGAAATTCAAAATACTGGTCTTTCCCGTCTTATTAGCCCATGAGAAGTCGTACAGGCACGCTTTCGCAAAAAAATATGACGGTCATAAACTTTGCGCGAAGTCGCGCGCGAGTCGAGTTTCGATCGGTTTTTCGTGCACCGTCTCGGAAATTCAAAATACCTGTCGTTCCCGTCTTATTAGCCCATGAGAAGTCGTACAGGCACGCTTTCGCAAAAAAATACGACGGTCATAAACTTTGCGCGAAGTCGCGCGCGAGTCGAGTTTCGATCGGTTTTTCGTGCACCGTCTCAGAAATTCAAAATACTGGCCATTCACGATGTATTAGCCCATGGTAAGTCGTATGAGCTTGGTTTCACGAAAAAACGCGACGGTCATAAACTTTGCACAGAGTCGAGATTCGATCGGTTTTTCGTGCACCGTCTCGGAAATTCAAAATACTGGTCTTTCCCGTCTTATTAGCCCATGAGAAGTCGTACAGGCACGCTTTCGCAAAAAAATACGACGGTCATAAACTTTGCGCGAAGTCGCGCGCGAGTCGAGTTTCGATCGGTTTTTCGTGCACCGTCTCATAAATTCAAAATACTGGCCATTCACGATGTATTAGTCCATGGTAAGTCGTATGAGCATGGTTTCAGGAAAAAACGCGACGGTCATAAACTTTGCGCAGAGTCGAGATTCGATCGGTTTTTCGTGCACCGTCTCGAAAATTCAAAATACTGGTCTTTCCCGTCTTATTAGCCCATGAGAAGTCGTACAGGCACGCTTTCACAAAAAAATACGACGGTCATAAACTTTTTTTTTTTTGGTAAGTAAAGATATTGTATTTTGTAAAAGATTTGTACAAAGAAGCTTTGTCTACACAAGCCATAGACTAAAGCCTGAAGTCTCTTAGTGTAGTCGAGAAGATTGCACCCCACCTAAAGAAGGTGAAATGAGCACGCTTCATCAAACTCATCTCCAAGAGTAGCATAAGGAAGTTAATAAATAATAAAATGCAATGGCTAGACTGTTCTGGACTACTTGTGGATACATCACAAAATATAAGCTTTGCCCCATATAATTACAATCTTCATCATTATTCGAGTGATTCTTGACGAATGGAAAAATTGAATCTTGTGAAAATATCTTTCTCTCTTCTTGTTAGGTGCTCTGTATTCAATTCTTGCTCCATACATGATCGTGAGTCCTGAAGAATGTCTATCAGAATTTGAGCTTTCTTCATGTTGTGACACTCAAAAATTCTGCCACACCTCTCCTTCCAAATCCACCAAATAGCACATCTGAATATAATTCGTGCTAGTTGTGTAAGAGGCCCCTTTCTTGAGAAGCTTTGCATAAGCATTTCTAATTCATGATGCAAGTTTGGCCGTGGTAGCCTTTGAAAATCAAATCGCTTCAAGATCTCCTTCCATATCCAAGATGAATAATCACAAGCAAAGTAGAGATGGTCAACACTTTCTTCATTTTGCATACACAAAGAGCACCGATTTACAATATAAATACCTCTTCGCTGCATATTGTCCATCGTAGGAAGTTTGCCGAGAAGGGCCTGCCATGTACATAAGGAATGTCGCTGTGAGCATGGACTATCCCATGTCCAACTACTTTGGATCCACTTGTTGTTTCGTCGTCTAATTTGGTTCCATGCAGATGTAGCACTAAATTTACCGTTATCATGAAGCCAAATAAGCATATCTGAAGAGTTGTTCTTGATTGTAATAGCCCTAATAGTCGGCCAAAGTAATAACATGTCAGGGGAGGTAGGGTTGGGAAGACACCAAGTACCATTGTTAATGAATTCAGAAACCTTCCAGTCTTTGGGAGCCCCCAGATCCTGTCGTACTCTATCACCAAATATCTGAAATATGCTTTTCCCATTCACCCAAGGATCATACCACATATTAATATTGGTTCCAGAAGAAATCACATAAGAAATATTGTTACGTAGCCATCTCCTTGCCTTTAGAATTCCTTTCCAAGCAGCAGAATGAGATGTTTTTGCAGATACTTCCCAGATTGATTCCTTGGTAAGGTACCTAGCAAAAACCCATTGTGACCATAAGGAAGACTTGTTTTGTAAAATATCCCATAATTGCTTTACCATACAAGCTTTATTCCAATCTCTAATATGTCGAAGATTCAGCCCCCCTTCATCCTTCGGTTTGCAAATGCTGTCCCAATTCACCATGTGCATTGCCTTACCATCTGTGCCATTCCAAAAGAAGTTCATAAGTAATTTATCAATATCATGGAGAAGCCCGGCTGGTAGAAGGAATGCATGAGACCAATAAATAGAATAAGAGATCAACACAGATCGAATAAGTTCAAGTCGTCCAGCTTTAGAAAGAAGCCTATTTTTCCAAGAGGAAATTCTGTTCTTAATTTTTTGTATGATAGGCTGACAGGAGGCTTTGTTGATTCCAGTGGATATAAGTGGGAGACCCAAGTAAGGAACCGGTAAATTTCCTTCAGCAACTCCCAATGTTTGAGCAATATGATCCTTATTGTCAATGCAAGCACCCACATATACTTTGCTCTTTGCATGGTTTAGCTTAAGACCAGAAACTTTACCAAATTCATAAACCGATCGAATCTCGACTCTGCGCAAAGTTTATGACCGTCGCGTTTTTTAGTGAAACCATGCTCATACGACTTACCATGGGCTAATACTTCGTGAATGGCTAGAATTTTGAATTTTCGAGACGGTGCACGAAAAAACCGATCGAAACTCGACTCGCGCGCGACTTCGCGCAAAGTTTATGACCGTCGTAATTTTTTGCGAAAGCGTGCTTGTACTACTCTCATGGGCTAATAAGACGGGAAAGACCAGTATTTTGAATTTCCGAGACGGTGCACGAAAAACCGATCGAATCTCGACTCTGCGCAAAGTTTATGACCGTCGCGTTTTTTCGTGAAATCATGCTCATACGACTTACCATGGGCTAATAAATCGTGAATGGCCAGTATTTTGAATTTCCGAGACGGTCACGAAAAACCGATCGAAACTCGCCTCGCGCGCGACTTCGAGCAAAGTTTATGACTGTCGTATTTTTTTGCGAAAGCGTGCCTGTACGACTTCTCATGGGCTAATAAGACAGGAAAGACAAGTATTTTGAATTTCCGAGACGGTGCACGAAAAATCGATCGAAATTGGAATCGCGCGCGACTTCGCGCAAAGTTTTTGACCGTCGTATTTTTTTGCGAAAGCATGCTTGTACTACTTCTCATGGGCTAATAAGACGGGAAAGACCAGTATTTTGAATTTCCGAGACGGTGCACGAAAAACCGATCGAATCTCGACTCTGCGCAAATTTATGACCGTCGCGTTTTCTCGTGAAACCATGCTCATACGACTTACCATGGACTAATACATCGTGAATGGCCAGTATTTTGAATTTCCGAGACGGTGCACGAAAAACCGATCGAAACTCGACTCGCGCGCGACTTCGCGCAAAGTTTATGACCGTCGTATTTTTTTGCGAAAGCGTGCCTGTACGACTTCTCATGGGCTAATAAGACGGGAAAGACCAGTATTTTGAATTTCCGAGACGGTGCACGAAAAACCGATCGAATCTCGACTCTGCGCAAAGTTTTTGACCGTCGCGTTTTCTCGTGAAACCATGCTCATACGACTTACCATGGACTAATACATCGTGAATGGCCAGTATTTTGAATTTCCGAGACGGTGCACGAATAACCGATCGAAACTCGACTCGCGCGCGACTTCGCGCAAAGTTTATAACCATCGTATTTTTTTGCGAAAGCGTGCCTGTACGACTTCTCATGGGCTAATAAGACGGGAACGACAGGTATTTTGAATTTCCGAGACGGTGCACGAAAAACCGATCGAAACTCGACTCGCGCGCGACTTCGCGCAAAGTTTATGACCGTCATATTTTTTTGCGAAAGCGTGCCTGTACGACTTCTCATGGGCTAATAAGACGGGAAAGACCAGTATTTTGAATTTCCGAGACGGTGCACGAAAAACCGATCGAATCTCGACTCTGCGCAAAGTTTATGACCGTCGCGTTTTTTCGTGAAACCATGCTCATACGACTTACCATGGGCTAATACATCGTGAATGGCCAGTATTTTGAATTTTCGAGACGGTGCACGAAAAACCGATCGAAACTCGACTCGCGCGCGACTTCGCGCAAAGTTTATGACCGTCGTATTTTTTTGCGAAAGTGTGCCTGTACGACTTCTCATGGGCTAATAAGACGGGAAAGACCAGTATTTTGAATTTTCGAGACGGTGCACGAAAAACCGATCGAATCTCGACTCTGCGCAAAGTTTATGACCGTCGCGTTTTCTCCTGAAACCATGCTCATACGACTTACCATGGACAAATACATCGTGATTGGCCAGTATTTTGAATTTCTGAGACGGTGCACGAAAAACCGATCGAAACTCGACTCGCGCGCGACTTCGCGCAAAGTTTATGACCGTCGTATTTTTTTGCGAAAGCGTGCCAGTACGACTTCTCATGGGCTAATAAGACGGGAAAGACCAGTATTTTGAATTTCCGAGACGGTGCAAGAAAAACCGATCGAATCTCGACTCTGCGCAAAGTTTATGACCGTCGCGTTTTCTCGTGAAACCATGCTCATACGACTTACCATGGACTAATACATCGTGTATGGCCAGTATTTTGAATTTCCGAGACGGTGCACGAAAAACCGATCGAAACTCGACTCGCGCGCGACTTCGCTCAAAGTTTATGACCGTCGTATTTTTTTGCGAAAGCGTGCCTGTACGACTTCTCATGGGTTAATAAGACGGGAAAGACAGGTATTTTGAATTTCCGAGACGGTGCACGAAAAACCTATCGAAACTCGACTCGCGCGTGACTTCGCGCAAAGTTTATGACCGTCGTATTTTTTTGCGAAAGCGTGCCTGTACGACTTCTCATGGGCTAATAAGACGGGAAAGACCAGTATTTTGAATTTCCGAGACGGTGCACGAAAAACCGATCGAATCTCGACTCTGCGCAAAGTTTATGACCGTCGCGTTTTTTCGTGAAACCATGCTCATACGACTTACCATGGGCTAATACTTCGTGAATGGCTAGTATTTTGAATTTTCGAGACGGTGCACGAAAAACCGATCGAAACTCGACTCGCGCGCGACTTCGCGCAAAGTTTATGACCGTCGTATTTTTTTTGCGAAAGCGTGCTTGTACTACTCCTCATGGGCTAATAAGACGGGAAAGACCAGTATTTTGAATTTCCGAGACGGTGCACGAAAAACCGATCGAATCTCGACTCTGCGCAAAGTTTATGACCGTCGCGTTTTTTCGTGAAATCAAGCTCATACGACTTACCATGGGCTAATACATCGTGAATGGCCAGTATTTTGAATTTCCGAGACGGTCACGAAAAACCGATCGAAACTCGTCTCGCGCTCGACTTCGAGCAAAGTTTATGACTGTCGTATTTTTTTGCGAAAGAGTGCCTGTACGACTTCTCATGGGCTAATAAGACGGGAAAGACAAGTATTTTGAATTTTCGAGACGGTGCACGAAAAATCGATCGAAATTCGAATCGCGCGTGACTTCGCGCAAAGTTTTTGACCGTCGTATTTTTTTTTTTTTGGTAAGTAAAGATAATGTATTTTGTAAAAGATTTGTACAAAGAAGCTTTGTCTACACAAGCCATAGACTAAAGCCTGAAGTCTCTTAGTGTAGTCGAGAAGATTGCACCCCACCTAAAGATGGTGAAATGGGCACGCTTCATCAAACTCATCTCTAAGAGTAGCATACGGAAGTTAATAAATAATAAAATGCAATAGCTAGACTGTTCTGGACTACTTGTGGATACATCACAAAATATAAGCTTTGCCCCATATAATACATTACAATCTTCATCATTATTCGAGTGATTCTTGACGAATGGAAAAATTGAATCTTGTGAAAATATCTTTCTCTCTTCTTGTTAGGTGCTCTGTATTCAATTCTTGCTCCATACATGATCGTGAGTCCTGAAGAATCTCTATCAGAATTTGAGCTTTGTTCATGTTGTGACACTCAAAAATTCTGCCACACCTCTCCTTCCAAATCCACCATATAGCACATCTGAATATAATTCTTGCTAGTTGTGTAAGAGGCCCCTTTCTTGAGAAGCTTTGCATAAGCATTTCTAATTCATGATGCAGGTTTGGCCGTGGTAGCCTTTGAAAATTAAATCGCTTCAAGATCTCCTTCCATATCCAAGATGAATAATCACAAGCAAAGTAGAGATGGTCAACACTTTCTTCATTTTGCATACACAAAGAGCACCGATTTACAATATAAATACCTCTTCGCTGCATATTGTCCATCGTAGGAAGTTTGCCGAGAAGGGCCTGCCATGTACATAAGGAATGTCGCTGTGAGCATGGACTATCCCATGTCCAACTACTTTGGATCCACTTGTTGTTTCGTCGTCTAATTTGGTTCCATGCAGATGTAGCACTAAATTTACCGTTATCATGAAGCCAAATAAGCATATCTGAAGAGTTGTTCATGATTGGAATAGCCCTAATAGTCGGCCAAAGTAATAACATGTCAGGGGAGGTAGGGTTGGGAAGACACCAAGTACCATTGTTAATGAATTCAGAAACCTTCCAGTCTTTGGGAGCCCCCAGATCCTGTCGTACTCTATCACCAAATATCTGAAATATACTTTTCCCATTCACCCAAGGATCATACCACATATTAATATTGGTTCCAGAAGAAATCACATAAGAAATATTGTTACGTAGCCATCGCCTTGCCTTCAGAATTCCTTTCCAAGCAGAAGAATGAGATGTTTTTGCAGATGTTTCCCAGATTGATTCCTTAGTTAGGTACCTAGCAAAAACCCATTGTGACCATAAGGAAGACTTGTTTTGTAAAATATCCCATAATTGCTTTACCATACAAGCTTTATTCCAATCTCTAATATGTCGAAGATTCAGCCCCCCTTCATCCTTCGGTTTGCAAATGCTGTCCCAATTCACCATATGCATTGCCTTACCATCTGTGCCATTCAACAAGAAGTTCATAAGTAATTTATCAATATCATGGAGAAGCCCGGCAGGTAGAAGGAATGCATGAGACCAATAAATAGAATAAGAGATCAACACGGATCGAATAAGTTCAAGTCGTCCAGCTTTAGAAAGAAGCCTATTTTTCCAAGAGGAAATTTTGTTCTTAATTTTTTGTATAATAGGCTGACAGGAGGCTTTGTTGATTCCAGTGGATATAAGTGGGAGACCCAAGTAAGGAACCGGTAAATTTCCTTCAGCAACTCCCAATGTTTGAGCAATATGATCCTTATTGTCAATGCAAGCACCCACATATACTTTGCTCTTTGCATGGTTTAGCTTAAGACCAGAAACTTTACCAAATTCATAAACCGATCGAATCTCGACTCTGCGCAAAGTTTATGACCGTCGCGTTTTTTAGTGAAACCATGCTCATACGACTTACCATGGGCTAATACTTCGTGAATGGCTAGAATTTTGAATTTTCGAGACGGTGCACGAAAAACCGATCGAAACTCGACTCGCGCGCGACTTCGCGCAAAGTTTATGACCGTCGTAATTTTTTGCGAAAGCGTGCTTGTACTACTCTCATGGGCTAATAAGACGGGAAAGACCAGTATTTTGAATTTCCGAGACGGTGCACGAAAAACCGATCGAATCTCGACTCGCGCGCGACTTCGCGCAAAGTTTATGACCGTCGTATTTTTTTGTGAAAGCGTGCCTGTACGACTTCTCATGGGCTAATAAGACGGGAAAGACAAGTATTTTGAATTTCCGAGACGGTGCACGAAAAACCGATCGAAATTCGACTCGTGCGCGACTTCGCGCAAAGTTTATGACCGTCGTATTTTTTTGTGAAAGCGTGCCTGTACGACTTCTCATGGGCTAATAAGACGGGAAAGACCAGTATTTTGAATTTCCGAGACGGTGCACGAAAAACCGATCGAATCTCGACTCTGCGCAAAGTTTATGACCGTCGCGTTTTTTCCTGAAACCATGCTCATACGACTTACCATGGACTAATACATCGTGAATGGCCAGTATTTTGAATTTCTGAGACGGTGCACGAAAAACCGATCGAAACTCGACTCGCGCGCGACTTCGCGCAAAGTTTATGACCGTCGTATTTTTTTGCGAAAGCGTGCCTGTACTACTTCTCATGGGCTAATAAGACGGGAAAGACCAGTATTTTGAATTTCCGAGACGGTGCACGAAAAACCGATCGAATCTCGACTCTGCGCAAAGTTTATGACCGTCGCGTTTTTTCGTGAAATCATGCTCATACGACTTACCATGGCCTAATACATCGTGAATGGCCAGTATTTTGAATTTCCGAGACGGTCACGAAAAACCGATCGAAACTCGACTCGCGCGCGACTTGGAGCAAAGTTTATGACCGTCGTATTTTTTTGCGAAAGCGTGCCTGTACGACTTCTCATGGGCTAATAAGACGGGAAAGACAAGTATTTTGAATTTCCGAGACGGTGCACGAAAAACCGATCGAAATTCGACTCGCGCGCGACTTCGCGCAAAGTTTTTGACCGTCGTATTTTTTTGCGAAAGCATGCTTGTACGACTTCTCATGGGCTAATAAGACGGGAAAGACCAGTATTTTGAATTTTCGAGACGGTGCACGAAAAACCGATCGAATCTCGACTCTGCGCAAAGTTTATGACCGTCGCGTTTTCTCGTGAAACCATGCTCATACGACTTACCATGGACTAATACATCGTGAATGGCCAGTATTTTGAATTTCCGAGACGGTGCACGAAAAACCGATCGAAACTCGACTCGCGCGCGACTTCGCGCAAAGTTTATGACCGTCGTATTTTTTTGCGAAAGCGTGCCTGTACGACTTCTCATGGGCTAATAAGACGGGAAAGACAAGTATTTTGAATTTCCGAGACGGTGCACGAAAAAACCGATCGAAACTCGACTCGCACGCGACTTCGCGCAAAGTTTATGACCGTCGTATTTTTTTGCGAAAGCATGCTTGTACGACTTCTCATGGGCAAATAAGACGGGAAAGACCAGTATTTTGAATTTCCGAGACGGTGCACGAAAAACCGATCGAATCTCGACTCTGCGCAAAGTTTATGACCGTCGCGTTTTCTCGTGAAACCATGCTCATACGACTTACCATGGACTAATACATCGTGAATGGCCAGTATTTTGAATTTCCGAGACGGTGCACGAAAAAACCGATCGAAACTCGACTCGCGCGCGACTTCGCGCAAAGTTTATGACCGTCGTATTTTTTTGTGAAAGCGTGCCTGTACGACTTCTCATGGGCTAATAAGACGGGAAAGACCAGTATTTTGAATTTTCGAGACGGTGCACGAAAAACCGATCGAATCTCGACTCTGCGCAAAGTTTATGACCGTCGCGTTTTTTCCTTAAACCATGCTCATACGACTTACCATGGACTAATACATCGTGAATGGCCAGTATTTTGAATTTCTGAGACGGTGCACGAAAAACCGATCGAAACTCGACTCGCGCGCGACTTCGCGCAAAGTTTATGACCGTCGTATTTTTTTGCGAAAGCGTGCCTGTACGACTTCTCATGGGCTAATAAGACGGGAAAGACAGGTATTTTGAATTTCCGAGACGGTGCACGAAAAACCTATCGAAACTCGACTTGCGCGCGACTTCGCGCAAAGTTTATGACCGTCGTATTTTTTTGCGAAAGCGTGCCTGTACGACTTCTCATGGGCTAATAAGACGCGAAAGACCAGTATTTTGAATTTCCGAGACGGTGCACGAAAAACCGATCGAATCTCTTTTTTTTTTGGTAAGTAAAGATATTATATTTTGTAAAAGATTTGTACAAAGAAGCTTTGTCTACACAAGCCATAGACTAAAGCCTGAAGTCTCTTAGTGTAGTCGAGAAGATTGCACCCCACCTAAAGAAGGTGAAATGAGCACGCTTCATCAAACTCATCTCCAAGAGTAGCATAAGGAAGTTAATAAATAATAAAATGCAATAGCTAGACTGTTCTGGACTACTTGTGGATACATCACAAAATATAAGCTTTGCCCCATATAATTACAATCTTCATCATTATTCGAGTGATTCTTGACGAATGGAAAAATTGAATCTTGTGAAAATATCTTTCTCTCTTCTTGTTAGGTGCTCTGTATTCAATTCTTGCTCCATACATGATCGTGAGTCCTGAAGAATCTCTATCAGAATTTGAGCTTTGTTCATGTTGTGACACTCAAAAATTCTGCCACACCTCTCCTTCCAAATCCACCAAATAGCACATCTGAATATAATTCTTGCTAGTTGTGTAAGAGGCCCCTTTCTTGAGAAGCTTTGCATAAGCATTTCTAATTCATGATGCAAGTTTGGCCGTGGTAGCCTTTGAAAATCAAATCGCTTCAAGATCTCCTTCCATATCCAAGATGAATAATCACAAGCAAAGTAGAGATGGTCAACACTTTCTTCATTTTGCATACACAAAGAGCACCGATTTACAATATAAATACCTCTTCGCTGCATATTGTCCATCGTAGGAAGTTTGCCGAGAAGGGCCTGCCATGTACATAAGGAATGTCGCTGTGAGCATGGACTATCCCATGTCCAACTACTTTGGATCCACTTGTTGTTTCGTCGTCTAATTTGGTTCCATGCAGATGTAGCACTAAATTTACCGTTATCATGAAGCCAAATAAGCATATCTGAAGAGTTGTTCTTGATTGTAATAGCCCTAATAGTCGGCCAAAGTAATAACATGTCAGGGGAGGTAGGGTTGGGAAGACACCAAGTACCATTGTTAATGAATTCAGAAACCTTCCAGTCTTTGGGAGCCCCCAGATCCTGTCGTACTCTATCACCAAATATCTGAAATATGCTTTTCCCATTCACCCAAGGATCATACCACATATTAATATTGGTTCCAGAAGAAATCACATAAGAAATATTGTTACGTAGCCATCTCCTTGCCTTTAGAATTCCTTTCCAAGCAGCAGAATGAGATGTTTTTGCAGATACTTCCCAGATTGATTCCTTGGTAAGGTACCTAGCAAAAACCCATTGTGACCATAAGGAAGACTTGTTTTGTAAAATATCCCATAATTGCTTTACCATACAAGCTTTATTCCAATCTCTAATATGTCGAAGATTCAGCCCCCCTTCATCCTTCGGTTTGCAAATGCTGTCCCAATTCACCATGTGCATTGCCTTACCATCTGTGCCATTCCAAAAGAAGTTCATAAGTAATTTATCAATATCATGGAGAAGCCCGGCTGGTAGAAGGAATGCATGAGACCAATAAATAGAATAAGAGGTCAACACAGATCGAATAAGTTCAAGTCGTCCAGCTTTAGAAAGAAGCCTATTTTTCCAAGAGGAAATTCTGTTCTTAATTTTTTGTATGATAGGCTGACAGGAGGCTTTGTTGATTCCAGTGGATATAAGTGGGAGACCCAAGTAAGGAACCGGTAAATTTCCTTCAGCAACTCCCAATGTTTGAGCAATATGATCCTTATTGTCAATGCAAGCACCCACATATACTTTGCTCTTTGCATGGTTTAGCTTAAGACCAGAAACTATACCAAATTCATTAAGAATATCTGCCAGATTACTCACAGAAACTGGATCATCTCGAAGGAAGATAATAAGGTCATCAGCAAATGTTATGTGAGAGATATAAATAGAACCATAATATGGTACCTTAATTTTGCCATTGGAAACAGCCTCTTCTAACATACAACTGAGTCCTTCCATTGCAATCGTAAAAAGATAAGGAGATAGTGGATCGCCTTGCCGAATGCCATTCTTACTCCCGAAGAAGCCAATAGGTGAACCATTAAAGAGAATCGAAAATTTTGGAGTTTCCAAGCAACATTGAATCCATTGAACCCAGCGCTGAGGGAAGCCCATATTATGGAGCATCATGTAAATAAATTGCCTATTGACTGAGTCAAAGGCCTTCCGTAAATCAGCTTTAAAACAGATCTTTTTCCCTCTTGTTTTTGAGTGTAGATCCTTAACCAAATCATTAGCAAGCAGGACATTATGATGGATACTCCTCCCTTTAATAAAAGCAGCCTGATTAGGACTAATGACCTTATTCATGACCTTTTGTAGTCTATCTGCCAGCAACTTAGAGATAACCTTATAAATAAAGTTGCACAGTGAAATAGGACGGTAGTTCTCCAATGAATCGGCTCCATCATTTTTAGGCACTAAAGAAATAAAAGTGCAATTCATTTCTTTCAGAATGTGACCTGAGGAGAAAAAATGTCGACAAGCTTTTATGACATCGTTGCCTACAATAGCCCATGCAATTTGATAAAACTCAGCTGGAAATCCATCTGGACCAGGGCTTTTGTGCTTCGGGGACTTAAAAACAACTTTCACAATTTCATCATCCGTTATTGGGGCATTAAGATGAGAGAGGGCTTCAGAATCAAGTCGTCTTGTAGGCCCAACATGAATACTATTAGGCTGCTGTTCCTGATTGAGTAAGGAATAAAAAAATTGCTCGGTGTAATTTTTAACCTCATCCAGATCCTCAATGAGATTACCATCTATACCTTTGCATTTTTTGATGCGATTAGTAGCCCTTCTGGTAGCAATAGCAGCATAGAAAAACTTCGTATTAGAATCCCCTAGAGTAAGCCAATGCTGTCGTGACTTCTGTTTCAAAAAGCATTCCTCCTGCTTCAAAGCTTGCATAAAGTTATTTCTAGCAGCAGCCTCTTTGTATATAAGATTCGCATCCAGAGGTTGAAGATTTAGCTCGCTTTGCACAGCCATAAGTTCTTTCTTGCATAACTGAACTCTGTCGTTGATATTTCCAAATGTAGTTGAATTCCACTTCTTCAGTGCTGCTTTGCATGCTTTTAGTTTTTGACATAGGATGTAAGGGGGAGAACCAAATACATTAATGTCCCAAGCTGACTTAATAACTTCGAGGAACTTTGGGTGAGAACTCCACATATTAAAAAATCTAAAAGGTTTCTTGACTCTTGGTAGTGCTTTATCTGCATGTATATGCATAATAGAGTGATCCGAAAATAACTTAGCACCGTACTCAAGAAGTGAATCTGGAAAAACTGCTAACCATTCCTGATTTATCAAACATCTGTCAAGTCGAGCCATAATTTTTCTTTCAGCAGTACTTTGATTGTTCCATGAGAACCAATCACCTACAGATTTCATGTCAGTCAATGCAGCAGTATCTATACAATCATTAAAATGTTGAAGCTGACATTCGGAAAGCACTCTACCCCCCACTTTCTCATTTGTGTATCTGACAGTATTAAAGTCACCGAGAACAACCCAAGGTACTGTAGGATAACTATTTGAAATGCTAACCAGATCACGCCATAGAGCATTCCTGTCAGACATACTGTTAGATGCATTTGACATCCAGTCTGTTTATCCTCTGCCTTAAGATGAATGAATTGATTAGTAGCAGAAATAAACCAAGCAGTAACAAGATTAGGATGCCATAAGACCCAAACTCGACCATAAGTATCCTGAGAATCATTAGTAAAAAGTTCTGCCTCAGGCCATATTAAACTCTTCTGAACTTGAACACGATGAGGTTTAATTTTTGTTTCCACAAGAATGACAATGTCACATGCAGCAGATCGGATTATTCTATTGAGCTCCCGACATTTCTCAGTCTTATTAAGTCCACGAACATTCCAACAGCTTATTTTCATCAATACTAGATAGAAGGAAGAGCATGCGATTTTGGGAGGACACTACCATCCTTTTTCTTATCCTTTGATTTTGCATGGTCCTCTCGCATAATATCTTTACCCTTTAATCCTTTATTCCTATATTTATCCACCTCATCCACAGCTTGCAAATGTTTAAATTTTTGCGTACCTTGAGGCAAGGAGTCCTGAATAGCGGGATGTGTCGAAGAGCGATGAGTTTGGTGAGTTGCAATGTCTTGGTTCCCAAGAGGTTGTTGAAATGAAATTTCCTGATTATCTGAAGGAGTGATTCGTGAAGGCGAGGTTGTTATTGGGGAGTGAGAACCTTGGGAAGCTCCTGCAGTGAAATTCTCTGATATAATAGGTAAAGATGGAAGTCCTGACTTGTCTTTCTCTTGTTCGTGTCGCTGCCCCAACGAGTCAGAGTGTTCAATCATCTTCTCCGCCATCACCACTGTTGGCACTGGAGTATCAGTGCTTGGATTAGTGGTAGTGACCCCATTCTGTGGCTCTTGGCGTGGTCGGTAGACCTGTGTGATTTTTTGTGAAGGCTGTTGGCAGGCACCATTTACATGTCCAAAAGATAGACAAACCTTGCATCGTTGTGGCTTCCAAGAATATGAGACTTTCACCTTTCGGGTGCTCCCATCAAGATCATGGTAAGAAACATCATTCGGCAGTTCCTCATCAGAAGAAACCATTACACAAGCTCTGGCAAAGGTCAATCTCGTTTGCGAAGCTGTTGCCTTATCAAGATACAATGGTTGTCCCAGGGTGCTGCAAAGCTTTGCAATAAAACGACGACCCCAGAGATGTAGTGGAAGTCCATGAAAAGAAACCCATATTGGGATAGACTGTAGACTGTCTAACTCCAATCTCACATCAGGTGCCCAGCGTCGTAGTATCATTGGATGACCACGGATAGTCCAAAATCCTTCAAGGACCCGTTGTAAATCTTCTTCCGAATAAAGCCTGCATACAAAGAATCCGGTCTCCAACATATGAAGATCAAATGTTGATATTCCCCATCGAGTTCTGATGTATGAGGATAGTGGGAAAAAGGATGTTCTTAGTCCAACAACGTAGCCCACAATTGCCATTGACCATGTCTCAATTAGTTCGTCGGAATCAATAGCCTCATACACAGCAATCTTCTGGTCAGCCTGTACTTCTGGAGCAAAAAAGTCCAGTCGAAGATCCGGACTACCCACTGGAGCCTTGAAGAGGCTACTCCAAGGCTTCGGATCTCGGGAAATAGGAGCTGGAGGTCGTGATCTAGATCGTGAACGACCTCGGGCCTGGTTCATTGAAGGAGCATCCCGTCGAGAAGAAGAAATCAGCGGTGGAACATCCTGGTGTGAAACCGGCCTAAGCTACTGGGGAGGAACCAGCGGCTGTTGGAGAGGAGCAACCCCCTCCCGCGGTGAAGTAACCAGCGGCTGAGGAGCAACCCTCTCCCGCTGTGACTGCTGGAGAGGGGCGTTCTGCTGTGAAGCAATCAGCCGCTGGGAAGAAGCCAGCGGAGGAGCATCCCGCTGGAACAGAGGATGCGAAGCAGAGTGCCGCGTCCGGCCGCTCGCATCCATGGCGTCGCTCGCCCTAGCCGCCAGCCGCCTAGGGGAGAGGAAGCCACCACCCTGCCCACACTAATGTCGCAGCCGTCGCCCCTTCCACGCCGATTGCAGAAGCAGCCGTCGCCCTTTCCACGCTGGAGTTGCCGCAGGAAGCGGCAGTGAACCCAGCCCCAATCGCAGCGTAGCTTCCACCGTTTCTTGCCCTAGAGTCCGTCCCGCGCCTAGGGGAGAAGAGCCGCCGCCCTTCCACGCCTGAAGTCGCCGATTCCCGGCCTGGAATCGCTGATCGCAGGAGCGACCGCCGGCCATCCACTCGCCGCGGAGTGATCGTAGAGGAGAAATCGCCCAAGGGAGCAATCGCAAGCACAAGCGCAAGGGAAGAGGTTGCCGTCCCCAGCGTCGATCGCAAGCGCAAGCGCAAGCCCAAGCAGAGCAGAGCACTCACGCACGCACGCAAGGGAACGCAGGCCCATTCCCCCCCATTCCCAAGCCCAAAATACTGGCCATTCACGATGTATTAGTCCATGGTAAGTCGTATGAGCATGGTTTCAGGAAAAAACGCGACGGTCATAAACTTTGCGCAGAGTCGAGATTCGATCGGTTTTTCGTGCACCGTCTCGGAAATTCAAAATACTGGCCATTCACGATGTATTAGTCCATGGTAAGTCGTATGAGCATGGTTTCACGAGAAAACGCGACGGTCATAAACTTTGAGCAGATTCGAGATTCGATCGGTTTTTCGTGCACCGTCTCGGAAATTCAAAATACTAGTCTTTCCCGTCTTATTAGCCCATGAGAAGTCGTACAGGCACGCTTTCGCAAAAAAATACGACGGTCATAAACTTTGCGCGAAGTCGCGCGCGAGTCGAGTTTCGATCGGTTTTTCGTGCACCGTCTCAGAAATTCAAAATACTGGCCATTCACGATGTATTAGCCCATGGTAAGTCGTATGAGCTTGGTTTCACGAAAAAACGCGACGGTCATAAACTTTGCACAGAGTCGAGATTCGATCGGTTTTTCGTGCACCGTCTCGGAAATTCAAAATACTGGTCTTTCCCGTCTTATTAGCCCATGAGAAGTCGTACAAGCATGCTTTCGCAAAAAAATACGACGGTCACCCTAAAAATGATGGAGCCGATTCATTGGAGAACTACCGTCCTATTTCACTGTGCAACTTTATTTATAAGGTTATCTCTAAGTTGCTGGCAGATAGACTACAAAAGGTCATGAATAAGGTCATTAGTCCTAATCAGGCTGCTTTTCTTAAAGGGAGGAGTATCCATCATAATGTCCTGCTTGCGAATGATTTGGTTAAGGATCTACATTCTAAAACAAGAGGAAAAAAGATCTGTTTTAAAGCTGATTTACGAAAGGCCTTTGACTCAGTCAATAGGAATTTTATTTACATGATGCTCCATAATATGGGCTTCCCTCAGCACTGGGTTAAATGGATTCAATGTTGCTTGGAAACTCCAAAATTTTCAATTCTCTTTAATGGTTCACCTATTGGCTTCTTTGGGAGTAAGAATGGCATTCGGCAAGGCGATCCACTATCTCCTTATCTTTTTACCATTGCAATGGAAGGGCTCAGTTGTATGTTAGAAGAGGCTGTTTCCAATGGCAAAATTAAGGTACCACATTATGGTTCTGTTTATATCTCTCACATAACATTTGCCGACGACCTTATTATCTTCCTTCGAGATGATCCAGTTTCTGTGAGTAATCTGGCAGATATTCTTAATGAATTTGGTAAAGTTTCTGGTCTTAAGCTAAACCATGCAAAGAGCAAAGTATATGTGGGTGCTTGCATTGACAATAAGGATCATATTGCTCAAACATTGGGAGTTGCTGAAGGAAATTTACCGGTTCCTTACTTGGGTCTCCCACTTATATCCACTGGAATCAACAAAGCCTCCTGTCAGCCTATTATACAAAAAATTAAGAACAAAATTTCCTCTTGGAAAAATAGGCTTCTTTCTAAAGCTGGACGACTTGAACTTATTCGATCCGTGTTGATCTCTTATTCTATTTATTGGTCTCATGCATTCCTTCTACCTGCCGGGCTTCTCCATGATATTGATAAATTACTTATGAACTTCTTGTTGAATGGCACAGATGGTAAGGCAATGCATATGGTGAATTGGGACAGCATTTGCAAACCGAAGGATGAAGGGGGGCTGAATCTTCGACATATTAGAGATTGGAATAAAGCTTGTATGGTAAAGCAATTATGGGATATTTTACAAAACAAGTCTTCCTTATGGTCACAATGGGTTTTTGCTAGGTACCTAACTAAGGAATCAATCTGGGAAACATCTGCAAAAACATCTCATTCTTCTGCTTGGAAAGGAATTCTGAAGGCAAGGCGATGGCTACGTAACAATATTTCTTATGTGATTTCTTCTGGAACCAATATTAATATGTGGTATGATCCTTGGGTGAATGGGAAAAGTATATTTCAGATATTTGGTGATAGAGTACGACAGGATCTGGGGGCTCCCAAAGACTGGAAGGTTTCTGAATTCATTAACAATGGTACTTGGTGTCTTCCCAACCCTACCTCCCCTGACATGTTATTACTTTGGCCGACTATTAGGGCTATTCCAATCATGAACAACTCTTCAGATATGCTTATTTGGCTTCATGATAACGGTAAATTTAGTGCTACATCTGCATGGAACCAAATTAGACGACGAAACAACAAGTGGATCCAAAGTAGTTGGACATGGGATAGTCCATGCGCACAGCGACATTCCTTATGTACATGGCAGGCCCTTCTCGGCAAACTTCCTACGATGGACAATATGCAGCGAAGAGGTATTTATATTGTAAATCGGTGCTCTTTGTGTATGCAAAATGAAGAAAGTGTTGACCATCTCTACTTTGCTTGTGATTATTCATCTTGGATATGGAAGGAGATCTTGAAGCGATTTGATTTTCAAAGGCTACCACGGCCAAACCTGCAGCATGAATTAGAAATGCTTATGCAAAGCTTCTCAAGAAAGGGGCCTCTTACACAACTAGCAAGAATTATATTCAGATGTGCTATATGGTGGATTTGGAAGGAGAGGTGTGGCAGAATTTTTGAGTGTCACAACATGAACAAAGCTCAAATTCTGATAGAGATTCTTCAGGACTCACGATCATGTATGGAGCAAGAATTGAATACAGAGCACCTAACAAGAAGAGAGAAAGATATTTTCACAAGATTCAATTTTTCCATTCGTCAAGAATCACTCGAATAATGATGAAGATTGTAATGTATTATATGGGGCAAAGCTTATATTTTGTGATGTATCCACAAGTAGTCCAGAACAGTCTAGCTATTGCATTTTATTATTTATTAACTTCCGTATGCTACTCTTAGAGATGAGTTTGATGAAGCGTGCCCATTTCACCATCTTTAGGTGGGGTGCAATCTTCTCGACTACACTAAGAGACTTCAGGCTTTAGTCTATGGCTTGTGTAGACAAAGCTTCTTTGTACAAATCTTTTACAAAATACATTATCTTTACTTACCAAAAAAAAAAAATACGACGGTCAAAAACTTTGCGCGAAGTCGCGCGCGATTCGAATTTCGATCGATTTTTCGTGCACCGTCTCGAAAATTCAAAATACTTGTCTTTCCCGTCTTATTAGCCCATGAGAAGTCGTACAGGCACTCTTTCGCAAAAAAATACGACAGTCATAAACTTTGCTCGAAGTCGAGCGCGAGACGAGTTTCGATCGGTTTTTCGTGACCGTCTCGGAAATTCAAAATACTGGCCATTCACGATGTATTAGCCCATGGTAAGTCGTATGAGCATGATTTCACGAAAAAACGCGACGGTCATAAACTTTGCGCAGAGTCGAGATTCGATCGGTTTTTCGTGCACCGTCTCGGAAATTCAAAATACTGGTCTTTCCCGTCTTATTAGCCCATGAGGAGTAGTACAAGCACGCTTTCGCAAAAAAATACGACGGTCATAAACTTTGCGCGAAGTCGCGCGCGAGTCGAGTTTCGATCGGTTTTTCGTGCACCGTCTCGAAAATTCAAAATACTAGCCATTCACGAAGTATTAGCCCATGGTAAGTCATATGAGCATGGTTTCACGAAAAAACGCGACGGTCATAAACTTTGCGCAGAGTCGAGATTCGATCGGTTTTTCGTGCACCGTCTCGGAAATTCAAAATACTGGTCTTTCCCGTCTTATTAGCCCATGAGAAGTCGTACAGGCACGCTTTCGCAAAAAAATACGACGGTCATAAACTTTGCGCGAAGTCGCGCGCGAGTCGAGTTTCGATAGGTTTTTCGTGCACCGTCTCGGAAATTCAAAATACCTGTCTTTCCCGTCTTATTAACCCATGAGAAGTCGTACAGGCACGCTTTCGCAAAAAAATATGACGGTCATAAACTTTGCGCGAAGTCGCGCGCGAGTCGAGTTTCGATCGGTTTTTCGTGCACCGTCTAGGAAATTCAAAATACTGGCCATTCACGATGTATTAGTCCATGGTAAGTCGTATGAGCATGGTTTCACGAGAAAACGCGACGGTCATAAACTTTGCGCAGAGTCGAGATTCGATCGGTTTTTTCTTGCACCGTCTCGGAAATTCAAAATACTGGTCTTTCCCGTCTTATTAGCCCATGAGAAGTCGTACTGGCACGCTTTCGCAAAAAAATACGACGGTCATAAACTTTGCGCGAAGTCGCGCGCGAGTCGAGTTTCGATCGGTTTTTCGTGCACCGTCTCAGAAATTCAAAATACTGGCCAATCACGATGTATTTGTCCATGGTAAGTCGTATGAGCATGGTTTCAGGAGAAAACGCGACGGTCATAAACTTTGCGCAGAGTCGAGATTCGATCGGTTTTTCGTGCACCGTCTCGGAAATTCAAAATACTGGTCTTTCCCGTCTTATTAGCCCATGAGAAGTCGTACAGGCACACTTTCGCAAAAAAATACGACGGTCATAAACTTTGCGCGAAGTCGCGCGCGAGTCGAGTTTCGATCGGTTTTTCGTGCACCGTCTCGAAAATTCAAAATACTGGCCATTCACGATGTATTAGTCCATGGTAAGTCGTATGAGCATGGTTTCACGAAAAAACGCGACGGTCATAAACTTTGCGCAGAGTCGAGATTCGATCGGTTTTTCGTGCACCGTCTCGGAAATTCAAAATACTGGTCTTTCCCGTCTTATTAGCCCATGAGAAGTCGTACAGGCACGCTTTCGCAAAAAAATACGACGGTCATAAACTTTGCGCGAAGTCGCGCGCGAGTCGAGTTTCGATCGGTTTTTCGTGCACTGTCTCAAAAATTCAAAATACCTGTCTTTCCCGTCTTATTAGCCCATGAGAAGTCGTACAGGCACGCTTTCGCAAAAAAATACGATGGTTATAAACTTTGCGCGAAGTCGCGCGCGAGTCGAGTTTCGATTGGTTTTTCGTGCACCGTTTCAGAAATTCAAAATACTGGCCATTCACGATGTATTAGCCCATGGTAAGTCGTATGAGCTTGGTTTCACGAAAAAACGCAACGGTAATAAACTTTGCGCAGAGTCGAGATTCGATCGGTTTTTCGTGCACCATCTCGGAAATTCAAAATACTGGTCTTTCCCATTTTATTAGCCCATGAGAAGTCGTACAGGCACGCTTTCGCAAAAAAATACGACGGTCATAAACTTTGCGCGAAGTCGCGCGCGAGTCGAGTTTCGATCGGTTTTTCGTGCACCGTCTCAGACATTCAAAATACTGGCCAATCACGATGTATTAGTCCATGGTAAGTCGTATGAGCATGGTTTCAGGAGAAAACGCGACGGTCATAAACTTTGCGCAGAGTCGAGATTCGATCGGTTTTTCGTGCACCGTCTCGGAAATTCAAAATACTGGTCTTTCCCGTCTTATTAGCCCATGAGAAGTCGTACAGGCACGCTTTCGCAAAAAAATACGACGGTCATAAACTTTGCGCGAAGTCGCGCGCGGGTCGAGTTTCGATCGGTTTTTCGTGCACCGTCTCGGAAATTCAAAAATACTGGCCATTCACGATGTATTAGTCCATGGTATGTCGTATGAGCATGGTTTCACGAGAAAACGCGACGGTCATAAACTTTGCGCAGATTCGAGATTCGATCGGTTTTTCCTGCACCGTCTCGGAAATTCAAAATACTAGTCTTTCCCGTCTTATTAGCCCATGAGAAGTCGTACAGGCACGCTTTCGCAAAAATATACGACGGTCATAAACTTTGCGCGAAGTTGCACGCGAGTCGAGTTTCGATCGGTTTTTCGTGCACCGTCTCAGAAATTCAAAATACTGGCCATTCACGATGTATTAGTCCATGGTAAGTCGTATGAGCATGGTTTCAAGAAAAAACGCGACGGTCATAAACTTTGCGCAGAGTCGAGATTCGATCGGTTTTTCGTGCACCGTCTCGGAAATTCAAAATACTGGCCATTCACGATGTATTAGTCCATGGTAAGTCGTATGAGCATGGTTTCACGAGAAAACGCGACGGTCATAAACTTTGAGCAGATTCGAGATTCGATCGGTTTTTCGTGCACCGTCTCGGAAATTCAAAATACTAGTCTTTCCCGTCTTATTAGCCCATGAGAAGTCGTACAGGCACGCTTTCGCAAAAAAATATGACGGTCATAAACTTTGCGCGAAGTCGCGCGCGAGTCGAGTTTCGATAGGTTTTTCGTGCACCGTCTCGGAAATTAAAAATACCTGTCTTTCCCGTCTTATTAACCCATGAGAAGTCGTACAGGCACGCTTTCGCAAAAAAATACGACGGTCATAAACTTTGCGTGAAGTCGCGCGCGAGTCGAGTTTCGATTGGTTTTTCGTGCACCGTTTCAGAAATTCAAAATACTGGCCATTCACGATGTATTAGCCCATGGTAAGTCGTATGAGCTTGGTTTCACGAAAAAACGCGACGGTCATAAACTTTGCGCAGAGTCGAGATTCGATCGGTTTTTCGGGCACCGTCTCGGAAATTCAAAATACTGGTCTTTCCCGTCTTATTAGCCCATGAGAAGTCGTACAGGCACGCTTTCACAAAAAAATACGACGGTCATAAACTTTGCGCGAAGTCGCGCGCGAGTCGAGTTTCGATCGGTTTTTCGTGCACCGTCTCGGAAATTCAAAATACTGGCCATTCACGATGTATTAGTCCATGGTAAGTCGTATGAGCATGGTTTCACGAGAAAACGCGACGGTCATAAACTTTGCGCAGAGTCGAGATTCGATCGGTTTTTCGTGCACCGTCTCGGAAATTCAAAATACTGGTCTTTCCCGTCTTATTAGCCCATGAGAAGTCGTACAGGCACGCTTTCACAAAAAAATACGACGGTCATAAACTTTGCGCGAAGTCGCGCGCGAGTCGAGTTTCGATCGGTTTTTCGTGCACCGTCTCGGAAATTCAAAATACTGGCCATTCACGATGTATTAGTCCATGGTAAGTCGTATGAGCATGGTTTCACGAGAAAACGCGACGGTCATAAACTTTGCGAAGAGTCGAGATTCGATCGGTTTTTCGTGCACCGTCTCGGAAATTCAAAATACTGGTCTTTCCCGTCTTATTTGCCCATGAGAAGTCGTACAAGCATGCTTTCGCAAAAAAATACGACGGTCAAAAACTTTGCGCGAAGTCGCGCGCGAGTCGAATTTCGATCGGTTTTTCGTGCACCGTCTCGGAAATTCAAAATACTGGCCTTTCCCGTCTTATTAGCCCATGAGAAGTCGTACAGGCACGCTTTCACAAAAAAATACGACGGTCATAAACTTTGCGCGAAGTCGCGCGCGAGTCGAGTTTCGATCGGTTTTTCGTGCACCGTCTCGGAAATTCAAAATACTGGCCATTCACGATGTATTAGTCCATGGTAAGTCGTATGAGCATGGTTTCACGAGAAAACGCGACGGTCATAAACTTTGCGCAGAGTCGAGATTCGATCGGTTTTTCGTGCACCGTCTCGGAAATTCAAAATACTGGTCTTTCCCGTCTTATTAGCCCATGAGAAGTCGTACAGGCACGCTTTCACAAAAAAATACGACGGTCATAAACTTTGCGCGAAGTCGCGCGCGAGTCGAGTTTCGATCGGTTTTTCGTGCACCGTCTCGGAAATTCAAAATACTGGCCATTCACGATGTATTAGTCCATGGTAAGTCGTATGAGCATGGTTTCACGAGAAAACGCGACGGTCATAAACTTTGCGAAGAGTCGAGATTCGATCGGTTTTTCGTGCACCGTCTCGGAAATTCAAAATACTGGTCTTTCCCGTCTTATTTGCCCATGAGAAGTCGTACAAGCATGCTTTCGCAAAAAAATACGACGGTCAAAAACTTTGCGCGAAGTCGCGCGCGAGTCGAATTTCGATCGGTTTTTCGTGCACCGTCTCGGAAATTCAAAATACATGTCTTTCCCGTCTTATTAGCCCATGAGAAGTCGTACAGGCACGCTTTCGCAAAAAAATACGACGGTCATAAACTTTGCGCGAAGTCGCGCGCGAGTCGAGTTTCGATCGGTTTTTCGTGCACCGTCTCGGAAATTCAAAATACTGGCCATTCACGATGTATTAGTCCATGGTAAGTCGTATGAGCATGGTTTCACGAGAAAACGCGACGGTCATAAACTTTGCGCAGAGTCGAGATTCGATCGGTTTTTCGTGCACCGTCTCGGAAATTCAAAATACTGGTCTTTCCCGTCTTATTAGCCCATGAGAAGTCGTACAGGCACGCTTTCGCAAAAAAATACGACGGTCGAGTTTGGGTCTGAGGCAGAACTTTTTACTAATGATTCTCAGGATACTTATGGTCGAGTTTGGGTCTTATGGCATCCTAATCTTGTTACTGCTTGGTTTATTTCTGCTACTAATCAATTCATTCATCTTAAGGCAGAGGATAAACAGACTGGATGTCAATTCAATATTACCGGTATTTATGCATCTAACAGTATGTCTGACAGGAATGCTCTATGGCGTGATCTGGTTAGCATTTCAAATAGTTATCCTACAGTACCTTGGGTTGTTCTCGGTGACTTTAATACTGTCAGATACACAAATGAGAAAGTGGGGGGTAGAGTGCTTTCCGAATGTCAGCTTCAACATTTTAATGATTGTATAGATACTGCTGCATTGACTGACATGAAATCTGTAGGTGATTGGTTCTCATGGAACAATCAAAGTACTGCTGAAAGAAAAATTATGGCTCGACTTGACAGATGTTTGATAAATCAGGAATGGTTAGCAGTTTTTCCAGATTCACTTCTTGAGTACGGTGCTAAGTTATTTTCGGATCACTCTATTATGCATATACATGCAGATAAAGCACTACCAAGAGTCAAGAAACCTTTTAGATTTTTTAATATGTGGAGTTCTCACCCAAAGTTCCTCGAAGTTATTAAGTCAGCTTGGGACATTAATGTATTTGGTTCTCCCCCTTACATCCTATGTCAAAAACTAAAAGCATGCAAAGCAGCACTGAAGAAGTGGAATTCAACTACATTTGGAAATATCAACGACAGAGTTCAGTTATGCAAGAAAGAACTTATGGCTGTGCAAAGCGAGCTAAATCTTCAACCTCTGGATGCGAATCTTATATACAAAGAGGCTGCTGCTAGAAATAACTTTATGCAAGCTTTGAAGCAGGAGGAATGCTTTTTGAAACAGAAGTCACGACAGCATTGGCTTACTCTAGGGGATTCTAATACGAAGTTTTTCTATGCTGCTATTGCTACCAGAAGGGCTACTAATCGCATCAAAAAATGCAAAGGTATAGATGGTAATCTCATTGAGGATCTGGATGAGGTTAAAAATTACACCGAGCAATTTTTTTATTCCTTACTTAATCAGGAACAGCAGCCTAATAGTATTCATGTTGGGCCTACAAGACGACTTGATTCTGAAGCCCTCTCTCATCTTAATGCCCCAATAACGGATGATGAAATTGTGAAAATTGTTTTTAAGTCCCCGAAGCACAAAAGCCCTGGTCCAGATGGATTTCCAGCTGAGTTTTATCAAATTGCATGGGCTATTGTAGGCAACGATGTCATAAAAGCTTGTCGACATTTTTTCTCCTCAGGTCACATTCTGAAAGAAATGAATTGCACTTTTATTTCTTTAGTGCCTAAAAATGATGGAGCCGATTCATTGGAGAACTACCGTCCTATTTCACTGTGCAACTTTATTTATAAGGTTATCTCTAAGTTGCTGGCAGATAGACTACAAAAGGTCATGAATAAGGTCATTAGTCCTAATCAGGCTGCTTTTATTAAAGGGAGGAGTATCCATCATAATGTCCTGCTTGCTAATGATTTGGTTAAGGATCTACACTCAAAAACAAGAGGGAAAAAGATCTGTTTTAAAGCTGATTTACGGAAGGCCTTTGACTCAGTCAATAGGCAATTTATTTACATGATGCTCCATAATATGGGCTTCCCTCAGCGCTGGGTTCAATGGATTCAATGTTGCTTGGAAACTCCAAAATTTTCGATTCTCTTTAATGGTTCACCTATTGGCTTCTTCGGGAGTAAGAATGGCATTCGGCAAGGCGATCCACTATCTCCTTATCTTTTTACGATTGCAATGGAAGGACTCAGTTGTATGTTAGAAGAGGCTGTTTCCAATGGCAAAATTAAGGTACCATATTATGGTTCTATTTATATCTCTCACATAACATTTGCTGATGACCTTATTATCTTCCTTCGAGATGATCCAGTTTCTGTGAGTAATCTGGCAGATATTCTTAATGAATTTGGTATAGTTTCTGGTCTTAAGCTAAACCATGCAAAGAGCAAAGTATATGTGGGTGCTTGCATTGACAATAAGGATCATATTGCTCAAACATTGGGAGTTGCTGAAGGAAATTTACCGGTTCCTTACTTGGGTCTCCCACTTATATCCACTGGAATCAACAAAGCCTCCTGTCAGCCTATCATACAAAAAATTAAGAACAGAATTTCCTCTTGGAAAAATAGGCTTCTTTCTAAAGCTGGACGACTTGAACTTATTCGATCTGTGTTGACCTCTTATTCTATTTATTGGTCTCATGCATTCCTTCTACCAGCCGGGCTTCTCCATGATATTGATAAATTACTTATGAACTTCTTTTGGAATGGCACAGATGGTAAGGCAATGCACATGGTGAATTGGGACAGCATTTGCAAACCGAAGGATGAAGGGGGGCTGAATCTTCGACATATTAGAGATTGGAATAAAGCTTGTATGGTAAAGCAATTATGGGATATTTTACAAAACAAGTCTTCCTTATGGTCACAATGGGTTTTTGCTAGGTACCTTACCAAGGAATCAATCTGGGAAGTATCTGCAAAAACATCTCATTCTGCTGCTTGGAAAGGAATTCTAAAGGCAAGGAGATGGCTACGTAACAATATTTCTTATGTGATTTCTTCTGGAACCAATATTAATATGTGGTATGATCCTTGGGTGAATGGGAAAAGCATATTTCAGATATTTGGTGATAGAGTACGACAGGATCTGGGGGCTCCCAAAGACTGGAAGGTTTCTGAATTCATTAACAATGGTACTTGGTGTCTTCCCAACCCTACCTCCCCTGACATGTTATTACTTTGGCCGACTATTAGGGCTATTACAATCAAGAACAACTCTTCAGATATGCTTATTTGGCTTCATGATAACGGTAAATTTAGTACTACATCTGCATGGAACCAAATTAGACGACGAAACAACAAGTGGATCCAAAGTAGTTGGACATGGGATAGTCCATGCTCACAGCGACATTCCTTATGTACATGGCAGGCCCTTCTCGGCAAACTTCCTACGATGGACAATATGCAGCGAAGAGGTATTTATATTGTAAATCGGTGCTCTTTGTGTATGCAAAATGAAGAAAGTGTTGACCATCTCTACTTTGCTTGTGATTATTCATCTTGGATATGGAAGGAGATCTTGAAGCGATTTGATTTTCAAAGGCTACCACGGCCAAACTTGCATCATGAATTAGAAATGCTTATGCAAAGCTTCTCAAGAAAGGGGCCTCTTACACAACTAGCACGAATTATATTCAGATGTGCTATTTGGTGGATTTGGAAGGAGAGGTGTGGCAGAATTTTTGAGTGTCACAACATGAAGAAAGCTCAAATTCTGATAGAGATTCTTCAGGACTCACGATCATGTATGGAGCAAGAATTGAATACAGAGCACCTAACAAGAAGAGAGAAAGATATTTTCACAAGATTCAATTTTTCCATTCGTCAAGAATCACTCGAATAATGATGAAGATTGTAATTATATGGGGCAAAGCTTATATTTTGTGATGTATCCACAAGTAGTCCAGAACAGTCTAGCTATTGCATTTTATTATTTATTAACTTCCTTATGCTACTCTTGGAGATGAGTTTGATGAAGCGTGCTCACTTCACCTTCTTTAGGTGGGGTGCAATCTTCTCGACTACACTAAGAGACTTCAGGCTTTAGTCTATGGCTTGTGTAGACAAAGCTTCTTTGTACAAATCTTTTACAAAATACAATATCTTTACTTACCAAAAAAAAAAAAAAAATACGACGGTCTTAAACTTTGCGCGAAGTCGCGCGCGGGTCGAGTTTCGATCGGTTTTTCGTGCACCGTCTCGGAAATTCAAAATACTTGTCTTTCCCGTCTTATTAGCCCATGAGAAGTCGTACAGGCACGCTTTCGCAAAAAAATACGACGGTCATAAACTTTGCGCGAAGTCGCGCGCTTGTCGAGTTTCGATCGGTTTTTCGTGCACCGTCTCGGAAATTCAAAATACTGGCCATTCACGATGTATTAGTCCATGGTAAGTCGTATGAGCATGGTTTCAGGAAAAAACGCGACGGTCATAAACTTTGCGCAGAGTCGAGATTCGATCGGTTTTTCGTGCACCGTCTCGGAAATTCAAAATACTGGTCTTTCCCGTCTTATTAGCCCATGAGAAGTCGTACAGGCACGCTTTCGCAAAAAAATACGACGGTCTTAAACTTTGCGCGAAGTCGCGCGCGGGTCGAGTTTCGATCGGTTTTTCGTGCACCGTCTCGGAAATTCAAAATACTGGCCATTCACGATGTATTAGTCCATGGTAAGTCGTATGAGCATGGTTTCACGAGAAAACGCGACGGTCATAAACTTTGCGCAGAGTCGAGATTCGATCGGTTTTTCGTGCACCGTCTCGGAAATTCAAAATACTGGTCTTTCCCGTCTTATTAGCCCATGAGAAGTCGTACAGGCACGCTTTCGCAAAAAAATACGACGGTCTTAAACTTTGCGCGAAGTCGCGCGCGGGTCGAGTTTCGATCGGTTTTTCGTGCACCGTCTCGGAAATTCAAAATACTTGTCTTTCCCGTCTTATTAGCCCATGAGAAGTCGTACAGGCACGCTTTCGCAAAAAAATACGACGGTCATAAACTTTGCGCGAAGTCGCGCGCTTGTCGAGTTTCGATCGGTTTTTCGTGCACCGTCTCAGAAATTCAAAATAATGGCCATTCACGATGTATTAGTCCATGGTAAGTCGTATGAGCATGGTTTCAGGAAAAAACGCGACGGTCATAAACTTTGCGCAGAGTCGAGATTCGATTGGTTTTTCGTGCACCGTCTCGGAAATTTAAAATACTGGTCTTTCCCGTCTTATTAGCCCATGAGAAGTCGTACAGGCACGCTTTCACAAAAAAATACGACGGTCATAAACTTTGCGCGAAGTCGCGCGCGAGTCGAGTTTCGATCGGTTTTTCGTGCACCGTCTCGGAAATTCAAAATACTGGCCATTCACGATGTATTAGTCCATGGTAAGTCATATGAGCATGGTTTCACGAGAAAACGCGACGGTCATAAACTTTGCGCAGAGTCGAGATTCGATCGGTTTTTCGTGCACCGTCTCGGAAATTCAAAAAATACTGGTCTTTCCCGTCTTATTTGCCCATGAGAAGTCGTATAAGCATGCATTCGCAAAAAAATACGACGGTCAAAAACTATGCGCGAAGTCGCGCGCGAGTCGAATTTCGATCGGTTTTTCGTGCACCGTCTCGGAAATTCAAAATACTTGTCTTTCCCGTCTTATTAGCCCATGAGAAGTCGTACAGGCACGCTTTCGCAAAAAAATACGACGGTCATAAACTTTGCGCGAAGTCGCGCGCGAGTTAAGTTTCGATCGGTTTTTCGTGCACCGTCTCAGAAATTCAAAATACTGGCCATTCACGATGTATTAGCCCATGGTAAGTCGTATGAGCTTGGTTTCACGAAAAAACGCGACGGTAATAAACTTTGCGCAGAGTCGAGATTCGATCGGTTTTTCGTGCACCGTCTCGGAAATTCAAAATACTGGTCTTTCCCGTCTTATTAGCCCATGAGAAGTCGTACTGGCACGCTTTCGCAAAAAAATACGACGGTCATAAACTTTGCGCGAAGTCGCGCTCGAGTCGATTTTCGATCGGTTTTTCGTGCACCATCTCAGAAATTCAAAATACTGGCCAATCACAATGTATTAGTCCATGGTAAGTCGTATGAGCATGGTTTCAGGAGAAAACGCGACGGTCACAAACTTTGCGCAGAGTCGAGATTCGATCGGTTTTTCGTGCACCGTCGCGGAAATTCAAAATACTGGTCTTTCCCGTCTTATTAGCCCATGAGAAGTCGTACAGGCACGCTTTCGCAAAAAAATACGACGGTCATAAACTTTGCGCGAAGTCGCGCGCGGGTTGAGTTTCGATCGGTTTTTCGTGGACCGTCTCAGAATTTCAAAATACTGGCCATTCACGATGTATTAGTCCATGGTAAGTCGTATGAGCATGGTTTCACGAGAAAACGCGACGGTCATAAACTTTGCGCAGAGTCGAGATTCGATCGGTTTTTCGTGCACCGTCTCGGAAATTCAAAATACTGGTCTTTCCCGTCTTATTAGCCCATGAGAAGTCGTACAAGCATGCTTTCGCAAAAAAATACGACGGTCAAAAACTTTGCGCGAAGTCGCGCGCGATTCGAATTTCGATCGATTTTTCGTGCACCGTCTCGGAAATTCAAAATCTCTACTTTGCTTGTGATTATTCATCTTGGATATGGAAGGAGATCTTGAAGCGATTTGATTTTCAAAGGCTACCACGGCCAAACCTGCATCATGAATTAGAAATGCTTATGCAAAACTTCTCAAGAAAGGGGCCTCTTACACAACTAGCAAGAATTAAATTCAGATGTGCTATATGGTGGATTTGGAAGGAGAGGTGTGACAGAATTTTTGAGTGTCACAACATGAACAAAGCTCAAATTCTGATAGAGATTCTTCAGGACTCACGATCATGTATGGAGCAAGAATTGAATACAGAGCACCTAACAAGAAGAGAGAAAGATATTTTCACAAGATTCAATTTTTCCATTCGTCAAGAATCACTCGAATAATGATGAAGATTGTAATGTATTTATTATATGGGGCAAAGCTTATATTTTGTGATGTATCCACAAGTAGTCCAGAACAGTCTAGCTATTGCATTTTATTATTTATTAACTTCCTTATGCTACTCTTAGAGATGAGTTTGATGAAGCGTGCCCATTTCACCTTCTTTAGGTGGGGTGCAATCTTCTCGACTACACTAAGAGACTTCAGGCTAAAGTCTATGGCTTGTGTAGACAAAGCTTCTTTGTACAAATCTTTTACAAAATACATTATCTTTACTTACCAAAAAAGGTAAGTCGTATGAGCATGGTTTCAGGAGAAAACGCGACGGTCATAAACTTTGCGCAGAGTCGAGATTCGATCGGTTTTTCGTGCACCGTCTCGGAAATTCAAAATACTGGTCTTTCCCGTCTTATTAGCCCATGAGAAGTCGTACAGGCACGCTTTCGCAAAAAAATACGACGGTCATAAACTTTGCGCGAAGTCGCGCGCGAGTCGAGTTTCGATCAGTTTTTCATGCACCGTCTCGGAAATTCAAAATACTGGCCATTCACGATGTATTAGTCCATGGTAAGTCGTATGAGCATGGTTTCACGAGAAAACGCGACGGTCATAAACTTTGCGCAGAGTCGAGATTCGATCGGTTTTTCGTGCACCGTCTCGGAAATTCAAAATACTGGCCTTTCCCGTCTTATTAGCCCATGAGAAGTCGTACAAGCATGCTTTCGCAAAAAAATACGACGGTCAAAAACTTTGCGCGAAGTCGCGCGCGATTCGAATTTCGATCGATTTTTCGTGCACCATCTCGGAAATTCAAAATACTTGTCTTACCCGTCTTATTAGCCCATGAGAAGTCGTACAGGCACGCTTTCGGAAAAAAATACGACAGTCATAAACTTTGCTCGAAGTCGCGCGCGAGTCGAGTTTCGATCGGTTTTTCGTGACCGTCTCGGAAATTCAAAATACTGGCCATTCACGATGTATTAGCCCATGGTAAGTCGTATGAGCATGATTTAATGAAAAAACGCGACGGTCATAAACTTTGCGCAGAGTCGAGATTCGATCGGTTTTTCGTGCACCGTCTCGGAAATTCAAAATACTGGTCTTTCCCGTCTTATTAGCCCATGAGAAGTAGTACAAGCACGCTTTCGCAAAAAAATACGACGTTCATAAACTTTGCGCAAAGTCGCGCGCGAGTCGAGTTTCGATCGGTTTTTCATGCACCGACTCGAAAATTCAAAATACTGGCCATTCACGATGTATTAGCCCATGGTAACTCGTATGAGCATGGTTTCACGAAAAAATACGACGGTAATAAACTTTGCGCAGAGTCGAGATTCGATCGGTTTTTCGTGCACCGTCTCGGAAATTCAAAATACTGGTCTTTCCCGTCTTATTAGACCATGAGAAGTCGTACAGGCACGCTTTCGCAAAAAAATACGACGGTATAAACTTTGCGCAAAGTCGCGCGCGAGTCGAGTTTCGATCGGTTTTTCGTGCACCGTCTCAGAAATTCAAAATACTGGCCATTCACGATGTATTAGTCCATGGTAAGTCGTATGAGCATGGTTTCACGAGAAAACGCGACGGTCATAAACTTTGCGCAGAGTCGAGATTCGATCGGTTTTTCATGCACCGTCTCAGAAATTCAAAATACTGGTCTTTCCCGTCTTATTAGCCCATGAGAAGTCATACAGGCACGCTTTCGCAAAAAAATACGACGGTCATAAACTTTGCGCGAAGTCGCGCGCGAGTCGAGTTTCGATCGGTTTTTCGTGCACCGTCTCGGAAATTCAAAATACTGGTCTTTCCCGTCTTATAAGCCCATGAGAAGTCGTACAGGCACGCTTTCGAAAAAAAATACGACGGTCATAAACTTTGCGCGAAGTCGCGCGCGAGTCGAGTTTCGATCGGTTTTTCGTGACCGTCTCGGAAATTCAAAATACTGGCCATTCACGATGTATTAAACCATGGTAAGTCGTATGAGCATGGTTTCACGAAAAAACGCGACGGTCATAAACTTTGCGCAGAGTCGAGATTCGATCGGTTTTTCGTGCACCGTCTCGGAAATTCAAAATACTGGTCTTTCCCGTCTTATTAGCCCATGAGAAGTAGTACAGGCACGCTTTCGCAAAAAAATACGACGGTCATAAACTTTGCGCGAAGTCGCGCGCGAGTCGAGTTTCGATCGGTTTTTCGTGCACCGTCTCGAAAATTCAAAATACTGGCCATTCACGATGTATTAGCCCATGGTAAGTCGTATGAGCATGGTTTCACGAAAAAACGCGACGGTCATAAACTTTGCGCAGAGTCGAGATTCGATCGGTTTTTCGTGCACCGTCTCGGAAATTCAAAATACTGGTCTTTCCCGTCTTATTAGCCCATGAGAAGTCATACAGGCACGCTTTCGCCAAAAAATACGTCGGTCATAAACTTTGCGCGAAGTCGCGCGCGAGTCGAGTTTCGATCGGTTTTTCGTGCACCGTCTCGAAAATTCAAAATACTGGCCATTCACGTGTATTAGCCCATGGTAAGTCGTATGAGCATGGTTTCACGAAAAAACGCGACGGTCATAAACTTTGCGCAGAGTCGAGATTCGATCGGTTTTTCGTGCACCGTCTCGGAAATTCAAAATACTGGTCTTTCCCGTCTTATTAGCCCATGAGAAGTCATACAGGCACGCTTTCGCAAAAAAATACGACGGTCATAAACTTTGCTCGAAGTCGCGCGCGAGTCGAGCTTCGATCGGTTTTTCGTGCCCCGTCTCGAAAATTCAAAATACTGGCCATTCACGATGTATTAGTCCATGGTAAGTCGTATGAGCATGGTTTCACGAGAAAACGCGACGGTCATAAACTTTGCGCAGATTCGAGATTCGATTGGTTTTTCATGCACCGTCTCGGAAATTCAAAATACTAGTCTTTCCCGTCTTATTAGCCCATGAGAAGTCGTACAGGCACGCTTTCGCAAAAAAATACGACGGTCATAAACTTTGGGCGAAGTTGCGCGCGAGTCGAGTTTCGATCGGTTTTTCGTGCACCGTCTCAGAAATTCAAAATACTGGCCATTCACGATGTATTAGTCCATGATAAGTCGTATGAGCATGGTTTCAGGAAAAAACGCGACGGTCATAAACTTTGCACAGAGTCGAGATTCGATCGGTTTTTCGTGCACCGTCTCGGAAATTCAAAATACTGGCAAGTCATAAACTTTGCGCGAAGTCACGCGCGGGTCGAGTTTCGATCGGTTTTTCGTGCACCGTCTCGGAAATTCAAAATACTGGTCTTTCCCGTCTTATTTGCCCATGAGAAGTCGTACAAGCATGCTTTCGCAAAAAAATACGACGGTCAAAAACTTTGCGCGAAGTCGCGCGCGAGTCGAATTTCGATCGGTTTTTGGTGCACCGTCTCGGAAATTCAAAATATTTGCCTTTCCCGTCTTATTAGCCATGAGAAGTCGTACAGGCACGCTTTCGCAAAAAAATACGACGGTCATAAACTTTGCGCGAAGTCGCGCGCGAGTCAAGTTTCGATCGGTTTTTCGTGCACCGTCTCAGAAATTCAAAATACTGGCCATTCACGATGTATTAGCCCATGGTAAGTCGTATGAGCTTGGTTTCATGAAAAAACGCGACGGTAATAAACTTTGCGCAGAGTCGAGATTCGATCGGTTTTTCGTGCACCGTCTCGGAAATTCAAAATACTGGTCTTTCCCGTCTTATTAGCCCATGAGAAGTCGTACTGGCACGCTTTCGCAAAAAAATACGACGGTCATAAACTTTGCGCGAAGTCGCGCGCGAGTCGAGTTTCGATCGGTTTTTCGTGCACCGTCTCAGAAATTCAAAATACTGGCCAATCACGATGTATTAGTCCATGGTAAGTCGTATGAGCATGGTTTCAGGAGAAAACGCGACGGTCATAAACTTTGCGTAGAGTCGAGATTCGATCGTTTTTTCGTGCACCGTCTCGGAAATTCAAAATACTGGTCTTTCCCGTCTTATTAGCCCATGAGAAGTCGTACAGGCACGCTTTCGCAAAAAAATACGACGGTCATAAACTTTGCGCGAAGTCGCGCGCGGGTCGAGTTTCGATCGGTTTTTCGTGGACCGTCTCGGAAATTCAAAATACTGGCCATTCACGATGTATTAGTCCATGGTAAGTCGTATGAGCATAGTTTCACGAGAAAACGCGACGGTCATAAACTTTGCGCAGAGTCTTGATTCGATCCGTTTTTCGTGCACCGTCTCAGAAATTCAAAATACTGGTCTTTCCCGTCTTATTAGCCCATGAGAAGTCGTACAAGCATGCTTTCGAAAAAAAATACGACGGTCAAAAACTTTGCGCGAAGTCGCGCGCGATTCGAATTTCGATCGATTTTTCGTGCACCGTCTCGGAAATTCAAAATCTCTACTTTGCTTGTGATTATTCATCTTGGATATGGAAGGAGATCTTGAAGCGATTTGATTTTCAAAGGCTACCACGGCCAAACCTGCATCATGAATTAGAAATGCTTATGCAAAGCTTCTCAAGAAAGGGGCCTCTTACACAACTAGCAAGAATTATATTCAGATGTGCTATATGGTGGATTTGGAAGGAGAGGTGTGGCAGAATTTTTGAGTGTCACAACATGAACAAAGCTCAAATTCTGATAGAGATTCTTCAGGACTCACGATCATGTATGGAGCAAGAATTGAATACAGAGCACCTAACAAGAAGAGAGAAAGATATTTTCACAAGATTCAATTTTTCCATTCGTCAAGAATCACTCGAATAATGATGAAGATTGTAATGTATTATATGGGGGCAAAGCTTATATTTTGTGATGAATTAGAAATGCTTATGCAAAGCTTCTCAAGAAAGGGGCCTCTTACACAACTAGCAAGAATTATATTCAGATGTGCCATTTGGTGGATTTGGAAGGAGAGGTGTGGCAGAATTTTTGAGTGTCACA
The DNA here is from genome assembly GCA_029747655.1 of Ensete ventricosum. Classification (NCBI taxonomy): domain Eukaryota; kingdom Viridiplantae; phylum Streptophyta; class Magnoliopsida; order Zingiberales; family Musaceae; genus Ensete; species Ensete ventricosum. The sequence continues at coordinate 25,299,168 of JAQQAF010000004.1, read as the reverse complement.
ACATGAACAAAGCTCAAATTCTGATAGAGATTCTTCAAGACTCACGATCATGTATGGAGCAAGAATTGAATACAGAGCACCTAACAAGAAGAGAGAAAGATATTTTCACAAGATTCAATTTTTCCATTCGTCAAGAATCACTCGAATAATGATGAAGATTGTAATGTATTATATGGGGCAAAGCTTATATTTTGTGATGTATCCACAAGTGGTACAGAACAGTCTAGCTATTGCATTTTTATTTATTAACTTCCTTGTGCTACTCTTGGAGATGAGTTCGATGAAGCGTGCCCACTTCACCTTCTTTAGGTGGGGTGCAATCTTCTCGACTACACTAAGAGACTTCATGCTTTAGTCTATGGCTTGTGTAGACAAAGCTTCTTTGTACAAATCTTTTACAAAATATATTATCTTTACTTACCAAAAAAAATTATATTTTGTGATGTATCCACAAGTAGTCCAGAACAGTCTAGCTATTGCATTTTATTATTTATTAACTTCCTTATGCTACTCTTGGAGATGAGTTTGATGAAGCGTGCCCATTTCACCTTCTTTAGGTGGGGTGCAATCTTCTCGACTACACTAAGAGACTTCAGGCTAAAGTCTATGGCTTGTGTAGACAAAGCTTCTTTGTACAAATCTTTTACAAAATACATTATCTTTACTTACCAAAAAAGGTAAGTCGTATGAGCATGGTTTCAGGAGAAAATGCGACGGTCATAAACTTTGCGCAGAGTCGAGATTCGATCGGTTTTTCGTGCACCGTCTCGGAAATTCAAAATACTGGTCTTTCCCGTCTTATTAGCCCATGAGAAGTCGTACAGGCACGCTTTCGCAAAAAAATACGACGGTCATATTTTTTGGTAAGTAAAGATAATGTATTTTGTAAAAGATTTGTACAAAGAAGCTTTGTCTACACAAGCCATAGACTAAAGCCTGAAGTCTCTTAGTGTAGTCGAGAAGATTGCACCCCACCTAAAGAAGGTGAAATGGGCACGCTTCATCAAACTCATCTCCAAGAGTAGCATAAGGAAGTTAATAAATAATAAAATGCAATAGCTAGACTGTTCTGGACTACTTGTGGATACATCACAAAATATATAAGCTTTGCCCCATATAATACATTACAATCTTCATCATTATTCGAGTGATTCTTGACGAATGGAAAAATTGAATCTTGTGAAAATATCTTTCTCTCTTCTTGTTAGGTGCTCTGTATTCAATTCTTGCTCCATACATGATCGTGAGTCCTGAAGAATCTCTATCAGAATTTGAGCTTTGTTCATGTTGTGACACTCAAAAATTCTGCCACACCTCTCCTTCCAAATCCACCATATAGCACATCTGAATATAATTCTTGCTAGTTGTGTAAGAGGCCCCTTTCTTGAGAAGCTTTGCATAAGCATTTCTAATTCATGATGCAGGTTTGGCCGTGGTAGCCTTTGAAAATCAAATCGCTTCAAGATCTCCTTCCATATCCAAGATGAATAATCACAAGCAAAGTAGAGATGGTCAACACTTTCTTCATTTTGCATACACAAAGAGCACCGATTTACAATATAAATACCTCTTCGCTGCATATTGTCCATCGTAGGAAGTTTGCCGAGAAGGGCCTGCCATGTACATAAGGAATGTCGCTGTGAGCATGGACTATCCCATGTCCAACTACTTTGGATCCACTTGTTGTTTCGTCGTCTAATTTGGTTCCATGCAGATGTAGCACTAAATTTACCGTTATCATGAAGCCAAATAAGCATATCTGAAGAGTTGTTCATGATTGGAATAGCCCTAATAGTCGGCCAAAGTAATAACATGTCAGGGGAGGTAGGGTTGGGAAGACACCAAGTACCATTGTTAATGAATTCAGAAACCTTCCAGTCTTTGGGAGCCCCCAGATCCTGTCGTACTCTATCACCAAATATCTGAAATATACTTTTCCCATTCACCCAAGGATCATACCACATATTAATATTGGTTCCAGAAGAAATCACATAAGAAATATTGTTACGTAGCCATCGCCTTGCCTTCAGAATTCCTTTCCAAGCAGAAGAATGAGATGTTTTTGCAGATGTTTCCCAGATTGATTCCTTAGTTAGGTACCTAGCAAAAACCCATTGTGACCATAAGGAAGACTTGTTTTGTAAAATATCCCATAATTGCTTTACCATACAAGCTTTATTCCAATCTCTAATATGTCGAAGATTCAGCCCCCCTTCATCCTTCGGTTTGCAAATGCTGTCCCAATTCACCATATGCATTGCCTTACCATCTGTGCCATTCCAAAAGAAGTTCATAAGTAATTTATCAATATCATGGAGAAGCCCGGCAGGTAGAAGGAATGCATGAGACCAATAAATAGAATAAGAGATCAACACGGATCGAATAAGTTCAAGTTGTCCAGCTTTAGAAAGAAGCCTATTTTTCCAAGAGGAAATTCTGTTCTTAATTTTTTGTATAATAGGCTGACAGGAGGCTTTGTTGATTCCAGTGGATATAAGTGGGAGACCCAAGTAAGGAACCGGTAAATTTCCTTCAGCAACTCCCAATGTTTGAGCAATCCTTATTGTCAATGCAAGCACCCACATATACTTTGCTCTTTGCATGGTTTAGCTTAAGACCAGAAACTTTACCAAATTCATTAAGAATATCTGCCAGATTACTCACAGAAACTGGATCATCTCGAAGGAAGATAATAAGGTCATCGGCAAATGTTATGTGAGAGATATAAACAGAACCATAATGTGGTACCTTAATTTTGCCATTGGAAACAGCCTCTTCTAACATACAACTGAGCCCTTCCATTGCAATGGTAAAAAGATAAGGAGATAGTGGATCGCCTTGCCGAATGCCATTCTTACTCCCAAAGAAGCCAATAGGTGAACCATTAAAGAGAATTGAAAATTTTGGAGTTTCCAAGCAACATTGAATCCATTTAACCCAGAGCTGAGGGAAGCCCATATTATGGAGCATCATGTAAATAAAATTCCTATTGACTGAGTCAAAGGCCTTTCGTAAATCAGCTTTAAAACAGATCTTTTTTCCTCTTGTTTTAGAATGTAGATCCTTAACCAAATCATTCGCAAGCAGGACATTATGATGGATACTCCTCCCTTTAAGAAAAGCAGCCTGATTAGGACTAATGACCTTATTCATGACCTTTTGTAGTCTATCTGCCAGCAACTTAGAGATAACCTTATAAATAAAGTTGCACAGTGAAATAGGACGGTAGTTCTCCAATGAATCGGCTCCATCATTTTTAGGCACTAAAGAAATAAAAGTGCAATTCATTTCTTTAAGAATGTGACCTGAGGAGAAAAAATGTCGACAAGCTTTTATGACATCGTTGCCTACAATAGCCCATGCAATTTGATAAAACTCAGCTGGAAATCCATCTGGACCAGGGCTTTTGTGCTTCGGGGACTTAAAAACAACTTTCACAATTTCATCATCCGTTATTGGGGCATTAAGATGAGAGAGGGCTTCAGAATCAAGTCGTCTTGTAGGCCCAACATGAATACTATTAGGCTGTTGTTCCTGATTGAGTAAGGAATAAAAAAATTGCTTGGTGTAATTTTTAACCTCATCCAGATCCTCAATGAGATTACCATCTATACCTTTGCATTTTTTGATGCGATTAGTAGCCCTTCTGGTAGCAATAGCAGCATAGAAAAACTTCGTATTAGAATCCCCTAAAGTAAGCCAATGCTGTCGTGACTTCTGTTTCAAAAAGCATTCCTCCTGCTTCAAAGCTTGCATAAAGTTATTTCTAGCAGCAGCCTCTTTGTATATAAGATTCGCATCCAGAGGTTAACTGAACCCTATCGTTGATATTTCCAAATGTAGTTGAATTCCACTTCTTCAGTGCTGCTTTGCATGCTTTTAGTTTTTGACATAGGATGTAAGGGGGAGAACCAAAGACATTAATGTCCCAAGCTGACTTAATAACTTCGAGGAACTTCGGGTGAGAACTCCACATATTAAAAAATCTAAAAGGTTTCTTGACTCTCGGTAGTGCTTTATCTGCATGTATATGCATAATAGAGTGATCCGAAAATAACTTAGCACCGTACTCAAGAAGTGAATCTGGGAAAACTGCTAACCATTCCTGATTAATCAAACATCTGTCAAGTCGAGCCATAATTTTTCTTTCAGCAGTACTTTGATTGTTCCATGAGAACCAATCACCTACAGATTTCATGTCAGTCAATGCAGCAGTATCTATACAATCATTAAAATGTTGAAGCTGACATTCGGAAAGCACTCTACCCCCCACTTTCTCATTTGTGTATCTGACAGTATTAAAGTCACCGAGAACAGCCCAAGGTACTGTAGGATAACTATTTGCAATGCTAACCAGATCACGCCATAGAGCATTCCTGTCAGACATACTGTTAGATGCATAAATACCGGTAATATTGAATTGACATCCAGTCTGTTTATCCTCTGCCTTAAGATGAATGAATTGATTAGTAGCAGAAATAAACCAAGCAGTAACAAGGTTAGGATGCCATAAGACCCAAACTCGACCATAAGTATCCTGAGAATGATTAGTAAAAAGTTCTGCCTCAGGCCATATTAAATTCTTCTGAACTCGAACACGATGAGGTTTAATTTTTGTTTCCACAAGAATCACCATGTCACATGCAGCAGATCGGATTATTCTATTGAGCTCCCGACATTTCTCAGTCTTATTAAGTCCACGAACATTCCAACAGCTTATTTTCATCAATACTAGATAGAAGGAAGAGCATGCAATTTTGGGAGGACACTACCATCCTTTTTCTTATCCTTTGATTTTGCATGGTCCTCTCGCATAATATCTTTACCCTTTAATCCTCTATTCCTATATTTATCCACCTCATCCACAGCTTGCAAATGTTTAAATTTTTGCGTACCTTGAGGCAAGGAGTCCTGAATAGCGGGATGTGTCGAAGAGCGATGAGTTTGGTGAGTTGCAATGTCTTGGTTCCCAAGAGGTTGTTGAAATGAAATTTCCTGATTATCTGAAGGAGTGATTCGTGAAGGCGAGGTTGTTATTGGGGAGTGAGAACCTTGGGAAGCTCCTGCAGTGAAAGTCTCTGATATAATAGGTAAAGATGGAAGTCCTGACTTGTCTTTCTCTTGTTCGTGTCGCTGCCCCAACGAGTCAGAGTGTTCAATCATCTTCTCCGCCATCACCACTGTTGGCACTGGAGTATCAGTGCTTGGATTAGTGGTAGTGACCCCATTCTGTGGCTCTTGGCGTGGTCGGTAGACCTGTGTGATTTTCTGTGAAGGCTGTTGGCAGGCACCATTTACATGTCCAAAAGATAGACAAACCTTACATCGTTGTGGCTTCCAAGAATATGAGACTTTCACCTTTCGGGTGCTCCCATCAAGATCACGGTAAGAAACATTATTCGGCAATTCCTCATCAGAAGAAACCATTACACAAGCTCTGGCAAAGGTCAATCTCGTTTGCGAAGCTGTTGCCTTATCAAGATACAATGGCTGTCCCAGGGTGCTGCAAAGCTTTGCAATAAAACGACGACCCCAGAGATGTAGTGGAAGTCCATGGAAAGAAACCCATATTGGGATAGACAGTAGACTGTCTAACCCCAATCTCACATCAGGTGCCCAGCGTCGTAGTATCATTGGATGACCACGGATAGTCCAAAATCCTTCAAGGACCCGTTGTAAATCTTCTTCCGAATAAAGCCTGCATACAAAGAATCCGGTCTCCAACATATGAAGATCAAATGTTGATATTCCCCATCGAGTTCTGATGTATGAGGATAGTGGGAAAAAGGATGTTCTCAGTCCAACAACGTAGCCCACAATTGCCATTGACCATGTCTCAATTAGTTCGTCGGAATCAATAGCCTCATACACAGCAATCTTCTGGTCAGCCTGTACTTCTGGAGCATAAAAGTCCAGTCGAAGATCCGGACTACCCACTGGAGCCTTGAAGAGGCTACTCCAAGGCTTCGGATCTCGGGAAATAGGAGCTGGAGGTCGTGATCTAGATCGTGAACGACCTCGGGCCTGGTTCATTGAAGGAGCATCCCGTCGAGAAGAAGAAATCAGCGGTGGAACATCCTGGTGTGAAACCGGCCTAAGCTGCTGGGGAGGAACCAGCGGCTGTTGGAGAGGAGCAACCCCCTCCCGCGGTGAAGTAACCAACGGCTGAGGAGCAACCCCCTCCCGCTGTGACTGCTGGAGAGGGGCGTTCTGCTGTGAAGCAATCAGCCGCTGGGAAGAAGCCAGCGGAGGAGCATCCTGCTGGAACAGAGGATGCGAAGCAGAGTGCCGCGTCCGGCCGCTCGCATCCATGGCGTCGCTCGCCCTAGAGACCGCCAGCCACCTAGGGGAGACGAAGCCACCACCCTGCCCACACTAATGTCACAGCCGTCGCCCCTTCCACGCCGATTGCAGAAGCAGCCGTCGCCCTTTCCACGCTGGAGTTGCCGCAGGAAGCGGCAGTGAACCCAGCCCCAATCGCAGGGCAGCTTCCACCGTTTCTTGCCCTTGAGTCCGTCCCGCGCCTAGGGGAGAAGAGCCGCCGCCCTTCCACGCCTGAAATCGCCGATTCCCGGCCTGGAATCGCTGATCGCAGGAGCGACCGCCGGCCTTCCACTCGCCGCGGAGCGATCGCAGAGGAGAAATCGCCCAAGGGAGCAATCGCAAGCACAAGCGCAAGGGAAGAGGTTGCCGCCCCCAGCGTCGATCGCAAGCGCAAGCCCAAGCAGAGCAGAGCACTCACGCACGCACGCAAGGGAACGCAGGCCCATTCCTCCCCATTCCCAAGCAGATGCGTGCACCGTCTCTCCTCCTCTCTCTCTCCGCCTCTCTCTCTCCGCAAACCGATCCATTCACGATGTATTAGTCCATGGTAAGTCGTATGAGCATGGTTTCAGGAGAAAATGCGACGGTCATAAACTTTGCGCAGATTCGAGATTCGATCGGTTTTTCAAGCACCGTCTCGAAAATTCAAAAATACTGGTCTTTCCCGTCTTATTAGCCCATGAGAAGTCGTACAGGCACGCTTTCGCAAAAAAATACGACGGTCATAAACTTTGCGCGAAGTCGCGCGCGAGTCGAGTTTCGATCGGTTTTTCGTGCACCGTCTCGGAAATTCAAAATACTGGCCATTCACGATGTATTAGTCCATAGTAAGTCGTATGAGCATGGTTTCACGAGAAAACGCGACGGTCATAAACTTTGCGCAGAGTCGAGATTCGATCGGTTTTTCGTGCACCGTCTCGGAAATTCAAAATACTGGTCTTTCCCGTCTTATTAGCCCATGAGAAGTCGTACAAGCATGCTTTCGCAAAAAAAATACGACGGTCAAAAACTTTGCGCGAAGTCGCGCGCGAGTCGAATTTCGATCGGTTTTTCGTGCACCGTCTCGGAAATTCAAAATACTTGTCTTTCCCGTCTTATTAGCCCATGAGAAGTCGTACAGGCACGCTTTCGCAAAAAAAATACGACGGTCATGAACTTTGCTCGAAGTCGCGCGCGAGTCGAGTTTCGATCAGTTTTTCGTGACCGTCTCGGAAATTCAAAATACTGGCCATTCACGATGTATTAGGCCATGGTAAGTCGTATGAGCATGATTTCACGAAAAAAACGCGACGGTCATAAACTTTGCGCAGAGTCGAGATTCGATCGGTTTTTCGTGCACCGTCTCGGAAATTCAAAATACTGGTCTTTCCCGTCTTATTAGCCCATGAGAAGTAGTACAAGCACGCTTTCGCAAAAAAATACGACGGTCATAAACTTTGCGCGAAGTCGCGCGCGAGTCGAGTTTCGATCGGTTATTCGTGCACCGTCTCGGAAATTCAAAATACTGGCCATTCAAGATGTATTAGTCCATGGTAAGTCGTATGAGCATGGTTTCACGAGAAAACGCGACGGTCATAAACTTTGCGCAGAGTCGAGATTCGATCGGTTTTTCGTGCACCGTCTCGGAAATTCAAAATACTGGTCTTTCCCGTCTTATTAGCCCATAAGAAGTCGTACAAGCATGCTTTCGCAACAAAAATACGACGGTCAAAAACTTTGCGCGAAGTCGCGCGCGAGTCGAATTTCGATCGGTTTTTCGTGCACCGTCTCGGAAATTCAAAATACTTGTCTTTCCCGTCTTATTAGCCCATGAGAAGTCGTACAGGCACGCTTTCGCAAAAAAATACGACGGTCATAAACTTTGCTCGAAGTCGCGCGCGAGTCGAGTTTCGATCGGTTTTTCGTGACCGTCTCGGAAATTCAAAATACTGGCCATTCACGATGTATTAGGCCATGGTAAGTCGTATGAGCATGATTTCACGAAAAAACGCGACGGTCATAAACTTTGCGCAGAGTCGAGATTCGATCGGTTTTTCGTGCACCGTCTCGGAAATTCAAAATACTGGTCTTTCCCGTCTTATTAGCCCATGAGAAGTAGTACAAGCACGCTTTCGCAAAAAAATACGACGGTCATAAACTTTGCGCGAAGTCGCACGCGAGTCGAGTTTCGATCGGTTTTTCGTGCACCGTCTCGAAAATTCAAAATACTGGCCATTCACGATGTATTAGCCCATGGTAAGTCGTATGAGCATGGTTTCACGAAAAAACGCGACGGTCATAAACTTTGCGCAGAGTCGAGATACGATCGGTTTTACGTGCACCGTCTCGGAAATTCAAAATACTGGTCTTTCCCGTCTTATTAGCCCATGAGAAGTCGTACAGGCACGCTTTCGCAAAAAAATACGACGGTCATAAACTTTGCGCGAAGTCGCGCGCGAGTCGAGTTTCGATCGGTTTTTCGTGCACCGTCTCGGAAATTCAAAATACTTGTCTTTCCCGTCTTATTAGCCCATGAGAAGTCGTACAGGCACGCTTTCACAAAAAAATACGACGGTCATAAACTTTGCGCGAAGTCGCGCGCGAGTCGAGTTTCGATCGGTTTTTCGTGCACCGTCTCAGAAATTTAAAATACTTGTCTTTCCCGTCTTATTAGCCCATGAGAAGTCGTACAGGCACGCTTTCGCAAAAAAATACGATGGTCATAAACTTTGCGAGAAGTCGCGCGCGAGTCGAGTTTCGATTGGTTTTTCGTGCACCATCTCAGAAATTCAAAATACTGGCCATTCACGATGTATTAGCCCATGGTAAGTCGTATGAGCATGGTTTCACGAGAAAACGCGACGGTCATAAACTTTGCGCAGAGTCGAGATTCGATCGGTTTTTCGTGCACCGTCTCGGAAATTCAAAATACTGGTCTTTCCCGTCTTATTAGCCCATGAGAAGTCGTACAGGCACGCTTTCGCAAAAAAATACGACGGTCATAAACTTTGCGCGAAGTCGCGCGCGAGTCGAGTTTCGATCGGTTTATCGTGCACCGTCTCGGAAATTCAAAATACTGGCCATTCACGATGTATTAGTCCATGGTAAGTCGTATGAGCATGGTTTCACGAGAAAACGCGACGGTCATAAACTTTGCGCAGAGTCGAGATTCGATCGGTTTTTCGTGCACCGTCTCGGAAATTCAAAATACTGGTCTTTCCCGTCTTATTAGCCCATGAGAAGTCGTACAAGCATGCTTTCGAAAAAAAATACGACGGTCAAAAACTTTGCGCGAAGTCGCGCGCGATTCGAATTTCGATCGATTTTTCGTGCACCATCTCGGAAATTCAAAATACTTGTCTTTCCCGTCTTATTAGCCCATGAGAAGTCGTACAGGCACGCTTTCGCAAAAAAATACGACAGTCATAAACTTTGCTCGAAGTCGCGCGCGAGGCGAGTTTCGATCGGTTTTTCGTGACCGTCTCGGAAATTCAAAATACTGGCCATTCACGATGTATTAGCCCATGGTAAGTCGTATGAGCATGATTTCACGAAACAACGCGACGGTCATAAACTTTGCGCAGAGTCGAGATTCGATCGGTTTTTCGTGCACCGTCTCGGAAATTCAAAATACTGGTCTTTCCCGTCTTATTAGCCCATGAGAAGTAGTACAAGCACGCTTTCGCAAAAAAATACGACGGTCATAAACTTTGCGCGAAGTCGCGCGCGAGTCGAGTTTCGATCGGTTTTTCGTGCACCGTCTCGAAAATTCAAAATACTGGCTATTCACGATATATTAGCCCATGGTAAGTCGAAAATTCAAAATACTGGCCATTCACGATGTATTAGCCCATGGTAAGTCGTGTGAGCATGGTTTCACGAAAAAACGCGACGGTCATAAACTTTGCGCAGAGTCGAGATTCGATCGGTTTTTCGTGCGCCGTCTCGGAAATTCAAAATACTGGTCTTTCCCGTCTTATTAGGCCATGAGAAGTCGTACAGGCACGCTTTCACAAAAAAATACGACGGCAAAAACTTTGCGCGAAGTCGCGCACTAGTCGAGTTTCGATCGGTTTTTCGTGCACCGTCTCAGAAATTCAAAATACTGGCCATCACGATGTATTAGCCCATGGTAAGTCGTATGAGCTTGGTTTCACGAAAAAACGCGACGGTCATAAACTTTGCGCAGAGTCGAGATTCGATCGGTTTTTCGTGCACCGTCTCGGAAATTCAAAATACTGGTCTTTCCCGTCTTATTAGCCCATGAGAAGTCGTATAGGCACGCTTTCGCAAAAAAATACGACGGTCATAAACTTTGCGCGAAGTCGCGCGCGAGTCGAGTTTCGATCGGTTTTTCGTGCACCGTCTCAGAAATTCAAAATACTGGCCATTCACGATGTATTAGTCCATGGTAAGTCGTATGAGCATGGTTTCAGGAGAAAATGCGACGGTCATAAACTTTGCGCAGATTCGAGATTCGATCGGTTTTTCAAGCACCGTCTCAAAAATTCAAAATACTGGTCTTTCCCGTCTTATTAGCCCATGAGAAGTCGTACAGGCACGCTTTCGCAAAAAAATACGACGGTCATAAACTTTGCGCGAAGTCGCGCGCGAGTCGAGTTTCGATCGGTTTTTCGTGCACCGTCTCGGAAATTCAAAATACTGGCCATTCACGATGTATTAGTCCATGGTAAGTCGTATGAGCATGGTTTCACGAGAAAACGCGACGGTCATAAACTTTGCGCAGAGTCGAGATTCGATCGGTTTTTCGTGCACCGTCTTGGAAATTCAAAATACTGGTCTTTCCCGTCTTATTAGCCCATGAGAAGTCGTACAAGCATGCTTTCGCAAAAAAATACGACGGTCAAAAACTTTGCGCGAAGTCGCGCGCGAGTCGAATTTCGATCGGTTTTTCGTGCACCGTCTCGGAAATTCAAAATACTTGTCTTTCCCGTCTTATTAGCCCATGAGAAGTCGTACAGGCACGCTTTCGCAAAAAAATACGACGGTCATAAACTTTGCTCGAAGTCGCGCGCGAGTCGAGTTTCGATCGGTTTTTCGTGACCGTCTCGGAAATTCAAAATACTGGCCATTCACGATGTATTAGGCCATGGTAAGTCGTATGAGCATGATTTCACGAAAAAACGCGACGGTCATAAACTTTGCGCAGAGTCGAGATTCGATCGGTTTTTCGTGCACCGTCTCGGAAATTCAAAATACTGGTCTTTCCCGTCTTATTAGCCCATGAGAAGTAGTACAAGCACGCTTTCGCAAAAAAATACGACGGTCATAAACTTTGCGCGAAGTCGCACGCGAGTCGAGTTTCGATCGGTTTTTCGTGCACCGTCTCGAAAATTCAAAATACTGGCCATTCACGATGTATTAGCCCATGGTAAGTCGTATGAACATGGTTTCACGAAAAAACGCGACGGTCATAAACTTTGCGCAGAGTCGAGATTCGATCGGTTTTTCGTGCACCGTCTCGGAAATTCAAAATACTGGTCTTTCGCGTCTTATTAGGCCATGAGAAGTCGTACAGGCACGCTTTCGCAAAAAAATACGACGGTATAAACTTTGCGCGAAGTCGCGCGCGAGTCGAGTTTCGATCGGTTTTTCGTGCACCGTCTCAGAAATTCAAAATACTGGCCATTCACGATGTATTAGCCCATGGTAAGTCGTATGAGCTTGGTTTCACGAAAAAACGCGACGGTCATAAACTTTGCGCAGAGGTGAGATTCGATCGGTTTTTCGTGCACCGTCTCGGCAATTCAAAATACTGGTCTTTCCCGTCTTATTAGCCCATGAGAAGTCGTAGAGGCACGCTTTCAAAAAAAAATACGACGGTCATAAACTTTGCGCGAAGTCGCGCGCGAGTCGAGTTTCGATCGGTTTTTTCGTGCACCGTATCAGAAATTCAAAATACTGGCCATTCACGACGTATTAGTCCATGGTAAGTCGTATGAGCATGGTTTCAGGAGAAAACGCGACGGTCATAAACCTTGCGCAGATTCGAGATTCGATCGGTTTTTCGTGCACCGTCTCGGAAATTCAAAATACTAGTCTTTCCCGTCTTATTAGCCCATGAGAAGTCGTACAGGCACGCTTTCGCAAAAAAATACGACGGTCATAAACTTTGCGCGAAGTCGCGCGCGAGTCGAGTTTCGATCGGTTATTCGTGCACCGTCTCGGAAATTAAAAATACTGGCCATTCACGATGTATTAGTCCATGGTAAGTCGTATGAGCATGGTTTCACGAGAAAACGCGACGGTCATAAACTTTGCGCAGAGTCGAGATTCGATCGGTTTTTCGTGCACCGTCTCGGAAATATAAATACTAGTCTTTCCCGTCTTATTAGCCCATGAGAAGTCGTACAAGCATGCTTTCGCAAAAAACTACGACGGTCAAAAACTTTGCGCGAAATCGCGCGCGAGTCGAATTTCGATCGGTTTTTCGTGCACCGTCTCGGAAATTCAAAATACTTGTCTTTCCCGTCTTATTAGCCCATGAGAAGTCGTACAGGCACGCTTTCGCAAAAAAATACGACGGTCATAAACTTTGCTCGAAGTCGCGCGCGAGTCGAGTTTCGATCGGTTTTTCGTGACCGTCTCGGAAATTCAAAATACTGGCCATTCACGATGTATTAGGCTATGGTAAGTCGTATGAGCATGATTTCACGAAAAAACGCGACGGTCATAAACTTTGCGCAGAGTCGAGATTCGATCGGTTTTTCGTGCACCGTCTCGGAAATTCAAAATACTGGTCTTTCCCGTCTTATTAGCCCATGAGAAGTAGTACAAGCACGCTTTCGCAAAAAAATACGACGGTCATAAACTTTGCGCGAAGTCACACGCGAGTCGAGTTTCGATCGGTTTTTCGTGCACCGTCTCGAAAATTCAAAATACTGGCCATTCACGATGTATTAGCCCATGGTAAGTCGTATGAGCATGGTTACACGAAAAAATGCGACGGTCATAAACTTTGCGCAGAGTCGAGATTCGATCGGTTTTTCGTGCACCGTCTCGGAAATTCAAAATACTGGTCTTTCCCGTCTTATTAGCCCATGAGAAGTCGTACAGGCACGCTTTCGCAAAAAAATACGACGGTCATAACCTTTGCGCGAAGTCGCGCGCGAGTCGAGTTTCGATCGGTTTTTCGTGCACCGTCTCGGAAATTCAAAATACTTGTCTTTCCCGTCTTATTAGCCCATGAGAAGTCGTACAGGGACGCTTTCACAAAAAAATACGACGGTCATAAACTTTTCGCGAAGTCGCGCGCGAGTCGAGTTTCGATCGGTTTTTCGTGCACCGTCTCGGAAATTCAAAATACTTGTCTTTCCCGTCGTATTAGCCCATGAGAAGTCGTACAGGCACGCTTTCGCAAAAAAATACGACGGTCATAAACTTTGCTCGAAGTCGCGCGCGAGTCGAGTTTCGATCGGTTTTTCATGACCGTCTCGGAAATTCAAAATACTGGCCATTCACGATGTATTAGGCCATGGTAAGTCGTATGAGCATGATTTCACGAAAAAACGCGACGGTCATAAACTTTGCGCAGAGTCGAGATTCGATCGGTTTTTCGTGCACCGTCTCGGAAATTCAAAATACTGGTCTTTCCCGTCTTATTAGCCCGTGAGAAGTAGTAAAAGCACGCTTTCGCAAAAAAATACGATGGTCATAAACTTTGCGCGAAGTCGCACGCGAGTCGAGTTTCGATCGGTTTTTCGTTCACCGTCTCGAAAATTCAAAATACTGGCCATTAACGATGTATTAGCCCATGGTAAGTTGTATGAGGATGGTTTCACGAAAAAACGCGACGGTCATAAACTTTGCGCAGAGTCGAGATTCGATCGGTTTTTTCGTGCACCGTCTCGGAAATTCAAAATACTGGTCTTTCCCGTCTTATTAGCCCATGAGAAGTCGTACAGGCACGCTTTCGCAAAAAAATACGACGGTCAAAAACTTTGCGCGAAGTCGCGCGCGAGTCGAGTTTCGATCGGTTTTTTGTGCACCGTCTCGGAAATTCAAAATACTTGTCTTTCCCGTCTTATTAGCCCATGAGAAGTCGTACAGGCACGCTTTCACAAAAAAATACGACGGTCATAAACTTTGCGCGAAGTCGCGCGCGAGTCGAGTTTCGATCGGTTTTTCGTGCACCGTCTCGGAAATTCAAAATACTTGTCTTTCCCGTCTTATTAGCCCATGAGAAGTCGTACAGGCACGCTTTCGCAAAAAAATACGATGGTCATAAACTTTGCGCGAAGTCGCGCGCGAGTCGAGTATCGATTGGTTTTTCGTGCACCATCTCAGAAATTCAAAATACTGGCCATTCACGATGTATTAGCCCATGGTAAGTCGTATGAGCATGGTTTCACGAGAAATCGCGACGGTCATAAACTTTGCGCAGAGTCGAGATTCGATCGGTTTTTCGTGCACCGTCTCGGAAATTCAAAATACTGGTCTTTCCCGTCTTATTAGCCCATGAGAAGTCGTACAGGCACGCTTTCGCAAAAAAATACGACGGTCATAAACTTTGCGCGAAGTCGCGCGCGAGTCGAGTTTCGATCGGTTTTTCGTGCACCGTCTCGGAAATTCAAAATACTGGCCATTCACGATGTATTAGTCCATGGTAAGTCGTATGAGCATGGTTTCACGAGAAAACGCGACGGTCATAAACTTTGCGCAGTGTCGAGATTCGATCGGTTTTTCGTGCACCGTCTCGGAAATTCAAAATACTTGTCTTTCCCGTCTTATTAGCCCATGAGAAGTCGTACAGGCACGCTTTCACAAAAAAATACGACGGTCATAAACTTTGCGCGAAGTAGCGCGCGAGTCGAATTTCGATCGGTTTTTCGTGCACCGTCTCGGAAATTCAAAATACTTGTCTTTCCCGTCTTATTAGCCCATGAGAAGTCGTACAGGCACGCTTTCGCAAAAAAATACGACAGTCATAAACTTTGCTCGAAGTCGCGCGCGAGGCGAGTTTCGATCGGTTTTTCGTGACCGTCTCGGAAATTCAAAATACTGGCCATTCACGATGTATTAGCCCATGGTAAGTCGTATGAGCATGATTTCACGAAAAAACGCGACGGTCATAAACTTTGCGCAGAGTCGAGATTCGATCGGTTTTTCGTGCACTATCTCGGAAATTCAAAATACTGGTCTTTCCCGTCTTATTAGCCCATGAGAAGAAGTACAAGCACGCTTTCGCAAAAAAATACGACGGTCATAAACTTTGCGCGAAGTCGCGCGCGAGTCGAGTTTCGATCGGTTTTTCGTGCACCGTCTCGAAAATTCAAAATACTAGCCATTCACGAAGTATTAGCCCATGGTAAGTCGTATGAGCATGGTTTCACGAAAAAACGCGACGGTCATAAACTTTGCGCAGAGTCGAGATTCGATCGGTT
The DNA here is from genome assembly GCA_029747655.1 of Ensete ventricosum. Taxonomy (NCBI): domain Eukaryota; kingdom Viridiplantae; phylum Streptophyta; class Magnoliopsida; order Zingiberales; family Musaceae; genus Ensete; species Ensete ventricosum. Next base: position 25,283,461 of record JAQQAF010000004.1, on the reverse strand, counting down.
TTTCGTGCACCGTCTCGGAAATTCAAAATACTGGTCTTTCCCGTCTTATTAGCCCATGAGAAGTCGTACAGGCACGCTTTCGCAAAAAAATACGACGGTCATAAACTTTCGCGAAGTCGCGCGCGAGTCGAGTTTCGATCGGTTTTTTGTGCACCGTCTCGGAAATTCAAAATACCTGTCTTTCCCGTCTTATTAGCCCATGAGAAGTCGTACAGGCACGCTTTCGCAAAAAATTACGACGGTCATAAACTTTGCGCGAAGTCGCGCGCGAGTCGAGTTTCGATCGGTTTTTTCGTGCACCGTCTCGGAAATTCAAAATACTGGCCATTCACAATGTATTAGTCCATGTAAGTCGTATGAGCATGGTTTCACGAGAAAACGCGACGGTCATAAACTTTGCGCAGAGTCGAGATTCGATCGGTTTTTCGTGCACCGTCTCGGAAATTCAAAATACTGGTCTTTCCCGTATTATTAGCCCATGAGAAGTCGTACAAGCATGCTTTCGCAAAAAAATACGACGGTCAAAAACTTTGCGCGAAGTCGCGCGCGATTCGAATTTCGATCGATTTTTCGTGCACCGTCTCGGAAATTCAAAATACTTGTCTTTCCCGTCTTATTAGCCCATGAGAAGTCGTACAGGCACGCTTTCGCAAAAAAATACGACAGTCATAAACTTTGCTCGAAGTCGCGCGCGAGTCGAGTTTCGATCGGTTTTTCGTGACCGTCTCGGAAATTCAAAATACTGGCCATTCACGATGTATTAGCCCATGGTAAGTCGTATGAGCATGATTTCACGAAAAAACGCGACGGTCATAAACTTTGCGCAGAGTCGAGATTCGATCGGTTTTTTCGTGCACCGTCTCGGAAATTCAAAATACTGATCTTTCCCGTCTTATTAGCCCATGAGAAGTAGTACAAGCATGCTTTCGCAAAAAAATACGACGGTCATAAACTTTGCGCGAAGTCGCGCGCGAGTCGAGTTTCGATCAGTTTTTCGTGCACCGTCTCGAAAATTCAAAATACTGGCCATTCACGATGTATTAGCCCATGGTAAGTCGTATGAGCATGGTTTCACGAAAAAACGCGACGATCATAAACTTTGCGCAGAGTCGAGATTCGATCGGTTTTTCCTGCACCGTCTCGGAAATTCAAAATACTGGTCTTTCCCGTCTTATTAGCCCATGAGAAGTCGTACAGGCACGCTTTCGCAAAAAAATACGACGGTCATAAACTTTGCGCGAAGTCGCGCGCGAGTCGAGTTTCGATCGGTTTTTCGTGCACCATCTCGGAAATTCAAAATACCTGTCTTTCCCGTCTTATTAGCCCATGAGAAGTCGTACAGGCACGCTTTCGCAAAAAAATACGATGGTTATAAACTTTGCTCGAAGTCGCGCGCGAGTCGAGTTTCGATTGGTTTTTCTTGCACCGTCTCAGAAATTCAAAATACTGGCCATTCACGATGTATTAGCCCATGGTAAGTCGTATGAGCTTGGTTTCACGAAAAAACGCGACGGTAATAAACTTTCCGCAGAGTCGAGATTCGATCGGTTTTTCGTGCACCGTCTCAGAAATTCAAAATACTGGTCTTTCCCGTCTTATTAGCCCATGAGAAGTCGTACTGGCACGCTTTCGCAAAAAAATACGACGGTCATAAACTTTGCGCAAAGTCGCGCGCGAGTCGAGTTTCGATCGGTTTTTCGTGCACCGTCTCAGAAATTCAAAATACTGGCCAATCACGATTTATTAGTCCATGGTAAGTCGTATGAGCATGGTTTCAGGAGAAAATGCGACGGTCATAAACTCTGCGCAGAGTCGAGATTCGATCGGTTTTTCGTGCACCGTCTCGGAAATTCAAAATACTGGTCTTTCCCGTCTTATTAGCCCATGAGAAGTCGTACATGCACGCTTTCGCAAAAAAATACGACGGTCATAAACTTTGCGCGAAGTCGCGCGCGGGTCGAGTTTCGATCGGTATTCCGTGCACCGTCTCGGAAATTCAAAATACTGGCCATTCACGATGTATTAGTCCATGGTAAGTCGTATGAGCTTGGTTTCACGAGAAAACGCGACGGTCATAAACTTTGCGCAGAGTCGAGATTCGATCGGTTTTTCGTGCACCGTCTCGGAAATTCAAAATACTGGTCTTTCCCGTCTTATTAGCCCATGAGAAGTCGTACAAGCATGCTTTTGCAAAAAAATACGACGGTCAAAAACTTTGCGCGAAGTCGCGCGCGATTCGAATTTCGATCGATTTTTCGTGCACCGTCTCGGAAATTCAAAATACTTGTCTTTCCCGTCTTATTAGCCCATGAGAAGTCGTACAGGCATGCTTTCGCAAAAAAATACGACAGTCGTAAACTTTGCTCGAAGTCGCGCGCGAGTCGAGTTTCGATCGGTTTTTCGTGACCGTCTCGGAAATTCAAAATACTGGCCATTCACGATGTATTAGCCCATGGTAAGTCGTATGAGCATGATTTCACGAAAAAACGCGACGGTCATAAACTTTGCGCAGAGTCGAGATTCGATCGGTTTTTCGTGCACCGTCTCGGAAATTCAAAATACTGGTCTTTCCCGTCTTATTAGCCCATGAGAAGTAGTACAAGCACGCTTTCGCAAAAAAATACGACGGTCATAAACTTTGCGCGAAGTCGCACGCGAGTCGAGTTTCGATCGGTTTTTCGTGCACCGTCTCGAAAATTCAAAATACTGGCCATTCACGATGTATTAGCCCATGGTAAGTCGTATGAGCATGGTTTCACGAAAAAACGCGACGGTCATAAACTTTGCGCAGAGTCGAGATTCGATCGGTTTTTCGTGCACCGTCTCGGAAATTCAAAATACTGGTCTTTCCCGTCTTATAAGCCCATGAGAAGTCGTACAGGCACGCTTTCGAAAAAAAATACGACGGTCATGAACTTTACGCGAAGTCGCGCGCGAGTCGAGTTTCGATCGGTTTTTCGTGCACCGTCTCAGAAATTAAAAATACTGGCCATTCACGATGTATTAGCACATGGTAAATCGTATGAGCATGGTTTCAGGAGAAAACGCGACGGTCATAAACTTTGCGCAGAGTCGAGATTCGATCGGTTTTTCGTGCACCGTCTCGGAAATTCAAAATACTGGTCTTTCCCGTCTTATTAGCTCATGAGAAGTCGTACAGGCACGCTTTCGCAAAAAAATACGACGGTCAGAAACTTTGCGCGAAGTCGCGCGCGAGTCGAGTTTCGATCGGTTTTTCGTGCACCGTCTCGGAAATTCAAAATACTTGTCTTTCCCGTCTTATTAGCCCATGAGAAGTCGTACAGGCACGCTTTCGCAAAAAAATACGATGGTCATAAACTTTGCGCGAAGTCACGCGCGAGTCGAGTTTCGATCGGTTTTTCGTGCACCGTCTCAAAAATTCAAAATACTGGCCATTCACGATGTATTAGCCCATGGTAAGTCGTATGAGCATGGTTTCACGAAAAATTACGACGGTCATAAACTTTGCGCAGAGTCGAGATTCGATCGGTTTTTCGTGCACCGTCTCGGAAATTCAAAATACTGGTCTTTCCCGTCTTATTAGCCCATGAGAAGTCGTACAGGCACGCTTTCGCAAAAAAATACGACGGTCATAAACTTTGCGCGAAGTCGCGTGCGAGTCGAGTTTCGATCGGTTTTTCGTGCACCGTCTCAGAAATTCAAAATACTGGCCATTCACGATGTATTAGCCCATGGTAAGTCGTATGAGCATGGTTTCACGAAAAAACGCGACGGTCATAAACTTTGCGCAGAGTCGAGATTCGATCGGTTTTTCGTGCACCGTCTCGGAAATTCAAAATACTGGTCTTTCCCGTCTTATAAGCCCATGAGAAGTCGTACAGGCACGCTTTCGAAAAAAAATACGACGGTCATGAACTTTACGCGAAGTCGCGCGCGAGTCGAGTTTCGATCGGTTTTTCGTGCACCGTCTCAGAAATTAAAAATACTGGCCATTCACGATGTATTAGCACATGGTAAATCGTATGAGCATGGTTTCAGGAGAAAACGCGACGGTCATAAACTTTGCGCAGAGTCGAGATTCGATCGGTTTTTCGTGCACCGTCTCGGAAATTCAAAATACTGGTCTTTCACGTCTTATTAGCCCATTAGAAGTCGTACAGGCACGCTTTCGCAAAAAAATACGACGGTCATAAACTTTGCGCGAAGTCGCGCGCGAGTCGAGTTTCGATCGGTTTTTCGTGCACCGTCTCAGAAATTCAAAATACTGGCCATTCACGATGTATTAGTCTATGGTAAGTCGTATGAGCAAGGTTTCAGGAAAAAACGCGACGGTCATAAACTTTGCGCAGAGTCGAGATTCGATCGGTTTTTCGTGCACCGTCTCGGAAATTCAAAATACTGGTCTTTCCCGTCTTATTTGCCCATGAGAAGTTGCGAAAGCATGCTTTCGCAAAAAAATACGACGGTCAAAAACTTTGCGCGAAGTCGCGCGCGAGTCGAATTTCGATCGGTTTTTGGTGCACCGTCTCGGAAATTCAAAATACTGGCCATTCACGATGTATTAGCCCATGGTAAGTCGTATGAGCATGATTTCACGAAAAAACGCGACGGTCATAAACTTTGCGCAGAGTCGAGATTCGATCGGTTTTTCGTGCACCGTCTCGGAAATTCAAAATACTGGTCTTTCCCGTCTTATTAGCCCATGAGAAGTAGTACAAGCACGCTTTCGCAAAAAAATACGACGGTCATAAACTTTGTGCGAAGTCGCACGCGAGTCGAGTTTCGATCGGTTTTTCGTGCACCATCTCGAAAATTCAAAATACTGGCCATTCACGATGTATTAGCCCATGGTAAGTCGTATGAGCATGGTTTCACGAAAAAACGCGACGGTCATAAACTTTGCGCAGAGTCGAGATTCGATCGGTTTTTCGTGCACCGTCTCGGAAATTCAAAATACTGGTCTTTCCCGTCTTATAAGCCCATGAGAAGTCGTACAGGCACGCTTTCGAAAAAAAATACGACGGTCATGAACTTTACGCGAAGTCGCGCGCGAGTCGAGTTTCGATCGGTTTTTCGTGCACCGTCTCAGAAATTAAAAATACTGGCCATTCACGATGTATTAGCCCATGGTAAATCGTATGAGCATGGTTTCAGGAGAAAACGCGACGGTCATAAACTTTGCGCAGAGTCGAGATTCGATCGGTTTTTCTTGCACCGTCTCAGAAATTCAAAATACTGGTCTTTCCCGTCTTATTAGCTCATGAGAAGTCGTACAGGCACGCTTTCGCAAAAAAATACGACGGTCAGAAACTTTGCGCGAAGTCGCGCGCGAGTCGAGTTTCGATCGGTTTTTCGTGCACCGTCTCGGAAATTCAAAATACTTGTCTTTCCCGTCTTATTAGCCCATGAGAAGTCGTACAGGCACGCTTTCGCAAAAAAATACGATGGTCATAAACTTTGCGCGAAGTCGCGCGCGAGTCGAGTTTCGATTGGTTTTTCGTGCACCGTCTCGGAAATTCAAAATACTGGCTATTCACGATGTATTAGCCCATGGTAAGTCGTATGAGCATGGTTTCACGAAAAAACGCGACGGTCATAAACTTTGCGCAGAGTCGAGATTCGATCGGTTTTTCGTGCACCGTCTCGGAAATTCAAAATACTGGTCTTTCCCGTCTTATTAGCCCATGAGTAGTCGTACAAGCATGCTTTCGCAAAAAAATACGACGGTCAAAAACATTGCGCGAAGCCGCGCGCGAGTCGAATTTCGATCGGTTTTTCGTGCACCGTCTCGGAAATTCAAAATACTTGTCTTTCCCGTCTTATTAGCCCATGAGAAGTCGTACAGGTACGCTTTCGCAAAAAAATACGACGGTTATAAATTTTGCTCGAAGTCGCGCGCGAGTCGAGTTTCGATCGGTTTTTCGTGACCATCTCGGAAATTCAAAATACTGGCCATTCATGATGTATTAGCCCATGGTAAGTCGTATGAGCATGATTTCACGAAAAAACGCGACGGTCATAAACTTTGCGCAGAGTCGAGATTCGATCGGTTTTTCGTGCACCGTCTCGGAAATTTAAAATACTGGTCTTTCCCGTCTTATTAGCCCATGAGAAGTAGTACAAGCACGCTTTCGCAAAAAAATACGACGGTCATAAACTTTGCGCGAAGTCGCGCGCGAGTCGAGTTTCGATCGGTTTTTCGTGCACCGTCTCGAAAATTCAAAATACTGGCCATTCACGATGTATTAGCCCATGGTAAGTCGTATGAGCATGGTTTCACGAAAAATTACGATGGTCATAAACTTTGCGAAGAGTCGAGATTCGATCGGTTTTTCGTGCACCGTCTCGGAAATTCAAAATACTGGTCTTTCCCGTCTTATTAGCCCATGAGAAGTCGTACAGGCACGCTTTCGCAAAAAAATACGACGGTCATAAACTTTGCGCGAAGTAGCGCGCGAGTCGAGTTTCGATCGGTTTTTCGTGCACCGTCTCAGAAATTCAAAATACTGGCCATTCACGATGTATTAGCCCATGGTAAGTCGTATGAGCTTGGTTTCACGAAAAAACGCGACGGTCATAAACTTTGCGCAGAGTCGAGATTCGATCGGTTTTTCGTGCACCGTCTCGGAAATTCAAAATACTGGTCTTTCCCGTCTTATTAGCCTATGAGAAGTCGTACAGGCACGCTTTCGCAAAAAAATACGACGGTCATAAACATTGCGCGAAGTCACGCGCGAGTCGAGTTTCGATCGGTTTTTCGTGCACCGTCTCAGAAATTCAAAATACTGGCCATTCACGATGTATTAGTCTATGGTAAGTCGTATGAGCAAGGTTTCAGGAAAAAACGCGACGGTCATAAACTTTGCGCAGAGTCGAGAATCGATCGGTTTTTCGTGCACCGTCTCGGAAATTCAAAATACTGGTCTTTCCCGTCTTATTTGCCCATGAGAAGTCGTACAAGCATGCTTTCGCAAAAAAATACGACGGTCAAAAACTTTGCGCGAAGTCGCGCGCGAGTCGAATTTCGATCGGTTTTTCGTACACCGTCTCGGAAATTCAAAATACTGGTCTTTCCCGTCTTATTAGCCCATGACAAGTCGTACAGGCACGCTTTCACAAAAAAATACGACGGTCAAAAACTTTGCGCGAAGTCGCGCGCGAGTCGAGTTTCGATCGGTTTTTCGTGCACCGTCTCGGAAATTCAAAATACTGGCCATTCACGATGTATTAGTCCATGGTAAGTCGTATGAGCATGGTTTCACGAGAAAACGCGACGGTTATAAACTTTGCGCAGAGTCGAGATTCGATCGGTTTTTCGTGCACCGTCTCGGAAATTCAAAATACTGGTCTTTCCCGTCTTATTTGCCCATGAGAAGTCGTACAAGCATGCTTTCGCAAAAAAATACGACGGTCAAAAACTTTGCGCGAAGTCGCGCGCGAGTCGAATTTCGATCGGTTTTTCGTGCACCGTCTCGGAAATTCAAAATACTTGTCTTTCCCGTCTTATTAGTCCATGAGAAGTCGTACAGGCACGCTTTCGTAAAAAAATACGACGGTCATAAACTTTGCGCGATATCGCGCGCGAGTCAAGTTTCGATCGGTTTTTCGTGCACCGTCTCAGAAATTCAAAATACTGGCCATTCACGATGTATTAGCCCATGGTAAGTCGTATGAGCTTGGTTTCACGAAAAAACGCGACGGTCATAAACTTTGCACAGAGTCGAGATTCGATCGGTTTTTCGTGCACCGTCTCGGAAATTCAAAATACTGGTCTTTCCCGTCTTATTAGCCCATGAGAAGTCGTACAGGCACGCTTTCGCAAAAAAATACGACGGTCATAAACTTTGCGCGAAGTCGCGCGCGAGTCGAGTTTCGATCGGTTTTTCGTGCACCGTCTCAGAAATTCAAAATACTGGCCATTCACGATGTATTAGCCCATGGTAAGTCGTATGAGCATGGTTTCAGGAGAAAACGCGACGGTCATAAACTTTGCGCAGAGTCGAGATTCGATCGATTTTTCGTGCACCGTCTCGGAAATTCAAAATACTGGTCTTTCCCGTATTATTAGCCCATGAGAAGTCGTACAAGCACGCTTTCGCAAAAAAATACGACGGTCATAAACTTTGCGTGAAGTCGCGCGCGAGTCGAGTTTCGATCGGTTTTTCGTGCACCGTCTCGGAAATTCAAAATACTGGCCATTCACGATGTATTAGCCCATGGTAAGTCGTATGAGCATGGTTTCACGAAAAAACGCGACGGTCATAAACTTTGCGCAGAGTCGAGATTCGATCGGTTTTTCGTGCACCGTCTCGGAAATTCAAAATACTGGTCTTTGCCGTCTTATTAGCCCATGAGAAGTCATACAGGCACGCTTTCGCAAAAAAATACGACGGTCATAAACTTTGCGCGAAGTCGCGCGCGAGTCGAGTTTCGATCGGTTTTTCGTGCACCGTCTCGAAAATTCAAAATACTGGCCATTCACGATGTATTAGCCCATGGTAAGTCGTATGAGCATGGTTTCAGGAGAAAACGCGACGGTCATAAACTTTGCGCAGTGTCGAGATTCGATCGGTTTTTCGTGCACCGTCTCAGAAATTCAAAATACTGGTGTTTGGGGGGGAATGGGCCTGCGTTCCCTTGCGTGCGTGCGTGAGTGCTCTGCTCTGCTTGGGCTTGCGCTTGCGATCGGCGCTGGGGACGGCAACCTCATCTCTTACCGAAGAGTGGGCAGCGGAGGGCGATTGCTCCCTTGGGCGATTTCTCCTCTACGATCGCTCCGCGGCGAAGGAAGGCTGGCGGTCGCTCTTGCGATCAGCGATTCCATGCGGGGAATCGGCGATTTCAGGCGTGGAAGGGCGGCGGCTCTTCTCCCCTAGGAGCGGGACGGACTCTAGGGCGAGAAACGGTGGAGGCTGCGCTGCGATTGGGGCTGGGTTCACTGCCGCTCTTCCTGCGGCAACTCCAAGGGCGACGGCTGCTTGCAATCGGCGTGGAAAGGGCGACGGCTGCGACCTTAGTGTTGGAAGGGTGGTGGCTTCCTCTCCCCTAGGAGGCTGGCGGTCTCTAGGGCGCGACGCCATGGATGCGAGCGACTCTGCTTCGCATCCTCTGTTCCAGCGGGATGCTCCTTCGCTGGCTTCTTCCCAGCGGCCTGCGCTGGTTGCTTCCCAGTGGAACGCCCCTCTCCAGCAACAACGGGAGAGGGTTGCTCCTCAACCGCTGGTTAATTCACAGCGGGAGGGGGTTGCTCCTCTCCAACAGCCGCTGGTTCCTCCCCAGCAGCTTAGGCCGGTTTCACACCAGGATGTTCCACCGCTGAATTCTTCTTCTCGACGGGATGCTCCTTCAATGAACCAGGCCCGAGGTCGTTCACGATCTAGATCACGACCTCCTGCTCCTATTTCCCGAGATCCTCGGCCTTGGAGTAGCCTCTTCAAGGCTCCAGTGGGTAGTCCGGATCTTCGACTGGACTTTTTTGCTCCAGAAGTACAGGCTGATCAGAAGATTGCTGTGTATGAGGCTATTGATTCTGACGAACTAATTGAGACATGGTCCATGGCAATTGTGGGCTACGTTGTTGGACTAAGAACATCATTTTTTCCATTATCCTCATATATCAGAACTCGATGGGGAATATCAACATTTGATCTTCATATGTTGGAGACCGGATTCTTTGTATGCAAGCTTTATTCTGAAGAAGATATACAACGGGTCCTTGAAGGATTTTGGACTATCCGTGGTCATCCAATGATACTACGACGCTGGGCACCTGATGTGAGATTGGAGTTAGACAGTCTACAATCTATCCCAATATGGGTTTCTTTCCATGAACTTCCACTACATCTCTGGGGTCGTCGTTTTATTGCAAAGCTTTGCAGCACCTTGGGACAGCCATTGTATATTGATAAGGCAACAGCTTCGCAAACGAGATTGACCTTTGCCAGAGCTTGTGTAATGGTTTCTTCCGATGAGGAACTACCGAATGAAGTTTCTTACCGTGATCTTGATGGGAGCACTCGAAAGGTGAAAGTCTCATATTCTTGGAAGCCACAACGATGCAAGGTTTGTCTATCTTTTGGACATGTAAATGGTGCTTGCCAACAGCCTTCACAAAAAATCACACAGGTCTACCGACCACGCCAAGAGCCACAGAATGGGGTCATTACCACTAAACCAAGCACTGATACTCCAGTGCCAACAGAGATGATGGCGGAGAAGATGAATGAGCACTCTGACTCGTTGGGGCAGCGACACGAACAGGAGAAAGACATGTCAGGACTTTCATCTTTTCCTATTATATCAGAGACTTTCACTGCAGGAGCTTCCCATGGTTCTCACTCCCCAATAACAACCTCGCCATCACGAATCATTCCTTCAGATAATCAGGAAATTTCATTTCAACAACCTCTTGGGAACAAAGACATTGCAACTCACCAAACTCATCGCTCTTCGACACATCCCACTATTCAGGACTCCTTGCCTCAAGGTACGCAAAAGTTTAAACATTTGCAAGCTGTGGATGAGGTGGATAAATATAGGAATAAAGGATTAAAGGGTAAAGATATTATGCGGGAGGACCATGTAAAATCAAAGGATAAGAAAAAGGATGGTAGTGTCCTCCCAAAATCGCATGCTCTTCCTTCTATCTAGTATTGATGAAAATAATCTGTTGGAATGTTCGTGGACTTAATAAGACTGAGAAATGTCGGGAGCTCAATAGAATAATCTGATCTGCTGCATGTGATATTGTGATTCTTGTGGAAACAAAAATTAAAACCCATCGTGTTCGAGTTCAGAAGAATTTAATATGGCCTGAGGCAGAACTTTTTACTAATGATTCTCAGGATACTTATGGTCGAGTTTGGGTCTTATGGCATCCTAATCTTGTTACTGCTTGGTTTATTTCTGCTACTAATCAATTCATTCATCTTAAGGTAGAGGATAAACAGACTGGATGTCAATTCAATATTACCGGTATCTATGCATCTAACAGTATACCTGACAGGAATGCTCTATGGCGTGATCTGGTTAGCATTGCAAATAGTTATCCTACAGTACCTTGGGTTGTTCTCGGTGACTTTAATACTGTCAGATACACAAATGAGAAAGTGGGGGGTAGAGTGCTTTCAGAATGTCAGCTTCAACATTTTAATGATTGTATAGATACTGCTGCGTTGACTGACATGAAATCTGTAGGTGATTGGTTCTCATGGAACAATCAAAGTACTGCTGATAGAAAAATTATGGCTCGACTTGACAGATGTTTGATAAATCAGGAATGGTTAGAAGTTTTCCCAGATTCACTTCTAGAGTACGGTGCTAAGTTATTTTCGGATAACTCTATTATGCATATACATGCAGATAAAGCACTACCCAGAGTCAAGAAACCTTTTAGATTTTTTAATATGTGGAGTTCTCACCCTAAGTTCCTCGAAGTTATTAAGTCAGCTTGGGACATTAATGTATTTGGTTCTCCTCCTTACATCCTATGTCAAAAGCTAAAAGCATGCAAAGCAGCACTTAAGAAGTGGAATTCAACTACATTCGGAAATATCACCAACAGGGTTCAGTTATGCAAGAAAGAACTTATGACTGTGCAAAGCGAGCTAAATCTTTAACCTCTGGATGCGAATCTTATATACAAAGAGGCTGCTGCTAGAAATAACTTTATGCAAGCTTTGAAGCAGGAGGAATGCTTTTTGAAACAGAAGTCACGACAGCATTGGCTTACTCTAGGGGATTCTAATACGAAGTTTTTCTATGCTGCTATTGCTACCAGAAGGGCTACTAATCGTATAAAAAAATGCAAAGGTATAGATGGTAATCTCATTGAGGATCTGGATGAGGTTAAAAATTACACCGAGCAATTTTTTTATTCCTTACTCAATCAGGAGCAGCAGCCTAATAGTATTCATGTTGGGCCTACAAGACGACTTGATTCTAAAGCCCTCTCTCATCTTAATGCCCCAATAACGGATGATGAAATTGTGAAAGTTGTTTTTAAGTCCCCGAAGCACAGAAGCCCTGGTCCAGATGGATTTCCAGCTGAGTTTTATCAAATTGCATGGTCTATTGTAGGCAACGATGTCATAAAAGCTTGTCGACATTTTTTCTCCTCAGGTCATATTCTTAAAGAAATGAATTGCACTTTTATTTCTTTAGTGCCTAAAAATGATGGAGCCGATTCATTGGAGAACTACCGTCCTATTTCACTGTGCAACTTTATTTATAAGGTTATCTCGAAGTTACTGGCAGATAGACTACAAAAGGTCATGAATAAGGTCATTAGTCCTAATCAGGCTGCTTTTATTAAAGGGAGGAGTATCCATCATAATGTCCTGCTTGCTAATGATTTGGTTAAGGATCTACACTCAAAAACAAGAGGAAAAAAGATATGTTTTAAAGCTGATTTACGAAAGGCCTTTGACTCAGTCAATAGGCAATTTATTTACATGATGCTCCATAATATGGGCTTCCCTCAGCACTGGGTTCAATGGATTCAATGTTGCTTGGAAACTCCAAAATTTTCGATTCTCTTTAATGGTTCACCTATTGGCTTCTTCGGGAGTAAGAATGGCATTCGGCAAGGCGATCCACTATCTCCTTATCTTTTTACGATTGCAATGGAAGGACTCAGTTGTATGTTAGAAGAGGCTGTTTCCAATGGCAAAATTAAGGTACCATATTATGGTTCTGTTTATATCTCTCACATAACATTTGCTGATGACCTTATTATCTTCCTTCGAGATGATCCAGTTTCTGTGAGTAATCTGGCAGATATTCTTAATGAATTTGGTATAGTTTCTGGTCTTAAGCTAAACCATGCAAAGAGCAAAGTATATGTTGGTGCTTGCATTGAAAATAAGGATCATATTGCTCAAACATTGGGAGTTGATGAAGGAAATTTGCCGGTTCCTTACTTGGGTCTTCCACTTATATCCACTGGAATCAACAAAGTCTCCTGTCAGCCTATCCTACAAAAAATTAAGAACAGAATTTCCTCTTGGAAAAATAGGCTTCTTTCTAAAGCTGGACGACTTGAACTTATTCGATCAGTGTTGATCTCTTATTCTTTTTATTGGTCTCATGCATTCCTTCTACCAGCCGGGCTTCTCAATGATATTGATAAATTACTTATGAACTTCTTTTGGAATGGCACAGATGGTAAGGCAATGCATATGGTGAATTGGGACAACATTTGCAAACCGAAGGATGAAGGGGGCTTGAATCTTCGACATATTAGAGATTGGAATAAAGCTTGTATGGTAAAGTAATTATGGGATATTTTACAAAACAAGTCTTCTTTATGGTCACAATGGGTTTTTGCTAGGTACCTTACCAAGGAATCAATCTGGGAAGTATCTGCAAAAATATCTCATTCTGCTGCTTGGAAAGGAATTCTGAAGGCAAGGAGATGGCTACGTAACAATATTTCTTATGTGATTTCTTCTGGAACCAATATTAATATGTGGTATGATCCTTGGGTGAATGAGAAAAGTATATTTCAAATATTTGGTGATAGAGTACGACAGGATCTGGGGGCTCCCAAAGACTGGAAGGTTTCTGAATTCATTAACAATGGTACATGGTGTCTTCCTAACCCTACCTCCCCAGACACGTTATTACTTTGGCCGACTATTAGGGCTATTCCAATCAAGAACAACTCTTCAGATATGCTTATTTGGCTTCATGATAATGGTAAATTTAGTGCTACATCTGCATGGAACCAAATTAGACGACGAAACAACAAGTGGATCCCAAGTAGTTGGACATGGGATAGTCCATGCTCACAGCGACATTCCTTATGTACATGGCAGGCCCTTCTCGGCAAACTTCCTACGATGGATAATATGCAGCGAAGAGGTATTTATATTGTAAATCGGTGCTCTTTGTGTATGCAAAAGGAAGAAAGCGTTGACCATCTATACTTTGCTTGTGATTATTCATCTTGGATATGGGAAGAGATCTTGAAGCGATTTGATCTTCAAAGGCTACCACGGCCAAACTTGCATCATGAACTAGAAAGGCTAATGCAAGGCTTCTCAAGAAAGGGTCCTCTTACACAACTAGCAAGAATTATATTCAGATGTGCTATTTGGTGGATTTGGAAGGAGAGGTGTGGCAGAATTTTTGAGTGTCACAACATGAACAAAGCTCAAATTCTGATAGAGATTCTTCAGGACTCACGATCATGCATGGAGCAAGAATTGAATATAGAGCACCTAACAAGAAGAGAGAAAGAGATTTTCACAAGATTCAATTTTTGAGTCAATAATCACTCGAATAATGATGAAGATTGTAATGTATTATGGGGCAAAGCTTATATTTTGTGATGTATCCACAAGTACTCCAGAACAGTTTAGCTATTGCATTTTTTATTAACTTCCTTGTGCTACTCTTGGAGATGAGTTCGATGAAGCGTGCCCATTTCACCTTCTTTTGGTGGGGTGCAATCTTCTCGACTACACTAAGAGACTTCAGGCTTTAGTCTATGGCTTGTGTAGACAAAGCTTTTTTGTACAAATCTTTTACAAAATACATTATCTTTACTTACAAAAAAAAAAGAGAAGTCGTACAGGCACGCTTTCGCAAAAAAATACGACGGTCATAAACTTTGCTCGAAGTCGCGCGCGAGTCGAGTTTCGATTGGTTTTTCGTGATCGTCTCGGAAATTCAAAATACTGGCCATTCACAATGTATTAGCCCAGCGTGAGAAGGAGAGAGAGAGGAGGAGAGACGGTGCACGCATCGGCTTGGGAATGGGGGGGAATGGGCCTGCGTTCCCTTGCGTGCGTGCGTGAGTGCTCTGCTCTGCTTGGGCCTGCGCTTGCGCTTGCGATCGACGCTGGGGACGACAACCTCTTCCCTTGCGCTTGTGCTTGCGATTGCTCCCTTGGGCGATTTCTCCTCTACGATCACTCCGCGGCGAGTGGAAGGCCGGCGGTCGCTCCTGCGATCAGCGATTCCAGGCCGGGAATCGGCGACTTCAGGCGTGGAAGGGCGGCGGCTCTTCTCCCCTAGGCGCGGGACGGACTCTAGGGCAAGAAACGGTGGAAGCTGCGCTGCAATTGGGGCTGGGTTCACTACCGCTTCCTGCGGCAACTCCAGCGTGGAAAGGGCGACGGCTGCTTCTGCAATCGGCGTGGAAGGGGCGACGGCTGCGACATTAGTGTGGGCAGGGTGGTGGCTTCCTCTCCCCTAGGCGGCTGGCGGCTAGGGCGAGCGATGCCATGGATGCGAGCGGCCGGACGCGGCACTCTGCTTCGCATCCTCTGTTCCAGCGGGATGCTCCTCCGCTGGCTTCTTCCCAGCGGCTGATTGCTTCACAGCAGAACGCCCCTCTCCAGTAGTCACAGCGGGAGAGGGTTGCTCCTCAGCCGCTGGTTACTTCACCGCGGGAGGGGGTTGCTCCTCTCCAACAGCCGCTGGTTCCTCCCCAGCAGCTTAGGCCGGTTTCACACCAGGATGTTCCACCGCTGATTTCTTCTTCTCGACGGGATACTCCTTCAATGAACCAGGCCCGAGGTCGTTCACGATCTAGATCACGACCTCCAGCTCCTATTTCCCGAGATCCGAAGCCTTGGAGTAGCCTCTTCAAGGCTCCAGTGGGTAGTCCGGATCTTCGACTGGACTTTTTTGCTCCAGAAGTACAGGCTGACCAGAAGATTGCTGTGTATGAGGCTATTGATTCCGACGAACTAATTGAGACATGGTCAATGGCAATTGTGGGCTACGTTGTTGGACTAAGAACATCCTTTTTCCCACTATCCTCATACATCAGAACTCGATGGGGAATATCAACATTTGATCTTCATATGTTGGAGACCGGATTCTTTGTATGCAGGCTTTATTCGGAAGAAGATTTACAACGGGTCCTTGAAGGATTTTGGACTATCCGTGGTCATCCAATGATACTACGACGCTGGGCACCTGATGTGAGATTGGAGTTAGACAGTCTACAGTCTATCCCAATATGGGTTTCTTTCCATGGACTTCCACTACATCTCTGGGGTCGTCGTTTTATTGCAAAGCTTTGCAGCACCCTGGGACAACCATTGTATCTTGATAAGGCAACAGCTTCGCAAACGAGATTGACCTTTGCCAGAGCTTGTGTAATGGTTTCTTCTGATGAGGAACTGCCGAATGATGTTTCTTACCGTGATCTTGATGGGAGCACCCGAAAGGTGAAAGTCTCATATTCTTGGAAGCCACAACGATGCAAGGTTTGTCTATCTTTTGGACATGTAAATGGTGCCTGCCAACAGCCTTCACAAAAAATCACACAGGTCTACCGACCACGCCAAGAGCCACAGAATGGGGTCACTACCACTAATCCAAGCACTGATACTCCAGTGCCAACAGTGGTGATGGCGGAGAAGATGATTGAACACTCTGACTCGTTGGGGCAGCGACACGAACAAGAGAAAGACAAGTCAGGACTTCCATCTTTACCTATTATATCAGAGAATTTCACTGCAGGAGCTTCCCAAGGTTCTCACTCCCCAATAACAACCTCGCCTTCACGAATCACTCCTTCAGATAATCAGGAAATTTCATTTCAACAACCTCTTGGGAACCAAGACATTGCAACTCACCAAACTCATCGCTCTTCGACACATCCCGCTATTCCGGACTCCTTGCCTCAAGGTACGCAAAAATTTAAACATTTGCAAGCTGTGGATGAGGTGGATAAATATAGAAATAAAGGATTAAAGGGTAAAGATATTATGCGAGAGGACCATGCAAAATCAAAGGATAAGAAAAAGGATGGTAGTGTCCTCCCAAAATCGCATGCTCTTCCTTCTATCTAGTATTGATGAAAATAAGCTGTTGGAATGTTCGTGGACTTAATAAGACTGAGAAATGTCGGGAGCTCAATAGAATAATCCGATCTGCTGCATGTGACATTGTGATTCTTGTGGAAATAAAAATTAAACTCATCGTGTTCAAGTTCAGAAGAATTTAATATGGCCTGAGGCAGAACTTTTTACTAATGATTCTCAGGATACTTATGGTCGAGTTTGGGTCTTATGGCATCCTAATCTTGTTACTGCTTGGTTTATTTCTGCTACTAATCAATTCATTCATCTTAAGGCAGAGGATAAACAGACTGGATGTCAATTCAATATTACCGGTATTTATGCATCTAACAGTATGTCTGACAGGAATGCTCTATGGCGTGATCTGGTTAGCATTGCAAATAGTTATCCTACAGTACCTTGGGTTGTTCTCGGTGACTTTAATACTGTCAGATACACAAATGAGAAAGTGAGGGGTAGAGTGCTTTCCGAATGTCAGCTTCAACATTTTAATGATTGTATAGATACTGCTGCATTGACTGACATGAAATCTGTAGGTGATTGGTTCTCATGGAACAATCAAAGTACTGCTGAAAGAAAAATTATGGCTCGACTTGACAGATGTTTGATTAATCAGGAATGGTTAGCAGTTTTCCCAGATTCACTTCTTGAGTACGGTGCTAAGTTATTTTCGGATCACTCTATTATGCATATACATGCAGATAAAACACTACCAAGAGTCAAGAAACCTTTTAGATTTTTTAATATGTGGAGTTCTCACCCAAAGTTCCTCGAAGTTATTAAGTCAGCTTGGGACATTAATGTATTTGGTTCTCCCCCTTACATCCTATGTCAAAAACTAAAAGCATGCAAAGCAGCACTGAAGAAGTGGAATTCAACTACATTTGGAAATATCAACGACAGAGTTCAGTTATGCAAGAAAGAACTTATGGCTGTGCAAAGCGAGCTAAATCTTCAACCTCTGGATGCGAATCTTATATTCAAAGAGGCTGCTGCTAGAAATAACTTTATGCAAGCTTTGAAGCAGGAGGAATGCTTTTTGAAACAGAAGTCACGACAGCATTGGCTTACTCTAGGGGATTCTAATACGAAGTTCTTCTATGCTGCTATTGCTACCAGAAGGGCTACTAATCGCATCAAAAAATGCAAAGGTATAGATGGTAATCTCATTGAGGATCTGGATGAGGTTAAAAATTACACCAAGCAATTTTTTTATTCCTTACTCAATCAGGAACAGCAGCCTAATAGTATTCATGTTGGGCCTACAAGACGACTTGATTCTGAAGCCCTCTCTCATCTTAATGCCCCAATAACGGATGATGAAATTGTGAAAGTTGTTTTTAAGTCCCCGAAGCACAAAAGCCCTGGTCCAGATGGATTTCCAGCTGAGTTTTATCAAATTGCATGGGCTATTGTAGGCAACGATGTCATAAAAGCTTGTCGACATTTTTTCTCCTCAGGTCACATTCTGAAAGAAATGAATTGCACTTTTATTTCTTTAGTGCCTAAAAATGATGGAGCCGATTCATTGGAGAACAACCGTCCTATTTCACTGTGCAACTTTATTTATAAGGTTATCTCTAAGTTGCTGGCAGATAGACTACAAAAGGTCATGAATAAGGTCATTAGTCCTAATCAGACTGCTTTTCTTAAAGGGAGGAGTATCCATCATAATGTCCTGCTTGCTAATGATTTGGTTAAGGATCTACATTCTAAAACAAGAGGGAAAAAGATCTGTTTTAAAGCTGATTTACGAAAGGCCTTTGACTCAGTCAATAGGGATTTTATTTACATGATGCTCCATAATATGGGCTTCCCTCAGCACTGGGTTAAATGGATTCAATGTTGCTTGGAAACTCCAAAATTTTCAATTCTCTTTAATGGTTCACCTATTGGCTTCTTTGGGAGTAAGAATGGCATTCGGCAAGGTGATCCACTATCTCCTTATCTTTTTACCATTGCAATGGAAGGGCTCAGTTGTATGTTAGAAGAGGCTGTTTCCAATGGCAAAATTAAGGTACCACATTATGGTTCTGTTTATATCTCTCACATAACATTTGCCGACGACCTTATTATCTTCCTTCGAGATGATCCAGTTTCTGTGAGTAATCCGGCAGATATTCTTAATGAATTTGGTAAAGTTTCTGGTCTTAAGCTAAACCATGCAAAGAGCAAAGTATATGTGGGTGCTTGCATTGACAATAAGGATCATATTGCTCAAACATTGGGAGTTGCTGAAGGAAATTTACCGGTTCCTTACTTGGGTCTCCCACTTATATCCACTGGAATCAACAAAGCCTCCTGTCAGCCTATCATACAAAAAATTAAGAACAGAATTTCCTCTTGGAAAAATAGGCTTCTTTCTAAAGCTGGACGACTTGAACTTATTCGATCTGTGTTGACCTCTTATTCTATTTATTGGTCTCATGCATTCCTTCTACCAGCCGGGCTTCTCCATGATATTGATAAATTACTTATGAACTTCTTTTGGAATGGCACAGATGGTAAGGCAATGCACATGGTGAATTGGGACAGCATTTGCAAACCGAAGGATGAAGGGGGGCTGAATCTTCGACATATTAGAGATTGGAATAAAGCTTGTATGGTAAAGCAATTATGGGATATTTTACAAAACAAGTCTTCCTTATGGTCACAATGGGTTTTTGCTAGGTACCTAACCAAGGAATCAATCTGGGAAACATCTGCAAAAACATCTCATTCTGCTGCTTGGAAAGGAATTCTGAAGGCAAGGCGATGGCTACGTAACAATATTTCTTATGTGATTTCTTCTGGAACCAATATTAATATGTGGTATAATCCTTGGGTGAATGGGAAAAGCATATTTCAGATATTTGGTGATAGAGTACGATAGGATCTGGGGGCTCCCAAAGACTGGAAGGTTTCTGAATTCATTAACAATGGTACTTGGTGTCTTCCCAACCCTACCTCCCCTGACATGTTATTACTTTGGCCGACTATTAGGGCTATTACAATCAAGAACAACTCTTCAGATATGCTTATTTGGCTTCATGATAACGGTAAATTTAGTGCTACATCTGCATGGAACCAAATTAGACGACGAAACAACAAGTGGATCCAAAGTAGTTGGACATGGGATAGTCCATGCTCACAGCGACATTCATTATGTACATGGCAGGCCCTTCTCGGCAAACTTCCTACGATGGACAATATGCAGCGAAGAGGTATTTATATTGTAAATCGGTGCTCTTTGTGTATGCAAAATGAAGAAAGTGTTGACCATCTCTACTTTGCTTGTGATTATTCATCTTGGATATGGAAGGAGATCTTGAAGCGATTTGATTTTCAAAGGCTACCACGGCCAAACTTGCATCATGAATTAGAAATGCTTATGCAAAGCTTCTCAAGAAAGGGGCCTCTTACACAACTAGCACGAATTATATTCAGATGTGCTATTTGGTGGATTTGGAAGGAGAGGTGTGGCAGAATTTTTAAGTGTCACAACATGAACAAAGCTCAAATTCTGATAGAGATTCTTCAGGACTCACGATCATGTATGGAGCAAGAATTGAATACAGAGCACCTAACAAGAAGAGAGAAAAATATTTTCACAAGATTCAATTTTTCCATTCGTCAAGAATCACTCGAATAATGATGAAGATTGTAATGTATTATATGGGGCAAAGCTTATATTTTGTGATGTATCCACAAGTAGTCCAGAACAGTCTAGCTATTGCATTTTATTATTTATTAACTTCCTTATGCTACTCTTGGAGATGAGTTTGATGAAGCGTGCCCATTTCACCTTCTTTAGGTGGGTGCAATCTTCTCGACTACACTAAGAGACTTCAGGCTTTAGTTTATGGCTTGTGTAGACAAAGCTTCTTTGTACAAATCTTTTACAAAATACAATATCTTTACTTACCAAAAAAAAAACAATGTATTAGCCCATGGTAAGTCGTATGAGCATGATTTCACGAAAAAACGCGACGGTCATAAACTTTGCGCAGAGTCGAGATTCGATCGGTTTTTCGTGCACCGTCTCGGAAATTCAAAATACTGGTCTTTCCCGTCTTATTAGCCCATGAGAAGTAGTACAAGCACGCTTTCGCAAAAAAATACGACGGTCATAAACTTTGCGCGAAGTCGCGCGCGAGTCGAGTTTCGATCCATTTTTCGTGCACCGTCTCGAAAATTCAAAATACTTGTCTTTCCCGTCTTATTAGCCCATGAGAAGTCGTACAAGCATGCTTTCGCAAAAAAATACGACGGTCAAAAACTTTGCGCGAAGTCGCGCGCGAGTCGAATTTCGATCGGTTTTTCGTGCACCGTCTCGGAAATTCAAAATACTTGTCTTTCCCGTCTTATTAGCCCATGAGAAGTCGTACAGGCACGCTTTCGCAAAAAAATACGACAGTCATAAACTTTGCGCGAAGTCGCGCGCGAGTCGAGTTTCGATTGGTTTTTCGTGCACCGTCTCGGAAATTCAAAATACTGGCTATTCACGATGTATTAGCCCATGGTAAGTCGTATTTGCATGGTTTCACGAAAAAACGCGACGGTTATAAACTTTACGCAGTGTCGAGATTCGATCGGTTTTTCGTGCACCGTCTCGGAAATTCAAAATACCGGACTTTCCCGTCTTATGAGACCATGAGAAGTCGTACAAGCACACTTTCACAAAAAAATACGACGGTCATAAACTTTGCGCGAAGACGCGCGCGAGTCGAGTTTCGATCGGTTTTTCGTGCACCGTCTCGGAAATTCAAAACACTGGCCATTCACGATGTATCAGCCCATGGTAAGTCGTATGAGCTAGGTTTCACGAAAAAATGCGACGGTCATAAACTTTGCGCAGAGTCGAGATTCGATCGGTTTTTCGTGCACCTTCTCGGAAATTCAAAATACTGGTCTTTCCCGTCTTATTAGCCCATGAGAAGTCGTACAGGAACGCTTTCGCAAAAAAATACGACGGTCATAAACTTTGCGCGAAGTCGCGCGCGAGTCGAGTTTCGATCGATTTTTCGTGCACCATCTTGGAAATTCAAAATACTGGCCATTCACGATGTATTAGCCCATGGTAAGTCGTATGAGCTAGGTTTCACGAAAAAACGCGACGGTCATAAACTTTGCGCAGAGTCGAGATTCGATCGGTTTTTCGTGCACCATCTCGGAAATTGAAAATACTGGTCTTTCCGGTCTTATTAGCCCATGAGAAGTCGTACAGGCACGCTTTCGCAAAAAAATACGACGGTCATATACTTTGCGCGAAGTCGCGCGCGAGTCGAGTTTCGATCGGTTTTTCGTGCACCGTCTCAGAAATTCAAAATACTGGCCATTCACGATGTATTAGCCCATGGTAAGTCGTATGAGCTTGGTTTCACGAAAAAACGCGACGGTCATAAACTTTGCGCAGAGTCGAGATTCGATCGGTTTTTCGTGCACCGTCTCGGAAATTCAAAATACTGGTCTTTCCCGTCTTATTAGCCCAAGAGAAGTCGTACAGGCACGCTTTCGCAAAAAAATACGACGGTCAAAAACTTTGCGCGAAGTCGCGTGCGAGTCGAGTTTCGATCCGTTTTTCGTGCACCGTCTCGGAAATTCAAAACACTGGCCATTCACGATGTATTAGCCCATGGTAAGTCGTATGAGCATGGTTTCAGGAGAAAACGCGACGGTCATAATCTTTGCGCAGAGTCGAGATTCGATCGGTTTTTCATGCACCGTCTCGGAAATTCAAAATACTGGTCTTTCCCGTCTTATTAGCTCATGAGAAGTCGTACAGGCACGCTTTCGCAAAAAAATACGACGGTCATAAACTTTGCGCGAAGTCGCGCGCGAGTCGAGTTTCGATCGGTTTTTCGTGCACCGTCTCGGAAATTCAAAACACTGGCCATTCACGATGTATTAGCCCATGGTAAGTCGTATGAGCATGGTTTCAGGAGAAAACGCGACGGTCATAATCTTTGCGCAGAGTCGAGATTCGATCGGTTTTTCATGCACCGTCTCGGAAATTCAAAATACTGGTCTTTCCCGTCTTATTAGCTCATGAGAAGTCGTACAGGCACGCTTTCGCAAAAAAATACGACGGTCATAAACTTTGCGCGAAGTCGCGTGCGAGTCGAGTTTCGATCCGTTTTTCGTGCACCGTCTCGGAAATTCAAAATACTGGCCATTCACGAGGTATTAGCCCATGGTAAGTCGTATGAGCTTGGTTTCACGAAAAAACGCGACGGTCATAAACTTTGCGCAGAGTCGAGATTCGATCAGTTTTTTGTGCACCATCTCGGAAATTCAAAATATCGGTCTTTCCCGTCTTATTAGCCCATGAGAAGTCGTACAGGCACGCTTTCGCAAAAAAATACGACGGTCATAAACTTTGCTCGAAGTCGCGCGCGAGTCGATTTTCGATCGGTTTTTCGTGCACCGTCTCAGAAATTCAAAATACTGGCCATTCACGATGTATTAGCCCATGGTAAGTCGTATGAGCATGGTTTCAGGAGAAAACGCGACGGTCATAAACTTTGCGCAGAGTCGAGATTCGATCGGTTTTTCGTGCACCGTCTCGGAAATTCAAAATACTTGTCTTTCCCGTCTTATTAGCCCTTGAGAAGTCGTACAAGCACGCTTTCACAAAAAAATACGACGGTCAAAAACTTTGCGCGAAGTCGCGCGCGAGTCGAGTTTCGATCGGTTTTTTCGTGCACCGTCTCGGAAATTCAAAATACTTGTCTTTCCCGTCTTATTAGCCCATGAGAAGTCGTACAAGCACGCTTTCACAAAAAAATACGACGGTCATAAACTTTGCGCGAAGTCACGCTCGAGTCGAGTTTCGATCGGTTTTTCGTGAACCGTCTCGGAAATTCAAAATACTGGCCATTCACGATGTATTAGCCCATGGTAAGTCGTATGAGCTTGGTTTCCCGAAAAAACGCGACGGTCATAAACTTTGCGCAGAGTCGAGATTCGATCGGTTTTTCGTGCACACTCTCGGAAATTCAAAATACTGGTCTTTCCCTTCTAATTAGCCCATGAGAAGTCGTACAGGCACGCTTTCGCAAAAAATTACGACGGTCATAAACTTTGCGCGAAGTCACACGCGAGACGAGTTTCGATCGATTTTTCGTGCACCGTCTCGGAAATTCAAAATACTGGCCATTCACGATGTATTAGCCCATGGTAAGTCGTATGAGCATGGTTTCTTGAGAAAACGCGAAGGTCATAAACTTTTCGCAGAGTCGAGATTCGATCGGTTTTTCGTGCACCGTCTCGGAAATTCAAAATACTGGTCTTTCCCGTCTTATTAGCCCATGAGAAGTCGTACAAGCACGCTTTCGTAAAAAAATACGACGGTCAAAAACTTTGCGCGAAGTCGCGCGCGAGTCGAGTTTCGATCGATTTTTCGTGCACCGTCTCGGAAATTCAAAATACTTGTCTTTCCGGTCTTATTAGCCCATGAGAAGTCGTACAGGCACGCTTTTGCAAAAAAATACGACGGTGATAAACTTTGCGCGAAGTCGCGCGCGAGTCGAGTTTCGATCGGTTTTTCGTGCACCGTCTCGGAAATTTAAAATACTGGCCATTCACGATGTATTAGCCCATGGGAAGTCGTATGAGCATGATTTCACGAAAAAACGCGACGGTCATAAACTTTGCGCAGAGTCGAGATTCGATCGGTTTTTCGTGCACCGTCTCGGAAATTCAAAATACTGGTCTTTCCCGTAGCCCATGAGAAGTAGTACAAGCATGCTTTCACAAAAAAATACGACGGTCATAAACTTTGCGCAGAGTCGAGATTCGATCGGTTTTTCGTGCACCGTCTCGGAAATTCAAAATACTGGTCTTTCCCGTCTTATTAGCCCATGAGAAGTCGTACAGGCACACTTTCGCAAAAAAATACGACGGTCAAAAACTTTGCGTGAACTCGCGCGCGAGTCGAGTTTCGATCGGTTTTTCGTGCACCGTCTCGGAAATTCAAAATACTGGCCATTCACGATGTATTAGCCCATGGTAAGTCGTATGAGCATGGTTTCTCGAGAAAACGCGACGGTCATAAACTTTGCGCAGAGTCGAGATTCGATCGGTTTTTCGTGCACCGTCTCGGAAATTCAAAATACTGGACTTTCCCGTCTTATTTGCCCATGAGAAGTCGTACAAGCACGCTTTCGTAAAAAAATACGACGGTCAAAAACTTTGCGCGAAGTCGCGCGCGAGTCGAGTTTCGATCGGTTTTTCGTGCACCGTCTCGGAAATTCAAAATACTTGTCTTTCCGGTCTTATTAGCCCATGAGAAGTCGTACAGGCACGCTTTTGCAAAAAAATACGACGGTCATAAACTTTGCCCGAAGTCGTGCGCGAGTCGAGTTTCGATCGGTTTTTCGTGCACCGTCTCGGAAATTCAAAATACTGGCCATTCACGATGTATTAGCCCATGGTAAGTCGTATGAGCATGATTTCACGAAAAAACGCGACGGTCATAAACTTTGCGCAGAGTCGAGATTCGATCGGTTTTTCGTGCACCGTCTCGGAAATTCAAAATACTGGTCTTTCCCTTCTAATTAGCTCATGAGAAGTCGTACAGGCACGCTTTCGCAAAAAATTACGACGGTCATAAACTTTGCGCGAAGTTACACGCGAGTCGAGTTTCGATCGGTTTTTCGTGCACCGTCTTGGAAATTCAAAATACTGGCCATTCACGATGTATTAGCCCAAGGTAAGTCGTATAAGCATGGTTTCTCGAGAAAACGCGACGGTCATAAACTTTGCGCAGAGTCGAGATTCGATCGGTTTTTCGTGCACCATCTCGGAAATTCAAAATACTGGTCTTTCCCGTCATATTAGCCCATGAGAAGTCGTACAAGCACGCTTTCGTAAAAAAATACGACGGTCAAAAACTTTGCGCGAAGTCGCGCGCGAGTCGAGTTTCGATCGGTTTTTCGTGCACCGTCTCGGAAATTCAAAATACTTGTCTTTCCCGTCTTATTAGCCCATGAGAAGTCGTACAGGCACGCTTTCACAAAAAAATACGACAGTCATAAACTTTGCGCGAAGTCGCGCGCGAGTCGAGTTTCGATTGGTTTTTCGTGCACCGTCTCGGAAATTCAAAATACTGGCTATTCACGATGTATTAGCCCATGGTAAGTCGTATGAGCATGATTTCTCGAAAAAACGCGACGGTCATAAACTTTGCGCAGAGTCGAGATTCGATCGGTTTTTCGTGCACCATCTCGGAAATTCAAAATACTGGTCTTTCCCGTCTTATTAGCCCATGAGAAGTCGTACAAGCACGCTTTCGCAAAAAAATACGACGGTCATAAACTTTGCGCGAAGTCGCGCGCGAGTCGAGTTTCGATCGGTTTTTCGTGCACCGTCTCAGAAATTCAAAATACTGGCCATTCACGATGTATTAGCCCATGGTAAGTCGTATGAGCATGGTTTCAGGAGAAAACGCGACGGTCATAAACTTTGCGCAGAGTCGAGATTCGATCGGTTTTTCGTGCACCGTCTCGGAAATTCAAAATACTGGTCTTTCCCGTCTTATTAGCTCATGAGAAGTCGTACAGGCACGCTTTCGCAAAAAAATACGACGGTCATAAACTTTGCGCGAAGTCGCGCGCGAGTCGAGTTTCGATCGGTTTTTCGTGCACCGTCTCGGAAATTCAAAATACTGGCCATTCACGATATATTAGCCCATGGTAAGTCGTACGAGCATGATTTCACGAAAAAACGCGACGGTCATAAACTTTGCGCAGAGTCGAGATTCGATCGGTTTTTCGTGCACCGTCTCGGAAATTCAAAATACTGGTCTTTCCCGTAGCCCATGAGAAGTAGTACAAGCATGCTTTCACAAAAAAATACGACGGTCATAAACTTTGCGCAGAGTCGAGATTCGATCGGTTTTTCGTGCACCGTCTCGGAAATTCAAAATACTGGTCTTTCCCGTCTTATTAGCCCATGAGAAGTCGTACAGGCACACTTTCGCAAAAAAATACGACGGTCAAAAACTTTGGGTGAACTCGCGCGCGAGTCGAGTTTCGATCGGTTTTTCGTGCACCGTCTCGGAAATTCAAAATACTGGCCATTCACGATGTATTAGCCCATGGTAAGTCATATGAGCATGGTTTCTCGAGAAAACGCGACGGTCATAAACTTTGCGCAGAGTCGAGATTCGATCGGTTTTTCGTGCACCGTCTCGGAAATTCAAAATACTGGTCTTTCCCGTCTTATTAGCCCATGAGAAGTCGTACAAGCACGCTTTCGTAAAAAAATACGACGGTCAAAAACTTTGCGCGAAGTCGCGCGCGAGTCGAGTTTCGATCGGTTTTTCGTGCACCGTCTCGGAAATTCAAAATACTTGTCTTTCCGGTCTTATTAGCCCATGAGAAGTCGTACAGGCACGCTTTTGCAAAAAAATACGACGGTCATAAACTTTGCCCGAAGTCGTGCGCGAGTCGAGTTTCGATCGGTTTTTCGTGCACCGTCTCGGAAATTCAAAATACTGGCCATTCACGATGTATTAGCCCATGGTAAGTCGTATGAGCATGATTTCACGAAAAAACGCGACGGTCATAAACTTTGCGCAGAGTCGAGATTCGATCGGTTTTTCGTGCACCGTCTCGGAAATTCAAAATACTGGTCTTTCCCTTCTAATTAGCTCATGAGAAGTCGCACAGGCACGCTTTCGCAAAAAATTACGACGGTCATAAACTTTGCGCGAAGTTA
This sequence comes from Ensete ventricosum, assembly GCA_029747655.1. Classification (NCBI taxonomy): domain Eukaryota; kingdom Viridiplantae; phylum Streptophyta; class Magnoliopsida; order Zingiberales; family Musaceae; genus Ensete; species Ensete ventricosum. The sequence continues at coordinate 25,255,958 of JAQQAF010000004.1, read as the reverse complement.
CACGCGAGTCGAGTTTCGATCGGTTTTTCGTGCACCGTCTTGGAAATTCAAAATACTGGCCATTCACGATGTATTAGCCCAAGGTAAGTCGTATAAGCATGGTTTCTCGAGAAAACGCGACGGTCATAAACTTTGCGCAGAGTCGAGATTCGATCGGTTTTTCGTGCACCATCTCGGAAATTCAAAATACTGGTCTTTCCCGTCATATTAGCCCATGAGAAGTCGTACAAGCACGCTTTCGTAAAAAAATACGACGGTCAAAAACTTTGCGCGAAGTCGCGCGCGAGTCGAGTTTCGATCGGTTTTTCGTGCACCGTCTCGGAAATTCAAAATACTTGTCTTTCCCGTCTTATTAGCCCATGAGAAGTCGTACAGGCACGCTTTCACAAAAAAATACGACAGTCATAAACTTTGCGCGAAGTCGCGCGCGAGTCGAGTTTCGATTGGTTTTTCGTGCACCGTCTCGGAAATTCAAAATACTGGCTATTCACGATGTATTAGCCCATGGTAAGTCGTATGAGCATGATTTCTCGAAAAAACGCGACGGTCATAAACTTTGCGCAGAGTCGAGATTCGATCGGTTTTTCGTGCACCATCTCGGAAATTCAAAATACTGGTCTTTCCCGTCTTATTAGCCCATGAGAAGTCGTACAAGCACGCTTTCGCAAAAAAATACGACGGTCATAAACTTTGCGCGAAGTCGCGCGCGAGTCGAGTTTCGATCGGTTTTTCGTGCACCGTCTCAGAAATTCAAAATACTGGCCATTCACGATGTATTAGCCCATGGTAAGTCGTATGAGCATGGTTTCAGGAGAAAACGCGACGGTCATAAACTTTGCGCAGAGTCGAGATTCGATCGGTTTTTCGTGCACCGTCTCGGAAATTCAAAATACTGGTCTTTCCCGTCTTATTAGCTCATGAGAAGTCGTACAGGCACGCTTTCGCAAAAAAATACGACGGTCATAAACTTTGCGCGAAGTCGCGCGCGAGTCGAGTTTCGATCGGTTTTTCGTGCACCGTCTCGGAAATTCAAAATACTGGCCATTCACGATATATTAGCCCATGGTAAGTCGTATGAGCATGATTTCACGAAAAAACGCGACGGTCATAAACTTTGCGCAGAGTCGAGATTCGATCGGTTTTTCGTGCACCGTCTCGGAAATTCAAAATACTGGTCTTTCCCGTAGCCCATGAGAAGTAGTACAAGCATGCTTTCACAAAAAAATACGACGGTCATAAACTTTGCGCAGAGTCGAGATTCGATCGGTTTTTCGTGCACCGTCTCGGAAATTCAAAATACTGGTCTTTCCCGTCTTATTAGCCCATGAGAAGTCGTACAGGCACACTTTCGCAAAAAAATACGACGGTCAAAAACTTTGGGTGAACTCGCGCGCGAGTCGAGTTTCGATCGGTTTTTCGTGCACCGTCTCGGAAATTCAAAATACTGGCCATTCACGATGTATTAGCCCATGGTAAGTCGTATGAGCATGGTTTCTCGAGAAAACGCGACGGTCATAAACTTTGCGCAGAGTCGAGATTCGATCGGTTTTTCGTGCACCGTCTCGGAAATTCAAAATACTGGTCTTTCCCGTCTTATTAGCCCATGAGAAGTCGTACAAGCACGCTTTCGTAAAAAAATACGACGGTCAAAAACTTTGCGCGAAGTCGCGCGCGAGTCGAGTTTCGATCGGTTTTTCGTGCACCGTCTCGGAAATTCAAAATACTTGTCTTTCCGGTCTTATTAGCCCATGAGAAGTCGTACAGGCACGCTTTTGCAAAAAAATACGACGGTCATAAACTTTGCCCGAAGTCGCGCGCGAGTCGAGTTTCGATCGGTTTTTCGTGCACCGTCTCGGAAATTCAAAACACTGGCCATTCACGATGTATTAGCCCATGGTAAGTCGTATGAGCATGATTTCACGAAAAAACGCGACGGTCATAAACTTTGCGCAGAGTCGAGATTCGATCGGTTTTTCGTGCACCGTCTCGGAAATTCAAAATACTGGTCTTTCCCTTCTAATTAGCTCATGAGAAGTCGTACAGGCACGCTTTCGCAAAAAATTACGACGGTCATAAACTTTGCGCGAAGTTACACGCGAGTCGAGTTTCGATCGGTTTTTCGTGCACCGTCTTGGAAATTCAAAATACTGGCCATTCACGATGTATTAGCCCATGGTAAGTCGTATGAGCATGGTTTCTCGAGAAAACGCGACGGTCATAAACTTTGCGCAGAGTCGAGATTCGATCGGTTTTTCGTGCACCATCTCGGAAATTCAAAATACTGGTCTTTCCCGTCATATTAGCCCATGAGAAGTCGTACAAGCACGCTTTCGTAAAAAAATACGACGGTCAAAAACTTTGCGCGAAGTCGCGCGCGAGTCGAGTTTCGATCGGTTTTTCGTGCACCGTCTCGGAAATTCAAAATACTTGTCTTTCCCGTCTTATTAGCCCATGAGAAGTCGTACAGGCACGCTTTCACAAAAAAATACGACAGTCATAAACTTTGCGCGAAGTCGCGCACGAGTCGAGTTTCGATTGGTTTTTCGTGCACCGTCTCGGAAATTCAAAATACTGGCTATTCACGATGTATTAGCCCATGGTAAGTCGTATGAGCATGATTTCTCGAAAAAACGCGACGGTCATAAACTTTGCGCAGAGTCGAGATTCTATCAGTTTTTCGTGCACCGTCTCGGAAATTCAAAATACTGGTCTTTCCCGTCTTATTAGCCCATGAGAAGTCGTACAAGCACGCTTTCGCAAAAAAATACGACGGTCATAAACTTTGCGCGAAGTCGCGCGCGAGTCGAGTTTCGATCGGTTTTTCGTGCACCGTCTCAGAAATTCAAAATACTGGCCATTCACGATGTATTAGCCCATGGTAAGTCGTATGAGCATGGTTTCAGGAGAAAACGCGACGGTCATAAACTTTGCGCAGAGTCGAGATTCGATCGGTTTTTCGTGCACCGTCTCGGAAATTCAAAATACTGGTCTTTCCCGTCTTATTAGCTCATGAGAAGTCGTACAGGCACGCTTTCGCAAAAAAATACGACGGTCATAAACTTTGCGCGAAGTCGCGCGCGAGTCGAGTTTCGATCGGTTTTTCGTGCACCGTCTCGGAAATTCAAAATACTGGCCATTCACGATATATTAGCCCATGGTAAGTCGTATGAGCATGATTTCACGAAAAAACGCGACGGTCATAAACTTTGCGCAGAGTCGAGATTCGATCGGTTTTTCGTGCACCGTCTCGGAAATTCAAAATACTGGTCTTTCCCGTCTTATTAGCCCTTGAGAAGTCGTACAAGCACGCTTTCACAAAAAAATACGACGGTCAAAAACTTTGCGCGAAGTCGCGCGCGAGTCGAGTTTCGATCGGTTTTTCGTGCACCGTCTCGGAAATTCAAAATACTTGTCTTCCCGTCTTATTAGCCCATGAGAAGTCGTACAGGCACGCTTTCACAAAAAAATACGACGGTCATAAACTTTGCGCGAAGTCGAGTTTCGATCGGTTTTTCGTGAACCGTCTCGGAAATTCAAAATACTGGCCATTCACAATGTATTAGCCCATGGTAAGTCGTATGAGCTAGGTTTCACGAAAAAACGCGACGGTCATAAACTTTGCGCAGAGTCGAGATTCGATCGGTTTTTCGTGCACCATCTCGGAAATTCAAAATACTGGTCTTTCCCATCTTATTAGCCCATGAGAAGTCGTACAAGCACGATTTCGCAAAAAAATACGACGGTATTAAACTTTGCGCGAAGTCGCGCGCGAGTCGAGTTTTGATCGGTTTTTCGTGCACCGTCTCAGAAATTCAAAATACTGGCCATTCACGATGTATTAGCCCATGGTAAGTCGTATGAGCATGGTTTCAGGAGAAAACGCGACGGTCATAAACTTTGCGCAGAGTCGAGATTCGATCGGTTTTTCGTGCACCGTCTCGGAAATTCAAAATACTGGTCTTTCCCGTCTTATTAGCTCATGAGAAGTCGTACAGGCACGCTTTCGAAAAAAAATACGACGGTCATAAACTTTGTGCGAAGTCGCGCGCTAGTCGAGTTTCGATCGGTTTTTCGTGCACCGTCTCGGAAATTCAAAATACTGGCCATTCACGAGGTATTAGCCCATGGTAAGTCGTATGAGCTTGGTTTCACGAAAAAACGCGACGGTCATAAACTTTGCGCAGAGTCGAGATTCGATCGGTTTTTCGTGCACCGTCTCGGAAATTCAAAATACTGGTCTTTCCCGTCTTATTAGCCGATGAGAAGTCGTACAGGCACGCTTTCGCAAAAAAATACGACGGTCATAAACTTTGCGCGAAGTCGCGCGCGAGTCGATTTTCGATCGGTTTTTCGTGCACCGTCTCAGAAATTCAAAATACTGGCCATTCACGATGTATTAGCCCATGGTAAGTCGTATGAGCATGGTTTCAGGAGAAAACACGACGGTCATAAACTTTGCGCAGAGTCGAGATTCGATCGGTTTTTCGTGCACCGTCTCGGAAATTCAAAATACTGGTCTTTCCCGTCTTATTAGCCCTTGAGAAGTCGTACAAGCACGCTTTCACAAAAAAATACGACGGTCAAAAACTTTGCGCGAAGTCGCGCGCGAGTCGAGTTTCGTTCGGTTTTTCGTGCACCGTCTCGGAAATTCAAAATACTTGTCTTTCCCGTCTTATTAGCCCATGAGAAGTCGTACAGGCACGCTTTCACAAAAAAATACGACGGTCATAAACTTTGCGGGAAGTCGAGTTTCGATCGGTTTTTCGTGAACCGTCTCGGAAATTCAAAATACTGGCCATTCACGATGTATTAGCCCATGGTAAGTCGTATGAGCTTGGTTTCACGAAAAAACGCGACGGTCATAAACTTTGCGCAGAGTCGAGATTCGATCGGTTTTTCGTGCACCGTCTCGGAAATTCAAAATACTGGTCTTTCCCTTCTAATTAGCCCATGAGAAGTCGTACAGGCACGCTTTCGCAAAAAATTACGACGGTCATAAACTTTGCGCGAAGTCACACGCGAGTCGAGTTTCGATCGGTTTTTCGTGCACCATCTCAGAAATTCAAAATACTGGCCATTCACGATGTATTAGCCCATGGTAAGTCGTATGAGCATGGTTTCTCGAGAAAACGCGACGGTCATAAACTTTGCGCAGAGTAGAGATTCGATCGGTTTTTCGTGCACCGTCTCGGAAATTCAAAATACTGGTCTTTCCCGTCTTATTAGCCCATGAGAAGTCGTACAAGCACGCTTTCGTAAAAAAATACGACGGTCAAAAACTTTGCGCGAAGTCGCGAGCGAGTCGAGTTTCGATCGGTTTTTCGTGCACCGTCTCGGAAATTCAAAATACTTGTCTTTCCGGTCTTATTAGCCCATGAGAAGTCGTACAGGCACGCTTTTGCAAAAAAATACGACGGTCATAAACTATGCGCGAAGTCGCGCGCGAGTCGAGTTTCGATCGGTTTTTCGTGCACCGTCTCGGAAATTCAAAATACTGGCCATTCACGATTTATTAGCCCATGGTAAGTCGTATGAGCATGATTTCACGAAAAAACGCGACGGTCATAAACTTTGCGCAGAGTCGAGATTCGATCGGTTTTTCGTGCACCGTCTCGGAAATTCAAAATACTGGTCTTTCCCGTAGCCCATGAGAAGTAGTACAAGCATGCTTTCACAAAAAAATACGACGGTCATAAACTTTGCGCAGAGTCGAGATTCGATCGGTTTTTCGTGCACCGTCTCGGAAATTCAAAATACTGGTCTTTCCCGTCTTATTAGCTCATGAGAAGTCGTACAGGCACACTTTCGCAAAAAAATACGACGGTCAAAAATTTGCGTGAAGTCGCGCGCGAGTCGAGTTTCGATCGGTTTTTCGTGCACCGTCTCCGAAATTCAAAATACTTGTCTTTCCCGTCTTATTAGCCCATGAGAAGTCGTACAGGCACGCTTTCACAAAAAAATACGACGGTCATAAACTTTGCGCGAAGTCGAGCGCGAGTCGAGTTTCGATCGGTTTTTCGTGAACCGTCTCGGAAATTCAAAATACTGGCCATTCACGATGTATTAGCCCATGGTAAGTCGTATGAGCTTGGTTTCACGAAAAAACGCGACAATCATAAACTTTGCGCAGAGTCGAGATTCGATCGGTTTTTCGTGCACCGTCTCGGAAATTCAAAATACTGGTCTTTCCTGTCTTATTAGCTCATGAGAAGTCGTACAGGCACGCTTTCACAAAAAAATACGACGGTCATAAACTTTGCGTGAAGTCGCGCGCGAGTCGAGTTTCGATCGGTTTTTCGTGCACCGTCTCGGAAATTCAAAATACTGGCCATTCACGATGTATTAGCCCATGGTAAGTCGTATGAGCATGGTTTCACGAAAAAATGCGACGGTCATAAACTTTGCGCAGAGTCGAGATTCGATCGGTTTTTTGTGCACCGTCTCGGAAATTCAAAATACTGGTCTTTCCCGTCTTATTAGCCCGTGAGAAGTCGTCCAGGCACGCTTTCGCAAAAAAATACGACGGTCATAAACTTTGCGCGAAATCGCGCGCGAGTCGAGTTTCGATCGGTTTTTCGTGCACCGTCTCGGAAATTCAAAATACTGGCCATTCACAATGTATTAGCCCATGGTAAGTCGTATGAGCTAGGTTTCACGAAAAAACGCGACGGTCATAAACTTTGCGCAGAGTCGAGATTCGATCGGTTTTTCGTGCACCATCTCGGAAATTCAAAATACTGGTCTTTCCCGTCTTATTAGCCCATGAGAAGTCGTACAAGCACGCTTTCGCAAAAAAATACGACGGTCATAAACTTTGCGCGAAGTCGCGCGCGAGTCGAGTTTCGATCGGTTTTTCGTGCACCGTCTCAGAAATTCAAAATACTTGCCATTCACGATGTATTAGCCCATGGTAAGTCGTATGAGCATGGTTTCAGGAGAAAACGCGACGGTCATAAACTTTGCGCAGAGTCGAGATTCGATCGGTTTTTCGTGCACCGTCTCGGAAATTCAAAATACTGGTCTTTCCCGTCTTATTAGCTCATGAGAAGTCGTACAGGCACGCTTTCGCAAAAAAATACGACGGTCATAAACTTTGCGCGAAGTCGCGCGCGAGTCGAGTTTCGATCGGTTTTTCGTGCACCGTCTCGGAAATTCAAAATACTGGCCATTCACGAGGTATTAGCCCATGGTAAGTCGTATGAGCTTGGTTTCACGAAAAAACGCGACGGTCATAAACTTTGCGCAGAGTCGAGATTCGATCGGTTTTTCGTGCACCGTCTCGGAAATTCAAAATACTGGTCTTTCCCGTCTTATTAGCTCATGAGAAGTCGTACAGGCACGCTTTCGCAAAAAAATACGACGGTCATAAACTTTGCGCGAAGTCGCGCGCGAGTCGAGTTTCGATCGGTTTTTCGTGCACCGTCTCGGAAATTCAAAATACTAGCCATTCACGAGGTATTAGCCCATGGTAAGTCGTTTGAGCTTGGTTTCACGAAAAAACGCGACGGTCATAAACTTTGCGCAGAGTCGAGATTCGATCGGTTTTTCGTGCACCATCTCGGAAATTCAAAATACTTTTTTTTTTTTGGTAAGTAAAGATAATGTATTTTGTAAAAGATTTGTACAAAGAAGCTTTGTCTACACAAGCCATAGACTAAAGCCTGAAGTCTCTTAGTGTAGTCGAGAAGATTGCAACCCACCAAAAGAATGTGAAATGGGCACGCTTCATCGAACTCATCTCCAAGAGTAGCACAAGGAAGTTAATAAAAAATGCAATAGCTAGACTGTTCTGGAGTACTTGTGGATACATCACAAAATATAAGCTTTGCCCCGTAATACATTACAATCTTCATCATTATTCGAGTGATTATTGACTAATGAAAAAATTGAATCTTGTGAAAATCTCTTTCTCTCTTCTGGTTAGGTGCTTTATATTCAATTCTTGCTCCATGCATGATCGTGAGTCCTGAAGAATCTCTATCAGAATTTGAGCTTTGTTCTTGTTGTGACACTCAAAAATTCTGCCACACCTCTCCTTCCAAATCCACCAAATAGCACATATGAATATAATTCTTGCTAGTTGTGTAAGAGGATCCTTTCTTGAGAAGCCTTGCATTAGCCTTTCTAGTTCATGATGCAAGTTTGGCCATGGTAGCCTTTGAAGATCAAATCGCTTCAAGATCTCTTCCCATATCCAAGATGAATAATCACAAGCAAAGTATAGATGGTCAACGCTTTCTTCCTTTTGCATACACAAAGAGCACCGATTTACAATATAAATACCTCTTCGCTGCATATTATCCATCGTAGGAAGTTTGCCGAGAAGGGCCTGCCATGTACATAAGGAATGTCGCTGTGAGCATGGACTATCCCATGTCCAACTACTTGGGATCCACTTGTTGTTTCGTCGTCTAATTTGGTTCCATGCAGATGTAGCACTAAATTTACCATTATCATGAAGCCAAATAAGCATATCTGAAGAGTTGTTCTTGATTGGAATAGCCCTAATAGTCGGCCAAAGTAATAACATGTCTGGGGAGGTAGGGTTAGGAAGACACCATGTACCATTGTTAATGAATTCAGAAACCTTCCAGTCTTTGGGAGCCCCCAGATCCTGTCGTACTCTATCATCAAATATTTGAAATATACTTTTCCCATTCACCCAAGGATCATACCACATATTAATATTGGTTCCAGAAGAAATCACATAAGAAATATTGTTACGTAGCCATCTCCTTGCCTTCAGAATTCCTTTCCAAGCAGCAGAATGTGATGTTTTTGCAGATACTTCCCAGATTGATTCCTTGGTAAGGTACCTAGCAAAAACCCATTGTGACCATAAAGAAGACTTGTTTTATAAAATATCCCATAATTGCTTTACCATACAAGCTTTATTCCAATCTCTAATATGTCGAAGATTCAAGCCCCCTTCATCCTTCGGTTTGCAAATGTTGTCCCAATTCACCATATGCATTGCCTTACCATCTATGCCATTCCAAAAGAAGTTCATAAGTAATTTATCAATATCATTGAGAAGCCCGGCTGGTAGAAGGAATGCATGAGACCAATAAATAGAATAAGAGATCAACACTGATCGAATAAGTTCAAGTCGTCCAGCTTTAGAAAGAAGCCTATTTTTCCAAGAGGAAATTCTGTTCTTAATTTTTTGTAGGATAGGCTGAGAAGTCGTACAGGCACGCTTTCGCAAAAAAATACGACGGTCATAAACTTTGCGCGAAGTCGCGCACGAGTCGATTTTCGATCGGTTTTTCGTGCACCGTCTCAGAAATTCAAAATACTGGCCATTCACGATGTATTAGCCCATGGTAAGTCGTATGAGCATGGTTTCAGGAGAAAACACGACGGTCATAAACTTTGCGCAGAGTCGAGATTCGATCGGTTTTTCGTGCACCGTCTCGGAAATTCAAAATACTGGTCTTTCCCGTCTTATTAGCCCTTGAGAAGTCGTACAAGCACGCTTTCACAAAAAAATACGACGGTCAAAAACTTTGCGCGAAGTCGCGCGCGAGTCGAGTTTCGTTCGGTTTTTCGTGCACCGTCTCGGAAATTCAAAATACTTGTCTTTCCCGTCTTATTAGCCCATGAGAAGTCGTACAGGCACGCTTTCACAAAAAAATACGACGGTCATAAACTTTGCGGGAAGTCGAGTTTCGATCGGTTTTTCGTGCACCGTCTCAGAAATTCAAAATACTGGCCATTCACGATGTATTAGCCCATGGTAAGTCGTATGAGCATGGTTTCTGGAGAAAACGCGATGGTCATAAACTTTGCGCAGAGTCGAGATTCGATCGGTTTTTCGTGCACCGTCTCGGAAATTCAAAATACTGGTCTTTCCCGTCTTATAAGCCCATGAGAAGTCGTACAAGCACGCTTTCGCAAAAAAATACGACGGTCAAAAACTTTGCGCGAAGTCGCGCGCGAGTCGAGTTTCGATCGGTTTTTCGTGCACCGTCTCAGAAATTCAAAATACTGACCATTCACGAGGTATTAGCCCATGGTAAGTCGTATGAGCTTGGTTTCACGAAAAAACGCGACGGTCATAAACTTTGCGCAGAGTCGAGATTCGATCGGTTTTTCGTGCACCGTCTCGGAAATTCAAAATACTGGTCTTTCCCGTCTTATTTGCCCATGAGAAGTCGTACAGGCATGCTTTCGCAAAAAAATATGACGGTCATAAACTTTGCGCGAAGTCGCGCGCGAGTCGATTTTCGATCGGTTTTTCGTGCACCGTCTCAGAAATTCAAAATACTGGCCATTCACGATGTATTAGCCCATGGTAAGTCGTATGAGCATGGTTTCATTAGAAAACACAACGGTCATAAACTTTGCGCAGAGTCGAGATTCGATCGGTTTTTCGCGCACCATCTCGGAAATTCAAAATACTGGTCTTTCCCGTCTTATTAGCCCATGAGAAGTCGTACAAGCACGCTTTCGCAAAAAAATACGACGGTCAAAAACTTTGCGCGAAGTCGCGCGCGAGTCGAGTTTCGATCGGTTTTTCGTGCACCGTCTCGGAAATTCAAAATACTTGTCTTTCCCGTCTTATTAGCCCATGAGAAGTCGTACAGGCACACTTTCACAAAAAAATACGACGGTCATAAACTTTGCGCGAAGTCGCGCGCGAGTCGAGTTTCGATCGGTTTTTCGTGAACCGTCTCGGAAATTCAAAATACTGGCCATTCACGATGTATTAGCCCATGGTAAGTCGTATGAGCTAGGTTTCACGAAAAAACGTGACGGTCATAAACTTTGCGCAGAGTCGAGATTCGATCGGTTTTTCGTGCACTGTCTCGGAAATTCAAAATACTGGTCTTTCCCTTCTAATTAGCCCATGAGAAGTCGTACAGGCACGCTTTCACAAAAAAACACGACGGTCATAAACTTTGAGCGAAGTCGCGCGCGAGTCGAGTTTCGATCGGTTTTTCGTGCATCGTCTCGGAAATTCAAAATACTGGCCATTCACGATGTATTAGCCCATGGTAAGTCGTATGAGCATGGTTTCTCGAGAAAACACGACGGTCATAAACTTTGCGCAGAGTCGAGATTCGATCGGTTTTTCGTGCACCGTCTCGGAAATTCAAAATACTGGTCTTTCCCATCTTATTAGCCCATGAGAAGTCGTACAAGCACGCTTTCGTTAAAAAATACGACGGTCAAAAACTTTGCGGGAAGTCGCGCGCGAGTCGAGTTTCGATCGGTTTTTCGTGCACCGTCTCGGAAATTCAAAATACTTGTCTTTCTGGTCTTATTAGCCCATGAGAAGTCGTACAGGCACGCTTTTGCAAAAAAATACGACGGTCATAAACTTTGCGCGAAGTAGCGCGTGAGTCGAGTTTCGATCGGTTTTTCGTGCACCGTCTTTGAAATTCAAAATACTGGCCATTCACGATGTATTAGCCCATGGTAAGTCGTATGAGCATGATTTCACGAGAAAACGCGACGGTCATAAACTTTGCGCAGAGTCGAGATTCGATCGGTTTTTCGTGCACCGTCTCGGAAATTCAAAATACTGGTCTTTCCCGTCTTATTAGCCCATGAGAAGTAGTACAAGCACGCTTTCGCAAAAAAATACGACGGTCATAAACTTTGCGCAGAGTCGAGATTCAATCGGTTTTTCGTGCACCGTCTTGGAAATTCAAAATACTGGTCTTTCCCGTCTTATTAGCCCATGAGAAGTCGTACAGGCACACTTTCACAAAAAAATATGACGGTCAAAAACTTTGTATGAAGTCGCGCGCGAGTCGAGTTTCGATCGGTTTTTCGTGCACCGTCTCGGAAATTCAAAATACTTGTCTTTCCCGTCTTATTAGCCCATGAGAAGTCGTACAGGCACGCTTTCACAAAAAAATACGACGGTCATAAACATTGCGGGAAGTCGCGCGCGAGTCGAGTTTCGATCGGTTTTTTGTGAACCGTCTCGGAAATTCAAAATACTGGCCATTCACGATGTATTAGCCCATGGTAAGTCGTATGAGCTTGGTTTCACGAAAAAACGCGACGGTCATAAACTTTGCGCAGAGTCGAGATTCGATCGATTTTTCGTGCACCGTCTCAGAAATTCAAAATACTGGTCTTTCCCGTCTTATTAGCTCATGAGAAGTCGTACAGGCACGCTTTCGCAAAAAAATACGACGGTCATAAACTTTGCGCGAAGTCGTGCGCGAGTCGAGTTTCGATCGGTTTTTCGTGCACCGTCTCGGAAATTCAAAATACTGGCCATTCACGATGTATTAGCCCATGGTAAGTCGTATGAGCATGGTTTCTCGAGAAAACGCGACGGTCATAAACTTTGCGCAGAGTCGAGATTCGATCGGTTTTTCGTGCACCGTCTCGGAAATTCAAAATACTTTTTTTTTGGTAAGTAAAGATAATGTATTTTGTAAAAGATTTGTACAAAGAAGCTTTGTCTACACAAGCCATAGACTAAAGCCTGAAGTCTCTTAGTGTAGTCGAGAAGATTGCACCCCACCAAAAGAAGGTGAAATGGGCACGCTTCATCGAACTCATCTCCAAGAGTAGCACAAGGAAGTTAATAAAAAATGCAATAGCTAGACTGTTCTGGAGTACTTGTGGATACATCACAAAATATAAGCTTTGCCCCATAATACATTACAATCTTCATCATTATTCGAGTGATTATTGACTAATGAAAAAATTGAATCTTGTGAAAATCTCTTTCTCTCTTCTTGTTAGGTGCTCTATATTCAATTCTTGCTCCATGCATGATCGTGAGTCCTGAAGAATCTCTATCAGAATTTGAGCTTTGTTCATGTTGTGACACTCAAAAATTCTGCCACACCTCTCCTTCCAAATCCACCAAATAGCACATCTGAATATAATTCTTGCTAGTTGTGTAAGAGGACCCTTTCTTGAGAAGCCTTGCATTAGCCTTTCTAGTTCATGATGCAAGTTTGGCCGTGGTAGCCTTTGAAGATCAAATCGCTTCAAGATCTCTTCCCATATCCAAGATGAATAATCACAAGCAAAGTATAGATGGTCAACGCTTTCTTCCTTTTGCATACACAAAGAGCACCGATTTACAATATAAATACCTCTTCGCTGCATATTATCCATCGTAGGAAGTTTGCCGAGAAGGGCCTGCCATGTACATAAGGAATGTCGCTGTGAGCATGGACTATCCCATGTCCAACTACTTGGGATCCACTTGTTGTTTCGTCGTCTAATTTGGTTCCATGCAGATGTAGCACTAAATTTACCATTATCATGAAGCCAAATAAGCATATCTGAAGAGTTGTTCTTGATTGGAATAGCCCTAATAGTCGGCCAAAGTAATAACATGTCTGGGGAGGTAGGGTTAGGAAGACACCATGTACCATTGTTAATGAATTCAGAAACCTTCCAGTCTTTGGGAGCCCCCAGATCCTGTCGTACTCTATCATCAAATATTTGAAATATACTTTTCCCATTCACCCAAGGATCATACCACATATTAATATTGGTTCCAGAAGAAATCACATAAGAAATATTGTTACGTAGCCATCTCCTTGCCTTCAGAATTCCTTTCCAAGCAGCAGAATGTGATGTTTTTGCAGATACTTCCCAGATTGATTCCTTGGTAAGGTACCTAGCAAAAACCCATTGTGACCATAAAGAAGACTTGTTTTATAAAATATCCCATAATTGCTTTACCATACAAGCTTTATTCCAATCTCTAATATGTCGAAGATTCAAGCCCCCTTCATCCTTCGGTTTGCAAATGTTGTCCCAATTCACCATATGCATTGCCTTACCATCTATGCCATTCCAAAAGAAGTTCATAAGTAATTTATCAATATCATTGAGAAGCCCGGCTGGTAGAAGGAATGCATGAGACCAATAAATAGAATAAGAGATCAACACTGATCGAATAAGTTCAAGTCGTCCAGCTTTAGAAAGAAGCCTATTTTTCCAAGAGGAAATTCTGTTCTTAATTTTTTGTAGGATAGGCTGACAGGAGACTTTGTTGATTCCAGTGGATATAAGTGGAAGACCCAAGTAAGGAACCGGTAAATTTCCTTCATCAACTCCCAATGTTTGAGCAATATGATCCTTATTTTCAATGCAAGCACCAACATATACTTTGCTCTTTGCATGGTTTAGCTTAAGACCAGAAACTATACCAAATTCATTAAGAATATCTGCCAGATTACTCACAGAAACTGGATCATCTCGAAGGAAGATAATAAGGTCATCAGCAAATGTTATGTGAGAGATATAAACAGAACCATAATATGGTACCTTAATTTTGCCATTGGAAACAGACTCTTCTAACATACAACTGAGTCCTTCCATTGTAATCGTAAAAAGATAAGGAGATAGTGGATCGCCTTGCCGAATGCCATTCTTACTCCCGAAGAAGCCAATAGGTGAACCATTAAAGAGAATCAAAAATTTTGGAGTTTCCAAGCAACATTGAATCCATTGAACCCAGTGCTGAGGGAAGCCCATATTATGGAGCATCATGTAAATAAATTGCCTATTGACTGAGTCAAAGGCCTTTCGTAAATCAGCTTTAAAACATATCTTTTTTTCTCTTGTTTTTGAGTGTAGATCCTTAACCAAATCATTAGCAAGCAGGACATTATGATGGATACTCCTCCCTTTAATAAAAGCAGCCTGATTAGGACTAATGACCTTATTCATGACCTTTTGTAGTCTATCTGCCAGTAACTTCGAGAGAACCTTATAAATAAAGTTGCACAGTGAAATAGGACGGTAGTTCTCCAATGAATCGGCTCCATCATTTTTAGGCACTAAAGAAATAAAAGTGCAATTCATTTCTTTAAGAATATGACCTGAGGAGAAAAAATGTCGACAAGCTTTTATGACATCGTTGCCTACAATAGACCATGCAATTTGATAAAACTCAGCTGGAAATCCATCTGGACTAGGGCTTCTGTGCTTCGGGGACTTAAAAACAACTTTCACAATTTCATCATCCGTTATTGGGGCATTAAGATGAGAGAGGGCTTCAGAATCAAGTCGTCTTGTAGGCCCAACATGAATACTATTAGGCTGCTAATCCTGATTGAGTAAGGAATAAAAAAATTGCTCGGTGTAATTTTTAACCTCATCCAGATCCTCAATGAGATTACCATCTATACCTTTGCATTTTTTTATACGATTAGTAGCCCTTCTGGTAGCAATAGCAGCATAGAAAAACTTCGTATTAGAATCCCCTAGAGTAAGCCAATGCTGTCGTGACTTCTGTTTCAAAAAGCATTCCTCCTGCTTCAAAGCTTGCATAAAGTTATTTCTAGCAGCAGCCTCTTTGTATATAAGATTCGCATCCAGAGGTTGAAGATTTAGCTCGCTTTGCACAGTCATAAGTTCTTTCTTGCATAACTGAACCCTGTTGGTGATATTTCCGAATGTAGTTGAATTCCACTTCTTAAGTGCTGCTTTGCATGCTTTTAGCTTTTGACATAGGATGTAAGGAGGAGAACCAAATACATTAATGTCCCAAGCTGACTTAATAACTTCGAGGAACTTAGGGTGAGAACTCCACATATTAAAAAATCTAAAAGGTTTCTTGACTCTGGGTAGTCCTTTATCTGCATGTATATGCATAATAGAGTGATCCGAAAATAACTTAGCGCGAAATCGCGCGCGAGTCGAGTGTCGATCGGTTTTTCGTGCACCGTCTCGGAAATTCAAAATACTGGCCATTCACAATGTATTAGCCCATGGTAAGTTGTATGAGCTAGGTTTCACGAAAAAACGCGACGGTCATAAACTTTGCGCAGAGTCGAGATTCGATCGGTTTTTCGTGCACCGTCTCGGAAATTCAAAATACTGGTCTTTCCCGTCTTATTAGCCCATGAGAATTCCACCGCTGATTTCTTCTTCTCGACGGGATGCTCCTTCAATGAACCAGGCCCGAGGTCGTTCACGATCTAGATCACGACCTCCAGCTCCTATTTCCCGAGATCCGAAGCCTTGGAGTAGCCTCTTCAAGGCTCCAGTGGGTAGTCCGGATCTTCGACTGGACTTTTTTGCTCCAGAAGTACAGGCTGACCAGAAGATTGCTGTGTATGAGGCTATTGATTCCGACGAACTAATTGAGACATGGTCAATGGCAATTGTGGGCTACGTTGTTGGACTAAGAACATCCTTTTTCCCACTATCCTCATACATCAGAACTCGATGGGGAATATCAACATTTGATCTTCATATGTTGGAGACCGGATTCTTTGTATGCAGGCTTTATTCGGAAGAAGATTTACAACGGGTCCTTGAAGGATTTTGGACTATCCGTGGTCATCCAATGATACTACGACGCTGGGCACCTGATGTGAGATTGGAGTTAGACAGTCTACAGTCTATCCCAATATGGGTTTCTTTCCATGGACTTCCACTACATCTCTGGGGTCGTCGTTTTATTGCAAAGCTTTGCAGCACCCTGGGACAGCCATTGTATCTTGATAAGGCAACAGCTTCGCAAACGAGATTGACCTTTGCCAGAGCTTGTGTAATGGTTTCTTCTGATGAGGAACTGCCGAATAATGTTTCTTACCGTGATCTTGATGGGAGCACCCGAAAGGTGAAAGTCTCATATTCTTGGAAGCCACAACGATGCAAGGTTTGTCTATCTTTTGGACATGTAAATGGTGCCTGCCAACAGCCTTCACAGAAAATCACACAGGTCTACCGACCACGCCAAGAGCCACAGAATGGGGTCACTACCACTAATCCAAGCACTGATACTCCAGTGCCAACAGTGGTGATGGCGGAGAAGATGATTGAACACTCTGACTCGTTGGGGCAGCGACACGAACAAGAGAAAGACAAGTCAGGACTTCCATCTTTACCTATTATATCAGAGACTTTCACTGCAGGAGCTTCCCAAGGTTCTCACTCCCCAATAACAACCTCGCCTTCACGAATCACTCCTTCAGATAATCAGGAAATTTCATTTCAACAACCTCTTGGGAACCAAGACATTGCAACTCACCAAACTCATCGCTCTTCGACACATCCCGCTATTCAGGACTCCTTGCCTCAAGGTACGCAAAAATTTAAATATTTGCAAGCTGTGGATGAGGTGGATAAATATAGGAATAGAGGATTAAAGGGTAAAGATATTATGCGAGAGGACCATGCAAAATCAAAGGATAAGAAAAAGGATGGTAGTGTCCTCCCAAAATCGCATGCTCTTCCTTCTATCTAGTATTGATGAAAATAAGCTGTTGGAATGTTCGTGGACTTAATAAGACTGAGAAATGTCGGGAGCTCAATAGAATAATCCGATCTGCTGCATGTGACATGGTGATTCTTGTGGAAACAAAAATTAAACCTCATCGTGTTCGAGTTCAGAAGAATTTAATATGGCCTGAGGCAGAACTTTTTACTAATGATTCTCAGGATACTTATGGTCGAGTTTGGGTCTTATGGCATCCTAACCTTGTTACTGCTTGGTTTATTTCTGCTACTAATCAATTCATTCATCTTAAGGCAGAGGATAAACAGACTGGATGTCAATTCAATATTACCGGTATTTATGCATCTAACAGTATGTCTGACAGGAATGCTCTATGGCGTGATCTGGTTAGCATTGCAAATAGTTATCCTACAGTACCTTGGGCTGTTCTCGGTGACTTTAATACTGTCAGATACACAAATGAGAAAGTGGGGGGTAGAGTGCTTTCCGAATGTCAGCTTCAACATTTTAATGATTGTATAGATACTGCTGCATTGACTGACATGAAATCTGTAGGTGATTGGTTCTCATGGAACAATCAAAGTACTGCTGAAAGAAAAATTATGGCTCGACTTGACAGATGTTTGATTAATCAGGAATGGTTAGCAGTTTTCCCAGATTCACTTCTTGAGTACGGTGCTAAGTTATTTTCGGATCACTCTATTATGCATATACATGCAGATAAAGCACTACCCAGAGTCAAGAAACCTTTTAGATTTTTTAATATGTGGAGTTCTCACCCAAAGTTCCTCGAAGTTATTAAGTCAGCTTGGGACATTAATGTCTTTGGTTCTCCCCCTTACATCCTATGTCAAAAACTAAAAGCATGCAAAGCAGCACTGAAGAAGTGGAATTCAACTACATTTGGAAATATCAACGATAGGGTTCAGTTATGCAAGAAAGAACTTATGGCTGTGCAAAGCGAGCTAAATCTTCAACCTCTGGATGCAAATCTTATATACAAAGAGGCTGCTGCTAGAAATAACTTTATGCAAGCTTTGAAGCAGGAGGAATGCTTTTTGAAACAGAAGTCACGACAGCATTGGCTTACTTTAGGGGATTCTAATACGAAGTTTTTCTATGCTGCTATTGCTACCAGAAGGGCTACTAATCGTATAAAAAAATGCAAAGGTATAGATGGTAATCTCATTGAGGATCTGGATGAGGTTAAAAATTACACCGAGCAATTTTTTTATTCCTTACTCAATCAGGAGCAGCAGCCTAATAGTATTCATGTTGGGCCTACAAGACGACTTGATTCTGAAGCCCTCTCTCATCTTAATGCCCCAATAACGGATGATGAAATTGTGAAAGTTATTTTTAAGTCCCCGAAGCACAAAAGCCCTGGTCCAGATGGATTTCCAGCTGAGTTTTATCAAATTGCATGGGCTATTGTAGGCAACGATGTCATAAAAGCTTGTCGACATTTTTTCTCCTCAGGTCACATTCTTAAAGAAATGAATTGCACTTTTATTTCTTTAGTGCCTAAAAATGATGGAGCCGATTCATTGGAGAACTACCGTCCTATTTCACTGTGCAACTTTATTTATAAGGTTATCTCTAAGTTGCTGGCAGATAGACTACAAAAGGTCATGAATAAGGTCATTAGTCCTAATCAGGCTGCTTTTCTTAAAGGGAGGAGTATCCATCATAATGTCCTGCTTGCTAATGATTTGGTTAAGGATCTACATTCTAAAACACGAGGAAAAAAGATCTGTTTTAAAGCTGATTTACGAAAGGCCTTTGACTCAGTCAATAGGAATTTTATTTACATGATGCTCCATAATATGGGCTTCCCTCAGCACTGGGTTAAATGGATTCAATGTTGCTTGGAAACTCCAAAATTTTCAATTCTCTTTAATGGTTCACCTATTGGCTTCTTTGGGAGTAAGAATGGCATTCGGCAAGGCGATCCACTATCTCCTTATCTTTTTACCATTGCAATGGAAGGGCTCAGTTGTATGTTAGAAGAGGCTGTTTCCAATGGCAAAATTAAGGTACCACATTATGGTTCTGTTTATATCTCTCACATAACATTTGCCGACGACCTTATTATCTTCCTTCGAGATGATCCAGTTTCTGTGAGTAATCTGGCAGATATTCTTAATGAATTTGGTAAAGTTTCTGGTCTTAAGCTAAACCATGCAAAGAGCAAAGTATATGTGGGTGCTTGCATTGACAATAAGGATCATATTGCTCAAACATTGGGAGTTGCTGAAGGAAATTTACCGGTTCCTTACTTGGGTCTCCCACTTATATCCACTGGAATCAACAAAGCCTCCTGTCAGCCTATTATACAAAAAATTAAGAACAGAATTTCCTCTTGGAAAAATAGGCTTCTTTCTAAAGCTGGACGACTTGAACTTATTCGATCCGTGTTGATCTCTTATTCTATTTATTGGTCTCATGCATTCCTTCTACCTGCCGGGCTTCTCCATGATATTGATAAATTACTTATGAACTTCTTTTGGAATGGCACAGATGGTAAGGCAATGCACATGGTGAATTGGGACAGCATTTGCAAACCGAAGGATGAAGGGGGGCTGAATCTTCGACATATTAGAGAATGGAATAAAGCTTGTATGGTAAAGCAATTATGGGATATTTTACAAAACAAGTCTTCCTTATGGTCACAATGGGTTTTTGCTAGGTACCTAACTAAGGAATCAATCTGGGAAACATCTGCAAAAACATCTCATTCTTCTGCTTGGAAAGGAATTCTGAAGGCAAGGCGATGGCTACGTAACAATATTTCTTATGTGATTTCTTCTGGAACCAATATTAATATGTGGTATGATCCTTGGGTGAATGGGAAAAGTATATTTCAGATATTTGGTGATAGAGTACGACAGGATCTGGGGGCTCCCAAAGACTGGAAGGTTTCTGAATTCATTAACAATGGTACTTGGTGTCTTCCCAACCCTACCTCCCCTGACATGTTATTACTTTGGCCGACTATTAGGGCTATTCCAATCATAAACAACTCTTCAGATATGCTTATTTGGCTTCATGATAACGGTAAATTTAGTGCTACATCTGCATGGAACCAAATTAGACGATGAAACAACAAGTGGATCCAAAGTAGTTGGACATGGGATAGTCCATGCTCACAGCGACATTCCTTATGTACATGGCAGGCCCTTCTCGGCAAACTTCCTACGATGGACAATATGCAGCGAAGAGGTATTTATATTGTAAATCGGTGCTCTTTGTGTATGCAAAATGAAGAAAGTGTTGACCATCTCTACTTTGCTTGTGATTATTCATCTTGGATATGGAAGGAGATCTTGAAGCGATTTGATTTGCAAAGGCTACCACGGCCAAACCTGCATCATGAATTAGAAATGCTTATGCAAAGCTTCTCAAGAAAGGGGCCTCTTACACAACTAGCAAGAATTATATTCAGAAGTGCTATATGGTGGATTTGGAAGGAGAGGTGTGGCAGAATTTTTGAGTGTCACAACATGAACAAAGCTCAAATTCTGATAGAGATTCTTCAGGACTCACGATCATGTATGGAGCAAGAATTGAATACAGAGCACCTAACAAGAAGAGAGAAAGATATTTTCACAAGATTCAATTTTTCCATTCGTCAAGAATCACTCGAATAATGATGAAGATTGTAATGTATTATATGGGGCAAAGCTTATATTTTGTGATGTATCCACAAGTAGTCCAGAACAGTCTAGCTATTGCATTTTATTATTTATTAACTTCCTTATGCTACTCTTGGAGATGAGTTTGATGAAGAGTGCCCATTTCACCTTCTTTAGGTGGGGTGCAATCTTCTCGACTACACTAAGAGACTTCAGGCTTTAGTCTATGGCTTGTGTAGACAAAGCTTCTTTGTACAAATCTTTTACAAAATACATTATCTTTACTTACCAAAAAAATATTAGCCCATGAGAAGTCGTAGAAGCACGCTTTCGTAAAAAAATACGACGGTTAAAAACTTTGCGCGAAGTCGCGCGCGAGTCGAGTTTCGATCGGTTTTTCGTGCACCGTCTCGGAAATTCAAAATACTTGTCTTTCCGGTCTTATTAGCCCATGAGAAGTCGTACAGGCACGCATTTGCAAAAAAATACGACGGTCATAAACTTTGCGCGAAGTCGCGCGCGAGTCGAGTTTCGATCGGTTTTTCGTGCACCGTCTCGGAAATTCAAAATACTGGCCATTCACGATGTATTAGCCCATGGTAAGTCGTAAGAGCATGATTTCACGAAAAAACGCGACGGTCATAAACTTTGCGCAGAGTCGAGATTCGATCGATTTTTCGTGCACCGTCTCGGAAATTCAAAATACTGGTCTTTCCCGTCTTATTAGCCCATGAGAATTAGTACAAGCACGCTTTCGCAAAAAAATACGACGGTCATAAACTTTGCGCAGAGTCGAGATTCGATCAGTTTTTCGTGCACCGTCTCGGAAATTCAAAATACTGGTCTTTCCCGTCTTATTAGCCCATGAGAAGTCGTACAGGCACACTTTCGCAAAAAAATACGACGGTCAAAAACTTTGCGTGAAGTCGCGCGCGAGTCGAGTTTCGATCGGTTTTTCGTGCACCGTCTCGGAAATTCAAAATACTTGTCTTTCCCGTCTTATTAGCCCATGAGAAGTCATACAGGCACGCTTTCACAAAAAAATACGACGGTCATAAACTTTGCGCGAAGTCGCGCGCGAGTTGAGTTTCGATCGGATTTTCGTGAACCGTCTCCGAAATTCAAAATACTGGCCATTCACGATGTATTAGCCCATGGTAAGTCGTATGAGCTTGGTTTCACGAAAAAACGCGACGGTCATAAACTTTGCGCAGAGTCGAGATTCGATCGGTTTTTCGTGCACCGTCTCGGAAATTCAAAATACTGGTCTTTCCCGTCTTACTAGCTCATGAGAAGTCGTACAGGCACGCTTTCGCAAAAAAATACGACGGTCATAAACTTTGCGCGAAGTCGCGTGCGAGTCGAGTTTCGATCGGTTTTTCGTGCACCGTCTCGGAAATTCAAAATACTGGCCATTAACGATGTATTAGCCCATGGTAAGTCGTATGAGCATGGTTTCACGAAAAAACGCGACGGTCATAAACTTTGCACAGAGTCGAGATTCGATCGGTTTTTCGTGCACCGTCTCGGAAATTCAAAATACTGGTCTTTCCCGTCTTATTAGCCCATGTGAAGTCGTACAGGCACGCTTTCGCAGAAAAATACGACAGTCATAATTTTTGCGCGAAATCGCGCGCGAGTCGAGTGTCGATCGGTTTTTCGTGCACCGTCTCGGAAATTCAAAATACTGGCCATTCACAATGTATTAGCCCATGGTAAGTTGTATGAGCTAGGTTTCACGAAAAAACGCGACGGTCATAAACTTTGCGCAGAGTCGAGATTCGATCGGTTTTTCGTGCACCGTCTCGGAAATTCAAAATACTGGTCTTTCCCATCTTATTAGCCAATGAGAAGTCGTACAGGCACGCTTTCGCAAAAAAATACGACGGTCATAAACTATGCGCGAAGTCGCGCGCGAGTCGAGTTTCGATCGGTTTTTCGTGCACCGTCTCGGAAATTCAAACACTGGCCATTCACGATGTATTAGCCCATGGTAAGTCGTATGAGCTAGGTTTCACGAAAAAACGCGACGGTCATAAACTTTGCGCAGAGTCGAGATTCGATCGGTTTTTCGTGCACCATCTCGGAAATTCAAAATACTGGTCTTTCCCGTCTTATTAGCCCATGAGAAGTCGTACAGGCACGCTTTCGCAAAAAAATACGACGGTCATAAACTTTGCGCGAAGTCGGGCGCGAGTCGAGTTTCGATAGGTTTTTCGTGCACCGTCTCAGAAATTCAAAATACTGGCCATTCACGATGTATTAGCCCATTGTAAGTCGTATGAGCTTGGTTTCACGAAAAAACGCGACGGTCATAAACTTTGCTTAGAGTCGAGATTCGATCGGTTTTTCGTGCACCGTCTCGGAAATACAAAATACTGGTCTTTCCCGTCTTATTAGCCCATGAGAAGTCGTACAGGCACGCTTTCGCAAAAAAATACGACGGTCATAAACTTTACGCGAAGTCGCGCGCGAGTCGAGTTTCGATCGGTTTTTCGTGCACCGTCTCAGAAATTCAAAATACTGGCCATTAACGATGTATTAGCCCATGGTAAGTCGTATGAGCATGGTTTCAGGAGAAAACGCGACGGTCATAAACTTTGCGCAGAGTCGAGATTCGATCGGTTTTTCGTGCACCGTCTTGGAAATTCAAAATACTGGTCTTTCCCGTCTCATTAGCTCATGAGAAGTCGTACAGGCACGCTTTCGCAAAAAAATATGACGGTCATGAACTTTGCGCGAAGTCGCGCGCGAGTCGAGTTTCGATCGGTTTTTCGTGCACCGTCTCAGATATTCAAAATACTGGGCATTCACGATGTATTAGCCCATGGTAAGTCGTATGAGCATGGTTTCAGGAGAAAACACGACGGTCATAAACTTTGCGCAGAGTCGAGATTCGATCGGTTTTTTGTGCACCGTCTCGAAAATTCAAAATACTGGTCTTATTAGCCAATGAGAAGTCGTACAAGCACGCTTTCGCAAAAAAATACGACGGTCAAAAACTTTGCGCGAAGTCGCGCGCGAGTCGAGTTTCGATCGGTTTTTCGTGCACCGTCTCGGAAATTCAAAATACTTGTCTTTCCCGTCTTATTAGCCCATGAGAAGTCGTACAGGCACGCTTTCACAAAAAAATACGACGGTCATAAACTTTGCGCGAAGTCGCGCGCGAGTCGAGTTTCGATCGGTTTTTCGTGAACCGTCTCGGAAATTCAAAATACTGGCCATTCACGATGTATTAGCCCATGGTAAGTCGTATGAGCTTGGTTTCACGAAAAAACGCGACGGTCATAAACTTTGCGCAGAGACGAGATTCGATCGGTTTTTCGTGCACCGTCTCGGAAATTCAAAATACTGGTCTTTCCCTTCTAATTAGCCCGTGAGAAGTCGTACAGGCACGCTTTCGCAAAAAAATACGACGGTCATAAACTTTGCGCGAAGTCGCGCGCGAGTCGAGTTTCGATCGGTTTTTCGTGCACCGTCTCGGAAATTCAAAATACTGGCCATTCACGATGTATTAGCCCATGGTAAGTCGTATGAGCATGGTTTCTCGAGAAAACGCGACGGTCATAAACCTTGCGCAGAGTCGAGATTCGATCGGTTTTTCGTGCACCGTCTCGGAAATTCAAAATACTGGTCTTTCCCGTCTTATTAGCCCATGAGAAGTCGTACAGGCACGCTTTCGCAAAAAAATACGACGGTCATAAACTTTACGCGAAGTCGCGCGCGAGTCGAGTTTCGATCGGTTTTTCGTGCACCATCTCAGAAATTCAAAATACTGGGCATTCACGATGTATTAGCCCATGGTAAGTCGTATGAGCATGGTTTTAGGAGAAAACACGACGGTCATAAACTTTGCGCAGAGTCGAGATTCGATCGGTTTTTTCGTGCACCGTCTCGGAAATTCAAAATACTGGTCTTTCCCGTCTTATTAGCCCATGAGAAGTCGTACAAGCACGCTTTGGCAAAAAAATACGACGGTCAAAAACTTTGCGCGAAGTCGCGCGCGAGTCGAGTTTCGATCGGTTTTTCGTGCACCGTCTCGGAAATTTAAAATACTTGTCTTTCCAGTCTTATTACCCCATGAGAAGTCGTACAGGCACTTTCCATTCGTCAAGAATCACTCGAATAATGATGAAGATTGTAATGTATTATATGGGGCAAAGCTTATATTTTGTGATGTATCCACAAGTAGTCCAGAACAGTCTAGCTATTGCATTTTATTATTTATTAACTTCCTTATGCTACTCTTGGAGATGAGTTTGATGAAGCGTGCCCATTTCACCTTCTTTAGGTGGGGTGCAATCTTCTCGACTACACTAAGAGACTTCAGGCTTTAGTCTATGGCTTGTGTAGACAAAGCTTCTTTGTACAAATCTTTTACAAAATATATTATCTTTACTTACCAAAAAAAAAAGTCGTACAGGCACGCTTTCACAAAAAAATACGACGGTCATAAACTTTGCGCGAAGTCGCGCGCGAGTCGAGTTTCGATCGGTTTTTCGTGAACCGTCTCGGAAATTCAAAATACTGGCCATTCACGATGTATTATCCCATGGTAAGTCGTATGAGCTTGGTTTCACGAAAAAACGCGACGGTCATAAACTTTGCGCAGAGTCGAAATTCGATCGGTTTTTCGTGCACCGTCACGGAAATTAAAAATACTGGTCTTTCCCTTCTAATTAGCCCCTGAGAAGTCGTACAGGCACGCTTTAGCAAAAAAATACGACGGTCATAAACTTTGCGCGAAGTCGCGCAAAGTTGAGTTTCGATCGGTTTTTCGTGCACCGTCTCAGAAATTCAAAATACTGGCCATTCACGATGTATTAGCCCATGGTAAGTCGTATGAGCATGGTTTCACGAAAAAACGTGACGGTCATAAACTTTGCGCAGAGTCGAGATTCGATCGGTTTTTCGTGCACCGTCTCGGAAATTCAAAATACTGGTCCTTCCCGTCTTATTAGCCCATGAGAAGTCGTACAGGCACGCTTTCGCAAAAAAATACGACGGTCATAAACTTTGCGCGAAATCACGCGCGAGTCGAGTTTCGATCAGTTTTTCGTGCACCGTCTCGGAAATTCAAAATACTGGCCATTCACAATGTATTAGCCCATGGTAAGTCGTATGAGCTAGGTTTCACGAAAAAACTCGACGGTCATAAACTTTGCGCAGAGTCGAGATTCGATCGGTTTTTCGTGCACCATCTCGGAAATTCAAAATACGGGTCTTTCCCGTCTAATTAGCCCATGAGAAGTAATACAGGCACGCTTTCGTAAAAAAATACGACGGTCATAAACTTTGCGCGAAATCGCGCGCGAGTCGAGTTTCGATCGGTTTTTCGTGCACCGTCTCGGAAATTCAAAATACTGGCCATTCACGATGTATTAGCACATGGTAAGTCGTATGAGCATGGTTTCACGAAAAAACGCGACGGTCATAAACTTTGCGCAGAGTCGAGATTCGATCGGTTTTTCGTGCACCGTCTCGGAAATTCAAAATACTGGTCTTTCCCGTCTTATTAGCCCATGAGAAGTCGTACAAGCACGCTTTCGCAAAAAAATACGACGGTCATAAACTTTGCGCGAAGTCGCGCGCGAGTCGAGTTTCGATCGGTTTTTCGTGCACCGTCTCAGAAATTCAAAATACTGGCCATTCACGATGTATTAGCCCATGGTAAGTCGTATGAGTCTGGTTTCAGGAGAAAACGCGACGGTCATAAACTTTGCGCAGAGTCGAGATTCGATCGGTTTTTCGTGCACCGTCTCGGAAATTTAAAATACTGGTCTTTCCCGTCTTATTAGCCCATGAGAAGTCGTACAAGCACGCTTTCGCAAAAAAATACGACGGTCAAAAACTTTGCGCAGAGTCCAGTTTCGATCGGTTTTTCGTGCACCGTCTAGGAAATTCAAAATACTTGTCTTTCCCGTCTTATTAGCCCATGAGAAGTCATACAGGCACGCTTTCGCAAAAAAATACGACGGTCATAAACTTTGCGCGAAGTCGCGCACGAGTCGAGTTTCAATCGGTTTTTCATGCACTGTCTCGGAAATTCAAAATACTGGCCATTCACGATGTATTAGCCCATGGTAAGTCGTATGAGCATGGTTTCTCGAGAAAACGCGACGGTCATAAACTTTGAGCAGAGTCGAGATTCGATCGGTTTTTCGTGCACCGTCTCGGAAATTCAAAATACTGGTCTTTCCCGTCTTATTAGCCCATGAGAAGTCGTACAAGCACGCTTTCGTAAAAAAATACGACGGTCAAAAACTTTGCGCGAAGTCACGCGCGAGTCAAGTTTCGATCGGTTTTTCGTGCACCGTCTCGGAAATTCAAAATACTTGTCTTTCCGGTCTTATTAGCCCATGAGAAGTCGTACTGGCACGCTTTCGCAAAAAAATACGACGGTCATAAACTTTGCGCGAAGTCGCGCGCGAGTCGAGTTTCGATCGGTTTTTCGTGCACCGTCTCGGAAATTCAAAATACTGGCCATTCACGATGTATTAGCCCATGGTAAGTCGTATGAGCATGATTTCACGAAAAAACGCGACGGTCATAAACTTTGCGCAGAGTCGAGATTCGATCGGTTTTTCGTGCACCGTCTCAGAAATTCAAAATACTGGCCATTCACGATGTATTAGCCCATGGTAAGTCGTATGAGCATGGTTTCTCGAGAAAACGCGACGGTCATAAACCTTGCGCAGAGTCGAGATTCGATCGGTTTTTCGTGCACCGTCTCGGAAATTCAAAATACTGGTCTTTCCCATCTTATTAGCCCATGAGAAGTCGTACAAGCACGCTTTCGCAAAAAAATACGACGGTCAAAAACTTTGCGCGAAGTCGAGTTTCGATCGGTTTTTCGTGCACCGTCTCGGAAATTCAAAATACTGGCCACTCACGATGTATTAGCCCATGGTAAGTCGTATGAGCATGATTTCACGAAAAAACGCGACGGTCATAAACTTTGCGCAGAGTCGAGATTCGATCGGTTTTTCGTGCACCGTCCCGGAAATTCAAAATACTGGTCTTTCCCGTCTTATTAGCCCATGAGAAGTCGTACAGGCACGCTTTCGCAAAAAAATAAGACGGTCATAAACTTTGCGCGAAGTCGCGCGCGAGTCGAGTTTCGATCGGTTTTTCGTGCACCGTCTCGGAAATTCAAAATACTGGCCATTCATGAGGTATTAGCCCATGGTAAGTCGTATGAGCATGATTTCACGAAAAAAACCGAAAACGCGATGGTCATAAACTTTGTGCAGAGTCGAGATTCGATCGGTTTTTCGTGCACCGTCTCGGAAATTCAAAATACTGGTCTTTCCCGTCTTATTAGCCCATGAGAAGTCGTACAAGCACGCTTTCGCAAAAAAATACGACGGTCACGATGTATTAGCCCATGGCATGTCGTATGAGCATGGTTTCACGAAAAAAAATACGACGGTCATAAACTTTGCGCAGAGTCGAGTTTCGATCGGTTTTTCGTGCACCGTCTCGGAAATTCAAAATACTGGCCATTCACGATGTATTAGCCCATGGCATGTCGTATGAGCATGGTTTCACGAAAAAAAATACGACGGTCATAAACTTTGCGCAGAGTCGAGTTTCGATCGGTTTTTCGTGCACCGTCTCGGAAATTCAAAATACTGGTCTTTCCCGTCTTATTAGCCCATGGGAAGTCGTACAAGCATGCTTTCGAAAAAAAATACGACGGTCATAAACTTTGCGCGAAGTCGCGCGCGAGTCGTGTTTCGATCGGTTTTTCGTGCACCGTCTCGGAAATTCAAAATACTGGCCATTCACGATGTATTAGCCCATGGGAAGTCGTATGAGCATGGTTTCACGAAAAAATGCGACGGTCATAAACTTTGCGCAGAGTCAAGTTTCGATCGGTTTTTCGTGCACCGTCTCAGAAATTTAAAATACTGGTTTTTCCCATCTTATTAGCCCATGAGAAGTCGTACAAGCACGCTTTCGCAAAAAAATACGACGGTCATAAACTTTGCGCGAAGTCGCGCGCGAGTCGAGTTTCGATCAGTTTTTCGTGCACCGTCTCGGAAATTCAAAATACTGCCCATTCCCGATGTATTAGCCCATGGTAAGTCGTATGAGCATGGTTTCACGAAAAAACGTGACGGTCATAAACTTTGCACAGAGTCGAGTTTCGATCGGTTTTTCGTGCACCGTCTCGGAAATTCAAAATACTGGTCTTTCCCGTCTTATTAGCCCATGGGAAGTCGTACAAGCACGCTTTCGCAAAAAAATACGACGGTCAAAAACTTTGCGCGAAGTCGCGCGCGTGTCGAGTTTCGATCGGTTTTTCGTGCACCGTCTCGGAAATTCAAAATACTGGCCATTCACGATGTATTAGCCCATGGTAAGTCGTATGAGCATGGTTTCACGAAAAAACGTGACGGTCATAAACTTTGCAGAGAGTCGAGTTTCGATCGATTTTTCGTGCACCGTCTCAGAAATTCAAAATAGTGGTCTTTCCCGTCTTATTAGCCCATGGGAAGTCGTACAAGCACGCATTCGCAAAAAAATACGACGGTCATAAAATTTGCGCGAAGTCGCGCGCGATTCGAGTTTCGATCGGTTTTTCGTGCACCATCTCGGAAATTCAAAATACTGGCCATTCACGATGTATTAGCCCATGGGAAGTCGTATAAGCATGGTTTCACGAAAAAACGTGACGGTCATAAACTTTGCACAGAGTCGAGTTTCGATCGGTTTTTCGTGCACCGTCTCGGAAATTCAAAATACTGGACTATCCTGTCTTATTAGCCCATGAGAAGTCGTACAAGTACACTTTCGAAAAAAAATACGACGGTCATAAACTTTGCGCGATGTCGCGCGCGTGTCGAGTTTCTATCGGTTTTTCGTGCACCGTCTCGGAAATTCAAAATTCTGGCCATTCATGATGTATTAACCCATGGTAAGTCGTATGAGCATGGTTTCACGAAAAAACGTGACGGTCATAAACTTTGCGCAGAGTCGAGATTCGATCGGTTTTTCGTGCACCGTCTCGGAAATTCAAAATACTGGTCTTTCCCGTCTTATTAGCCCATGAGAAGTCGTACAGGCACGCTTTCGCAAAAAAATACGACGGTCATAAACTTTGCGCGAAATCGCGCGCAAGTCGAGTTTCGATCGGTTTTTCGTGCACCGTCTCGGAAATTCAAAATACTGGCCATTCACAATGTATTAGCCCATGGTAAGTCGTATGAGCTAGGTTTCACGAAAAAACGCGACGGTCATAAACTTTGCGCAGAGTCGAGTTTCGATCAGTTTTTCGTGCACCGTCTCGGAAATTCAAAATACTGCCCATTCCCGATGTATTAGCCCATGGTAAGTCGTATGAGCATGGTTTCACGAAAAAACGTGACGGTCATAAACTTTGCACAGAGTCGAGTTTCGATCGGTTTTTCGTGCACCGTCTCGGAAATTCAAAATACTGGTCTTTCCCGTCTTATTAGCCCATGGGAAGTCGTACAAGCACGCTTTCGCAAAAAAATACGACGGTCAAAAACTTTGCGCGAAGTCGCGCGCGTGTCGAGTTTCGATCGGTTTTTCGTGCACCGTCTCGGAAATTCAAAATACTGGCCATTCACGATGTATTAGCCCATGGTAAGTCGTATGAGCATGGTTTCACGAAAAAACGTGACGGTCATAAACTTTGCAGAGAGTCGAGTTTCGATCGATTTTTCGTGCACCGTCTCAGAAATTCAAAATAGTGGTCTTTCCCGTCTTATTAGCCCATGGGAAGTCGTACAAGCACGCATTCGCAAAAAAATACGACGGTCATAAAATTTGCGCGAAGTCGCGCGCGATTCGAGTTTCGATCGGTTTTTCGTGCACCATCTCGGAAATTCAAAATACTGGCCATTCACGATGTATTAGCCCATGGGAAGTCGTATAAGCATGGTTTCACGAAAAAACGTGACGGTCATAAACTTTGCACAGAGTCGAGTTTCGATCGGTTTTTCGTGCACCGTCTCGGAAATTCAAAATACTGGACTATCCTGTCTTATTAGCCCATGAGAAGTCGTACAAGTACACTTTCGAAAAAAAATACGACGGTCATAAACTTTGCGCGATGTCGCGCGCGTGTCGAGTTTCTATCGGTTTTTCGTGCACCGTCTCGGAAATTCAAAATTCTGGCCATTCATGATGTATTAACCCATGGTAAGTCGTATGAGCATGGTTTCACGAAAAAACGTGACGGTCATAAACTTTGCGCAGAGTCGAGATTCGATCGGTTTTTCGTGCACCGTCTCGGAAATTCAAAATACTGGTCTTTCCCGTCTTATTAGCCCATGAGAAGTCGTACAGGCACGCTTTCGCAAAAAAATACGACGGTCATAAACTTTGCGCGAAATCGCGCGCAAGTCGAGTTTCGATCGGTTTTTCGTGCACCGTCTCGGAAATTCAAAATACTGGCCATTCACAATGTATTAGCCCATGGTAAGTCGTATGAGCTAGGTTTCACGAAAAAACGCGACGGTCATAAACTTTGCGCAGAGTCGAGATTCGATCGGTTTTTCGTGCACCATCTCGGAAATTCAAAATACGGGTCTTTCCCGTCTAATTAGCCCATGAGAAGTCGAACAGGCACGCTTTCGCAAAAAAATACGACGGTCATAAACTTTGCGCGAAATCGCGCGCGAGTCGAGTTTCGATCGTTTTTTCGTGCACCGTCTCGGAAATTCAAAATACTGGCCATTCACGATGTATTAGCCCATGGTAAGTCGTATGAGCATGGTTTCACGAAAAAAACAAGACGGTCATAAACTTTGGCAGAGTCCAGATTCGATCGGTTTTTTGTGCACCGTCTCGGAAATTCAAAATACTGGTCTTTCCCGTCTTATTAGCCCATGAGAAGTCGTACAGGCACGCTTTCGCAAAAAAATACGACGGTCGTAAACTTTGCGCGATGTCGTGCACGAGTCGAGTTTCGATCAGTTTTTCGTGCACCGTCTTGGAAATTCAAAATACTGGCCATTCAAAATTTTGGAGTTTCCAAGCAACATTGAATCCATTTAACCCAGTGCTGAGGGAAGCCCATATTATGGAGCATCATGTAAATAAAATTCCTATTGACTGAGTCAAAGGCCTTTCGTAAATCAGCTTTAAAACAGATCTTTTTTCCTCTTGTTTTAGAATGTACATCCTTAACCAAATCATTAGCAAGCAGGACATTATGATGGATACTCCTCCCTTTAAGAAAAGCAGCCTGATTAGGACTAATGACCTTATTCATGACCTTTTGTAGTCTATCTGCCAGCAACTTAGAGATAACCTTATAAATAAAGTTGCACAGTGAAATAGGACGGTAGTTCTCCAATGAATCGGCTCCATCATTTTTAGGCACTAAAGAAATAAAAGTGCAATTCATTTCTTTAAGAATGTGACCTGAGGAGAAAAAATGTCGACAAGCTTTTATGACATCGTTGCCTACAATAGCCCATGCAATTTGATAAAACTCAGCTGGAAATCCATCTGGACCAGGGCTTCTGTGTTTCGGGGACTTAAAAACAACTTTCACAATTTCATCATCCGTTATTGGGGCATTAAGATGAGAGAGGGCTTCAGAATCAAGTCGTCTTGTAGGCCCAACATGAATACTATTAGGCTGCTGTTCCTGATTGAGTAAGGAATAAAAAAATTGCTTGGTGTAATTTTTAACCTCATCCAGATCCTCAATGAGATTACCATCTATACCTTTGCATTTTTTGATGCGATTAGTAGCCCTTCTGGTAGCAATAGCAGCATAGAAAAACTTCGTATTAGAATCCCCTAAAGTAAGCCAATGCTGTCGTGACTTCTGTTTCAAAAAGCATTCCTCCTGCTTCAAAGCTTGCATAAAGTTATTTCTAGCAGCAGCCTCTTTGTATATAAGATTCGCATCCAGAGGTTGAAGATTTAGCTCGCTTTGCACAGCCATAAGTTCTTTCTTGCATAACTGAACCCTATCGTTGATATTTCCAAATGTAGTTGAATTCCACTTCTTCAGTGCTGCTTTGCATGCTTTTAGTTTTTGACATAGGATGTAAGGGGGAGAACCAAAGACATTAATGTCCCAAGCTGACTTAATAACTTCGAGGAACTTCGGGTGAGAACTCCACATATTAAAAAATCTAAAAGGTTTCTTGACTCTGGGTAGTGCTTTATCTGCATGTATATGCATAATAGAGTGATCCGAAAATAACTTAGCACCGTACTCAAGAAGTGAATCTCGGAAAACTGCTAACCATTCCTGATTAATCAAACATCTGTCAAGTCGAGCCATAATTTTTCTTTCAGCAGTACTTTGATTGTTCCATGAGAACCAATCACCTACAGATTTCATGTCAGTCAATGCAGTAGTATCTATACAATCATTAAAATGTTGAAGCTGACATTCGTAAAGCACTCTACCCCCCACTTTCTCATTTGTGTATCTGACAGTATTAAAGTCACCGAGAACAACCCAAGGTACTGTAGGATAACTATTTGCAATGCTAACCAGATCACGCCATAGAGCATTCCTGTCAGACATACTGTTAGATGCATAAATACCGGTAATATTGAATTGACATCCAGTCTGTTTATCCTCTGCCTTAAGATGAATGAATTGATTAGTAGCAGAAATAAACCAAGCAGTAACAAGGTTAGGATGCCATAAGACCCAAACTCGACCATAAGTATCCTGAGAATCATTAGTAAAAAGTTCTGCCTCAGGCCATATTAAATTCTTCTGAACTCGAACACGATGAGGTTTAATTTTTGTTTCCACAAGAATCACCATGTCACATGCAGCAGATCGGATTATTCTATTGAGCTCCCGACATTTCTCAGTCTTATTAAGTCCACGAACATTCCAACAGCTTATTTTCATCAATACTAGATAGAAGGAAGAGCATGCAATTTTGGGAGGACACTACCATCCTTTTTCTTATCCTTTGATTTTGCATGGTCCTCTCGCATAATATCTTTACCCTTTAATCCTCTATTCCTATATTTATCCACCTCATCCACGGCTTGCAAATGTTTAAATTTTTGCGTACCTTGAGGCAAGGAGTCCTGAATAGCGGGATGTGTCGAAGAGCGATGAGTTTGGTGAGTTGCAATGTCTTGGTTCCCAAGAGGTTGTTGAAATGAAATTTCCTGATTATCTGAAGGAGTGATTCGTGAAGGCGAGGTTGTTATTGGGGAGTGAGAACCTTGGGAAGCTCCTGCAGTGAAAGTCTCTGATATAATAGGTAAAGATGGAAGTCCTGACTTATCTTTCTCTTGTTCGTGTCGCTACCCCAACGAGTCAGAGTGTTCAATCATCTTCTCCGCCATCACCACTGTTGGCACTGGAGTATCAGTGCTTGGATTAGTGGTAGTGACCCCAATCTGTGGCTCTTGGCGTGGTCGGTAGACTTGTGTGATTTTCTGTGAAGGCTGTTGGCAGGCTCATACGACTTACCATGGGCTAATACCTCGTGAATGGTCAGTATTTTGAATTTCTGAGACGGTGCACGAAAAACCGATCGAAACTCGACTCGCGCGCGACTTCGCGCAAAGTTTTTGACCGTCGTATTTTTTTGCGAAAGCGTGCTTGTACGACTTCTCATGGGCTTATAAGACGGGAAAGACCAGTATTTTGAATTTCCGAGATGGTGCATGAAAAACCGATCGAATCTCGACTCTGCGCAAAGTTTATGACCGTCGCGTTTTTTCGTGAAACCTAGCTCATACGACTTACCATGGGCTAATACATCGTGAATGGCCAGTGTTTGAATTTCCGAGACGGTGCACGAAAAACCGATCGAAACTCGACTCGCGCGCGACTTCGCGCAAAGTTTATGACCGTCGTATTTTTTTGCGAAATCGTGCCTGTACGACTTCTCCTGGGCTAATAAGATGGGAAAGACCAGTATTTTGAATTTCCGAGACGGTGCACGAAAAACCGATCGAATCTCGACTCTGCGCAAAGTTTATGACCGTCGCGTTTTTTCGTGAAACCTAGCTCATACAACTTACCATGGGCTAATACATTGTGAATGGCCAGTATTTTGATTTTCCGAGACGGTGCACGAAAAACCGATCGACACTCGACTCGCGCGCGATTTCGCGCAAAGTTTATGACCGTCGTATTTTTCTGCGAAAGCGTGCCTGTACGACTTCTCATGGGCTAATAAGACGGGAAAGACCAGTATTTTGAATTTCCGAGACGGTGCACGAAAAACCGATCGAATCTCGACTCTGCGCAAAGTTTATGACCGTCGCGTTTTTTCGTGAAACCATGCTCATACGACTTACCATGGGCTAATACATCGTGAATGGCCAGTATTTTGAATTTCCGAGACGGTGCACGAAAAACCGATCGAAACTCGACTCGCGCGCGACTTCGCGCAAAGTTTATGACCGTCGTATTTTTTTGCGAAAGCGTGCCTGTACGACTTCTCATGAGATCCCGACATTTCTCAGTCTTATTAAGTCCACGAACATTCCAACAGCTTATTTTCATCAATACTAGATAGAAGGAAGAGCATGCGATTTTGGGAGGACACTACCATCCTTTTTCTTATCCTTTGATTTTGCATGGTCCTCTCGTATAATATCTTTACCCTTTAATCCTCTATTCCTATATTTATCCACCTCATCCACAGCTTGCAAATGTTTAAATTTTTGCGTACCTTGAGGCAAGGAGTCCTGAATAGCGGGATGTGTCGAAGAGCGATGACTTTGGTGAGTTGCAATGTCTTGGTTCCCAAGAGGTTGTTGAAATGAAATTTTCTGATTATCTGAAGGAGTGATTCGTGAAGGCGAGGTTGTTATTGGGGAGTGAGAACCTTGGGAAGCTCCTGCAGTGAAAGTCTCTGATATAATAGGTAAAGATGGAAGTCCTGACTTGTCTTTCTCTTGTTCGTGTCGCTGCCCCAACGAGTCAGAGTGTTCAATAATCTTCTCCGCCATCACCACTGTTGGCACTGGAGTATCAGTGCTTGGATTAGTGGTAGTGACCCCATTCTGTGGCTCTTGGCGTGGTCGGTAGACCTGTGTGATTTTTTGTGAAGGCTGTTGGCAGGCACCATTTACATGTCCAAAAGATAGACAAACCTTGCATCGTTGTGGCTTCCAAGAATATGAGACTTTCACCTTTCGGGTGCTCCCATCAAGATCACGGTAAGAAACATCATTCGGCAGTTCCTCATCAGAAGAAACCATTACGTAAGCTCTGGCAAAGGTCAATCTCGTTTGCGAAGCTGTTGCCTTATCAAGATACAATGGCTGTCCCAGGGTGCTGCAAGGCTTTGCAATAAAACGACGACCCCAGAGATGTAGTGGAACTCCATGGAAAGAAACCCATATTGGGATAGACTGTAGACTGTCTAACTCCAATCTCACATCAGGTGCCCAGCGTCGTAGTATCATTGGATGACCACGGATAGTCCAAAATCCTTCAAGGACCCGTTGTAAATCTTCTTCCGAATAAAGCCTGCATACAAAGAATCCGGTCTCCAACATATGAAGATCAATGTTGATATTCCCCATCGAGTTCTGATGTATGAGGATAGTGGGAAAAAGGATGTTCTCAGTCCAACAACGTAGCCCACAATTGCCATGGACCATGTCTCAATTAGTTCGTCAGAATCAATAGCCTCATACACAGCAATCTTCTGGTCAGCCTGTACTTCTGGAGCAAAAAAGTCCAGTCGAAGATCCGGACTACCCACTGGAGCCTTGAAGAGGCTACTCCAAGGCCGAGGATCTCGGGAAATAGGAGCTGGAGGTCGTGATCTAGATCGTGAACGACCTCGGGCTTGGTTCATTGAAGGAGCATCCCGTTGAGAAGAAGAAATCAGCGGTGGAACATCCTGGTGTGAAACCGGCCTAAGCTGCTGGGGAGGAACCAGCGGCTGCTGGAGAGGGGCGTTCTGTTGTGAAGCAATCAGCGCAGGCCGCTGGGAAGAAGCCAGCGGAGGAGCATCCCGCTGGAACAGAGGAGCAGAGTGCCGCGTCCGGCCGCTCGCATCCATGGCGTCGCTCGCCCTAGAGACCGCCAGCCGCCTAGGGGAGAGGAAGCCACCACCCTGCCCCCACTAATGTCGCAGCCGTCGCCCCTTCCACGCCGATTGCAGAAGCAGCCGTCGCCCTTTCCACGCTGGAGTTGCCGCAGGAAGCGGCAGTGATCCCAGCCCCAATCGCAGCGCAGCTTCCCGTTTCTCGCCCTAGAGTCCGTCCCGCGCCTACGGGAGAAGAGCCGCCGCCCTTCCATGCCTGAAATCGCCGATTCCCGGCCTGGAATCGCTGATCGCAGGAGCGACCACCGGCCTTCCTCGCCACGGAGCGATCGTAGAGGAGAAATCGCCCAAGGGAGCAATCGCAAGCACAAGCGCAAGGGAAGAGGTTGCCGTCCCCAGCGTCGATCGCAAGCGCAAGCCCAAGCAGAGCAGAGCACTCACGCACGCACGCAAGGGAACGCAGGCCCATTTCCCCCCATTCCCAAGCAGATTCGTGCACCGTCTCTCCTCCTCTCTCTCCTCACGTCCCCCCTCCTCTCCACCGTCGTCCCCAGCGTCGATCGGTCAAAACCAAGTCGTATGAGCATGGTTTCACGAAAAAACGCGATGGTCATAAACTTTGCGCAGATTTGAGATTCAATCGGTTTTTTGTGCACCGTCTCGAAAATTCAAAATACTGGTCTTTCCCGTCTTATTAGCCCTTGGGAAGTCGTACAAGCTCGCTTTCGCAAAAAATACGACGGTAAAAAATTGTTCTCGAAGTCGTGCGCTGAGTCGAGTTTCGATCGGTTTTTCGTGCACCGTCTCGGAAATTCAAAATACTTGTCTTTCCCGTCTTATTAGCCCATGAGAAGTCATACAAGCTCGCTTTCGGAAAAAAATACGAGGGTCAAAAACTTTGCTCGAAGTCGCGCGCTGAGTTGAGTTACGATCGGTTTTTCGTGCACCGTCTCGGAAATTCAAAAAACTGGTCTTTCCCATCTTATTAGCCCATGGGAAGTCGTACAAGCACTTTTTCGCAAAAAAATACGACGGTCATAGACATTGCGCGAATTCACGCGCGAGTCGAGTTTCGATCGGTTTTTCATGCACCGTCTCGGAAATTCAAAATACTGGCCATTCACAATGTATTAGCCCATGGTAAGTCGTATGAGCATGGTTTCACGAAAAAAACAAGACGGTCATAAACTTTGGCAGAGTCCAGATTCGATCGGTTTTTTGTGCACCGTCTCGGAAATTCAAAATACTGGTCTTTCCCGTCTTATTAGCCCATGAGAAGTCGTACAAGCACGCTTTCGCAAAAAAATACGATGGTCATAAACTTTGTGCGAAGTGGCGCGCGAGTTTGCGCTGAGTCGAGTTTCGATCGGTTTTTCATGCACTGTCTTGGAAATTCAAAATACTGGCCATTCATAATGTATTAGCCCATGGTAAGTCATGTGAGCATGGTTTCACGAAAAAATGCGACGGTCAAAAACTTTGCATAGAGTCGAGTTTCGATCGGTTTTTCATGCACCGTCTCGGAAATTAAAAATACTGGTCTTTCCCGTCTTATTAGCCCATGAGAAGTCGTACAGGCACGCTTTCGCAAAAAAATACGACGGTCATAAACTTTGCGCGAAGTCGCGCGCGAGTCGAGTTTCGATCGGTTTTTCGTGACCGTCTCGGAAATTCAAAATACTGGCCATTCATGATGTATTAGCCCATGGTACGTCATATGAGCTTGGTTTCATGAAAAAACGCGACGGTCATAAACTTTGCGTAGAGTCGAGTTTCGATCGATTTTTCGTGCACCGTCTCGGAAATTCAAAATACTTGTCTTTCCCGTCTTATTAGCCCATGAGAAGTCGTACAGGCACGCTTTCGCAAAAAAATACGACGGTCATAAACTTTGCGCGAAGTCGCGCGCGAGTCGAGCTTCGATCGGTTTTTCGTGCCCAGTCTCGGAAATTCAAAATACTGGCCATTCACGATGTATTAGCCCATGGTAAGTCGTATGAGCATGATTTCATGAAAAAACGCGACCGTCATAAACTTTGCGCATAGTCGAGATTCGATCGGTTTTTCGTGCACCGTCTCGGAAATTCAAAATACTAGTCTTTCCCGTCTTATTAGCCCATGAGAAGTAGTACAAGCACGCTTTCGCAAAAAAATACGACGGTCATAAACTTTGCGCGAAGTCGCGCGCGAGTCGAGTTTCGATCGGTTTTTCGTGCACCGTCTCGGAAATTCAAAATACTGGCCATTCACAATGTATTAGGCCATGGTAAGTCGTATGAGCATGGTTTCACGAAAAAACGCGACGGTCATAAACTTTGTGCAGAGTCGAGATTCGATCGGTTTTTCGTGCACCGTCTCGGAAATTCAAAATACTGGTCTTTCCCTTCTTATTAGCCCATGAGAAGTCGTACAGGCACGCTTTCGCAAAAAAACACGACGGTCATAAACTTTTGCCGAAGTCGCGCGCGAGTCGAGTTTCGATCGGTTTTTCGTGTACCATCTCGGAAATTCAAAATACTGGCCATTCACGATGTATTAGCCCATGGTAAGTCGTGTGAGCATGGTTTCACGAGAAAACGCGACGGTCATAAACTTTGCGCAGAGTCGAGATTCGATCGGTTTTTCGTGCACCGTCTCGGAAATTCAAAATACTGGTCTTTCCCGTCTTATTAGCCCATGAGAAGTAGTACAAGCACGCTTTCGCAAAAAAATACGACGGTCATAAACTTTGCGCGAAGTCGCGCGCGGGTCAAGTTTCGATCGGTATTTCGTGCACCGTCTCGGAAATTCAAAATACTGGCCATTGACGATGTATTAGCCCATGGTAAGTCGTATGAGCATGATTTCACGAAAAAACGCGACGGTCATAAACTTTGCGCAGGGTCGAGATTCGATCGGTTTTTCGTGCACCGTCTCGGAAATTCAAAATACTGGTCTTTCCCGTCTTATTAGCCCATGAGAAGTAGTACAAGCACGCTTTCGCAAAAAAATACGACGGTCATAAACTTTGCGCGAAGTCGCGCGCGAGTCGAGTTTCGATCGGTTTTTCGTGACCGTCTCGGAAATTCAAAATACTGGCCATTCACGATGTATTAGCCCATGGTAAGTCGTATGAGCATGATTTCACGAAAAAACGCGACGGTCATAAACTTTGCGCAGAGTCGAGATTCGATCGGTTTTTCGTGCACCGTCTCGGAAATTCGAAATACTGGTCTTTCCCGTCTTATTAGCCCATGATAAGTAGTACAAGCACGCTTTCGCAAAAAAATACGACGGTCATAAACTTTGCGCGAAGTCGTGCGCGAGTCGAGTTTCGATCGGTTTTTCGTGCACCGTCTCGGAAATTCAAAATACTGGCCATTCACTATGTATTAGCCCATGGTAAGTCGTATGAGCATGGTTTCACGAAAAAACGCGACGGTCATAAACTTTGCGCAGAGTCGAGATTCGATCGGTTTTTCGTGCACCGTCTCGGAAATTTAAAATACTGGTCTTTCCCGTCTTATTAGCCCATGGGAAGTCGTACAAGCACGCGTTTGCAAAAAAATACGACGGTCAAAAACTATGCGCGAAGTCGCGCGCGAGTCGAGTTTCGATCGGTTTTTCGTGCACCGTCTCGGAAATTCAAAATACTTGTCTTTCCCGTCTTATTAGCTCATGAGAAGTCGTACAGGCACGCTTTCGGAAAAAAATACGACGGTCATAAACTTTGCGCGAAATCGCGCGCGAGTCGAGTTTCGATCTATTTTTCGTGACCGTCTCAGAAATTCAAAATACTGGCCATTCACGATGTATTAGCTCATGGTAAGTCGTATGAGCATGATTTAACGAAAAAATGCGACGGTCATAAACTTTGCGCAGAGTCGAGATTCGATCGGTTTTTCGTGCACCGTCTCGTAAAATTCAAAATACTGGTCTTTTCCGTCTTATTAGCCCATGAGAAGTAGTACAAGCACGCTTTCGCAAAAAAATACGACGGTCATAAACTTTGCGCAGAGTCGAGATTCGATCGGTTTTTCTTGCACCGTCTCGGAAATTCAAAATACTGGTCTTTCCCTTCTTATTAGCCCATGAGAGGTCGTACAGGCACGCTTTCGCAAAAAAACACGACGGTCATAAACTTTTGCCGAAGTCGAGCGCGAGTCGAGTTTCGATCGGTTTTTCGTGTACCATCTCGGAAATTTAAAATACTGGCCATTCACGATGTATTAGCCCATGGTAAGTCGTATGAGCATGGTTTCACGAGAAAACGCGACGGTCATAAACTTTGCGCAGACTCGAGATTCGATCGGTTTTTCGTGCACCGTCTCGGAAATTCAAAATACTGGTCTTTCCCGTCTTATTAGCCCATGAGAAGTCGTACAAGCACGTTTTTGCAAAAAAATACGACGGTCAAAAACTATGCACGAAGTCGCGCGCGAGTCGAGTTTCGATCGGTTTTTCGTGCACCGTGTCAGAAATTCAAAATACTTGTCTTTCCCGTCTTATTAGCCCATGAGAAGTCGTACAGGAACGCTTTCGCAAAAAAATACGACGGTCATAAACTTTGCGTAGAGTTGAGATTCGATCGGTTTTTCGTGCACCGTCTCAGAAATTCAAAATACTGGTCTTTCCCGTCTTATTAGCCCATGAGAAGTAGTACAAGCACGCTTTCGCAAAAAAATATGACGGTCATAAACTTTGCGCGAAGTCGCGCGCGAGTCAAGTTTCGATCGGTTTTTCATGCACCGTCTCGGAAATTCAAAATACTGGCCATTCACTATGTATTAGCCCATGGTAAGTCGTATGGGCATGGTTTCTCGAAAAAACGCGACGGTCATAAACTTTGCGCAGAGTCAAGATTCGATCGGTTTTTCGTGCACCGTCCCGGAAATTCAAAATACTGGTCTTTCCCGTCTTATTAGCCCATGAGAAGTCGTACAGGCACGCTTTCGCAAAAAAATACGACGGTCATAAACTTTGCGCGAAGTCACGCGCGAGTCGAGTTTCGATCGGTTATTCGTGACCGTCTCGGAAATTCAAAATACTAGCCATTCAAGATGTATTAGCCCATGGTAAGTCATATGAGCATGATTTCACGAAAAAACGCAACGATCATAAACTTTGCGCAGAGTCGAGATTCGATCGGTTTTTCGTGCACCGTCTCGGAAATTCAAAATACTGGTCTTTCCCGTCTTATTAGCCCATGAGAAATAGTACAAGCACGCTTTCGCAAAAAAATACGACGGTCATAAACTTTGCGCGAAGTCGCGCGCGAGTCGAGTTTCGATCGGTTTTTCGTGACCGTCTCGGAAATTCAAAATATTGGCCATTCACGATGTATTAGCCCATGGTAAGTCGTATGAGCATGATTTCACGAAAAAACGCGACGGTCATAAACTTTGCGCAGAGTCGAGATTCGATCGGTTTTTCGTGCACCGTCTCGGAAATTCAAAATACTGGTCTTTCCCGTCTTATTAGCCCATGAGAAGTAGTACAAGCACGCTTTCGCAAAAAAATACGACGGTCATAAACTTTGCGCGAAGTCGCGCGCGAGTCGAGTTTCGATCGGTTTTTCGTGCACCGTCTCGAAAATTCAAAATACTGGCCATTCACTATGTATTAGCCCATGGTAAGTCGTATGAGCATGGGTTCACGAAAAAACGCGACGTTCATAAACTTTTCGCAGAGTCGAGATTCGATCAGTTTTTCGTGCACCGTCTCGGAAATTCAAAATACTGGTCTTTCCCGTCTTATTAGCCCATGAGAAGTCGTACAAGCACGCTTTTGCAAAAAAATACGACGGTCAAAAACTATGCGCGAAGTCGCGCGCGAGTCGAGTTTCGATCGGTTTTTCGTGCACCGTCTCGGAAATTCAAAATACTTGTCTTTCCCGTCTTATTAGCGCATGAGAAGTCGTACAGGCACGCTTTCGCAAAAAAATACGACGGTCATAAACTTTGCGCGAAGTCGCGCGCGAGTCGAGTTTCGATCGGTTTTTCGTGACCGTCTCGGAAATTCAAAATACTGGCCATTCACGATGTATTAGCCCATGGTAAGTCGTATGAGCATGATTTCACGAAAAAACGCGACGGTCATAAACTTTGCGCAGAGTCAAGATTCGATCGGTTTTTCGTGCACCGTCTCGGAAATTCAAAATACTGGTCTTTCCCGTCTTATTAGCCCATGAGAAGTAGTACAAGCACGCTTTCGCAAAAAAATACGACGGTCATAAACTTTGCGCGAAGTCGCGCGCGAGTCGAGTTTCGATCGGTTTTTCGTGACCGTCTCGGAAATTCAAAATACTGGCCATTAACGATGTATTAGCCCATGGTAAGTCGTATGAGCATGATTTCACGAAAAAACGCGACGGTCATAAACTTTGCGCAGAGTCGAGATTCGATCGGTTTTTCGTGCACCGTCTCGGAAATTCAAAATACTGGTCTTTCCCGTCTTATTAGCCCATGAGAAGTAGTACAAGCACGCTTTCGCAAAAAAATACGACGGTCATAAACTTTGCGCGAAGTCGCGCGCGAGTCGAGTTTTGATCGGTTTTTCGTGCACCGTCTCGGAAATTCAAAATACTGGCCATTCACTATGTATTAGCCCATGGTAAGTCGTATGAGCATGGTTTCACGAAAAAACGTGACGGTCATAAACTTTGCGCAGAGTCGAGATTCAATCGGTTTTTCGTGCAACGTCTCGGAAATTTAAAATACTGGTCTTTCCCGTCTTATTAGCCCATGGGAAGT
Organism: Ensete ventricosum; assembly: GCA_029747655.1. Taxonomy (NCBI): domain Eukaryota; kingdom Viridiplantae; phylum Streptophyta; class Magnoliopsida; order Zingiberales; family Musaceae; genus Ensete; species Ensete ventricosum. Next base: position 25,212,427 of record JAQQAF010000004.1, on the reverse strand, counting down.
CGTACAAGCACGCTTTTGCAATAAAATACGACGGTCAAAAACTATGCGCGAAGTCGCGCACGAGTCGAGTTTCGATCGGTTTTTCGTGACCGTCTCGGAAATTCAAAATACTGGCCATTCACGATGTATTAGCCCATGGTAAGTCGTATGAGCATGATTTCACGAAAAAACGCAACGGTCAAAAACTTTGTGCAGAGTCGAGATTCGATCGGTTTTTCGTGCACCGTCTCGGAAATTCAAAATACTGGTCTTTCCCATCTTATTAGCCCATGATAAGTAGTACAAGCACGCTTTCGCAAAAAAATACGACGGTCATAAACTTTGCGCGAAGTCGCGCGCGAGTCGAGTTTTGATCGGTTTTTCGTGCACCGTCTCGGAAATTCAAAATACTGGCCATTCACTATGTATTAGCCCATGGTAAGTCGTATGAGCATGGTTTCACGAAAAAATGCGACGGTCATAAACTTTGCGCAGAGTCGAGATTCGATCGGTTTTTCGTGCACCGTCTCAGAAATTTAAAATACTGGTCTTTCCCGTCTTATTAGCCCATGGGAAGTCCTACAAGCACGCTTTTGCAAAAAAATACGACGGTCAAAAACTATGCGCGAAGTCGCGCGCGAGTCGAGTTTCGATCGGTTTTTCGTGCACCGTCTCGGAAATTCAAAATACTTGTCTTTCCCGTCTTATTAGCTCATGAGAAGTCGTACAGGCACGCTTTCGGAAAAAAATACGACGGTCATAAACATTGCGCGAAGTCGCGCGCGAGTCGAGTTTCGATCGGTTTTTCGTGACCGTCTCAGAAATTCAAAATACTGGCCATTCACGATGTATTAGCCCATGGTAAGTCGTATGAGCATGATTTCACGAAAAAACGCGACGGTCATAAACTTTGCGCAGAGTCGAGATTCGATCGATTTTTCGTGCACCGTCTCAGAAATTCAAAATACTGGTCTTTCCCGTCTTATTAGCCCATGAGAAGTAGTACAAGCACGCTTTCGCAAAAAAATACGACGGTCATAAACTTTGCGCAGAGTCGAGATTCGATCGGTTTTTCGTGCACCGTCTCGGAAATTCAAAATACTGGTCTTTCCCTTCTTATTAGCCCATGAGAAGTCGTACAGGCACGCTTTCGCAAAAAAATACGATGGTCATAAACTTTGCGCGAAGTCGCGCGCGAGTCAAGTTTCGATCGGTTTTTCGTGTACCGTCTCGGAAATTCAAAATACTGGCCATTCACGATGTATTAGCCCATGGTAAGTCGTATGAGCATGGTTTCACGAGAAAACGCGACGGTCATAAACTTTGCGCAGAGTCGAGATTCGATCGGTTTTTCGTGCACCGTCTCAGAAATTCAAAATACTGGTCTTTCCCGTCTTATTAGCCCATGAGAAGTCGTACAAGCACGCTTTTCCAAAAAAATACGACGGTCAAAAACTATGCGCGAAGTCGCGCGCGAGTCGAGTTTCGATCGGTTTTTCGTGCACCGTCTCGGAAATTCAAAATACTTGTCTTTCCCATCTTATTAGCCCATGAGAAGTCGTACAGGAACGCTTTCGCAAAAAAATACGACGGTCATAAACTTTGCGCAGAGTCGAGATTCGATCGGTTTTTCGTGCACCGTCTCGAAAATTCAAAATACTGGTCTTTCCCGTCTTATTAGCCCATGAGAAGTAGTACAAGCACGCTTTCGCAAAAAAATATGACGGTCATAAACTTTGCGCGAAGTCGCGCGCGAGTCAAGTTTCGATCGGTTTTTCGTGCACCGTCTCGGAAATTCAAAATACTGGCCATTCACTATGTATTAGCCCATGGTAAGTCGTATGAGCATGGTTTCACGAAAAAACGCGACGGTCATAAACTTTGCGCAGAGTCGAGATTCGATCGGTTTTTCGTGCACCGTCCCGGAAATTCAAAATACTGGTCTTTCCCATCTTATTAGCCCATGAGAAGTCGTACAGGCACGCTTTCGGAAAAAAATACGACGGTTATAAACTTTGCGCGAAGTCACGCGCGAGTCGAGTTTCGATCGGTTTTTCGAGCACCGTCTCGGAAATTCAAAATACTGGCCATTCAAGATGTATTAGCCCATGGTAAGTCATATGAGCATGATTTCACGAAAAAACGCGATGGTCATAAACTTTGCGCAGAGTCGAGATTCGATCGGTTTTTCGTGCACCGTCTCGGAAATTCAAAATACTGGTCTTTCCCGTCTGATTAGCCCATGAGAAGTAGTACAAACAAGCACGCTTTCGCAAAAAAATACGACGGTCATAAACTTTGCGCGAAGTCGCGCGCTAGTCGAGTTTCGATCGGTTTTTCGTGACCGTCTCGAAAATTCAAAATACTGGCCATTCACGATGTATTAGCCCATGGTAAGTCGTATGAGCATGATTTCACGAAAAAACGCGACGGTCATAAACTTTGCGCAGAGTCGAGATTCGATCGGTTTTTCGTGCACCGTCTTGGAAATTCAAAATACTGGTCTTTCCCGTCTTATTAGCCCATGAGAAGTAGTACAAGCACGCTTTCGCAAAAAAATACGACGGTCATAAACTTTGCGCGAAGTCGCGCGCGAATCGAGTTTCAATCGGTTTTTCGTGCACCGTCTCGGAAATTCAAAATACTGGCCATTCACTATGTATTAGCCCATGGTAAGTCGTATGAGCATGGTTTCACGAAAAAACGCGACGGTCATAAACTTTGCGCAGAGTCGAGATTCGATCAGTTTTTCGTGCACCGTCTCGGAAATTCAAAATACTGGTGTTTCCCATCTTATTAGCCCATGAGAAGTCGTACAAGCACGCTTTTGCAAAAAAATACGACGGTCAAAAACTATGCGCGAAGTCGCGCGCGAGTCGAGTTTCGATCGGTTTTTCGTGCACCGTCTCGGAAATTCAAAATACTTGTCTTTCCCGTGTTATTAGCGCATGAGAAGTCGTACAGGAACGCTTTCGCAAAAAAATACGACGGTCATAAACTTTGCGCAGAGTCGAGATTCGATCGGTTTTTCGTGCACCGTCTCGAAAATTCAAAATACTGGTCTTTCCCGTCTTATTAGCCCATTAGAAGTAGTACAAGCACGCTTTCACAAAAAAATACGACGGTCATAAACTTTGCGCGAAGTCGCGCGCGAGTCAAGTTTCGATCGGTTTTTCGTGCACCGTCTCAGAAATTCAAAATACTGGCCATTCACGATGTATTAGCCCATGGTAAGTCGTATGAGCATGATTTCACGAAAAAACGCGACGGTCATAAACTTTGCGCAGAGTCGAGATTCGATCGGTTTTTCGTGCACCGTCTCGGAAATTCAAAATACTGGTCTTTCCCATCTTATTAGCCCATGAGAAGTAGTACAAGCACGCTTTCGCAAAAAAATACGACGGTCATAAAATTTGCGCAGAGTCGAGATTCGATCGGTTTTTCGTGCACCGTCTCAGAAATTCAAAATACTGGTCTTTCCCTTCTTATTAGCCCATGAGAAGTCGTACAGGCACGCTTTCGCAAAAAAATATGATGGTCATAAACTTTGCGCGAAGTCGCGCGCGAGTCGAGTTTCGATCGGTTTTTCGTGTACCGTCTCGGAAATTCAAAATACTGGCCATTCACGATGTATTAGCCCATGGTAAGTCGTATGAGCATGGTTTCACGAGAAAACGCGACGGTCATAAACTTTGCGCAGAGTCGAGATTCGATCGGTTTTTCGTGCACCGTCTCGGAAATTCAAAATACTGGTCTTTCCCGTCTTATTAGCCCATGAGAAGTCGTACAAGCACGCTTTTGCAAAAAAATACGAAGGTCAAAAACTATGCGCGAAGTCGCGCGCGAGTCGAGTTTCGATCGGTTTTTCGTGCACCGTGTCGGAAATTCAAAATACTTGTCTTTCCCGTCTTATTAGCCCATGAGAAGTCGTACAGGAACGCTTTCGCAAAAAAATACGACGGTCATAAACTTTGCGCAGAGTCGAGATTCGATCGGTTTTTCGTGCACCGTCTCGAAAATTTAAAATACTGGTCTTTCCCGTTTTATTAGCCCATGAGAAGTAGTACAAGCACGCTTTCGCAAAAAAATACGACGGTCATAAACTTTGCGCGAAGTCGCGCGCGAGTCAAGTTTCGATCGGTTTTTCGTGCACCGTCTCGGAAATTCAAAATACTGGCCATTCACTATGTATTAGCCCATGGTAAGTCGTATGAGCATGGTTTCACGAAAAAACGCGACGGTCATAAACTTTGCGCAGAGTCGAGATTCCATCGGTTTTTCGTGCACCGTCCCGGAAATTCAAAATACTGGTCTTTCCCATCTTATTAGCCCATGAGAAGTCGTACAGGCACGCTTTCGCAAAAAAATACGACGGTTATAAACTTTGCGCGAAGTCACGCGCGAGTCGAGTTTCGATCGGTTTTTCGTGCACCGTCTCGGAAATTCAAAATACTGGCCATTCAAGATGTATTAGCCCATGGTAAGTCATATGAGCATGATTTCACGAAAAAACGCGACGGTCATAAACTTTGCGCAGAGTCGAGATTCGATCGGTTTTTCGTGCACCGTCTCGGAAATTCAAAATACTGGTCTTTCCCGTCTGATTAGCCCATGAGAAGTAGTACAAGCACGCTTTCGCAAAAAAATACGACGGTCATAAACTTTGCGCGAAGTCGCGCGCGAGTCGAGTTTCGATCGGTTTTTCATGACCGTCTCGGAAATTCAAAATACTGGCCATTCACGATGTATTAGCCCATGGTAAGTCGTATGAGCATGATTTCACGAAAAAACGCGACGGTCATAAACTTTGCGCAGAGTCGAGATTCGATCGGTTTTTCGTGCACCGTCTCGGAAATTCAAAATACTGGTCTTTCCCGTCTTATTAGCCCATGAGAAGTAGTACAAGCACGCTTTCGCAAAAAAATACGACGGTCATAAACTTTGCGCGAAGTCGCGCGCGAGTCGAGTTTCAATCGGTTTTTCGTGCACCGTCTCGGAAATTCAAAATACTGACCATTCACTATGTATTAGCCCATGGTAAGTCGTATGAGCATGGTTTCACGAAAAAACGCGACGGTCATAAACTTTGCGCAGAGTCAAGATTCGATCAGTTTTTCGTGCACCGTCTCGGAAATTCAAAATACTGGTCTTTCCCGTCTTATTAGCCCATGAGAAGTCGTACAAGCACGCTTTTGCAAAAAAAATACGACGGTCGAAAACTATGCGCGAAGTCGCGCGCGAGTCGAGTTTCGATCGGTTTTTCGTGCACCGTCTCGGAAATTCAAAATACTTGTCTTTTCCGTCTTATTAGCGCATGAGAAGTCGTACAGGCACGCTTTCGCAAAAAAATACGACGGTCATAAACTTTGCGCGAAGTCGCGCGCGAGTCGAGTTTCGATCGGTTTTTCGTGACCGTCTCAGAATTTCAAAATACTGGCCATTCACGATGTATTAGCCCATGGTAAGTCGTATGAGCATGATTTCACGAAAAAACGCGACGGTCATAAACTTTGCGCAGAGTCGAGATTCGATCGGTTTTTCGTGCACCGTCTCGAAAATTCAAAATACTGGTCTTTCCCGTCTTATTAGCCCATGAGAAGTAGTACAAGCACGCTTTCGCAAAAAAATACGACGGTCACAAACTTTGCGCGAAGTCGCGCGCGAGTCGAGTTTCGATCTGTTTTTCGTGCACCGTCTCGGAAATTCAAAATACTGGCCATTCACAATGTATTAGGCCATGGTAAGTCGTATGAGCATGGTTTCACGAAAAAACGCGACGGTCATAAACTTTGTGCAGAGTCGAGATTCGATCGGTTTTTTGTGCACCGTCCCGGAAATTCAAAATACTGGTCTTTCCCTTCTTATTAGCCCATGAGAAGTCGTACAGGCACGCTTACGCAAAAAAATACGACGGTCATAAACTTTGCCCGAAGTCGCGCGCGAGTCGAGTTTCGATCGGTTTTTCGTGCACCGTCTCGGAAATTCAAAATACTTGTCTTTCCCGTCTTATTAGCCCATGAGAAGTCGTACAGGCACGCTTTTGCAAAAAAATACGACGGTCAAAAACTATGCGCGAAGTCGCGCGCGAGTCGAGATTCGATCGGTTTTTCGTGCACCATCTCGGAAATTCAAAATACTTGTCTTTCCCGTCTTATTAGCGCATGAGAAGTCGTACAGGCACGCTTTCGGAAAAAAAATACGACGGTCATAAACTTTGCGCGAAGTCGCGCGCGAGTCGAGTTTCGATCGGTTTTTCGTGACCGTCTCAGAAATTCAAAATACTGGCCATTCACGATGTATTAGCCCATGGTAAGTCGTATGAGCATGATTTCACGAAAAAACGCGACGGTCATAAACTTTGCGCAGAGTCGAGATTCGATCGGTTTTTCGTGCACCGTCTCGGAAATTTAAAATACTGGTCTTTCCCGTCTTATTAGCCCATGAGAAGTAGTACAAGCACGCTTTCACAAAAAAATACGACGGTCATAAACTTTGCGCAGAGTCGAGATTCGATCGGTTTTTCGTGCACCGTCTCGGAAATTCAAAATACTGGTCTTTCCCTTCTTATTAGCCCATGAGAAGTCGTACTGGCACGCTTTCGCAAAAAAATACGATGGTCATAAACTTTGCGCGAAGTCGCGCGCGAGTCGAGTTTCGATCGGTTTTTCGTGTACCGTCTCGGAAATTCAAAATACTGGCCATTCACGATGTATTAGCCCATGGTAAGTCGTATGAGCATGGTTTCACGAGAAAACGCGACGGTCATAAACTTTGCGCAGAGTCGAGATTCGATCGGTTTTTCGTGCACCGTCTCGGAAATTCAAAATACTGGTCTTTCCCGTCTTATTAGCCCATGAGAAGTCGTACAAGCACGCTTTTGCAAAAAAATACGACGGTCAAAAACTATGCGCGAAGTCGCGCGCGAGTCGAGTTTCGATCGGTTTTTCGTGCACCGTGTCGGAAATTCAAAATACTTGTCTTTCCCGTCTTATTAGCCCATGAGAAGTCGTACAGGAACGCTTTCGCAAAAAAATACAACGGTCATAAACTTTGCGCAGAGTCGAGATTCGATCGGTTTTTCGTGCACCGTCTCGAAAATTTAAAATACTGGTCTTTCCCGTTTTATTAGCCCATGAGAAGTAGTACAAGCACGCTTTCGCAAAAAAATACGACGGTCATAAACTTTGCGCGAAGTCGCGCGCGAGTCAAGTTTCGATCGGTTTTTCGTGCACCGTCTCGGAAATTCAAAATACTGGCCATTCACTATGTATTAGCCCATGGTAAGTCGTATGAGCATGGTTTCACGAAAAAACGCGACGGTCATAAACTTTGCGCAGAGTCGAGATTCCATCGGTTTTTTGTGCACCGTCCCGGAAATTCAAAATACTGGTCTTTCCCTTCTTATTAGCCCATGAGAAGTCGTACAGGCACGCTTACGCAAAAAAATACGACGGTCATAAACTTTGCCCGAAGTCGCGCGCGAGTCGAGTTTCGATCGGTTTTTCGTGCACCGTCTCGGAAATTCAAAATACTTGTCTTTCCCGTCTTATTAGCCCATGAGAAGTCGTACAGGCACGCTTTTGCAAAAAAATACGACGGTCAAAAACTATGCGCGAAGTCGCGCGCGAGTCGAGATTCGATCGGTTTTTCGTGCACCATCTCGGAAATTCAAAATACTTGTCTTTCCCGTCTTATTAGCGCATGAGAAGTCGTACAGGCACGCTTTCGGAAAAAAAATACGACGGTCATAAACTTTGCGCGAAGTCGCGCGCGAGTCGAGTTTCGATCGGTTTTTCGTGACCGTCTCAGAAATTCAAAATACTGGCCATTCACGATGTATTAGCCCATGGTAAGTCGTATGAGCATGATTTCACGAAAAAACGCGACGGTCATAAACTTTGCGCAGAGTCGAGATTCGATCGGTTTTTCGTGCACCGTCTCGGAAATTCAAAATACTGGTCTTTCCCGTCTTATTAGCCCATGAGAAGTAGTACAAGCACGCTTTCACAAAAAAATACGACGGTCATAAACTTTGCGCAGAGTCGAGATTCGATCGGTTTTTCGTGCACCGTCTCGGAAATTCAAAATACTGGTCTTTCCCTTCTTATTAGCCCATGAGAAGTCGTACTGGCACGCTTTCGCAAAAAAATACGATGGTCATAAACTTTGCGCGAAGTCGCGCGCGAGTCGAGTTTCGATCGGTTTTTCGTGTACCGTCTCAAAAATTCAAAATACTGGCCATTCACGATGTATTAGCCCATGGTAAGTCGTATGAGCATGGTTTCACGAGAAAACGCGACGGTCATAAACTTTGCGCAGAGTCGAGATTCGATCAGTTTTTCGTGCACCGTCTCGGAAATTCAAAATACTGGTCTTTCCCGTCTTATTAGCCCATGAGAAGTCGTACAAGCACGCTTTTGCAAAAAAATACGACGGTCAAAAACTATGCGCGAAGTCGCGCGCGAGTCGAGTTTCGATCGGTTTTTCGTGCACCGTGTCGGAAATTCAAAATACTTGTCTTTCTCGTCTTATTAGCCCATGAGAAGTCGTACAGGAACGCTTTCGCAAAAAAATACGACGGTCATAAACTTTGCGCAGAGTCGAGATTCGATCGGTTTTTCGTGCACCGTCTCGAAAATTTAAAATACTGGTCTTTCCCGTTTTATTAGCCCATGAGAAGTAGTACAAGCACGCTTTCGCAAAAAAATACGACGGTCATAAACTTTGCGCGAAGTCGCGCGCGAGTCAAGTTTCGATCGGTTTTTCGTGCACCGTCTCGGAAATTCAAAATACTGGCCATTCACTATGTATTAGCCCATGGTAAGTCGTATGAGCATGGTTTCACGAAAAAACGCGACGGTCATAAACTTTGCGCAGAGTCGAGATTCCATCGGTTTTTCGTGCACCGTCCCGGAAATTCAAAATACTGGTCTTTCCCATCTTATTAGCCCATGAGAAGTCGTACAGGCACGCTTTCGCAAAAAAATACGACGGTTATAAACTTTGCGCGAAGTCACGCGCGAGTCGAGTTTCGATCGGTTTTTCGTGCACCGTCTCGGAAATTCAAAATACTGGCCATTCAAGATGTATTAGCCCATGGTAAGTCATATGAGCATGATTTCACGAAAAAACGCGACGGTAATAAACTTTGCGCAGAGTCGAGATTCGATCGGTTTTTCGTGCACCGTCCCGGAAATTCAAAATACTGGTCTTTCCCGCCTTATTAGCCCATGAGAAGTCGTACAAGCACGCTTTCGCAAAAAAATACGACGGTCAAAAACTTTGCGCGATGTCGCACGCGATTCGAGTTTCGATCGGTTTTTCGTGCTCCGTCTCGGAAATTCAAAATACTGGTTTTTCCCATCTTATTAGCACATGGGAAGTCGTACAAGCACGCTTTCGCAAAAAAATACGGCGGTCATAAACTTTACGCGAAGTCGCGAGCGAATCGAGTTTCGATCGGTTTTTCGTGCACCGTCTCGGAAATTCAAAATACTGGCCATTCACGATGTATTAGCCCATGGTAAGTCGTATGACCATGGTTTCACGAAAAATCGCGACGGTCATAAACTTTGCGCAGAGTCGAGATTCGATCGGTTTTTCGTGCACCGTCTCGGAAATTCAAAATACTGGTCTTTCCCTTCTTATTAGCCCATGAGAAGTCGTACAAGCACGCTTTCGCAAAAAAATACGACGGTCATAAAATTTGCGCGAAGTCGCGCGCGTGTTGAGTTTCGATCGGTTTTTCGTGCACCGTCTCGGAAATTCAAAATATTGGCCATTCACGATGTATTTGCCCATGGTAAGTCGTATGAGCATGGTTTCACGAAAAAACGCGACGGTCATAAATTTTGCGCAGAGTCGAGATTCGATCGGTTTTTTGTGCACCGTCTCAAAAATTCCAAATACTGGTCTTTCCCGTCTTATTAGCCCATGAGAAGTCGTACAAGCTCGCTTTCGCAAAAAATACGACGGTAAAAAATTGTTCTCGAAGTCGTGCGCTGAGTCGAGTTTCGATCGGTTTTTCGTGCACCGTCTCGGAAATTCAACAAACTGGTCTTTCCCATCTTATTAGCCCATGGGAAGTCGTACAAGCACTTTTTCGCAAAAAAGTACGACGGTCATAGACATTGCGCGAAGTCGCGCGCGAGTCGAGTTTCGATCGGTTTTTCGTGCACCGTCTCAGAAATTCAAAATACTGGTCTTTCCCGTCTTATTAGCCCATGAGAAGTCGTACAGGCACGCTTTCGCGCGAGTCGAGTTTCGATCGGTTTTTCGTGCACCGTCTCAGAAATTCAAAATACTGGCAATTCACAATGTATTAGCCCATGGTAAGTCGTATGAGCTTGGTTTCAGGAAAAAACGCGACGGTCATAAACTTTGCGCAAAGTCGAGTTTCGAACGGTTTTTCGTGCACCGTCTCGGAAATTCAGAATACTGGTCTTTCCCGTCTTATTAGCCCATGAGAAGCCGTACAGGCACGCTTTCGCAAAAAAATACGACGGTCATAAACTTTGCACGAAGTCGCGCGTGAGTCGAGTTTCGATCGGTTTTTCGTTCACCGTATCGGAAATACAAAATACTGGCCATTCACGATGTATTAGCCCATGGTAAGTCGTATGAAATTGGTTTCACGAAAAAACGCGACGGTCATAAACTTTGCACAGACTCGAGATTCGATCGGTTTTTTGTGCACCGTCTCGGAAATTCAAAATACTGGTCTTTCCCGACTTATTAGCCCATGAGAAGTCGTACAGGCACGCTTTCGCAAAAAAATACGACGGTCATAAACTTTGCGCGAAGTCACGCGCGAGTCGAGTTTCGATCGGTTTTTCGTGCACCGTCTCGGAAATTCAAAATACTGGCCATTCACGATGTATTAGCCCATGGTAAGTCGTATGAGCATGATTTCACGAAAAAAACACGACGGTCATAAACTTTGCGTAGAGTCGAGATTCGATCGGTTTTTCGTGCACCGTCTCGGAAATTCAAAATACTGGTCTTTCCCGTCTTATTAGCCCATGAGAAGTCGTACAAGCACGCTTTTGCAAAAAAATACGATGGTCAAAAACTATGCGCGAAGTCGCGCGCGAGTCGAGTTTCGATCGGTTTTTCGTGCACCGTCTCGGAAATTCAAAATACTTGTCTTTCCCGTCTTATTAGCGCATGAGAAGTCGTACAGGCACGCTTTCGCAAAAAAATACGACGGTCATAAACTTTGCGCGAAGTCGCGCGCGAGTCGAGTTTCGATCGGTTTTTCATGCACCGTCTCGGAAATTCAAAATACTGGCCATTCACTATGTATTAGCCCATGGTAAGTCGTATGAGCATGGTTTCATGAAAAAACGCGACGGTCATAAACTTTGCGCAGAGTCGAAATTCGATCGGTTTTTCGTGCACCGTCTCGGAAATTTAAAATACTGGTCTTTCCCGTCTTATTAGCCCATGGGAAGTCGTACAAGCACGCTTTTGCAAAAAAATACGACGGTCAAAAACTATGCGCGAAGTCGCGCGCGAGTCGAGTTTCGATCGGTTTTTCGTGACCGTCTCGGAAATTCAAAATACTGGCCATTCACGATGTATTAGCCCATGGTAAGTCGTATGAGCATGATTTCACGAAAAAACGCAACGGTCATAAACTTTGTGCAGAGTCGAGATTCGATCGGTATTTCGTGCACCGTCTCGGAAATTCAAAATACTGGACTTTCCCGTCTTATTAGCCCATGAGAAGTCGTACAGGCACGCTTTCGCAAAAAAATACGACGGTCATAAACTTTGCGCGAAGTCACGCGCGAGTCGAGTTTCGATCGGTTTTTCGTGCACCGTCTCGGAAATTGAAAATACTGGCCATTCAAGATGTATTAGCCCATGGTAAGTCGTATGAGCATGATTTCACGAAAAAACGCGACGGTCATAAACTTTGCGCAGAGTCGAGATTCGATCGGTTTTTCGTGCACCGTCTCGGAAATTCAAAATACTGGTCTTTCCCGTCTTATTAGCCCATGAGAAGTAGTACAAGCACGCTTTCGCAAAAAAATACGACGGTCATAAACTTTGCGCGAAGTCGCGTGCGAGTCGAGTTTCGATCGGTTTTTCGTGACCGTCTCGGAAATTCAAAATACTGGCCATTCACGATGTATTAGCCCATGGTAAGTCGTATGAGCATGATTTCACGAAAAAACGCGACGGTCATAAACTTTGCGCAGAGTCGAGATTCGATCGGTTTTTCGTGCACCGTCTCGGAAATTCAAAATACTGGTCTTTCCCGTCTTATTAGCCCATGAGAAGTAGTACAAGCACGCTTTTGCAAAACAATACGACGGTCATAAACTTTGCGCGAAGTCGCGCGCGAGTCGAGTTTCGATCGGTTTTTCGTGCATCGTCTCGGAAATTCAAAATACTGGCCATTCACGATGTATTAGCCCATGGTAAGTCGTATGAGCATGATTTCATGAAAAAACGCGACGGTCATAAACTTTGCGCAGAGTCGAGATTCGATCGGTTTTTCGTGCACCGTCTCGGAAATTCAAAATACTGGTCTTTCCCGTCTTATTAGCCCATGAGAAGTAGTACAAGCACGCTTTCGCAAAAAAATACGACGGTCATAAACTTTGCGCGAAGTCGCGCGCGAGTCAAGTTTCGATCGGTTTTTCGTGCACCATCTCGAAAATTCAAAATACTGGCCATTCACTATGTATTAGCCCATGCTAAGTCGTATGAGCATGGTTTCACGAAAAAACGCGACGGTCATAAACTTTGCGCAGAGTCAAGATTCGATCGGTTTTTTGTGTACCGTCTCGAAAATTCAAAATACTGGTCTTTCCCGTCTTATTAGCCCTTGGGAAGTCGTACAAGCTCACTTTCGCAAAAAATACGACGGTCAAAAACTTTGCACGAAGTCACGCGCGAGTTGAGTTTCGATCGGTTTTTCGTGCACCGTCTCAGAAATTCAAAATATTGGCCATTCACGATGTATTTGCCCATGGTAAGTCGTATGAGCATGGTTTCACGAAAAAACGCGACGGTCATAAATTTTGCGCAGAGTCGAGATTCGATCGGTTTTTTGTGCACCGTCTCGAAAATTCAAAATACTGGTCTTTCCCGTCTTATTAGCCCATGAGAAGTCGTACAAGCTAGCTTTCGCAAAAAATACGACGGTAAAAAATTGTTCTCGAAGTCGTGCGCTGAGTCGAGTTTCGATCGGTTTTTCGTGCACCGTCTCGGAAATTCAAAAGACTGGTCTTTCCCATCTTATTAGCCCATGGGAAGTCGTACAAGCACTTTTTCGCAAAAAATACGACGGTCATAGACATTGCGCAAAGTCGCGCGCGAGTCGAGTTTCGATCGGTTTTTCGTGCACCGTCTCAGAAATTCTAAATACTGGCCATTCACAATGTATTAGCCCATGGTAAGTCGTATGAGCTTGGTTTCACGAAAAAACGCGACGGTCATAAACTTTGCGCAGAGTCGAGTTTCGATCGGTTTTTCGTGCACCGTCTCGGAAATTCAAAATACTGGTCTTTCCCGTCTTATTAGCCCATGAGAAGTCGTACAGGCACGCTTTCGCAAAAAAATACGACGGTCATAAACTTTGCGCGAAGTCGCGCGCGAGTCGAGTTTCGATCGGTTTTTCGTGCACCGTCTCGAAAATTCAAAATACTAGCCATTCACGATGTATTAGCCCATGGTAAGTCGTATGAGCTTGGTTTCACGAAAAAACGCGACGGTCATAAACTTTGCGCAGAGTCGAGATTCGATCGGTTTTTCGTGCACCGTCTCGGAAATTGAAAATACTGGTCTTTCCCGTCTTATTAGCCCATGAGAAGTCGTACAGGCACGCTTTCGCAAAAAAATACGACGGTCATAAACTTTGCGCGAAGTCACGCGCGAGTCGAGTTTCGATCGGTTTTTCGTGCACCGTCTCGGAAATTAAAAAATACTGGCCATTCACGATGTATTAGCCCATGGTAAGTCGTATGAGCATGATTTCACGAAAAAATGCGACGGTCATAAACTTTGCGCAGAGTCGAGATTCGATCAGTTTTTCGTGCACCATCTCGGAAATTCAAAATATTGGTCTTTCCCGTCTTATTAGCCCATGAGAAGTCGTACAGGCACGCTTTCGTAAAAAAATACGGCGGTCATAAACTTTGCGCGAAGTCGCGCGCGAGTCGAGTTTCGATCGGTTTTTCGTGCACCGTCTCGGAAATTCAAAATACTGGCCATTCACGATGTATTAAGCATGGTTTCACGAGAAAACGCGACGGTCATAAACTTTGCGCAGAGTCGAGATTCGATTGGTTTTTCGTGCACCGTCTCGGAAATTCAAAATACTGGTCTTTCCCGTCTTATTAGCCCATGAGAAGTCGTACAAGCACGCTTTCGCAAAAAAATACGACGGTCAAAAACTTTGCGCGAAGTCGCCCGCGAGTCGAGTTTCGATAGGTTTTTCTTGCACCGTCTCGGAAATTCAAAATACTTGTCTTTCCCATCTTATTAGACCATGAGAAGTCGTACAGGCACGCTTTCGCAAAAAAATACGACGGTCATAAACTTTGCGCAAAGTCGTGCGCGAGTCGAGTTTCAATCGGTTTTTCGTGACCGTCTCGGAAATTCAAAATACTGGCCATTCACGATGTATTAGCCCATAGTAAGTCGTATGAGCATGATTTCACGAAAAAACGCGACGGTCATAAACTTTGCGCAGAGTCGAGATTCGATCGGTTTTTCGTGCACCTTCCCGGAAATTCAAAATACTGGTCTTTCCCGTCTTATTAGCCCATGAGAAGTCGTAGAGGCACGCTTTCGCAAAAAAAATACGACGGTCATAAACTTTGCGCGAAGTCGCACGCGGGTCTAGTTTGGATCGGTTTTTCGTGACCGTCTCGGAAATTCAAAATACAGGCCATTCACGATGTATTAGCCCATGGTAAGTCGTATGAGCATGATTTCACGAAAAAACGCGACGGTCATAAACTTTGCGCAGAGTCGTGTTTCGAACGGTTTTTCGTGCACCGTCTCGAAAATTCAAAATACTGGTCTTTCCCGTCTTATTAGCCCATGAGAAGTCGTACAGGCACGCTTTCGCAAAAAAATACGACGGTCATAAACTTTGCGCGAAGTCGCCCGCGAGTCTAGTTTCGATCGGTTTTTCGTGCACCGTCGCGGAAATTCAAAATACTGGCCATTCACGATGTATTAGCCCATGGTAAGTCGTATGAGCATGATTTCACAAAAAAAACGCGACGGTCATAAACTTTGCGCAGAGTCGAGATTCGATCGGTTTTTCGTGCACCTTCCCGGAAATTCAAAATATTGGTCTTTCCCGTCTTATTAGCCCATTAGAAGTCGTACAGGCACGCTTTCGCAAAAAAATACGACGGTCATAAACTTTGAGCGAAGTCACGCGCGAGTCGAGTTTCGATCGGTTTTTCGTGCACCGTCTCGGAAATTCAAAATACTGGCCATTCACGATGTATTAGCCCATGGTAAGTCGTATGAGCATGATTTCACGAAAAAACGCGACGGTCATAAACTTTGCGCAGAGTCAAGATTCGATCGGTTTTTCGTGCACCGTCTCGGAAATTCAAAATACTGGTCTTTCCAGTCTTATTAGCCCATGAGAAGTAGTACAAGCACGCTTTCGCAAAAAAATACGACGGTCATAAACTTTGCGCGAAGTCGCGCGCGACTCGAGTTTCGATCGGTTTTTCGTGCACCGTCTCGGAAATTCAAAATACTTGTCTTTCCCGTCTTATTAGCCCATGAGAAGTCGTAGAGGCACGCTTTCGCAAAAAAATACGACGGTCATGAACTTTGCGCGAAGTAGCGCGCGAGTCGAGTTTCGATCGGTTTTTCATGCACCGTCTCGGAAATTCAAAATACTTGTCTTTCCCATCTTATTAGCCCATGAGAAGTCGTACAGGCACGCTTTCGCAAAAAAATACGACGGTCATGAACTTTGCGCGAAGTAGCACGCGAGTCGAGTTTCGATCGGATTTTCATGCACCGTCTCGGAAATTCAAAATACTTGTCTTTCCCGTCTTATTAGCCCATGAGAAGTCGTACAGGCACGCTTTCGCAAAAAAATACGACGGTCATAAACTTTGCGCGAAGTCGCGCGCGAGTCGAGTTTCGTGCACCGTCTCAGAAATTCAAAATACTGGCCATTCACGATGTATTAGCCCATGGTAAGTCGTATGAGCATGATTTCACGAAAAAACGTGACGGTCATAAACTTTGCGCAGAGTCGCGATTCGATCGGTTTTTCGTGCACCGTCTCGGAAATTCAAAATACTGGTCTTTCCCGTCTTATTAGCCCATGAGAAGTAGTACACGCACGCTTTCGCAAAAAAATACGACGGTAATAAAATTTGCGCGAAGTCGCGCGCGAGTTGAGTTTCGATCGTTTTTTCGTGCACCGTCTCGGAAATTCAAAATATTGGTCATTCACGATGTATTATTTTTTTGGTAAGTAAAGATAATGTATTTTGTAAAAGATTTGTACAAAGAAGCTTTGTCTACACAAGCCATAGACTAAAGCCTGAAGTCTCTTAGTGTAGTCGAGAAGATTGCACCCCACCAAAAGAAGGTGAAATGGGCACGCTTCATCGAACTCATCTCCAAGAGTAGCACAAGGAACTTAATAAAAAATACAATAGCTAGACTGTTCAGGAGTACTTGTGGATACATCACAAAATATAAGCTTTGCCCCATAATACATTACAATCTTCATCTTTATTCGAGTGATTATTGACTAATGAAAAAATTGAATCTTGTGAAAATCTCTTTCTCTCTTCTTGTTAGGTGCTCTATATTCAATTCTTGCTCCATGCATGATCGTGAGTCCTGAAGAATCTCTATCAGAATTTGAGCTTTGTTCATGTTGTGACACTCAAAAATTCTGCCACACCTCTCCTTCCAAATCCACCAAATAGCACATCTGAATATAATTCTTGCTAGTTGTGTAAGAGGACCCTTTCTTGAGAAGCCTTGCATTAGCCTTTCTAGTTCATGATGCAAGTTTGGCCGTGGTAGCCTTTGAAGATCAAATCGCTTCAAGATCTCTTCCCATATCCAAGATGAATAATCACAAGCAAAGTATAGATGGTCAACGCTTTCTTCCTTTTGCATACACAAAGAGCACCGATTTACAATATAAATACCTCTTCGCTGCATATTATCCATCGTAGGAAGTTTGCCGAGAAGGGCCTGCCATGTACATAAGGAATGTCGCTGTGAGCATGGACTATCCCATGTCCAACTACTTGGGATCCACTTGTTGTTTCGTCGTGTAATTTGGTTCCATGCAGATGTAGCACTAAATTTACCATTATCATGAAGCCAAATAAGCATATCTGAAGAGTTGTTCTTGATTGGAATAGCCCTAATAGTCGGCCAAAGTAATAACATGTCTGGGGAGGTAGGGTCAGGAAGACACCATGTACCATTGTTAATGAATTCAGAAACCTTCCAGTCTTTGGGAGCCCCCAGATCATGTCGTACTCTATCACCAAATATTTGAAATATACTTTTCCCATTCACCCAAGGATCATACCACATATTAATATTGGTTCCAGAAGAAATCACATAAGAAATATTGTTACGTAGCCATCTCCTTGCCTTCAGAATTCCTTTCCAAGCAGCAGAATGTGATGTTTTTGCAGATACTTCCCAGATTGATTCCTTGGTAAGGTACCTAGCAAAAACCCATTGTGACCATAAAGAAGACTTGTTTTGTAAAATATCCCATAATTGCTTTACATACAAGCTTTATTCCAATCTCTAATATGTCGAAGATTCAAGCCCCCTTCATCCTTCGGTTTGCAAATGTTGTCCCAATTCACCATATGCATTGCCTTACCATCTGTGCCATTCCAAAAGAAGTTCATAAGTAATTTATCAATATCATTGAGAAGCCCGGCTGGTAGAAGGAATGCATGAGACCAATAAATAGAATAAGAGATCAACACTGATCGAATAAGTTCAAGTCGTCCAGCTTTAGAAAGAAGCCTATTTTTCCAAGAGGAAATTCTGTTCTTAATTTTTTGTAGGATAGGCTGACAGGAGACTTTGTTGATTCCAGTGGATATAAGTGGAAGACCCAAGTAAGGAACCGGTAAATTTCCTTCATCAACTCCCAATGTTTGAGCAATATGATCTTTATTTTCAATGCAAGCACCAACATATACTTTGCTCTTTGCATGGTTTAGCGTAAGACCAGAAACTATACCAAATTCATTAAGAATATCTGCCAGATTACTCACAGAAACTGGATCATCTCGAAGGAAGATAATAAGGTCATCAGCAAATGTTATGTGAGAGATATAAACAGAACCATAATATGGGTCCTTGAAGGATTTTGGACTATCCGTGGTCATCCAATGATACTACGATGCTGGGCACCTGATGTGAGAATGGAGTTAGACAGTCTAAAAGCAGCACTTACATCGAAGTTATTAAGTCAGCTTGGGACATTAATGTATTTGGTTCTCCTCCTTACATCCTATGTCAAAAGCTAAAAGCATGCAAAGCAGCACTTAAGAAGTGGAATTCAACTACATTCGGAAATATCACCAACAGGGTTCAGTTATGCAAGAAAGAACTTATGACTGTGCAAAGCGAGCTAAATCTTCAACCTCTGGATGCGAACCTTATATACAAAGAGGCTGCTGCTAGAAATAACTTTATGCAAGCTTTGAAGCAGGAGGAATGCTTTTTGAAACAGAAGTCATGACAGCATTGGCTTACTCTAGGGGATTCTAATACGAAATTTTTCTATGCTGCTATTGCTACCAGAAGGGCTACTAATCGTATAAAAAAATGCAAAGGTATAGATGGTAATCTCATTGAGGATCTGGATGAGGTTAAAAATTACACCGAGCAATTTTTTTATTCCTTACTCAATCAGGAGCAGCAGCCTAATAGTATTCATGTTGGGCCTACAAGACGACTTGATTCTGAAGCCCTCTCTCATCTTAATGCCCCAATAACGGATGATGAAATTGTGAAAGTTGTTTTTAAGTCCCCGAAGCACAAAAGCCCTGGTCCAGATGGATTTCCAGCTGAGTTTTATCAAATTGCATGGTCTATTGTAGGCAACGATGTCATAAAAGCTTGTCGACATTTTTTCTCCTCAGGTCATATTCTTAAAGAAATGAATTGCACTTTTATTTCTTTAGTGCCTAAAAATGATGGAGCCGATTCATTGGAGAACTACCGTCCTATTTCACTGTGCAACTTTATTTATAAGGTTATCTCGAAGTTACTGGCAGATAGACTACAAAAGGTCATGAATAAGGTCATTAGTCCTAATCAGGCTGCTTTTATTAAAGGGAGGAGTATCCATCATAATGTCCTGCTTGCTAATGATTTGGTTAAGGATCTACACTCAAAAACAAGAGGAAAAAAGATATGTTTTAAAGCTGATTTACGAAAGGCCTTTGACTCAGTCTTTTTTTTTGGTAAGTAAAGATATTGTATTTTGTAAAAGATTTGTACAAAGAAGCTTTGTCTACACAAGCCATAGACTAAAGCCTGAAGTCTCTTAGTGTAGTCGAGAAGATTGCACCCCACCTAAAGAAGGTGAAATGAGCACGCTTCATCAAACTCATCTCCAAGAGTAGCATAAGGAAGTTAATAAATAATAAAATGCAATAGCTAGACTGTTCTGGACTACTTGTGGATACATCACAAAATATAAGCTTTGCCCCATATAATACATTACAATCTTCATCATTATTCGAGTGATTCTTGACGAATGGAAAAATTGAATCTTGTGAAAATATCTTTCTCTCTTCTTGTTAGGTGCTCTGTATTCAATTCTTGCTCCATACATGATCGTGAGTCCTGAAGAATCTCTATCAGAATTTGAGCTTTGTTCATGTTGTGACACTCAAAAATTCTGCCACACCTCTCCTTCCAAATCCACCAAATACCACATCTGAATATAATTCTTGCTAGTTGTGTAAGAGGCCCCTTTCTTGAGAAGCTTTGCATAAGCATTTCTAATTCATGATGCAAGTTTGGCCGTGGTAGCCTTTGAAAATCAAATCGCTTCAAGATCTCCTTCCATATCCAAGATGAATAATCACAAGCAAAGTAGAGATGGTCAACACTTTCTTCATTTTGCATACACAAAGAGCACCGATTTACAATATAAATACCTCTTCGCTGCATATTGTCCATCGTAGGAAGTTTGCCGAGAAGGGCCTGCCATGTACATAAGGAATGTCGCTGTGAGCATGGACTATCCCATGTCCAACTACTTTGGATCCACTTGTTGTTTCGTCGTCTAATTTGGTTCCATGCAGATGTAGCACTAAATTTACCGTTATCATGAAGCCAAATAAGCATATCTGAAGAGTTGTTCTTGATTGTAATAGCCCTAATAGTCGGCCAAAGTAATAACATGTCAGGGGAGGTAGGGTTGGGAAGACACCAAGTACCATTGTTAATGAATTCAGAAACCTTCCAGTCTTTGGGAGCCCCCAGATCCTGTCGTACTCTATCACCAAATATCTGAAATATGCTTTTCCCATTCACCCAAGGATCATACCACATATTAATATTGGTTCCAGAAGAAATCACAAAAGAAATATTGTTACGTAGCCATCTCCTTGCCTTTAGAATTCCTTTCCAAGCAGCAGAATGAGATGTTTTTGCAGATACTTCCCAGATTGATTCCTTGGTAAGGTACCTAGCAAAAACCCATTGTGACCATAAGGAAGACTTGTTTTGTAAAATATCCCATAATTGCTTTACCATACAAGCTTTATTCCAATCTCTAATATGTCGAAGATTCAGCCCCCCTTCATCCTTCGGTTTGCAAATGCTGTCCCAATTCACCATGTGCATTGCCTTACCATCTGTGCCATTCCAAAAGAAGTTCATAAGTAATTTATCAATATCATGGAGAAGCCCGGCTGGTAGAAGGAATGCATGAGACCAATAAATAGAATAAGAGGTCAACACAGATCGAATAAGTTCAAGTCGTCCAGCTTTAGAAAGAAGCCTATTTTTCCAAGAGGAAATTCTGTTCTTAATTTTTTTTATGATAGGCTGACAGGAGGCTTTGTTGATTCCAGTGGATATAAGTGGGAGACCCAAGTAAGGAACCGGTAAATTTCCTTCAGCAACTCCCAATGTTTGAGCAATATGATCCTTATTGTCAATGCAAGCACCCACATATACTTTGCTCTTTGCATGGTTTAGCTTAAGACCAGAAACTTTACCAAATTCATTAAGAATATCTGCCAGATTACTCACAGAAACTGGATCATCTCGAAGGAAGATAATAAGGTCGTCGGCAAATGTTATGTGAGAGATATAAACAGAACCATAATGTGGTACCTTAATTTTGCTATTGGAAACAGCCTCTTCTAACATACAACTGAGCCCTTCCATTGCAATGGTAAAAAGATAAGGAGATAGTGGATCACCTTGCCGAATGCCATTCTTACTCCCAAAGAAGCCAATAGGTGAACCATTAAAGAGAATTGAAAATTTTGGAGTTTCCAAGCAACATTGAATCCATTTAACCCAGTGCTGAGGGAAGCCCATATTATGGAGCATCATGTAAATAAAATCCCTATTGACTGAGTCAAAGGCCTTTCGTAAATCAGCTTTAAAACAGATCTTTTTCCCTCTTGTTTTAGAATGTAGATCCTTAACCAAATCATTAGCAAGCAGGACATTATGATGGATACTCCTCCCTTTAAGAAAAACAGCCTGATTAGGACTAATGACCTTATTCATGACCTTTTGTAGTCTATCTGCCAGCAATTTAGAGATAACCTTATAAATAAAGTTGCACAGTGAAATAGGACGATAGTTCTCCAATGAATCGGCTCCATCATTTTTAGGCACTAAAGAAATAAAAGTGCAATTCATTTCTTTCAGAATGTGACCTGAGGAGAAAAAATGTCGACAAGCTTTTATGACATCGTTGCCTACAATAGCCCATGCAATTTGATAAAACTCAGCTGGAAATCCATCTGGACCAGGGCTTTTGTGCTTCGGGGACTTAAAAACAACTTTCACAATTTCATCATCCGTTATTGGGGCATTAAGATGAGAGAGGGCTTCAGAATCAAGTCGTCTTGTAGGCCCAACATGAATACTATTAGGCTGCTGTTCCTGATTGAGTAAGGAATAAAAAAATTGCTCGGTGTAATTTTTAACCTCATCCAGATCCTCAATGAGATTACCATCTATACCTTTGCATTTTTTGATGCGATTAGTAGCCCTTCTGGTAGCAATAGCAGCATAGAAAAACTTCGTATTAGAATCCCCTAGAGTAAGCCAATGCTGTCGTGACTTCTGTTTCAAAAAGCATTCCTCCTGCTTCAAAGCTTGCATAAAGTTATTTCTAGCAGCAGCCTCTTTGTATATAAGATTCGCATCCAGAGGTTGAAGATTTAGCTCGCTTTGCACAGCCATAAGTTCTTTCTTGCATAACTGAACTCTGTCGTTGATATTTCCAAATGTAGTTGAATTCCACTTCTTCAGTGCTGCTTTGCATGCTTTTAGTTTTTGACATAGGATGTAAGGGGGAGAACCAAATACATTAATGTCCCAAGCTGACTTAATAACTTCGAGGAACTTTGGGTGAGAACTCCACATATTAAAAAATCTAAAAGGTTTCTTGACTCTTGGTAGTGCTTTATCTGCATGTATATGCATAATAGAGTGATCCGAAAATAACTTAGCACCGTACTCAAGAAGTGAATCTGGGAAAACTGCTAACCATTCCTGATTAATCAAACATCTGTCAAGTCGAGCCATAATTTTTCTTTCAGCAGTACTTTGATTGTTCCATGAGAACCAATCACCTACAGATTTCATGTCAGTCAATGCAGCAGTATCTATACAATCATTAAAATGTTGAAGCTGACATTCGGAAAGCACTCTACCCCCCACTTTCTCATTTGTGTATCTGACAGTATTAAAGTCACCGAGAACAACCCAAGGTACTGTAGGATAACTATTTGCAATGCTAACCAGATCACGCCA
Source organism: Ensete ventricosum (assembly GCA_029747655.1). NCBI lineage: Eukaryota > Viridiplantae > Streptophyta > Magnoliopsida > Zingiberales > Musaceae > Ensete > Ensete ventricosum. Next base: position 25,189,435 of record JAQQAF010000004.1, on the reverse strand, counting down.
TAGAGCATTCCTGTCAGACATACTGTTAGATGCATAAATACCGGTAATATTGAATTGACATCCAGTCTGTTTATCCTCTGCCTTAAGATGAATGAATTGATTAGTAGCAGAAATAAACCAAGCAGTAACAAGATTAGGATGCCATAAGACCCAAACTCGACCATAAGTATCCTGAGAATCATTAGTAAAAAGTTCTGCCTCAGGCCATATTAAATTCTTCTGAACTTGAACACGATGAGGTTTAATTTTTGTTTCCACAAGAATGACAATGTCACATGCAGCAGATCGGATTATTCTATTGAGCTCCCGACATTTCTCAGTCTTATTAAGTCCACGAACATTCCAACAGCTTATTTTCATCAATACTAGATAGAAGGAAGAGCATGCGATTTTGGGAGGACACTACCATCCTTTTTCTTATCCTTTGATTTTGCATGGTCCTCTCGCATAATATCTTTACCCTTTAATCCTTTATTCCTATATTTATCCACCTCATCCACAGCTTGCAAATGTTTAAATTTTTGCGTACCTTGAGGCAAGGAGTCCTGAATAGCGGGATGTGTCGAAGAGCGATGAGTTTGGTGAGTTGCAATGTCTTGGTTCCCAAGAGGTTGTTGAAATGAAATTTCCTGATTATCTGAAGGAGTGATTCGTGAAGGCGAGGTTGTTATTGGGGAGTGAGAACCTTGGGAAGCTCCTGCAGTGAAATTCTCTGATATAATAGGTAAAGATGGAAGTCCTGACTTGTCTTTCTCTTGTTCGTGTCGCTGCCCCAACGAGTCAGAGTGTTCAATCATCTTCTCCGCCATCACCACTGTTGGCACTGGAGTATCAGTGCTTGGATTAGTGGTAGTGACCCCATTCTGTGGCTCTTGGCGTGGTCGGTAGACCTGTGTGATTTTTTGTGAAGGCTGTTGGCAGGCACCATTTACATGTCCAAAAGATAGACAAACCTTGCATCGTTGTGGCTTCCAAGAATATGAGACTTTCACCTTTCGGGTGCTCCCATCAAGATCACGGTAAGAAACATCATTCGGCAGTTCCTCATCAGAAGAAACCATTACACAAGCTCTGGCAAAGGTCAATCTCGTTTGCGAAGCTGTTGCCTTATCAAGATACAATGGTTGTCCCAGGGTGCTGCAAAGCTTTGCAATAAAACGACGACCCCAGAGATGTAGTGGAAGTCCATGAAAAGAAACCCATATTGGGATAGACTGTAGACTGTCTAACTCCAATCTCACATCAGGTGCCCAGCGTCGTAGTATCATTGGATGACCACGGATAGTCCAAAATCCTTCAAGGACCCGTTGTAAATCTTCTTCCGAATAAAGCCTGCATACAAAGAATCCGGTCTCCAACATATGAAGATCAAATGTTGATATTCCCCATCGAGTTCTGATGTATGAGGATAGTGGGAAAAAGGATGTTCTTAGTCCAACAACGTAGCCCACAATTGCCATTGACCATGTCTCAATTAGTTCGTCGGAATCAATAGCCTCATACACAGCAATCTTCTGGTCAGCCTGTACTTCTGGAGCAAAAAAGTCCAGTCGAAGATCCGGACTACCCACTGGAGCCTTGAAGAGGCTACTCCAAGGCTTCGGATCTCGGGAAATAGGAGCTGGAGGTCGTGATCTAGATCGTGAACGACCTCGGGCCTGGTTCATTGAAGGAGCATCCCGTCGAGAAGAAGAAATCAGCGGTGGAACATCCTGGTGTGAAACCGGCCTTTGACTCAGTCAATAGGCAATTTATTTACATGATGCTCCATAATATGGGCTTCCCTCAGCACTGGGTTCAATGGATTCAATGTTGCTTGGAAACTCCAAAATTTTCGATTCTCTTTAATGGTTCACCTATTGGCTTCTTCGGGAGTAAGAATGGCATTCGGCAAGGCGATCCACTATCTCCTTATCTTTTTACCATTCAAGATGTATTAGCCCATGGTAAGTCGTATGAGCATGGTTTCACGAAAAAACGCGACGGTCATAAACTTTGCGCAGAGTCAAGATTCGATCGGTTTTTTGTGCACCGTCTCGAAAATTCAAAATACTGGTCTTTCCCGTCTTATTAGCCCTTGGGAAGTCGTACAAGCTTGCTTTCGCAAAAAATACGACGGTAAAAAACTGTTCTCGAAGTCGTGCGCTGAGTCGAGTTTCGATCGGTTTTTCGTGCACCGTCTCGGAAATTCAAAATACTTTTCTTTCCCGTCTTATTAGCCCATGAGAAGTCGTACAAGCTCGCTTTCGGAAAAAAATACGAGGGTCAAAAACTTTGCTCGAAGTCGCGCGCTGAGTCGAGTTTCGATCGGTTTTTCGTGCACCGTCTCGGAAATTCTAAAAACTGGTCTTTCCCTTCTTATTAGCCCATGGGAAGTCGTACAAGCACTTTTTCGCAAAAAAATACGATGGTCATAGACATTGCGCGAAGTCGCGCGGGAGTCGAGTTTCGATCGGTTTTTCGTGCACCGTCTCGAAAATTCAAAATACTGGTCATTCACAATGTATTAGCCCATGGTAAGTCGTATGAGCATGGTTTCACGAAAAAAACGCGACGGTCATAAACTTTGCGCAGAGTCCAGATTCGATCGATTTTTTGTGCACCGTCTCGGAAATTCAAAATACTGGTCTTTTCCGTCTTATTAGCCCATGAGAAGTCGTACAAGCACGCTTTCGCAAAAAAATACGATGGTCATAAACTTTGTGCGAAGTGGCGCGCGAGTTTACCATTGTTAATGAATTCAGAAACCTTCCAGTCTTTGGGAGCCCTCAGATCCTATCGTACTCTATCACCAAATATCTGAAATATACTTTTCCCATTCACCCAAGGATCATACCACATATTAATATTGGTTCCAGAAGAAATCACATAAGAAATATTGTTACGTAGCCATCGCCTTGCCTTCAGAATTCATTTCCAAGCAGCAGAACGAGATGTTTTTGCAGATATTTCCCAGATTGATTCCTTGGTTAGGTACCAAGCAAAAACCCATTGTGACCATAAGGAAGACTTGTTTTGTAAAATATCCCATAATTGCTTTATCATACAAGCTTTATTCCAATCTCTAATATGTCGAAGATTCAGCCCCCCTTCATCCTTCGGTTTGCAAATGTTGTCCCAATTCACCATGTGCATTGCCTTACCATCTGTGCCATTCCAAAAGAAGTTCATAAGTAATTTATCAATATCATGGAGAAGCCCGGCAGGTAGAAGGAATGCATGAGACTAATAAATAGAATAAGAGATCAACACAGATCGAATAAGTTCAAGTCGTCCAGCTTTAGAAAGAAGCCTATTTTTCCAAGAGGAAATTCTGTTCTTAATTTTTTGTAGGATAGGCTGACAGGAGACTTTGTTGATTCCAGTGGATATAATGTATTAGCCCATGGTAAGTCGTATGAGCATGGTTTCACGAAAAAATGCGACGGTCATAAACTTTGTTCAGAGTCGAGATTCGATCGGTTTTCGTGCACCGTCTCGGAAATTCAAAATACTGGTCTTTCCCGTCTTATTAGCCCATGAGAAGTCGTACAAGCACGCTTTCGCAAAAAAATACGACGGTCAAAAACATTGCGCGAAGTCGCGCGCTTGTCGAGTTTCGATCGGTTTTTCGTGCACCGTCTCGGAAATTCAAAATACTTATCTTTCCCGTCTTATTAGCCCATGAGAAGTCGTACAGTTACGCTTTCGCAAAAAAATACGACGGTCATAAACTTTGCGCGAAGTTGCGCGCGTGTCGAGTTTCGATCGGTTTTTCGTGACCATCTCGAAAATTCAAAATACTGGCCATTCACGATGTATTAGCCCATGGTAAGCCGTATGAGCATGGTTTCACGAAAAAACGCGACGGTCATAAACTTTGCGCAGAGTCGAGATTCGATCGGTTTTTCGTGCACCGTCTCGGAAATTCAAAATACTGGTCTTTCCCGTCTTATTAGCCCATGAGAATTCGTACAAGCACACTTTCGCAAAAAAATACGACGGTCATAAACTTTGAGCGAAGTCGCGCGCGAGTCGAGTTTCGATCGGTTTTTCGTGCACCGTCTCGAAAATTCAAAATACTGGCCATTCACGATGTATTAGCCCATGGTAAGTCGTATGAGCATGGTTTCACGAAAAAACGCGACGGTCATAAACTTTACGCAGAGTCGAGATTCGATCGGTTATTCGTGCACCATCTCGTAAATTCAAAATACTGGTCTTTCCCGTCTTATTAGCCCATGAGAAGTCGTACAGGCACGCTTTCGCAAAAAAAATACGACGGTCATAAACTTTGGGCGAAGTCGCGCACGAGTCGAGTTTCGATCGGTTTTTCGTGCACCGTCTCGGAAATTCAAAATACTAGACATTCACGATGTATTAGCCCATGGTAAGTCGTATGAGCATGGTTTCACGAAAAAACGCGACGGTCATAAACTTTGCGCAGAGTCGAGATTCGATCGGTTTTTCGTGCACCGTCTCGGAAATTCAAAATACTGGTCTTTCCCGTCTTATTAGCCCATGAGAAGTCGTACAAGCACACTTTCGCAAAAAAATACGACGGTCAAAAACTTTGCGCGAAGTCGCGCGCGAGTCGAGTTTCGATCGGTTTTTCGTGCACCGTCTCAGAAATTCAAAATACTGGTCTTTCCCGTCTTATTAGCCCATGAGAAGTCGTACAAGCACACTTTCGCAAAAAAATACGACGGTCAAAAACTTTGCGCGAAGTCGCGCTCGAGTCGAGTTTCGATCGGTTTTTCGTGTACCGTCTCGGAAATTCAAAATACTGGTCTTTCCCATCTTATTAGCCCATAAGAAGTCGTACAAGCATGCTTTCGCATAAAAATTCGACGGTCATAATCTTTGCGCGAACTTTGCGGTGAGTCGAGTTTCGATCGATTTTTCATGCACTGTCTTGGAAATTCAAAATACTGGCCATTCACGATGTATTAGCCAATGGTAAGTCATGTGAGCATGGTTTCACGAAAAAATTAGACGGTGATAAACTTTGCACAGAGTCGAGTTTCGATCGGTTTTTCGTGCACCGTCTCGGAAATTCAAAATACTTGTCTTTCCCATCTTATTAGCCCATGAGAAGTCGTACAAGCACACTTTCGCAAAAAAATACGACGGTCAAAAACTTTGCGCGAAGTCGCGCGGGAGTCGAGTTTCGATCGGTTTTTCGTGCACCGTCTCGGAAATTCAAAATACTTGTCTTTCCCGTCTTATTAGCCCATGAGAAGTCGTACAGGCACGCTTTCACAAAAAAATACGACGGTCATAAACTTTGCGCGAAGTTGCGCGCGTGTCGAGTTTCGATCGGTTTTTCGTGACCATCTCGGAAATTCAAAATACTGGACATTCACGATGTATTAGCCCATGGTATTTTTTTTTTGGTAAGTAAAGATATTGTATTTTGTAAAAGATTTGTACAAAGAAGCTTTGTCTACACAAGCCATAGACTAAAGCCTGAAGTCTCTTAGTGTAGTCGAGAAGATTGCACCCCACCTAAAGAAGGTGAAATGAGCACGCTTCATCAAACTCATCTCCAAGAGTAGCATAAGGAAGTTAATAAATAATAAAATGCAATAGCTAGACTGTTCTGGACTACTTGTGGATACATCACAAAATATAAGCTTTGCCCCATATAATACATTACAATCTTCATCATTATTCGAGTGATTCTTGACGAATGGAAAAATTGAATCTTGTGAAAATATCTTTCTCTCTTCTTGTTAGGTGCTCTGTATTCAATTCTTGCTCCATACATGATCGTGAGTCCTGAAGAATCTCTATCAGAATTTGAGCTTTGTTCATGTTGTGACACTCAAAAATTCTGCCACACCTCTCCTTCCAAATCCACCAAATAGCACATCTGAATATAATTCGTGCTAGTTGTGTAAGAGGCCCCTTTCTTGAGAAGCTTTGCATAAGCATTTCTAATTCATGATGCAAGTTTGGCCGTGGTAGCCTTTGAAAATCAAATCGCTTCAAGATCTCCTTCCATATCCAAGATGAATAATCACAAGCAAAGTAGAGATGGTCAACACTTTCTTCATTTTGCATACACAAAGAGCACCGATTTACAATATAAATACCTCTTCGCTGCATATTGTCCATCGTAGGAAGTTTGCCGAGAAGGGCCTGCCATGTACATAAGGAATGTCGCTGTGAGCATGGACTATCCCATGTCCAACTACTTTGGATCCACTTGTTGTTTCGTCGTCTAATTTGGTTCCATGCAGATGTAGCACTAAATTTACCGTTATCATGAAGCCAAATAAGCATATCTGAAGAGTTGTTCTTGATTGTAATAGCCCTAATAGTCGGCCAAAGTAATAACATGTCAGGGGAGGTAGGGTTGGGAAGACACCAAGTACCATTGTTAATGAATTCAGAAACCTTCCAGTCTTTGGGAGCCCCCAGATCCTGTCGTACTCTATCACCAAATATCTGAAATATGCTTTTCCCATTCACCCAAGGATCATACCACATATTAATATTGGTTCCAGAAGAAATCACATAAGAAATATTGTTACGTAGCCATCTCCTTGCCTTTAGAATTCCTTTCCAAGCAACAGAATGAAATGTTTTTGCAGATACTTCCCAGATTGATTCCTTGGTAAGGTACCTAGCAAAAACCCATTGTGACCATAAGGAAGACTTGTTTTGTAAAATATCCCATAATTGCTTTACCATACAAGCTTTATTCCAATCTCTAATATGTCAAAGATTCAGCCCCCCTTCATCCTTCGGTTTGCAAATGCTGTCCCAATTCACCATGTGCATTGCCTTACCATCTGTGCCATTCCAAAAGAAGTTCATAAGTAATTTATCAATATCATGGAGAAGCCCGGCTGGTAGAAGGAATGCATGAGACCAATAAATAGAATAAGAGGTCAACACAGATCGAATAAGTTCAAGTCGTCCAGCTTTAGAAAGAAGCCTATTTTTCCAAGAGGAAATTCTGTTCTTAATTTTTTGTATGATAGGCTGACAGGAGGCTTTGTTGATTCCAGTGGATATAAGTGGGAGACCCAAGTAAGGAACCGGTAAATTTCCTTCAGCAACTCCCAATGTTTGAGCAATATGATCCTTATTGTCAATGCAAGCACCCACATATACTTTGCTCTTTGCATGGTTTAGCTTAAGACCAGAAACTTTACCAAATTCATTAAGAATATCTGCCAGATTACTCACAGAAACTGGATCATCTCGAAGGAAGATAATAAGGTCGTCGGCAAATGTTATGTGAGAGATATAAACAGAACCATAATGTGGTACCTTAATTTTGCCATTGGAAACAGCCTCTTCTAACATACAACTGAGCCCTTCCATTGCAATGGTAAAAAGATAAGGAGATAGTGGATCACCTTGCCGAATGCCATTCTTACTCCCAAAGAAGCCAATAGGTGAACCATTAAAGAGAATTGAAAATTTTGGAGTTTCCAAGCAACATTGAATCCATTTAACCCAGTGCTGAGGGAAGCCCATATTATGGAGCATCATGTAAATAAAATCCCTATTGACTGAGTCAAAGGCCTTTCGTAAATCAGCTTTAAAACAGATCTTTTTCCCTCTTGTTTTAGAATGTAGATCCTTAACCAAATCATTAGCAAGCAGGACATTATGATGGATACTCCTCCCTTTAAGAAAAGCAGCCTGATTAGGACTAATGACTTTATTCATGACCTTTTGTAGTCTATCTGCCAGCAATTTAGAGATAACCTTATAAATAAAGTTGCACAGTGAAATAGGACGATAGTTCTCCAATGAATCGGCTCCATCATTTTTAGGCACTAAAGAAATAAAAGTGCAATTCATTTCTTTCAGAATGTGACCTGAGGAGAAAAAATGTCGACAAGCTTTTATGACATCGTTGCCTACAATAGCCCATGCAATTTGATAAAACTCAGCTGGAAATCCATCTGGACCAGGGCTTTTGTGCTTCGGGGACTTAAAAACAACTTTCACAATTTCATCATCCGTTATTGGGGCATTAAGATGAGAGAGGGCTTCAGAATCAAGTCGTCTTGTAGGCCCAACATGAATACTATTAGGCTGCTGTTCCTGATTGAGTAAGGAATAAAAAAATTGCTCGGTGTAATTTTTAACCTCATCCAGATCCTCAATGAGATTACCATCTATACCTTTGCATTTTTTGATGCGATTAGTAGCCCTTCTGGTAGCAATAGCAGCATAGAAAAACTTCGTATTAGAATCCCCTAGAGTAAGCCAATGCTGTCGTGACTTCTGTTTCAAAAAGCATTCCTCCTGCTTCAAAGCTTGCATAAAGTTATTTCTAGCAGCAGCCTCTTTGTATATAAGATTCGCATCCAGAGGTTGAAGATTTAGCTCGCTTTGCACAGCCATAAGTTCTTTCTTGCATAACTGAACTCTGTCGTTGATATTTCCAAATGTAGTTGAATTCCACTTCTTCAGTGCTGCTTTGCATGCTTTTAGTTTTTGACATAGGATGTAAGGGGGAGAACCAAATACATTAATGTCCCAAGCTGACTTAATAACTTCGAGGAACTTTGGGTGAGAACTCCACATATTAAAAAATCTAAAAGGTTTCTTGACTCTTGGTAGTGCTTTATCTGCATGTATATGCATAATAGAGTGATCCGAAAATAACTTAGCACCGTACTCAAGAAGTGAATCTGGGAAAACTGCTAACCATTCCTGATTAATCAAACATCTGTCAAGTCGAGCCATAATTTTTCTTTCAGCAGTACTTTGATTGTTCCATGAGAACCAATCACCTACAGATTTCATGTCAGTCAATGCAGCAGTATCTATACAATCATTAAAATGTTGAAGCTGACATTCGGAAAGCACTCTACCCCCCACTTTCTCATTTGTGTATCTGACAGTATTAAAGTCACCGAGAACAACCCAAGGTACTGTAGGATAACTATTTGCAATGCTAACCAGATCACGCCATAGAGCATTCCTGTCAGACATACTGTTAGATGCATAAATACCGGTAATATTGAATTGACATCCAGTCTGTTTATCCTCTGCCTTAAGATGAATGAATTGATTAGTAGCAGAAATAAACCAAGCAGTAACAAGATTAGGATGCCATAAGACCCAAACTCGACCATAAGTATCCTGAGAATCATTAGTAAAAAGTTCTGCCTCAGGCCATATTAAATTCTTCTGAACTTGAACACGATGAGGTTTAATTTTTGTTTCCACAAGAATGACAATGTCACATGCAGCAGATCGGATTATTCTATTGAGCTCCCGACATTTCTCAGTCTTATTAAGTCCACGAACATTCCAACAGCTTATTTTCATCAATACTAGATAGAAGGAAGAGCATGCGATTTTGGGAGGACACTACCATCCTTTTTCTTATCCTTTGATTTTGCATGGTCCTCTCGCATAATATCTTTACCCTTTAATCCTTTATTCCTATATTTATCCACCTCATCCACAGCTTGCAAATGTTTAAATTTTTGCGTACCTTGAGGCAAGGAGTCCTGAATAGCGGGATGTGTCGAAGAGCGATGAGTTTGGTGAGTTGCAATGTCTTGGTTCCCAAGAGGTTGTTGAAATGAAATTTCCTGATTATCTGAAGGAGTGATTCGTGAAGGCGAGGTTGTTATTGGGGAGTGAGAACCTTGGGAAGCTCCTGCAGTGAAATTCTCTGATATAATAGGTAAAGATGGAAGTCCTGACTTGTCTTTCTCTTGTTCGTGTCGCTGCCCCAACGAGTCAGAGTGTTCAATCATCTTCTCCGCCATCACCACTGTTGGCACTGGAGTATCAGTGCTTGGATTAGTGGTAGTGACCCCATTCTGTGGCTCTTGGCGTGGTCGGTAGACCTGTGTGATTTTTTGTGAAGGCTGTTGGCAGGCACCATTTACATGTCCAAAAGATAGACAAACCTTGCATCGTTGTGGCTTCCAAGAATATGAGACTTTCACCTTTCGGGTGCTCCCATCAAGATCACGGTAAGAAACATCATTCGGCAGTTCCTCATCAGAAGAAACCATTACACAAGCTCTGGCAAAGGTCAATCTCGTTTGCGAAGCTGTTGCCTTATCAAGATACAATGGTTGTCCCAGGGTGCTGCAAAGCTTTGCAATAAAACGACGACCCCAGAGATGTAGTGGAAGTCCATGAAAAGAAACCCATATTGGGATAGACTGTAGACTGTCTAACTCCAATCTCACATCAGGTGCCCAGCGTCGTAGTATCATTGGATGACCACGGATAGTCCAAAATCCTTCAAGGACCCGTTGTAAATCTTCTTCCGAATAAAGCCTGCATACAAAGAATCCGGTCTCCAACATATGAAGATCAAATGTTGATATTCCCCATCGAGTTCTGATGTATGAGGATAGTGGGAAAAAGGATGTTCTTAGTCCAACAACGTAGCCCACAATTGCCATTGACCATGTCTCAATTAGTTCGTCGGAATCAATAGCCTCATACACAGCAATCTTCTGGTCAGCCTGTACTTCTGGAGCAAAAAAGTCCAGTCGAAGATCCGGACTACCCACTGGAGCCTTGAAGAGGCTACTCCAAGGCTTCGGATCTCGGGAAATAGGAGCTGGAGGTCGTGATCTAGATCGTGAACGACCTCGGGCCTGGTTCATTGAAGGAGCATCCCGTCGAGAAGAAGAAATCAGCGGTGGAACATCCTGGTGTGAAACCGGCCTAAGCTGCTGGGGAGGAACCAGCGGCTGTTGGAGAGGAGCAACCCCCTCCCGCGGTGAAGTAACCAGCGGCTGAGGAGCAACCCTCTCCCGCTGTGACTGCTGGAGAGGGGCGTTCTGCTGTGAAGCAATCAGCCGCTGGGAAGAAGCCAGCGGAGGAGCATCCCGCTGGAACAAAGGAAGTGCCGCGTCCGGCCGCTCGCATCCATGGCGTCGCTCGCCCTAGCCGCCAGCCGCCTAGGGGAGAGGAAGCCACCACCCTGCCCTGTCGCAGCCGTCGCCCCTTCCACGCCGATTGCAGAAGCAGCCGTCGCCCTTTCCACGCTGGAGTTGCCGCAGGAAGCGGCAGTGAACCCAGCCCCAATCGCAGCGCAGCTTCCACCGTTTCTTGCCCTAGAGTCCGTCCCGCGCCTAGGGGAGAAGAGCCGCCGCCCTTCCACGCCTGAAGTCGCCGATTCCCAGCCTGGAATCGCTGATCGCAGGAGCGACCGCCGGCCTTCCACTCGCCGCGGAGTGATCGTAGAGGAGAAATCGCCCAAGGGAGCAATCGCAAGCACAAGCGCAAGGGAAGAGGTTGCCGTACCCAGCGTCGATCGCAAGCGCAAGCGCAAGCCCAAGCAGAGCAGAGCACTCACGCACGCACGCAAGGGAACGCAGGCCAATTCCCCCCCATTCCCAAGCCGATGCGTGCACCGTCTCTCCTCCTCTCTCTCTCCTCCTCTCGTATTAGCCCATGGTAAGTCGTATGAGCATGGTTTCACGAAAAAATGCGACGGTTATAAACTTTGCGCAGAGTCGAGATTCGATCGGTTTTTCGTGCACCGTCTCGGAAATTCAAAATACTGGTCTTTCCCGTCTTATTAGCCCATGAGAAGTCGTACAAGCACACTTTCGCAAAAAAATACGACGGTCATAAACTTTGCGCGAAGTCGCGCGCGAGTCGAGTTTCGATCGGTTTTTCGTGCACCGTGTCGGAAATTCAAAATACTTGTCTTTCCCGTCTTATTAGCCCATGAGAAGTCATACAGGCATGCTTTTGTAAAAACATACGACGGTCATAAACTTTGCGCGAAGTTGCGCGCGTGTCAAGTTTCGATCGGTTTTTCGTGACCATCTCGGAAATTCAAAATACTGGACATTCACGATGTATTAGCCTATGGTAAGTCGTATGAGCATGGTTTCACAAAAAAATGCGACGGTCATAAATTTGCGCAGAGTCGAGATTCGATCGGTTTTTCGTGCACCGTCTCGAAAATTCAAAATACTGGTCTTTCCCGTCTTATTAGCCCATGAGAAGTCGTACAAGCACACTTTCGCAAAAAAATACGACGGTCAAAAACTTTGCGGTGAGTCGAGTTTCGATCGGTTTTTCATGCACTGTCTTGGAAATTCAAAATACTGGACATTCACGATGTATTTGCCCATGGTAAGTCATGTGAGCATGGTTTCACGAAAAAATTAGACGGTCATAAACATTGCACAGAGTCGAGTTTCGATCGGTTTTTCGTACACCGTCTCGGAAATTCAAAATACTTGTCTTTGCCGTCTTATTAGCCCATGAGAAGTCGTAAAAGCACACTTTCGCAAAAAAATACGTCGGTCACAAACTTTGCGCGAAGTCGCGCGCGAGTCGAGTTTCGATCGGTTTTTCGTGCACCGTCTCGGAAATTCAAAATACTTGTCTTTCCCGTCTTATTAGCCCATGAGAAGTCGTACAGGCACGCTTTCGTAAAAACATACGACGGTCATAAACTTTGCGCGAAGTCGCGCGCGAGTCGAGTTTCGATCGGTTTTTCGTGCACCGTCTCGGAAATTCAAAATACTGGCCATTAACGATGTATTAGCCCATGGTAAGTCGTATGAGCATGGTTTCACGAGAAAACGCGACGGTCATAAACTTTGCGCAGAGTCGAGATTCGATCGGTTTTTCGTGCACCGTCTCGGAAATTCAAAATACTGGTCTTTCCCGTCTTATTAGCCCATGAGAAGTCGTACAAGCACACTTTCGCAAAAAAATACGACGGTCAAAAACTTTGCGCGAAGTCGCGCGGGAGTCGAGTTTCGATCGGTTTTTCGTGCACCGTCTCGGAAATTTAAAATACTTGTCTTTCCCGTCTTATTAGCCCATGAGAAGTCGTACAGGCACGCTTTCGCAAAAAAATACGACGGTCATAAACTTTGCGCGAAGTTGCGCGCGTGTCGAGTTTCGATCGGTTTTTCGTGACCATCTCGGAAATTCAAAATACTGGACATTCACGATGTATTAGCCTATGGTAAGTCGTATGAGCATGGTTTCACGAAAAAATGCGACGGTCATAAACTTTGCGCAGAGTCGAGATTCGATCGGTTTTTCGTGCACCGTCTCGGAAATTCAAAATACTGGTCTTTCCCGTCTTATTAGCCCATGAGAAGTCGTACAAGCACACTTTCGCAAAAAAATACGACGGTCATAAACTTTGCGCGAAGTCGCGCGCGAGTCGAGTTTCGATCGGTTTTTCGTGCACCGTCTCGGAAATTCAAAATACTTGTCTTTCCCGTCTTATAGCCCATGAGAAGTCGTACAGGCACGCTTTCGTAAAAACATACGACGGTCATAAACTTTGCGCGAAGTCGCGCGGGAGTCGAGTTTCGATCAGTTTTTCGTGCACCGTCTTGGAAATTCAAAATACTAGACATTCACGATGTATTAGCCCATGGTAAGTCGTATGAGCATGGTTTCACGAAAAAACGCGACGGTCATAAACTTTGCGCAGAGTCGAGATTCGATCGGTTTTTCGTGCACCGTCTCGGAAATTCAAAATACTGGTCTTTCCCGTCTTATTAGCCCATCAGAAGTCGTACAAGCACGCTTTCGCAAAAAAATACGACGGTCAAAAACTTTGCGCGAAGTCGCGCGCGAGTCGAGTTTCGATCGGTTTTTCGTGCACCATCTCGGAAATTCAAAATACTTGTCTTTCCCGTCTTATTAGCCCATGAGAAGTCGTACAGGCTCGCTTTCGCAAAAAAATACGACGGTCATAAACTTTGCGCGAAGTTGCGCGCGTGTCGAGTTTCGATCGGTTTTTCGTGACCATCTCGGAAATTCAAAATACTGGACATTCACGATGTATTAGCCCATGGTAAGTCGTATGAGCATGGTTTCACGAAAAAATGCGACGGTTATAAACTTTGCGCAGAGTCGAGATTCGATCGGTTTTTCGTGCACCGTCTCGGAAATTCAAAATACTGGTCTTTCCCGTCTTATTAGCCCATGAGAAGTCGTACAAGCACACTTTCGCAAAAAAATACGACGGTCATAAACTTTGCGCGAAGTCGCGCGCGAGTCGAGTTTCTATCGGTTTTTCGTGAACCGTCTCGGAAATTCAAAATACTTGTCTTTCCCGTCTTATTAGCCCATGAGAAGTCGTACAGGCACGCTTTCGTAAAAACATACGACGGTCATAAACTTTGCGCGAAGTCGCGCGCCTGTCGAGTTTCGATCGGTTTTTCGTGCACCGTCTCGGAAATTCAAAATACTGGCTATTCACGATGTATTAGCCCATGGTAAGTCGTATGAGCATGGTTTCACGAAAAAATGCGACGGTCATAAACTTTACACAGAGTCGAGATTCGATCGGTTTTTCGTGCACCGTCTCGGAAATTCAAAATACTGGTCTTTCCCGTCTTATGAGCCCATGAGAAGTCGTACAAGCACACTTTCGCAAAAAAATACGACGGTCATAAACTTTGCGCGAAGTCGCGCGCGAGTCGAGTTTCGATCGGTTTTTCGTGCACCGTCTCAGAAATTCAAAATACTGGTCTTTCCCGTCTTATTAGCCCATGAGAAGTCGTACAAGCACACTTTCGCAAAAAAATACGACGGTCAAAAACTTTGCGCGAAGTCGCGCGCGAGTCGAGTTTCGATCGGTTTTTCGTGCACCGTCTCGGAAATTCAAAATACTGGTCTTTCCCGTCTTATTAGCCCATGAGAAGTCGTACAGGCACGCTTTCGCAAAAAAATACGACGGTCATAAACTTTGCGCGAAGTTGCGCGCGAGTCGAGTTTCGATGGGTTTTTCGTGCACCGTCTCGGAAATTCTAAATACTGGCCATTCACGATGTATTAGCCCATGGTAAGTCGTATGAGCATGGTTTCACGAGAAAACGCGACGGTCATAAACTTTGCGCAGAGTCGAGATTCGATCGGTTTTTCGTGCACCGTCTCGGAAATTCAAAATACTGGTCTTTCCCGTCTTATTAGCCCATGAGAAGTCGTACAAGCACACTTTCGCAAAAAAGTACGACGGTCAAAAACTTTGCGCGAAGTCGCGCGCGAGTCGAGTTTCGATCGGTTTTTCGTGCACCGTTTCGGAAATTCAAAATACTTGTCTTTCCCGTCTTATTAGCCCATGAGAAGTCGTACAGGCACGCTTTCGCAAAAAAATACGACGGTCATAAACTTTGCGTGAAGTTGCGCGCGTGTCGAGTTTCGATCGGTTTTTCGTGACCATCTCGGAAATTCAAAATACTGGACATTCACGATGTATTAGCCCATGGTAAGTCGTATGAGCATGGTTTCACGAAAAAATGCGACGGTTATAAACTTTGCGCAGAGTCGAGATTCGATCGGTTTTTCGTGCACCGTCTCGGAAATTCAAAATACTGGTCTTTCCCGTCTTATTAGCCCATGAGAAGTCGTACAATCATGCTTTCGCAAAAAAATACGACGGTCAAAAACTTTGCGCGAAGTCGCGCGGGAGTCGATTTTCGATCGGTTTTTCGTGCACCGTCTCGGAAATTCAAAATATTTGTCTTTCCCATCTTATTAGCCCATGAGAAGTCGGTCAGGCACGCTTTCGCAAAAAAATACGACAGTCATAAACTTTGCGCGAAGTCGTGCGCGAGTCGAGTTTCGATCGGTTTTTCGTGACCCTCTCGGAAATTCAAAATACTGTCCATTCACGATGTATTAGCCCAAGGTAAGTCGTATGAGCATGGTTTCACGAGAAAACGCGACGGTCATAAACTTTGCGCAGAGTCGAGATTCGATCGGTTTTTCGTGCACCGTCTCGGAAATTTAAAATACTGGTCTTTCCCGTCTTATTAGCCTATGAGAAGTCGTACAAGCATGCTTTCGCAAAAAAATACGACGGTCAAAAACTTTGCGCGAAGTCGCGCGCGAGTCGAGTTTCGATCGGTTTTTCGCGGACCGTCTCGGAAATTCAAAATATTTGTCTTTCCCGTCTTATTAGCCCATGAGAAGTCGGTCAGGCACGCTTTCGCAAAAAAATACGACAGTCATAAACTTTGCGCGAAGTCGTGCGCGAGTCGAGTTTCAATCGGTTTTTCGTGACCCTCTCGGAAATTCAAAATACTGGCCATTCACGATGTATTAGCCCATGGTAACTCGTATGAGCATGGATTCACGAAAAATCGTGACGGTCATAAACGTTGCGCAGAGTCGAGATTCGATTGGTTTTTCGTGCACCGTCTCAAAAATTCAAAATACTTGTCTTTCCCGTCTTATTAGCCCATGAGAAGTCGTACAGGCACGCTTTCGCAAAAAAATACGACGGTCATAAACTTTGCGCGAAGTCGCGCGCGAGTCGAGTTTCGATCGGTTTTTCATGACCGTCTCAGAAATTCAAAATACTGGCCATTCACGATGTATTTGCCCATGGTAAGTCGTATGAGCATGATTTCACGAAAAAACGCGACGGTCATAAACTTTGCGCAGAGTCGAGATTCGATCGGTTTTTCGTGCACCATCTCGGAAATTCAAAATACTTGTCTTTCCCGTCTTATTAGCTCATGAGAAGTCGTACAAGCATGCTTTCGCAAAAAAATACGACGGTCAAAAACTTTGCGCGAAGTCGCGCGCGAGTCGAGTTTCGATCGGTTTTTCGTGCACCATCTCGGAAATTCAAAATATTTGTCTTTCCCATCTTATTAGCCCATGAGAAGTCGTACAGGCACGCTTTCGAAAAAAAATACGACGGTCATAAACTTTGCGCGAAGTTGCGCGCGAGTCTAGTTTCGATCGGTTTTTCGTGACCGTCTCGGAAATTCAAAATACTGGCCATTCACGATGTATTAGCCCATGGTAAGTCGTATGAGCATGGTTTCACGAAAAAACGCGACGGTCATAAACTTTGCGCAGAGTCGAGTTTCGATCGGTTTTTCGTGCACCATATCGGAAATTCAAAATACTGGTCTTTCCCGTCTTATTAGCCCAGGAGAAGTCGTACAAGCACACTTTCGCAAAAAAATACGACGGTCATAAACTTTGCGCGAAGTCACGCGCGAGTTGAGTTTCGATCGGTTTTTCGTACACCGTCTCGGAAATTCAAAATACTGGCCATTCACGATGTATTAGCCCATGGTAAGTCGTATGAGCATGGTTTCACGAAAAAAATACGACGGTCATAAACTTTGCGCGAAGTCGCGCGCGAGTCGAGTTTCGATCGGTTTTTCGTGCACCGTCTCAGAAATTCAAAATACTGGCCATTCACGATGTATTAGCCCATGGTAAGTCGTATGAGCATGGTTTCAGGAGAAAACGCGACGGTCATAAACTTTGCGCAGAGTCGAGATTCGATCGGTTTTTCGTGCACCGTCTCGGAAATTCAAAATACTGGTCTTTCCCGTCTTATTAGCACATGAGAAGTCGTACAGGCACGCTTTCGTAAAAAAATATGACGGTCATAAACTTTGCGCGAAGTCGCGCGCGAGTCGAGTTTCGATCGGTTTTTCGTGCACCGTCTCGGAAATTCAAAATACTGGTCATTCACGATGTATTAGCCCATGGTAAGTCGTATGAGCATGGTTTCACGAGAACATGAACAAAGCTCAAATTCTGATAGAGATTCTTCAGGACTCACGATCATGTATGGAGCAAGAATTGAATACAGAGCACCTAACAAGAAGAGAGAAAGATATTTTCACAAGATTCAATTTTTCCATTCGTCAAGAATCACTCGAATAATGATGAAGATTGTAATGTATTATATGGGGCAAAGCTTATATTTTGTGATGTATCCACAAGTGGTCCAGAACAGTCTAGCTATTGCATTTTTATTTATTAACTTCCTTGTGCTACTCTTGGAGATGAGTTCGATGAAGCGTGCCCACTTCACCTTCTTTAGGTGGGGTGCAATCTTCTCGACTACACTAAGAGACTTCAGGCTTTAGTCTATGGCTTGTGTAGATAAAGCTTCTTTTTACAAATCTTTTACAAAATACATTATCTTTACTTACCAAAAAAAAAGAGCATGGTTTCACGAGAAAACGCGACGGTCATAAACTTTGCGCAGAGTCGAGATTCGATCGGTTTTTCGTGCACCGTCTCGGAAATTCAAAATACTGGTCTTTCCCGTCTTATTAGCCCATGAGAAGTCGTACAAGCACGCTTTCGCAAAAAAATACGACGGTCAAAAACTTTGCGCGAAGTCGCGCGGGAGTCGAGTTTCGATCGGTTTTTCGTGCACCGTCTCGGAAATTCAAAATACTTGTCTTTCCCGTCTTATTAGCCCATGAGAAGTCGTACAAGCACGCTTTCGCAAAAAAATACGACGGTCATAAACTTTGCGCGAAGTCGCGCGGGATTCGAGTTTCCATCGGTTTTTCGTGACCGTCTCGGAAATTCAAAATATTTGTCTTTCCAGTCTTATTAGCCCATGAGAAGTCGGTCAGGCACGCTTTCGCAAAAAAATACGACAGTCATAAACTTTGCGCGAAATTGTTCGCGAGTCGAGTTTCGATCGGTTTTTCGTGACCCTCTCGGAAATTCAAAATACTGGCCATTCACGATGTATTAGCCCATGGTAACTCGTATGAGCATGGATTCACGAAAAATCGTGACGGTCATAAACGTTGCGCAGAGTCGAGATTCGATCGGTTTTTCGTGCACCGTCTCGAAAATTCAAAATACTTGTCTTTCCCGTCTTATTAGCCCATGAGAAGTCGTACAGGCACGCTTTCGCAAAAAAATACAACGGTCATAAACTTTGCGCGAAGTCGCGCGCGAGTCGAGTTTCGATCGGTTTTTCGTGCAACATCTCGGAAATTCAAAATATTTGTCTTTCCCGTCTTATTAGCCCATGAGAAGTCGTACAGGCATGCTTTCGCAAAAAAATACGACGGTCATAAACTTTGCGCGAAGTTGCGCGCGAGTCGAGTTTCGATCGGTTTTTAGTGACCGTCTCGGAAATTCAAAATACTGGCCATTCACGATGTATTAGCCCATGGTAAGTCGTATGAGCATGGTTTCACGAAAAAACGCGACGGTCATAAACTTTGCGCAGAGTCGAGTTTCGATCGGTTTTTCGTGCACCATATCGGAAATTCAAAATACTGGTCTTTCCCATCTTATTAGCCCAGGAGAAGTCGTACAAGCACACTTTCGCAAAAAAATACGACGGTCATAAACTTTGCGCGAAGTCACGCGCGAGTTGAGTTTCGATCCGTTTTTCGTGCACCGTCTCGGAAATTCAAAATACTGGCCATTCACGATGTATTAGCCCATTCTCCATGATATTGATAAATTACTTATGAACTTCTTTTGGAATGGCACAGATGGTAAGGCAATGCACATGGTGAATTGGGACAGCATTTGCAAACCGAAGGATGAAGAGGGGCTGAATCTTCGACAAATTAGAGATTGGAATAAAGCTTGTATGGTAAAGCAATTATGGGATATTTTACAAAACAAGTCTTCCTTATGGTCACAATGGGTTTTTGCTAGGTACCTAACTAAGGAATCAATCTCGGAAACATCTGCAAAAACATCTCATTCTTCTGCTTGGAAAGGAAATACCATTGTTTCTGGTACAGAAGTTCCTATATCAATGGGAAATGCCCTACCTTTGAGTGCGGTTTGAACTATTGATTTACGTAATTGGAAGTAACCAATTAGGTTTACGACGAAACCTAGAAATCGATCACTGATCCAATTTGAGTACCTCTACGGGATAGACCTCAACAGAAAACTGTTGAGTAACGGCAGCAAGTGATTGAGTTCAGTAGTTCCTCATAGAAAATTATTGACTCTAGAGATATGGTAATATGGAGAAGACAAAATTGCATATGGAAGGAGATCTTGAAGCGATTTGATTTTCAAAGGCTACCACGGCCAAACCTGCATCATGAATTAGAAATGCTTATGCAAAGCTTCTCAAGAAAGGGGCCTCTTACACAACTAGCAAGAATTATATTCAGATGTGCTATATGGTGGATTTGGAAGGAGAGGTGTGGCAGAATTTTTGAGTGTCACAACGTGAACAAAGCTCAAATTCTGATAGAGATTCTTCAGGACTCACGATCATGTATGGAGCAAGAATTGAATACAGAGCACCTAACAAGAAGAGAGAAAGATATTTTCACAAGATTCAATTTTTCCATTCGTCAAGAATCACTCGAATAATGATGAAGATTGTAATGTATTATATGGGGCAAAGCTTATATTTTGTGATGTATCCACAAGTAGTCCAGAACAGTCTAGCTATTGCATTTATTATTTATTAACTTCCTTATGCTACTCTTGGAGATGAGTTTGATGAAGCGTGCCCATTTCACCTTCTTTAGGTGGGGTGCAATATTCTCGACTACACTAAGAGACTTCAGGCTTTAGTCTATGGCTTGTGTAGACAAAGCTTCTTTGTACAAATCTTTTACAAAATACATTATCTTTACTTACCAAAAAAAAAAAACGATGTATTAGCCCATGGTAAGTCGTATGAGCATGGTTTCACGAAAAAACACGACGGTCATAAACTTTACGCAGAGTCGAGATTCGATCGGTTTTTCGTGCATCGTCTCGGAAATTCAAAATACTGGTCTTTCCCGTCTTATTAGCACATGAGAAGTCGTACAGGCACGCTTTCGTAAAAAAATACGTCGGTCATAAACTTTGCGCGAAGTCGCGCGCGAGTCGAGTTTTGATCGGTTTTTCGTGCACCGTCTCGGAAATTCAAAATACTGGCCATTCACGATGTATTAGCCCATGGTAAGTTGTATGAGCATGGTTTCACGAGAAAACGCGACGGTCATAAACTTTGCACAGAGTCGAGATTCGATCGGTTTTTCGTGCACCGTCTCAAAAATTCAAAATACTGGTCTTTCCCGTCTTATTAGCCCATGAGAAGTCGTACAAGCACACTTTCGCAAAAAAATACGACGGTCATAAACTTTGCGCGAAGTCACGCGCGAGTCGAGTTTCGATCGGTTTTTCGTGCACCATCTCAGAAATTCAAAATACTGGCCATTCACGATGTATTAGCCCATGGTAAGTCGTATGAGCATGGTTTCACGAAAAAACACGACGGTAATAAACTTTACGCAGAGTCGAGATTCGATCGGTTTTTCGTGCACCATCTCGGAAATTCAAAATACTGGTCTTTCCCGTCTTATTAGCCCATGAGAAGTACAGGCACGCTTTCGTAAAAAAATACGACGGTCGTAAACTTTGCGCGAAGTCGCGCGCGAGTCGAGTTTCGATCGGTTTTTCGTGCACCGTCTCGGAAATTCAAAATACTAACCATTCACGATGTATTAGCCCATGGTAAGTCGTATGAGCATGGTTTCACGAAAAAACACGACGGTCATAAACTTTGCGCAGAGTCGAGATTCGATCGGTTTTTCGTGCACCGTCTCGGAAATTCAAAATACTGGTCTTTCCCGTCTTATTAGCCCATGAGAAGTCGTACAAGCACACTTTCGCAAAAAAATACGACGGTCAAAAACTTTGCGCGAAGTCGCGCGCGAGTCGAGTTTCGATCGGTTTTTCGTTCACCGTCTCGGAAATTCAAAATACTGGTCTTTCCCATCTTATTAGCCCATGGGAAGTCGTACAAGCATGCTTTCGCATAAAAATTCGACGGTCATAATCTTTGCGCGAACTTTGCGGTGAGTCGAGTTTCGATCGGTTTTTCATACACGGTCTTGGAAATTCGAAATACTGGTCATTCACGATGTATTAGCCCATGGTAAGTCATGTGAGCATGGTTTCACGAAAAAACTAGACGGTCATAAACTTTGCCCAGAGTCGAGTTTCGATTGATTTTTCGTGCACCGTCTCGGAAATTCAAAATACTGGTCTTTCCCGTCTTATTAGCCCATGAGAAGTCGTACAGGCACGCTTTCGCAAAAAAAATACGACGGTCATAAACTTTGCGCGAAGTCCCGCGCGAGTCGAGTTTCGATCGGTTTTTCGTGCACCGTCTCGGAAATTCAAAATACTTGTCTTTCCCGTCTTATTAGCCCATGAGAAGTCGTACAGGCACGCTTTCGCAAAAAAAATACGACGGTCATAAACTTTGCGCGAAGTCCCGCGCGAGTCGAGTTTCGAATGGTTTTTCGTGCACCGTCTCGGAAATTCAAAATACTGGCTATTCACGATGTATTAGCCCATGGTAAGTCGTATGAGCATGGTTTCACGAAAAAACGCGACGGTCATAAACTTTGCGCAGAGTCGAGTTTCGATCGGTTTTTCGTGCACCGTATCAGAAATTCAAAATACAGGCAATTCACGATGTATTAGACCATGGTAAGTCGTATGAGCATGGTTTCACGAAAAAATGCGACGGTTATAAACTTTGCGCAGAGTCAAGATTCGATCGGTTTTTCGTGCACCGTCTCGGAAATTCAAAATACTGGTCTTTCCCGTCTTATGAGCCCATGAGAAGTCGTACAAGCACACTTTCGCAAAAAAATACGACGGTCATAAACTTGGCGCGAAGTCACGGGCGAGTCGAGTTTCGATCGGTTTTTCGTGCACCGTCTCGGAAATTCAAAATACTGGCCATTCATGTTGTATTAGCCCATGGTAAGTCGTATGAGCATGATTTCACGAAAAAACGCGACGGTCATAAACTTTGCGCAGAGTCGAGATTCGATCGGTTTTTCGTGCACCGTCTCGGAAATTCAAAATACTGGTCTTTCCCGTCTTGTTAGCCCATGAGAAGTAGTACAAGCACGCTTTCGCAAAAAAATACGACGGTCATAAACTTTGCGCAAAGTCGCGCGCGAGTTGAGTTTCGATCGGTTTTTCGTGCACCGTCTCGGAAATTCAAAATACTGATATTGATATTGATAAATTACTTATGAACATCTTTTGGAATGGCACAGATGGTAAGGCAATGCACATGGTGAATTGGGACAACATTTGCAAACCGAAGGATGAAGGGGGGCTGAATCTTCGACATATTAGAGATTGGAATAAAGCTTGTATGGTAAAGCAATTATGGGATATTTTACAAAACAAGTCTTCCTTATGGTCACAATGGGTTTTTGCTAGGTACCTAACCAAGGAATCAATCTGGGAAACATCTGCAAAAACATCTCATTCTGCTGCTTGGAAAGGAATTCTGAAGGCAAGGCGATGGCTACGTAACAATATTTCTTATGTGATTTCTTCTGGAACCAATATTAATATGTGGTATGATCCGTGGGTGAATGGGAAAAGTATATTTCAGATATTTGGTGATAGAGTACGACAGGATCTGGGGGCTCCCAAAGACTGGAAGGTTTCTGAATTCATTAACAATTGTACATGGTGTCTTCCCAACCCTACCTCCCCTGACATGTTATTACTTTGGCCGACTATTAGGGCTATTCCAATCAAGAACAACTCTTCAGATATGCTGATTTGGCTTCATGATAACGGTAAATTTAGTGCTACATCTGCATGGAACCAAATTAGACGACGAAACAACAAGGGGATTCAAAGTAGTTGGACATGGGATAGTCCATGCTCACAGCGACATTCCTTATGTACATGGCAGGCCCTTCTCGACAAACTTCCTACGATGGACAATATGCAGCGAAGAGGTATTTATATTGTAAATCGGTGCTCTTTGTGTATGCAAAATGAAGAAAGTGTTGACCATCTCTACTTTGCTTGTGATTATTCATCTTGGATATGGAAGGAGATCTTGAAGCGATTTGATTTTCAAAGGCTACCACGGCCAAACTTGCATCATGAATTAGAAATGCTTATGCAAAGCTTCTCAAAAAAGGGGCCTCTTACACAACTAGCAAGAATTATATTCAGATGTGCTATTTGGTGGATTTGGAAGGAGAGGTGTGGCAGAATTTTTGAGTGTCACAACATGAACAAAGCTCAAATTCTGATAGAGATTCTTCAGGACTCACGATCATGTATGGAGCAAGAATTGAATACAGAGCACCTAACAAGAAGAAAGAAAGATATTTTCACAAGATTCAATTTTTCCATTCGTCAAGAATCACCCGAATAATGATGAAGATTGTAATATATTATATGGGGCAAAGCTTATATTTTGTGATGTATCCACAAGTAGTCCAGAACAGTTTAGCTATTGCATTTTATTATTTATTAACTTCCTTGTGCTACTCTTGGAGATGAGTTCGATGAAGCGTGCACATTTCACCTTCTTTTGGTGGGGTGCAATCTTCTCGACTACACTAAGAGACTTCAGGCTTTAGTCTATGGCTTGTGTAGACAAAGCTTTTTGTACAAATCTTTTACAAAATACATTATCTTTACTTACCAAAAGAAAAAAAAATTCAAAATACTGGCCATTCACGATGTATTAGCCCTTGGTAAGTCGTATGAGCAAGGTTTCAAGAAAAAACGCGACGGTCATAAACTTTGCGCAGAGTCGATATTCGATCGGTTTTTCGTGCACCGTCTCGGAAATTCAAAATACTGGCCTTTCCCGTCTTATGAGCCCATGAGAAGTCGTATAAGCACACTTTCGCAAAAAAATACGACGGTCATAAACTTTGCCCGAAGTCGCGCGCGAGTCGAGTTTCGATCGGTTTTTCGTGCACCGTCTCGGAAATTCAAAATACTGGCCATTCACGATGTATTAGCCCATGGTAAGTCGTATGAGCTTGGTTTCACGAAAAAACGCGACGGTCATAAACTTTGCATAGAGTCAAAATTCGATCGGTTTTTCGTGCACCGTCTCGGAAATTCAAAATACTGGTCTTTCCCGTCTTATTAGCCCATGAGAAGTCGTACAGGCACGCTTTCATAAAAAAATACGACGGTCATAAACTTTCCGCGAAGTCGCGCGCGACTCGAGTTTCGATCGGTTTTTCGTGCACCGTCTCGGAAATTCAAAATACTGGTCTTTCCCATCTTATTAGCCCATGGGAAGTCGTACAAGCATGCTTTCGCATAAAAATTCGACGGTCATAATCTTTGCGCGAACTTTGCGGTGAGTCGAGTTTCGATCGGTTTTTCATGCACGGTCTTGGAAATTCAAAATATTGGCCATTCACGATATATTAACCCATGGTAAGTCATGTGAGCATGGTTTCACGAAAAAACTAGACGGTCATAAACTTTGCACAGAGTCGATTTTCGATCGGTTTTTCGTGCACCGTCTCGGAAATTCAAAATACTGGTCTTTCCCGTCTTATTAGCCCATGAGAAGTCGTACATGCACGCTTTCGTAAAAAAATACGACGGTCATAAACTTTGCGCAAAGTCGCGCACGAGTCGAGTTTCGATTGGTTTTTCGTGCACCGTCTCGGAAATTTAAAATACTGGCTATTCACGATGTATTAGCCCATGGTAAGTCGTATGAGCATGGTTTCACGAAAAAACGCGACGGTCATAAACTTTACGCAGAGTCAAGATTCGATCGGTTTTTCGGGCACCGTCTCGGAAATTCAAAATACTGGTCTTTCCCGTCTTATTAGCCCATGAGAAGTCGTACAGGCACGCTTTCACAAAAAAATACGACGGTCATAAACTTTGCGCGAAGTCGCGCGCGAATCGAGTTTCGATCGGTTTTTCGTGCACCGTCTCGGAAATTCAAAATACTGGCCATTCACGATGAATTAGCCCATGGTAAGTCGTATGAGCATGGTTTCACGAGAAAATGCGACGGTCATAAACTTTGCGCAGAGTCGAGATTCGATCGGTTGTTCGTGCACCGTCTCGGAAATTCAAAATACTGGTCTTTCCCGTCTTATTAGCCCATGAGAAGTCGTACAAGCATGCTTTCGCAAAAAAATACGACGGTCAAAAACTTTGCGCGAAGTCGCGCGCGAGTCGAGTTTCGATCGGTTTTTCGTGCACCATCTCGGAAATTCAAAATATTTGTCTTTCCCGTCTTATTAGCCCATGAGAAGTCGTACAGGCACGCTTCCGATGAGGAACTACCGAATGAAGTTTCTTACCGTGATCTTGATGGGAGCACTCGAAAGGTGAAAGTCTCATATTCTTGGAAGCCACAACGATGCAAGGTTTGTCTATCTTTTGGACATGTAAATGGTGCTTGCCAACAGCCTTCACAAAAAATCACACAGGTCTACCGACCACGCCAAGAGCCACAGAATGGGGTCATTACCACTAAACCAAGCACTGATACTCCAGTGTCAACAGAGATGATGGCGGAGAAGATGAATGAGCACTCTGACTCGTTGGGGCAGCGACACGAACAGGAGAAAGACAAGTCAGGACTTTCATCTTTTCCTATTATATCAGAGACTTTCACTGCAGGAGCTTCCCATGGTTCTCACTCCCCAATAACAACCTCGCCGTCACGAATCATTCCTTCAGATAATCAGGAAATTTCATTTCAACAACCTGTTGGGAACAAAGACATTGCAACTCATCAAACTCATCGCTCTTCGACACATCCCACTATTCAGGACTCCTTGCCTCAAGGTACGCAAAAGTTTAAACATTTGCAAGCTGTGGATGAGGTGGATAAATATAGGAATAAAGGATTAAAGGGTAAAGATATTATGCGGGAGGACCATGTAAAATCAAAGGATAAGAAAAAGGATGGTAGTGTCCTCCCAAAATCGCATGCTCTTCCTTCTATCTAGTATTGATGAAAATAATCTGTTGGAATGTTCGTGGACTTAATAAGACTGAGAAATGTCGGGAGCTCAATAGAATAATCAGATCTGCTGCATGTGATATTGTGATTCTTGTGGAAACAAAAATTAAAACCCATCGTGTTCGAGTTCAGAAGAATTTAATATGGCCTGAGGCAGAACTTTTTACTAATGATTCTCAGGATACTTATGGTCGAGTTTGGGTCTTATGGCATCCTAACCTTGTTACTGCTTGGTTTATTTCTGCTACTAAACAGACTGGATGTCAATTCAATATTATCGGTATCTATGCATCTAACAGTATGCCTGACAGGAATGCTCTATGAGTGATCTGGTTAGCATTGCAAATAGTTATCCTACAGTACCTTGGGTTGTTCTCGGTGACTTTAATACTGTCAGATACACAAATGAGAAAGTGGGGGGTAGAGTGCTTTCAGAATGTCAGCTTCAACATTTTAATGATTGTATAGATACTGCTGCATTGACTGACATGAAATCTGTAGGTGATTGGTTCTCATGGAACAATCAAAGTACTGCTGATAGAAAAATTATGGCTCGACTTGACAGATGTTTGATAAATCAGGAATGGTTAGCAGTTTTCCCAGATTCACTTCTTGAGTACGGTGCTAAGTTATTTTCGGATCACTCTATTATGCATATACATGCAGATAAAGCACTACCCAGAGTCAAGAAACCTTTTAGATTTTTTAATATGTGGAGTTCTCACCCTAAGTTCCTCGAAGTTATTAAGTCAGCTTGGGACATTAATGTATTTGGTTCTCCTCCTTACATCCTATGTCAAAAGTTAAAAGCATGCAAAGCAGCACTTAAGAAGTGGAATTCAACTACATTCGGAAATATCACCAACAGGGTTCAGTTATGCAAGAAAGAACTTATGACTGTGCAAAGCGAGCTAAATCTTCAACATCTGGATGCGAATCTTATATACAAAGAGGCTGCTGCTAGAAATAACTTTATGCAAGCGTTGAAGCAGGAGGAATGCTTTTTGAAACAGAAGTCACGACAGCATTGGCTTACTCTAGGGGATTCTAATACGAAGTTTTTCTATGCTGCTATTGCTACCAGAAGGGCTACTAATCGTATAAAAAAATGCAAAGGTATAGACGGTAATCTCATTGAGGATCTGGATGAGGTTAAAAATTACACCGAGCAATTTTTTTATTCCTTACTCAATCAGGAGCAGCAACCTAATAGTATTCATGTTGGGCCTACAAGACGACTTGATTCTGAAGCCCTCTCTCATCTTAATGCCCCAATAACGGATGATGAAATTGTGAAAGTTGTTTTTAAGTCCCCGAAGCACAAAAGCCCTGGTCCAGATGGATTTCCAGCTGAGTTTTATCAAATTGCATGGTCTATTGTAGGCAACGATGTCATAAAAGCTTGTCGACATTTTTTCTCCTCAGGTCATATTCTTAAAGAAATGAATTGCACTTTTATTTCTTTAGTGCCTAAAAATGATGGAGCCGATTCATTGGAGAACTACCGTCCTATTTCACTGTGCAACTTTATTTATAAGGTTATCTCGAAGTTACTGACAGATAGACTACAAAAGGTCATGAATAAGGTCATTAGTCCTAATCAGGCTGCTTTTATTAAAGGGAGGAGTATCCATCATAATGTCCTGCTTGCTAATGATTTGGTTAAGGATCTACACTCAAAAATAAGAGGAAAAAAGATGTGGCAGAATTATATTCAGATGTGCTATTTGGTGGATTTGGAAGGAGAGGTGTGGCAGAATTTTTGAGTGTCACAACATGACCAAAGCTCAAATTCTGATAGAGATTCTTCAGGACTCACGATCATGCATGGAGCAAGAATTGAATATAGAGCACCTAACAAGAAGAGAGAAAGAGATTTTCACAAGATTCAATTTTTTCATTAGTCAATAATCACTCGAATAATGATGAAGATTGTAATGTATTATGGGGCAAAGCTTATATTTTGTGATGTATCCACAAGTACTCCAGAACAGTCTAGCTATTGCATTTTTTATTAACTTCCTTGTGCTACTCTTTGGAAATGAGTTTGATGAAGTGTGCCCATTTCACCTTCTTTAGGTGGGGTACAATCTTCTCGACTACACTAAGAGACTTCAGGCTTTAGTCTATGGCTTGTGTAGACAAAGCTTCTTTGTACAAATCTTTTACAAAATACATTATCTGTACTTACCAAAAAAAAGAGTACGACAGGATCTGGGGGCTCCCAAAGACTGGAAGGTTTCTAAATTCATTAACAATGGTACATGGTGTCTTCCTAACCCTACCTCCCCAGACATGTTATTACTTTGGCCGACTATTAGGGCTATTCCAATCAAGAACAACTCTTCAGATATGCTTATTTGGCTTCATGATAATGGTAAATTTAGTGCTACATCTGCATGGAACCAAATTAGACGACGAAACAACAAGTGGATCCCAAGTAGTTGGACATGGGATAGTCCATGCTCACAGCGACATTCCTTATGTACATGGCAGGCCCTTCTCGGCAAACTTCCTACGATGGATAATATGCAGCGAAGAGGTATTTATATTGTAAATCGGTGCTCTTTGTGTATGCAAAAGGAAGAAAGCGTTGACCATCTATACTTTGCTTGTGATTATTCATCTTGGATATGGGAAGAGATCTTGAAGCGATTTGATCTTCAAAGGCTACCACGGCCAAACTTGCATCATGAACTAGAAAGGCTAATGCAAGGCTTCTCAAGAAAGGGTCCTCTTACACAACTAGCAAGAATTATATTCAGATGTGCTATTTGGTGGATTTGGAAGGAGAGGTGTGGCAGAATTTTTGAGTGTCACAACATGAACAAAGCTCAAATTCTGATAGAGATTCTTCAGGACTCACGATCATGCATGGAGAAAGAATTGAATATAGAGAACCTAACAAGAAGAGAGAAAGAGATTTTCACAAGATTCAATTTTTTCATTAGTCAATAATCACTCGAATAATGATGAAGATTGTAACGTATTATGGGGCAAAGCTTATATTTTGTGATGTATCCACAAGTACTCCAGAACAGTCTAACTATTGCATTTTTTATTAACTTCCTTGTGCTACTCTTGGAAATGAGTTTGATGAAGTGTGCCTATTTCACCTTCTTTAGGTGGGGTACAATCTTCTCGACTACACTAAGAGACTTCAGGCTTTAGTCTATGGCTTGTGTAGATAAAGCTTCTTTGTACAAATCTTTTACAAAATACATTATCTTTACTTACCAAAAAAAAAAACGCGACTGTCATAAACTTTGCGCAGAGTCGAGATTCGATCGGTTTTTCGTGCACCGTCTCGAAAATTCAAAATACTGGTCTTTCCCGTCTTTTTATCCCATAAGAAGTCGTACAAGCACGCTTTCGCAAAAAAATACGACGGTCTTAAACTTTGCACGAAGTCGCGCGCGAGTCGAGTTTCGATCGGTTTTTCGTGCACCGTCTCGGAAATTCAAAATACTTGTCTTTCCCGTCTTATTAGCCCATGAGAAGTCGGTCAGGCACGCTTTCGCAAAAAAATACGACGGTCATAAACTTTGCGCGAAGTCGCGAGCGAGTCGAGTTTCGATCGGTTTTTCGTGACCGTCTCGGAAATTCAAAATACTGGCCATTCACGATGTATTAGCCCATGGTAACTCGTATGAGCATGGTTTCACGAAAAATCATGACGGTCATAAACGTTGCGCAGAGTTGAGATTCGATCGGTTTTTCGTGCACCGTCTCGGAAATTCAAAATACTTGTCTTTCCCGTCTTATTAGCCCATGAGAAGTCGTACAGGCACGCTTTCGCAAAAAAATACGACGGTCATAATCTTTGCGCGAAGTCGCGCGCGAGTCGAGTTTCGATCGGTTTTTCGTGACCGTCTCGGAAATTCAAAATACTGACCATTCACGATGTATTAGCCCATGGTAAGTCGTATGAGCATGGTTTCACGAAAAAACACGACGGTCATAAACTTTACGCAGAGTCGAGATTCGATCGGTTTTTCGTGCACCGTCTCGGAAATTCAAAATACTGGTCTTTCCCGTCTTATTAGCCCATGAGAAGTCGTACAGGCACGCTTTCGTAAAAAAATACGACGGTCATAAACTTTGCGCGAAGTCGCGCGCGAGTCGAGTTTCGATCGGTTTTTCGTGCACCGTCTCGGAAATTAAAAATACTGGCCATTCACGATGTATTAGCCCATGGTAAGTCGTGTGAGCATGGTTTCACGAGAAAACGCGACGGTCATAAACTTTGCGCAGAGTCAAGATTCGATCGGTTTTTCGTGCACCGTCTCGAAAATTCAAAATACTGGTCTTTCCCGTCTTTTTATCCCATGAGAAGTCGTACAAGCACGCTTTCGCAAAAAAATACGACGGTCATAAACTTTGCGCGAAGTCGCGCGCGAGTCGAGTTTCGATCGGTTTTTCGTGCACCGTCTCGGAAATTCAAAATACTTGTCTTTCCCGTCTTATTAGCCCATGAGAAGTCGGTCAGGCACGCTTTCGCAAAAAAAAATGACGGTCATAAACTTTGCGCGAGGTCGCGCGCGAGTCGAGTGTCGATCGGTTTTTCATGACCGTCTCGGAAATTCAAAATACTGGCCATTCACGATGTATTAGCCCATGGTAACTCGTATGAGCATGGTTTCACGAAAAATCGTGACGGTCATAAACTTTGCGCAGATTTGAGATTCGATCGGTTTTTCGTGGACCGTCTCGGAAATTCAAAATACTTGTCTTTCCCGTCTTATTAGCCCATGAGAAGTCGTACAGGCACGCTTTCACAAAAAAATACGACGGTCATAATCTTTGCGCGAAGTCGCGCGCGAGTCGAGTTTCGATCGGTTTTTCGTGACCGTCTCGGAAATTCAAAATACTGGCCATTCACGATGTATTAGCCCATGGTAAGTCGTATGAGCATGGTTTCACGAGAAAACGCGACGGTCATAAACTTTGCGCAGAGTCGAGATTCGATCGGTTTTTCGTGCACCGTCTCGGAAATTCAAAATACTGGTCTTTCCCGTCTTTGTATCCCATGAGAAGTCGTACTAGGGAGCTTTCACAAAAAAATACGACGGTCATAAACTTTGCGCGAAGTCGCGCGCGAGTCGAGTTTCGATCGGTTTTTCGTGCACCGTCTCGGAAATTCAAAATACTTGTCTTTCCCGTCTTATTAGCCCATGAGAAGTCGGTCAGGCACGCTTTCGCAAAAAAATACGACGGTCATAAACTTTGCGCGAAGTCGCGCGCGAGTCGAGTTTCGATCGGTTTTTCGTGACCGTCTCGGAAATTCAAAATACTGGCCATTCACGATGTATTAGCCCATGGTAACTCGTATGAGCATGGTTTCACGAAAAATCGTGACGGTCATAAATGTTGCGCAGAGTTGAGATTCGATCGGTTTTTCGTGCACCGTCTCGGAAATTCAAAATACTGGTCTTTCCCGTCTTGTTAGCCCATGAGAAGTAGTACAAGCACGCTTATGGGCTTCCCTCAGCACTGGGTTAAATGGATTCAATGTTGCTTGGAAACTCCAAAATTTTCAATTCTCTTTAATGGTTCACCTATTGGCTTCTTTGGGAGTAAGAATGGCATTCGGCAAGGCGATCCACTATCTCTTTATCTTTTTACCATTGCAATGGAAGGGCTCAGTTGTATGTTAGAAGAGGTTGTTTCCAATGGCAAAATTAAGGTACCACATTATGGTTCTGTTTATATCTCTCACATAACATTTGCCGACGACCTTATTATCTTCCTTCGAGATGATCCAGTTTCTGTGAGTAATCTGGCAGATATTCTTAATGAATTTGGTAAAGTTTCTGGTCTTAAGCTAAACCATGCAAAGAGCAAAGTATATGTGGGTGCTTGCATTGACAATAAGGATCATATTGCTCAAACATTGGGAGTTGCTGAAGGAAATTTACCGGTTCCTTACTTGGGTCTCCCACTTATATCCACTGGAATCAACAAAGCCTCCTGTCAGCCTATTATACAAAAAATTAAGAACAGAATTTCCTCTTGGAAAAATAGGCTTCTTTCTAAAGCTGGACGACTTGAACTTATTCGATCCGTGTTGATCTCTTATTCTATTTATTGGTCTCATGCATTCCTTCTACCTGCCGGGCTTCTCCATGATATTGATAAATTACTTATGAACTTCTTTTGGAATGGCACAGATGGTAAGGCAATGCATATGGTGAATTGGGACAGCATTTGCAAACCGAAGGATGAAGGGGGGCTGAATCTTCGACATATTAGAGATTGGAATAAAGCTTGTATGGTAAAGCAATTATGGGATATTTTACAAAACAAGTCTTCCTTATGGTCACAATGGGTTTTTGCTAGGTACCTAACTAAGGAATCAATCTGGGAAACATCTGCAAAAACATCTCATTCTTCTGCTTGGAAAGGAATTCTGAAGGCAAGGCGATGGCTACGTAACAATATTTCTTATGTGATTTCTTCTGGAACCAATATTAATATGTGGTATGATCCTTGGGTGAATGGGAAAAGTATATTTCAGATATTTGGTGATAGAGTACGACAGGATCTGGGGGCTCCCAAAGACTGGAAGGTTTCTGAATTCATTAACAATGGTACTTGACCCTACCTCCACTGACATGTTATTACTTTGGCCGACTATTAGGGCTATTCCAATCATGAACAACTCTTCAGATATGCTTATTTGGCTTCATGATAACGGTAAATTTAGTGCTACATCTGCATGGAACCAAATTAGACGACGAAACAACAAGTGGATCCAAAGTAGTTGGACATGGGATAGTCCATGCTCACAGCGACATTCCTTATGTACATGGCAGGCCCTTCTCGGCAAACTTCCTACGATGGACAATATGCAGCGAAGAGGTATTTATATTGTAAATCGGTGCCTTTGTGTATGCAAAATGAAGAAAGTGTTGACCATCTCTACTTTGCTTGTGATTATTCATCTTGGATATGGAAGGAGATCTTGAAGCGATTTGATTTTCAAAGGCTACCACGGCCAAACCTGCATCATGAATTAGAAATGCTTATGCAAAGCTTCTCAAGAAAGGGGCCTCTTACACAACTAGCAAGAATTATATTCAGATGTGCTATATGGTGGATTTGGAAGGAGAGGTGTGGCAGAATTTTTGAGTGTCACAACATGAACAAAGCTCAAATTCTGATAGAGATTCTTCAGGACTCACGATCATGTATGGAGCAAGAATTGAATACAGAGCACCTAACAAGAAGAGAGAAAGATATTTTCACAAGATTCAATTTTTCCATTCGTCAAGAATCACTCGAATAATGATGAAGATTGTAATGTATTATATGGGGCAAAGCTTATATTTTGTGATGTATCCACAAGTAGTCCAAAACAGTCTAGCTATTGCATTTTATTATTTATTAACTTCCTTATGCTACTCTTGGAGATGAGTTTGATGAAGCGTGCCCATTTCACCTTCTTTAGGTGGGGTGCAATCTTCTCGACTACACTAAGAGACTTCAGGCTTTAGTCTATGGCTTGTGTAGACAAAGCTTCTTTGTACAAATCTTTTACAAAATACATTATCTTTACTTACCAAAAAAAAAAAAGTACAAGCACGCTTTCGCAAAAAAATACGACGGTCATAAACTTTGCGCGAAGTCGCGCGCGAGTCGAGTTTCGATCGGTTTTTCGTGCACCGTCTCAGAAATTCAAAATACTGGCCATTCACGATGTATTAGCCCATGGTAAGTCATATGAGCAAGGTTTCACGAAAAAATGCGACGGTCATAAACTTTGCGCAGAGTCGAGATTCGATCGGTTTTTCGTGCACCGTCTCGGAAATTCAAAATACTGGTCTTTCCCGTCTTATGAGCCCATGAGAAGTCGTACAAGGGAGCTTTCGCAAAAAAATACGACGGTCATAAACTTTGCGCGAAGTCGCGCGCGAGTCGAGTTTCGATCGGTTTTTCGTGCACCATCTCAGAAATTCAAAATATTTGTCTTTCCCGTCTTATTAGCCCATGAGAAGTCGTACAGGCACGCTTTCGCAAAAAAATACGACGGTCATAAACTTTGCGCGAAGTTGCGCGCGAGTCGAGTTTCGATCGGATTTTCGTGCACCGTCTCGGAAATTCAAAATACTTGTCTTTCCCGTCTTATTAGCCCATGAGAAGTCGGTCAGGCACGCTTTCGCAAAAAAATACGACGGTCATAAACTTTGCGCGAAGTCGCGCGCGAGACGAGTTTCGATCGGTTTTTCGTGACCGTCTCGGAAATTCAAAATACTGGCCATTCACGATGTATTAGCCCATGGTAACTCGTATGAGCATGGTTTCACGAAAAATCGTGACGGTCATAAACGTTGCGCAGAGTTGAGATTCGATCGGTTTTTCGTGCACCGTCTCGGAAATTCAAAATACTTGTCTTTCCCGTCTTATTAGCCCATGAGAAGTCGTACAGGCACGCATTCGCAAAAAAATACGACGGTCATAAACTTTGCGCGAAGTCACGCGCGAGTCGAGTTTCGATCGGTTTTTCGTGACCGTCTCGGAAATTCAAAATACTGGCCATTCACGATGTATTAGCCCATGGTAAGTCGTATGAGCATGGTTTCACGAGAAAATGCGACGGTCACAAACTTTGCGCAGAGTCGAGATTCGATCGGTTTTTCGTGCACCGTCTCGAAAATTCAAAATACTGGTCTTTCCCGTCTTATTAGCCCATGATAAGTCGTACAGGCACGCTTTCGTAAAAAAATACGACGGTCATAAACTTTGCGCGAAGTCACGCGCGAGTCGAGTTTCGATCGGTTTTCCGTGCACCGTCTCGGAAATTCAAAATACTGGCCATTCACGATGTATTAGCCCATGGTAAGTCGTATGAGCATGGTTTCACGAAAAATCGCGACGGTCATAAACTTTGCGCAGAGTCGAGATTCGATCGGTTTTTCGTGCACCGTCTCGAAAATTCAAAATACTGGTCTTTCCCATCTTTTTATCCCATGAGAAGTCGTACAAGCACGCTTTCGCAAAAAAATACGACGGTCATAAAATTTGCGCGAAGTCGCGCGCGAGTCGATTTTCGATCGGTTTTTCGTGCACCGTCTCGGAAATTCAAAATACTTGTCTTTCCCGTCTTATTAGCCCATGAGAAGTCCGTCAGGCACGCTTTGGCAAAAAAATACGACTGTCATAAACTTTGCGCGAAGTCGCGCGCGAGTCGAGTTTCGATCGACTTTTCGTGACCGTCTCGGAAATTCAAAATACTGGCCATTCACGATGTATTAGCCGATGGTAACTCGTATGAGCATGGTTTCACGAAAAATCGTGACGGTCATAAACGTTGCGCAGAGTTGAGATTCGATCCGTTTTTCGTGCACCGTCTCGGAAATTCAAAATATTTGTCTTTCCCGTCTTATTAGCCCATGAGAAGTCGTACAGGCACGCTTTCGCAAAAAAATACGATGGTCATAAACTTTGCGCGAAGTTGCGCGCGAGTCGAGTTTCGATCGGTTTTTCGTGCACCGTCTCGGAAATTCAAAATACTTGTCTTTCCCGTCTTATTAGCCCATGAGAAGTCGGTCAGGCACGCTTTCGCAAAAAAATACGACGGTGATAAACTTTGCGCGAAGTCGCGCGCGAGTCGAGTTTCGATCGATTTTTCGTGATCGTCTCGGAAATTCAAAATACTGGCCATTCACGATGTATTAGCCCATGGTAACTCGTATGAGCATGGTTTCACGAAAAATCGTGACGGTCATAAACGTTGCGCAGAGTTGAGATTCGATCGGTTTTTCGTGCACCGTCTCGGAAATTCAAAATACTTGTCTTTCCCGTCTTATTAGCCCATGAGAAGTCGTACAGGCACGCATTCGCAAAAAAATACGACGGTCATAAACTTTGCGCGAAGTCACGCACGAGTCGAGTTTCGATCGGTTTTTCGTGACCGTCTCGGAAATTCAAAATACTGGCCATTCACGATGTATTAGCCCATGGTAAGTCGTATGAGCATGGTTTCACGAGAAAACGCGACGGTCACAAACTTTGCGCAGAGTCGAGATTCGATCGGTTTTTCGTGCACCGTCTCGAAAATTCAAAATACTGGTCTTTCCCGTCTTATTAGCCCATGAGAAGTCGTACAGGCACGCTTTCGTAAAAAAATACGACGGTCATAAACTTTGTGCGAAGTCACGCGCGAGTCGAGTTTCGATCGGTTTTCCGTGCACCGTCTCGGAAATTCAAAATACTGGCCATTCACGATGTACTAGCCCATGGTAAGTCGTATGAGCATGGTTTCACGAGAAAACGCGACGGTCATAAACTTTGCGCAGAGTCGAGATTCGATCGATTTTTCGTGCACCATCTCGAAAATTCAAAATACTGGTCTTTCCCATCTTTTTATCCCATGAGAAGTCGTACAAGCACGCTTTCGCAAAAAAATACGACGGTCATAAAATTTGCGCGAAGTCGCGCGCGAGTCGAGTTTCGATCGGTTTTTCGTGCACCGTCTCGGAAATTCAAAATACTTGTCTTTCCCGTCTTATTAGCCCATGAGAAGTCCGTCAGGCACGCTTTGTCAAAAAAATACGACGGTCATAAACTTTGCGCGAAGTCGCGCGCGAGTCGATTGTCGATCGGTTTTTCGTGACCGTCTCGGAAATTCAAAATACTGGCCATTCACGATGTATTAGCCGATGGTAACTCGTATGAGCATGGTTTCACGAAAAATCGTGACGGTCATAAACGTTGCGCAGAGTTGAGATTCGATCCATTTTTCGTGCACCGTCTCGGAAATTCAAAATCCTTGTCTTTCCCGTCTTATTAGCCCATGAGAAGTCGTACAGGCACGCTTTCACAAAAAAATACGACGGTCATAAACTTTGCGCGAAGTCGCGCGCGAGTCGAGTTTCGATCGGTTTTTCGTGACCGTCTCGGAAATTCAAAATACTGGCCATTCACGATGTATTAGCCCTTGGTAAGTCGTATGAGCATGATTTCACGAAAAAACGCGACGGTCATAAACTTTGCGCAGAGTCGAGATTCGATCGGTTTTTCGTGCACCGTCTCGGAAATTCAAAATACTGGACTTTCCCGTCTTGTTAGCCCATGAGAAGTAGTACAAGCACGCTTTCGCAAAAAAATACGACGGTCATAAACTTTGCGCGAAGTCGCGCGCGAGTCGAGTTTCGATCGGTTTTTCGTGCACCGTCTCGGAAATTCAAAATACTGGCCATTCACGATGTATTAGCCCATGGTAACTCGTATGAGCATGGTTTCACGAAAAATCGTGACGGTCATAAACTTTGCGCAGATTTGAGATTCGATCGGTTTTTCGTGGACCGTCTCGGAAATTCAAAATACTTGTCTTTCCCGTCTTATTAGCCCATGAGAAGTCGTACAGGCACGCTTTCACAAAAAAAATACGACGGTCATAAACTTTGCGCGAAGTCGCGCGCGAGTCGAGTTTCGATCGGTTTTTCGTGACCGTCTCGGAAATTCAAAATACTGGCCATTCACGATGTATTAGCCCATGGTAAGTCGTATGAGCATGGTTTCACGAGAAAACGCGACGGTCATAAACTTTGCGCAGAGTCGAGATTCGATCGGTTTTTCGTGCACCGTATCGAAAATTCAAAATACTGGTCTTTCCCGTCTTTGTATCCCATGAGAAGTCGTACAAGCACGCTTTCGCAAAAAAATACGACGGTCATAAACTTTGCGCGAAGTCGCGCGCGAGTCGAGTTTCGATCGGTTTTTCGTGCACCGTCTCGGAAATTCAACATACTTGTCTTTCCCGTCTTATTAGCCCATGAGAATTCGGTCAGGCTCGCTTTCGCAAAAAAATACGACGGTCATAAACTTTGCGCGAAGTCGCGCGCGAGTCGAGTTTCGATCGGTTTTTCGTGACCGTCTCGGAAATTCAAAATACTGGCCATTCACGATGTATTAGCCCATGGTAACTCGTATGAGCATGGTTTCACGAAAAATCGTGACGGTCATAAACGTTGCGCAGAGTTGAGATTCGATCGGTTTTTCGAGCACCGTCTCGGAAATTCAAAATACTGGTCTTTCCCGTCTTGTTAGCCCATGAGAAGTAGTACAAGCACGCTTTCACAAAAAAATACGACGGTCATAAACTTTGCGCTAAGTCGCGCGCGAGTCGAGTTTCGATCGGTTTTTCCTGCACCGTCTCAGAAATTCAAAATACTGGCCATTCACGATGTATTTGCCCATGGTAAGTCGTATGAGCAAGGTTTCACGAAAAAACGCGACGGTCATAAACTTTGCGCAGAGTCGAGATTCGATCGGTTTTTCATGCACCGTCTCGGAAATTCAAAATACTGGTCTTTCCCGTCTTATGAGCCCATGAGAAGTCGTACAAGGGAGCTTTAGCAAAAAAATACGACGGTCATAAACTTTGCGCGAAGTCGCGCGCGAGTCGAGTTTCGATCGGTTTTTCGTGCACCATCTCGAAAATTCAAAATATTTGTCTTTCCCGTCTTATTAGCCCATGAGAAGTCGTACAGGCACGCTTTCGCAAAAAAATACGACGGTCATAAACTTTGCGCGAAGTTGCGCGCGA
Source organism: Ensete ventricosum (assembly GCA_029747655.1). Taxonomy (NCBI): domain Eukaryota; kingdom Viridiplantae; phylum Streptophyta; class Magnoliopsida; order Zingiberales; family Musaceae; genus Ensete; species Ensete ventricosum. The sequence goes on along the minus strand of JAQQAF010000004.1, from coordinate 25,150,415 downwards.
GTCGAGTTTCGATCGGTTTTTCGTGCACCGTCTCGGAAATTCAAAATACTTGTCTTTCCCGTCTTATTAGCCCATGAGAAGTCGGTCAGGCACGCTTTCGCAAAAAAATACGACGGTCATAAACTTTGCGCGAAGTCGCGCGCGAGTCGAGTTTCGATCGGTTTTTCGTGACCGTCTCGGAAATTCAAAATACTGGCCATTCACGATGTATTAGCCCATGGTAACTCGTATGAGCATGGTTTCACGAAAAATCGTGACGGTCATAAACGTTGCGCAGAGTTGAGATTCGATCGGTTTTTCGTGCACCGTCTCGGAAATTCAAAATACTTGTCTTTCCCGTCTTATTAGCCCATGAGAAGTCGTACAGGCACGCATTCGCAAAAAAATACGACGGTCATAAACTTTGCACGAAGTCACGCGCGAGTCGAGTTTCGATCGATTTTTCGTGACCGTCTCGGAAATTCAAAATACTGGCCATTCACGATGTATTAGCCCATGGTAAGTCGTATGAGCATGGTTTCACGAGAAAACGCGACGGTCACAAACTTTGCGCAGAGTCGAGATTCGATCGGTTTTTCGTGCACCGTCTCGAAAATTCAAAATACTGGTCTTTCCCGTCTTATTAGCCCATGAGAAGTCGTACAGGCACGCTTTCGTAAAAAAATACGACGGTCATAAACTTTGCGCGAAGTCACGCGCGAGTCGAGTTTCGATCGGTTTTCCGTGCACCGTCTCGGAAATTCAAAATACTGGCCATTCACGATGTATTAGCCCATGGTAAGTCGTATGAGCATGGTTTCACGAGAAAACGCGACGGTCATAAACTTTGCGCAGAGTCGAGATTCGATCGATTTTTCGTGCACCGTCTCGAAAATTCAAAATACTGGTCTTTCCCATCTTTTTATCCCATGAGAAGTCGTACAAGCACGCTTTCGCAAAAAAATACGACGGTCATAAAATTTGCGCGAAGTCGCGCGCGAGTCGAGTTTCGATCGGTTTTTCGGTGCACCGTCTCGGAAATTCAAAATACTTGTCTTTCCCGTCTTATTAGCCCATGAGAAGTCCGTCAGGCACGCTTTGGCAAAAAAATACGACGGTCATAAACTTTGCGCGAAGTCGCGCGCGAGTCGAGTTTCGATCGGTTTTTCGTGACCGTCTCGGAAATTCAAAATACTGGCCATTCACGATGTATTAGCCGATGGTAACTCGTATGAGCATGGTTTCACGAAAAATCGTGACGGTCATAAACGTTGCGCAGAGTTGAGATTCGATCCATTTTTCGTGCACCGTCTCGGAAATTCAAAATATTTGTCTTTCCCGTCTTATTAGCCCATGAGAAGTCGTACAGGCACGCTTTCGCAAAAAAATACGACGGTCATAAAATTTGCGCGAAGTCACGCGCGAGTCGAGTTTCGATCGGTTTTTCGTGCACCGTCTCGGAAATTCAAAATACTTGTCTTTCCCGTCTTATTAGCCCATGAGAAGTCCGTCAGGCACGCTTTGGCAAAAAAATACGACGGTCATAAACTTTGCGCGAAGTCGCGCGCGAGTCGAGTTTCGATCGGTTTTTCGTGACCGTCTCGGAAATTCAAAATACTGGCCATTCATGATGTATTAGCCGATGGTAACTCGTATGAGCATGGTTTCACGAAAAATCGTGACGGTCATAAACGTTGCGCAGAGTTGAGATTCGATCCGTTTTTCGTGCACCGTCTCGGAAATTCAAAATACTTGTCTTTCCCGTCTTATTAGCCGATGAGAAGTCGTACAGGCACGCTTTCACAAAAAAATACGACGGTCATAAACTTTGCGCGAAGTCGCGCGCGAGTCGAGTTTCGATCGGTTTTTCGTGACCGTCTCGGAAATTCAAAATACTGGCCATTCACGATGTATTAGCCCTTGGTAAGTCGTATGAGCATGATTTCACGAAAAAACGCGACGGTCATAAACTTTGCGCAGAGTCGAGATTCGATCGGTTTTTCGTGCACCGTCTCGGAAATTCAAAATACTGGACTTTCCCGTCTTGTTAGCATGAGAAGTAGTACAAGCACGCTTTCGCAAAAAAATACGACGGTCATACACTTTGCGCGAAGTCGCGCGCGAGTCGAGTTTCGATCGGTTTTTCGTGCACCGTCTCGGAAATTCAAAATACTGGCCATTCACGATGTATTAGCCCATGGTATGTCGTATAAGCAAGGTTTCACGGAAAAACGCGACGGTCATAAACTTTGCGCAGAGTCGAGATTCGATCGGTTTTTCGTGCACCGTCTCGGAAATTCAAAATACTGGTCTTTCCCGTCTTATGAGCCCATGAGATGTCGTACAAGCACACTTTCGCAAAAAAATACGACGGTCATAAACTTTGCGCGAAGTCGCGCGCGAGTCGAGTTTCGATCGGTTTTTCGTGACCGTCTCGGAAATTCAAAATACTGGCCATTCACGATGTATTAGCCCTTGGTAAGTCGTATGAGCATGATTTCACGAAAAAACGCGACGGTCATAAACTTTGCGCAGAGTCGAGATTCGATCGGTTTTTCGTGCACCGTCTCGGAAATTCAAAATACTGGACTTTCCCGTCTTGTTAGCCCATGAGAAGTTGTACAAGCACGCTTTCGCAAAAAAATACGACGGTCATAAACTTTGCGCGAAGTCGCGCGCGAGTCGAGTTTCGATCGGTTTTTCGTGACCGTCTCGGAAATTCAAAATACTGGCCATTCACGATGTATTAGCCCTTGGTAAGTCGTATGAGCATGATTTCACGAAAAAACGCGACGGTCATAAACTTTGCGCAGAGTCGAGATTCGATCGGTTTTTCGTGCACCGTCTCGGAAATTCAAAATACTGGACTTTCCCGTCTTGTTAGCCCATGAGAAGTAGTACAAGCACGCTTTCGCAAAAAAATACGACGGTCATAAACTTTGCGCGAAGTCGCGCGCGAGTCGAGTTTCGATCGGTTTTTCGTGCACCGTCTCGGAAATTCAAAATACTGGCCATTCACGATGTATTAGCCCATGGTATGTCGTATAAGCAAGGTTTCACGAAAAAACGCGACGGTCATAAACTTTGCGCAGAGTTGAGATTCGATCGGTTTTTCGTGCACCGTCTCGGAAATTCAAAATACTTGTCTTTCCCGTCTTATTAGCCCATGAGAAGTCGTACAGGCACGCATTCGCAAAAAAATACGACGGTCATAAACTTTGCGCGAAGTCGCGCGCGAGTCGAGTTTCGATCGGTTTTTCGTGACCGTCTCGGAAATTCAAAATACTGGCCATTCACGATGTATTAGCCCATGGTAAGTCGTATGAGCATGGTTTCACGAGAAAACGCGACGGTCATAAACTTTGCGCAGAGTCGAGATTCGATCGGTTTTTCGTGCACCGTCTCGAAAGTTCAAAATACTGGTCTTTCCCGTCTTATTAGCCCATGAGAAGTCGTACAGGCACGCTTTCGTAAAAAAATACGACGGTCATAAACTTTCGCGAAGTCACGCGCGAGTCGAGTTTCGATCGGTTTTTCGTGCACCGTCTCGGAAATTCAAAATACTGGCCATTCACGATGTATTAGCCCATGGTAAGTCGTTTGAGCATGGTTTCACGAGAAAACGCGACGGTCATAAACTTTGCACAGAGTCGAGATTCAATCGGTTTTTCGTGCACCGTCTCGAAAATTCAAAATACTGGTCTTTCCCGTCTTATTAGCCCATGAGAAGTCGTACAGGCACGCTTTCGTAAAAAAATACGACGGTCATAAACTTTGCGCGAAGTCACGCGCGAGTCGAGTTTCGATCGGTTTTTCGTGCACCGTCTCGGAAATTCAAAATACTGGCCATTCACGATGTATTAGCTCATGGTAAGTCGTATGAGCATGGTTTCACGAGAAAACGCGACGGTCATAAACTTTGCGCAGAGTCGAGATTCGATCGGTTTTTCGTGCACCGTCTCGAAAATTCAAAATACTGGTCTTTCCCATCTTTTTATCCCATGAGAAGTCGTACAAGCACGCTTTCGCAAAAAAATACGACGGTCATAAACTTTGCGCGAAGTCGCGCGCGAGTCGAGTTTCGATCGGTTTTTCGTGCACCGTCTCGGAAATTCAAAATACTTGTCTTTCCCGTCTTATTAGCCCATGAGAAGTCGGTCAGGCACGCTTTCGCAAAAAAATACGACGGTCAAAAACTTTGCGCGAAGTCGCGCGCGAGTCGAGTTTCGATCGATTTTTCGTGACCGTCTCGGAAATTCAAAATACTGGCCATTCACGATGTATTAGCCCATGGTAACTCGTATGAGCATGGTTTCACGAAAAATCGTGACGGTCATAAACGTTGCGCAGAGTTGAGATTCGATCGGTTTTTCGTGCACCGTCTCGGAAATTCAAAATACTTGTCTCTCCCGTCTTATTAGCCCATGAGAAGTCGTACAGGCACGCATTCGCAAAAAAATACGACGGTCATAAACTTTGCGCGAAGTCACGCGCGAGTCGAGTTTCGATCGGTTTTTCGTGACCGTCTCGGAAATTCAAAATACTGGCCATTCACGATGTATTAGCCCATGGTAAGTCGTATGAGCATGGTTTCACGAGAAAACGCGACGGTCACAAACTTTGCGCAGAGTCGAGATTCGATCGGTTTTTCGTGCACCGTCTCGAAAATTCAAAATACTGGTCTTTCCCGTCTTATTAGCCCATGAGAAGTCGTACAGGCACGCTTTCGTAAAAAAATACGACGGTCATAAACTTTGCGCGAAGTCGAGTTTCGATCGGTTTTCCGTGCACCGTCTCGGAAATTCAAAATACTGGCCATTCACGATGTATTAGCCCATGGTAAGTCGTATGAGCATTTTTTTTTGGTAAGTAAAGATAATGTATTTTGTAAAAGATTTGTACAAAGAAGCTTTGTCTACACAAGCCATAGACTAAAGCCTGAAGTCTCTTAGTGTAGTCGAGAAGATTGCACCCCACCTAAAGAAGGTGAAATGGGCACGCTTCATCGAACTCATCTCCAAGAGTAGCATAAGGAAGTTAATAAATAATAAAATGCAATAGCTAGACTGTTCTGGACTACTTGTGGATACATCACAAAATATAAGCTTTGCCCCATATAATACATTACAATCTTCATCATTATTCGAGTGATTCTTGACGAATGGAAAAATTGAATCTTGTGAAAATATCTTTCTCTCTTCTTGTTAGGTGCTCTGTATTCAATTCTTGCTCCATACATGATCGTGAGTCCTGAAGAATCTCTATCAGAATTTGAGCTTTGTTCATGTTGTGACACTCAAAAATTCTGCCACACCTCTCCTTCCAAATCCACCATATAGCACATCTGAATATAATTCTTGCTAGTTGTGTAAGAGGCCCCTTTCTTGAGAAGCTTTGCATAAGCATTTCTAATTCATGATGCAGGTTTGGCCGTGGTAGCCTTTGAAAATCAAATCGCTTCAAGATCTCCTTCCATATCCAAGATGAATAATCACAAGCAAAGTAGAGATGGTCAACACTTTCTTCATTTTGCATACACAAAGAGCACCGATTTACAATATAAATACCTCTTCGCTGCATATTGTCAATCGTAGGAAGTTTGCCGAGAAGGGCCTGCCATGTACATAAGGAATGTCGCTGTGAGCATGGACTATCCCATGTCCAACTACTTTGGATCCACTTGTTGTTTCGTCGTCTAATTTGGTTCCATGCAGATGTAGCACTAAATTTACCGTTATCATGAAGCCAAATAAGCATATCTGAAGAGTTGTTCATGATTGGAATAGCCGTAATAGTCGGCCAAAGTAATAACATGTCAGGGGAGGTAGGGTTGGGAAGACACCAAGTACCATTGTTAATGAATTCAGAAACCTTCCAGTCTTTGGGAGCCCCCAGATCCTGTCGTACTCTATCACCAAATATCTGAAATATACTTTTCCCATTCACCCAAGGATCATACCACATATTAATATTGGTTCCAGAAGAAATCACATAAGAAATATTGTTACGTAGCCATCGCCTTGCCTTCAGAATTCCTTTCCAAGCAGAAGAATGAGATGTTTTTGCAGATGTTTCCCAGATTGATTCCTTAGTTAGGTACCTAGCAAAAACCCATTGTGACCATAAGGAAGACTTGTTTTGTAAAATATCCCATAATTGCTTTACCATACAAGCTTTATTCCAATCTCTAATATGTTCAAGATTCAGCCCCCCTTCATCCTTCGGTTTGCAAATGCTGTCCCAATTCACCATGTGCATTGCCTTACCATCTGTGCCATTCCAAAAGAAGTTCATAAGTAATTTATCAATATCATGGAGAAGCCCGGCAGGTAGAAGGAATGCATGAGACCAATAAATAGAATAAGAGATTAACACGGATCGAATAAGTTCAAGTCGTCCAGCTTTAGAAAGAAGCCTATTTTTCCAAGAGGAAATTCTGTTCTTAATTTTTTGTATAATAGGCTGACAGGAGGCTTTGTTGATTCCAGTGGATATAAGTGGGAGACCCAAGTAAGGAACCGGTAAATTTCCTTCAGCAACTCCCAATGTTTGAGCAATATGATCCTTATTGTCAATGCAAGCACCCACATATACTTTGCTCTTTGCATGGTTTAGCTTAAGACCAGAAACTTTACCAAATTCATTAAGAATATCTGCCAGATTACTCACGGAAACTGGATCATCTCGAAGGAAGATAATAAGGTCGTCGGCAAATGTTATGTGAGAGATATAAACAGAACCATAATGTGGTACCTTAATTTTGCCATTGGAAACAGCCTCTTCTAACATACAACTGAGCCCTTCCATTGCAATGGTAAAAAGATAAGGAGATAGTGGATCGCCTTGCCGAATGCCATTCTTACTCCCAAAGAAGCCAATAGGTGAACCATTAAAGAGAATTGAAAATTTTGGAGTTTCCAAGCAACATTGAATCCATTTAACCCAGTGCTGAGGGAAGCCCATATTATGGAGCATCATGTAAATAAAATTCCTATTGACTGAGTCAAAGGCCTTTCGTAAATCAGCTTTAAAACAGATCTTTTTTCCTCTTGTTTTAGAATGTAGATCCTTAACCAAATCATTAGCAAGCAGGACATTATGATGGATACTCCTCCCTTTAAGAAAAGCAGCCTGATTAGGACTAATGACCTTATTCATGACCTTTTGTAGTCTATCTGCCAGCAACTTAGAGATAACCTTATAAATAAAGTTGCACAGTGAAATAGGACGGTAGTTCTCCAATGAATCGGCTCCATCATTTTTAGGCACTAAAGAAATAAAAGTGCAATTCATTTCTTTAAGAATGTGACCTGAGGAGAAAAAATGTCGACAAGCTTTTATGACATCGTTGCCTACAATAGCCCATGCAATTTGATAAAACTCAGCTGGAAATCCATCTGGACCAGGGCTTTTGTGCTTCGGGGACTTAAAAACAACTTTCACAATTTCATCATCCGTTATTGGGGCATTAAGATGAGAGAGGGCTTCAGAATCAAGTCGTCTTGTAGGCCCAACATGAATACTATTAGGCTGCTGTTCCTGATTGAGTAAGGAATAAAAAAATTGCTTGGTGTAATTTTTAACCTCATCCAGATCCTCAATGAGATTACCATCTATACCTTTGCATTTTTTGATGCGATTAGTAGCCCTTCTGGTAGCAATAGCAGCATAGAAAAACTTCGTATTAGAATCCCCTAAAGTAAGCCAATGCTGTCGTGACTTCTGTTTCAAAAAGCATTCCTCCTGCTTCAAAGCTTGCATAAAGTTATTTCTAGCAGCAGCCTCTTTGTATATAAGATTCGCATCCAGAGGTTGAAGATTTAGCTCGCTTTGCACAGCCATAAGTTCTTTCTTGCATAACTGAACCCTATCGTTGATATTTCCAAATGTAGTTGAATTCCACTTCTTCAGTGCTGCTTTGCATGCTTTTAGTTTTTGACATAGGATGTAAGGGGGAGAACCAAAGACATTAATGTCCCAAGCTGACTTAATAACTTCGAGGAACTTCGGGTGAGAACTCCACATATTAAAAAATCTAAAAGGTTTCTTGACTCTGGGTAGTGCTTTATCTGCATGTATATGCATAATAGAGTGATCCGAAAATAACTTAGCACCGTACTCAAGAAGTGAATCTGGGAAGACTGCTAACCATTCCTGATTAATCAAACATCTGTCAAGTCGAGCCATAATTTTTCTTTCAGCAGTACTTTGATTGTTCCATGAGAACCAATCACCTACAGATTTCATGTCAGTCAATGCAGCAGTATCTATACAATCATTAAAATGTTGAAGCTGACATTCGGAAAGCACTCTACCCCCCACTTTCTCATTTGTGTATCTGACAGTATTAAAGTCACCGAGAACAGCCCAAGGTACTGTAGGATAACTATTTGCAATGCTAACCAGATCACGCCATAGAGCATTCCTGTCAGACATACTGTTAGATGCATAAATACCGGTAATATTGAATTGACATCCAGTCTGTTTATCCTCTGCCTTAAGATGAATGAATTGATTAGTAGCCGAAATAAACCAAGCAGTAACAAGGTTAGGATGCCATAAGACCCAAACTCGACCATAAGTATCCTGAGAATCATTAGTAAAAAGTTCTGCCTCAGGCCATATTAAATTCTTCTGAACTCGAACACGATGAGGTTTAATTTTTGTTTCCACAAGAATCACCATGTCACATGCAGCAGATCGGATTATTCTATTGAGCTCCCGACATTTCTCAGTCTTATTAAGTCCACGAACATTCCAACAGCTTATTTTCATCAATACTAGATAGAAGGAAGAGCATGCAATTTTGGGAGGACACTACCATCCTTTTTCTTATCCTTTGATTTTGCATGGTCCTCTCGCATAATATCTTTACCCTTTAATCCTCTATTCCTATATTTATCCACCTCATCCACAGCTTGCAAATGTTTAAATTTTTGCGTACCTTGAGGCAAGGAGTCCTGAATAGCGGGATGTGTCGAAGAGCGATGAGTTTGGTGAGTTGCAATGTCTTAGTTCCCAAGAGGTTGTTGAAATGAAATTTCCTGATTATCTGAAGGAGTGATTCGTGAAGGCGAGGTTGTTATTGGGGAGTGAGAACCTTGGGAAGCTCCTGCAGTGAAAGTCTCTGATATAATAGGTAAAGATGGAAGTCCTGACTTGTCTTTCTCTTGTTCATGTCGCTGCCCCCAACGAGTCAGAGTGTTCAATCATCTTCTCCGCCATCACCACTGTTGGCACTGGAGTATCAGTGCTTGGATTAGTGGTAGTGACCCCATTCTGTGGCTCTTGGCGTGGTCGGTAGACCTGTGTGATTTTCTGTGAAGGCTGTTGGCAGGCACCATTTACATGTCCAAAAGATAGACAAACCTTGCATCGTTGTGGCTTCCAAGAATATGAGACTTTCACCTTTCGGGTGCTCCCATCAAGATCACGGTAAGAAACATTATTCGGCAATTCCTCATCAGAAGAAACCATTACACAAGCTCTGGCAAAGGTCAATCTCGTTTGCGAAGCTGTTGCCTTATCAAGATACAATGGCTGTCCCAGGGTGCTGCAAAGCTTTGCAATAAAACGACGACCCCAGAGATGTAGTGGAAGTCCATGGAAAGAAACCCATATTGGGATAGACTGTAGACTGTCTAACTCCAATCTCACATCAGGTGCCCAGCGTCGTAGTATCATTGGATGACCACGGATAGTCCAAAATCCTTCAAGGACCCGTTGTAAATCTTCTTCCGAATAAAGCCTGCATACAAAGAATCCGGTCTCCAACATATGAAGATCAAATGTTGATATTCCCCATCGAGTTCTGATGTATGAGGATAGTGGGAAAAAGGATGTTCTTAGTCCAACAACGTAGCCCACAATTGCCATTGACCATGTCTCAATTAGTTCGTCGGAATCAATAGCCTCATACACAGCAATCTTCTGGTCAGCCTGTACTTCTGGAGCATAAAAGTCCAATCGAAGATCCGGACTACCCACTGGAGCCTTGAAGAGGCTACTCCAAGGCTTCGGATCTCGGGAAATAGGAGCTGGAGGTCGTGATCTAGATCGTGAACGACCTCGGGCCTGGTTCATTGAAGGAGCATCCCGTCGAGAAGAAGAAATCAGCGGTGGAACATCCTGGTGTGAAACCGGCCTAAGCTGCTGGGGAGGAACCAGCGGCTGTTGGAGAGGAGCAACCCCCTCCTGCGGTGAAGTAACCAACGGCTGAGGAGCAACCCTCTCCCGCTGTGACTGCTGGAGAGGGGCGTTCTGCTGTGAAGCAATCAGCCGCTGGGAAGAAGCCAGCGGAGGAGCATCCCGCTGGAACAGAGGATGCGAAGCAGAGTGCCGCGTCCGGCCGCTCGCATCCATGGCGTCGCTCGCCCTAGAGCCCGCCAGCCGCCTAGAGGAGACGAAGCCACCACCCTGCCCACACTAATGTCGCAGCCGTCGCCCCTTCCATGCCGATTGCAGAAGCAGCCGTCGCCCTTTCCACGCTGGAGTTGCCGCAAGAAGCGGCAGTGAACCCAGCCCCAATCGCAGGGCAGCTTCCACCGTTTCTTGCCCTTGAGTCCGTCCCGCGCCTAGGTGAGAAGAGCCGCCGCCCTTCCACGCCTGAAATCGCCGATTCCCGGCCTGGAATCGCTGATCGCAGGAGCGACCGCCGGCCTTCCACTCGCCGCGGAGCGATCGCAGAGGAGAAATCGCCCAAGGGAGCAATCGCAAGCACAAGCGCAAGGGAAGAGGTTGCCGCCCCCCAGCGTCGATCGCAAGCGCAAGCCCAAGCAGAGCAGAGCACTCACGCACGCACGCAAGGGAACGCAGGCCCATTCCTCCCCATTCCCAAGCAGATGCGTGCACCGTCTCTCCTCCTCTCTCTCTCCGCCTCTCTCTCCTCCTCTCTCTCTCTCCAAAACCATAAGTCGTATGAGCATGGTTTCACGAGAAAACGCGACGGTCATAAACTTTGCGCAGAGTCGAGATTCGATCGATTTTTCGCGCACCGTCTCGAAAATTTAAAAAATACTGGTCTTTCCCATCTTTTTATCCCATGAGAAGTCGTACAAGCACGCTTTCGCAAAAAAAATACGACGGTCATAAAATTTGCGCGAAGTCGCGCGCGAGTCGAGTTTCGATCGGTTTTTCGTGCATCGTCTCGGAAATTCAAAATACTTGTCTTTCCCGTCTTATTAGCCCATGAGAAGTCCGTCAGGCACGCTTTGGCAAAAAAATACGACGGTCATAAACTTTGCGCGAAGTCGCGCGCGAGTCGAGTTTCGATCGGTTTTTCGTGACCGTCTCGGAAATTCAAAATACTGGCCATTCACGATGTATTAGCCGATGGTAACTCGTATGAGCATGGTTTCACGAAAAATCGTGACGGTCATAAACGTTGCGCAGAGTTGAGATTCGATCCGTTTTTCGTGCACCGTCTCGGAAATTCAAAATACTTGTCTTTCCCGTCTTATTAGCCCATGAGAAGTCGTACAGGCACGCTTTCACAAAAAAATACGACGGTCATAAACTTTGCGCGAAGTCGCGCGCGAATCGAGTTTCGATTGGTTTTTCGTGACCGTCTCGGAAATTCAAAATACTGGCCATTCACGATGTATTAGCCCTTGGTAAGTCGTATGAGCATGATTTCATGAAAAAACGCGATGGTCATAAACTTTGCGCAGAGTCGAGATTCGATCGGTTTTTCGTGCACCGTCTCGGAAATTCAAAATACTGGACTTTCCCGTCTTGTTAGCCCATGAGAAGTAGTACAAGCACGCTTTCGCAAAAAAATACGACGGTCATAAACTTTGCGCGAAGTCGCGCGCGAGTCGAGTTTCGATCGGTTTTTCGTGCACCGTCTCGGAAATTCAAAATACTGGCCATTCACGATGTATTAGCCCATGGTATGTCGTATAAGCAAGGTTTCACGAAAAAACGCGACGGTCATAAACTTTGCGCAGAGTCGAGATTCGATCGGTTTTTCGTGCACCGTCTCGGAAATTCAAAATACTGGTCTTTCCCGTCTTATGAGCCCATGAGAAGTCGTACAAGCACACTTTCGCAAAAAAATACGACGGTCATAAACTTTGTGCGAAGTCGCGCGCGAGTCGAGTTTCGATCGGTTTTTCGTGACCGTCTCGGAAATTCAAAATACTGGCCATTCACGATGTATTAGCTTTTTTTTTTGGTAAGTAAAGATAATGTATTTTGTAAAAGATTTGTACAAAGAAGCTTTGTCTACACAAGCCATAGACTAAAGCCTGAAGTCTCTTAGTGTAGTCGAGAAGATTGTACCCCAGGCACACTTCATCAAACTCATTTCCAAGAGTAGCACAAGGAAGTTAATAAAAAAATGCAATAGCTAGACTGTTCTGGAGTACTTGTGGATACATCACAAAATATAAGCTTTGCCCCATAATACATTATAATCTTCATCATTATTCGAGTGATTATTGACTAATGAAAAAATTGAATCTTGTGAAAATCTCTTTCTCTCTTCTTGTTAGGTGCTCTATATTCAATTCTTGCTCTATGCATGATCGTGAGACCTGAAGAATCTCTATCAGAATTTGAGCTTTGGTCATGTTGTGACACTCACCAAACTCATCGCTCTTCGACACATCCCGCTATTCAGGACTCCTTGCCTCAAGGTACGCAAAAATTTAAACATTTGCAAGCTGTGGATGAGGTGGATAAATATGGAATAGAGGATTAAAGGGTAAAGATATTATGCGAGAGGACCATGCAAAATCAAAGGATAAGAAAAAGGATGGTAGTGTCCTCCCAAAATTGCATGCTCTTCCTTCTATCTAGTATTGATGAAAATAAGCTGTTGGAATGTTCGTGGACTTAATAAGACTGAGAAATGTCGGGAGCTCAATAGAATAATCCGATCTGCTGCATGTGACATGGTGATTCTTGTGGAAACAAAAATTAAACCTCATCGTGTTCGAGTTCAGAAGAATTTAATATGGCCTGAGGCAGAACTTTTTACTAATGATTCTCAGGATACTTATGGTCGAGTTTGGGTCTTATGGCATCCTAACCTTGTTACTGCTTGGTTTATTTCGGCTACTAATCAATTCATTCATCTTAAGGCAGAGGATAAACAGACTGGATGTCAATTCAATATTACCGGTATTTATGCATCTAACAGTATGTCTGACAGGAATGCTCTATGGCGTGATCTGGTTAGCATTGCAAATAGTTATCCTACAGTACCTTGGGCTGTTCTCGGTGACTTTAATACTGTCAGATACACAAATGAGAAAGTGGGGGGTAGAGTGCTTTCCGAATGTCAGCTTCAACATTTTAATGATTGTATAGATACTGCTGCATTGACTGACATGAAATCTGTAGGTGATTGGTTCTCATGGAACAATCAAAGTACTGCTGAAAGAAAAATTATGGCTCGACTTGACAGATGTTTGATTAATCAGGAATGGTTAGCAGTCTTCCCAGATTCACTTCTTGAGTACGGTGCTAAGTTATTTTCGGATCACTCTATTATGCATATACATGCAGATAAAGCACTACCCAGAGTCAAGAAACCTTTTAGATTTTTTAATATGTGGAGTTCTCACCCGAAGTTCCTCGAAGTTATTAAGTCAGCTTGGGACATTAATGTCTTTGGTTCTCCCCCTTACATCCTATGTCAAAAACTAAAAGCATGCAAAGCAGCACTGAAGAAGTGGAATTCAACTACATTTGGAAATATCAACGATAGGGTTCAGTTATGCAAGAAAGAACTTATGGCTGTGCAAAGCGAGCTAAATCTTCAACCTCTGGATGCGAATCTTATATACAAAGAGGCTGCTGCTAGAAATAACTTTATGCAAGCTTTGAAGCAGGAGGAATGCTTTTTGAAACAGAAGTCACGACAGCATTGGCTTACTTTAGGGGATTCTAATACGAAGTTTTTCTATGCTGCTATTGCTACCAGAAGGGCTACTAATCGCATCAAAAAATGCAAAGGTATAGATGGTAATCTCATTGAGGATCTGGATGAGGTTAAAAATTACACCAAGCAATTTTTTTATTCCTTACTCAATCAGGAACAGCAGCCTAATAGTATTCATGTTGGGCCTACAAGACGACTTGATTCTGAAGCCCTCTCTCATCTTAATGCCCCAATAACGGATGATGAAATTGTGAAAGTTGTTTTTAAGTCCCCGAAGCACAAAAGCCCTGGTCCAGATGGATTTCCAGCTGAGTTTTATCAAATTGCATGGGCTATTGTAGGCAACGATGTCATAAAAGCTTGTCGACATTTTTTCTCCTCAGGTCACATTCTTAAAGAAATGAATTGCACTTTTATTTCTTTAGTGCCTAAAAATGATGGAGCCGATTCATTGGAGAACTACCGTCCTATTTCACTGTGCAACTTTATTTATAAGGTTATCTCTAAGTTGCTGGCAGATAGACTACAAAAGGTCATGAATAAGGTCATTAGTCCTAATTAGGCTGCTTTTCTTTAAGGGAGGAGTATCCATCATAATGTCCTGCTTGCTAATGATTTGGTTAAGGATCTACATTCTAAAACAAGAGGAAAAAAAATCTGTTTTAAAGCTGATTTACGAAAGGCCTTTGACTCAGTCAATAGGAATTTTATTTACATGATGCTCCATAATATGGGCTTCCCTCAGCACTGGGTTAAATGGATTCAATGTTGCTTGGAAACTCCAAAATTTTTAATTCTCTTTAATGGTTCACCTATTGGCTTCTTTGGGAGTAAGAATGGCATTCGGCAAGGCGATCCACTATCTCCTTATCTTTTTACCATTGCAATGGAAGGGCTCAGTTGTATGTTAGAAGAGGCTGTTTCCAATGGCAAAATTAAGGTACCACATTATGGTTCTGTTTATATCTCTCACATAACATTTGCCGACGACCTTATTATCTTCCTTCGAGATGATCCAGTTTCCGTGAGTAATCTGGCAGATATTCTTAATGAATTTGGTAAAGTTTCTGGTCTTAAGCTAAACCATGCAAAGAGCAAAGTATATGTGGGTGCTTGCATTGACAATAAGGATCATATTGCTCAAACATTGGGAGTTGCTGAAGGAAATTTACCGGTTCCTTACTTGGGTCTCCCACTTATATCCACTGGAATCAACAAAGCCTCCTGTCAGCCTATTATACAAAAAATTAACAACAGAATTTCCTCTTGGAAAAATAGGCTTCTTTCTAAAGCTGGACGACTTGAACTTATTCGATCCGTGTTGATCTCTTATTCTATTTATTGGTCTCATGCATTCCTTCTACCTGCCGGGCTTCTCCATGATATTGATAAATTACTTATGAACTTCTTTTGGAATGGCACAGATGGTAAGGCAATGCACATGGTGAATTGGGACAGCATTTGCAAACCGAAGGATGAAGGGGGGCTGAATCTTCGACATATTAGAGATTGGAATAAAGCTTGTATGGTAAAGCAATTATGGGATATTTTACAAAACAAGTCTTCCTTATGGTCACAATGGGTTTTTGCTAGGTACCTAACTAAGGAATCAATCTGGGAAACATCTGCAAAAACATCTCATTCTTCTGCTTGGAAAGGAATTCTGAAGGCAAGGCGATGGCTACGTAACAATATTTCTTATGTGATTTCTTCTGGAACCAATATTAATATGTGGTATGATCCTTGGGTGAATGGGAAAAGTATATTTCAGATATTTGGTGATAGAGTACGACAGGATCTGGGGGCTCCCAAAGACTGGAAGGTTTCTGAATTCATTAACAATGGTACTTGGTGTCTTCCCAACCCTACCTCCCCTGACATGTTATTACTTTGGCCGACTATTAGGGCTATTCCAATCATGAACAACTCTTCAGTTATGCTTATTTGGCTTCATGATAACGGTAAATTTAGTGCTACATCTGCATGGAACCAAATTAGACGACGAAACAACAAGTGGATCCAAAGTAGTTGGACATGGGATAGTCCATGCTCACAGCGACATTCCTTATGTACATGGCAGGCCCTTCTCGGCAAACTTCCTACGATGGACAATATGCAGCGAAGAGGTATTTATATTGTAAATCGGTGCTCTTTGTGTATGCAAAATGAAGAAAGTGTTGACCATCTCTACTTTGCTTGTGATTATTCATCTTGGATATGGAAGGAGATCTTGAAGCGATTTGATTTTCAAAGGCTACCACGGCCAAACCTGCATCATGAATTAGAAATGCTTATGCAAAGCTTCTCAAGAAAGGGGCCTCTTACACAACTAGCAAGAATTATATTCAGATGTGCTATATGGTGGATTTGGAAGGAGAGGTGTGGCAGAATTTTTGAGTGTCACAACATGAACAAAGCTCAAATTCTGATAGAGATTCTTCAGGACTCACGATCATGTATGGAGCAAGAATTGAATACAGAGCACCTAACAAGAAGAGAGAAAGATATTTTCACAAGATTCAATTTTTCCATTCGTCAAGAATCACTCGAATAATGATGAAGATTGTAATGTATTATATGGGGCAAAGCTTATATTTTGTGATGTATCCACAAGTAGTCCAGAACAGTCTAGCTATTGCATTTTATTATTTATTAACTTCCTTATGCTACTCTTGGAGATGAGTTTGATGAAGCGTGCCCATTTCACCTTCTTTAGGTGGGGTGCAATCTTCTCGACTACACTAAGAGACTTCAGGCTTTAGTCTATGGCTTGTGTAGACAAAGCTTCTTTGTACAAATCTTTTACAAAATACATTATCTTTACTTACCAAAAAAAATGTTGTGACACTCAAAAATTCTGCCACACCTCTCCTTCCAAATCCACCAAATAGCACATCTGAATATAATTCTTGCTAGTTGTGTAAGAGGACCCTTTCTTGAGAAGCCTTGCATTAGCCTTTCTAGTTCATGATGCAAGTTTGGCTGTGGTAGCCTTTGAAGATCAAATCGCTTCAAGATCTCTTCCCATATCCAAGATGAATAATCACAAGCAAAGTATAGATGGTCAACACTTTCTTCCTTTTGCATACACAAAGAGCACCGATTTACAATATAAATACCTCTTCGCTGCATATTGTCCATCGTAGGAAGTTTGCCGAGAAGGGCCTGCCATGTATATAAGGAATGTCGCTGTGAGCATGGACTATCTCATGTCCAACTACTTGGGATCCACTTGTTGTTTCGTCGTCTAATTTGGTTCCACGCAGATGTAGCACTAAATTTACCATTATCATAAAGCCAAATAAGCATATCTGAAGAGTTGTTCTTGATTGGAATAGCCCTAATAGTCGGCCAAAGTAATAACATGTCTGGGGAGGTAGGGTTAGGAAGACACCATGTACCATTGTTAATGAATTCAGAAACCTTCCAGTCTTTGGGAGCCCCCAGATCCTGTCGTACTCTATCACCAAATATCTGAAATATACTTTTCCCATTCACCGAAGGATCATACCACATATTAATATTGGTTCCAGAAGAAATCACATAAGAAATATTGTTACGTAGCCATCTCCTTGCCTTCAGAATTCCTTTCCACGCAGCAGAATGAGATGTTTTTGCAGATACTTCCCAGATTGATTCCTTGGTAAGGTACCTAGCAAAAACCCATTGTGACCATAAAGAAGACTTGTTTTGTAAAATATCCCATAATTGCTTTACCATACAAGCTTTATTCCAATCTCTAATATGTCGAAGATTCAAGCCCCCTTCATCCTTCGGTTTGCAAATGTTGTCCCAATTCACCATATGCATTGCCTTACCATCTGTGCCATTCCAAAAGAAGTTCATAAGTAATTTATCAATATCATTGAGAAGCCCGGCTGGTAGAAGGAATGCATGAGACCAATAAATAGAATAAGAGATCAACACTGATCGAATAAGTTCAAGTCGTCCAGCTTTAGAAAGAAGCCTATTTTTCCAAGAGGAAATTCTGTTCTTAATTTTTTGTAGGATAGGCTGACAGGAGACTTTGTTGATTCCAGTGGATATAAGTGGAAGACCCAAGTAAGGAACCGGTAAATTTCCTTCAGCAACTCCCAATGTTTGAGCAATATGATCCTTATTTTCAATGCAAGCACCAACGTATACTTTGCTCTTTGCATGGTTTAGCTTAAGACCAGAAACTATACCAAATTCATTAAGAATATCTGCCAGATTACTCACAGAAACTGGATCATCTCGAAGGAAGATAATAAGGTCATCAGCAAATGTTATGTGAGAGATATACACAGAACCATAATTTGGTACCTTAATTTTGTCATTGGAAACAGCCTCTTCTAACATACAACTGAGTCCTTCCATTGCAATCGTAAAAAGATAAGGAGATAGTGGATCGCCTTGCCGAATGCCATTCTTACTCCCGAAGAAGCCAATAGGTGAACCATTAAAGAGAATCGAAAATTTTGGAGTTTCCAAGCAACATTGAATCCATTGAACCCAGTGCTGAGGGAAGCCCATATTATGGAGCATCATGTAAATAAATTGCCTATTGACCGAGTCAAAGGCCTTTCGTAAATCAGCTTTAAAACAGATCTTTTTCCCTCTTGTTTTTGAGTGTAGATCCTTAACCAAATCATTAGCAAGCAGGACATTATGATGGATACTCCTCCCATTAATAAAAGCAGCCTGATTAGGACTAATGACCTTATTCATTACCTTTTGTAGTCTATCTGCCAGTAACTTCGAGATAACCTTATAAATAAAGTTGCACAGTGAAATAGGACGGTAGTTCTCCAATGAATCGGCTCCATCATTTTTAGGCACTAAAGAAATAAAAGTGCAATTCATTTCTTTAAGAATATGACCTGAGGAGAAAAAATGTCGACAAGCTTTTATAACATCGTTGCCTACAATAGACTATGCAATTTGATAAAACTCAGCTGGAAATCCATCTGGACCAGGGCTTTTGTGCTTCGGGGACTTAAAAACAACTTCCACAATTTCATCATCCATTATTGGGGCATTAAGATGAGAGAGGGCTTCAGAATCAAGTCGTCTTGTAGGCCCAACATGAATACTATTAGGCTGCTACTCCTGATTTAGTAAGGAATAAAAAAATTGCTCGGTGTAATTTCAAAAATTCACGATGTATTAGCCCATGGTAACTCGTATGAGCATGGTTTCACGAAAAATCGTGACGGTCATAAACGTTGCGCAGAGTTGAGATTCGATCGGTTTTTCGTGCACCGTCTCGGAAATTCAAAATACTTGTCTTTCCCGTCTTATTAGCCCATGAGAAGTCGTATAGGCACGCATTCGCAAAAAAATACGACGGTCATAAACTTTGCGCGAAGTCGCGCGCGAGTCGAGTTTCGATCGGTTTTTCGTGACCGTCTCGGAAATTCAAAATACTGGCCATTCACGATGTATTAGCCCATGGTAAGTCGTATGAGCATGGTTTCACGAAAAAACGCGACGGTCATAAACTTTGCGCAGAGTCGAGATTCGATCGGTTTTTCGTGCACCGTCTCGGAAATTCAAAATACTGGTCTTTCCCGTCTTATGAGCCCATGAGAAGTCGTACAACGGAGCTTTCACAAAAAAATACGACGGTCATAAACTTTGCGTGAAGTCGCGCGCGAGTCGAGTTTCGATCGGTTTTTCGTGCACCATCTCGGAAATTCAAAATATTTGTCTTTCCCGTCTTATTAGCCCATGAGAAGTCGTACAGGCACGCTTTCGCAAAAAAATACGACGGTCATAAACTTTGCGCGAAGTTGCGCGAGTCGAGTTTCGATCGGTTTTTCGTGCACCGTCTCGAAAATTCAAAATACTTGTCTTTCCCGTCTTATTAGCCCATGAGAAGTCGGTCAGGCACGCTTTCGCAAAAAAATACGACGGTCAAAAACTTTGCGCGAAGTCGCGCGCGAGTCGAGTTTCGATCGGTTTTTCGTGACCGTCTCGGAAATTCAAAATACTGGCAATTCGCGATGTATTAGCCCATGGTAACTCGTATGAGCATGGTTTCACGAAAAATCGTGACGATCATAAACGTTGCGCAGAGTTGAGATTCGATCGGTTTTTCGTGCACCGTCTCGGAAATTCAAAATACTTGTCTTTCCCGTCTTATTAGCCCATGAGAAGTCGTACAGGCACGCATTCGCAAAAAAATACGACGGTCATAAACTTTGCGCGAAGTCGCGCGCGAGTCGAGTTTCGATCGGTTTTTCGTGACCGTCTCGGAAATTCAAAATACTGGCCATTCATGATGTATTAGCCCATGGTAAGTCGTATGAGCATGGTTTCACGAGAAAACGCGACGGTCATAAACTTTGCGCAGAGTCGAGATTCGATCGGTTTTTCGTGCACCGTCTCGAAAATTCAAAATACTGGTCTTTCCCGTCTTATTAGCCCATGAGAAGTCGTACAGGCACGCTTTCGTAAAAAAATACGACGGTCATAAACTTTGCGCGAAGTCACGCGCGAGTCGAGTTTCGATCGGTTTTTCGTGCACCGTCTCGGAAATTCAAAATACTGGCCATTCACGATGTATTAGCCCATGGTAAGTCGTATGAGCATGGTTTCATGAGAAAACGCGACGGTCATAAACTTTGCGCAGAGTCTAGATTCGATCGGTTTTTCGTGCACCGTCTCGAAAATTCAAAATACTGGTCTTTCCCGTCTTATTAGCCCATGAGAAGTCGTTCAGGCACGCTTTCGTAAAAAAATACGACGGTCATAAACTTTGCGCGAAGTCACGCGCGAGTCGAGTTTCGATCGGTTTTTCGTGCACCGTCTCGGAATTTAAAATACTGGCCATTCACGATGTATTAGCTCATGGTAAGTCGTATGAGCATGGTTTCACGAGAAAACGCGACGGTCATAAACTTTGCGCAGAGTCGAGATTCGATCGGTTTTTCGTGCACCGTCTCGAAAATTCAAAATACTGGTCTTTCCCATCTTTTTATCCCATGAGAAGTCGTACAAGCACACTTTCGCAAAAAAATATGACGGTCATATACTTTGCGCGAAGTCGCGCGCGAGTCGAGTTTCGATCGGTTTTTCGTGCACCGTCTCGGAAATTCAAAATACTTGTCTTTCCCGTCTTATTAGCCCATGAGAAGTCCGTCAGGCACGCTTTGGCAAAAAAATACGACGGTCATAAACTTTGCGCGAAGTCGCGCGCGAGTCGAGTTTCGATCGGTTTTTCGTGACCGTCTCGAAAATTCAAAATACTGGCCATTCACGATGTATTAGCCGAGGGTAACTCGTATGAGCATGGTTTCACGAAAAATCGTGATGGTCATAAACGTTGCGCAGAGTTGAGATTCGATCCGTTTTTCGTGTACCGTCTCGGAAATTCAAAATACTTGTCTTTCCCGTCTTATTAGCCCATGAGAAGTCGTACAGGCACGCTTTCACAAAAAAATACGACGGTCATAAACTTTGCGCGAAGTCGCGCGCGAGTCGAGTTTCGATCGGTTTTTCGTGACCGTCTCGGAAATTCAAAATACTGGCCATTCACGATGTATTAGCCCATGGTAAGTCGTATAAGCAAGGTTTCACGAAAAAACGCGACGGTCATAAACTTTGCGCAGAGTCGAGATTCGATCGGTTTTTCGTGCACCGTCTCGGAAATTCAAAATACTGGTCTTTCCCGTCTTATGAGCCCATGAGAAGTCGTACAAGCACACTTTCGCAAAAAAATACGACGGTCATAAACTTTGCGCGAAGTCGCGCGCGAGTCGAGTTTCGATCGGTTTTTCGTGACCGTCTCGGAAATTCAAAATACTGGCCATTCACGATGTATTAGCCCATGGTAACTCGTATGAGCATGGTTTCATGAAAAATCGTGACGGTCATAAACGTTGCGCAGAGTCGAGATTCGATCGATTTTTCGTGCACCGTCTCGGAAAGTCAAAATACTTGTCTTTCCCGTCTTATTAGCCCATGAGAAGTCGTACAGGCACGCATTCGCAAAAAAATACGATGGTCATAAAATTTGCGCGAAGTCGCGCGCGAGTCGAGTTTCGATCGGTTTTTCGTGACCGTCTCGGAAATTCAAAATACTGGCCATTCACGATGTATTAGCCCATGGTAAGTCGTATGAGCATGGTTTCACGAAAAAACGCGACGGTCATAAACTTTGCGCAGAGTCGAGATTCGATCGGTTTTTCGTGCACCGTCTCGGAAATTCAAAATACTGGTCTTTCCCGTCTTATGAGCCCATGAGAAGTCGTACTAGGGAGCTTTTGCAAAAAAATACGACGGTCATAAACTTTGCGCGAAGTCGCGCGCGAGTCGAGTTTCGATCGGTTTTTCGTGCACCATCTCGGAAATTCAAAATATTTGTCTTTCCCGTCTTATTAGCCCATGAGAAGTCGTACAGGCACGCTTTCGCAAAAAAATACGACGGTCATAAACTTTGCGCGAAGTTGCGCGCGAGTCGAGTTTCGATCAGTTTTTCGTGCACCGTCTCAGAAATTCAAAATACTTGTCTTTCCCGTCTTATTAGCCCATGAGAAGTCGGTCAGGCACGCTTTCGCAAAAAAATACGACGGTCATAAACTTTGCGCGAAGTCGCGCGCGAGTCGAGTTTCGATCGGTTTTTCATGACCGTCTCGGAAATTCAAAATACTGGCCATTCACGATGTATTAGCCCATGGTAACTCGTATGAGCATGGTTTCACGAAAAATCGTGACGGTCATAAACGTTGCGCAGAGTTGAGATTCGATCGGTTTTTCGTGCACCGTCTCGGAAATTCAAAATACTTGTCTTTCCCGTCTTATTAGCCCATGAGAAGTCGTACAGGCACGCATTCGCAAAAAAATACGACGGTCATAAACTTTGCGCGAAGTCGCGCGCAAGTCGAGTTTCGATCGGTTTTTCGTGACCGTCTCGGAAATTCAAAATACTGGCCATTCACGATGTATTAGCCCATGGTAAGTCGTATGAGAATGGTTTCACGAGAAAACGCGACGGTCATAAACTTTGCGCAGAGTCGAGATTCGATCGGTTTTTCGTGCACCGTCTCGAAAATTCAAAATACTGGTCTTTCCCGTCTTATTAGCCCATGAGAAGTCGTACAGGCACGCTTTCGTAAAAAAATACGACGGTCATAAACTTTGCGCGAAGTCACGCGCGAGTCGAATTTCGATCGGTTTTTCGTGCACCGTCTCGGAAATTCAAAATACGGCCCATTCACGATGTATTAGCCCACGGTAAGTCGTATGAGCATGGTTTCACGAGAAAACGCGACGGTCATAAACTTTGCGCAGAGTCGAGATTCGATCGGTTTTTCGTGCACCGTCTCGAAAATTCAAAATACTGGTCTTTCCCATCTTTTTATCCCTTGAGAAGTCGTACAAGCACGCTTTCGCAAAAAAATACGACGGTCATAAACTTTGCGCGAAGTCGCGCGCGAGTCGAGTTTCGGTCGGTTTTTCGTGCACCGTCTCGGAAATTCAAAATACTTGTCTTTCCCGACTTATTAGCCCATGAGAAGTCACGCTTTCGCAAAAAAATACGACAGTCATAAACTTTGCGCGAAGTCGCGCGCGAGTCGAGATTCGATCGGTTTTTCGTGACCGTCTCAGAAATTCAAAATACTGGCCATTCACGATGTATTAGCCCATGGTAAGTCGTATAAGCAAGGTTTCACGAAAAAACGCGACGGTCATAAACTTTGCGCAGAGTCGAGATTCGATCGGTTTTTCGTGCACCATCTCGGAAATTCAAAATACTGGTCTTTCCCGTCTTATGAGCCCATGAGAAGTCGTACAAGCACACTTTCGCAAAAAAAT
Source organism: Ensete ventricosum (assembly GCA_029747655.1). Taxonomy (NCBI): domain Eukaryota; kingdom Viridiplantae; phylum Streptophyta; class Magnoliopsida; order Zingiberales; family Musaceae; genus Ensete; species Ensete ventricosum. Next base: position 25,126,747 of record JAQQAF010000004.1, on the reverse strand, counting down.
ACGACGGTCATAAACTTTGCGCGAAGTCGCGCGCGAGTCGAGTTTCGATCGGTTTTTCGTGCACCGTCTCGGAAATTCAAAATACTGGCCATTCACGATGTATTAGCCCATGGTAAGTCGTATGAGCTTGGTTTCACGAAAAAACGCGACGGTCATAAACTTTGCGCAGAGTCGAGATTCGATCGGTTTTTCGTGCACCGTCTCGGAAATTCAAAATACTGGTCTTTCCCGTCTTATTAGCCCATGAGAAGTCGTACAGGCACGCTTTCGCAAAAAAATACGACGGTCATAAACTTTGCGCGAAGTCGCGCGCGAGTCGAGTTTCGATCGGTTTTTCGTGCACCATCTCGGAAATTCAAAATATGTCTTTCCCTTCTTATTAGCTCATGAGAAGTCGTACAGGCACGCTTTCGCAAAAAAATACGACGGTCATAAACTTTGTGCGAAGTTGCGTGCGAGTCGAGTTTCGATCGGTTTTTCGTGACCGTCTCGGAAATTCAAAATACTGGCCATTCACGATGTATTAGCCCATGGTAAGTCGTATGAGCATGGTATCACGAAAAAACACGACGGTCATAAACTTTGCGCAGAGTCGAGATTCGATCGGTTTTTCGTGCACCGTCTCGGAAATTCAAAATACTGGTCTTTCCCGTCTTATTAGCCCATGAGAAGTCGTACAGGCACGCTTTCGCAAAAAAATACGACAGTCATAAACTTTGCGCGAAGTCGTGCGCGAGTCGAGTTTCGATCGGTTTTTCGTGCACCGTCTCGGAAATTCAAAATACTAGCCATTCACGATGTATTAGCCCATGCTAAGTCATATGAGCGTGGTTTCACGAAAAAACGCGATGGTCATAAACTTTGCGCAGAGTCGAGATTCGATCGGTTTTTCGTGCACCGTCTCGGAAATTCAAAATACTGGTCTTTCCCGTCTTATTAGCCCATGAGAAGTCGTACAGGCACGCTTTCGCAAAAAAATATGACGGTCATAAACTTTGCGCGAAGTCGCGCGCGAGTCGAGTTTCGATCGGTTTTTCGTGCACCGTCTCAGAAATTCAAAATACTGGCCATTCACGATGTATTAGCCCATGGTAAGTCGTATGAGCATGGTTTCAAGAGAAAACGCGACGGTCATAAACTTTGCGCAGAGTCGAGATTCGATCGGTTTTTCGTGCACCGTCTCGGAAATTCAAAATACTGGTCTTTCCCGTCTTATTAGCACATGAGAAGTCGTACAGGCACGCTTTCGCAAAAAAATACAACGGTCATAAATTTGCGCGAAGTCACGCGCGAGTCGAGTTTCGATCGGTTCTTCGTGCACCGTCTCAGAAATTCAAAATACTGGCCATTCACGATGTATTAGCCCATGGTAAGTCGTATGAGCTTGGTTTCACGAAAAAACGCGACGGTCATAAACTTTTCGCTGAGTCGAGATTCGATCGGTTTTTCGTGCACCGTCTCGGAAATTCAAAATACTAGTCTTTCCCGTCTTATTAGCCCATGAGAAGTCGTACAGGCACGCTTTCGCAAAAAAATACGACGGTCATAAACTTTGCGCGAAGTCGCGCGCGAGTCGAGTTTCAATCGGTTTTTCGTGCACCGTCTCAGAAATTCAAAATACTGGTCATTCACGATGTATTAGCCCATGGTAAGTCGTATGAGCATGGTTTCAGGAGAAAACGTGACGTTCATAAACTTTGCGCAGAGTCGAGATTCGATCGGTTTTTCGTGCACTGTCTCGGAAATTCAAAATACTGGTCTTTCCAGTCTTATTAGCCCATGAGAAGTCGTACAGGCACGCTTTCGCAAAAAAATACGACGGTTATAAACTTTGCGCGAAGTCGCGCGCGAGTCGAGTTTCGATCGGTTTTTCATCCACCGTCTCGGAAATTCAAAATACTGGCCATTCACGATGTATTAGTCCATGGTAAGTCGTATGAGCATGGTTTCATGAGAAAACGCGACGGTCATAAACTTTGCGCAGAGTCGAGATTCGATCGGTTTTTCGTGCACCGTCTGGGAAATTCAAAATACTGGTCTTTGCCGTCTTATTAGCCCATGAGAAGTCGTACAAGCATGCTTTCGCAAAAAAATACGACGGTCAAAAACTTTTTTTTTTTTTTTGGTAAGGACGGTCAAAAACTTTGCGCGAAGTCGCGCGCGAGTCGAGTTTCGATCGGTTTTTCGTGCACCGTCTCGGAAATTCAAAATACTTGTCTTTCCCGTCTTATTAGCCCATGAGAAGTCGTACAGGCACGCTTTCGCAAAAAAATAAGACGGTCATAAACTTTGCGCGAAGTCGCGCGCGAGTCGAGTTTCGATCGGTTTTTCGTGACCCTCTCGGAAATTCAAAATACTGGCCATTCACGATGTATTAGCCCATGGTAAGTCGTATGAGCATGATTTCACGAAAAAACGCGACGGTCATAAACTTTACGCAGAGTCGAGATTCGATCGGTTTTTCGTGCACCGTCTCGGAAATTCAAAATACTGGTCTTTCCCGTCTTATGAGCCCATGAGAAGTCGTACAAGCACACTTTCGCAAAAAAATACGACGGTCATAAACTTTGCGCGAAGTCGCGCGCGAGTCGATTTTCGATCGGTTTTTCGTGCACCATCTTTGAAATTCAAAATACTGGCCATTCACGATGTATTAGCCCATGGTAAGTCGTATGAGCTTGGTTTCACGAAAAAACGCGACGGTCATAAACTTTGCGCTGAGTTGAGATTCGATCGGTTTTTCGTGCACCATCTCGGAAATTCAAAATACTTGTCTTTCCCGTCTTATTAGCCCATGAGAAGTCATACAGGCACGCTTTCGCAAAAAAATACGACGGTCATAAACTTTGCGCGAAGTCGCGCGCGAGTCGAATTTCGATCGGTTTTTCGTGCACCCTCTGAGAAATTCAAAATACTGGCCATTCACGATGTATTAGCCCATGGTAAGTCGTATGAGCATGGTTTCAGGAGAAAACGCGACGGTCATAAACTTTGCGCAGAGTCGGGATTCGATCGGTTTTTCGTGCACCGTCTCGGAAATTCAAAATACTGGCCATTCAAGATGTATTAGCCCATGGTAAGTCGTATGAGCATGGTTTCACGAAAAAAACGCGACGGTCATAAACTTTGCACAGAGTCGAGATTCGATATATTTTGTGATGTATCCACAAGTACGCCAGAACAGTCTAGCTTTTGCTTTTTTTATTAACTTCCTTGTGCTACTCTTGGAAATGAGTTTGATGAAGTGTGCCCATTTCACCTTCTTTAGGTGGGGTACAATCTTCTCGACTACACTAAGAGACTTCAGGCTTTAGTCTATGGCTTGTGTAGACAAAGCTTCTTTGTACAAATCTTTTACAAAATACATTATCTTTACTTACCAAAAAAAAGAGTCGAGATTCGATCGGTTTTTCGTGCACCGTCTCGGAAATTCAAAATACTGGTCTTTCCCGTCTTATTAGCCCATGAGAAGTCGTACAAGCACGCTTTCGCAAAAAAATACGACGGTCAAAAACTTTACGCGAAGTCGCACGCGAGTCGAGTTTCGATCGGTTTTTCGTGCACCGTCTCGGAAATTCAAAATACTGGTTTTTCCCATCTTATTAGCACATGGGAAGTCGTACAAGCACGCTTTCGCAAAAAAATACGATGGTTATAAACTTTACGCGAAGTCGCGCGCGAGTCGAGTTTCGATCGGTTTTTCGTCCACCGTCTCGGAAATTCAAAATACTGGCCATTCACGATGTATTTGCCCATGGTAAGTCGTATGAGCATGGTTTCACGAAAAATCGCGACGGTCATAAACTTTGCGTAGAGTCGAGATTCGTTCGGTTTTTCGTGCACCGTCTCGGAAATTCAAAATACTGGTCTTTCCCGTCTTATTAGCCCATGAGAGGTCGTACAAGCACGCTTTCGCAAAAAAATACGACGGTCATAAAATTTACGCGAAGTCGCGCGCGAGTTGAGTTTCGATCGGTTTTTCGTGCACCGTCTTGGAAATTCAAAATATTGGCCATTCACGATGTATTAGCCCATGGTAAGTCGTATGAGCATGGTTTCACGAAAAAACACGACGGTCATAAACTTTGCGCTGAGTCGAGATTCGATCGGTTTTTCGTGCACCGTCTCGGAAATTCAAAATACTGGTCTTTCCCGTCTTATTAGCTCATGAGAAGTCGTACAAGCACGCTTTCGCAAAAAAATACGACGGTCATAAAATTTGCGCGAAGTCGCGCGCGAGTTGAGTCTCGATCGGTTTTTCGTGCACCGTCTCGAAAATTCAAAATATTGGCCATTCACGATGTATTAGCCCATGGTAAGTCGTATGAGCATGGTTTCACGAAAAAACGTTACGGTCATAAACTTTGCGCAGAGTCAAGATTCGATCGGTTTTTTGTGCACCGTCTCGAAAATTCAAAATACTGGTCTTTCCCGTCTTATTAGCCCTTGGGAAGTCGTACAAGCTCACTTTCGCAAAAAATACGACGGTAAAAAATTGTTATCGAAGTCGTGCGCTGAGTCGAGTTTCGATCGGTTTTTCGTGCGCCGTCTCGGAAATTCAAAATACTTGTCTTTCTCGTCTTATTTGCCCATGAGAAGTCGTACAAGCTCGCTTTCGGAAAAAAATACGAGGGTCAAAAACTTTTCTCGAAGTCGCGCGCTGAGTCGAGTTACGATCGGTTTTTCGCGCACCGTCTCGGAAATTCAAAAAACTGGTCTTTCCCATCTTATTAGCCCATGGGAAGTCGTACAAGCACTTTTTCGCAAAAAAATACGACGGTCATAGACATTGCGCGAAGTCGCGCGCGAGTCGAGTTTCGATCGGTTTTTCGTGCACCGTCTCGGAAATTCAAAATACTGGCCATTCACAATGTATTAGCCCATGGTAAGTCGTATGAGCATGGTTTCACGAAAAAACGTGACGGTCATAAACTTTGCGCAGAGTCGAGATTCGATCGGTTTTTTGTGCACCGTCTCGGAAATTCAAAATAATGGTCTTTCCCGTCTTATTAGCCCATGAGAAGTCGTACAGGCACGCTTTCGCAAAAAAATACGACGGTCATAAACTTTGCGCGAAGTCGCGCGCGAGTCGAGTTTCGATCGGTTTTTCGTGCACCGTCTCGGAAATTCAAAATACTACCCATTCACGATGTATTAGCCCATGCAAAGTCGTATGAGCGTGGTTTCACGAAAAAATGCGATGGTCATAAACTTTGCGCAGAGTCGAGATTCGATCGGTTTTTCGTGCACCGTCTCGGAAATTCAAAATACTGGTCTTTCCCGTCTTATTAGCCCATGAGAAGTCGTACAGGCACGCTTTCGCAAAAAAATACGACGGTCATAAACTTTGCGCGAGTCGAGTTTCGATCGGTTTTTCGTGCACCGTCTCAGAAATTCAAAATACTGGCCATTCACGATGTATTAGCCCATGGTAAGTCGTATGAGCATGGTTTCAGGAGAAAACGCGACGGTCATAAACTTTGCGCAGAGTCGAGATTCGATCGGTTTTTCGTGCACCGTCTCGGAAATTCAAAATACTGGTCTTTCCCGTCTTATTAGCACATGAGAAGTCGTACAGGCACGCTTTCGCAAAAAAATACAACGGTCATAAATTTGCGCGAAGTCGCGCGCGAGTCGAGTTTCGATCGGTTCTTCGTGCACCGTCTCAGAAATTCAAAATACTGGCCATTCACGATGTATTAGCCCATGGTAAGTCGTATGAGCTTGGTTTCACGAAAAAACGTGACGGTCATAAACTTTGCGCAGAGTCGAGATTCGATCGGTTTTTCGTTCACCGTCTCGGAAATTCAAAATACTAGTCTTTCCCGTCTTATTAGCCCATGAGAAGTCGTACAGGCACGCTTTCGCAAAAAAATACGACGGTCATAAACTTTGCGCGAAGTCGCGCGCGAGTCGAGTTTCGATCGGTTTTTCGTGCACCGTCTCAGAAATTCAAAATACTGGCCATTCACGATGTATTAGCCCATGGTAAGTCGTATGAGCATGGTTTCAGGAGAAAACGTGACGGTCATAAACTTTGCGCGGAGTCGAGATTCGATCGGTTTTTCGTGCACTGTCTCGAAAATTCAAAATACTGGTTTTCCAGTCTTATTAGCCCATGAGAAGTCGTACAGGCACGCTTTCGCAAAAAAATACGACGGTTATAAACTTTGCGCGAAGTCGCGCGCGAGTCGAGTTTCGATCGGTTTTTCATGCACCGTCTCGGAAATTCAAAATACTGGCCATTCACGATGTATTAGTCCATGGTAAGTCGTATGAGCATGGTTTCACGAGAAAACGCGACGGTCATAAACTTTGCGCAGAGTCGAGATTCGATCGGTTTTTCGTGCACCGTCTGGGAAATTCAAAATACTGGTCTTTCCCGTCTTATTAGCCCATGAGAAGTCGTACAAGCATGCTTTCGCAAAAAAAAAACGACGGTCAAAAACTTTTTTTTTTTTTTTTGGTAAGTACGGTCAAAAAATTTGCGCGAAGTCGCGCGCGAGTCGAGTTTCGATCGGTTTTTCGTGCACCGTCTCGGAAATTCAAAATACTTGTCTTTCCCGTCTTATTAGCCCATGAGAAGTCGTACAGGCACGCTTTCGCAAAAAAATAAGACGGTCATAAACTTTGCGCGAAGTCGCGCGCGAGTCGATTTTCGATCGGTTTTTCGTGACCCTCTCGGAAATTCAAAATACTGGCCATTCACGATGTATTAGCCGATGGTAAGTCGTATGAGCATGATTTCACGAAAAAACGCGACGGTTATAAACTTTGCGCAGAGTCGAGATTCGATCGGTTTTTCGTGCACCGTCTCGGAAATTCAAAATACTGGTCTTTCCCGTCTTATTAGCCCTTGAGAAGTAGTACAAGCACGCTTTCGCAAAAAAATACGACGGTCATAAACTTTGCGCGAAGTCGCGCGCGAGTCGAGTTTCAATCGGTTTTTCGTGCACCGTCTCGGAAATTCAAAATACTTGTCTTTCCCGTCTTATTAGCCCATGAGAAGTCGTACAGGCACGCTTTCACAAAAAAATACGACGGTCATAAACTTTGCGCGAAGTCGCGCGCGAGTCAAGTTTCGATTGGTTTTTCGTGCACCGTCTTGGAAATTCAAAATACTGGCTATTCACGATGTATTAGCCCACGGTAACTCGTATGAGCATGGTTTCACGAAAAAACGCGACTGTCATAAACTTTACGCAGAGTCGAGATTCGATCGGTTTTTCGTGCACCGTCTCAGAAATTCAAAATACTGGTCTTTCCCGTCTTATGAGCCCATGAGAAGTCGTACAAGCACACTTTCGCAAAAAAATACGACGGTCATAAACTTTGCGCGAAGTCGCGCGCAAGTCGAGTTTCGATCGGTTTTTCGTGCACCATCTTTGAAATTCAAAATACTGGCCATTCACGATGTATTAGCCCATGGTAAGTCGTATAAGCTTGGTTTCACGAAAAAACGCGACGGTCATAAACTTTGCGCTGAGTCGAGATTCGATCGGTTTTTCGTGCACCGTCTCGGAAATTCAAAATACTTGTCTTTCCCGTCTTATTAGCCCATGAGAAGTCGTACAAGCATGCTTTCGCAAAAAAATACGACGGTCATAAAATTTACGCGAAGTCGCGCGCGAGTTGAGTTTCGATCGGTTTTTCGTGCACCGTCTCGGAAATTCAAAATATTGGCCATTCACGATGTATTAGCCCATGGTAAGTCGTATGAGCATGGTTTCACGAAAAAACACGACGGTCATAAACTTTGGCTGAGTCGAGATTCGATCGGTTTTTCGTGCACCGTCTCGGAAATTCAAAATACTGGTCTTTCCCGTCTTATTAGCTCATGAGAAGTCGTACAAGCACGCTTTCGCAAAAAAATACGACGGTCATAAAATTTGCGCGAAGTCGCGCGCGAGTTGAGTTTCGATCGGTTTTTCGTGCACCGTCTCGAAAATTCAAAATATTGGCCATTCACGATGTATTAGCCCATGGTAAGTCGTATGAGCATGGTTTCACGAAAAAACGCGACGGTCATAAACTTTGCGCAGAGTCAAGATTCGATCGGTTTTTTGTGCACCGTCTCGAAAATTCAAAATACTGGTCTTTCCCGTCTTATTAGCCCTTGGGAAGTCGTACAAGCTCGCTTTCGCAAAAAATACGACGGTAAAAAATTGTTCTCGAAGTCGCGCGCTGAGTCGAGTTACGATCGGTTTTTCGCGCACCGTCTCGGAAATTCAAAAAACTGGTCTTTCCCATCTTATTAGCCCATGGGAAGTCGTACAAGCACTTTTTCGCAAAAAAATATGACGGTCATAGACATTGCGCGAAGTCGCGCGCGAGTCGAGTTTCGATCGGTTTTTCGTGCACCGTCTCGGAAATTCAAAATACTGGCCATTCACTATGTATCAGCCCATGGTAAGTCGTATGAGCATGGTTTCACGAAAAAATGCGACGGTCATAAACTTTGCGCAGAGTCGAGATTCGATCGGTTTTTCGTGCACCGTCCCGGAAATTCAAAATACTGGCCTTTCCTGTCTTATTAGCCCATGAGAAGTCGTACCGGCACGCTTTCGCAAAAAAATACGATGGTCATAAACTTTCCCCGATGTCACGCGCGAGTCGAGTTTCGATCGGTTTTTCGTGCACCGTCTCGGAAATTCAAAATACTGGACATTCACGATGTATTAGCCCATGGTAAGTCGTATGAGCATGATTTCACGAAAAAACGCGATGGTCATAAACTTTGCGCAGAGTCGAGATTCGATCGGTTTTTCGTGCACCGTCTCGGAAATTCAAAATACTGGTCTTTCCCATCTTATTAGCCCATGAGAAGTAGTACAAGCACGCTTTCGCAAAAAAATACGACGGTCATAAACTTTGCGCGAAGTCGCACGCGATTCAAGTTTCGATCGGTTTTTCGTGCACCGTCTCGGAAATTCAAAATACTGGCCATTCACTATGTATTAGCCCATGGTAAGTCGTATGAGCATGGTTTCACGAAAAAACGCGACGGTCATAAACTTTGCGCAGAGTCGAGATTCGATCGGTTTTTCGTGCACCGTCTCGGAAATTCAAAATACTGGTCTTTCCCGTCTTATGAGCCCATGAGAAGTCGTACTAGGGAGCTTTTGCAAAAAAATACGACGGTCATAAACTTTGCGCGAAGTCGCGCGCGAGTCGAGTTTCGATCGGTTTTTCGTGCACCATCTCGGAAATTCAAAATACTGGCCATTCAAGATGTATTAGCCCATGGTAAGTCGTATGAGCATGGTTTCACGAAAAAAACGCGACGGTCATAAACTTTGCACAGAGTCGAGATTCGATATATTTTGTGATGTATCCACAAGTACGCCAGAACAGTCTAGCTTTTGCTTTTTTTATTAACTTCCTTGTGCTACTCTTGGAAATGAGTTTGATGAAGTGTGCCCATTTCACCTTCTTTAGGTGGGGTACAATCTTCTCGACTACACTAAGAGACTTCAGGCTTTAGTCTATGGCTTGTGTAGACAAAGCTTCTTTGTACAAATCTTTTACAAAATATATTATCTTTACTTACCAAAAAAAAGAGTCGAGATTCGATCGGTTTTTCGTGCACCGTCTCGGAAATTCAAAATACTGGTCTTTCCCGTCTTATTAGCCCATGAGAAGTCGTACAAGCACGCTTTCGCAAAAAAATACGACGGTCAAAAACTTTACGCGAAGTCGCACGCGAGTCGAGTTTCGATCGGTTTTTCGTGCACCGTCTCGGAAATTCAAAATACTGGTTTTTCCCATCTTATTAGCACATGGGAAGTCGTACAAGCACGCTTTCGCAAAAAAATACGATGGTTATAAACTTTACGCGAAGTCGCGCGCGAGTCGAGTTTCGATCGGTTTTTCGTCCACCGTCTCGGAAATTCAAAATACTGGCCATTCACGATGTATTTGCCCATGGTAAGTCGTATGAGCATGGTTTCACGAAAAATCGCGACGGTCATAAACTTTGCGTAGAGTCGAGATTCGTTCGGTTTTTCGTGCACCGTCTCGGAAATTCAAAATACTGGTCTTTCCCGTCTTATTAGCCCATGAGAGGTCGTACAAGCACGCTTTCGCAAAAAAATACGACGGTCATAAAATTTACGCGAAGTCGCGCGCGAGTTGAGTTTCGATCGGTTTTTCGTGCACCGTCTTGGAAATTCAAAATATTGGCCATTCACGATGTATTAGCCCATGGTAAGTCGTATGAGCATGGTTTCACGAAAAAACACGACGGTCATAAACTTTGCGCTGAGTCGAGATTCGATCGGTTTTTCGTGCACCGTCTCGGAAATTCAAAATACTGGTCTTTCCCGTCTTATTAGCTCATGAGAAGTCGTACAAGCACGCTTTCGCAAAAAAATACGACGGTCATAAAATTTGCGCGAAGTCGCGCGCGAGTTGAGTCTCGATCGGTTTTTCGTGCACCGTCTCGAAAATTCAAAATATTGGCCATTCACGATGTATTAGCCCATGGTAAGTCGTATGAGCATGGTTTCACGAAAAAACGTTACGGTCATAAACTTTGCGCAGAGTCAAGATTCGATCGGTTTTTTGTGCACCGTCTCGAAAATTCAAAATACTGGTCTTTCCCGTCTTATTAGCCCTTGGGAAGTCGTACAAGCTCACTTTCGCAAAAAATACGACGGTAAAAAATTGTTATCGAAGTCGTGCGCTGAGTCGAGTTTCGATCGGTTTTTCGTGCGCCGTCTCGGAAATTCAAAATACTTGTCTTTCTCGTCTTATTTGCCCATGAGAAGTCGTACAAGCTCGCTTTCGGAAAAAAATACGAGGGTCAAAAACTTTTCTCGAAGTCGCGCGCTGAGTCGAGTTACGATCGGTTTTTCGCGCACCGTCTCGGAAATTCAAAAAACTGGTCTTTCCCATCTTATTAGCCCATGGGAAGTCGTACAAGCACTTTTTCGCAAAAAAATACGACGGTCATAGACATTGCGCGAAGTCGCGCGCGAGTCGAGTTTCGATCGGTTTTTCGTGCACCGTCTCGGAAATTCAAAATACTGGCCATTCACAATGTATTAGCCCATGGTAAGTCGTATGAGCATGGTTTCACGAAAAAACGTGACGGTCATAAACTTTGCGCAGAGTCGAGATTCGATCGGTTTTTTGTGCACCGTCTCGGAAATTCAAAATAATGGTCTTTCCCGTCTTATTAGCCCATGAGAAGTCGTACAGGCACGCTTTCGCAAAAAAATACGACGGTCATAAACTTTGCGCGAAGTCGCGCGCGAGTCGAGTTTCGATCGGTTTTTCGTGCACCGTCTCGGAAATTCAAAATACTACCCATTCACGATGTATTAGCCCATGCAAAGTCGTATGAGCGTGGTTTCACGAAAAAATGCGATGGTCATAAACTTTGCGCAGAGTCGAGATTCGATCGGTTTTTCGTGCACCGTCTCGGAAATTCAAAATACTGGTCTTTCCCGTCTTATTAGCCCATGAGAAGTCGTACAGGCACGCTTTCGCAAAAAAATACGACGGTCATAAACTTTGCGCGAGTCGAGTTTCGATCGGTTTTTCGTGCACCGTCTCAGAAATTCAAAATACTGGCCATTCACGATGTATTAGCCCATGGTAAGTCGTATGAGCATGGTTTCAGGAGAAAACGCGACGGTCATAAACTTTGCGCAGAGTCGAGATTCGATCGGTTTTTCGTGCACCGTCTCGGAAATTCAAAATACTGGTCTTTCCCGTCTTATTAGCACATGAGAAGTCGTACAGGCACGCTTTCGCAAAAAAATACAACGGTCATAAATTTGCGCGAAGTCGCGCGCGAGTCGAGTTTCGATCGGTTCTTCGTGCACCGTCTCAGAAATTCAAAATACTGGCCATTCACGATGTATTAGCCCATGGTAAGTCGTATGAGCTTGGTTTCACGAAAAAACGTGACGGTCATAAACTTTGCGCAGAGTCGAGATTCGATCGGTTTTTCGTTCACCGTCTCGGAAATTCAAAATACTAGTCTTTCCCGTCTTATTAGCCCATGAGAAGTCGTACAGGCACGCTTTCGCAAAAAAATACGACGGTCATAAACTTTGCGCGAAGTCGCGCGCGAGTCGAGTTTCGATCGGTTTTTCGTGCACCGTCTCAGAAATTCAAAATACTGGCCATTCACGATGTATTAGCCCATGGTAAGTCGTATGAGCATGGTTTCAGGAGAAAACGTGACGGTCATAAACTTTGCGCGGAGTCGAGATTCGATCGGTTTTTCGTGCACTGTCTCGAAAATTCAAAATACTGGTTTTCCAGTCTTATTAGCCCATGAGAAGTCGTACAGGCACGCTTTCGCAAAAAAATACGACGGTTATAAACTTTGCGCGAAGTCGCGCGCGAGTCGAGTTTCGATCGGTTTTTCATGCACCGTCTCGGAAATTCAAAATACTGGCCATTCACGATGTATTAGTCCATGGTAAGTCGTATGAGCATGGTTTCACGAGAAAACGCGACGGTCATAAACTTTGCGCAGAGTCGAGATTCGATCGGTTTTTCGTGCACCGTCTGGGAAATTCAAAATACTGGTCTTTCCCGTCTTATTAGCCCATGAGAAGTCGTACAAGCATGCTTTCGCAAAAAAAAACGACGGTCAAAAACTTTTTTTTTTTTTTTTGGTAAGTACGGTCAAAAAATTTGCGCGAAGTCGCGCGCGAGTCGAGTTTCGATCGGTTTTTCGTGCACCGTCTCGGAAATTCAAAATACTTGTCTTTCCCGTCTTATTAGCCCATGAGAAGTCGTACAGGCACGCTTTCGCAAAAAAATAAGACGGTCATAAACTTTGCGCGAAGTCGCGCGCGAGTCGATTTTCGATCGGTTTTTCGTGACCCTCTCGGAAATTCAAAATACTGGCCATTCACGATGTATTAGCCGATGGTAAGTCGTATGAGCATGATTTCACGAAAAAACGCGACGGTTATAAACTTTGCGCAGAGTCGAGATTCGATCGGTTTTTCGTGCACCGTCTCGGAAATTCAAAATACTGGTCTTTCCCGTCTTATTAGCCCTTGAGAAGTAGTACAAGCACGCTTTCGCAAAAAAATACGACGGTCATAAACTTTGCGCGAAGTCGCGCGCGAGTCGAGTTTCAATCGGTTTTTCGTGCACCGTCTCGGAAATTCAAAATACTTGTCTTTCCCGTCTTATTAGCCCATGAGAAGTCGTACAGGCACGCTTTCACAAAAAAATACGACGGTCATAAACTTTGCGCGAAGTCGCGCGCGAGTCAAGTTTCGATTGGTTTTTCGTGCACCGTCTTGGAAATTCAAAATACTGGCTATTCACGATGTATTAGCCCACGGTAACTCGTATGAGCATGGTTTCACGAAAAAACGCGACTGTCATAAACTTTACGCAGAGTCGAGATTCGATCGGTTTTTTCGTGCACCGTCTCAGAAATTCAAAATACTGGTCTTTCCCGTCTTATGAGCCCATGAGAAGTCGTACAAGCACACTTTCGCAAAAAAATACGACGGTCATAAACTTTGCGCGAAGTCGCGCGCAAGTCGAGTTTCGATCGGTTTTTCGTGCACCATCTTTGAAATTCAAAATACTGGCCATTCACGATGTATTAGCCCATGGTAAGTCGTATAAGCTTGGTTTCACGAAAAAACGCGACGGTCATAAACTTTGCGCTGAGTCGAGATTCGATCGGTTTTTCGTGCACCGTCTCGGAAATTCAAAATACTTGTCTTTCCCGTCTTATTAGCCCATGAGAAGTCGTACAAGCATGCTTTCGCAAAAAAATACGACGGTCATAAAATTTACGCGAAGTCGCGCGCGAGTTGAGTTTCGATCGGTTTTTCGTGCACCGTCTCGGAAATTCAAAATATTGGCCATTCACGATGTATTAGCCCATGGTAAGTCGTATGAGCATGGTTTCACGAAAAAACACGACGGTCATAAACTTTGGCTGAGTCGAGATTCGATCGGTTTTTTCGTGCACCGTCTCGGAAATTCAAAATACTGGTCTTTCCCGTCTTATTAGCTCATGAGAAGTCGTACAAGCACGCTTTCGCAAAAAAATACGACGGTCATAAAATTTGCGCGAAGTCGCGCGCGAGTTGAGTTTCGATCGGTTTTTCGTGCACCGTCTCGAAAATTCAAAATATTGGCCATTCACGATGTATTAGCCCATGGTAAGTCGTATGAGCATGGTTTCACGAAAAAACGCGACGGTCATAAACTTTGCGCAGAGTCAAGATTCGATCGGTTTTTTGTGCACCGTCTCGAAAATTCAAAATACTGGTCTTTCCCGTCTTATTAGCCCTTGGGAAGTCGTACAAGCTCGCTTTCGCAAAAAATACGACGGTAAAAAATTGTTCTCGAAGTCGCGCGCTGAGTCGAGTTACGATCGGTTTTTCGCGCACCGTCTCGGAAATTCAAAAAACTGGTCTTTCCCATCTTATTAGCCCATGGGAAGTCGTACAAGCACTTTTTCGCAAAAAAATATGACGGTCATAGACATTGCGCGAAGTCGCGCGCGAGTCGAGTTTCGATCGGTTTTTCGTGCACCGTCTCGGAAATTCAAAATACTGGCCATTCACTATGTATCAGCCCATGGTAAGTCGTATGAGCATGGTTTCACGAAAAAATGCGACGGTCATAAACTTTGCGCAGAGTCGAGATTCGATCGGTTTTTCGTGCACCGTCCCGGAAATTCAAAATACTGGTCTTTCCTATCTTATTAGCCCATGAGAAGTCGTACCGGCACGCTTTCGCAAAAAAATACGATGGTCATAAACTTTCCCCGATGTCACGCGCGAGTCGAGTTTCGATCGGTTTTTCGTGCACCGTCTCGGAAATTCAAAATACTGGACATTCACGATGTATTAGCCCATGGTAAGTCGTATGAGCATGATTTCACGAAAAAACGCGATGGTCATAAACTTTGCGCAGAGTCGAGATTCGATCGGTTTTTCGTGCACCGTCTCGGAAATTCAAAATACTGGTCTTTCCCATCTTATTAGCCCATGAGAAGTAGTACAAGCACGCTTTCGCAAAAAAATACGACGGTCATAAACTTTGCGCGAAGTCGCACGCGATTCAAGTTTCGATCGGTTTTTCGTGCACCGTCTCGGAAATTCAAAATACTGGCCATTCACTATGTATTAGCCCATGGTAAGTCGTATGAGCATGGTTTCACGAAAAAACGTGACGGTCATAAACTTTGCGCATAGTCAAGATTCGATCGGTTTTTTGTGCACCGTCTCGAAAATTCAAAATACTGGTCTTTCCCGTCTTATTAGCCCTTGGGAAGTCGTACAAGCTCGCTTTCGCAAAAAATACGACGGTAAAAAATTGTTCTCGAAGTCGTGCGCTGAGTCGAGTTTCGATCGGTTTTTCGTGCACCGTCTCGGAAATTCAAAATACTTGTCTTTCCTGTCTTATTAGCCCATGAGAAGTCGTACAAGCTCGCTTTCGGAAAAAAATACGAGGGTCAAAAACTTTTCTCGAAGTCGCGCGCTGAGTCGTGTTACGATCGGTTTTTCGTGCACCGTCTCGGAAATTCAAAAAACAGGTCTTTCCCATCTTATTAGCCCATGGGAAGTCGTACAAGCACTTTTTCGCAAAAAAATACGACGGTCATAGACATTGCGCAAAGTCGCGCGCGAGTCGAGTTTCGATCGGTTTTTCGTGCACCGTCTCGGAAATTAAAATACTGGCCATTCACAATGTATTAGCTCATGGTAAGTCGTATGAGCATGGTTTCACGAAAAAAACGCGACGGTCATAAACTTTGCGTAGAGTCCAGATTCGATCGGTTTTTTGTGCACCGTCTCGGAAATTCAAAATACTGGTCTTTCCCGTCTAATTAGCCCATGAGAAGTCGTACAAGCACGCTTTCGCAAAAAAATACAAAGGTCATAAACTTTATGCGAAGTGGCGCGCGAGTTTGCGCTGAGTCGAGACGCTGCTTGGGAATGGGGGGGAATGGGCCTGCGTTCCCTTGCGTGCGTGCGTGAGTGTTCTGCTGTGCTTGGGCGCTTGCGCTTGCGATCGACGCTGGGGACGGCAACCTCTTCCCTTCGCGCAAAGTTTATGACCGTCTTATTAGCCCATGAGAAGTAGTACAAGCACGCTTTCGCAAAAAAATACGACGGTCATAAACTTTGCGCGAAGTCGCGCACGAGTCAAGTTTCGATCGGTTTTTCGTGCACCGTCTCGGAAATTCAAAACACTGGCCATTCACTATGTATTAGCCCATGGTAAGTCGTATGAGCATGGTTTCACGAAAAAACGCGACCGTCATAAACTTTGCGCAGAGTTGAGATTCGATCGGTTTTTCGTGCACCGTCTCGGAAATTCAAAATACTGGACTTTCCCGTCTTATTAGCCCATGAGAAGTAGTACAAGCACGCTTTCGCAAAAAAATACGACGGTCATAATCTTTGCGCGAAGTCGCGCACGAGTCAAGTTTCGATCGATTTTTCGTGCACCGTCTCGAAAATTCAAAATACTGGCCATTCACTATGTATTAGCCCATGGTAAGTCGTATGAGCATGGTTTCACGAAAAAACGCGACCGTCATAAACTTTGCGCAGAGTTGAGATTCGATCGGTTTTTCGTGCACCGTCTCGGAAATTCAAAATACTGCTTTTTCCCGTCTTATTAGCCCATGAGAAGTAGTACAAGCACGCTTTCACAAAAAAATACGACGGTCATAAACTTTGCGCGAATTCACGCGCGAGTCAAGTTTCGATCGGTTTTTCGTGCACCGTCTCGGAAATTCAAAATACTGGTCAATCACTATGTATTAGCCCATGGTAAGTCGTATGAGCATGGTTTCACGAAAAAACGCGACGGTCATAAACTTTGCGCAGAGTCCAGATTCGATCGGTTTTTCGTGCACCGTCCCGAAAATTCAAAATACTGGTCTTTCCTGTCTTATTAGCCCATGAGAAGTCGTACAGGCACGCTTTCGCAAAAAAATACGACGGTCATAAACTTTCTGCGAAGTCACGCGCGAGTCGAGTTTCGATCGATTTTTCGTGCACCGTCTCGGAAATTCAAAATACTGGCCATTCACGATGTGTTAGCCCATGGTAAGTCGTATGAGCTTGGTTTCACGAAAAAACGCGACGGTCATAAACTTTGCGCAGAGTCGAGATTCGATCGGTTTTTCGTGCACCGTCTCGGAAATTCAAAATACTTTTTTTTTTTGTAAGTAAAGATAATGTATTTTGTAAAAGATTTGTACAAAGAAGCTTTGTCTACACAATACTGGTCTTTCCCTTCTTATTAGCCCATGAGAAGTCGTACAGGCACGCTTTCGTAAAAAAATACGACGGTCATAAACTTTTTTTTTTTGGTAAGTAAAGATATTGTATTTTGTAAAAGATTTGTACAAAGAAGCTTTGTCTACACAAGCCATAAACTAAAGCCTGAAGTCTCTTAGTGTAGTCGAGAAGATTGCACCCACCTAAAGAAGGTGAAATGGGCACGCTTCATCAAACTCATCTCCAAGAGTAGCATAAGGAAGTTAATAAATAATAAAATGCAATAGCTAGACTGTTCTGGACTACTTGTGGATACATCACAAAATATAAGCTTTGCCCCATATAATACATTACAATCTTCATCATTATTCGAGTGATTCTTGACGAATGGAAAAATTGAATCTTGTGAAAATATCTTTCTCTCTTCTTGTTAGGTGCTATGTATTCAATTCTTGCTCCATACATGATCGTGAGTCCCGAAGAATCTCTATCAGAATTTGAGCTTTGTTCATGTGAATATAATTCTGCCACACCTCTCCTTCCAAATCCACCAAATAGCACATCTGAATATAATTCGTGCTAGTTGTGTAAGAGGCCCCTTTCTTGAGAAGCTTTGCATAAGCATTTCTAATTCATGATGCAAGTTTGGCCGTGGTAGCCTTTGAAAATCAAATCGCTTCAAGATCTCCTTCCATATCCAAGATGAATAATCACAAGCAAAGTAGAGATGGTCAACACTTTCTTCATTTTGCATACACAAAGAGCACCGATTTACAATATAAATACCTCTTCGCTGCATATTGTCCATCGTAGGAAGTTTGCCGAGAAGGGCCTGCCATGTACATAAACTTTGCGCGAAGTCGCGCGCGAGTCGAGTTTCGATCGGTTTTTCGTGCACCGTCTCAGAAATTCAAAATACTGGCCATTCACGATGTATTAGCCCATGGTAAGTCGTATGAGCATGGTTTCACGAGAAAACGCGACGGTCATAAACTTTGCGCAGAGTCGAGATTCGATCGGTTTTTCGTGCACCATCTCGAAAATTCAAAATACTGGTCTTTCCCGTCTTATTAGCCCATGAGAAGTCGTACAAGCACGCTTTCGCAAAAAAATAAGACGTTCAAAAACTTTGCGCGAAGTCGCGCGCGAGTCGAGTTTCGATCGGTTTTTCGTGCACCGTCTAGGAAATTCAAAATACTTGTCTTTCCCGTCTTATTAGCCCATGAGAAGTCACGCTTTCGCAAAAAAATACGACGGTCATAAACTTTGCGCGAAGTCGCGCGTGAGTCGAGTTTCGATCGGTTTTTCGTGACCGTCTCGGAAATTCAAAATACTGGCCATTCACGATGTATTAGCCCATGGTAAGTCGTATGAGCATGATTTCACGAAAAAACGCGACGGTCATAAACTTTGCGCAGAGTCGAGATTCGATCGATTTTTTGTGCACCGTTTCGGAAATTCAAAATACTGGTCTTTCCCGTCTTATTAGCCCATGAGAAGTAGTACAAGCACGCTTTCGCAAAAAAATACGACGGTCATAAACGTTGCGCGAAGTCGCGCGCGAGTCAAGTTTCGATCGGTTTTTCGTGCACCGTCTCGGAAATTCAAAATACTGGCCATTCACTATGTATTAGCCCATGGTAAGTCGTATGAGCATGGTTTCACGAAAAAACGCGACGGTCATAAACTTTGCGCAGAGTCGAGATTCGATCGGTTTTTCGTGCACCGTCTCGGAAATTCAAAATACTTGTCTTTCCCGTCTTATTAGCCCATGAGAAGTCACGCTTTCGCAAAAAAATACGACAGTCATAAACTTTGCGCGAAGTCGCGCGCGAGTCGAGATTCGATCGGTTTTTCGTGACCGTCTCAGAAATTCAAAATACTGGCCATTCACGATGTATTAGCCCATGGTAAGTCGTATGAGCATGATTTCACGAAAAAACGCGACGGTCATAAACTTTGCGCAGAGTCGAGATTCGATCGGTT
Source organism: Ensete ventricosum (assembly GCA_029747655.1). Lineage (NCBI taxonomy): Eukaryota > Viridiplantae > Streptophyta > Magnoliopsida > Zingiberales > Musaceae > Ensete > Ensete ventricosum. The sequence continues at coordinate 25,107,524 of JAQQAF010000004.1, read as the reverse complement.
TTTCGTGCACCGTCTCGGAAATTCAAAATACTGGTCTTTCCCGTCTTATTAGCCCATGAGAAGTAGTACAAGCACGCTTTCGCAAAAAAATACGACGGTCATAAACTTTGCGCGAAGTCGCGCGCGAGTCAAGTTTCGATCGGTTTTTCGTGCACCGTCTCGGAAATTCAAAATACTGGCCATTCACTATGTATCAGCCCATGGTAAGTCGTATGAGCATGGTTTCACGAAAAAATGCGACGGTCATAAACTTTGCGCAGAGTCGAGATTCGATCGGTTTTTCGTGCACCGTCCCGGAAATTCAAAATACTGGTCTTTCCTGTCTTATTAGCCCATGAGAAGTCGTACCGGCACGCTTTCGCAAAAAAATACGATGGTCATAAACTTTCCCCAAAGTCACGCGCGAGTCGAGTTTCGATCGGTTTTTCGTGCACCGTCTCGGAAATTCAAAATACTGGCCATTCACGATGTATTAGCCCATGGTAAGTCGTATGAGCTTGGTTTCACGAAAAAACGCGACGGTCATAATCTTTGCGTAGAGTCGAGATTCGATCGATTTTTCGTGCACCGTCTCGGAAATTCAAAATACTGGTCTTTCCCTTCTTATTAGCACATGAGAAGTCGTACAGGCACGCTTTCGTAAAAAAATATGACGGTCATAAACTTTGCGCGAAGTCGAGCGCGAGTCGAGTTTCGATCGGTTTTTCGTGCACCGTCTCGGAAATTCAAAATACTTGTCTTTCCCGTCTTATTAGCCCATGAGAAGTCACGCTTTCGCAAAAAAATACGACAGTCATAAACTTTGCGCGAAGTCGCGCGCGAGTCGAGATTCGATCGGTTTTTCGTGACCGTCTCAGAAATTCAAAATACTGGCCATTCACGATGTATTAGCCCATGGTAAGTCGTATGAGCATGATTTCACGAAAAAACACGATGTTCATAAACTTTGCGCAGAGTCGAGATTCGATCGGTTTTTCGTGCACCGTCTCGGAAATTCAAAATACTGGTCTTTCCCGTCTTATTAGCCCATGAGAAGTAGTACAAGCACGCTTTCGCAAAAAAATATGACGGTCATAAACGTTACGCGAAGTCGCGCGCGAGTCAAGTTCGATCGGTTTTTCGTGCACCGTCTCGGAAATTCAAAATACTGGCCATTCACGATGTATTAGCCCATGGTAAGTCGTATGAGCATGATTTCACGAAAAAATGCGACGGTCATAAACTTTGCGCAGAGTTGAGATTCGATCGGTTTTTCGTGCACCGTCTCGGAAATTCAAAATACTGGTCTTTCCCGTCTTATTAGCCCATGAGAAGTAGTACAAGCACGCTTTCGCAAAAAAATACGACGGTCATAAACTTTGCGCGAAGTCGCGCGCGAGTCGAGTTTCGATCGGTTTTTCGTGCACCGTCTCGGAAATTCAAAATACTGGCCATTCACGATGTATTAGCCCATGGTAAGTCGTATGAGCATGATTTCACGAAAAAATGCGACGGTCATAAACTTTGCGCAGAGTTGAGATTCGATCGGTTTTTCGTGCACCGTCTCGGAAATTCAAAATACTGGTCTTTCCCGTCTTATTAGCCCATGAGAAGTAGTACAAGCACGCTTTCGCAAAAAAATACGACGGTCATAAACTTTGCGCGAAGTCGCGCGCGAGTCAAGTTTCGATCGGTTTTTCGTGCACCGTCTCAGAAATTCAAAATTCTGGCCATTCACGATGTATTAGCCCATGGTAAGTCGTATGAGCATGGTTTCACGAAAAAACGCGACGGTCATAAACTTTGCGCAGAGTCGAGATTCGATCGGTTTTTCGTGCACCGTCTCGGAAATTCAAAATACTGGTCTTTCCCGTCTTATTAGCCCATGAGAAGTAGTACAAGCACGCTTTCACAAAAAAATATGACGGTCATAAACGTTACGCGAAGTCGCGCGCGAGTCAAGTTCGATCGGTTTTTCGTGCACCGTCTCGGAAATTCAAAATACTGGCCATTCACGATGTATTAGCCCATGGTAAGTCGTATGAGCATGATTTCACGAAAAAATGCGACGGTCATAAACTTTGCGCAGAGTTGAGATTCGATCGGTTTTTCGTGCACCGTCTCGGAAATTCAAAATACTGGTCTTTCCCGTCTTATTAGCCCATGAGAAGTAGTACAAGCACGCTTTCGCAAAAAAATACGACGGTCATAAACTTTGCGCGAAGTCGTGCGCGAGTCGAGTTTCGATCGGTTTTTCGTGCACCGTCTCGGAAATTCAAAAAACTGGCCATTCACGATGTATTAGCCCATGGTAAGTCGTATGAGCATGATTTCACGAAAAAATGCGACGGTCATAAACTTTGCGCAGAGTTGAGATTCGATCGGTTTTTCGTGCACCGTCTCGGAAATTCAAAATACTGGTCTTTCCCGTCTTATTAGCCCATGAGGAGTAGTACAAGCACGCTTTCGCAAAAAAATACGATGGTCATAAACTTTGCGCGAAGTCGCGCGCGAGTCGAGTTTCGATCGGTTTTTCGTGCACCGTCTCGGAAATTCAAAATACTGGTCATTCACGATGTATTAGCCCATGGTAAGTCGTATGAGCATGGTTTCACGAAAAAACGCGACGGTCATAAACTTTGCGCAGAGTCGAGATTCGATCGATTTTTCGTGCACCGTCTATGAAATTCAAAATACTGGTCTTTCCCTTCTTATTAGCCAATGAGAAGTCGTACAGGCACGCTTTCGAAAAAAAATATGACGGTCATAAACTTTGCGCGAAGTGTCGCGCGAGTCGAGTTTCGATCGGTTTTTTGTGCACCGTCTCGGAAATTCAAAATACTTGTCTTTCCCGTCTTATTAGCCCATGAGAAGTCGTAGAGGCACGCTTTCGCAAAAAAATACGACGGTCATCAACTTTGCGCGAAGTCACGCGCGAGTCGAGTTTCGATCGGTTTTTCGTGCACCGTCTCGGAAATTCAAAATACTTGTCTTTCCCGTCTTATTAGCCCATGAGAAGTCGTAGAGGCACGCTTTCGCAAAAAAATCGAGTTGAGTTTCGATCCGTTTTTCGTGCACCGTCTCGGAAATTCAAAATATTGGCCATTCACGATGTATTAGCCCATGGTAAGTCGTATGAGCATGGTTTCACGAAAAAACGCGACGGTCATAAACTTTGCGCAGAGTCAAGATTCGATCGGTTTTTTGTGCACCATCTCGAAAATTCAAAATACTGGTCTTTCCCGTCTTATTAGCCCTTGGGAAGTCGTACAAGCTCGCTTTCGCAAAAAATACGACGGTAAAAAACTGTTCTCGAAGTCGTGCGCTGAGTCGAGTTTCGATCGGTTTTTCGTGCACCGTCTTTCGCAAGCTCGCTTTCGCAAAAAATACGAGGGTCAAAAACTTTGCTCGAAGTCGCGCGCTGAGTCGAGTTTCGATCGGTTTTTCGTGCACCGTCTCGGAAATTCAAAAAACTGGTCTTTCCCTTCTTATTAGCCAATGGGAAGTCGTACAAGCACTTTTTCGCAAAAAAATACGACGGTCATAGACATTGCGCGAAGTCACGCGCGAGTCGAGTTTCGATCGGATTTTCGTGCACCGTCTCGGAAATTCAAAATACTGGCCATTCACAATGTATTTGCCCATGGTAAGTCATATGAGCATGGTTTCACGAAAAAAATGCGATGGTCATAACCTTTTTTTTTTTTTTTTTTGGTAAGTAAAGATAATGTATTTTGTAAAAGATTTGTACAAAGAAGCGATGGTCATAAACTTTGCGCAGAGTCCAGATTCGATCGGTTTTTTGTGCACCGTCTCGAAAATTCAAAATACTGGTCTTTCCCGTCTTATTAGCCCATGAGAAGTCGTACAAGCACGCTTTCGCAAAAAAATACGATAGTCATAAACTTTGTGCGAAGTGGCGCGCGAGTTTGCGCTGAGTCGAGTTTCGATTGGTTTTTCATGCACTGTCTTGGAAATTCAAAATACTGGCCATTCATAATGTATTAGCCCATGGTAAGTCATGTGAGCATGGTTTCACGAAAAAATGCGACGGTCAAAAACTTTGCACAGAGTCGAGTTTCGATCGGTTTTTCGTGCACCGTCTCGGAAATTAAAAATACTGGTCTTTCCCATCTTATTAGCCTATCAGAAGTAGTACAAGCACGCTTTCGCAAAAAAATACGACGGTCATAAACTTTGCGCGAAGACGCGCGCGAGTCGAGTTTCAATCGGTTTTTCGTGCACCGTCTCCGAAATTCAAAATACTTGCCATTCACGATGTATTAGCCCATGGTAAGTCGTATGAGCATGGTTTCACGAAAAAACGCGACGGTCATAAACTTTGCGCAGAGTCGAGATTCGATCAGTTTTTCGTGCACCGTCTCGGAAATTCAAAATACTGGTCTTTCCCGTCTTATTCGCACGTGAGAAGTCGTACAGGCACGCTTTCGCAAAATAATACGACGGTCATAAACTTTGTGCGAAGTCGCGCGCGAGTCGAGTTTCGATCGATTTTTCGTGCACCGTCTCGGAAATTCAAAATACTGGCCAGTCACGATGTATTAGCCCATGGTAAGTCGTATGAGCATGGTTTCACGAAAAAACGCAACGGTCATAAACTTTGCGCAGAGTCGAGATTCGATCGGTTTTTCGTGCACCATCTCGGAAATTCAAAATACTGGTCTTTCCCGCCTTATTAGCCCATGAGAAGTCGTACAAGCACGCTTCCGCAAAAAAATACGACGGTCAAAAACTTTGCGCGAAGTCGCGCGCGAGTCGAGTTTCGATCGGTTTTTCGTGCACCGTCTCGGAAATTCAAAATGCTTGTCTTTACCGTCTTATTAGCCCATGAGAAGTCGTACAGGCACGCTTTCTCAGAAAAATATGACGGTCATAAACTTTGCGCGAAGTCGCGCGCGAGTCGAGTTTCGATCGGTTTTTCGCGCAACGTCTCGGAAATTCAAAATACTGGCCATTCACGATGTATTAGCCCATGGTAAGTCGTATGAGCTTGGTTTCACGAAAAAACGCGACGGTCATACACTTTGCGCGAAGTGGTATTAGAATCCCCTAGAGTAAGCCAATGCTGTCGTGACTTCTGTTTCAAAAAGCATTCCTCCTGCTTCGAAGCTTGCATAAAGTTATTTCTAGCAGCAGCCTCTTTGTATATAAGATTCGCATCCAGAGGTTGAAGATTTAGCTCGCTTTGCACAGCCATAGGTTCTTTCTTGCATAACTGAACCCTGTCGGTGATATTTCCAAATGTAGTTGAATTCCACTTCTTAAGTGCTGCTTTGCATGCTTTTAGTTTTTGACATAGGATGTAAGGGGGAGAACCAAATACATTAATGTCCCAAGCTGACTTAATAACTTCGAGGAACTTTGGGTGATAACTCCACATATTAAAAAATCTAAAAGGTTTCTTTTCTCTGGGTAGTGTTTTATCTGCATGTATATGCATAATAGAGTGATCTGAAAATAACTTAGCACCGTACTCAAGAAGTGAATCTGGAAAAACTGCTAACCATTCCTGATTAATCAAACATCTGTCAAGTCGAGCCATAATTTTTCTTTCAGCAGTACTTTGATTGTTCCATGAGAACCAATCACCTACAGATTTCATGTCAGTCAATGCAGCAGTATATATACAATCATTAAAATGTTGAAGCTGACATTCGGAAAGCACTCTACCCCCCACTTTCTCATTTGTGTATCTGACAGTATTAAAGTCACCGAGAACAACCCAAGGTACTGTAGGATAACTATTTGAAATGCTAACCAGATCACGCCATAGAGCATTCCTGTCAGACATACTGTTAGATGCATAAATACCGGTAATATTGAATTGACATCCAGTCTGTTTATCCTCTGCCTTAAGATGAATGAATTGATTAGTAGCAGAAATAAACCAAGCAGTAACAATGTTAGGATGCCATAAGACCCAAACTCGACCATAAGTATCCTGAGAATCATTAGTAAAAAGTTCTGCCTCAGGCCATATTAAATTCTTCTGAACTCGAACACGATGAGGTTTAATTTTTGTTTCCACAAGAATCACCATGTCACATGCAGCAGATCGGATTATTCTATTGAGCTCCCGACATTTCTCAGTCTTATTAAGTCCATGAACATTCCAACAGCTTATTTTCATCAATACTAGATAGAAGGAAGAGCATGCGATTTTGGGAGGACACTACCATCCTTTTTCTTATCCTTTGATTTTGCATGGTCCTCTCGCATAATATCTTTACCCTTTAATCCTCTATTCCTATATTTATCCACCTCATCCACAGCTTACAAATGTTTAAATTTTTGCGTACATTGAGGCAAGGAGTCCTGAATAGCGGGATGTGTCGAAGAGCGATGAGTTTGGTGAGTTGCAATGTCTTGGTTCCCAAGAGGTTGTTGAAATGAAATTTCCTGATTATCTGAAGGAGTGATTCGTGAAGGCGAGGTTGTTATTGGGGAGTGAGAACCTTGAGAAGCTCCTGCAGTGAAAGTCTCTGATATAATAGGTAAAGATGGAAGTCCTGACTTGTCTTTCTCTTGTTCGTGTCGCTGCCCCAACGAGTCAGAGTGTTCAATAATCTTCTCCGCCATCAGCACTGTTGGCACTGGAGTATCAGTGCTTGGATTAGTGGTAGTGACCCCATTCTGTGGCTCTTGGCGTGGTCGGTAGACCTGTGTGATTTTTTGTGAAGGCTGTTGGCAGGCACCATTTACATGTCCAAAAGATAGACAAACCTTGCATCGTTGTGGCTTCCAAGAATATGAGACTTTCACCTTTCGGGTGCTCCCATCAAGATCACGGTAAGAAACATCATTCGGTAGTTCCTCATCAGAAGAAACCATTACACAAGCTCTAGCAAAGGTCAATCTCGTTTGCGAAGCTGTTGCCTTATCAAGATACAATGGCTGTCCCAGGGTGCTGCAAAGCTTTGCAATAAAACGACGACCCCAGAGATGTAGTAGAAGTCCATGGAAAGAAACCCATATTGGGATAGACCGTAGACTGTCTAACTCCAATCTCACATCAGGTGCCCAGCGTCGTAGTATCATTGGATGACCACGGATAGTCCAAAATCCTTCAAGGACTCGTTGTAAATCTTCTTCCGAATAAAGCCTGCATACAAAGAATCCGGTCTCCAACATATGAAGATCAAATGTTGATATTCCCCATCGAGTTCTGATGTATGAGGATAGTGGGAAAAAGGATGTTCTCAGTCCAACAACGTAGCCCACAATTGCCATGGACCATGTCTCAATTAGTTCGTCAGAATCAATAGCCTCATACACAGCAATCTTCTGGTCAGCCTGTACTTCTGGAGCAAAAAAATCCAGTCGAAGATCCGGACTACCCACTGGAGCCTTGAAGAGGCTACTCCAAGGCCGAGGATCTCGGGAAATAGGAGCTGGAGGTCGTGATCTAGATCGTGAACGACCTCGGGCTTGGTTCATTGAAGGAGCATCCCGTCGAGAAGAAGAAATCAGCGGTGGAACATCCTGGTGTGAAACCGGCCTAAGCTGCTGGGGAGGAACCAGCGGCTGCTGGAGAGGGGCGTTCTGCTGTGAAGCAATCAGCGCAGGCCGCTGGGAAGAAGCCAGCGGAGGAGCATCCCGCTGGAACAGAGGAGCAGAGTGCCGCGTCCGGCCGCTCGCATCCATGGCGTCGCTCGCCCTAGAGACCGCCAGCCGCCTAGGGGAGAGGAAGCCACCACCCTGCCCCCACTAATGTCGCAGCCGTCGCCCCTTCCACGCCGATTGCAGAAGCAGCCGTCGCCCTTTCCACGCTGGAGTTGCCGCAGGAAGCGGCAGTGAGAAGTCGTACAAGCACGCTTTCACAAAAAAATACGACGGTCAAAAACTTTGCGCGAAGTCGCGCGCGAGTCGAGTTTCGATCGGTTTTTCGTGCACCGTCTCGGAAATTCAAAATACTTGTCTTTCCCGTCTTATTAGCCCATGAGAAGTCGTACAGGCAAGCTTTCGCAAAAAAATACGACGGTCAAAAACTTTGCGCGAAGTCGCGCGCGAGTCGAGTTTCGATCGGTTTTTCTTGCACCGTCTCGGAAATTCAAAATACTTGTCTTTCCCTTCTTATTAGCCCATGAGAAGTCGTACAGGCACGCTTTCGCAAAAAAATACGACGGTCATAAACTTTGCGCGAAGTCGCGCGCGAGTCGAGTTTCGATCGGTTTTTCGTGACCGTCTCGGAAATTGAAAATACTGGCCATTCATGATGAATTAGCCCATGGTAAGTCGTATGAGCATGATTTCACGAAAAAACGCGACGGTCATAAACTTTGCGCAGAGTCGAGATTCGATCGGTTTTTCATGCACCGTCTCGGAAATTCAAAATACTGGTCTTTCTCGTCTTATTAGCCAATGAGACTAGTACAAGCAAGTCAATAGGAATTTTATTTACATAATGCTCCATAATATGGGCTTCCCTCAGCACTGGGTTAAATGGATTCAATGTTGTTTGGAAACTCCAAAATTTTCAATTCTCTTTAATGGTTCACCTATTGGCTTCTTTGGGAGTAAGAATGGCATTCGGCAAGGCGATCCACTATCTCCTTATCTTTTTACCATTGCAATGGAAGGGCTCAGTTGTATGTTAGAAGAGGCTGTTTCCAATGGCAAAATTAAGGTACCACATTATGGTTCTGTTTATATCTCTCACATAACATTTGCCGACGACCTTATTATCTTCCTTCGAGATGATCCAGTTTCTGTGAGTAATCTGGCAGATATTCTTAATGAATTTGGTAAAGTTTCTGGTCTTAAGCTAAACCATGTAAAGAGCAAAGTATATGTGGGTGCTTGCATTGACAATAAGGATCATATTGCTCAAACATTGGGAGTTGCTGAAGGAAATTTACCGGTTCCTTACTTGGGTCTCCCACTTATATCCACTGGAATCAACAAAGCCTCCTGTCAGCCTATTATACAAAAAATTAAGAACAGAATTTCCTCTTGGAAAAATAGGCTTCTTTCTAAAGCTGGACGACTTGAACTTATTCGATCCGTGTTGATCTCTTATTCTATTTATTGGTCTCATGCATTCCTTCTACCTGCCGGGCTTCTCCATGATATTGATAAATTACTTATGAACTTCTTTTGGAATGGCACAGATGGTAAGGCAATGCACATGGTGAATTGGGACAGCATTTGCAAACCGAAGGATGAAGGGGGGCTGAATCTTCGACATATTAGAGATTGGAATAAAGCTTGTATGGTAAAGCAATTATGGGATATTTTACAAAACAAGTCTTCCTTATGGTCACAATGGGTTTTTGCTAGGTACCTAACTAAGGAATCAATCTGGGAAACATCTGCAAAAACATCTCATTCTTCTGCTTGGAAAGGAATTCTGAAGGCAAGGCGATGGCTACGTAACAATATTTCTTATGTGATTTCTTCTGGAACCAATATTAATATGTGGTATGATCCTTGGGTGAATGGGAAAAGTATATTTCAGATATTTGGTGATAGAGTACGACAGGATCTGGGGGCTCCCAAAGATTGGAAGGTTTCTGAATTCATTAACAATGGTACTTGGTGTCTTCCCAACCCTACCTCCCCTGACATGTTATTACTTTGGCCGACTATTAGGGCTATTCCAATCATGAACAACTCTTCAGATATGCTTATTTGGCTTCATGATAACGGTAAATTTAGTGCTACATCTGCATGGAACCAAATTAGACGACGAAACAACAAGTGGATCCAAAGTAGTTGGACATGGGATAGTCCATGCTCACAGCGACATTCCTTATGTACATGGCAGGCCCTTCTCGGCAAACTTCCTACGATGGACAATATGCAGCGAAGAGGTATTTATATTGTAAATCGGTGCTCTTTGTGTATGCAAAATGAAGAAAGTGTTGACCATCTCTACTTTGCTTGTGATTATTCATCTTGGATATGGAAGGAGATCTTGAAGCGATTTGATTTTCAAAGGCTACCACGGCCAAACCTGCATCATGAATTAGAAATGCTTATGCAAAGCTTCTCAAGAAAGGGGCCTCTTACACAACTAGCAAGAATTATATTCAGATGTGCTATATGGTGGATTTGGAAGGAGAGGTGTGGCAGAATTTTTGAGTGTCACAACATGAACAAAGCTCAAATTCTGATAGAGATTCTTCAGGACTCACGATCATGTATGGAGCAAGAATTGAATACAGAGCACCTAACAAGAAGAGAGAAAGATATTTTCACAAGATTCAATTTTTCCATTCGTCAAGAATCACTCGAATAATGATGAAGATTGTAATGTATTATATGGGGCAAAGCATATATTTTGTGATGTATCCACAAGTAGTCCAGAACAGTCTAGCTATTGCATTTTATTATTTATTAACTTCCTTATGCTACTCTTGGAGATGAGTTTGATGAAGCGTGCCCATTTCACCTTCTTTAGGTGGGGTGCAATCTTCTCGACTACACTAAGAGACTTCAGGCTTTAGTCTATGGCTTGTGTAGACAAAGCTTCTTTGTACAAATCTTTTACAAAATACATTATCTTTACTTACCAAAAAAATAGTACAAGCACGCTTTCGCAAAAAAATACGACGGTCATAAACTTTGCGCGAAGTCGCGCGCGAGTCAAGTTTCGATCGGTTTTTCGTGCACCGTCTCGGAAATTCAAAATACTCACCATTCACTATGTATTAGCCCATGGTAAGTCGTATGAGCATGGTTTCACGAAAAAATGCGACGGTCATAAACTTTGGGCAGAGTCGAGATTCGATCGGTTTTTCGTGCACCATCTAGGAAATTAAAAATACTGGTCTTTCCCGTCTTATTAGCCCATGAGAAGTCGTATAAGCACGCTTTCACAAAAAAATACGACGGTCAAAAACTTTGCGCGAAGTCACGCGCGAGTCGAGTTTCGATCGGTTTTTCGTGCACCGTCTCGGAAATTCAAAATACTTGTCTTTCCCATCTTATTACCCCATGAGAAGTCGTAGAGGCACGCTTTGGCAAAAAAATACGACGGTCATAAACTTTGCGCGAAGTCGCGCGCGAGTCAAGTTTCGATCGGTTTTTCGTGCACCGTCTCGGAAATTGAAAATACTTGTCTTTCCCGTCTTATTAGCCCATGAGAAGTAGTACAAGCACGCTTTCGCAAAAAAATAAGACGGTCATAAACTTTGCGCGAAGTCGCGCGCGAGTCAAGTTTCGATCGGTTTTTCGTGCACCGTCTCGGAAATTCAAAATTCTGGCCATTCACGATGTATTAGCCCATGGTAAGTCGTATGAGCATGGTTTCACGAAAAAACGCGACGGTCATAAACTTTGCGCAGAGTCGAGATTCGATCGGTTTTTCGTGCACCGTCTCGGAAATTCAAAATACTGGTCTTTCCCGTCTTATTAGCCCATGAGAAGTAGTACAAGCACGCTTTCGCAAAAAAATACGACGGTCATAAACTTTGCGCGAAGTCGCGCGCGAGTCGAGTTTCGATCGGTTTTTCGTGCACCGTCTCGGAAATTCAAAATACTGGCCATTCACGATGTATTAGCCCATGGTAAGTCGTATGAGCATGGTTTCACGAAAAAACGTGACGGTCATAAACTTTGCGCAGAGTCGAGATTCGATCGGTTTTTCGTGCACCGTCTCGGAAATTCAAAATACTGGTCTTTCCCGTCTTATTAGCACATGAGAGGTCGTACAGGCACGCTTTCGCCAAAAAATACGACAGTCATAAACTTTGTGCGATGTGTCGCGTGAGTCGAGTTTCGATCGGTTTTTCGTGCACCGTCTCGGAAATTCAAAATACTAGCCATTCACGATGTATTAGCCCATGGTAAGTCGTATGATCATGATTTCACGAAAAAATGCGACGGTCATAAACTTTGCGCAGAGTCGAGATTCGATCGGTTTTTCGTGCACCGTCTTGGAAATTCAAAATACTGGTCTTTCCCGTCTTATTAGCCCATGAGAAGTAGTACAAGCACGCTTTCGCAAAAAAATACGACGGTCATAAACTTTGCGCGAAGTCGCGCGCGAGTCAAGTTTCGATCGGTGTTTCGTGCACCATCTCGGAAATTCAAAATATTGGCCATTCACTATGTATGAGACCATGGTAAGTCGTATGAGCATGGTTTCACGAAAAAACGCGACGGTCATAAACTTTGCGCAGAGTCAAGATTCGATCGGTTTTTCGTGCACCGTCTCGGAAATTCAACATACTGGTCTTTCCCGTCTTATTAACCCTTGAGAAGTCGTACAGGCACGCTTTCGCAAAAAAATACGACGGTCATAAACTTTGCGCGAAGTCGCGCGCGAGTCGAGTTTCGATCGGTTTTTCGTGCACCGTCTCGGGAATTCAAAATACTGACCATTCACGATGTATTAGCCCATGGTAAGTCGTATGAGCATGGTTTCACGAAAAAACGCAACGGTCAGAAACTGTGCACAGAGTCGAGATTCGATCGGTTTTTCGTGCACCGTCTCGGAAATTCAAAATACTGGTCTTTCCCGTCTTATTAGCCCATGAGAAGTCATACAAGCACGCTTTCACAAAAAAATACGACGGTCAAAAACTTTGCGCGAAGTGTCGCGCGAGTCGAGTTTCGATCGGTTTTTCGTGCACCGTCTCGGAAATTCAAAATACTGGCCATTCACGATGTATTAGCCCATGGTAAGTCGTATGAGCATGGTTTCATGAAAAAACGTGACGATCAGAAACTTTGCGCAGAGTCGAGATTCGATCGGTTTTTCATGCACCGTCTCGGAAATTCAAAATACTGGTCTTTCCCGTCTTATTAGCCCATGAGAAGTCGTACAAGCACGCTTTCGCAAAAAAATACGACGGTCAAAAACTTTGCGCGAAGTCATGCGCTAATCGAGTTTCGATCGGTTTTTCGTGCACCGTCTCGGAAATTCAAAATACTTGTCTTTCCCGTCTTATTAGCCCATGAGAAGTCGTAGAGGCACGCTTTCGCAAAAAAATACGACGGTCATAAACTTTGCGCGAAGTCGCGCGCGAGTCTAGTTTCGATCGGTTTTTCGTGCACCGTCTCGGAAATTCAAAATACTTGTCTTTCCCGTCTTATTAGCCCATGAGAAGTCGTACAGGCACGCTTTCGCAAAAAAATACGACGGTCATAAATTTGCGCGAAGTCACGCGCGAGTCGAGTTTCGATCAGTTTTTCGTGCACCGTCTCGGTAATTCAAAATACTGGCCATTCACGATGTATTAGCCCATGGTAAGTCGTATGATCATGATTTCACGAAAAAATGCGACGGTCATAAACTTTGCGCTGAGTCGAGATTCGATCGGTTTTTCGTGCACTGTCTCGGAAATTCAAAATACTGGTCTTTCCCTTCTTATTAGCCCATGAGAAGTAGTACAAGCACGCTTTCGCAAAAAAATACGACGGTCATAAACTTTGGGCGAAGTCGCGCGCGAGTCGAGTTACGATCGGTTTTTCGTGCACCGCCTAGGAAATTCAAAATACTGGCCATTCACGATGTATTAGCCCATGGTAAGTCGTATGAGCATGATTTCACGAAAAAACGCGACGGTCATAAACTTTGCGCAGAGTCGAGATTCGATCGGTTTTTCGTGCACCGTCTCGGAAATTCAAAATACTGGTCTTTCCCGCCATATTAGTCCTTGAGAAATCGTACAAGCACGCTTACGCAAAAAAATACGACTGTCAAAAACTTTGCGCGAAGTCGCGCGCGAGTCGAGTTTCGATCGGTTTTTCGTGCACCGTCTCAGAAATTCAAAATAATTGTCTTTCCCGTCTTATTAGCCCATGAGAAGTCGTACAGGCACGCTTTCGCAAAAAAATACGACGGTCATAAACTTTGCGCGAAGTCGCGCGCGAGTCGAGTTTCGATCGGTTTTTCGGGCACCGTCTCGAAAATTCAAAATACTAGCCATTCACGATGTATTAGCCCATGGTAAGTCGTATGAGCATGATTTCATGAAAAAACGCGACGGTCATAAACTTTGCGCAGAGTCGAGATTCGATCGGTTTTTCGTGCACCGTCTCGGAAATTCAAAATACTGGTCTTTCCCGTCTTATTAGCCCATGAGAAGTAGTATAAGCACGCTTTCGCAAAAAAATACGACGGTCATAAACTTTGCGCGAAGTCACGCGCGAGTCGAGTTTCGATCGGTTTTTCGTGCACCGTCTCGGAAATTCAAAATACTGGTCTTTCCCATCTTATTAGCCCATGGGAAGTCGTACAAGCATGCTTTCGCATAAAAATTCGACGGTCATAATCTTTGCGCGAACTTTGCGCTGAGTCAAGTTTCGATCGGTTTTTCATGCACTGTCTTAGAAATTCAAAATACTGGCCATTCATAATGTATTAGCCCATGGTAAGTCATGTGAGCATGGTTTCACGAAAAAACGCGACGGTCATAAACTTTGCACAGAATCGAGTTTCGATCGGTTTTTCGTGCACCGTCTCTGACTTTCAAAATACTGGTCTTTCCCGTCTTATTAGCCCATGGGAAGTCGTACAAGCACGCTTTCGCAAAAAAATATGACGGTCATAAACTTTACGCGAAGTCGCGCGCGAGTCAGGTTTCGATCGGTTTTTCGTGCACCATCTCGGAAATTCAAAATACTGGCCATTCACGATGTATTAGCCCATCGTAAGTCGTATGAGCATGGTTTCACGAAAAATCACGACGGTCATAAACTTTGCGCAGAGTCAAGATTCGATCGGTTTTTTGTGCACCGTCTCGGAAATTCAAAATACTGGTCTTTCCCGTCTTATTAGCCCTTGAGAAGTCGTACAAGCACGCTTTCGCAAAAAAATACGACGGTCATACACTTAGTGCGAAGTCGCGCGCGAGTCGAGTTTCGATCGGTTTTTCGTGCACCGTCTCGAAAATTCAAAATACTGGTCTTTCCCATCTTATTAGCCCATGGGAAGTCATACAAGCATGCTTTCGCATAAAAATTCGACGATCATAATCTGTGCGCGAACTTTGCGCTGAGTCGAGTTTCGATCGGTTTTTCATGCACTGTCTTGGAAATTCAAAATACTGGCCATTCATAATGTATTAGCCCATGGTAAGTCATGTGAGCATGGTTTCACGAAAAAACGCAACGGTGATAAACTTTGCACAGAATCGAGTTTCGATCGATTTTTCGTGCACCGTCTTGGAAATTCAAAATACTGGTCTTTCCCGTCTTATTAGCCCATGAGAAGTCGTACAAGCACGCTTTCGCAAAAAAATATGGTCTTTCCCGTCTTATTAGCACATGAGAAGTCGTACAAGCACGCTATCGAAAAAAAAAAACGACGGTCATAAACTTTGCGCGAAGTCGCGCGCGAGTCGAGTTTCGATCGGTTTTTCGTGCACCATCTCGGAAATTCAAAATACTGGCCATTCATGATGTATTAGCCTATGGTAAGTCGTATGAGCATAGTTTCACGAAAAAACGCGACGGTCATAAACTTTGCGCAGAGTCGAGATTCGATCGGTTTTTCGTGCACCGACTCGGAAATTCAAAATACTGGTCTTTCCCGTCTTATTAGCCCATGAGAAGTCGTACAAGCACGCTTTCGCTAAAAAATATGACGGTTATAAACTTTGCGCGAAGTCGCGCGCGAGTAGAGTTTCGATCGGTTTTTCGTGCACCGTCTCGGTAATTCAAAAATACTGGCCATTCACGATGTATTAACCCATGGTATGTCGTATAAGCAAGGTTTCACGAAAAAACACGACGGTCATAAACTTTGCGCAGAGTCGAGATTCGATCGGTTTTTCGTGCATCGTCTCGGAAATTCAAAATACTGGTCTTTCCCTTCTTATTAGCACATGAGAAGTCGTACAAGCATGCTTTCGCAAAAAAATACGGCGGTCATAAACTTTGCGCAAAGTCGCGCGCGAGTCGAGTTTCGATCCATTTTTCGTGCACCATCTCGGAAATTCAAAATACTGGCCATTCACGATGTATTAGCCCATGGTAAGTCGTATGAGCATGGTTTCACGAAAAAACGCGATGGTCATAAACTTTGCGCAGAGTCGAGATTCGATCGGTTTTTCGTGCACCGTCTCAGAAATTCAAAATACTGGTCTTTCCCGTCTTATTAGCCAATGAGAAGTCGTACAAGCACGCTTTCGCAAAAAAATACGACGGTTATACACTTTGTGCGAAGTCGCGCGCGAGTTGAGTTTCGATCGGTTTTTCGTGCACCGTCTCGGAAATTCAAAATACTTGTCTTTCCCGTCTTATTAGCCCATGAGAAGTCGTACAGTAATGCTTTCGCAAAAAAATACGATGGTCATAAACTTTGCGCGAAGTCGCGCGCGAGTCGAGTTTCGATCGGTTTTTCGTGCACCGTCTCGGAAATTCAAAATACTGGCCATTCACGATGTATTAGCCCATGGTAAGTCGTATGAGCATGGTTTCACGAAAAAACGCGACGGTCATAAACTTTGCGCAGAGTCGAGATTCGATTGGTTTTTCGTGCACCGACTCGGAAATTCAAAATAATGGTCTTTCCCGTCTTATTAGCCCATGAGAAGTCGTACAAGCACTTTTTCGCTAAAAAATATGACGGTCATAAACTTTGCGCGAAGTCGCGCGCGAGTCGAGTTTCGATCGGTTTTTCGTGCACCGTCTCGGAAATTCAAAAATACTGGCCATTCACGATGTATTAACCCATGGTATGTCGTATGAGCATGGTTTCACGAAAAAACACGACGGTCATAAACTTTGCGCAGAGTCGAGATTCGATCGGTTTTTCGTGCATCGTCCCGGAAATTCAAAATACTGGTCTTTCCCATCTTATTAGCACATGAGAAGTCATACAAGCACGCTTTCGCAAAAAAATACGGCGGTCATAAACTTTGCGCGAAGTCGCGCGCGATTCGAGTTTCGATCCGTTTTTCGTGCACCGTCTCGGAAATTCAAAATACTGGCCATTCATAATGTATTAGCCCATGGTAAGTCATGTGAGCATGGTTTCACGAAAAAACGCGACGGTCATAAACTTAGCACAGAATCGAGTTTCGATCGGTTTTTCGTGCACCGTCTCGGAAATTCAAAATACTGGTCTTTCCCATCTTATTAGCCCATGGGAAGTCGTACAAGCACGCTTTCGCAAAAAAAAACGACGGTCATAAACTTTGCGCGAAGTTGCGCGCGTGTCGAGTTTCGATCGGTTTTTCGTGCACCATCTCGGAAATTCAAAATACTGGCCATTCACGATGTATTAGCCCATGGTAAGTCGTATGAGCATGGTTTCACGAAAAAACGCGACGGTCATAAACTTTGCGCAGAGTCGAGATTCGATCGGTTTTTCGTGCACCGTTTCGGAAATTCAAAATACTTGTCTTTCCCGTCTTATTAGCCCATCAGAAGTCGTGCAAGCACGCTTTCGCAAAAAAATACGACGGTCAAAAACTTTGCGCGAAGTCGCACGCGAGTCGAGTTTCGATCGGTTTTTCGTGCACCGTCTCGGAAATTCAAAATACTGGTCTTTCCCATCTTATTAGCCCATGGGAAGTCGTACAAGCATGCTTTCGCATAAAAATTCGACGGTCATAATCTTTGCACGAACTTTGCGCTGAGTCGAGTTTCGATCGATTTTTCATGCACTGTCTTGGAAATTCAAAATACTGGCCATTCATAATGTATTAGCCCATGGTAAGTCGTATGAGCATGGTTTCACGAAAAAATGCGATGGTCATAAACTTTGCGCAGAGTCGAGATTCGATCGGTTTTTCGTGCACCGTCTCGGAAATTCAAAATACTGGTCTTTCCCATCTTATTAGCCCATGAGAAGTCGTACACGCACGCTTTCGCCAAAAAAATACGACGGTCATACACTTTGCGGGAAGTCGCGCGCGTGTTGAGTTTCGATCGGTTTTTCATGCATCGTCTCGGAAATTCAAAATACTTGTCTTTCCCGTCTTATTTGCCCATGAGAAGTCGTACAAGCTCGCTTTCGGAAAAAAATACGACGGTCAAAAACTTTGCTCGAAGTCACGCGCTGAGTCGAGTTTCGATCGGTTTTTCGTGCACCGTCTCGGAAATTAAAAAAACTGGTCTTTCCCGTCTTATTAGCCCATGGGAAGTCGTACAAGCACGCTTTCGCAAAATAATACGACGGTCATAAACTTTGCGCGAAGTCGCGCGCGAGTCGAGTTTCGATCGGTTTTTCGTGCACCGTCTCGAAAATTCAAAATACTGGCCATTCACAATGTATTAGCCCATGGTAAGTCGTATGAGCATGGTTTCACGAAAAAACGTGACGGTCATAAACTTTGCGCAGAGTCAAGATTCGATCGGTTTTTTGTGCACCGTCTCGGAAATTCAAAATACTGGTCTTTCCCGTCTTATTAGCCCATGAGAAGTCGTACAAGCACGCTTTGCAAAAAATTACGATGGTCATAAACTTTGCGCGAATAAGGTTATCTCTAAGTTGCTGGCAGATAGACTACAAAAGGTCATGAATAAGGTCATTAGTCCTAATCAAGCTGCTTTTCTTAAAGGGAGGAGTATCCATCATAATGTCCTGCTTGCTAATGATTTGGTTAAGGATCTACATTCTAAAACAAGAGGGAAAAAGATCTGTTTTAAAGCTGATTTACGAAAGGCCTTTGACTCAGTCAATAGGAATTTTATTTACATGATGCTCCATAATATGGGCTTCCCTCAGCACTGGGTTAAATGGATTCAATGTTGCTTGGAAACTCCAAAATTTTCGATTCTCTTTAATGGTTCACCTATTGGCTTCTTTGGGAGTAAGAATGGCATTCGGCAAGGCGATCCACTATCTCCTTATCTTTTTACCATTGCAATGAAAGGGCTCAGTTGTATGTTAGAAGAGGCTGTTTCCAATGGCAAAATTAAGGTACCACATTATGGTTCTGTTTATATCTCTCACATAACATTTGCCGATGACCTTATTATCTTCCTTCGAGATGATCCAGTTTCTGTGAGTAATCTGGCAGATATTCTTAATGAATTTGGTAAAGTTTCTGGTCTTAAACTAAACCATGCAAAGAGCAAAGTATATGTGGGTGCTTGCATTGTCAATAAGGATCATATTGCTCAAACATTGGGAGTGGCTGAAGGAAATTTACCGGTTCCTTACTTGGGTCTCCCACTTATATCCACTGGAATCAACAAAGTCTCCTGTCAGCCTATCCTACAAAAAATTAAGTACAGAATTTCCTCTTGGAAAAATAGGCTTCTTTCTAAAGCTGGACGACTTGAACTTATTCGATCAGTGTTGATCTCTTATTCTATTTATTGGTCTCATGCATTCCTTCTACCTGTCGGGCTTCTCCATGATATTGATAAATTACTTATGAACTTCTTTTGGAATGGCACAGATGGTAAGGCAATGCACATGGTGAATTGGGACAACATTTGCAAACCGAAGGATGAAGGAGGGCTGAATCTTCGACATATTAGAGATTGGAATAAAGCTTGTATGGTAAAGCAATTATGGGATATTTTACAAAACAAGTCTTCCTTATGGTCACAATGGGTTTTTGCTAGGTACCTAACCAAGGAATCAATCTGGGAAACATCTGCAAAAACATCTCATTCTGCTGCTTGGAAAGGAATTCTGAAGGCAAGGCGATGGCTACGTAACAATATTTCTTATGTGATTTCTTCTGGAACCAATATTAATATGTGGTATGATCCTTGGGTGAATGGGAAAAGTATATTTAAGATATTTGGTGATAGAGTACGACAGGATCTGGGGGCTCCCAAAGACTGGAAGGTTTCTGAATTCATTAACAATGGTACATGGTGTCTTCCCAACCCTACCTCCCCTGACATGTTATTACTTTGGCCGACTATTAGGGCTATTCCAATCAAGAACAACTCTTCATATATGCTTATTTGGCTTCATGATAACGGTAAATTTAGTGCTACATCTGCATGGAACCAAATTAGACGACGAAACAACAAGTGGATCCAAAGTAGTTGGACATGGGATAGTCCATGCTCACAGCGACATTCCTTATGTACATGGCAGGCCCTTCTCAACAAACTTCCTACGATAGACAATATGCAGCGAAGAGGTATTTATATTGTAAATCGGTGCTCTCTGTGTTTGCAAAATGAAGAAAGTGTTGACCATCTCTACTTTGCTTGTGATTATTCATCATGGATATGGAAGGAGATCTTTAAGCAATTTGATTTTCAAAGGCTACCACGACCAAACTTGCATCATGAATTAGAAATGCTTATGCAAAGCTTCTCAAGAAAGGGGCCTCTTACACAACTAGCAAGAATTATATTCAGATGTGCCATTTGGTGGATTTGGAAGGAGAGGTGTGGCAGAATTTTTGAGTGTCACAACATGAACAAAGCTCAAATTCTGATAGAGATTCTTTAGGACTCACGATCATGTATGGAGCAAGAATTGAATACAGAGCACCTAACAAGAAGAGAGAAAGATATTTTCACAAGAGTCAATTTTTCCATTCGTCAAGAATCACTCGAATAATGATGAAGATTGTAATGTATTATATGGGGCAAAGCTTATATTTTGTGATGTATCCACAAGTGGTCCAGAACAGTCTAGCTATTGTATTTTTATTTATTAACTTCCTTGTGCTACTCTTGGAGATGAGTTCGATGAAGCGTGCCCACTTCACCTTCTTTAGGTGGGGTGCAATCTTCTCGACTACACTAAGAGACTTCAGGCTTTAGTCTATGGCTTGTGTAGACAAAGCTTCTTTTTACAAATCTTTTACAAAATACATTATCTTTACTTACCAAAAAAAAAAAAAAAAAAAATTCGACGGTCATAATCTGTGCGCGAACTTTGCGCTGAGTCGAGTTTCCATCGGTTTTTCATGCACTGTCTTGGAAATTCAAAATACTGGCCATTCACAATGTATTAGCCCATGGTATGTCATGTGAGCATGGTTTCATTTTTTTTTTTGGTAAGTAAAGATAATGTATTTTGTAAAAGATTTGTACAAAGAAGCTTTGTCTACACAAGCCATAGACTAAAGCCTGAAGTCTCTTAGTGTAGTCGAGAAGATTGTACCCCACCTAAAGAAGGTGAAATGGGCACACTTCATCAAACTCATTTCCAAGAGTAGCACAAGGAAGTTAATAAAAAATGCAATAGCTAGACTGTTCTTGAGTACTTGTGGATACATCACAAAATATAAGCTTTGCCCCATAATACATTACAATCTTCATCATTATTCGAGTGATTATTGACTAATGAAAAAATTGAATCTTGTGAAAATCTCTTTCTCTCTTCTTGTTAGGTGCTCTATATTCAATTCTTGCTCCATGCATGATCGTGAGTCCTGAAGAATCTCTATCAGAATTTGAGCTTTGTTCATGTTGTGACACTCAAAAATTCTGCCACACCTCTCCTTCCAAATCCACCAAATAGCACATCTGAATATAATTCATGTTAGTTGTGTAAGAGGACCCTTGCATTAGCCTTTCTAGTTCATGATGCAAGTTTGGCCGTGGTAGCCTTTGAAGATCAAATCGCTTCAAGATCTCTTCCCATATCCAAGATGAATAATCACAAGCAAAGTATAGATGGTCAACACTTTCTTCCTTTTGCATTCACAAAGAGCACCGATTTACAATATAAATACCTCTTCGCTGCATATTGTCCATCGTAGGAAGTTTGCCGAGAAGGGCCTGCCATGTACATAAGGAATGTCGCTGTGAGCATGGACTATCCCATGTCCAACTACTTGGGATCCACTTGTTGTTTCGTCGTCTAATTTGGTTCCATGCAGATGTAGCACTAAATTTACCATTATCATGAAGCCAAATAAGCATATCTGAAGAGTTGTTCTTGATTGGAATAGCCCTAATAGTCGGCCAAAGTAATAACATGTCTGGGGAGGTAGGGTTAGGAAGACACCATGTACCATTGTTAATGAATTCAGAAACCTTCCAGTCTTTGGGAGCCCCCAGATCCTGTCGTACTCTATCACCAAATATCTGAAATATACTTTTCCCATTCACCCAAGGATCATACCACATATAAATATTGGTTCCAGAAGAAATCACATAAGAAATATTGTTACGTAGCCATCTCCTTGCCTTCAGAATTCCTTTCCAAGCAGCAGAATGAGATGTTTTTGCAGATACTTCCCAGATTGATTCCTTGGTAAGGTACCTAGCAAAAACCCATTGTGACCATAAAGAAGACTTGTTTTGTAAAATATCCCATAATTGCTTTACCATACAAGCTTTATTCCAATCTCTAATATGTCGAAGATTCAAGCCCCCTTCATCCTTCGGTTTGCAAATGTTGTCCCAATTCACCATATGCATTGCCTTACCATCTGTGCCATTCCAAAAGAAGTTCATACGACTGTATGAGCATGGTTTCACGAAAAAACGCGACGGTCATAAACTTTGAGCAGAGTCGAGATTCGATCGGTTTTTCGTGCACCGTCTCGAAAATTCATAATACTGGTCTTTCCCGTCTTATTAGCCCATGAGAAGTCGTACAAGCACGCTTTCACAAAAAAATACGACGGTCATAAACTTTGCGCGAAGTCGCGTGCGAGTTTAGTTTCGATCGGTTTTTCGTACACCATCTCGGAAATTCAAAATACTTGTCTTTCCCGTCTTATTAGCCCATGAGAAGTCGTAGAGGCACGCTTTCGCAAAAAAATACGACGGTCATAAACTTTGCGCGAAGTCGCGCGCGAGTTGAGTTTCGATCGGTTTTTCGTGCACCGTCTCGGAAATTCAAAATACTTGTCTTTCCCGTCTTATTAGCCCATGAGAAGTCGTACAGGCACGCTTTCGCAAAAAAATACGACGGTCATAAACTTTGCGCGAAGTCGCGCGCGAGTCGAGTTTCGATTGGTGTTTCGTGCACCGTCTCGGAAATTTAAAATACTGGCCATTCACGATGTATTAGCCCATGGTAAGTCGTATGAGCATGGTTTCACGAAAAAACGTGACGGTCATAAACTTTGCGCAGAGTCGAGATTCGATCGGTTTTTCGTGCACCGTCTCGAAAATTCAAAATACTGGTCTTTCCCGTCTTATTAGCCCATGAGAAATCGTACAGGCACGCTTTCGCAAAAAAATACGACGGTCATAAACTTTGCGCGAAGTCGCGCGCGAGTCGAGTTTAGATCGGTTTTTCGTGCACCGTCTCGGAAATTCAAAATACTAGCCATTCACGATGTATTAGCCCATGGTAAGTCGTATGAGCATGGTTTCACGAAAAAACGCGATGGTTATAAACTTTACGCAGAGTCGAGATTCGATCGGTTTTTCATGCACCGTCTCGGAAATTCAAAATACCGGTCTTTCCCGTCTTATTAGCCCATGAGAAGTCGTACAAGGACGCTTTCGCAAAAAAATACGACGGTCAAAAACTTTGCGCGAAGTCGCGCGCGAGTCAAGTTTCGATCGGTTTTTCGTGCACCGTCTCGGAAATTCAAAATACTAGTCTTTCCCATCTTATTAGCCCATGGGAAGTCGTACAAGCATGCTGTCGCATAAAAATTCGACAGTCATAATCTTTGCGCGAACTTTGCGGTGAGTCGAGTTTCGATCAGTTTTTCATGCACCGTCTCGGAAATTCAAAATACTAGCCATTCACGATGTATTAGCCCATTGTAAGTCGTATGAGCATGGTTTCACGAAAAAATGCGACAGTCATAAACTTTGCGCAGAGTCGAGATTCGATCGGTTTTTCGTGCACCGACTCGGAAATTCAAAATACTGGTCTTTCCCGTCTTATTAGCTTATGAGAAGTCGTAAAAGCACGCTTTCGCAAAAAAATACGACGGTCATAAACTTTGCGCGAAGTCGCGCGCGAGTCGAGTTTCGATCGGTTTTTCGTGCACCGTCTCAAAAATTCAAAATACTGGCCATTCACGATGTATCATGGTAAGTCGTATGAGCATGGTTTCACGAAAAAACACGACGGTCATAAACTTTGCGCAGAGTCGAGATTCGATCGGTTTTTCGTGCACCGTCTCAGAAATTCAAAATACTGGTATTTCCCGTCTTATTAGCCCATGAGAAATCGTACAGGCACGCTTTCGCAAAAAAATACGACGGTCATAAACTTTGCACGAAGTCGCGCGCGAGTCGAGTTTCGATCGATTTTTCGTGCACCATCTCGGAAATTCAAAATACTAGCCATTCACGATGTATTAGCCCATGGTAAGTCGTATGAGCATGGTTTCACGAAAAAACGTGATGGTTATAAACTTTACGCAGAGTCGAGATTCGATCGGTTTTTCGTGCACCGTCTCGAAAATTCAAAATACCGGACTTTCCCGTCTAGCTATTGCATTTTTATTTATTAACTTCCTTGTGCTACTCTTGGAGATGAGTTCGATGAAGCGTGCCCACTTCACCTTCTTTAGGTGGGGTGCAATCTTCTCGACTACACTAAGAGACTTCAGGCTTTAGTCTATGGCTTGTGTAGACAAAGCTTCTTTGTACAAATCTTTTACAAAATACATTATCTTTACTTACCAAAAAAAAAAAAGGACTTTCCCATCTTATTAGCCCATGAGAAGTCGTACAAGCATGCTTTCGCAAAAAAATACGACGGTCAAAAACTTTGCGCGAAGTCGCGCGCGAGTCGAGTTTCGATCGGTTTTTCGTGCACTGTCTCGGAAATTCAAAATACTAGTCTTTCCCATCTTATTAGCCCATGGGAAGTCGTACAAGCATGCTTTCGCATAAAAATTCGACGGTCATAATCTTTGCGCGAACTTTGCGGTGAGTCGAGTTTCGATCGGTTTTTCATGCACCGTCTCGGAAATTCAAAATACTAGTCATTCACGATGTATTAGCCCATGGTAAGTCGTATGAGCATGGTTTCACGAAAAAATGCGATGGTTATAAACTTTCCGCAGAGTCGAGATTCGATCGGTTTTTCGTGCACCGTCTCGAAAATTCAAAATACCGGTCTTTCCCATCTTATTATCCCATGAGAAGTAGTACAAGCACGCTTTCGCAAAAAAATACGACGGTCATAAACTTTGCGCGAAGTCGCGCGCGAGTCGACTTTCGATCGGTTTTTCGTGCACCGTCTCAGAAATTCAAAATACTGGCCATTCACGATGTATTAGCCCATGGTAAGTCGTATGAGCATGGTTTCACGAAAAAATGCGACGGTCATAAACTTTGCGCAGAGTCGAGATTCGATCGGTTTTTCGTGCACCGTCTCGGAAATTCAAAATACTGGTCTTTCCCGACTTATTAGCCCATGAGAAGTCGTACAAGCACGCTTTCGCAAAAAAATACGACGGTCAAAAACTTTGCGCGAAGTCGCGTGCTTGTTGAGTTTCGATCGGTTTTTCGTGCACCGTCTCGGAAATTCAAAATACTTGTCTTTCCCGTCTTATTAGCCCATGAGAAGTCGTACAGGCACGCTTTCGCAAAAAAATACGACGGTCATAAACTTTGCGCGAAGTCGCGCGCGAGTCGAGTTTCGATCGGTTTTTCGTGACCGTCTCGGAAATTCAAAATACTGGCCATTCACGATGTATTAGCCCAAGGTAAGTCGTATGAGCATGGTTTCACGAAAAAACGCGACGGTCATAAACTTTGCGCAGAGTCGAGATTCGATCGATTTTTCGTGCACCATCTCGGAAAGTCAAAATACTGGTCTTTCCCGTCTTATTAGCCCATGAGAAGTCGTACAGGCACACTTTCGCAAAAAAATACGACGGTGCTAAATTATGCGCGAAGTCGCGCGCGAGTCGAGTTTTGATCGGTTTTTCATGCACCGTCTCGGAAATTCAAAATACTGGCCATTCACGATGTATTTGCCCATGGTAAGTCGTATGAGCTTGGTTTCACGAAAAAACGCGACGGTCATAAACTTTGCGCAGAGTCGAGATTCGATCGGTTTTTCGTGCACCGTCTCGGAAATTCAAAATACTGGTCTTTCCCGTCTTATTAGCCCATGAGAAGTCGTACAGGCACGCTTTCGCAAAAAAATATGACGGTCATAAACTTTGCGCGAAGTCGCGCGCGAGTCGAGTGTCGATCGGTTTTTCGTGCACCATCTCGGAAATTCAAAATACTTGTCTTTCCCGTCTTATTAGCCCATGAAAAGTCGTACAGGCACGCTTTCGTAAAAAAATACGACGGTTATAAACTTTGCGCGAAGTCGCGCGTGAGTCGAGTTTCGATCGGTTTTTCGTGACCGTCTCGGAAATTCAAAATACTGGCCATTCACGATGTATTAGCCCATGGTAAGTCGTATGAGCATGATTTCACGAAAAAACGCGACGGTCATAAACTTTGCGCAGAGTCGAGATTCGATCGGTTTTTCGTGCATCGTCTCGGAAATTCAAAATACTGGTGTTTCCCGTCCCATGAGAAGTAGTACAAGCACGCTTTCCAAAAAAATATGACGGTCATAAACTTTGCGCGAAGTCTTTTTTTTGGTAAGTAAAGATAATATATTTTGTAAAAGATTTGTACAAAGAAGCTTTGTCTACACAAGCCATAGACTAAAGCCTGAAGTCTATTAGTGTAGTCGAGAAGATTGCACCCCACCTAAAGAAGGTGAAATGGGCACGCTTCATCAAACTCATCTCCAAGAGTAGCATAAGGAAGTTAATAAATAATAAAATGCAATAGCTAGACTGTTCTGGACTACTTGTGGATACATCACAAAATATAAGCTTTGCCCCATATAATACATTACAATCTTCATCATTATTCGAGTGATTCTTGACGAATGGAAAAATTGAATCTTGTGAAAATATCTTTCTCTCTTCTTGTTAGGTGCTCTGTATTCAATTCTTGCTTCATACATGATCGTGAGTCCTGAAGAATCTCTATCAGAATTTGAGCTTTGTTCATGTTGTGACACTCAAAAATTCTGCCACACCTCTCCTTCCAAATCCACCATATAGCACATCTGAATATAATTCTTGCTAGTTGTGTAAGAGGCCCCTTTCTTGAGAAGCTTTGCATAAGCATTTCTAATTCATGATGCAAGTTTGGCCGTGGTAGCCTTTGAAAATCAAATCGCTTCAAGATCTCCTACCATATCCAAGATGAATAATCACAAGCAAAGTAGAGATGGTCAACACTTTCTTCATTTTGCATACACAAAGAGCACCGATTTATAATATAAATACCTCTTCGCTGCATATTGTCCATCGTAGGAAGTTTGCCGAGAAGGGCCTGCCATGTACATAAGGAATGTCGCTGTGAGCATGGATTATCCCATGTCCAACTACTTTGGATCCACTTATTGTTTCGTCGTCTAATTTGGTTCCATGCAGATGTAGCACTAAATTTACCGTTATCATGAAGCCAAATAAGCATATCTGAAGAGTTGTTCATGATTGGAATAGCCCTAATAATCGGCCAAAGTAATAACATGTCAGGGGAGGTAGGGTTGGGAAGACACCAAGTACCATTATTAATGAATTCAGAAACCTTCCAGTCTTTGGGAGCCCCAGATCCTGTCGTACTCTATCACCAAATATCTGAAATATAATTTTCCCATTCACCCAAGGATCATACCACATATTAATATTGGTTCCAGAAGAAATCACATAAGAAATATTGTTACGTAGCCATCGCCTTGCCTTCAGAATTCCTTTCCAAGCAAAAGAATGAGATGTTTTTGCAGATGTTTCCCAGATTGATTCCTTAGTTAGGTACCTAGCAAAAACCCATTGTGACCATAAGGAAGACTTGTTTTGTAAAATATCCCATAATTGCTTTACCATACAAGCTTTATTCCAATCTCTAATGTGTCGAAGATTCAGCCCCCCTTCATCCTTCGGTTTGCAAATGCTGTCCCAATTCACCATGTGCATTGCCTTACCATCTGTGCCATTCCAAAAGAAGTTCATAAGTAATTTATCAATATCATGGAGAAGCCCTGCAGGTAGAAGGAATGCATGAGACCAATAAATAGAATAAGAGATCAACACGGATCGAATAAGTTCAAGTCGTCCAGCTTTAGAAAGAAGCCTATTTTTCCAAGAGAAAATTCTGTTCTTAATTTTTTGTATAATAGGCTGACAGGAGGCTTTGTTGATTCCAGTGGATATAAGTGGGAGACCCAAGTAAGAAACCGGTAAATTTCCTTCAGCAACTCCCAATGTTTGAGCAATATGATCCTTATTTTCAATGCAAGCACCCACATATACTTTGCTCTTTGCATGGTTTAGCTTAAGACCAGAAACTTTACCAAATTCATTAAGAATATCTGCTAGATTACTCACAGAAACTGGATCATCTCGAAGGAAGATAATAAGGTCGTCGGCAAATGTTATGTGAGAGATATAAACAGAACCATAATGTGGTACCTTAATTTTGCCATTGGAAACAGCCTCTTCTAACATACAACTGAGCCCTTCCATTGCAATGGTAAAAAGATAAGGAGATAGTGGATCGCCTTGCCGAATGCCATTCTTACTCCCAAAGAAGCCAATAGGTGAACCATTAAAGAGAATTGAAAATTTTGGAGTTTCCAAGCAACATTGAATCCATTTAACCCAGTGCTGAGGGAAGCCCATATTATGGAGCATCATGTAAATAAAATTCCTATTGACTGAGTCAAAGGCCTTTCGTAAATCAGCTTTAAAACAGATCTTTTTTTCTCTTGTTTTAGAATGTAGATCCTTAACCAAATCATTAGCAAGCAGGACATTATGATGGATACTCCTCCCTTTAAGAAAAGCAGCCTGATTAGGACTAATGACCTTATTCATGACCTTTTGTAGTCTATCTGCCAGCAACTTAGAGATAACCTTATAAATAAAGTTGCACAGTGAAATAGGACGGTAGTTCTCCAATGAATCGGCTCCATCATTTTTAGGCACTAAAGAAATAAAAGTGCAATTCATTTCTTTAAGAATGTGACCTGAGGAGAAAAAATGTCGACAAGCTTTTATGACATCGTTGCCTACAATAGCCCATGCAATTTGATAAAACTCAGCTGGAAATCCATCTGGACCAGGGCTTCTGTGCTTCGGGGACTTAAAAACAACTTTCACAATTTCATCATCCGTTATTGGGGCATTAAGATGAGAGAGGGCTTCAGAATCAAGTCGTCTTGTAGGCCCAACATGAATACTATTAGGCTGCTGTTCCTGATTGAGTAAGGAATAAAAAAATTGCTTGGTGTAATTTTTAACCTCATCCAGATCCTCAATGAGATTACCATCTATACCTTTGCATTTTTTGATGCGATTAGTAGCCCTTCTGGTAGCAATAGCAGCATAGAAAAACTTCGTATTAGAATCCCCTAAAGTAAGCCAATGCTGTCGTGACTTCTGTTTCAAAAAGCATTCCTCCTGCTTCAAAGCTTGCATAAAGTTATTTCTAGCAGCAGCCTCTTTGTATATAAGATTCGCATCCAGAGGTTGAAGATTTAGCTCGCTTTGCACAGCCATAAGTTCTTTCTTGCATAACTGAACCCTATCGTTGATATTTCCAAATGTAGTTGAATTCCACTTCTTCAGTGCTGCTTTGCATGCTTTTAGTTTTTGACATAGGATGTAAGGGGGAGAACCAAATACATTAATGTCCCAAGCTGACTTAATAACTTCGAGGAACTTCGGGTGAGAACTCCACATATTAAAAAATCTAAAAGGTTTCTTGACTCTGGGTAGTGCTTTATCTGCATGTATATGCATAATAGAGTGATCCGAAAATAACTTAGCACCGTACTCAAGAAGTGAATCTGGGAAAACTGCTAACCATTCCTGATTAATCAAACATCTGTCAAGTCGAGCCATAATTTTTCTTTCAGCAGTACTTTGATTGTTCCATGAGAACCAATCACCTACAGATTTCATGTCAGTCAATGCAGCAGTATCTATACAATCATTAAAATGTTGAAGCTGACATTCGGAAAGCACTCTACCCCCCACTTTCTCATTTGTGTATCTGACAGTATTAAAGTCACCGAGAACAGCCCAAGGTACTGTAGGATAACTATTTGCAATGCTAACCAGATCACGCCATAGAGCATTCCTGTCAGACATACTGTTAGATGCATAAATACCGGTAATATTGAATTGACATCCAGTCTGTTTATCCTCTGCCTTAAGATGAATGAATTGATTAGTAGCAGAAATAAACCAAGCAGTAACAAGGTTAGGATGCCATAAGACCCAAACTCGACCATAAGTATCCTGAGAATCATTAGTAAAAAGTTCTGCCTCAGGCCATATTAAATTCTTCTGAACTCGAACACGATGAGGTTTAATTTTTGTTTCCACAAGAATCACCATGTCACATGCAGCAGATCGGATTATTCTATTGAGCTCCCGACATTTCTCAGTCTTATTAAGTCCACGAACATTCCAACAGCTTATTTTCATCAATACTAGATAGAAGGAAGAGCATGCAATTTTGGGAGGACACTACCATCCTTTTTCTTATCCTTTGATTTTGCATGGTCCTCTCGCATAATATCTTTACCCTTTAATCCTCTATTCCTATATTTATCCACCTCATCCACAGCTTGCAAATGTTTAAATTTTTGCGTACCTTGAGGCAAGGAGTCCTGAATAGCGGGATGTGTCGAAGAGCGATGAGTTTGGTGAGTTGCAATGTCTTGGTTCCCAAGAGGTTGTTGAAATGAAATTTCCTGATTATCTGAAGGAGTGATTCGTGAAGGCGAGGTTGTTATTGGGGAGTGAGAACCTTGGGAAGCTCCTGCAGTGAAAGTCTCTGATATAATAGGTAAAGATGGAAGTCCTGACTTGTCTTTCTCTTGTTCGTGTCGCTGCCCCAACGAGTCAGAGTGTTCAATCATCTTCTCCGCCATCACCACTGTTGGCACTGGAGTATCAGTGCTTGGATTAGTGGTAGTGACCCCATTCTGTGGCTCTTGGCGTGGTCGGTAGACCTGTGTGATTTTCTGTGAAGGCTGTTGGCAGGCACCATTTACATGTCCAAAAGATAGACAAACCTTGCATCGTTGTGGCTTCCAAGAATATGAGACTTTCACCTTTCGGGTGCTCCCATCAAGATCACGGTAAGAAACATTATTCGGCAATTCCTCATCAGAAGAAACCATTACACAAGCTCTGGCAAAGGTCAATCTCGTTTGCGAAGCTGTTGCCTTATCAAGATACAATGGCTGTCCCAGGGTGCTGCAAAGCTTTGCAATAAAACGACGACCCCAGAGATGTAGTGGAAGTCCATGGAAAGAAACCCATATTGGGATAGACTGTAGACTGTCTAACTCCAATCTCACATCAGGTGCCCAGCGTCGTAGTATCATTGGATGACCACGGATAGTCCAAAATCCTTCAAGGACCCGTTGTAAATCTTCTTCCGAATAAAGCCTGCATACAAAGAATCCGGTTTCTTTGTAACTTTGCGCGAAGTCACGCGCGAGTCGAGTTTCTATCGATTTTTCGTGCACCGTCTCGGAAATTCAAAATACTTGTCTTTGCTGTCTTATTAGCCCATGAAAAGTCGTACAGGCACGCTTTCGCAAAAAAATACGACGGTCATAAACTTTGCGCGAAGTCGCGCGCGAGTCGAGTTTCGATCGATTTTTCGTGCACCGTCTCGGAAATTCAAAATACTTGTCTTTCCCGTCTTATTAGCTCATGAGAAGTCGTACAGGCACGCTTTCGCAAAAAAATACGACGGTCATAAACTTTGCGCGAAGTCGCGCGCGAGTCGAGTTTCGATCGATTTTTCGTGCACCGTCTCGGAAATTCAAAATACTTGTCTTTCCCGTCTTATTAGCCCATGAGAAGTCGTACAGGCAGGCTTTCGCAAAAAAATACGACGGTCATAAACTTTGCGCGAAGTCGCACGCGAGTCGAGTTTCGATCGGTTTTTCGTGCACCGTCTCGGAAATTCAAAATACTTATCTTTCCCGTCTTATTAGCCCATGAGAAGTCGTACAGGCACGCTTTCGCAAAAAAATACGACGGTCATAAACTTTGCGCGAAGTCGCGCGTGAGTCGAGTTTCGATCGGTTTTTCGTGACCGTCTCGGAAATTCAAAATACTGGCCATTCACGATGTATTAGCCCATGGTAAGTCGTATGAGCATGGTTTCACGAAAAAACGCGACGGTCATAAACTTTGCGCAGAGTCGAGATTCGATCGGTTTTTCGTGCACCGTCTCGGAAATTCAAAATACTGGTCTTTCCCGTCTTATTAGCCCATGAGAAGTAGTACAAGCACGCTTTCGCAAAAAAATATGACGGTCATAAACTTTGCGCGAAGTCGCGCGCGAGTCGAGTTTTGATCGGTTTTTCGTGCACCGTCTCGGAAATTCAAAATACTTGTCTTTGCTGTCTTATTAGCCCATGAGAAGTCGTACAGGCACGCTTTCGAAAAAAATACGACGGTCATAAACTTTGCGAGAAGTCGCGCGCGAGTCGATTTTCGATCGGTTTTTCGTGCACCGTCTCGGAAATTCAAAATACTTGTCTTTCCCGTCTTATTAGCCCACGAGAAGTCGTACAGGCACGCTTTGCAAAAAAATACGACGGTCATAAACTTTTTTTTTTTTGGTAAGTAAAGATAATGTATTTTGTAAAAGATTTGTACAAAGAAGCTTTGTCTACACAAGCCATAGACTAAAGCCTGAAGTCTCTTAGTGTAGTCGAGAAGATTGTACCCCACCTAAAGAAGGTGAAATGGGCACACTTCATCAAACTCATTTCCAAGAGTAGCACAAGGAAAAAAAATGCAATAGCTAGATTGTTCTGGAGTACTTGTGGATACATCACAAAGTATAAGCTTTGCCCCATAATACATTACAATCTTCATCATTATTCGAGTGATTATTGACTAATGAAAAAATTGAATCTTGTGAAAATCTCTTTCTCTCTTCTTGTTAGGTGCTCTATATTCAATTCTTGCTCCATGCATGATTGTGAATCCTGAAGAATCTCTATCAGAATTTGAGCTTTGTTCATGTTGTGACACTCAAAAATTCTGCCACACCTCTCCTTCCAAATCCACCAAATAGCACATCTGAATATAATTCTTGCTAGTTGTGTAAGAGGACCCTTTCTTGAGAAGCCTTGCATTAGCCTTTCTAGTTCATGATGCAAGTTTGGCCGTGGTAGCCTTTGAAGATCAAATCGCTTCAAGATCTCTTCCCATATCCAAGATGAATAATCACAAGCAAAGTATAGATGGTCAACGCTTTCTTCCTTTTGCATACACAAAGAGCACCGATTTACAATATAAATACCTCTCCGCTGCATATTATCCATCGTAGGAAGTTTGCCGAGAAGGGCCTGCCATGTACATAAGGAATGTCGCTGTGAGCATGGACTATCCCATGTCCAACTACTTGGGATCCACTTGTTGTTTCGTCGTCTAATTTGGTTCCATGCAGATGTAGCACTAAATTTACCATTATCATGAAGCCAAATAAGCATATCTGAAGAGTTGTTCGTGATTGGAATAGCCCTAATAGTCGGCCAAAGTAATAACATGTCTGGGGAGGTAGGGTTAGGAAGACACCATGTACCATTGTTAATGAATTCAGAAACCTTCCAGTCTTTGGGAGCCCCCAGATCCTGTCGTACTCTATCACCAAATATTTGAAATATACTTTTCCCATTCACCCAAGGATCATACCACATATTAATATTGGTTCCAGAAGAAATCACATAAGAAATATTGTTACGTAGCCATCTCCTTGCCTTCATAATTCCTCTCCAAGCAGCAGAATGAGATGTTTTTGCAGATACTTCCCAGATTGATTCCTTGGTAAGGTACCTAGCAAAAACCCATTGTGACCATAAAGAAGACTTGTTTTGTAAAATATCCCATAATTGCTTTACCATACAAGCTTTATTCCAATCTCTAATATGTCGAAGATTCAAGCCCCCTTCATCCTTCGGTTTGCAAATGTTGTCCCAATTCACCATATGCATTGCCTTACCATCTGTGCCATTCCAAAAGAAGTTCATAAGTAATTTATCAATATCATTGAGAAGCCCGGCAGGTAGAAGGAATGCATGAGACCAATAAATAGAATAAGAGATCAACACTGATCGAATAAGTTCAAGTCGTCCAGCTTTAGAAAGAAGCCTATTTTTCCAAGAGGAAATTCTGTTCTTAATTTTTTGTAGGATAGGCTGACAGGAGACTTTGTTGATTCCAGTGGATATAAGTGGAAGACCCAAGTAAGGAACCGGTAAATTTCCTTCAGCAACTCCCAATGTTTGAGCAATATGATCCTTATTTTCAATGCAAGCACCAACATATACTTTGCTCTTTGCATGGTTTAGCTTAAGACCAGAAACTATACCAAATTCATTAAGAATATCTGCCAGATTACTCACAGAAACTGGATCATCTCGAAGGAAGATAATAAGGTCATCAGCAAATGTTATGTGAGAGATATAAACAGAACCATAATATGGTACCTTAATTTTGCCATTGGAAACAGCCTCTTCTAACATACAACTGAGTCCTTCCATTGCAATCGTAAAAAGATAAGGAGATAGTGGATCGCCTTGCCGAATGCCATTCTTACTCCCGAAGAAGCCAATAGGTGAACCATTAAAGAGAATCGAAAATTTTGGAGTTTCCAAGCAACATTGAATCCATTGAACCCAGTGCTGAGGGAATCCCATATTATGAAGCATCATGTAAATAAATTGCCTATTGACTGAGTCAAAGGCCTTTCGTAAATCAGCTTTAAAACATATCTTTTTTCCTCTTGTTTTTGAGTGTAGATCCTTAACCAAATCATTAGCAAGCAGGACATTATGATGGATACTCCTCCCTTTAATAAAAGCAGCCTGATTAGGACTAATGACCTTATTCATGACCTTTTGTAGTCTATCTGCCAGTAACTTCGAGATAACCTTATAAATAAAGTTGCACAGTGAAATAGGACGGTAGTTCTCCAATGAATCGGCTCCATCATTTTTAGGCACTAAAGAAATAAAAGTGCAATTCATTTCTTTAAGAATATGACCTGAGGAGAAAAAATGTCGACAAGCTTTTATGACATCGTTGCCTACAATAGACCATGCAATTTGATAAAACTCAGCTGGAAATCCATCTGGACCAGGGCTTTTGTGCTTCGGGGACTTAAAAACAACTTACACAATTTCATCATCCGTTATTGGGGCATTAAGATGAGAGAGTGCTTCAGAATCAAGTCGTCTTGTAGGCCCAACATGAATACTATTAGGCTGCTGCTCCTGATTGAGTAAGGAATAAAAAAATTGCTCGGTGTCATTTTTAACCTCATCCAGATCCTCAATGAGATTACCGTCTATACCTTTGCATTTTTTTATACGATTAGTAGCCCTTCTGGTAGCAATAGCAGCATAGAAAAATTTCGTATTAGAATCCCCTAGAGTAAGCCAATGCTGTCGTGACTTCTGTTTCAAAAAGCATTCCTCCTGCTTCAAAGCTTGCATAAAGTTATTTCTAGCAGCAGCCTCTTTGTATATAAGATTCGCATCCAGAGGTTGAAGATTTAGCTCGCTTTGCACAGTCATAAGTTCTTTCTTGCATAACTGAACCCTGTTGGTGATATTTCCGAATGTAGTTGAATTCCACTTCTTAAGTGCTGCTTTGCATGCTTTTAGCTTTTGACATAGGATGTAAGGAGGAGAACCAAATACATTAATGTCCCAAGCTGACTTAATAACTTCGAGGAACTTAGGGTGAGAACTCCACATATTAAAAAATCTAAAAGGTTTCTTGACTCTGGGTAGTGCTTTATCTGCATGTATATGCATAATAGAGTGATCCGAAAATAACTTAGCACCGTACTCAAGAAGTGAATCTGGGAAATCTGCTAACCATTCTTGATTTATCAAACATCTGTCAAGTCGAGCCATAATTTTTCTATCAGCAGTACTTTGATTGTTCCATGAGAACCAATCACCTACAGATTTCATGTCAGTCAATGCAGCAGTATCTATACAATCATTAAAATGTTGAAGCTGACATTATGAAAGCACTCTACCCCCCACTTTCTCATTTGTGTATCTGACAGTATTAAAGTCACCGAGAACAACCCAAGGTACTGTAGGATAACTATTTGCAATGCTAACCAGATCACTCCATAGAGCATTCCTGTCAGACATACTGTTAGATGCATAGATACCGGTAATATTGAATTGACATCCAGTCTGTTTATCCTCTGCCTTAAGATGAATGAATTGATTAGTAGCAGAAATAAACCAAGCAGTAACAAGGTTAGGATGCCATAAGACCCAAACTCGACCATAAGTATCCTGAGAATCATTAGTAAAAAGTTCTGCCTCAGGCCATATTAAATTCTTCTGAACTCGAACACGATGGGTTTTAATTTTTGTTTCCACAAGAAATATCACATGCAGCAGATCTGATTATTCTATTGAGCTCCCGACATTTCTCAGTCTTATTAAGTCCACGAACATTCCAACAGATTATTTTCATCAATACTAGATAGAAGGAAGAGCATGCGATTTTGGGAGGACACTACCATCCTTTTTCTTATCCTTTGATTTTACATGGTCCTCCCGCATAATATCTTTACCCTTTAATCCTTTATTCCTATATTTATCCTTTAATATATTTACGGTCATAAACTTTGCGCGAAGTCGCGCGCGAGTCGAGTTTCGATCGGTTTTTCGTGCACCGTCTCGGAAATTCAAAATACTTGTCTTTCCCGTCTTATTAGCCCATGAGATTTCGTACAGGCACGCTTTCGCAAAAAAATACGACGGCCATAAATTTTGTGCGAAGTCGCGCGCGAGTCGAGTTTCGATCGGTTTTTCGTGCACCGTCTCGGAAATTCAAAATACTTGTCTTTCCCGTCTTATTAGCCCATGAGAAGTCGTACAGGCACGCTTTCGCAAAAAAATACGACGGTCATAAACTTTGCACGAAGTCGCGCGCGAGTCGAGTTTCGATCGGTTTTTCGTGCATCGTCTCGGAAATTCAAAATACTTGTCTTTCCCGTCTTATTAGCCCATGAGAAGTCGTACAGGCACGCTTTCGTAAAAAAATACGACGGTCATAAACTTTCCGCGAACTCGCGCGTGAGTCGAGTTTCGATCGGTTTTTCGTGACCGTCTCAGAAATTCAAAATACTGGCCATTCACGATGTATTAGCCCATGGTAAATCGTATGAGCGTGATTTCACGAAAAAAAAAACGACGATCATAAACTTTGCGCAGAGTCGAGATTCGATCGGTTTTTCGTGCACCGTCTCGGAAATTCAAAATACTGGTCTTTCCCGTCTTAATAGCCCATGAGAAGTAGTACAAGCACGCTTTCGTAAAAAAATACGACGGTCATAAACTATGCGCGTAGTCGCGCGCGAGTCGAGTTTCGATCGGTTTTTCGTGCACCGTCTCGGAAATTCAAAATACTTGTCTTTCCCATCTTATTAGCCCATGAGAAGTCGTACAGGCACGCTTTCGCAAAAAAATACGACGGTCATAAACTTTGCGCGAAGTCGCACGCGAGTCGAGTTTCGATCGGTTTTTCGTGCACCGTCTCGGAAATTCAAAATACTTGTCTTTCCCGTCTTATTAGCCCATGAGAGTCGTACAGGCACGCTTTCGCAAAAAAATACGACGGTCATAAACTTTGCGCGAAGTCGCGCGCGAGTCGAGTTTCGATCGGTTTTTCGTGACCGTCTCGGAAATTCAAAATACTGGCCATTCACGATGTATTAGCCCATGGTAAGTCGTATGAGCATGGTTTCACGAAAAAATGCGACGGTCATAAACTTTGCGCAGAGTCGAGATTCGATCGGTTTTTCGTGCACCGTCTCGGAAATTCAAAATACTGGTCTTTCCCATCTTATTAGCCCATGAGAAGTAGTACAAGCACGCTTTCGCAAAAAAATACGACGGTCATAAACTTTGCGCGAAGTCGCGCGCGAGTCGAGTTTCGATCGGTTTTTCGTGCACCGTCTCGGAAATTCAAAATACTTGTCTTTGTCGTATTATTAGCCCACGAGAAGTCGTACAGGCACGCTTTCGCAAAAAAATACGACGGTCATAAACTTTGCGCGAAGTCGCGCGCGAGTCGAGTTTCGATCGGTTTTTCGTGCACCATCTCGGAAATTCAAAATACTGGTCTTTCCCATCTAATTAGCCCATGAGAAGTAGTACAAGCACCCTTTCGCAAAAAAATACGACGGTCATAAACTTTGCGCGAAGTCGCGCGCGAGTCGAGATTCGATCGGTTTTTCGTGCACCGTCTCGGAAATTCAAAATACTGGTCTTTCCCGTCTTATTAGCCCATGAGAAGTCGTACAGGCACGCTTTCGCAAAAAAATACGACGGTCATAAACTTTGCGCGAAGTCGCGCGCGAGTCGAGTTTCGATCGGTTTTTCGTGCACCGTCTCGGAAATTCAAAATACTTGTCTTTCCCGGCTTATTAGCCCATGAGAAGTCGTACAGGCACGCTTTCGCAAAAAAATACGACGGTCATAAACTTTGCGCGAAGTCGCGCGTGAGTCGAGTTTCGATCGGTTTTTCGTGACCGTCTCGAAAATTCAAAATACTGGCCATTCACGATGTATTAGCCCATGGTAAGTCGTATGAGCATGGTTTCACGAAAAAACGCGACGGTCATAAACTTTGCGCAGAGTCGAGATTCGATCGGTTTTTCGTGCACCGTCTCGAAAATTCAAAATACTGGTCTTTCCCGTCTGATTAGCCCATGAGAAGTAGTACAAGCACGCTTTCGCAAAAAAATACGACGGTCAGAAACTTTGCGCGAAGTCGCGCGCGAGTCGAGTTTCGATCGGTTTTTCGTGCTCCGTCTCGGAAATTCAAAATACTTGTCTTTGCTGTCTTATTAGCCGATGAGAAGTCGTTAAGGCACGCTTTCGCAAAAAAATACGATGGTCATAAACTTTGCGCGAAGTCGCGCGTGAGTCGAGTTTCGATCGATTTTTCGTGCACCGTCTCGGAAATTCAAAATACTTGTCTTATCCGTCTTATTAGCCCATGAGAAGTCGTACAGGCACGCTTTCGCAAAAAAATACGACGGTCATAAACTTTGCGCGAAGTCGCACGCGAGTCGAGTTTCGATCGGTTTTTCGTGCACCGTCTCGAAAATTCATAATACTTGTCTGTCCCGTCTTATTAGCCCATGAGAAGTCGTACATGCACGCTTTCGCAAAAAAATACGACGGTCATAAACTTTGCGCGAAGTCGCGCGCGAGTCGAGTTTCGATCGGTTTTTCGTGCACCGTCTCGAAAATTCAAAATACTTGTCTTTCCCGTCTTATTAGCCCATGAGAAGTCGTATAGGCACGCTTTCGCAAAAAAATACGATGGTCATAAACTTTGCGCGAAGTCGCGCGTGAGTCGAGTTTCGATCGGTTTTTCGTGACCGTCTCGGAAATTCAAAATACTGGTCATTCACGATGTATTAGCCCATGGTAAGTCGTATGAGCATGATTTCACGAAAAAACACGACGGTCATAAACTTTGCGCAGAGTCGAGATTCGATCGGTTTTTCGTGCACCATCTCGGAAATTCAAAATACTGGTCTTTCCCGTCTTATTAGCCCATGAGAAGTAGTACAAGCACGCTTTTGCAAAAAAATACGACGGTCATAAACTTTGCGCGAAGTCGCGCGCGAGTCGAGTTTCGATCGGTTTTTCGTGCACCGTCCCGGAAATTCAAAATACTTGTCTATGCTATCTTATTAGCCCATGAGAAGTCGTACAGGCACGCTTTCGCTAAAAAATACGACGGTCATAAACATTGCGCGAAGTCGCGCGCGAGTCGAGTTTCGATCGGTTTTTCGTGCACCGTCTCGGAAATTCAAAATACTTGTCTTTCCCGTCTTATTAGCCCATGAGAAGTCGTACAGGCACGCTTTCGCAAAAAAATACGACGGTGATAAACTTTGCGCAAGTCGCGCGCGAGTCGAGTTTCGATTGGTTTTTCGGGCACCGTCTCGGAAATTCAAAATACTGGCTATTCACGATGTATTAGTCCATGGTAAGTCGTATGAGCATGGTTTAACGAAAAAATGCGACGGTCATAAACTTTGCGCAACGTCGAGATTCGATCGGTTTCTCGTGCACCGTCTCGGAAATT
Source organism: Ensete ventricosum (assembly GCA_029747655.1). Lineage (NCBI taxonomy): Eukaryota > Viridiplantae > Streptophyta > Magnoliopsida > Zingiberales > Musaceae > Ensete > Ensete ventricosum. The sequence goes on along the minus strand of JAQQAF010000004.1, from coordinate 25,067,571 downwards.
CAAAATACTGGTCTTTCCCGTCTTTTTAGCCCATGAGAAGTAGTACAAGCACGCTTTCGTAAAAAAATACGACGGTCATAAACTTTGCGTGAAGTCGCGCGCGAGTCGAGTTTCGATCGATTTTTCGTGCACCGTCTCGGAAATTCAAAATACTTGCCTTTGCTGTCTTATTAGCCCATGAGAAGTCGTACAGGCACACTTTCGCAAAAAAATACGACGGTCATAAACTTTACGCGAAGTCGCGCGCGAGTCGAGTTTCGATCGATTTTTCGTGCACCGTCTCGGAAATTCAAAATACTTGTCTTTCCCGTCTTATTAGCCCATGAGAAGTCGTACAGGCACGCTTTCGTAAAAAAATACGACGGTCATACACTTTGCGCGAAGTCGCGCGCGAGTCGAGTTTCGATCGGTTTTTCGTGCACCGTCTCGGAAATTCAAAATACTTGTCTTTCACGTCTTATTAGCCCATGAGAAATCGTACAGGCACGCTTTCGCAAAAAATACGACGGTCATAAACTTTGCACGAAGTCGCGAGCGAGTCGAGTTTCGATCAATTTTTCGTGCACCGTCTCGAAAATTCAAAATACTTGTCTTTCCCGTCTTATTAGCCCATGAGAAGTCGTACAGGCACGCTTTCGCAAAAAAATACGACGGTCATAAACTTTGCGCGATGTCTTTTTTGGTAAGTAAAGATAATGTATTTTGTAAAAGATTTGTACAAAGAAGCTTTGTCTACATAAGCCATAGACTAAAGCCTGAAGTCTCTTAGTGTAGTCGAGAAGATTGCACCCCACCTAAAGAAGGTGAAATGGGCACGCTTCATCAAACTCATCTCCAAGAGTAGCATAAGGAAGTTAATAAATAATAAAATGCAATAGCTAGACTGTTCTGGACTACTTGTGGATACATCACAAAATATAAGCTTTGCCCCATATAATACATTACAATCTTCATCATTATTCGAGTGATTCTTGACGAATGGAAAAATTGAATCTTGTGAAAATATCTTTCTCTCTTCTTGTTAGGTGCTCTGTATTCAATTCTTGCTCCATACATGATCGTGAGTCCTGAAGAATCTCTATCAGAATTTGAGCTTTGTTCATGTTGTGACACTCAAAAATTCTGCCACACCTCTCCTTCCAAATCCACCATATAGCACATCTGAATATAATTCTTGCTAGTTGTGTAAGAGGCCCCTTTCTTGAGAAGCTTTGCATAAGCATTTCTAATTCATGATGCAGGTTTGGCCGTGGTAGCCTTTGAAAATCAAATCGCTTCAAGATCTCCTTCCATATCCAAGATGAATAATCACAAGCAAAGTAGAGATGGTCAACACTTTCTTCATTTTGCATACACAAAGAGCACCGTCTCGGAAATTCAAAATACTTGTCTTTCCCGTCTTATAAGCCCATGAGAAGTCGTACAAGCACGCTTTCGCAAAAAAATACGACGGTCATAAACTTTGCGCGAAGTCGCGCGCGAGGTGAGTTTCGATCGATTTTTCGTGCACCGTCTCGAAAATTCAAAATACTTGTCTTTCCCGTCTTATTAGCCCATGAGAAGTCGTACAGGCACGCTTTCGTAAAAAAATACGACGGTCATAAACTTTACGCGAAGTCACGCGCGAGTCGAGTTTCGATCGGTTTTTCGTGACCGTCTCGGAAATTCAAAATACAGGCCATTCACGATGTATTAGCCCATGGTAAGTCGTATGAGCATGGTTTCATGAAAAAACGCGACGGTCATAAACTTTGCGCAGAGTCCAGATTCGATCGGTTTTTCGTGCACCGTCTCGGAAATTCAAAATACTGGTCTTTCCCGTCTTATTAGCCCATGAGAAGTCGTACAAGCACACTTTCGCAAAAAAATAGGACGGTCATAAACATTGCGCGAAGTCGCGCGCGAGTCGAGTTTCGATCGGTTTTTCGTGCACCGTCTCGGAAATTCAAAATACTGGCCATTCACAATGTATTAGCCCATGGTAAGTCGTATGAGCATGGTTTCACGAAAAAATACGACGTTCATAAACTTTGCGCAGAGTCGAGATTCGATCGGTTTTTCGTGCACCGTCTCGGAAATTCAAAATACTGGTCTTTCCCGTGTTATTAGCCCATGAGAAGTCGTACAGGCACGCTTTGGCAAAAAAATACGACGGTCATAAACTTTGCGCGAAGTCGCGTGCGAGTCGAGTTTCGATCGGTTTTTCGTGCACCGTCTCGGAAATTCAAAATACTAGCCATTCACGATGTATTAGCCCATGGTAAGTCGTATGAGCATGGTTTCACGAAAAAACGTGACGGTCATAAACTTTGCGCAGAGTCGAGATTCGATCGGTTTTTCGTGCACCGTCTCGAAAATTCAAAATACTGGTCTTTCCCGTCTTATTAGCCCATGAGAAGTCGTACAAGCACGCTTTCGTAAAAAAATACGACGGTCAAAAAGTTTGCGCGAAGTCGCGCGCGAGTCGAGTTTCGATCAGTTTTTCGTGCACCGTCTCGGAAATTCAAAATACTGGTCTTTCCCATCTTATTAGCCCTTGGGAAGTCGTACAAGCATGCTTTCGCATAAAAATTCGACGGTCATAATCTTTGCGCGAACTTTGCAGTGAGTCGAGTTTCGATCGGTTTTTCATGCACTGTCTTGGAAATTCAAAATACTGGCCATTCACGATGTATTAGCCCATGGTAAGTCATGTGAGCATGGTTTCACGAAAAAACTAGACGGTCATAAACTTTGCACAGAGTCGAGTTTCGATCGGTTTTTCGTGCACCGTCTCGGAAATTCATAATACTGGACTTTCCCGTCTTATTAGCCTATGAGAAGTCGTACAAGCACGCTTTCGCAAAAAAATACGACGGTCAAAAACTTTGCGCGAAGTCGCGCGCAAGTTGAGTTTCGATCGGTTTTTCGTACACCGTCTCGGAAATTCAAAATACTTGTCACTCCCGTCTTATTAGCCCATGGTAAGTCGTATGAGCTTTTTTTTTGGTAAATAAAGATATTGTATTTTGTAAAAGATTTGTACAAAGAAGCTTTGTCTACACAAGCCATAGACTAAAGCATGAAGTCTCTTAGTGTAGTCGAGAAGATTGTACCCCACCTAAAGAAGGTGAAATGGGCACACTTCATCAAACTCATTTCCAAGAGTAGCACAAGGAAGTTAATAAAAAATGCAAAGCTAGACTGTTCTGGAGTACTTGTGGATACATCACAAAATATAAGCTTTGCCCCATAATACATTACAATCTTCATCATTATTCGAGTGATTATTGACTAATGAAAAAATTGAATCTTGTGAAAATCTCTTTCTCTCTTCTTGTTAGGTGCTCTATATTCAATTCTTGCTCCATGCATGATCGTGAGTCCTGAAGAATCTCTATCAGAATTTGAGCTTTGTTCATGTTGTGACACTCAAAAATTCTGCCACACCTCTCCTTCCAAATCCACCAAATAGCACATCTGAATATAATTCTTGCTAGTTGTGTAAGAGGACCCTTTCTTGAGAAGCCTTGCATTAGCCTTTCTAGTTCATGATGCAAGTTTGGCCGTGGTAGCCTTTGAAGATCAAATCGCTTCAAGATCTCTTCCCATATCCAAGATGAATAATCACAAGCAAAATATAGATGGTCAACACTTTCTTCCTTTTGCATATACAAAGAGCACCGATTTACAATATAAATACCTCTTCGCCGCATATTGTCCATCGTAGGAAGTTTGCCGAGAAGGGCCTGCCATGTACATAAGGAATGTCGCTGTGAGCATGGACTATCACATGTCTAACTACTTGGGATCCACTTGTTGTTTCGTCGTCTAATTTGGTTCCATGCAGATGTAGCACTAAATTTACCATTATCATGAAGCCAAATAAGCATATCTGAAGAGTTGTTCTTGATTGGAATAGCCCTAATAGTCGGCCAAAGTAATAACATGTCTGGGGAGGTAGGGTTAGGAAGACACCATGTACCATTGTTAATGAATTCAGAAACCTTCCAGTCTTTGGGAGCCCCCAGATCCTGTCGTACTCTATCATCAAATATTTGAAATATACTTTTCCCATTCACCCAAGGATCATACCACATATTAATATTGGTTCCAGAAGAAATCACATAAGAAATATTGTTACGTAGCCATCTCCTTGCCTTCAGAATTCCTTTCCAAGCAGCAGAATGTGATGTTTTTGCAGATACTTCCCAGATTGATTCCTTGGTAAGGTACCTAGCAAAAACCCATTGTGACCATAAAGAAGACTTGTTTTGTAAAATATCCCATAATTGCTTTACCATACAAGCTTTATTCCAATCTCTAATATGTCAAAGATTCAAGCCCCCTTCATCCTTCGGTTTGCAAATGTTGTCCCAATTCACCATATGCATTGCCTTACCATCTGTGCCATTCCAAAAGAAGTTCATAAGTAATTTATCAATATCATTGAGAAGCCCGGCTGGTAGAAGGAATGCATGAGACCAATAAATAGAATAAGAGATCAACACTGATCGAATAAGTTCAAGTCGTCCAGCTTTAGAAAGAAGCCTATTTTTCCAAGAGGAAATTCTGTTCTTAATTTTTTGTAGGATAGGCTGACAGGAGACTTTGTTGATTCCAGTGGATATAAGTGGAAGACCCAAGTAAGGAACCGGTAAATTTCCTTCAGCAACTCCCAATGTTTGAGCAATATGATCCTTATTTTCAATGCAAGCACCAACGTATACTTTGCTCTTTGCATGGTTTAGCTTAAGACCATAAACTATACCAAATTCATTAAGAATATCTACCAGATTACTCACAGAAACTGGATCATCTCGAAGGAAGATAATAAGGTCATCAGCAAATGTTATGTGAGAGATATAAACAGAAGCATAATATGGTACCTTAATTTTGCCATTGGAAACAGCCTCTTCTAACATACAACTGAGTCCTTCCATTGCAATCGTAAAAAGATAAGGAGATAGTGGATCGCCTTGCCGAATGCCATTCTTACTCCCGAAGAAGCCAATAGGTGAACCATTAAAGAGAATCAAAAATTTTGGAGTTTCCAAGCAACATTGAATCCATTGAACCCAGCGCTGAGGGAAGCCCATATTATGGAGCATCATGTAAATAAATTGCCTATTGACTGAGTCAAAGGCCTTTCGTAAATCAGCTTTAAAACTGATCTTTTTCCCTCTTATTTTTGAGTGTAGATCCTTAACCAAATCATTAGCAAGCAGGACATTATGATGGATACTCCTCCCTTTAATAAAAGCAGCCTGATTAGGACTAATGACCTTATTCATGACCTTTTGTAGTCTATCTGCCAGTAACTTCGAGATAACCTTATAAATAAAGTTGCACAGTGAAATAGGACGGTAGTTCTCCAATGAATCGGCTCCATCATTTTTAGGCACTAAAGAAATAAAAGTGCAATTCATTTCTTTAAGAATATGACCTGAGGAGAAAAAATATCGACAAGCTTTTATGACATCGTTGCCTACAATAGACCATGCAATTTGATAAAACTCAGCTGGAAATCCATCTGGACCAGGGCTTTTGTGCTTCGGGGACTTAAAAACAACTTTCACAATTTCATCATCCGTTATTGGGGCATTAAGATGAGAGAGGGCTTCAGAATCAAGTCGTCTTGTAGGCCCAACATGAATACTATTAGGCTGCTGCTCCTGATTGAGTAAGGAATAAAAAAATTGCTCGGTGTAATTTTTAACCTCATCCAAATCCTCAATGAGATTACCATCTATACCTTTGCATTTTTTGATACGATTAGTAGCCCTTCTGGTAGCAATAGCAGCATAGAAAAACTTCGTATTAGAATCCCCTAGAGTAAGCCAATGCTGTCGTGACTTCTGTTTCAAAAAGCATTCCTCCTGCTTCAAAGCTTGCATAAAGTTATTTCTAGCAGCAGCCTCTTTGTATATAAGATTCGCATCCAGAGGTTGAAGATTTAGCTCGCTTTGCACAGTCATAAGTTCTTTCTTGCATAACTGAACCCTGTTGGTGATTATTCCGAATGTAGTTGAATTCCACTTCTTAAGTGCTGCTTTGCATGCTTTTAGCTTTTGACATAGGATGTAAGGAGGAGAACCAAATACATTAATGTCCCAAGCTGACTTAATAACTTCGAGGAACTTAGGGTGAGAACTCCACATATTAAAAAATCTAAAAGGTTTCTTGACTCTGGGTAATGCTTTATCTGCATGTATATGCATAATAGAGTGATCCGAAAATAACTTAGCACCGTACTCAAGAAGTGAATCTGGGAAAACTGCTAACCATTCCTGATTTATCAAACATCTGTCAAGTCGAGCCATAATTTTTCTATCAGCAGTACTTTGATTGTTCCATGAGAACCAATCACCTACAGATTTCATGTCAGTCAATGCAGCAGTATCTATACAATCATTAAAATGTTGAAGCTGACATTCGGAAAGCACTCTACCCCCCACTTTCTCATTTCTGTATCTGACAGTATTAAAGTCACCGAGAACAACCCAAGGTACTGTAGGATAACTATTTGCAATGCTAACCAGATCACGCTATAGAGCATTCCTGTCAGACATACTGTTAGATGCATAGATACCGGTAATATTGAATTGACATCCAGTCTGTTTATCCTCTGCCTTAAGATGAATGAATTGATTAGTAGCAGAAATAAACCAAGCAGTAACAAGGTTAGGATGCCATAAGACCCAAACTCGACCATAAGTATCCTGAGAATCATTAGTAAAAAGTTCTGCCTCAGGCCATATTAAATTCTTCTGAACTCGAACACGATGGGTTTTAATTTTTGTTTCCACAAGAATCACAATATCACATGCAGCAGATCGGATTATTCTATTGAGCTCCCGACATTTCTCAGTCTTATTAAGTCCACGAACATTCCAACAGATTATTTTCATCAATACTAGATAGAAGGAAGAGCATGCGATTTTGGGAGGACACTACCATCCTTTTTCTTATCCTTTGATTTTACATGGTCCTCCCGCATAATATCTTTACCCTTTAATCCTTTATTCCTATATTTATCCACCTCATCCACAGCTTGCAAATGTTTAAACTTTTGCGTTCCTTGAGGCAAGGAGTCCTGAATAGTGGGATGTGTCGAAGAGCGATGAGTTTGGTGAGTTGCAATGTCTTTGTTCCCAAGAGGTTGTTGAAATGAAATTTCCTGATTATCTGAAGGAATGATTCGTGACGGCGAGGTTGTTATTGGGGAGTGAGAACCATGGGAAGCTCCTGCAGTGAAAGTCTCTGATATAATAGGAAAAGATGAAAGTCCTGACTTGTCTTTCTCCTGTTCGGGTCGCTGCCCCAATGAGTCAGAGTGCTCATTCATCTTCTCCGCCATCATCTCTGTTGGCACTGTAGTATCAGTGCTTGGTTTAGTGGTAATGACCCCATTCTGTGGCTCTTGGCGTGGTCGGTAGACCTGTGTGATTTGTTGTGAAGGCTGTTGGCAAGCACCATTTTCATGTCCAAAAGATAGACAAACCTTGCATCGTTGTGGCTTCCAAGAATATGAGACTTTCACCTTTCGAGTGCTCCCATCAAGATCACGGTAAGAACTTCATTCGGTAGTTCCTCATCAGAAGAAACCATTACACAAGCTCTAGCAAAGGTCAATCTCGTTTGCGAAGCTGTTGCCTTATCAATATACAATGGCTGTCCCAAGGTGCTGCAAAGCTTTGCAATAAAACGGCGACCCCAGAGATGTAGTGGAAGTCCATGGAAAGAAACCCATATTGGGATAGATTGTAGACTGTCTAACTCCAATCTCACATCAGGTGCCCAGCGTCGTAGTATCATTGGATGACCACGGATAGTCCAAAATCCTTCAAGGACCCGTTGTAAATCTTCTTCAGAATAAAGCTTGCATAGAAAGAATCCGGTCTCCAACATATGAAGATCAAATGTTGATATTCCCCATCGAGTTCTGATATATGAGGATAATGGAAAAAATGATGTTCTTAGTCCAACAACGTAGCCCACAATTGCCATGGACCATGTCTCAATTAGTTCGTCAGAATCAATAGCCTCATACACAACAATCTTCTGATCAGCCTGTACTTCTGGAGCAAAAAAGTCCAGTCGAAGATCCGGACTACCCACTGGAGCCTTGGTCATAAACCTTGCGCAGAGTCGAGATTCGATCGGTTTTTCGTGCACCGTATCGGAAATTCAAAATACTGGTCTTTCCCGTCCTATTAGCCCATGAGAAGTCGTACAGGCACGCTTTCGCAAAAAAATACGACGGTCATAAACTTTGCGCGAAGTCGTGCGCGAGTCGAGTTTCGATCGGTTTTTCGTGCACCGTCTCGGAAATTCAAAATACTAGCCATTCACGATGTATTAGCCCATGGTAAGTCGTATGAGCATGGTTTCACGAAAAAATGCGACGGTCATAAACTTTGCGCAGAGTCGAGATTCGATCGGTTTTTCGTGCACCGTCTCGGAAATTCAAAATAATGGTCTTTCCCGTCTTATTAGCCCATGAGAAGTCGTACAAGCACGCTTTCGCAAAAAAATACGACGGTCAAAAACTTTGCGCGAAGTCGCGCGCGAGTCGAGTTTCGATCGATTTTTCGTGCACCGTCTCGGAAATTCAAAATACTGGTCTTTCCCATCTTATTAGCCCATGGGAAGTCGTACAAGCATGCTTTCGCATAAAAATTTGAAGGTCATAATCTTTGTGCGAACTTTGCGGTGAGTCGAGTTTCGATCGGTTTTTCATGCACTGTCTTGGAAATTCAAAATACTGGCCATTCACGATGTATTAGCCCATGGTAAGTCATGTGAGCATGGTTTCACGAAAAATCTAGATGGTCATAAACTTTCACAGAGTCGAGTTTCGATCGGTTTTTCGTGCACCGTCTCAGAAATTCATAATACTGGTCTTTCCCGTCTTATTAGCCCATGAGAAGTCGTACAAGCACGCTTTCGCAAAAAAATACGACGGGCATAAACTTTGCGCGAAGTCGCGCGCGAGTTGAGTTTCGATCGGTTTTTCGTACACCGTCTCGGATATTCAAAATACTTGTCTTTCCCGTCTTATTAGCCCATGAGAAGTCGTAGAGGCACGCTTTCGCAAAAAAATACGACGGTCATAAACTTTGCGCGAAGTCGTGCGCGAGTCGAGTTTCGATCGGTTTTTCGTGCACCGTCTCGGAAATTCAAAATACTTGTCTTTCCCGTCTTATTAGCCCATAAGAAGTCGTACAGGCACGCTTTCGCAAAAAAATACGACGGTCATAAACTTTGCGCGAAATCGCGCGCGAGTCGAGTTTCGATTGGTTTTTCGTGCTTCGTCTCGGAAATTCAAAATACTGGCTATTCACGATGTATTAGCCCATGGTAAGTCGTATGAGCATGGTTTCACGAAAAAAACGCGACGGTCATAAACTTTACGCAGAGTCGATATTCGATCGGTTTTTCGTGCACCGTCTCGGAAATTGAAAATACTGGTCTTTCCCGTCTTATGAGCCCATGAGAAGTCGTACAAGCACACTTTCACAAAAAAATACGACGGTCATAAACTTTGCGCGAATTCGCACGCGAGTCGAGTTTCGATCGGTTTTTCGTGCACCGTCTCGGAAATTCAAAATACTGGCCATTCACGATGTATTAGCCCATGGTAAGTCGTATGAGCTTGGTTTCACGAAAAAACGTGACGGTCATAAACTTTGCGCAGCGTCGAGATTCGATCGGTTTTTCGTGCACCGTCTCGGAAATTCAAAATACTGGTCTTTCCCGTCTTATTAGCCCATGAGAAGTAGTAGAAGCACGCTTTCGCAAAAAAATACGACGGTCATAAACTTTGCGCGAAGTCGCGCGCGAGTCAAATTTCGATCGGTTTTTCGTGCACCGTCTCGGAAATTCAAAATACTGGCCATTCACGATGTATTAGCCCATGGTAAGTCGTATGAGCATGGTTTCACGAGAAAACGCGACGGTCATAAACTTTGCGCATCGTCGAGATTCGATCGGTTTTTCGTGCACCGTCCCATAAATTCAAAATACTGGTGTTTCCCGTCTTAGTAGCCCATGAGAAGTCATACAAGCACGCTTTCGCAAAAAAATACGATGGTCAAAAACTTTGCGCGAAGTCGCGCGCGAGTCGAGTTTCGATCGGTTTTTCGTGCACCGTCTCGGAAATGCAAAATACTTGTCTTTCCCATCTTATTAGCCCATGAGAAGTCGTACAGGCACGCTTTCGCAAAAAAATACGACGGTCATAAATTTTGCGCGAAGTCGCGCGCGAGTCGAGTTTCGATCGGTTTTTCGTGCACCATCTTGGAAATTCAAAATACTTGTCTTTCCTGTCTTATTAGCCCATGAGAAGTCGTACAGGCACGCTTTCGCAAAAAAATACGACGATCATAAACTTTGCGCGAAGTCGCGCGCGAGTCGAATTTCGATCGGTTTTTCGTGCACCGTCTCGGAAATTCAAAATACTTGTCTTTCCCGTCTTAGTAGCCCATGAGAAGTCGTACAGGCACGCTTTCCCAAAAAAAATACGACGGTGATAAACTTTGCGCGAAGTCGCGCGTGAGTCGATTTTCGATCGGTTTTTCGTGACCCTCTCGGAAATTCAAAATACTGGCCATTCACGATATATTAGCCCATGGTAAGTCGTATGAGCATGATTTCAGGAAAAAACGCGACGGTCATAAAATTTGCGCAGAGTCGAGATTCGATCGGTTTTTCGTGCACCGTCTCGGAAATTCAAAATACTGGTCTTTCCCGTCTTATTAGCCCATGAGAAGTAGTACAAGCACGCTTTCGCAAAAAAATACGACGGTCATAAACTTTGTGCGAAGTCGCATGCTTGTCGAGTTTCGATCGGTTTTTCGTGCATCGTCTCAAAAATTCAAAATACTTGTCTTTCCCGTCTTATTAGCCCATGAGATGTCGTACAGACACGCTTTCGTAAAAAAATACGACGGTCATAAACTTTGCGCGAAGTCCCGCGCGAGTCGAGTTTCGATCGGTTTTTCGTGACCGTCTCAGAAATTCAAAATACTGGCCATTCACGATGTATTAGCCCATTGTAAGTCGTATGAGCATGGTTTCAGGAAAAAACGCGACGGTCATAAACTTTGCGCAGAGTCGAGATTCGATCGGTTTTTCGTGCACCGTCTCAGAAATTCAAAATACTGGTCTTTCCCGTCTTATTAGCCCATGAGAAGTCGTACAAGCACACTTTCGCAAAAAAATACGACGGTCATAAACTTTGCGCGAAGTCGCGCGAGAGTCGAGTTTCGATCGGTTTTTCGTGCACCGTCTCGGAAATTCAAAATACTGGCCATTCACGATGCTACATGGTAAGTCGTATGAGCATGGTTTCACGAAAAAATGCGACGGTCATAAACTTTGCGCAGAGTCGAGATTCGATCGGTTTTTCGTGCACCGTCTCAGAAATTCAAAATACTGGTCTTTCCCGTCTTATTAGCCCATGAGAGGTCGTACAAGCACGCTTTAGCAAAAAAATACGACGGTCAAAAACTTTGCGCGAAGTCGCGTGCTTGTCGAGTTTCGATCGGTTTTTCGTGCACCGTCTCGGAAATTCAAAATACTTGTCTTTCCCGTCTTATTAACCCATGAGATGTCGTACAGGCACGCTTTCGCAAAAAAATACGACGGTCATAAACTTTGCGCGAAGTCGCGCGCGAGTCGAATTTCGATCGGTTTTTCGTGACCGTCTCGGAAATTCAAAATACTGGCCACTCACGATGTATTAGCCCATGGTAAGTCGTATGAGCATGGTTTCACGAAAAAATGCGACGGTCATAAACTTTGCGCAGAGTCGAGATTCGATCGGTTTTTCGTGCACCGTCTCGGAAATTCAAAATACTGGTCTTTCCCGTCTTATTAGCCCATGAGAAGTCGTACAAGCACACTTTCGCAAAAAAATACGACGGTCATAAACTTTGCGCGAAGTCGCGCGTGAGTCGAGTTTCGATCGGTCTTTCGTGCACCGTCTCAAAAATTCAAAATACTGGCCATTCACGATGTATTAGCCCATGGTAAGTCGTATGAGCATGGTTTCACGAAAAAACGCGACGGTCATAAACTTTGCGCGAAGTCGCGCGCGAGTCGAGTTTCGATCGGTTTTTTGTGCACCGTCTCGGAAATTCAAAATACTTGACTTTCCTGTATTATTAGCCAATGAGAAGTCGTACAGGCACGCTTTCGCAAAAAAATTCGACGGTCATAAACTTTGCGCGAAGTCGCGCGCGAGTCGAGTTTCGATTGGTTTTTCGTGCACCGTCTCGGAAATTCAAAATACTGGCTATTCACGATGTATTAGCCCATGGTAAGTCGTATGAGCATGGTTTCACGAAAAAACGCGACGGTCATAAACTTTACGCAGAGTCGAGATTCGATCGGTTTTTCGAGCACCGTCTTGGAAATTCAAAATACTGGTCTTTCCTGTCTTATGAGCCCATGAGAAGTCGTACAAGCACACTTTCGCAAAAAAATATGACGGTCATAAACTTTGCGCGAAGTCGCGCGCGAGTCGAGTTTCGATCGGTTTTTCGTGCACCGTCTCGGAAATTCAAAATACTGGCTATTCACGATGTATTAGCCCATGGTAAGTCGTATGAGCTTGGTTTCACGAAAAAATGCGACGGTCATAAACTTTGCGCGGCGTCGAGATTCGATCAGTTTTTCGTGCACCGTCTCGGAAATTCAAAATACTGGTCTTTCCCGTCTTATTAGACCATGAGAAGTAGTAGAAGCACGCTTTCGTAAAAAAATACGAAGGTCATAAACTTTGCGCGAAGTCACGCGCGAGTCGAGTGTCGATCGGTTTTTCGTGCACCGTCTCGGAAATTCAAAATACGGGCCATTCACGATGTATTAGCCCATGGTAAGTCGTATGAGCATGGTTTCACGAGAAAACGCGACGGTCATAAACTTTGCGCAGCGTCGAGATTCGATCGGTTTTTCGTGCACCGTCTCGGAAATTCAAAATACTGGACTTTCCCGTCTTATTAGCCCATGAGAAGTCGTACAAGCACGCTTTCGCAAAAAAATACGATGGTCAAAAACTTTGCGCGAAGTCGCGCGCGAGTCGAGTTTCGATCGGTTTTTCGTGCACCGTCTCGGAAATTCAAAATACTTGTCTTTCCCGTCTTATTAGCCCATGTGAAGTCGTACAAGCACGCTTTCGCAAAAAAATACGACGGTCAAAAACTTTGCGTGAAGTCGCGTGCGAGTCGAGTTTCGATCGGTTTTTCGTGCATCGTCTCGGAAATTCAAAATACTGGTCTTTCCCATCTTATTAGCCCATGGGAAGTCGTACAAGCATGCTTTCGCATAAAAATTCGACGGTCATAATCTTTGCGCGAACATTGCGGTGAGTCGAGTTTCGATCGGTTTTTCATGCACTGTCTTGGAAATTCAAAATACTGGCCATTCACGATGTATTAGCCCATGGTAAGTCATGTGAGCATGGTTTCACGAAAAAACTAGACGGTCATAAACTTTGCACAGAGTCGAGTTTCGATCGGTTTTTCGTGCACCGTCTCAGAAATTCATAATACTGGTCTTTCCCTTCTTATTAGCCCATGAGAAGTCGTATAAGCACGCTTTCGCAAAAAAATACGACGGTCATAAACTTTACGCGAAGTCTCGCGCGAGTTGAGTTTCGATCTGTTTTTCGTACACCATCTCGGAAATTCAAAATACTTGTCTTTCCCATCTTATTAGCCCATGAGAAGTCGTAGAGGCACGCTTTCGCAAAAAAATATGACGGTCATAAACTTTGCGCGATGTCGCGCGCGAGTCGAGTTTCGATCGGTTTTTCGTGCACCGTCTCGGAAATTCAAAATACTTGTCTTTCCTGTCTTATTAGCCCATGAGAAGTCGTACAGGCATGCTTTCGCAAAAAAATACGACGGTCATAAACTTTGCGCGAAGTCGCGCGCGAGTCGAGTTTCGATTGGTTTTTCGTGCACCGTCTCGAAAATTCAAAATACTAGCCATTCACGATGTATTAGCCCATGGTAAGTCGTATGAGCATGGTTTCATGAAAAAACGCGACGGTCATAAACTTCGCGCAGAGTCGAGATTCGATCGGTTTTCGTGCACCGCCTCGGAAATTCAAAATACTGGTCTTTCCCGTCTTATTAGCCCATGAGAAGTCGTACAAGCACGCTTTCGCAAAAAAATACGACGGTCAAAAACTTTGCGCGAAGTCGCGCGCGAGTCGAGTTTCGATCGGTTTTTCGTGCACCGTCTCGGAAATTCAAAATACTGGTCTTTCCCATCTTATTAGCCCATGAGAAGTCGTACAAGCATTTTTTTTGGTAAGTAAAGATAATGTAATTTGTAAAAGATTTGTACAAAGAAGCTTTGTCTACACAAGCCATAGACTAAAGCCTGAAGTCTCTTAGTGTAGACGAGAAGATTGTACCGCACCTAAAGAAGGTGAAATGGGCACACTTCATCAAACTCATTTCCAAGAGTAGCACAAGGAAGTTAATAAAAAAAAATGCAATAGCTTGACTGTTCTGGAGTACTTGTGGATACATCACAAAATATAAGCTTTGCCCCATAATACATTATTTGACTAATGAAAAAATTGAATCTTGTGAAAATCTCTTTCTCTCTTCTTGTTAGGTGCTCTATATTCAATTCTTGCTCCATGCATGATCGTGAGTCCTGAAGAATCTCTATCAGAATTTGAGCTTTGTTCATGTTGTGACACTCAAAAATTTTGCCACACCACTCCTTCCAAATCCACCAAATAGCACATCTGAATATAATTCTTGCTAGTTGTGTAAGAGGACCCTTTCTTGAGAAGCCTTGCATTAGCCTTTCTAGTTCATGATGCAAGTTTGGCCGTGGTAGCCTTTGAAGATCAAATCGCTTCAAGATCTCTTCCCATATCCAAGATGAATAATCACAAGCAAAGTATAGATGGTCAACGCTTTCTTCCTTTTGCATACACAAAGAGCACCGATTTACAATATAAATACCTCTCCGCTGCATATTATCCATCGTAGGAAGTTTGCCGAGAAGGGCCTGCCATGTACATAAGGAATGTCGCTGTGAGCATGGACTATCCCATGTCCAACTACTTGGGATCCACTTGTTGTTTCGTCGTCTAATTTGGTTCCATGCAGATGTAGCACTAAATTTACCATTATCATGAAGCCAAATAAGCATATCTGAAGAGTTGTTCGTGATTGGAATAGCCCTAATAGTCGGCCAAAGTAATAACATGTCTGGGGAGGTAGGGTTAGGAAGACACCATGTACCATTGTTAATGAATTCAGAAACCTTCCAGTCTTTGGGAGCCCCCAGATCCTGTCGTACTCTATCACCAAATATTTGAAATATACTTTTCCCATTCACCCAAGGATCATACCACATATTAATATTGGTTCCAGAAGAAATCACATAAGAAATATTGTTACGTAGCCATCTCCTTGCCTTCATAATTCCTTTCCAAGCAGCAGAATGAGATGTTTTTGCAGATACTTCCCAGATTGATTCCTTGGTAAGGTACCTAGCAAAAACCCATTGTGACCATAAAGAAGACTTGTTTTGTAAAATATCCCATAATTGCTTTACCATACAAGCTTTATTCCAATCTCTAATATGTCGAAGATTCAAGCCCCCTTCATCCTTCGGTTTGCAAATGTTGTCCCAATTCACCATATGCATTGCCTTACCATCTGTGCCATTCCAAAAGAAGTTCATAAGTAATTTATCAATATCATTGAGAAGCCCGGCAGGTAGAAGGAATGCATGAGACCAATAAATAGAATAAGAGATCAACACTGATCGAATAAGTTCAAGTCGTCCAGCTTTAGAAAGAAGCCTATTTTTCCAAGAGGAAATTCTGTTCTTAATTTTTTGTAGGATAGGCTGACAGGAGACTTTGTTGATTCCAGTGGATATAAGTGGAAGACCCAAGTAAGGAACCGGTAAATTTCCTTCTGCAACTCCCCCACACAAGTCATAAACTTTGCGCGATGTCGCGCGCGAGTCAAGTTTCGATCGGTTTTTCGAAACTACTGGTAAGTCGTGCACCGTCTCGGAAATTCAAAATACTGGCCATCACGATGTATTAGCCCATGGTAAGTCGTATGAGCATGGTTTCCCGAAAAAATGCAACGGTCATAAACTTTTCGAAGTGTCGAGTTTCGATCGGTTTTTCGTGCACCGTCTCGGAAATTCGAAATACAGGCCATTCACGATGTATTAGCCCATGGTAAGTCGTATGAGCATGGTTTCACGAAAAAACGCGACGGTCATAAACTTTGCGCAGAGTCGAGTTTCGATCGGTTTTTCGTGCACCGTCTCAGAAATTGAAATTACTGGTCTTTTCCGTCTTATTAGCCCATGGGAAGTCGTACAAGCACGCTTTCGCAAAAAAATACGACGGTCATAAACTTTGCACGAAGTCGCGCGCGAGTCGAGTTTCGATCGGTTTTTCGTGCACCATCTCGGAAATTCAAAATACTGGTCATTCACGATATATTAGCCCATGGTAAGTCGTATGAGCATGATTTCACGAAAAAACGCGACGGTCATAAACTTTGCGCAGAGTCGAGTTTTGATCGGTTTTTCGTGCACCGTCTCGGAAATTCAAAATACTGGTCTTTCCCGTCTTATTAGCCCATGGGAAGTCGGACAAGCACGCTTTCGCAAAAAAATACGACGGTCATAAACTTTGCACGAAGTCGCGCGCGAGCCGAGTTTCGATCGGTTTTTCGTGCACAATCTCGGAAATTCAAAATACTGGCCATTCACGATGTATTAGCCCATGGTAAGTCGTATGAGCATGGTTTCACGAAAAAACGCGACGGTCATCAACTTTGAGCAGAGTCGAGTTTCGATCGGTTTTTCGTGCACCGTCTCGGAAATTCAAAATACAGGCATTCACGATGTTTTAGCTCATGGTAAGTTGTATGAGCATGGTTTCACGAAAAAATGCGACGGTTATAAACTTTGCGCAGAGTCGAGTTTCGATCGGTTTTTCGTGCATCGTCTCGGAAATTCAAAATAATGGTCTTTCCCGTCTTATTAGCCCATGGGAAGTCGTACAAGCAGGCTTTCGCAAAAAAAACGACGGTCATAAACTTTGCACGAAGTCACGCGCGAGTCGAGTTTCGATTGGTTTTTCGTGCACCATCTCGGAAATTCAAAATACTGGCCATTCACGATGTATTAGCCCATGGTAAGTCGTATGAGCATGGTTTCACGAAAAAATACGACGGTCATAAACTTTGCTCAGAGTCGAGTTTCGATCGGTTTTTCGTGCATCGTCTCGGAAATTCAAAATAATGGTCTTTCCCGTCTTATTAGCCCATGGGAAGTCGTACAAGCAGGCTTTCGCAAAAAAATACGACGGTCATAAACTTTGCACGAAGTCACGCGCGAGTCGAGTTTCGATTGGTTTTTCGTGCACCATCTCGGAAATTCAAAATACTGGCCATTCACGATGTATTAGCCCATGGTAAGTCGTATGAGCATGGTTTCACGAAAAAATGCGACGGTTATACACTTTGCGCAGAGTCGAGTTTCGATCGGTTTTTCGTGCACCGTCTCGGAAATTCAAAATACTGGTCTTTCCCGTCTTATTAGCCCATGGGAAGTCGTACAAGCACGCATTCGCGAAAAAATACGACGGTCATAAACTTTGCGCGAAGTCACGCGCGAGTCGAGTTTCGATCGGTTTTTCATGCACCGTCTCGGAAATTCAAAATACTGGCCATTCACGATGTATTAGCCTATGGTAAGTCGTATGAGCATGGTTTCACGAAAAAACACGACGGTCACAAACTTTGCGCAGA
The DNA here is from genome assembly GCA_029747655.1 of Ensete ventricosum. Lineage (NCBI taxonomy): Eukaryota > Viridiplantae > Streptophyta > Magnoliopsida > Zingiberales > Musaceae > Ensete > Ensete ventricosum. The sequence goes on along the minus strand of JAQQAF010000004.1, from coordinate 25,049,770 downwards.
GTCGAGTTTCGATCGGTTTTTCGTGCACCGTATCAGAAATTCAAAATACAGGCCATTCACGATGTATTAGACCATGGTAAGTCGAATGAGCTTGGTTTCATGAAAAAAACGCGACGGTCATAAACTTTGCGCAGAGTCGAGTTTTGATCGGTTTTTCGTGCACCGTCTCGGAAATTCAAAATACAGGTCTTTCCCGTCTTATCATGGGAAGTCGTACAAGCACGCTTTCGCAAAAAAATACGACGGTCATAAAACTTTGCACGAAGTCACGAGCGAGTCGAGTTTCTATCGGTTTTTCGTGCACCATCTCGGAAATTCAAAATACTGGCCATTCACGATGTATTAGCCCATGGTAAGTCGTATGAGCATGGTTTCACGAAAAAACACGACGGTCATAAACTTTGCGCAGAGTCGAGTTTCGATCGGTTTTTCGTGCACCGTCTCGGAAATTCAAAACACAGGCCTTTCCCGTCTTGTTAGCCCATGGGAAGTCGTACAAGCACGCTTTAGCAAAAAAATACGTCGGTCATAAGCTTTGCACGAAGTCACGCGCGAGACGAGTTTCTATCGGTTTTTCGTGCACCATCTCGGAAATTCAAAATACTGGCCATTCACGATGTATTAGCCCATGGTAAGTCGTATGAGCATGGTTTCACGAAAAAACACGACGGTCATAAACTTTGCGCAGAGTCGAGTTTCGATCGGTTTTTCGTGCACGGTCTCGGAAATTCAAAATACAGGCCATTCATGATGTATTAGCCCACGGTAAGTCGTATGAGCATGGTTTCACGAAAAAACGCGACGGTCATAAACTTTGCGAAGTGTCGAGTTTCGATCGGTTTTTCGTTCACCGTCTCGGAAATTCAAAATACAGGCCATTCACGATGTATTAGCACATGGTAAGTCGTATTAGCATGGTTTCACGAAAAAACGCGACGGTCATAAACTTTGCGAAGTGTCGAGTTTCGATCGGTTTTTCGTGCACCGTCACGGAAATTCAAAAAACTGGTCTTTCCCGTCGTATTAGCCCATGGGAAGTCGTACAACACGCTTTCGCAAAAAAATACGACGGTCATAAACTTTGCGCGATGTCGCGCGCGAGTCAAGTTTCGATCGGTTTTTCGAAACTACTGGTAAGTCGTGCACCGTCTCGGAAATTCAAAATACTGGTCATTCCCGTCTTATTAGCCCATGGGAAGTCGTACATGCACGCTTTCGCAAAAAAATACGACGGTCATAAACTTTGCACGAAGTCACGCGCGAGTCGAGTTTCGATCGGTTTTTCGTGCACCATCTCAGAAATTCAAAATACTGGCATTCACGATGTATTAGCCCATGGTAAGTCGTATGAGCATGGTTTTATGAAAAAACACGACGGTCATAAACTTTGCGCAGAGTCGAGTTTCGATCGGTTTTTCGTGCACCGTCTCGGAAATTCAAAATACTGGTCTTTCCCGTCTTATTAGCCCATGAGAAGTCGTACAAGCACGCTTTCGCAAAAATATACGACGGTCATAAACTTTGCACATAGTCACGCGCGAGTCGAGTTTCTATCGGTTTTTCGTGCACCATCTCAGAAATTCAAAATACTGGCCATTCACGATGTATTTGCCCATGGTAAGTCGTATGAGCATGGTTTCACGAAAAAACACGACGGTCATAAACTTTGCGCAGAGTGGAGTTTCGATCGTTTTTTTATGCACTGTCTCGGAAATTCAAAATACTGGCCATTCACGATGTATTAGCCCTTGGTAAGTCGTATGTGCATGGTTTTACGAAAAAATGCGACGGTCATAAACTTTGCGAAGTGTCGAGTTTCGATCGATTTTTCATGCACTGTCTCGGAAATTCAAAATACAGGCCATTCACGATGTATTAGCCCATGGTAAGTCGTATGAGCATGGTTTCAGGAAAAAACGCGACGGTCATAAACTTTGCGCGGAGTCGAGTTTCAATCGGTTTTTCGTGCACCATCTCGGAAATTAAAAATACTGGCCATTCACGATGTATTAGCCCATGGTAAGTTGTATGAGGATGGTTTCACGAAAAAACGCGACGGTCATAAACCTTGCGCAAAGTCGAGTTTCGATCGGTTTTTCGTGCACCGTGTAGGTAATTCAAAATACTGGTCTTTCCCGTCTTATTAGCCCATAGGAAGTCGTACAAGCACGCTTTCACAAAAAAATACGACGGTCATAAACTTTGCGCGATGTCGCGCGCGAGTCAAGTTTCGATCGGTTTTTCGTGCACCGTCTCGGAAATTCAAAATACTAGCCATTCTCGAATTATTAGCCCATTGTAAGTCGTATGAGCATGGTTTCATGAAAAAACGCGACGGTCATAAACCTTGCGCAGAGTCGAGTTTCGATCGGTTTTTCGTGCACCGTCTCGAAAATTAAAAATACTGGTATTTCCCGTCTTATTAGCCTATGGGAAGTCGTACAAGCACGCTTTCGCAAAAAAATACGACGGTCATAAACTTTACATGAAGTCGCGTGCGAGTCGAGTTTCGATCGATTTTTCGTGCACTATCTCAGAAATTCAAAATACTGGTCATTCACGATGTATTAGCCCATGGTAAGTCGTATGAGCATGGTTTCACGAAAAAACACGACGGTCATAAACTTTGCGCAGAGTCGAGTTTCGATCTGTTTTTCGTGCACCGTATCAGAAATTCAAAATACAGGCCATTCACGATGTATTAGACCATGTTAAGTCGTATGAGCATGGTTTCATGAAAAAAATGGGACGGTCATAAACTTTGCGCAGAGTCGAGTTTTGATCGGTTTTTCGTGCACCGTCTCGGAAATTCAAAATACTGGTCTTTCCCGTCTTATTCGCCCATGGGAAGTCGTACAAGCACGCTATCGCAAAAAAATACGACGGTCATAAACTTTGCGCGATGTCGCGCGCGAGTCAAGTTTCGATCGGTTTTTCGTGCACCGTCTCAGAAATTGAAAATACAGGCCATTCTCGAAGTATTAGCCCAAGGTAAGTCGTATGAGCATGGTATCACGAAAAAATGCGACGGTTATAAACTTTGCGCAGAGTCGAGTTTCGATTGGTTTTTCGTGCACCGTCTCGGAAATTCAAAATACAGGCCATTCACGATGTATTAGCCCATGGTAAGTCGTATGAGCATGGTTTCTTGAAAAAACGCGACGGTCATAAACTTTGCGCAAATTCGAGTTTCGATCGGTTTTTCGGGCACCGTCTCGAAAATTTAAAATACTAGTCTTTCCCGTCTTATTAGCCCATGGGAAGTCGTGCAAGCACGCTTTGGCAAAAAAAATACGACGGTCATAAACTTTGTACGAAGTCGCGTGCGAGTCGAGTTTCGATCGGTTTTTCGTGCACCATCTCGGAATTTCAAAATACTGGCCAATCACGATGTATTAGCCCATGGTAAGTCGTATGAGCATGGTTTCACGAAAAAAAATGACGGTCATAAACTTTGCGCAGAGTCGAGTTTCGATCGGTTTTTCGTGCACCGTCTCGGAAATTCAAAATACTGGTCTTTCCCATCTTATTTGCCCATGGGAAGTCGTACAACCACGCTTTCGCAAAAAAAATTCGATGGTCATAAACTTTGCATGAAGTCGCGCGCGAGTCGAGTTTCGATCGATTTTTCGTGCACCATCCCGGAAATTTAAAATACTGGCCAATCACGATGTATTAGCCCTTGGTAAGTCGTATGAGCATGGTTTCACGTAAAAACACGACGGTCATAAACTTTTCGTAGAGTCGAGTTTCGATCGGTTTTTCGTGCACCGTCTCGGAAATTCAAAATGCTGGTATTTCCCGTCTTATTAGCCCATGGGAAGTCGTACAAGCACGCTTTCGCAAAAAAATACGACGGTCATAAACTTTGCTCGAAGTCGCGCGCTGAGTCGAGTTTCGATCGGTTTTTCATGCACTGTCTCGAAAATTCAAAATACTGGCCATTCACGATGTATTAGCCCATGGTAAGTCGTATGAGCATGGTTTCACGAAGAAACACGACGGTCATAAACTTTGCGCAGAGTCGAGTTTCGATCGGTTTTTCATGCACTGTCTCGGAAATTCAAAATACTGGCCATTCACTATATATTAGCCCATGGTAAGTCGTATGAGCATGGTTTCACGAAAAAACGCAACGGTCATAATCTTTTCGAAGTGTCGAGTTTCGATCGGTTTTTCGTGCACTGTCTCGGAAATTCAAAATACAGGCCATTCACGATGTATTAGCCCATGGTAAGTCGTATGAGCATGTTTTCACGAAGAAACGCGACGGTCATAAACTTTGCGCAGAGTCGAGTTTCGATCGGTTTTTCGTGCACCGTCTCGGAAATTGAAATTACTGGTCTTTTCCATCTTATTAGCCCATGGGAGGTCGTACAAGCACGCTTTCGCAAAAAAATACGACGGTCATAAACTTTGCACGAAGTCGCGCGCGAGTCGAGTTTCGATCGGTTTTTCGTGCACCATCTCGGAAATACAAAATACTGGTCATTCACGATGTATTAGCCCATGGTAAGTCGTATGAGCATGATTTCACGAAAAAACGTGACGGTCATAAACATTGCGCAGAGTCGAGTTTTGATCGGTTTTTCGTGCACCGTCTCGGAAATTCAAAATACTGGTCTTTCCCGTCTTATTAGCCCATGGGAAGTCGGACAAGCACGCTTTCGCAAAAAAATACGACGGTTATAAACTTTGCACGATGTCGCGCGCGAGTCGAGTTTCGATCTGTTTTTCGTGCACCATCTCGGAAATTCAAAATACTGGCCATTCACGATGTATTAGCCCATGGTAAGTCGTATGAGCATGGTTTCACGAAAAAATGCGACGGTCATCAACTTTGCGCAGAGTCGGGTTTCGATCGGATTTTCGTGCACCGTCTCGGAAATTCAAAATACAGGCATTCACGATGTATTAGCTCATGGTAAGTTGTATGAGCATGGTTTCACGAAAAAACCCGTCGGTTATAAACTTTGCGCAGAGTCGAGTTTCGATCGGTTTTTCGTGCATCGTCTCGGAAATTCAAAATAACGGTCTTTCCCGTCTTATTAGCCCATGGGAAGTCGTACAAGCACGCTTTCGCAAAAAAAAATGACGGTCATAAACTTTGCACGAAGTCACGCGCGTGTTGAGTTTCGATTGGTTTTTCGTGCACCATCTCGAAAATTCAAAATACTGGCCATTCACGATGTATTAGCCCATGGTAAGTCGTATGAGCATGGTTTCACGAAAAAACGCAACGGTCATAAACTTTGCGCAGAGTCGAGTTTCGATCGGTTTTTCGTGCACCGTCTCGGAAATTCAAAATACTGGACTTTCCCGTCTTCTTAGCCCATGGGAAGTCGTACAAGCACGCATTCGCGAAAAAATACGACCGTCATAAACATTCCGCGAAGTCACGCGCGAGTCGAGTTTCGATCGGTTTTTCATGCACCGTCTCGGAAATTCAAAATACTAGCCATTCACGATGTATTAGCCTATGGTAAGTCGTATGAGCATGGTTTCACGAAAAAACACGACGGTCATAAACTTTGCGCGGCGTCGAGTTTCGATCGGTTTTTCATGCACTATCTCGGAAATTCAAAATACTGGCCATTCACGATGTATTAGCCCATGGTAAGTCGTATGAGCATGGTTTCACGAAAAAATACGACGGTCATAAACTTTGCGAAGTTTCGAGTTTCGATCGGTTTTTCGTGCACTGTCTCGGAAATTCAAAATACAGGCCATTCACGATGTATTAGCCCATGGTAAGACGTATGAGCATGGTTTCCCGAAAAAACGCGACGGTCATAAACTTTGCGCGGAGTCGAGTTTCGATCGGTTTTTCGTGCACCATCTCGGAAATTCAAAATATTGGCCATTCACGATGTATTAGCCCATGGTAAGTCGTATGAGCATGGTTTCACGAAAAAACGCGACGGTCATAAACTTTGCGCAGAGTCGAGTTTCGATCGGTTTTTCGTGCACCGTCTTGGAAATTCAAAATACTAGTCTTTCCCGTCTTATTAGCCCATGGGAAGTCGTACACAAGCACGCTTTCGCAAAAAAATACAACGGTCATAAACTTTGCGCGATGTCGCGCGCGAATCAAGTTTCAATCGGTTTTTCGTGCACCGTCTCAGAAATTCAAAATACTGGACATTCTAGAAATATTAGACCATGGTAAGTCGTATGAGCATGGTTTCACGAAAAAATGCGACGGTCATAAACTTTGCGCAGAGTCGAGTTTCGATCGGTTTTTCGTGCACCGTCTCGGAAATTCAAAATACTGGTCTTTCCCGTCTTATTAGCCCATGGGAAGTCGTACAAGCACGCTTTCGCAAAAAAAATACAACGGTCATAAACTTTGCGCGATGTCGCGCGCGAATCAAGTTTCGATCGGTTTTTCGTACACCGTCTCGGAAATTCAAAATACTGGACATTCTCGAAGTATTAGCCCATGGTAAGTCGTATGAGCATGATATCACGAAAAAATACGACGGTCATAAACTTTGCGCAGAGTCGAGTTTCGATCGGTTTTTCGGGCTCCGTCTCGAAAATTCAAAATAATGGTCTTTCCCATCTTATTAGCCCATGGGAAGTCGTACAAGCACGCTTTCGCAAAAAAATACGACGATCATAAACTTTGCACGAAGTCGCGCGCGAGTCGAGTTTCGATCGGTTTTTCGTGCACCATCTCGGAAATTCAAAATACTGGTCTTTCCCGTCTTATTAGCCCATGGGAAGTCGTACAAGAACGCTTTCGCAAAAAAATACGACGGTCATAAACTTTGCACGAAGTCACGCGCGAGTCGAGTTTCGATCGGTTTTTCATGCTACATCTCGGAAATTCAAAATACTGGCCATTCATGATGTATTAGCCCATGGTAAGTCGTATGAGCACGGTTTCACGAAAAAACACGACGGTCATAAACTTTGCGCAGAGTCGAGTTTCGATCGGTTTTTCATGTAGTCCCGGAAATTCAAAATACTGGTCATTCACGATGTATTAGCCCATGGTAAGTCGTATGAGCATGGTTTCACGAAAAAACGCGACGGTCATAAACTTTGCGAAGTGTCGAGTTTCGATCGGTTTTTCGTGCACCGTCTCGGAAATTCAAAATACAGGCGATTCACGTTGTATTAGCCCATGGTAAGTCGTATGAGCATGGTTTCACGAAAAAACGCGACAGTCATAAACTTTGCGCAGAGTCGAGTTTCGATCGGTTTTTCATGCACCGTATCGGAAATTCAAAATACAGGTCATTCACGATGTATTAGACCATGGTAAGTCGTATGAGCATGGTTTCATGAAAAAAACGCGACGGTTATAAACTTTGCGCAGAGTCGAGTTTCGATCAGTTTTTCGAGCACCGTCTCGGAAATTCAAAATATTGGTCTTTCCCGTCTTATTATCCCATGGGAAGTCGTACAAGCACGCTTTCGCAAAAATACACGACGGTCATAAACTATGCGTGATGTCGCGCGCGAGTCAAGTTTCGATCGGTTTTTCGTGCACCGTCTCGGAAATTGAAAATACTGGCCATTCTCGAAGTATTAGCGCTTGGTTAGTCGTATGAGCATGGTATCACGAAAAAATGCGACGGTCATAAACTTTGCGCAGAGTCGAGTTTCGATCGGTTTTTCATGCACTGTCTCGGAAATTCAAAATACTGGCCATTCACGATGTATTAGCCCATGGTAAGTCGTATGAGCATGGTTTCACGAAAAAATGCGACGGTCATAAACTTTGCGAAGTGTCGAGTTTCGATCGGTTTTTCGTGCACTGTCTCGGAAATTCAAAATACAGGCCATTCACGATGTATTAACCCATGGTAAGTCGTATGAGAATGGTTTGACGAAAAAATGCGACGGTCATAAACTTTGCGCGGAGTCGAGTTTCGATCGGTTTTTCGTGCACCATCTCGGAAATTCAAAATACTGGCCATTCACGATGTATTAGCCCATGGTAAGTCGTATGAGCATGGTTTCACGAAAAAACGCGACGGTCATAAACTTTGCGCAGAGTCGAGTTTCGATCGGTTTTTCGTGCACCGTCTCGGAAATTCAAAATACTAGTCTTTCCCGTCTTATTAGCCCATGGGAAGTCGTACACAAGCACGCTTTCGCAAAAAAATACAACGGTCATAAACTATGCGCGATGTCGCGCGCGAATCAAGTTTCAATCGGTTTTTCGTGCACCGTCTCAGAAATTCAAAATACTGGACATTCTCGAAGTATTAGCGCTTGGTTAGTCGTATGAGCATGGTATCACGAAAAAATGCGACGGTCATAAACTTTGCGCAGAGTCGAGTTTCGATCGGTTTTTCATGCACTGTCTCGGAAATTCAAAATACTGGCCATTCACGATGTATTAGCCCATGGTAAGTCGTATGAGCATGGTTTCACGAAAAAATGCGACGGTCATAAACTTTGCGAAGTGTCGAGTTTCGATCGGTTTTTCGTGCACTGTCTCGGAAATTCAAAATACAGGCCATTCACGATGTATTAACCCATGGTAAGTCGTATGAGAATGGTTTGACGAAAAAATGCGACGGTCATAAACTTTGCGCGGAGTCGAGTTTCGATCGGTTTTTCGTGCACCATCTCGGAAATTCAAAATACTGGCCATTCACGATGTATTAGCCCATGGTAAGTCGTATGAGCATGGTTTCACGAAAAAACGCGACGGTCATAAACTTTGCGCAGAGTCGAGTTTCGATCGGTTTTTCGTGCACCGTCTCGGAAATTCAAAATACTAGTCTTTCCCGTCTTATTAGCCCATGGGAAGTCGTACACAAGCACGCTTTCGCAAAAAAATACAACGGTCATAAACTATGCGCGATGTCGCGCGCGAATCAAGTTTCAATCGGTTTTTCGTGGACCGTCTCAGAAATTCAAAATACTGGACATTCTCGAAGTATTAGACCATGGTAAGTCGTATGAGCATGGTTTGACGAAAAAACGCGACGGTCATAAACTTTGCGCAGAGTCGAGTTTCGATCGGTTTTTCGTGCACCGTCTCGGAAATTCAAAATAATGGTCTTTCCCGTCTTATTAGCCCATGGGAAGTCGTACAAGCACGCTTTCGCAAAAAAAATACAACGGTCATAAACTTTGCGCGATGTCGCGCGCGAATCGAGTTTCGATCTGTTTTTCGTACACCATCTCGGAAATTCAAAATACTCGACATTCTCGAAGTATTAGCCCATGGTAAGTCGTATGAGAATGATATCACGAAAAAATGCGACTGTCATAAACTTTGCGCAGAGTCGAGTTTCGATCGGTTTTTCGTGCTCCGTCTCGGAAATTCAAAATAGTGGTCTTTCCCATCTTATTAGCCCATGGGAAGTCGTACATGCACGCTTTCGCAAAAAAATACGACGGTCATAAACTTTGCACGAAGTCGCGCGCGAGTCGAGTTTCGATCGGTTTTTCGTGCACCATCTCGAAAATTCAAAATACTGGTCTTTCCTGTCTTATTAGCCCATGGGAAGTCGTACAAGAACGCTTTCGCAAAAAAATACGACGGTCATAAACTTTGCACGAAGTCACGCGCGAGTCGAGTTTCGATCGGTTTTTCATGCACCATCTCGGAAATTCAAAATACTGGCCACTCATGATGTATTAGCCCATGGTAAGTCGTATGAGCATGGTTTCACGAAAAAACACGACGGTCATAAACTTTGCGCAGAGTCGAGTTTCGATCGGTTTTTCATGTAGTCCCGGAAATTCAAAATACTGGTCATTCACGATGTATTAGCCCATGGTAAGTCGTATGAGCATGGTTTCACGAAAAAACGCGACGGTCATAAACTTTGCGAAGTGTCGAGTTTCGATCGGTTTTTCGTGCACCGTCTCGGAAATTCAAAATACAGGCGATTCACGTTGTATTAGCCCATGGTAAGTCGTATGAGCATGGTTTCACGAAAAAACGCGACGGTCATAAACTTTACGCAGAGTCGGGTTTCGATCGGTTTTTCGTGCACCGTATCGGAAATTCAAAATACAGGTCATTCACGATGTATTAGACCATGGTAAGTCGTATGAGCATGGTTTCATGAAAAAAATGCGACGGTTATAAACTTTGTGCAGAGTCGAGTTTCGATCGATTTTTCGAGCACCGTCTCGGTAATTCAAAATACTGGTCTTTCCCGTCTTATTAGCCCATGGGAAGTCGTACAAGCACGCTTTCACAAAAAAATACGACGGTCATAAACTTTGCGTGATGTCGCGCGTGAGTCAAGTTTCGATCGATTTTTCGTGCACCGTCTCGGAAATTGAAAATACTGGCCATTCTCGAAGTATTAGCCCTTGGTTAGTCGTATGAGCATGGTATCACGAAAAAATACGACGGTCATAAACTTTGCGCAGAGTCGAGTTTCGATCGGTTTTTCGTGCACCGTCTCGGAAATTCAAAATACAGGCCATTCACGATGTATTAGCCCATGGTAAGTCGTATGAGCATGGTTTCATGAAAAAACGCGACGATCATAAACTTTGCGCAGAGTCGAGTTTCGATCGGTTTTTCGAGCACCATCTCGAAAATTTAAAATACTGGTCTTTCCCGTCTTATTAGCCCATGGGAAGTCGTACAAGCACGCTTTCGCAAAAAAAAATATGACGGTCATAAACTTTGTACGAAGTCGCGCGCGAGTCGAGTTTCGATCGGTTTTTCGTGCACCATCTCGGAATTTCAAAATACTGGTCATTCACGATGTATTAGCCCATGGTAAGTCGTATGAGCATGGTTTCACGAAAAAAAACGACGGTCATAAACTTTGCGCAGAGTCGAGTTTCGATCGGTTTTTCGTGCACCGTCTCGGAAATTCAAAATACTGGTCTTTCCCATCTTATTAGCCCATGGGAAGTCGTACAAGCACGCTTTCGCAAAAAAATACGACGGTCATAAACTTTGCATGAAGTCGCGCGCGAGTCGAGTTTCGATCGATTTTTCGTGCACCATCCCGGAAATTCAAAATACTGGCCATTCACGATGTATTAGCCCTTGGTAAGTCGTATGAGCATGGTTTCACGAAAAAACACGACGGTCATAAACTTTTCGTAGAGTCGAGTTTCGATCGGTTTTTCGTGCACCGTCTCGGAAATTCAAAATGCTGGTATTTCCCGTCTTATTAGCCCATGGGAAGTTGTACAAGCACGCTTTCGCAAAAAAATACGACGGTCATAAACTTTCCTCGAAGTCGTGCGCTGAGTCAAGTTTCGATCGATTTTTCATGCACTGTCTCGGAAATTCAAAATACTGGCCATTCACGATGTATTAGCCAATGGTAAGTCGTATGAGCATGGTTTCACGAAAAAACATGACGGTCATAAACTTTGCGCGAGTCGAGTTTCGATCGGTTTTTCATGCACCGTCTCGGAAATTCAAAATACTGGCCATTCACGATGTATTAGCCTATGGTAAGTCGTATGAGCTTGGTTTCACGAAAAAACACAACGGTCATAAACTTTGCGCAGAGTCGAGTTTCGATCGGTTTTTCATGCACTGTCTCGGAAATTCAAAATACAGGCCATTCCCGATGTATTAGCCCATGGTAAGTCGTATGAGCATGGTTTCACGAAAAAATGCGACGGTCATAAACATTGCGCAGAGTCGAGTTTCGATCGGTTTTTCGTGCACCGTCTCGGAAATTGAACTTACTGGTCTTTTCCGTCTTATTAGCCCATGGGAAGTCGTACAAGCACGCTTTCGCAAAAAAATACGACGGTCATAAACTTTGCACGAAGTCGCGCGCGAGTCGAGTTTCGATCGGTTTTTCGTGCACCATCTCGAAAATTTAAAATACTGGTCGTTCACGATGAATTAGCCCATGGTAAGTCGTATGAGCATGATTTCACGAAAAAACGCGACGGTCATAAACTTTGCGCAGAGTCGAGTTTCGATCGGTTTTTCGTGCACCATCTCGGAAATTCAAAATACTGGCCATTCACGATGTATTAGCCAATGGTAAGTCGTATGAGCATGGTTTCACGAAAAAATGCGACGGTCATAAACTTTGCGCAGAGTCGAGTTTCGATCGGTTTTTCGTGCACCATCTCGAAAATTCAAAATACTGGTCTTTCCCGTCTTATTAGCCCATGGGAAATCGTACAAGCACGCATTCGCGAAAAAATATGACAGTCCTGTTGAAGTAAGGTCGTTCACGTTGTATTAGCCCATGGTACGTCAAATGAGCATGGTTTCACGAAAAAACGCGACGGTCATAAACTTTGCGCAGAGTCGAGTTTCGATCGGTTTTTCGTGCACCGTATCGGAAATTCAAAATACAGGTCATTCACGATATATTAGACCACGGTAAGTCGTATGAGCATGGTTTCATGAAAAAAATGCGACGGTTATAAACTTTGCGCAGAGTCGAGTTTCGATCGGTTTTTCGAGAACCGTCTCGGAAATTCAAAATACTGGTCTTTCCCATCTTATTAGCCCATGGGAGGGAAGTCGTAAAAGCACGCTTTCGCAAAAAAATACGACGGTCATAAACTTTGCGTGATGTAGCGCGCGAGTCAAGTTTCGATCGGTTTTTCGTGCACCGTCTCGGAAATTGAAAATACTGGCCAATCTCGAAATATTAGCCCTTGGTTAGTCGTATGAGCATGGTATCACGAAAAAATGCGACGGTCATAAACCTTGCGCAGAGTTGAGTTTCGATCGGTTTTTCGTGCACCGTCTCGGAAATTCAAAATACTGGTCTTTCCCGTCTTATTAGCCCATTGGAAGTTGTACAAGCACGCTTTCGCAAAAAAATACGACGGTCATAAATTTGCACGAAGTCGCGCGCGAGTCGAGTTTCGATCGGTTTTTCGTGCACCATCTCGGAAATTCAAAATACTGGCCATTCACGATGTATTAGACCATGGTAAGTCGTATGAGCATGGTTTCACGAAAAAACACGACGGTCATAAACTTTGCGCAGAGTCGAGTTTCGATCGGTTTTTCGTGCACGGTCTCAAAAATTCGAAATACTGGCCATTCACGATGTATTAGCCCATGGTAAGTCGTATGAGCATGGTTTCACGAAAAAAGGCGACGGTCATAAACTTTGCGAAGTGTCGAGTTTCGATCGGTTTTTCGTGCACCGTCTCGGAAATTCAAAATACAGGCCATTCACGATGTATTAGCCCATGGTAAGTCGTATGAGCATGGTTTCACGAAAAAACGCGACGGTCATAAACTTTGCGAAGTGTCGAGTTTCGATCGGTTTTTCGTGCACCGTCCCGGAAATTCAAAATTCTGTTCATTCACGATTTATTAGCCCATAGTAAGTCGTATGAGCATGGTTTCACGAAAAAACGTGACGGTCATAAACTTTGCGCAGAGTCGAGTTTCGATCGGTTTTTCGTGCACCGTCTCGGAAATTCAAAATACTGGTCTTTCCCGTCTTATTAGCCCATGGGAAGTCGTACAAGCACGCTTTCGCAAAAACATACGACGGTCATAAACTTAGCACGAAGTCGCGCGCGAGTCGAGTTTCGATCGGTTTTTCGTGCAACATCTCGAAAATTCAAAATACTGGCCATTCACGATGTATTAGCCCATGGTAAGTCGTATGAGCATGGTTTCACGAAAAAACGCGACGGTCATAAACCTTGCGCAGAGTCGAGTTTCGATCGATTTTTCGTGCACCGTCTCGAAAATTCAAAATACTGGTATTTCCCGTCTTATTAGCCCATGGGAAGTCGTACAAGCACGCTTTCGTAAAAAAATACGACGGTCATAAACTTTGCACGAAGTCACGCGCGAGTCGAGTTTCGATCGGTTTTTCATGCACCGTCTCGGAAATTCAAAATACTGGTCTTTCCCGTCGTATTAGCCCATGGGAAGTCTTACAAGACGCTTCCGCAAAAAAAATACGACGGTCATAAACTTTGTGCGATGTCGCGCGCAAGTCAAGTTTCAATCGGTTTTTCGAAACTACTGGCTAGTCGTGCACCGTCTCAGAAATTCAAAATACTGGTCATTCCCGTCTTATGAGCCCATGGGAAGTCGTACATGCACGTTTTCGCAAAAAAATACGACGGTCATAAATTTGCACGAAGTCACGCGCGAGTCGAGTTTCGATCGGTTTTTCGTGCACCATCTCGGAAATTCAAAATACTGGCCATTCACGATGTATTAGCCCATGGTAAGTCGTATGAGCATGGTTTTACGAAAAAACACGACGGTCATAAACTTTGCGCATAGTCGAGTTTCGATCGGTTTTTCATGCACTATCTCGGAAATTCAAAATACTGGCCATTCACGATATATTAGCCCATGGGAAGTCGTATGAGCATGGTTTGACGAAAAAATGCGACGGTCATAAACTTTGCGCAGAGTCGAGTTTCGATCGGTTTTTCGTGCACCGTCGCGGAAATTCAAAATACTGGTCTTTCCCGTCTTATTAGCCCATGGGAAGTCGTACAAGCACGCTTTCACAAAAAAATACGACGGTCATAAACTTTGCACGAAGTCACCCGCGAGTCGAGTTTCGATCGGTTTTTCGTGTACCATCTCGAAAATTCAAAATACTGAACATTCACGATGTATTTGCCAATGGTAAGTCGTATGAGCATGGTTTCACGAAAAAACTCGACGGTCATAAACTTTGCGCAGAGTCGAGTTTCGATCGGTATGTCATGCACTGTCTCGGAAATTCAAAATACTGGCCATTCACGATGTATTTGCCAATGGTAAGTCGTATGAGCATGGTTTCACGAAAAAATGCGACGGTCATAAACTTTGCGAAGTGTCGAGTTTCGATCGGTTTTTCGTGCACTATCTCGGAAATTCAAAATACAGGCCATTCACGATGTATTAGCCCATGGTAAGTCGTATGAGCATGGTTTCACGAAAAAACGCGACGGTCATAAACTTTGCGCGGAGTCGAGTTTCGATCGGTTTTTCGTGCACCATCTCGGAAATTCAAAATACTGGCCATTCACGAGGTATTAGCCCATGGTAAGTCGTATGAGCATGGTTTCACGAAAAAAACGCGACGGTCATAAACCTTGCGCAGAGTCGAGTTTCGATCGGTTTTTCGTGCACCGTCTCGAAAATTCAAAATACTGGTATTTCCCGTCTTATTAGCCCATGGGAAGTCGTACAAGCACGCTTTCGTAAAAAAATACGACGGTCATAAACTTTGCACGAAGTCACGCGCGAGTCGAGTTTCGATCGGTTTTTCATGCACCGTCTCGGAAATTTAAAATACTGGTTTTTCCCGTCGTATTAGCCCATGGGAAGTCGTACAAGATGCTTTCGCAAAAAAAATACGACGGTCATAAACTTTGCGCGATGTCGCGCGCAAGTCAAGTTTCAATCGGTTTTTCGAAACTACTGGCAAGTCGTGCACCGTCTCAGAAATTCAAAATACTGGTCATTCCCGTCTTATGAGCCCATGGGAAGTCGTACATGCACGTTTTCGCAAAAAAATACGACGGTCATAAATTTGCACGAAGTCACGCGCGAGTCGAGTTTCGATCGGTTTTTCGTGCACCATCTCGGAAATTCAAAATACTGGCCATTCACGATGTATTAGCCCATGGTAAGTCGTATGAGCATGGTTTTACGAAAAAACACGACGGTCATAAACTTTGCGCAGAGTCGAGTTTCGATCGGTTTTTCATGCACTATCTCGGAAATTCAAAATACTGGCCATTCACGATATATTAGCCCATGGGAAGTCGTATGAGCATGGTTTGACGAAAAAATGCGACGGTCATAAACTTTGCGCAGAGTCGAGTTTCGATCGGTTTTTCGTGCACCGTCTCGGAAATTCAAAATACTGGTCTTTCCCGTCTTATTAGCCCATGGGAAGTCGTACAAGCACGCTTTCACAAAAAAATACGACGGTCATAAACTTTGCACGAAGTCACCCGCGAGTCGAGTTTCGATCGGTTTTTCGTGTACCATCTCGAAAATTCAAAATACTGAACATTCACGATGTATTTGCCAATGGTAAGTCGTATGAGCATGGTTTCACGAAAAAACTCGACGGTCATAAACTTTGCGCAGAGTCGAGTTTCGATCGGTATGTCATGCACTGTCTCGGAAATTCAAAATACTGGCCATTCACGATGTATTTGCCAATGGTAAGTCGTATGAGCATGGTTTCACGAAAAAATGCGACGGTCATAAACTTTGCGATGTGTCGAGTTTCGATCGGTTTTTCGTGCACTGTCTCGGAAATTCAAAATACAGGCCATTCACGATGTATTAGCCAATGGTAAGTCGTATGAGCATGGTTTCACGAAAAAACGCGACGGTTATAAACTTTGCGCGGAGTCGAGTTTCGATCGGTTTTTCGTGCACCATCTCGGAAATTCAAAATACTGGCCATTCACGATGTATTAGCCCATGGTAAGTCGTATGAGCATGGTTTCACGAAAAAAAGCGACGGTCATAAACTTTGCGCAGAGACGAGTTTCGATCGGTTTTTCGTGCACCGTCTCGGAAATTCAAAATACTGGGCTTTCCCGTCTTATTAGCCCATGTGATGTCGTACAAGCACGCTTTCGCAAAAAAATACAACGGTCATAAACTTTGCGCGATGTCACGCGCGAATCAAGTTTCGATCGGTTTTTCGTGCACCATCTCAGAAATTCAAAATACTGGCCATTCTCGAAGTATTAACCCATGGTAAGTCGTATGAGCATGGTATCACGAAAAAATGCGACGGTCATAAACTTTGCGCAGATTCGAGTTTCGATCGGTTTTTCGTGCACCGTCTCGAAAATTCAAAATACTGGTCTTTCCCGTCTTATTAGCCCATGGGAAGTCGTACACGCTCGCTTTCGTAAAAAAATACGATGGTCATAAACTTTGAACGAAGTCGCGCGCGAGTCGAGTTTCGATCGGTTTTTCGTGCACCATCTCGGAAATTCAAAATACTGGTCTTTCGCGTCTTATTAGCCAATGGGAAGTCGTACAAGAACGCTTTTGCAAAAAAAAATGACGGTCATAAACTTTGCACGAAGTCACGCGCGAGACGAGTTTCGATCGGTTTTTCGTGCACCATCTCGGAAATTCAAAATTCTCGCCATTCACGATGTATTAGCCCATGGTAAGTCGTATGAGAATGGTTTCACGAAAAAACACGACGGTCATAAACTTTGCGCAGAGTCGAGTTTCGATCGGTTTTTCATGCAGTCCCGGAAATTCAAAATACAGGTCATTCACGATGTATTAGCCCATGGTATGTCGTATGAGCATGGTTTCACGAAAAATCGCGACAGTCATAAACTTTGCGAAGTGTCGAATTTCGATCGGTTTTTCGTGCACCGTCTCGGAAATTCAAAATACAGGCCATTCACGATGTATTAGCCCATGGTAAGTCGTATGAGCATGGTTTTATGAAAAAAACACGACGGTCATAAACATTGCGCAGAGTCGAGTTTCGATCGGTTTTTCGAGCACCGTCTCGGAAATTCAAAATACTGGTCTTTCCCGTCTTATTAGCCCATGGGAAGTCGTACAAGCACGCTTTCGCAAAAAAATACGACGGTCATAAACTTTGCACGATGTCGCGCGCGAGTTGATTTTCGATCGATTTTTCGTGCACCATCCCGGAAATTCAAAATACTGGCCATTCACGATGTATTAGCCCTTGGTAAGTCGTATGAGCAAGGTTTCACGAAAAAACACGACGGTCATAAACTTTGCGCAGAGTCGAGTTTCGATCGGTTTTTCGTGCACCCTATCAGAAATTCAAAATACAGGCCATTCACGATGTATTAGACCATGGTAAGTCGTATGAGCATGGTTTCATGAAAAAAACGCGACGGTCATAAACTTTGCGAAGAGTCGAGTTTCGATCGGTTTTTCGAGCACCGTCTTGGAAATTCAAAATACTGGTCTTTCCCGTCTTAATAGCCCATGGGAAGTCGTACAAGCACGCTTTCGCAAAAAAATACGACGGTCATAAACTTTGCTCGAAGTCGCGCGCTGAGTCGAGTTTCAATCGGTTTTTCTTGCACCATCCCGGAAATTCAAAATACTGGCCATTCTCGAAGTATTAGCCCTTGGTAAGTCGTATGAGCATGGTTTCACGAAAAAACGCGACGGTCATAAACTTTTCGCAGAGTCGAGTTTCAATCGGTCTTTCGTGCACCGTCTCGGAAATTCAAAATGCTGGTATTTCCCGTCTTAATAGCCCATGGTTTCATGGGAAGTCGTACAAGCACGCTTTCGCAAAAAAATACGACGGTCATAAACTTTGCGCGATGTCGCGCGCGAGTCGAGTTTCGATCGATTTTTCGTGCACCATCCCGGAAATTCAAAATACTGGCCATTCTCGAAGTATTAGCCCTTGGTAAGTCGTATGAGCATGGTTTCACGAAAAAACGCGACGGTCATAAACATTTCGCAGAGTCGAGTTTCAATCGGTTTTTCGTGCACCGTCTCGGAAATTCAAAATGCTGGTATTTCCCGTCTTAATAGCCCATGGGAAGTCGTACAAGCACGCTTTCACAAAAAAATACGACGGTCATAAACTTTGCTCGAAGTCGCGCGCTGAGTCGAGTTTCAATCGGTTTTTCATGCACTGTCTCGGAAATTCAAAATACTGGCCATTCACGATGTATTAGACCATGGTAAGTCGTATGAGCACGGTTTCACAAAAAAACGTGACTGTCATAAACTTTGCGCAGAGTCGAGTTTCGATGGGTTTTTCGTGCACCGTATCAGAAATTCAAAATACAGGCCATTCACGATGTATTAGACCATGGTAAGTCGTATGAGCATGGTTTCATGAAAAAAACGCGACGGTTATAAACTTTGCGCAGAGTCGAGTTTCGATCGGATTTTCGTGCACCGTCTCAGAAATTCAAATTGCTGGTATTTCCCGTCTTATTAGCCCATTGTAAGTCGTACAAGCACGCTTTCGCAAAAAAATACGACGGTCATAAACTTTGCTCGAAGTCGCGCGCTGAGTCGAGTTTCGATCGGTTTTTCATGCACTGTCTCGGAAATTCAAAATACTGGCCATTCACGATGTATTAGCCCATGGTAAGTCGTATGAGCATGGTTTCACGAAAAAACGCGACGGTCATAAACTTTGCGCAGAGTCGAGTTTCGATCGGTTTTTCGTGCACCGTATCAGAAATTCAAAATACAGGCCATTCACGATGTATTAGACCATGGTAAGTCGTATGAGCATGGTTTCATGAAAAAAATGCGACGGTCATAAACTTTGCGCAGAGTCGAGTTTCGATCGGTTTTTCGAGCACCGTCTCGGAAATTCAAAATACTGGTCTTTCCCATCTTATTAGCCCATGGGAAGTCGTACAAGCACGCTTTCGCAAAAAAATACGACGGTCATAAACTTTGCGCGATGTCGCGTGCGAATCGAGTTTCGATCGATTTTTCGTGCACCATCCCGGAAATTTAAAATACTGGCAATTCACGATGTATTAGCCCTTGGTAAGTCGTATGAGCATGGTTTCATGAAAAAACACGACGGTCATAAACTTTTCGCAGAGTCGAGTTTCGATCGGTTTTTCGTGCACCGTCACAAAAATTCAAAATACTGGCCACTCACGATGTATTAGCCCATGGTAAGTCGTATGAGCATGGTTTCACGAAAAAACGCGATGGTCATAAACGTTGCGCAGA
Source organism: Ensete ventricosum (assembly GCA_029747655.1). NCBI lineage: Eukaryota > Viridiplantae > Streptophyta > Magnoliopsida > Zingiberales > Musaceae > Ensete > Ensete ventricosum. The sequence continues at coordinate 25,030,173 of JAQQAF010000004.1, read as the reverse complement.
GTCGAGTTTCGATCGATTTTTCGTGCACCATCTCGGAAATTCAAAATACTGGTCTTTCCCGTCGTATTAGCCCATGGGAAGTCGTACAAGCACGCTTTAAAAAAAAAATACGACGGTCATTAACTTTGCATGAATTCGTGCGCGAGTCAAGTTTCGATCGATTTTTCGTGCACCGTCTCGGAAATTCAAAATACTGGCAATTCTCGAAGTATTAGCCCATGGTAAGTCGTATGAGCATGGTATCACGAAAAAATGCGACGGTCATAAACTTTGCACAGAGTCGAGTTTCGATCGGTTTTTCGTGCACCGTCTCGAAAATTCAAAATACTGGTCTTTCCCGTCTTATTAGCCCATGGGAAGTCATACAAGCACGCTTTCGCCAAAAAATACGACGGTCATAAACTTTGTACGAAGTCGCGAGCGAGTCGAGTTTCGATCGGTTTTTCGTGCACCATTTCAGAAATTCAAAATACTGGTCATTCACGATGTATTAGCCCATAGTAAGTCGTATGAGCTTGGTTTCACGAAAAAATGCGACGGTCATAAACTTTGCGCGGAGTCGAGTTTCGATCGGTTTTTCGTGCACCGTCTCGGAAATTCAAAATACTGGTCTTTCCCGTCGTATTAGCCCATGGGAAGTCTTACAAGCATACTTCCGCAAAAAAATACGACGGTCATTAACTTTGCACGAAGTCGCACGCGAGTCGAGTTTTGATCGGTTTTTCGTGCACCATCCCGGAAATTCAAAATCCTGGCCATTCACGATGTATTAGCCCATAGTAAGTCGTATGAGCATGGTTTCACGAAAAAACGCGACGGTCATAAAATTTGCGCAGAATCGAGTTTCGATCGGTTATTCGTGCACCGTCTCGAAAATTCAAAATGCTGGTCTTTCCCGTCTTATTAGCCCATGGGAAGTCGTACAGGCACGCTTTCGTAAAAAAATACGACGGTTATAAACTTTGCACGAAGTCGCGCGCGAGTCGAGTTTCGATCGGTTTTTCGTGCACCATCTCGGAAATTCAAAATACTGGTCATTCACGATGTATTAGCCCATGGTAAGTCGTATGAGCTTGGTTTCACGAAAAAATGCGACGGTCATAAAATTTGCGCAGAGTCGAGTTTCGATCGGTTTTTCGTGCACCGTCTCGGAAATTCAAAATGCTGGTCTTTCCCGTCTTATTAGCCCATGGGAAGTCGTACAAGCACGCTTTCGCAAAAAAATACGACTGTCATAAACTTTGCACGAAGTCGCGCGCGAGTCGAGTTTCGATCGGTTTTTCGTGCAACATCTCAGAAATTCAAAATACTGGCCATTCACGATGTATTAGCCCATGGTAAGTCGTATGAGCATGGTTTCACGAAAAAATGCGATGGTCATAAACATTGCGTAGAGTCGAGTTTCGATCGGTTTTTCGTGCACCGTCACGGAAATTCAAAATACTGGTCTTTCCCGTCGTATTAGCCCATGGGAAGTCGTACAAGCACGCTTTCGTAAAAAAATACGAAGGTCATTAACTTTGCACGAATTCGTGCGCGAGTCAAGTTTCGATCGGTTTTCCGTGCACCATCTCGGAAATTCAAAATACTGGCCATTCACGATGTATTAGCCCATGGGAAGTCGTACAAGCACATTTTCGCAAAAAAATACGACGGTCATAAACTTTGCGCGAAGTCACGCGCGAGGCGAGTTTCGATCGGTTTTTCATGCACCGTCTCGGAAATTCAAAATACTTGCCATTTACGATGTATTAGCCCATGGTAAGTCGTATGAGCATGGTTTCACGAAAAAACGCGATGGTCATAAACGTTGCGCAGAGTCGAGTTTCGATCGGTTTTTCATGCACTGTCTCGGAAATTTAAAATACTGGCCATTCACGATGTATTAGCCCATGGTAAGTCGTATGAGCATGGTTTCTCGAAAAAACACGACAGTCATAAACTTTGCGCAGAGTCGAGTTTCGATCGGTTTTTCGTGCACCGTATCAGATATTCAAAATACTGGCCATTCACGATGTATTAGACCATGGTAAGTCGGATGAGCATGGTTTCATGAAAAAACGCGATGGTCATAAACTTTCCGCAGAGTCGAGTTTCGATCGGTTTTTCGAGCACCGTCTCGGAAATTCAAAATACTGGTCTTTCCCGTCTTATTAGCCCATGGGAAGTCGTACAAGCACGCTTTCGCAAAAAAATACGACGGTCATAAACTCTTCGCGATGTCGCGCGCGAGTCGAGTTTCGATCAATTTTTCGTGCACCATCCAGGAAATTCAAAATACTGGCCATTCACGATGTATTAGCCCTTGGTAAGTCGTATGAGCATGGTTTCACAAAAAACCACGACGGTCATAAACTTTTCGCAGAGTCAAGTTTCGATCGGTTTTTCGTGCACCGTCTCGGAAATTCAAAATACTGGCCACTCACGATGTATTGGCCCATGGTAAGTCGTATGAGCATGGATTCACGAAAACACGCGATGGTCATAAACGTTGCGCAGAGTCGAGTTTCGATCGGTTTTTCGTGCACCGTCTCGGAAATTTAAAATACTGGCCTTACCCGTCGTATTAGCCCATGGGAAGTCGTGCAAGCACGCTTTCGCAAAAAAATACGACGGTCATTAACTTTGCACAAATTCGTGCGCGAGTCAAGTTTCGATCGGTTTTTCGTGCACCGTCTCGGAAATTCAAAATACTGGTCTTTCCCGTCTTATTAGCCCAAGGGAAGTCGTACAAGCACGCTTTCGCAAAAAAATACGACTGTCATAAACTTTGCACGAAGTCGCGCGCGAGTTGAGTTTCGATCGGTTTTTCGTGCAACATCTCGGAAATTCAAAATACTGGCCATTCACGATGTATTAGCCCATGGTAAGTCGTATGAGCATGGTTTCACGAAAAAACGCGATGGTCATAAACATTGCGTAGAGTCGAGTTTCGATCGGTTTTTTCGTGCACCGTCACGGAAATTCAAAATACTGGTCTTTCCCGTCGTATTAGCCCATGGGAAGTCGTACAAGCACGCTTTCGTAAAAAAATACGACGGTCATAAACTTTGCACGAATTCGTGCGCGAGTCAAGTTTCGATCGGTTTTCCGTGCACCATCTCGGAAATTCAAAATACTGGCAATTCTCGAAGTATTAGCCCATGGTAAGTCGTATTAGCATGGTTTCACGAAAAAACACGACGGCCATAAACTTTGCGCAGAGTCGAGTTTCGATCGGTTTTTCATGCAGTCCCGGAAATTCAAAATACTGGTCATTCATGATGTATTAGCCCATGGTAAGTCGTATGAGCATGGTTTCACGAAAAAATGCGACGGTCATAAACTTTGCGAAGTGTCGAGTTTCGATCGGTTTTTCATGCACCGTCTCGGAAATTCAAAATACAGGCCATTCACGATGTATTAGCCCATGGTAAGTCGTATGAGCATGGTTTCACGAAAAAACGCAATGGTCATAAATGTTGCGCAGAGTCGAGTTTCGATCGGTTTTTCGTGCACCATCTCGGAAATTCAAAATACTGGTCTTTCCCGTCGTATTAGCCCATGGGAAGTCGTACAAGCACGCTTTCGCAAAAAAATACGACGGTCATTAACTTTGCACGAATTCATGCGCGAGTCAAGTTTCGATCGGTTTTCCGTGCACCGTCTCGGAAATTGAAAATACTGGCAATTCTCGAAGGATTAGCCCATGGTAAGTCGTATGAGCATGGTATCACGAAAAAATGCGACGGTCATAAACTTTACGCAGAGTCGAGTTTCGATCGGTTTTTCGTGCAACGTCTCGGAAATTCAAAATACTGGTCTTTCCCGTCTTATTAGCCAATGGGAAGTCGTACAAGCACGCTTTCGCGAAAAAATACGACGGTCATAAACTTTGCGCGAAGTCACGCGCGAGGCGAGTTCGATCGGTTTTTCATGCACCATCTCGAAAATTCAAAATACTGGCCATTTACGATGTATTAGCCCATGGTAAGTCGTATGAGCATGGTTTCACGAAAAAATGCGATGGTCATAAACGTTGCGCAGAGTCGAGTTTCGATCGGTTTTTCATGCATTGTCTCGGAAATTCAAAATACTGGCCATTCACGATGTATTAGCCCATGGTAAGTCGTATGAGCATGGTTTCACGAAAAAACGCGACGGTCATAAACTTTGCGCAGAGTCGAGTTTCGATCAGTTTTTCGTGCACCGTATCAGAAATTCAAAATACAGGCCATTCACGATGTATTAGACCATGGTAAGTCGTATGAGCATGGTTTCATGAAAAAAACGTGACGGTCATAAACTTTGCGCAGAGTCGAGTTTCGATCGGTTTTTCGAGCACCGTCTCGGAAATTCAAAATACAGGCCATTCACGATTTATTAGCCCATGGTAAGTCGTATGAGCATTGTTTCATGAAAAAACGTGACGATCATAAACTTTGCGAAGTGTCGAGTTTCGATCGGTTTTTCGTGCACCGTCCCGGAAATTCAAAATACTGATCATTCACGATGTATTAGCCCATAGTAAGTCGTATGAGCATGGTTTCACGAAAAAACACGACGGTCATAAACTTTGCGCAGAGTCGAGTTTCGATCGGTTTTTCGTGCACCGTCTCGGAAATTCAAAATACTGGTCTGTCCCGTCTTATTAGCCCATGGGAAGTCGTACAAGCACGCTTTTGCAAAAAAATACGACGGTCATAAAATTAGCACGAAGTCGCGCGCGAGTCGAGTTTCGATCGGTTTTTCGTGCACCGTCCCGGAAATTCAAAATACTGATCATTCACGATGTATTAGCCCATAGTAAGTCGTATGAGCATGGTTTCATGAAAAAACGCGACGGTCATAAACTTTGCGCAGAGTCGAGTTTCGATCGGTTTTTCGTGCACCGTCCCGGAAATTCAAAATACTGATCATTCACGATGTACTAGCCCATGGTAAGTCGTATGAGCATGGTTTCACGAAAAAACGCGACGGTCATAAACCTTGCGCAGTGTCGAGTTTCGATCGGTTTTTCGTGCATCGTCCCGGAAATTCAAAATACAGGCCATTCATGATGTATTAGCCCATGGTAAGTCGTATGAGCATGGTTTCACGAAAAAACGCGACGGTCATAAACTTTGCGTAGAGTCGAGTTTCGATCGATTTTTCGTGCACCGTCTCGGAAATTCAAAACACTGGTCTTTCCCGTCTTATTAGCCCATGGGAAGTCGTACAAGCACGCTTTCGCAAAAAAATACGACGGTCATAAACTTAGCACGAAGTCGCGCGTGAGTCGAGTTTCGATCGGTTTTTCGTGCAACATCTCGGAAATTCAAAATACTGGCCATTCATGAGGTATTAGCCCATGGTAAGTCATATGAGCATGGTTTCACGAAAAAACGCGACGGTCATAAACCTTGCGCAGAGTCGAGTTTCGATCGGTTTTTCGTGCACCGTCTCAGAAATTCAAAATACAGGTCTTTCCAGTCTTATTAGCCCATAGGAAGTCGTAAAAGCACGCTTTCACAAAAAAATACGACGGTCATATACTTTGCACGAAGTCACGCGAGTCGAGTTTCGATCGGTTTTTCGTGCACCATCTAAGAAATTCAAAATACTGGCCATTCACGATGTATTAGCCCATGGTAAGTCGTATGAGCATGGTTTCACGAAAAAACACGACGGTCATAAACTTTGCGCAGCGTCGAGTTTCGATTGGTTTTTCATGCGCTGTCTCGGAAATTCAAAATACTGGCCATTCACGATGTATTAGCCCATGGTAAGTCGTATGAGCATGGTTTCACGAAAAAACGCGACGATCATAAACTTTGCGAAGTGTCGAGTTTCAATCGGTTTTTCGTGCACCGTCTCGGAAATTCAAAATACAGGCCATTCACGATGTATTAGCCCATGGTAAGTCGTATGAGCATGGTTTCACGAAAAAACGCGACGGTCATAAACTTTGCGAAGTGTCGAGTTTCGATCGTTTTTTCGTGCACCGTCTCGGAAATTCAAAATACTGATCATTCACGATGTATTGCCCATAGTAAGTCGTATGAGCATGGTTTCACGAAAAAACACGACGGTCATAAACTTTGCGCAGAGTCGAGTTTCGATCGGTTTTTCGTGCACCGTCTCGGAAATTCAAAATACTGGTCTTTCCCGTCTTATTAGCCCATGGGAAGTCGTACAAGCACGCTTTCGCAAAAAAATACAACGGTCTTAAAATTAGCACGAAGTCGCGCGCGAGTCGAGTTTCGATCGGTTTTTCGTGCAACATCTCGAAAATTCAAAATACTGGCCATTCACGATGTACTAGCCCATGGTAAGTCGTATGAGCATGGTTTCACGAAAAAACGCGACGGTCATAAACCTTGCGCAGTGTCGAGTTTCGATCGGTTTTTCGTGCATCGTCCCGGAAATTCAAAATACAGGCCATTCACGATGTATTAGCCCATGGTAAGTCGTATGAGCATGGTTTCACGAAAAAACGCGACGGTCATAAACTTTGCGTAGAGTCGAGTTTCGATCGATTTTTCGTGCACCGTCTCGGAAATTCAAAATACTGGTCTTTCCCGTCTTATTAGCCCATGGGAAGTCGTACAAGCACGCTTTCGCAAAAAAATACAACGGTCTTAAAATTAGCACGAAGTCGCGCGCGAGTCGAGTTTCGATCGGTTTTTCGTGCAACATCTCGGAAATTCAAAATACTGGCCATTCATGATGTACTAGCCCATGGTAAGTCGTATGAGCATGGTTTCACGAAAAAACGCGACGGTCATAAACCTTACGCAGAGTCGAGTTTCGATCGGTTTTTCGTGCACCGTCCCGGAAATTCAAAATACTGATCATTCACGATGTATTAGCCCATAGTAAGTCGTATGAGCATGGTTTCACGAAAAAAATGCGACGGTCATAAACTTTGCGCAGAGTCGAGTTTCGATCGGTTTTAGACTCAGCGGGGGAAAGAGAGAAAGTGGGCGTGCGTTCTGCTAGGGCCTGCGCTTGGGAATGGGGGGGAATGGGCTTGCGTTCCCTTGCGTGCATGCGTGAGTGCTCTGCTTGGGCTTGCGCTTGCGATCGGCGCTGGGGACGGCAACCTCATCTCTTACCGAAGAGTGGGCAGCGGAGGGCAATTGCTCCCTTGGGCGATTTCTCCTCTACGATCGCTCCGCGGCGAAGGAAGGCCGGCGGTCGCTCTTGCGATCAGCGATTCCAGGCGGGGAATCGGCGATTTCAGGCGTGGAAGGGCGGCGGCTGTTCTCCCCTAGGAGCGGGACGGACTCTAGTGCGAGAAACGGTGGAGGCTGCACTGCGATTGGGGCTGGGTTCACTGCCGCTCTTCCTGTGGCAACTCCAAGGGCGACGGCTGCTTCTGCAATCAGCTTGGAAAGGGCGACGGCTGCGACCTTAGTGTTGGAAGGGTGGTGGCTTCCTCTCCCCTAGGAGGCTGGCGGTCTCTAGGGCGAGCGACGCCATGGATGCGAGCGACTCTGCTTCGCATCCTCTGTTCCAGCGGGATGCTCCTCCGCTGGCTTCTTCCCAGTGGCCTGCTCTGGTTGCTTCCCAGCGGAACGCCCCTCTCCAGCAGTCACAATGGGAGAGGGTTGCTCCTCCCCAGCAGCTTAGGCCGGTTTCACACCAGGATGTTCCACCGCTGAATTCTTCTTCTCGACGGGATGCTCCTTCAATGAACCAGGCCCGAGGTCATTCACGATCTAGATCACGACCTCCTGCTCCTATTTCCCGAGATCCTCGGCCTTGGAGTAGCCTCTTCAAGGCTCAAGTGGGTAGTCCGGATCTTCGACTGGACTTTTTTGCTCCAGAAGTACAGGCTGATCAGAAGATTGCTGTGTATGAGGCTATTGATTCTGACGAACTAATTGAGACATGGTCCATGGCAATTGTGGGCTACGTTGTTGGACTAAGAACATCATTTTTTCCATTATCCTCATATATCAGAACTCAATGGGGAATATCAACATTTGATCTTCATATGTTGGAGACCGGATTCTTTGTATGCAAGCTTTATTCTGAAGAAGATTTACAACGGGTCCTTGAAGGATTTTGGACTATCCGTGGTCATCCAATGATACTACGACGCTGGGCACCTGATGTGAGATTGGAGTTAGACAGTCTACAGTCTATCCCAATATGGGTTTCTTTCCATGGACTTCCACTACATCTCGGGGGTCGTCGTTTTATTGCAAAGCTTTGCAGCACCTTTGGACAGCCATTGTATATTGATAAGGCAACAGCTTCGCAAACGAGATTGACCTTTGCCAGAGCTTGTGTAATGGTTTCTTCTGATGAGGAATTACCGAATGAAGTTTCTTACCGTGATCTTGATGGGAGCACTCGAAAGGTGAAAGTCTCATATTCTTGGAAGCCACAACGATGCAAGGTTTGTCTATCTTTTGGACATGTAAATGGTGCTTGCCAACAGCCTTCACAACAAATCACACAGGTCTACAGTGCCAATAGAGATGATGGCGGAGAAGATGAATGAGCACTCTGACTCATTGGGGCAGCGACTCGAACAGGAGAAAGACAAGTCAGGACTTTCATCTTTTCCTATTATATCAGAGACTTTCACTGCAGGAGCTTCCCATGGTTCTCACTCCCCAATAACAACCTCGCCGTCACGAATCATTCCTTCAGATAATCAGGAAATTTCATTTCAACAACCTCTTGGGAACAAAGACATTGCAACTCACCAAACTCATCGCTCTTCGACACATCCCACTATTCAGGACTCCTTGCCTCAAGGTACGCAAAAGTTTAAACATTTGCAAGCTGTGGATGAGGTGGATAAATATAGGAATAAAGGATTAAAGGGTAAAGATATTATGCGGGAGGACCATGTAAAATCAAAGGATAAGAAAAAGGATGGTAGTGTCCTCCCAAAATCGCATGCTCTTCCTTCTATCTAGTATTGATGAAAATAATCTGTTGGAATGTTCGTGGACTTAATAAGACTGAGAAATGTCGGGAGCTCAATAGAATAATCCGATCTGCTGCATGTGATATTGTGATTCTTGTGGAAACAAAAATTAAAACCCATCGTGTTCGAGTTCAGAAGAATTTAATATGGCCTGAGGCGGAACTTTTTACTAATGATTCTCAGGATACTTATGGTCGAGTTTGGGTCTTATGGCATCCTAACCTTGTTACTGCTTGGTTTATTTCTGCTACTAATCAATCCATTCATCTTAAGACAGAGGATAAACAGACTGGATGTCAATTCAATATTACCGGTATCTATGCATCTAACAGTATGTCTGACAGGAATGCTCTATGGCGTGATCTGGTTAGCATTGCAAATAGTTATCCTACAGTACCTTGGGTTGTTCTCGGTGACTTTAATACTGTCAGATACACAAATGAGAAAGTGGGGGGTAGAGTGCTTTCCGAATGTCAGCTTCAACATTTTAATGATTGTATAGATACTGCTGCATTGACTGACATGAAATCTGTAGGTGATTGGTTCTCATGGAACAATCAAAGTACTGCTGATAGAAAAATTATGGCTCGACTTGACAGATGTTTGATAAATCAGGAATGGTTAGCAGTTTTCCCAGATTCACTTCTTGAGTACGGTGCTAAGTTATTTTCGGATCACTCTATTATGCATATACATGCAGATAAAGCACTACCCAGAGTCAAGAAACCTTTTAGATTTTTTAATATGTGGAGTTCTCACCCTAAGTTCCTCGAAGTTATTAAGTCAGCTTGGGACATTAATGTATTTGGTTCTCCTCCTTACATCCTATGTCAAAAGCTAAAAGCATGCAAAGCAGCACTTAAGAAGTGAAATTCAACTACCTTCGGAAATATCACCAACAGGGTTCAGTTATGCAAGAAAGAACTTATGATTGTGCAAAGCGAGCTAAATCTTCAACCTCTGGATGCGAATCTTATATACAAAGAGGCTACTGCTAGAAATAACTTTATGCAAGCTTTGAAGCAGGAGGAATGCTTTTTGAAACAGAAGTCACGACAGCATTGGCTTACTCTAGGGGATTCTAATACGAAGTTTTTCTATGCTGCTATTGCTACCAGAAGGGCTACTAATCGTATCAAAAAATGCAAAGGTATAGATGGTAATCTCATTGAGGATTTGGATGAGGTTAAAAATTACACCGAGCAATTTTTTTATTCCTTACTCAATCAGGAGCAGCAGCCTAATAGTATTCATGTTAGGCCTACAAGACGACTTGATTCTGAAGCCCTCTCTCATCTTAATGCCCGAATATCGGATGATGAAATTATGAAAGTTGTTTTTAAGTCCCCGAAGCACAAAAGCCCTGGTCCAGATGTATTTCCAGCTGAGTTTTATCAAATTGCATGGTCTATTGTAGGCAACGATGTCATAAAAGCTTGTCGACATTTTTTCTCCTCAGGTCATATTCTTAAAGAAATGAATTGCACTTTTATTTCTTTAGTGCCTAAAAATGATGGAGCCGATTCATTGGAGAACTACCGTCCTATTTCACTGTGCAACTTTATTTATAAGGTTATCTCGAAGTTACTGGCAGATAGACTACAAAAGGTCACGAATAAGGTCATTAGTCAAAATCAGGCTGCTTTTATTAAAGGGAGGAGTATCCATCATAATGTCTTGCTTGCTAATGATTTGGTTAAGGATCTACACTCAAAAACAAGAGGGAAAAAGATCTGTTTTAAAGCTGATTTACGAAAGGCCTTTGACTCAGTCAATAGGCAATTTATTTACATGATGCTCCATAATATGGGCTTCCCTCAGCGCTGGGTTCAATGGATTCAATGTTGCTTGGAAACTCCAAAATTTTCGATTCTCTTTAATGGTTCACCTATTGGCTTCTTCGGGAGTAAGAATGGCATTCGGCAAGGCGATCCACTATTTCCTTATCTTTTTACGATTGCAATTGAAGGACTCAGTTGTATGTTAGAAGAGGCTGTTTCCAATGGCAAAATTAAGGTACCATATTATGGTTCTGTTTATATCTCTCACATAACATTTGCTGATGACCTTATTATCTTCCTTCGAGATGATCCAGTTTCTGTGAGTAATCTGGCAGATATTCTTAATGAATTTGGTATAGTTTCTGGTCTTAAGCTAAACCATGCAAAGAGCACAGTATACGTTGGTGCTTGCATTGAAAATAAGGATCATATTGCTCAAACATTGGGTTTTTGCTAGGTACCTTACCAAGGAATCAATCTGGGAAGTATCTGCAAAAACATCTTATTCTGTTGCTTGGAAAGGAATTCTGAAGGCAAGGAGATGGCTACGTAACAATATTTCTTATGTGATTTCTTCTAGAACCAATATTAATATGTGGTATGATCCTTGGGAGAATGGGAAAAGTATATTTCAGATATTTGGTGATAGAGTACGACAGGATCTGGGGGCTCCCAAAGACTGGAAGGTTTCTGAATTCATTAACAATGGTACATGGTGTCTTCCTAACCCTACCTCCCCAGACATGTTATTACTTTGGCCGACTATTAGGGCTATTCCAATCAAGAACAACTCTTCATATATGCTTATTTGGCTTTATGATAATGGTAAATTTAGTGCTACATCTGCATGGAACCAAATTAGACGACGAAACAACAAGTGGATCCTAAGTAGTTGGACATGGGATAGTCCATGCTCACAGCGACATTCCTTATGTACATGGCAGGCCCTTCTCGGCAAACTTCCTACGATGGACAATATGCAGCGAAGAGGTATTTATATTGTAAATCGGTGCTCTTTGTGTATGCAAAAGGAAGAAAGTGTTGACCATCTATACTTTGCTTGTGATTATTCATCTTGGATATGGGAAGGGATCTTGAAGCGATTTGATCTTCAAAGGCTACCACGGCCAAACTTGCATCATGAACTAGAAAGGCTAATGCAAGGCTTCTCAAGAAAGGGGCCTCTTACACAACTAGCAAGAATTATATTCAGATGTGCTATTTGGTGGATTTGGTAGGAGAGGTGTGGCAGAATTTTTGAGTGTCACAACATGAACAAAGCTCAAATTCTGATAGAGATTCTTCAGGACTCACGATCATGCATGGAGCAAGAATTGAATATAGAGCACCTAACAAGAAGAGAGAAAGAGATTTTCACAAGATTCAATTTTTTCATTAGTCAATAATCACTCGAATAATGATGAAGATTGTAATGTATTATGGGGCAAAGCTTATATTTTGTGAAGATCCACAAGTACTCCCATGGGAAGTCGTACAAGCACGCTTTCGCAAAAAAATACGATGGTCATAAACTTGGCACGAAGTCGCGCGCTAGTCGAGTTTCGATCGGTTTTTCGTGCAACATCTCGGAAATTCAAAATACTGGCCATTCATGATGTATTAGCCCATGGTAAGTCGTATGAGCATGGTTTAACGAAAAAAACGCGACGGTCATAAACCTTGCGCAGAGTCGAGTTTCGATCGGTTTTTCGTGCACCGTCTCGGAAATTCAAAATACAGGTCTTTCCAGTCTTATTAGCCCATAGGAAGTCGTAAAAGCACGCTTTCACAAAAAAATGCGACGGTCATATACTTTGCACGAAGTCACGCGCGAGTCGAGTTTCGATCGGTTTTTCGTGCACCATCTCGGAAATTCAAAATACTGGCCATTCACGATGTATTAGCCCATGGTAAGTCGTATGAGCATGGTTTCACGACAAAACACGACGGTCATAAACTTTGCGTAGAGTCGAGTTTCGATCGGTTTTTCATGCACTGTCTCGGAAATTCAAAATACTAGCCATTCACGATGTATTAGCCCATGGTAAGTCGTATGAGCATGGTTTCACGAAAAAACGCGATGGTCATAAACTTTGCGAAGTGTCGAGTTTCAATCGATTTTTCGTGCACCGTCTCGTAAATTCAAAATACAGGCCATTCACGATGTATTAGCCCATGGTAAGTCGTATGAGCATGGTTTCACGAAAAAACACGACGGTCATAAACTTTGCGAAGTGTCGAGTTTCGATCGATTTTTCGTGCACCGTCCCGGAAATTCAAAATACTGATCATTCACGATGTATTAGCCCATAGTAAGTCGTATGAGTAAGGTTTCACGAAAAAACACGACGGTCATAAACTTTTCGCAGAGTCGAGTTTCGATCGGTTTTTCGTGCCCCGTCTCGGAAATTCAAAATACTGGTCTTTCCCGTCTTATTAGCCCATGGGAAGTCGTACAAGCACGCTTTCGCAAAAAAATTCGACGGTCTTAAAATTAGCACGAAGTCACGTGCGAGTCGAGTTTCGATCGGTTTTTCGTGCAACATCTCGAAAATTCAAAATACTGGCCATTCACGATGTACTAGCCCATGGTAAGTCGTATAAGCATGGTTTCACGAAAAAACGCGACGGTCATAAACCTTGCGCAGAGTCGAGTTTCGATCGGTTTTTCGTGCACCGTCCCGGAAATTCAAAATACAGGCCATTCACGATGTATTAGCCCATGGTAAGTCGTATGAGCATGGTTTCACGAAAAAACGCGACGGTCATAAACATTACGCAGGGTCGAGTTTCGATCGGTTTTTCGTGCACCGTCTCGGAAATTCAAAATACTGGTCTTTCCCGTCTTATTAGCCCATGGGAAGTCATACAAGCACGCTTTCGCAAAAAAATACGACGGTCAGAAACTTAGCACGAAGTCGCGCGCGAGTCGAGTTTCGATCGGTTTTTCGTGCAACATCTCGGAAATTCAAAATACTGGCCATTCACGATGTATTATCCCATGGTAAGTCGTATGAGCATGGTTTCACGAAAAAACGCGACGGTCATAAATTTTGCGCAGATTCGAGTTTCGATCGGTTTTTCGTGCACCGTATCAGAAATTCAAAATACAGGCCATTCACGATGTATTAGACCATGGTAAGTCGTATGAGCATGGTTTCGTGAAAAAACCGCGACGGTCATAAACTTTGCGTAGAGTCGAGTTTCGATCCGTTTTTCGAGCACCGTCTCGGAAATTCAAAATACTGGTCTTTCCCGTCTTATTAGCCCATGGGAAGTCGTACAAGCACGCTTTCGCAAAAAAATTCGACGGTCATAAACTTTGCGCGATGTCGCGCGTGAGTCGAGTTTCGATCGATTTTTCGTGCACCATCCCGGAAATTCAAAATACTGGCCATTCACGATGTATTAGCCCTTGGTAAGTCGTATGAGCATGGTTTCACGAAAAAACACGACGGTCATAAACTTTTCGCAGAGTCGAGTTTCGATCGGTTTTTCGTGCACCATCTCAGAAATTCAAAATGCTGGTATTTCCCGTCTTATTAGCCCATGGGAAGTCGTACAAGCACGCTTTCGCAAAAAAACTCGACGGTCATAAACTTTGCGCGATGTCGCGCGCGAGTCGAGTTTCGATCGATTTTTCGTGCACCATCCCGGAAATTCAAAATACAGACCATTCACGATGTATTAGCCCTTGGTAAGTCGTATGAGCAGGGTTTCACGAAAAAACATGACCGTCATAAACTTTTCGCAGAGTCAAGTTTCGATCGGTTTTTCGTGCACCGTCTCGGAAATTCAAAATGCTGGTATTTCCCATCCTATTAGCCCATGGGAAGTCGTACAAGCACGCTGTCGCAAAAAAATACGACGGTCATAAACTTTGCTCGAAGTCGCGCGCTGAGTCGAGTTTCGATCGGTTTTTCATGCACTATCTCGGAAATTCAAAATACTGGCCATTCAAGATGTATTAGCCCCATGGTAAGTCGTATGAGCATGGTTTCATGAAAAAACGTGACGGTCATAAACTTTGCGCAGAGTCGAGTTTCGATCAGTTTTTCGTGCACCGTATCAGAAATTCAAAATACAGGCCATTCACGATGTATTAGACCACGGTAAGTCGTACGAGCATGGTTTCATGAAAAAAACGCGACGGTCATAAACTTTACGCTGAGTCGAGTTTCGATCGGTTTCTCGTGCACCGTCTTGGAAATTCAAAATACTGGACTTTCCCGTCTTATTAGCCCATGGGAAGTCGTACAAGCATGCTTTCGCAAAAAAATACGACGGTCATAAACTTAGCACGAAGTCGCGCGCGAGTCGAGTTTCGATCAGTTTTTCGTGCAACATCTCGGAAATTCAAAATACTGGCCATTCACGATGTATTAGCCCATGGTAAGTCGTATGAGCATGGTTTCACGAAAAAACGCGACGGTCATAAATTTTGCGCAGAGTCGAGTTTCGATCAGTTTTTTGTGCACCGTATCAGAAATTCAAAATACAGGCCATTCACGATGTATTAGACCATGGTAAGTCGTATGAGCATGGTTTCGTGAAAAAAATGCGACGGTCATAAACTTTGCGCAGAGTCGAGTTTCGATCGGTTTTTCGTGCACCGTCTCGGAAATTCAAAATGCTGGTATTTCCCGTCTTATTAGCCCATGGGAAGTCGTACAAGCACGCTTTCGCAAAAAAATACGACGGACATAAACTTTGCGCGATGTCGCGCGCGAGTCAATTTCGATCGGTTTTTCGTGCACCGTCCCGGAAATTGAAAATACTGGCCATTGTTGAAGTATTAGCCCTTGGTAAGTCGTATGAGCATGGTTTCACGAAAAAACGCGACGGTCATCAACTTTTCGCAGAGTCGAGTTTCGATCGATTTTTCGTGAACCGTCTCGGAAATTCAAAATGCTGGTATTTCCCATCTTATTAGCCCATGGGAAGTCGTACAAGCACGCTTTCGCAAAAAAATACGACGGTCATAAACTTTGCTCGATGTCGCGCGCAAGTCGAGTGTCGATCGATTTTTCAAGCACTGTCTCGGAAATTCTAAATACCGGCCATTCACGATGTATTAGCCCATGGTAAGTCATATGAGCATGGTTTGACGAAAAAATGCGACGGTCATAAACTTTGCGCAGAGTCGAGTTTCCATCGGTTTTTCGTTCACCGTCTCGGAAATTCAAAATACTTGTCTTTCCCGTCTTATTAGCCCATGGGAAGTCGTACAAGCACGCTTTCGCAAAAAAATACGACGGTCATAAACTTTGCGCGATGTCGCGCGCGAGTCAAGTTTCGATCGGTTTTTCATGCACCGTCTCGGAAATTGAAAATACTGGCCATTCTCGAAGTATTAGCCCAAGGTATGTCGTATGAGCATGGTATCACGAAAAAATGCAAAGGTCATAAACTTTCTGCAGAGTCGAGTTTCGATCGGTTTTTCGTGCATCGTCTCGAAAATTCAAAATACTGGTCTTTCCCGTCTTATTAGCCCATGGGAAGTCGTACAAGCATGCTTTCGCAAAAAAATACGACGGTCATAAACTTTGCACGAAGTCACGCGCGAGTCGAGTTTCGATCGGTTTTTCGTGCACCATCTCAGAAATTCAAACTTCTGATCATTCACGATGTATTAGCCCATAGTAAGTCGTATGAGCATGGTTTCACGAAAAAACGTGACGGTCATAAACTTTACGCAGAGTCGAGTTTCGATCGGTTTTTCGTGCACCGTCTCGGAAATTCAAAATACTGGCCATTAACGATGTATTAGCCCATGGTAAGTTGTATGAGCATGGTTTCACGAAAAAACGCGACGGTCATAAATTTGCGCAGAGTCGAGTTTCGATCGGTTTTTCGTGCACCGTCTCGGAAATTCAAAATACTGGTCTTTCCCGTCTTATTAGCCCATGGGAAGTCGTACAAGCACGCTTTCGCAAAAAAATACGACGGTCATAAACTTTGCACAAAGTCGCGCGCGAGTCGAGTTTCGATCGGTTTTTCGTGCACCATCTCGGAAATTCAAAATACTGGCCATTCATGATGTATTAGACCATATTAAGTCAGGTGAGCATGGTTTCACGAAAAAATGCGACGGTCATAAACTTTGCGCAGAGTCGAGTTTCGATCGGTTTTTCATGCACCGTCTCAGAAATTTAAAATGCTGGTCTTTCCCGTCTTATTAGCCCATGGGAAGTCGTACAAGCACGCTTTCGCAAAAAAATACGACGGTCTTAAAATTAGCACGAAGTCGCGCGCGAGTCGAGTTTCGATCGGTTTTTCGTGCAACATCTCAAAAATTCAAAATACTGATCATTCACGATGTATTAGTCCATAGTAAGTCGTATGAGCATGGTTTCACGAAAAAACGCGACGGTCATAAACTTTACGCAGGGTCGAGTTTCCATCGGTTTTTCGTGCACCGTCTCGGAAATTCAAAATACTTGCCATTCACGATGTATTAGCCCATGGTAAATTGTATGAGCATGGTTTCACGAAAAAACGCGACGATCATAAATTTGCGCTGAGTCGAGTTTCGATCGGTTTTTCGTGCACCGTCTCGAAAATTCAAAATACTGGTCTTTCCCATCTTATTAGCCCATGGGAAGTCGTACAAGCACGCTTTCGTAAAAAAATACGACGGTCATAAACTTTGCACGAAGTAGCGCGCGAGTCGAGTTTCGATCGGTTATTCATGCACCATCCCGGAAATTCAAAATACTGGTCATTCACGATGTATTAGCCCATAGTAAGTTGTGTGAGCATGGTTTCACGAAAAAACGCGAAGGTCATAAACTTTGCGCGGAGTCGAGTTTCGATCGGTTTTTCGTGCACCGTCTTGGAAATTCAAAATACTGGTCTTTCCCGTCTTATTAGCCCATGGGAAGTCGTACAAGCACGCTTTCGCAAAAAAATACGACGGTCATAAACTTTGCACGAAGTCGCGCGCGAGTCGAGTTTCGATCGGTTTTTCGTGCACCATCTCAGAAATTCAAAATACTGATCATTCACGATGTATTAGCCCATAGTAAGTCGTATGAGCATGGTTTCACGAAAAAACGCGACGGTCATAAACTTTACGCAGAGTCGAGTTTCGATCGGTTTTTCGTGCACCGTCTCGGAAATTCAAAATACTGGCCATTCACGATGTATTAGCCCATTGTAAGTTGTATGAGCATGGTTTCACGAAAAAACGCGACGGTCATAAATTTGCGCAGAGTCGAGTTTCGATCGGTTTTTCGTGCACCGTCTCGGAAATTCAAAATAGTGGTCTTACCCATCTTATTAGCCCATGGGAAGTCGTACAAGCACGCTTTCGCAAAAAAATACGACGGTCATAAACTTTGCGCGATGTCGCGCGCGAGTCAAGTTTCGATCGGTTTTTCGTGCACCGTCTCGGAAATTGAAAATACTGGCCATTCTCGAAGTATTAGCCCATGGTATGTCGTATGAGCATGGTATCACGAAAAAATGCGAAGGTCATAAACTTTGTGCAGAGTCGAGTTTCGATCGGTTTTTCGTGCACCGTCTCGAAAATTCAAAATACTGGTCTTTCCCGTCTTATTAGCCCATGGGAAGTCGTACAAGCACGCTTTCGCAAAAAAATACGACGGTCATAAACTTTGCACGAAGTCGCGCGCGAGTCGAGTTTCGATCGGTTTTTCGTGCACTATCTCAGAAATTCAAAATACTGATCATTCACGATGTATTAGCCCATAGTAAGTCGTATGAGCATGGTTTCACGAAAAAACGTGACGGTCATAAACCTTACGCAGAGTCGAGTTTCGATCGGTTTTTCGTGCACCGGCTCGGAAATTCAAAATACTGGCCATTCACGATGTATTAGCCCATGGTAAGTTGTATGAGCATGGTTTCACGAAAAAACGCGACGTTCATAAATTTGCGTAGAGTCGAGTTTCGATCGGTTTTTCGTGCACCGTCTCGGAAATTCAAAATACTGGTCTTTCCCGTCTTATTAGCCCATGGGAAGTCGTATAAGCACGCTTTCGTAAAAAAATACGACGGTCATAAACTTTGCACGAAGTCGCGCGCGAGTCGAGTTTCGATCGGTTATTCATGCACCATCCTGGAAATTCAAAATACTGGTCATTCACGATGTATTAGCCCATAGTAAGTCGTGTGAGCATGGTTTCACGAAAAAACGCGACGGTCATAAACTTTGCGCGGAGTCGAGTTTCGATCGGTTTTTCGTGCACCGTCTCGGAAATTCAAAATACTGGTCTTTCCCGTCGTATTAGCCCATTGGAAGTCATACAAGCACGCTTTCGCAAACAAATACGACGGTCAAAAACTTTGCGCGATGTCGCGCGCGAGTCAAGTTTCGATCGGTTTTTCATGCACCGTCTCGGAAATTGAAAATACTGCCCATTCTCGAAGTATTAGCCCATGGTAAGTCGTATGAGCATGGTATCAGGAAAAAATGCGACGGTCATAAACTTTGCGCAGAGTCGAGTTTCGATCGGTTTTTCCTGCACCGTCTCGGAAATTCAAAATACTCGTCTTTCCCATCTTATTAGCCCATGGGAAGTCGTACAAGCACACTTTCGCAAAAAAATACGACGGTCATAAACTTTGCACGAAGTCGCGCGCGAGTCGAGTTTCGATCGATTTTTCATGCACCATCTCGGAAATTCAAAATACTGGCCACTCACGATGTATTAGCCCATGGGAAGTCGTACAAGCACATTTTTGCAAAAAAATACGACGGTCATAAACTTTGCACGAAGTCACGCGCGAGTCGAGTTTCGATCGGTTTTTCGTGCACCATCGAAGAAATTCAAAATACTGGCCATTCACGATGTATTAGCCCATGGTAAGTCGTATGAGCATGGTTTCACGAAAAAACACGACGGTCATAAACTTTGCGCAGAGTCGAGTTTCGATCGGTTTTTAATGCACTGTCTCGGAAATTTAAAATACTGGCCATTCACGATGTATTAGCCCATGGTAAGTCGTATGAGCATGGTTTCACGAAAAAACGCGACGGTCATCAACTTTGCGAAGTGTCTAGTTTTGATCGGTTTTTCGTGCACCGTCTCGGAAATTGAAAATACAGGCCATTCACGATGTATTAGCCCATGGTAAGTCGCATGAGCATGGTTTCACGAAAAAATGCGACGGTCATAAACTTTGCGCGGAGTCAAGTTTCGATTGGTTTTTCGTGCACCGTCTCGGAAATTCAAAATACTGGCCATTCACGATGTATTAGCCCATGGTAAGTTGTATGAGCATGGTTTCACGGAAAAACGCGACGGTCATAAATTTGCGCAGAGTCGAGTTTCGATCGGTTTTTCGTGCACCGTCTCGGAAATTCAAAATACTGGTCTTTCCCGTCTTATTAGCCCATGGGAAGTCGTACAAGCACGCTTTCGCAAAAAAATACGACGGTCATAAACTTTGCACGAAGTCGCGTGCGAGTCGAGTTTCGATCGGTTTTTCGTGCACCATCTCATAAATTCAAAATACTGATCATTCACGATGTATTAACCCATAGTAGGTCGTATGAGCATGGTTTCACGAAAAAATGCGACGGTCATAAACTTTACGCAGAGTCGAGTTTCGATCGGTTTTTCGTGCACCGTCTCGGAAATTCAAAATACTGGCCATTCACGATGTATTAGCCCATGGTAAGTTGTATGAGCATGGTTTCACGAAAAAATGCGATGGTCATAAATTTGCGCAGAGTCGAGTTTCGATCGGTTTTTCGTGCACCGTCTCGGAAATTCAAAATACTGGTCTTTCCCGTCTTATTAGCCCATGGGAAGTCGTACAAGCACGCTTTCGTAAAAAAATACGACGGTCATAAACTTTGCACGAAGTCGCGCACGAGTCGAGTTTCGATCGGTTATTCATGCACCATCCCGGAAATTCAAAATACTGGTCATTCACGATGTATTAGCCCATAGTATGTCGTGTGAGCATGGTTTCACGAAAAAACGCGACGGTCATAAACTTTGCGCGGAGTCGAGTTTCGATCGGTTTTTCGTGCACCGTCTCGGAAATTCAAAATACTGGTCTTTCCCGTCGTATTAGCCCATTGGAAGTCGTACAAGCACGCTTTCGCAAAAAAATACGACGGTCAAACACTTTGCGCGATGTCGCGCGCGAGTCAAGTTTCGATCGGTTTTTCGTGCACCGTCTCGGAAATTGAAAATACTGCCCATTCTCGAAGTATTAGCCCATGGTAAGTCGTATGAGCATGGTATCATGAAAAAATACGACGGTCATAAACTTTGCGAAGAGTCGAGTTTCGATCGGTTTTTCATGCACCGTCTCGGAAATTCAAAATACTCGTCTTTCCCATCTTATTAGCCCATGGGAAGTCGTACAAGCACACTTTCGCAAAAAAATACGACGGTCATAAACTTTGCACGAAGTCGCGCGCGAGTCGAGTTTCGATCGATTTTTCATGCACCATCTCGGAAATTCAAAATTTTGGCCCTTCACGATGTATTAGCCCATGGGAAGTCGTATGAGCATGGTTTCACGAAAAAATGCGACGGTCATAAACTTTGCGCGGAGTCGAGTTTCGATCGGTTTTTCGTGCACCGTCTCAGAAATTGAAAATACTGGCCATTCATGATGTATTAGCCCATGGTAAGTCGTATGAGCATGGTTTCACGAAAAAATGCGACGGTCATAAACTTTGCGCGGAGTCGAGTTTCGATCGGTTTTTCGTGCACCGTCTCGGAAATTCAAAATACTGGCCATTCACGATGTATTAGCCCATGGTACGTCGTATGAGCATGGTTTCACGAAAAACGCGACGGTCATAAACTTTGCGCAGAGTTGAGTTTCGATCGGTTTTTCGTGCACCATCTCGGAAATTGAAAATACTGGTCTTTCCCGTCTTATTAGCCCATGGGAAGTTGTACAATCACGCTTTCGCAAAAAAATACGACGGTCATAAACTTTGCATGAAGTCGCGCGCGAGTCGAGTTTCGATCGGTTTTTCGTGCACCATCTCAAAAATTCAAAATACAGGCCATTCACGATGTATTAGCCCATAGTAAGTCGTATGAGCATGGTTTCACGAAAAATGCGACGGTTATAAACTTTGCTCAGAGTCGAGTTTCGATCGGTTTTTCGAGCAACGTCTCGGAAATTCAAAATACTGGTCTTTCCCGTCTTATTAGCCCATGGGAAGTCGTACAAGCACGCTTTCGCAAAAAAATACGACGGTCATAAACTTTGCACGAAGTCGCGCGCGAGTCGAGTTTCGATCGGTTTTTCGTGCACCATCTCGGAAATTCAAAATACTGGCCATTCACGTTGTATTAGCCCATGGTAAGTCGTATGAGCATGGTTTCACGAAAAAACACGACGGTCATAAACATTGCGCAGAGTCGAGTTTCGATTTATTTTTCGTGCACCGTCTCGGAAATTCAAAATACTGGCCTTTCCCGTCTTATTAGCCCATGGGAAGTCGTACAAGCACGCTTTCGAAAAAATTACGACGGTCAGAAACTTTGCATGAAGTCGCGTGCGAGTCGGGTTTCGATCGATTTTTCGTGCACCATCCCGGAAATTCAAAATACGGGTCATTCACGATGTATTTGCCCATGGTAAGTCGTATGAGCTTGGTTTCACCAAAAAAATACAACGGTCAAAAACTTTGCTCCAAATCGCGCGCTGAGTCGAGTTTCGATCGATTTTTCATGCACTATCTCGGAAATTCAAAATATAGGTCATTCACGATGTATTAGCCCATGGTAAATCGTATGAGCATGGTTTCACGGAAAAATGCGGCGGTCATAAACTTTGCACAGAGTCGAGTTTCGATTGGTTTTTCGAGCACCGTCTCGGAAATTGCAAATACTGGTCTTTCCCGTCTTATTATCCCATGGGAAGTCGTACAAGCACGCTTTCGCAAAAAAATACGACGGTCGTAAACTTTGCTCGAAGTCGCGCGCTGAGTCGAGTTTCGATCGATTTTTCGTGCACCATCTCGGAAATTCAAAACACTGGCCATTCACGATGTATTAGCCCATTGTAAGTTGTATGAGCATGGTTTCACGAAAAAACGCGATGGTCATAAACTTTGCGCAGAGTCGAGATTCGATCGGTTTTTCGTGCACCATCCCGGAAATTCAAAATACTGGTCATTCACAATGTATTAGCCCATAGTAAGTCGTATGAGCATGGTTTCACGAAAAAACGCGTCGGTCAAAAACTTTACGCAGAGTCGAGTTTCGATCGGTTTTTCGTGCACCGTCTCGCAAATTCAAAATGCTGGTCTTTCCCGTCTTATTAGCCCATGGGAAGTCGTACAAGCACGCTTTCGTAAAAAAATACTACGATCATAAACTTTGCACGAAGTCGCGCGCGAGTCGAGTTTCGATCGGTTATTCGTGCACCATCCCGGAAATTCAAAATACTGGTCATTCACGATGTATTAGCCCATAGTAAGTCGTGTGAGCATGGTTTCACGAAAAAATGCGACGGTCATAAACTTTGCGCGGAGTCGAGTTTCGATCATTTTTTCGTGCACCGTCTCGGAAATTCAAAATACTGGTCTTTCCCGTCGTATTAGCCCATTGGAAGTCGTACAAGCACGCTTTCGCAAAAAAATATGACGATCATAAACTTTGCGCGATGTCGCGCGCGAGTCAAGTTTCGTTCGGTTTTTCGTGCACTGTCTCGGAAATTCAAAATACTGGCCATTCTCGAATTATTAGCCCATGGTAAGTCGTATGAGCATGGTATCACGAAAAAATGCGACGATCATAAACTTTGCGCAGAGTCGAGTTTCGATCGGTTTTTCAAGCACCGCCTCGGAAATTCAAAATACTGGTCTTTCCCGTCTTATTAGCCCATGGGAAGTCGTACAAGCACGCTTTCGCAAAAAAATACGACGATCATAAACTTTGCACGAAGTCGCGCGGGAGTCGAGTTTCGATCGGTTTTTCGTGCACCATCCCGGAAATTTAAAATACTGTTCATTCACGATGTATTAGCCCATAGTAAGTCTTATGAGCATGGTTTCACGAAAAAATACGACGGTCATAAACTTTGCGCAGAGTCGAGTTTCGATCGGTTTTTCGTGCACCGTCTCGGAAATTCAAAATACAGGTCATTCCCTTCTTATTAGCCCATGGGAAGTCGTACAAGCTCGCTTTCGCAAAAAAATACGACGGTCGTAAACTTTGCATGAAGTCGCGCGCGAGTCGAGTTTCGATCGATTTTTCGTGCACCATCCCGGAAATTCAAAATACTGGCCATGCACGATGTATTAGCCCATGGTAAGTCGTATGAGCATGGCTTTGCATGGTTTAGCTTAAGACCAGAAATTATACCAAATTCATAAAGAATATCTGCCAGATTACTCACAGAAACTGGATCATCTCGAAGGAAGATAATAAGGTCGTCAGAAAATGTTATGTGAGAGATATAAACAGAACCATAATATGGTACCTTATTTTTGCCATTGGATGTTAAAAGATATAAACAGCCTCTTCCATTGCAATGGTAAAAAGATAAGGAGATAGTGGATCGCCTTGCCGAATGCCATTCTTACTCCCGAAGAAGCCAATAGGTGAACCATTCTTACTCCCGTACAAGCACGCTTTTGCAAAAAAATACGACGGTTATAAACTTTGCACGAAGTCGCGCGCGAGTCGAGTTTCGATCAGTTTTTCATGCACCATCTCGAAAATTCAAAATACTGGTCATTCACGATGTATTAGCCCATGGTAAGTCGTATGAGCATGGTTTCACTAAAAAACACGACGGTCATAAACTTTGCGCAGAGTCGAGTTTCGATCGGTTTTTCGTGCACCGTCACGGAAATTCAAAATGCTGGTCTTTCCCGCCTTATTAGCCCATTGGAAGTCGTACAAGCACGCTTTCACAAAAAAATACGACGGTCATAAACTTTGCTCGAAGTCACGCGCTGAGTCGAGTTTCCATCGGTTTTTCATGCACTGTCTCAGAAATTCAAAATACTGGCCATTCACGATGTATTAGCCCATGGTAAGTCGTATGAGCATGGCTTTGCATGGTTTAGCTTAAGACCAGAAATTATACCAAATTCATAAAGAATATCTGCCAGATTACTCACAGAAACTGGATCATCTCGAAGGAAGATAATAAGGTCGTCAGAAAATGTTATGTGAGAGATATAAACAGAACCATAATATGGTACCTTATTTTTGCCATTGGATGTTAAAAGATATAAACAGCCTCTTCCATTGCAATGGTAAAAAGATAAGGAGATAGTGGATCGCCTTGCCGAATGCCATTCTTACTCCCGAAGAAGCCAATAGGTGAACCATTCTTACTCCCGTACAAGCACGCTTTCGCAAAAAAATACGACGGTCATAAACTTTGCACGAAGTCGCGCGCGAGTCGAGTTTCGATCAGTTATTCGTGCACCATCCCGGAAATTCAAAATACTGGCCATTCACGATGTATTAGCCCATGGTAAGTCGTATGAGCATGGTTTCACTAAAAAACACGACGGTCATAAACTTTGCGCAGAGTCGAGTTTCGATCGGTTTTTCGTGCACCGTCACGGAAATTCAAAATGATGGTCTTTCCCGCCTTATTAGCCCATTGGAAGTCGTACAAGCACGCTTTCACAAAAAAATACGACGATCATAAACTTTGCACGAAGTCACGCGCGAGTCGAGTTTCGATCGGTTTTTCGTGCACCATCTCGGAAATTCAAAATACTGGCTATTCATGATGTATTAGCCCATGGTAAGTCGTTTGAGCATGGTTTCACGAAAAAACACGACGGTCATAAACTTTGCGCAGAGTCGAGTTTCGCTAGGTTTTTCATGCACCATCTCGGAATTTCAAAATACTGGTCATTCACGATATATTAACCCATGGTAAGTCGTATGAGCATGGTTTCATGAAAAAACACGACGGTCAAACTTTGCGCAGAGTCGACTTTCGATCGGTTTTTCGTGCACTGTCTCGGAAATTCAAAGTGCTGATCTTTCCCGTCTTATTAGCCCATGGGAAGTCGTACAAGCACGCTTTCGCAAAACAATACGACGGTCATAAACTTTGTACGAAGTCGCGCGCGAGTCGAGTTTCGATCGGTTTTTCGTGCACCATCTCGGAAAATAAAAATACTGGCCATTCACGATGTATTAGCCCATGGTTAGTCGTATGAGCATTGTTTTACAAAAAAATACGACGGTCATAAACTTTGCGCAGAGTCGAGTTTCGATCGGTTTTTCGTGCACCGTCTCGAAAATTCAAAAGACAGGCCATTCACGATGTATTTGCCCATGGTAAGTCGTACAAGCACGCTTTCGCAAAAAAAATATGACGGTCATAAACTTTGCATAAAGTCACGCACGAGTCGAGTTTCGATCGGTTTTTCGTGAACCATCGCGAAAATTCAAAATACTGGTCATTCACGATGTATTTGCCCATAGTAAGTCGTATTAGCATGGTTTCACGAAAAAACACGACGGTCATAAACTTTGCGCAGAGTCGAGTTTCGATCGGTTTTTCGTGCACCGTCTCGGAAATTCAAAATGCTGGTCGTTCCCATCTTATTAAACCACGGGAAGTCGTACAAGCACGCTTTCATAAAAAAATACGACGGTCATAAACTTTGCACGAAGTCACGCGCGAGTCGAGTTTCAATCGGTTTTTCGTGCACCATCTCGGAAATTCAAAATACTGGCCATTCACGATGTATTAGCCCATAGTAAGTCGTATGAGCATGGTTTCACGAAAAAACACGACGGTCATAAACTTTGCGTGGAGTCGAGTTTCGATCGGTTTTTCGTGCACCGTCTCGGAAATTCAAAATACTGGTCTTTCCCGTCGTATTAGCCCATGAGAAGTCGTACATGCACGCTTTCGTAAAAAAATACGACGGTCATAAACTTTGCGCGAAGTCGCGCGCTGAGTCGAGTTTCGATCGGTTTTTCATGCACTGTCTCGGAAATTCAAAATACTGGCCATTCACGATGTATTAGCCCATGGTAAGTCGTATGAGCATGGTTTCACGAAAAAATGCGACGGTCATAAACTTTGCGAAGAGTCGAGTTTCGATCGGTTTTGGGATACGACGGTGGAGAGGAGGGGGGACGTGAGGAGAGAGAGGAGGAGAGACGGTGCACGAATCTGCTTGGGACTGGGGGGAAATGGGCCTGCGTTCCCTTGCGTGCGTGCGTGAGTGCTCTGCTCTGCTTGGGCTTGCGCTTGCGATCGACGCTGGGGACGGCAACCTCTTCCCTTGCGCTTGTGCTTGCGATTGCTCCCTTGGGCGATTTCTCCTCTACGATCGCTCCGTGGCGAGGAAGGCCGGCGGTCGCTCCTGCGATCAGCGATTCCATGCCGGGAATCGGCGATTTCAGGCGTGGAAGGGCGGCGGCTCTTCTCCCCTAGGCGCGGGACGGACTCTAGGGCGAGAAACGGGAAGCTGCGCTGCGATTGGGGCTGGGATCACTGCCGCTTCCTGCGGCAACTCCAGCGTGGAAAGGGCGACGGCTGCTTCTGCAATCGGCGTGGAAGGGGCGACGGCTGCGACATTAGTGGGGGCAGGGTGGTGGCTTCCTCTCCCCTAGGCGGCTGGCGGTCTCTAGGGCGAGCGACGCCATGGATGCGAGCGGCCGGACGCGGCACTCTGCTCCTCTGTTCCAGCGGGATGCTCCTCCGCTGGCTTCTTCCCAGCGGCCTGCGCTGATTGCTTCACAGTAGAACGCCCCTCTCCAGCAGCCGCTGGTTCCTCCCCAGCAGCTTAGGCCGGTTTCACACCAGGATGTTCCACCGCTGATTTCTTCTTCTCGACGGGATGCTCCTTCAATGAACCAAGCCCGAGGTCGTTCACGATCTAGATCACGACCTCCAGCTCCTATTTCCCGAGATCCTCGGCCTTGGAGTAGCCTCTTCAAGGCTCCAGTGGGTAGTCCGGATCTTCGACTAGACTTTTTTGCTCCAGAAGTACAGGCTGACCAGAAGATTGCTGTGTATGAGGCTATTGATTCTGACGAACTAATTGAGACATGGTCCATGGCAATTGTGGGCTACGTTGTTGGACTGAGAACATCCTTTTTCCCACTATCCTCATACATCAGAACTCGATGGGGAATATCAACATTTGATCTTCATATGTTGGAGACCGGATTCTTTGTATGCAGGCTTTATTCGGAAGAAGATTTACAACGGGTCCTTGAATGATTTTGGACTATCCGTGGTCATCCAATGATACTACGACGCTGGGCACCTGATGTGAGATTGGAGTTAGACAGTCTACAGTCTATCCCAATATGAGTTTCTTTCCATGGATGGACTTCCACTACATCTCTGGGGTCGTCGTTTTATTGCAAAGCTTTGCAGCACCCTGGGACAGCCATTGTATCTTGATAAGGCAACAGCTTCGCAAACGAGATTGACCTTTGCCAGAGCTTGCGTAATGGTTTCTTCTGATGAGGAACTGCCGAATGATGTTTCTTACCGTGATCTTGATGGGAGCACCCGAAAGGTGAAAGTCTCATATTCTTGGAAGCCACAACGATGCAAGGTTTGTCTATCTTTTGGACATGTAAATGGTGCCTGCCAACAGCCTTCACAAAAAATCACACAGGTCTACCGACCACGCCAAGAGCCACAGAATGGGGTCACTACCACTAATCCAAGCACTGATACTCCAGTGCCAACAGTGGTGATGGCGGAGAAGATTATTGAACACTCTGACTCGTTGGGGCAGCGACACGAACAAGAGAAAGACAAGTCAGGACTTCCATCTTTACCTATTATATCAAAGACTTTCACTGCAGGAGCTTCCCAAGGTTCTCACTCCCCAATAACAACCTCGCCTTCACGAATCACTCCTTCAGATAATCAGGAAATTTCATTTCAACAACCTCTTGTGAACCAAGACATTGCAACTCACCAAAGTCATCGCTCTTCGACACATCCCGCTATTCAGGACTCCTTGCCTCAAGGTACGCAAAAATTTAAACATTTGCAAGCTGTGGATGAGGTGGATAAATATAGGAATAGAGGATTAAAGGGTAAAGATATTATACGAGAGGACCATGCAAAATCAAAGGATAAGAAAAAGGATGGTAGTGTCCTCCCAAAATCGCATGCGCTTCCTTCTATCTAGTATTGATGAAAATAAGCTGTTGGAATGTTCGTGGACTTAATAAGACTGAGAAATGTCGGGAGCTCAATAGAATAATCCGATCTGCTGCATGTGACATGGTGATTCTTGTGGAAACAAAAATTAAACCTCATCGTGTTCGAGTTCAGAAGAATTTAATATGGCCTGAGGCAGAACTTTTTACTAATGATTCTCAGGATACTTATGGTCGAGTTTGGGTCTTATGGCATCCTAACATTGTTACTGCTTGGTTTATTTCTGCTACTAATCAATTCATTCATCTTAAGGCACAGGATAAACAGACTGGATGTCAATTCAATATTACCGGTATTTATGCATCTAACAGTATGTCTGACAGGAATGCTCTATGGCGTGATCTGGTTAGCATTTCAAATAGTTATCCTACAGTACCTTGGGTTGTTCTCGGTGACTTTAATACTGTCAGATACACAAATGAGAAAGTGGGGGGTAGAGTGCTTTCCGAATGTCAGCTTCAACATTTTAATGATTGTATATATACTGCTGCATTGACTGACATGAAATCTGTAGGTGATTGGTTCTCATGGAACAATCAAAGCACTGCTGAAAGAAAAATTATGGCTCGACTTGACAGATGTTTGATTAATCAGGAATGGTTAGCAGTTTTCCCAGATTCACTTCTTGAGTACGGTGCTAAGTTATTTTCGGATCACTCTATTATGCATATACATGCAGATAAAGCACTACCCAGAGTCAAGAAACCTTTTAGATTTTTTAATATGTGGAGTTCTCACCCAAAGTTCCTCGAAGTTATTAAGTCAGCTTGGGACATTAATGTATTTGGTTCTCCCCCTTACATCCTATGTCAAAAACTAAAAGCATACAAAGCAGCACTTAAGAAGTGGAATTCAACTACATTTGGAAATATCACCGACAGGGTTCAGTTATGCAAGAAAGAACTTATGGCTGTGCAAAGCGAGCTAAATCTTCAACCTCTGGATGCGAATCTTATATACAAAGAGGCTGCTGCTAGAAATAACTTTATGCAAGCTTTGAAGCAGGAGGAATGCTTTTTGAAACAGAAGTCACGACAGCATTGGCTTACTCTAGGGGATTCTAATACGAAGTTTTTCTATGCTGCTATTGCTACCAGAAGGGCTACTAATCGCATCAAAAAATGCAAAGGTATAGATGGTAATCTCATTGAGGATCTGGATGAGGTTAAAAATTACACCAAGCAATTTTTTTATTCCTTACTCAATCAGGAACAGTAGCCTAATAGTATTCATGTTGGGCCTACAAGACGACTTGATTCTGAAGCCCTCTCTCATCTTAACGCCCCAATAACGGATGATGAAATTGTGAAAGTTGTTTTTAAGTCCCCGAAGCACAAAAGCCCTGGTCCAGATGGATTTCTAGCTGAGTTTTATCAAATTGCATGGGCTATTGTAGGCAATGATGTCATAAAAGCTTGTCGACATTTTTTCTCCTCAGGTCATATTCTTAAAGAAATGAATTGCACTTTTATTTCTTTAGTGCCTAAAAATGATGGAGCCGATTCATTGGAGAACTACCGTCCTATTTCACTGTGCAACTTTATTTATAAGGTTATCTCTAAGTTGCTGGCAGATAGACTACAAAAGGTCATGAATAAGGTCATTAGTCCTAATCAGGCTGCTTTTCTTAAAGGGAGGAGTATCCATCATAATGCCCTGCTTGCTAATGATTTGGTTAAGGATCTACATTCTAAAACAAGAGGGAAAAAGATCTGTTTTAAAGCTGATTTACGAAAGGCCTTTGACTCAGTCAATAGGAATTTTATTTACATGATGCTCCATAATATGGGCTTCCCTCAGCACTGGGTTAAATGGATTCAATGTTGCTTGGAAACTCCAAACTTTTCGATTCTCTTTAATGGTTCACCTATTGGCTTCTTTGGGAGTAAGAATGGCATTCGGCAAGGCGATCCACTATCTCCTTATCTTTTTACCATTGCAATGGAAGGGCTCAGTTGTATGTTAGAAGAGGCTGTTTCCAATGGCAAAATTAAGGTACCACATTATGGTTCTGTTTATATCTCTCACATAACATTTGCTGATGACCTTATTATCTTCCTTCGAGATGATCCAGTTTCTGTGGGTAATCTGGCAGATATTCTTAATGAATTTGGTAAAGTTTCTGGTCTTAAGCTAAACCATGCAAAAAGCAAAGTATATGTGGGTGCTTGCATTGACAATAAGGATCATATTGCTCAAACATTGGGAGTTGCTGAAGGAAATTTACCGGTTCCTTACTTGGGTCTCCTACTTATATCCACTGGAATCAACAAAGTCTCCTGTCAGCCTATCCTACAAAAAATTAAGAACAGAATTTCCTCTTGGAAAAATAGGCTTCTTTCTAAAGCTGGACGACTTGAACTTATTCGATCTGTGTTGATCTCTTATTCTATTTATTGGTCTCATGCATTCCTTCTACCTGCCGGGCTTCTCCATGATATTGATAAATTACTTATGAACTTCTTTTGGAATGACACAGATGGTAAGGCAATGCACATGGTGAATTGGGACAACATTTGCAAACCGAAGGATGAAGGGGGGTTGAATCTTCGACATATTAGAGATTGGAATAAAGCTTGTATGGTAAAGCAATTATGGGATATTTTACAAAACAAGTCTTCCTTATGGTCACAATGGGTTTTTGCTAGGTACCTAACCAAGGAATCAATCTGGGAAACATCTGCAAAAACATCTCATTCTGCTGCTTGGAAAGGAATTCTGAAGGCAAGGCGATGGCTACGTAACAATATTTCTTATGTGATTTCTTCTGGAACCAATATTAATATGTGGTATGATCCTTGGGTGAATGGGAAAAGTATATTTCAGATATTTGGTGATAGAGTACGACAGGATCTGGGGGCTCCCAAAGACTGAAAGGTTTCTGAATTCATTAACAATGGTACATGGTGTCTTCCCAACCCTACCTCCCCTGACATGTTATTACTTTGGCCGACTATTAGGGCTATTCCAATCAAGAACAACTCTTCAGATATGCTAATTTGGCTTCATGATAACGGTAAATTTAGTGCTACATCTGCATGGAACCAAATTAGACGACGAAACAACAAGTGGATCCAAAGTAGTTGGACATGGGATAGTCCATGCTCACAGCGGCATTCCTTATGTACATGGCAGGCCCTTCTCGACAAACTTCCTACGATGGACAATATGCAGCGAAGAGGTATTTATATTGTAAATCGGTGCTCTTTGTGTATGCAAAATGAAGAAAGTGTTGACCATCCCTACTTTGCTTGTGATTATTCATCTTGGATATGGAAGGAGATCTTGAAGCGATTTGATTTTCAAAGGCTACCACGGCCAAACTTGCATCATGAATTAGAAATGCTTATGCAAAGCTTCTCAAGAAAGGGGCCTCTTACACAACTAGCAAGAATTATATTCAGATGTGCTATTTGGTGGATTTGGAAGGAGAGGTGTGGCAGAATTTTTGAGTGCCACAACATGAACAAAGCTCAAATTCTGATAGAGATTCTTCAGGACTCACGATCATGTATGGAGCAAGAATTGAATACAGAGCACCTAACAAGAAGAGAGAAAGATATTTTCACAAGATTCAATTTTTCCATTCGTCAAGAATCACTCGAATAATGATAAAGATTGTAATATATTATATGGGGCAAAGCTTATATTTTATGATGTATCCACAAGTAGTCCAGAACAGTCTAGCTATTGCATTTTATTATTTATTAACTTCCTTGTGCTACTCTTGGAGATGAGTTCGATGAAGCGTGCCCATTTCACCTTCTTTTGGTGGGGTGCAATCTTCTCGACTACACTAAGAGACTTCAGGCTTTAGTCTATGGCTTGTGTAGACAAAGCTTTTTGTACAAATCTTTTACAAAATACATTATCTTTACTTACCAAAAAAAAAAGAGTCGAGTTTCGATCGGTTTTTCGTGCACCGTCTCAGAAATTCAAAAGACGGGCCATTCACGATGTATTAGCCCATGGTAAGTCGTATGAGCATGGTTTCACGAAAAAACGCGACGGTCATCAACTTTGCCCAGAGTCGAGTTTCGATCGGTTTTTCGTGTACCGTCTCAGAAATTGAAAATACTAGTCTTTCCCGTCTTATTAGCCCATGGGAAGTTGTACAAGCACGCTTTCGTAAAAAAATACGACGGTCATAAACTTTGCACGAAGTCGCGCGCGAGTCGAGTTTCGATTGGTTATTCGTGCACCATCCCGGAAATTTAAAATACTGGTCATTCACGATGTATTAGCCCATAGTAAGTCGTATGAGCATGGTTTCATGAAAAAACGTGACGATCATAAACTTTGCGCAGAGTCGAGTTTCGATCGGTTTTTCGTGCACCGTCTCAAAAATTTAAAATACTGGTCTTTCCCGTCTTATTAGCCCATGGGAAGACGTACAAGCACGCTTTCGTAAAAAAATACGACGGTCATAAACTTTGCACGAAGTCCTACGCGAGTCGAGTTTCGATCGGTTTTTCGTGCACCATCTCGGAAATTCAAAATACTGGCCATTCACGATGTATTAGCCCATGGTAAGTCGTATGAGCATGGTTTCACGAAAAATACGACGGTCATAAACCTTGCGCAGAGTCGAGTTTCGATCGGTTTTTCGTGCACCGTCTAGGTAATTCAAAATACTGGTCTTTCCCATCTTATTAGCCCATAGGAAGTCGTACAAGCACGCTTTCACAAAAAAATACGACGGTCATAAACTTTGCGCGATGTCGCGCGCGAGTCATGTTTCGATCGGTTTTTCTTGCACCGTATCAGAAATTCAAAATACAGGCCATTCACGATGTATTAGACCAAGGTAAGTCGTATGAGCATGGTTTACTGAAAAAAACGCGACGGTCATAAACTTTGCCCAGAGTCGAGTTTCGATCGGTTTTTCGTGCACCGTCTCGGAAATTCAAAATACTGGTCTTTCCCGTCTTATTAGCCCATGGGAAGTCGTACAAGCACGCTTTCGAAAAAAATACGACGGTCATAAACTTTGCGCGATGTCGCGCGCGAGTCAAGTTTCGATCGGTTTTTCGTGCACCGTCTCGGAAATTGAAAATACTGGCCATTCTCGAAGTATTAGCCTATGGTGAGTCGTATGAGCATGGTTTTACGAAAAAATACGACGGTCATAAACTTTGCGCAGAGTCGAGTTTCGATCGGTTTTTCATGCACTGTCTCAGAAATTCAAAATACTGGCCATTCACGATATATTAGCCCATGGGAAGTCGTATGAGCATGGTTTCACGAAAAAATGCGACGGTCATAAACTTTGCGCAGAGTCGACTTTCGATCGGTTTTTCGTGCACCGTCTCGGAAATTCAAAATACTGGTCTTTCCCGTCTTATTAGCCCATGGGAAGTCGTACAAGCACGCTTTCGCAAAAAAATACGACGGTCATAAACTTTGCGCGATGTCGCGCGCGAGTCAAGTTTCGATCGGTTTTTCGTGCACCGTCTCGGAAATTGAAAATACTGGCCATTCTCGAAGTATAGCCCATGGTGAGTCGTATGAGCATGGTATCACGAAAAAATGCGACGGTCATAAACTTTGCGCAGAGTCGAGTTTCGATCGGTTTTTTATGCACCGTCTCAGAAATTCAAAATACTGGTGTTCCCGTCTTATTAGCCCATGGGAAGTCGTACAAGCACGCTTTCGCAAAAAAATACGACGGTCATACTCTTTGCACGAAGTCGCGCGTGAGTCGAGTTTCAATCGGTTTTTCGAAACCATCTCTGAAATTCAAAATACTGGTCATTCACGATGTATTAGCCCATAGTAAGTCGTATGAGCATGGTTTCACGAAAATACGCGACGGTCATAAACTTTGCGCGGAGTCGAGTTTCGATCGGTTTTTCGTGCACCGTCTCGGAAATTCAAAATACTGGTCTTTCCCGTCGTATTAGACCATGGGAAGTCGTAGAACACGCTTTCTCAAAAAAATACGACGGTAATAAACTTTGCGCGATGTCACGCGCGAGTCAAGTTTCGATCGGTTTTTCGAAACTACTGGTAAGTCGTGCACCGTCTCGGAAATTCAAAATACTGGTCATTCCCGTCTTATTAGCCCATGGGAAGTCGTACATGCACGCTTTCGCAAAAAAATACGACGGTCATAAACTTTGCACGAAGTCACGCGCGAGTCGAGTTTCGATCGGTTTTTCGTGCACCATCTCGGAAATTCAAAATACTGGCCATTCACGATGTATTAGCCCATGGTAAGTCGTATGAGCATGGTTTCACGAAAAAATGCGACGGTCATAAACTTTGCGCAGAGTCGAGTTTCGATCGGTTTTTCATGCACCGTATCAGAAATTCAAAATACAGGCCATTCACGATGTATTAGACCATGGTAAGTCGTATGAGCAAGGTTTCATGAAAAAAACGCGACGGTCATAAAATTTGCGCAGAGTCGAGTTTTGATCGGTTTTTCGTGCACCGTCTCGAAAATTCAAAATACTGGTCTTTCCCGTCTTATTTGCCCATGGGAAGTCGTACAAGCACGCTTTCGCAAAAAAATACGACGGTCATAAACTTTGCGCGATGTAGCGCGCGAGTCAAGTTTCGATCGGTTTTTCGTGCACCGTCTCGGAAATTGAAAATACTGGCCATTCTCGAAGTATTAGCCCATGGTAAGTCGTATGAGCATGGTATCACGAAAAAATGCGACGGTCATAAACTTTGCGCAGAGTCGAGTTTCGATCGGTTTTTCGTGCACCGTCTCGAAAATTCAAAATACTGGTCTTTTCCGTCTTATTAGCCCATGGGAAGTCGTACAAGCACGCTTTCGCAAAAAAATACGACGGTCATAAACTTTGCACGAAATCGCGCGCGAGTCGAGTTTCGATCGGTTTTTCGTGCACCATCTCAGAAATTCAAAATACTGGTCATTCACGATGTATTAGCCCATAGTAAGTCGTATGACCATGGTTTCACGAAAAAACGCGACGGTCACAAACTTTGAGCGGAGTCGAGTTTCGATCGGTTTTTCGTGCACCGTCTCGGAAATTCAAAATACTGGTCTTTCCCGTCTTATTAGCTCATGGGAAGTCGTACAAGCACGCTTTCGCAAAAAAATACGATGGTCATAAACTTTGCACGAAGTCACGCGCGAGTCGAGTTTCGATCGGTTTTTCGTGCACCATCTCGGAAATTCAAAATACTGGCTATTCACGATGTATTAGCCCATGGTAAGTCGTTTGAGCATGGTTTCACGAAAAAACACGACGGTCATAAACATTGCGTAGAGTCGAGTTTCGCTCGGTTTTTCGTGCACCGTCTCAGAAATTCAAAATGCAGGCCATTCACGATGTATTTGCCCATGGTAAGTCGTATGAGCATGGTTTCATGAAAAAACGCGACGGTCATAAACATTGCGCAGAGTCGAGTTTCGATCGGTTTTTCGTGCACCGTCTCAGAAATTCAAAATACTGGCCATTCTCGAAGTATTATCCCTTGGTTAGTCGTATGAGCATGGTATCACGAAAAAATGCGACGGTCATAAACTTTGCGCAGAGTCGAGTTTCGATCGGTTTTT
Organism: Ensete ventricosum; assembly: GCA_029747655.1. NCBI lineage: Eukaryota > Viridiplantae > Streptophyta > Magnoliopsida > Zingiberales > Musaceae > Ensete > Ensete ventricosum. Next base: position 24,993,821 of record JAQQAF010000004.1, on the reverse strand, counting down.
CGTGCACCGTCTCGGAAATTCCAAATACTGGTCTTTCCCGTCTTATTAGCCCATTGGAAGTAGTACAAGCACGCTTTCTTAAAAAAATACGACGGTCATAAACTTTGCACGAAGTCGCGCGCGAGTCGAGTTTCGATCGATTTTTCGTGCACCATCTTGGAAATTCAAAATACTGGCCATTCACGATGTATTAGCCCATAGTAAGTCGTATGAGCATGGTTTCACGAAAAAACACGACGGTCATAAACTTTGCGCAAAGTCGAGTTTCGATCGATTTTTCGTACACCGTCTCGGAAATTCAAAATGCTGGTCTTTCCCATCTTATTAAACCATGGGAAGTCGTACAAGCACGCTTTCGTAAAAAAATACGACGGTCATAAACTTTGCACGAAGTCGCGCGCGAGTCGAGTTTCGATCGGTTATTCGTGCACCATCCCGGAAATTTAAAATACTGGTCATTCACGATTTATTAGCCCATAGTAAGTCGTATGAGCATGGTTTCACGAAAAAATGCGACGGTCATAAACTTTGCGCAGAGTCGAGTTTCGATCGGTTTTTCGTGCACCGTCTCAAAAATTCAAAATACTGGTCTTTCCCGTCTTATTAGCCCATGGGAAGAAGTAGAAGCACGCTTTCACAAAAAAATAGGACGGTCATAAACTTTGCACGAAGTCATGCGCGAGTCGAGTTTCGATCGGTTTTTCGTGCACCATCTCGGAAATTCAAAATACTGGCCATTCACGATGTATTAGCCAATGGTAAGTCGTATGAGCATGGTTTCACGAAAAAACGCGACGGTCATAAACCTTGCGCAGAGTCGAGTTTCGATCGGTTTTTCGTGCACCGTCTATGTAATTCAAAATACTGATCTTTCCCGTCTTATTAGCCCATAGGAATTCGTACAAGCACGCTTTCACAAAAAAATACGACGGTCATAAACTTTGCACGAAGTCGAGTTTCGATCATAAACTTTCGTGCACCATCTCAGAAATTCAAAATACTGGCCATTCACGATGTATTAACCCATGGTAAGTCGTATGAGCATGGTTTCACGAAAAAATGCAACGGTCATAAACTTTGCGCAGAGTCGAGTTTCGATAAGTTTTTCGTGCACCCTCTCGGAAATTCAAAATACTGGCCTTTCCCGTCTTGTTAGCTCATGGGAAGTCGTACAAGCACGCTTTCGCAAAAAAATACTGGACTTTCCCGTCTTATTAGCCCATTGGAAGTAGTACATGCACGCTTTCGCAAAAAAATACGACGGTCATAAACTTTGCACGAAGTCGCGCGCGAGTCGAGTTTCGATCGGTTTTTCGTGCACCATCTTGGAAATTCAAAATACTGGCCATTCACGATGTATTAGCCCATGGTAAGTAGTATGAGCATGGTTTCACGAAAAAATGCAACAGTCATAAACTTTGCGCAGAGTCGAGTTTCGATCGGTTTTTCGTACACCGTCTCGGAAATTCAAAATACTGGTCTTTCCCGTCTTATTAGCCCATTGGAAGTAGTACAAGCACGCTTTCGCAAAAAAATACGACGGTCATAAACTTTGCACGAAGTCGCGCGCGAGTCGAGTTTCGATCGGTTTTTCGTGCACCATCTTGGAAATTCAAAATACTGGCCATTCACGATGTATTAGCCCATGGTAAGTAGTATGAGCATGGTTTCACGAAAAAATGCAACAGTCATAAACTTTGCGCAGAGTCGAGTTTCGATCGGTTTTTCGTACACCGTATCGGAAATTCAAAATGCTGGTCTTTCCCATCTTATTAAACCACGGGAAGTCGTACAAGCACGCTTTCGTAAAAAAATACGACGGTCATAAACTTTGCACGAAGTCGCGCGCGAGTCGAGTTTCGATCGGTTATTCGTGCACCATCCCGGAAATTTAAAATACTGGTCATTCACGATTTATTAGCCCATAGTAAGTCGTATGAGCATGGTTTCACGAAAAAATGCGACGGTCATAAACTTTGCGCAGAGTCGAGTTTCGATCGGTTTTTCGTGCACCGTCTCGAAAATTCAAAATACTGGTCTTTCCCGTCTTATTAGCCCATGTGAAGAAGTAGAAGCACGCTTTCGCAAAAAAATAGGACGGTCATAAACTTTGCACGAAGTCATGCGCGAGTCGAGTTTCGATCGGTTTTTCGTGCACCATCTCGGAAATTCAAAATACTGGCCATTCACGATGTATTAGCCAATGGTAAGTCGTATGAGCATGGTTTCACGAAAAAACGCGACGGTCATAAACCTTGCGCAGAGTCGAGTTTCGATCGGTTTTTCGTGCACCGTCTATGTAATTCAAAATACTGGTCTTTCCCGTCTTATTAGCCCATAGGAATTCGTACAAGCACGCTTTCACAAAAAAATACGACGGTCATAAACTTTGCACGAAGTCGAGTTTCGATCATAAACTTTCGTGCACCATCTCAGAAATTCAAAATACTGGCCATTCACGATGTATTAACCCATGGTAAGTCGTATGAGCATGGTTTCACGAAAAAATGCAACGGTCATAAACTTTGCGCAGAGTCGAGTTTCGATAAGTTTTTCGTGCACCGTCTCGGAAATTCAAAATACTGGCCTTTCCCGTCTTATTAGCTCATGGGAAGTCGTACAAGCACGCTTTCGCAAAAAAATACTGGACTTTCCCGTCTTATTAGCCCATTGGAAGTAGTACAAGCACGCTTTCGCAAAAAAATACGACGGTCATAAACTTTGCACGAAGTCGCGCGCGAGTCGAGTTTCGATCGGTTTTTCGTGCACCATCTTGGAAATTCAAAATACTGGCCATTCACGATGTATTAGCCCATGGTAAGTAGTATGAGCATGGTTTCACGAAAAAATGCAACAGTCATAAACTTTGCGCAGAGTCGAGTTTCGATCGGTTTTTCGTACACCGTCTCGGAAATTCAAAATACTGGTCTTTCCCGTCTTATTAGCCCATTGGAAGTAGTACAAGCACGCTTTCGCAAAAAAATACGACGGTCATAAACTTTGCACGAAGTCGCGCGCGAGTCGAGTTTCGATCGGTTTTTCGTGCACCATCTTGGAAATTCAAAATACTGGCCATTCACGATGTATTAGCCCATGGTAAGTAGTATGAGCATGGTTTCACGAAAAAATGCAACAGTCATAAACTTTGCGCAGAGTCGAGTTTCGATCGGTTTTTCGTACACCGTATCGGAAATTCAAAATGCTGGTCTTTCCCATCTTATTAAACCACGGGAAGTCGTACAAGCACGCTTTCGTAAAAAAATACGACGGTCATAAACTTTGCACGAAGTCGCGCGCGAGTCGAGTTTCGATCGGTTATTCGTGCACCATCCCGGAAATTTAAAATACTGGTCATTCACGATTTATTAGCCCATAGTAAGTCGTATGAGCATGGTTTCACGAAAAAATGCGACGGTCATAAACTTTGCGCAGAGTCGAGTTTCGATCGGTTTTTCGTGCACCGTCTCGAAAATTCAAAATACTGGTCTTTCCCGTCTTATTAGCCCATGGGAAGAAGTAGAAGCACGCTTTCGCAAAAAAATAGGACGGTCATAAACTTTGCACGAAGTCATGCGCGAGTCGAGTTTCGATCGGTTTTTCGTGCACCATCTCGGAAATTCAAAATACTGGCCATTCACGATGTATTAGCCAATGGTAAGTCGTATGAGCATGGTTTCACGAAAAAACGCGACGGTCATAAACCTTGCGCAGAGTCGAGTTTCGATCGGTTTTTCGTGCACCGTCTAGGTAATTCAAAATACTGGTCTTTCCCGTCTTATTAGCCCATAGGAATTCGTACAAGCACGCTTTCACAAAAAAATACGACGGTCATCAACTTTGCGCGATGTCGCGCGCGAGTCAAGTTTCGATCGGTTTTTCGTGCACCGTCTCGGAAATTCAAAATACTGGCCATTCTCGAATTATTAGCCCATGGTAAGTCATATGAGCATGGTTTCACGAAAAAACGCGACGGTCATAAACCTTGCGCAGAGTCGAGTTTCGATCGGTTTTTCGTGCACCGTCTCAAAAATTCAAAATACTGGTATTTCCCGTCTTATTAGCCCATGGGAAGTCGTACAAGCACGCTTTCGCAAAAAAATACGACGGTCATAAACTTTGCACGAAGTCGAGTTTCGATCATAAACTTTCGTGCACCATCTCGGAAATTCAAAATACTGGCCATTCACGATGTATTAGCCCATGGTAAGTCGTATGAGCATGGTTTCACGAAAAAACGCGACGGTCATAAACTTTGCGAAGAGTCGAGTTTCGATCGGTTTTTCGTGCACCGTATCAGAAATTCAAAATACAGGCCATTCACGATGTATTAGACCATGGTAAGTCGTATGAGCATGGTTTCATGAAAAAAACGCGACGGTCATAAAATTTGCGCAGAGTCGAGTTTTGATCGGTTTTTCGTGCACCGTCTCGGAAATTCAAAATACTGGTCTTTCCCGTCTTATTAGCCCATGGGAAGTCGTACAAGCACGCTTTCGTAAAAAAATACGACGGTCATAAACTTTGCGCGATGTCGCGCGCGAGTCAAGTTTCGATCGGTTTTTCGTGCACCGTCTCGGAAATTGAAAATACTGGCCATTCTCGAAGTATTAGCCCATGGTAAGTCGTATGAGCATGGTATCACGAAAAAATGCGACGGTCAAAAACTTTGCGCAGAGTCGAGTTTTGATCGGTTTTTCGTGCACCGTCTCGGAAATTCAAAATACTGGTCTTTCCCGTCTTATTAGCCCATGGGAAGTCGTACAAGCACGCTTTCGCAAAAAAATACGACGGTCATAAACTTTGCACGAAGTCGCGCGCGAGTCGAGTTTCGATCGGTTTTTCGTGCACCATCTCAGAAATTCAAAATACTGGTCAGTCACGATGTATTAGCCCATAGTAAGTCGTATGAGCATGGTTTCACGAAAAAATGCGACGGTCACAAACTTTGCGCGGAGTCGAGTTTCGATCGGTTTTTCGTGCACCGTCTCGGAAATTCAAAATACTGGTCTTTCCCGTCTTATTAGTTCATGGGAAGTCGTACAAGCACGCTTTCGCAAAAAAATACGATGGTCATAAACTTTGCACGAAGTCACGCGCGAGTCGAGTTTCGATCGGTTTTTCGTGCACCATCTCGGAAATTCAAAATACTGGCTATTCACGATGTATTAGCCCATGGTAAGTCGTTTGAGCATGGTTTCACGAAAAAACACGACGGTCATAAACATTGCGTAGAGTCGAGTTTCGCTCGGTTTTTCGTGCACCATCTCGGAAATTCAAAATACAGGCCATTCACGATGTATTAGCCCATGGTAAGTCGTATGAGCAAGGTTTCATGAAAAAACGCGACGGTCATAAACTTTGCGCAGAGTCGAGTTTCGATCGGTTTTTCGTGCACCGTCTCGGAAATTCAAAATACTGGCCATTCTCGAAGTATTAGCCCTTGGTTAGTCGTATGAGCATGGTATCACGAAAAAATGCGACGGTCATAAACTTTGCGAAGAGTCGAGTTTCGATCGGTTTTTCGTGCACCGTCTCGAAAATTCAAAATACTGGTATTTCCCGTCTTATTAGCCCATGGGAAGTCGTACAAGCACGCTTTCGCAAAAAAATACGACGGTCATAAACTTTGCACGAAGTCGCGCGCGAGTCGAGTTTCGATCGGTTTTTCGTGCACCATATCAGAAATTCAAAATACTGGCCATTCACGATGTATTAGCCCATGGTAAGTCGTATGAGCATGGTTTCACGAAAAAACGCGACGGTCATAAACTTTGCGCAGAGTCGAGTTTCGATCGGTTTTTCGTGCACCGTATCAGAAATTCAAAATACAGGCCATTCACGATGTATTAGACCATGGTAAGTCGTGTGAGCATGGTTTCATGAAAAAACGCGACGGTCATAAAATTTGCGCAGAGTCGAGTTTTGATCGGTTTTTCGTGCACCGTCTCGAAAATTCAAAATACTGGTCTTTCCCGTCTTATTAGCCCATGGGAAGTCATACAAGCATGCTTTCGCAAAAAAATACGACGGTCATAAACTTTGCGCGATGTCGCGCGCGAGTCAAGTTTCGATCGGTTTTTCGTGCACCGTCTCGGAAATTGAAAATACTGTCCATTCTCGAAGTATTAGCCCATGGTAAGTCGTATGAGCATGGTATCACGAAAAAATGCGACGGTCATAAACTTTGCGCAGAGTCGAGTTTCGATCGGTTTTTCGTGCACCGTCTCGGAAATTCAAAATACTGGTCTTTTCTGTCTTATTTGCCCATGGGAATTCGTACAAGCACGCTTTCGTAAAAAAATACGACAGTCATAAACTTTGCACGAAGTCGCACGCGAGTCGAGTTTCGATCGGTTTTTCGTGCACCATCTCAGAAATTCAAAATACTGGTCATTCACGATGTATTAGCCCATAGTAAGTCGTATGAGCATGGTTTCACGAAAAAACGCGACGGTCACAAACTTTGCGCGGAGTCGAGTTTCGATCGGTTTTTCGTGCACCGTCTCAGAAATTCAAAATACTGGTCTTTCCCGTCTTATTAGCTCATGGGAAGTCGTACAAGCACGCTTTCGCAAAAAAATACGATGGTCATAAACTTTGCACGAAGTCACGCGCGAGTCGAGTTTCGATCGGTTTTTCGTGCACCATCTCGGAAATTCAAAATACTGGCTATTCACGATGTATTAGCCCATGGTAAGTCGTTTGAGCATGGTTTCACGAAAAAACACGACGGTCATAAACATTACGCAGAGTCGAGTTTCGCACGGTTTTTCGTGCACCGTCTCAAAAATTCAAAATACAGGCCATTCACGATGTATTAGCCCATGGTAAGTCGTATGAGCATGGTTTCATGAAAAAACGCGATGGTCATAAAGTTTGCGCAGAGTCAAGTTTCGATCGGTTTTTTCATGCACCGTCTCGGAAATTCAAAATATTGGCCATTCTCGAAGTATTAGCCCATGGTTAGTCGTATTAGCATGGTATCACGAAAAAATGCGACGGTCATAAACTTTGCGCAGAGTCGAGTTTCGATCGGTTTTTCGTGCACCGTCTCGGAAATTCAAAATACTGGTCTTTCCCGTCTTATTAGCCCATTGGAAGTAGTACAAGCACGCTTTCGCCAAAAAATACGACGGTCATAAACTTTGCACGAAGTCGCGCGCGAGTCGAGTTTCGTTCGGTTTTTCGTGCACCATCTTGGAAATTCAAAATACTGGCCATTCACGATGTATTAGCCCATGGTAAGTCGTATGAGCATGGTTTCACGAAAAAATGCAACGGTCATAAACTTTGCGCAGAGTCGAGTTTCGATCGGTTTTTCGTGCACCGTCACGGAAATTCAAAATACAGGTCTTTCCCGTCTTATTAGCCCAAGGGAAGTCGTACAAGCACGCTTTCGCAAAAAAATACGACGGTCATAAACTTTGCACGAAGTCCCGCGCGAGTCGAGTTTCGATCGGTTTTTCGTGCACCATCTCGGAAATTCAAAATACTGGCGATTCACGATGTATTAGCCCATGGTAAGTCGTATGAGCATGGTTTCATGAAAAAAAATGACGGTCATAAACTTTGCGCAGAGTCGAGTTTCGATCGGTTTTTCGTACACCATCTCGGAAATTCAAAATGCTGGTCTTTCCCATCTTATTAAACCATGGGAAGTCGTACAAGCACGCTTTCGTAAAAAAATACGACGGTCATAAACTTTGCACGAAGTCGCGCGCGAGTCGAGTTTCGATCGGTTATTCGTGCACCATCCCGGAAATTTAAAATACTGGTCATTCACGATTTATTAGCCCATAGTAAGTCGTATGAGCATGGTTTAACGAAAAAATGCGACGGTCATAAACTTTGCGCAGAGTCGAGTTTCGATCGGTTTTTCGTGCACCGTCTCGAAAATTCAAAATACTGGTCTTTCCCGTCTTATTAGCCCATGGGAAGAAGTAGAAGCACGCTTTCGCAAAAAAATAGGACGGTCATAAACTTTGCACGAAGTCATGCGCGAGTCGAGTTTCGATCGGTTTTTCGTGCACCATCTCGGAAATTCAAAATACTGGCCATTCACGATGTATTAGCCAATGGTAAGTCGTATGAGCATGGTTTCACGAAAAAATGCGACGGTCATAAACCTTGCGCAGAGTCGAGTTTCGATCGGTTTTTCGTGCACCGTCTAGGTAATTCAAAATACTGGTCTTTCCCGTCTTATTAGCCCATAGGAATTCGTACAAGCACGCTTTCGCAAAAAAATACGACGGTCATAAACTTTGCACGAAGTCGAGTTTCGATCATAAACTTTCGTGCACCATCTCAGAAATTCAAAATACTGGCCATTCACGATGTGCCCATGGTAAGTCGTACGAGCATGGTTTCACGAAAAAACGCGACTATCATAAACTTTGCGCAGAGTCGAGTTTCGATCGGTTTTTCGTGCACCGTATCATAAATTCAAAATACAGGCCATTCACGATGTATTAGACCATGGTAAGTCGTATGAGCATGGTTTCATGAAAAAAATGCGACGGTCATAAAATTTGCGCAGAGTCGAGTTTTGATCGGTTTTTCGTGCACCGTTTCGAAAATTCAAAATACTGGTCTTTCCCGTCTTATTAGCCCATGGGAAGTCGTACAAGGACGCTTTCGCAAAAAAATACGACGGTCATAAACTTTGCGCGATGTCGCGCGCGAGTCAAGTTTCGATCGGTTTTTCGTGCACCGTCTCGGAAATTGAAAATACTGGCCATTCTCGAAGTATTAGCCCATGGTAATAAGTCGTATGAGCATGGTATCACGAAAAAATGCGACGGTCATAAACTTTGCGCAGAGTCGAGTTTCGATCGGTTTTTCGTGCACCGTCTCGGAAATTCAAAATACTGGACTTTCCCGTCTTATTAGCCCATGGGAAGTCGTACAAGCACGCTTTCGCTAAAAAATACGACGGTCATAAACTTTGCACGAAGTCGCGCGCGAGTCGAGTTTCGATCGGTTTTTCGTGCACCATCTCAGAAATTCAAGATACTGGCCATTCACGATGTATTAGCCCATGGTAAGTCGTATGAGCATGGTTTAACGAAAAAACTCGACGGTCATAAACTTTGCGCAGAGTCGACTTTCGATCGGTTTTTCGTGCACCGTATCAGAAATTCAAAATACAGGCCATTCACGATGTATTAGACCATGGTAAGTCGTATGAGCATGGTTTCATGAAAAAAATGCGACGGTCATAAATTTTGCGCAGAGTCGAGTTTTGATCGGTTTTTCGTGCACCGTCTCGGAAATTCAAAATACTGGACTTTCCCGTCTTATTAGCCCATGGGAAGTCGTACAAGCACGCTTTCGCAAAAAAATACGACGGTCATAAACTTTGCACGACGTCGCGCGCGAGTCGAGTTTCGATCGGTTTTTCGTGCACCATCTCAGAAATTCAAAATACTGGTCATTCACGATGTATTAGCCCATAGTAAGTCGTATGAGCATGGTTTCACGAAAAAATGCGACGGTCACAAACTTTGCGCGGAGTCGAGTTTCGATCGGTTTTTCGTGCACCGTCTCGGAAATTCAAAATACTGGTCTTTCCCGTCTTATTAGCTCATGGGAAGTCGTACAAGCACGCTTTCGCAAAAAAATACGATGGTCATAAACTTTGCACGAAGTCACGCGCGAGTCGAGTTTCGATCGGTTTTTCGTGCACCATCTCGGAAATTCAAAATACTGGCTATTCACGATGTATTAGCCCATGGTAAGTCGTTTGAGCATGGTTTCACGAAAAAACACGACGGTCATAAACATTGCGCAGAGTCGAGTTTCGCTCGATTTTTCGTGCACCGTCTCGGAAATTCAAAATACAGGCCATTCACGATGTATTAGCCCATGGAAAGTCGTATGAGCATGGTTTCATGAAAAAACGTGACGGTCATAAACTTTGCGCAGAGTCGAGTTTCGATCGGTTTTTCGTGCACCGTCTCGGAAATTCAAAATACTGGCCATTCTCGAAGTATTAGCCCTTTGTTAGTCGTATGAGCATGGTATCACGAAAAAATGCGACGGTCATAAACTTTGCGAAGAGTCGAGTTTCGATCGGTTTGTCGTGCACCGTCATGGAAATTCAAAATACTGGTCTTTCCCTTCTTATTAGCCCATTGGAAGTAGTACAAGCACGCTTTCGCAAAAAAATACGACGGTCTTAAACTTTGCACGAAGTCGCGCGCGAGTTGAGTTTCGATCGGTTTTTCGTGCACCATCTTGGAAATTCAAAATACTGGCCATTCACGATGTATTAGCCCATGGTAAGTCGTATGAGCATTGTTTCACGAAAAAACGCAACGGTCATAAACTTTGCGCAGAGTCGAGTTTCGATCGGTTTTTCGTGCACCGTCTCGGAAATTCAAAATACAGGTCTTTCCCGTCTTATTAGCCCATGGGAAGTCGTACAAGCACGCTTTCGCAAAAAAAAACACGACGGTCATAAACTTTGCACGAAGTCCCGCGCGATTCGAGTTTCGATCGGTTTTTCGTGCACCATCTCGGAAATTCAAAATACTGGCGATTCACGATATATTAGCCCATGGTAAGTCGTATGAGCATGGTTTCACGAAAAAACACGACGGTCATAAACTTTGCGCAGAGTCGAGTTTCGATCGGTTTTTCGTGCACGGTCTCGGAAATTCAAAATACTGGCCATTCACATTGTATTAGCTCATGGTAAGTCGTATGAGCATGGTTTCACGAAAAAATGCGACGGTCATAAACTTTGCGAAGTGTCGAGTTTCAATCGGTTTTTCGTACACCGTCTCGGAAATTCAAAATACAGGCCATTCACGATGCATTAGCCCATGGTAAGTCGTATGAGCATGGTTTCACGAAAAAACGCGACGGTCATAAACTTTGCGCAGAGTCGAGTTTCGATCGGTTTTTTCTGCACCGTCTCAGAAATTCAAAATACAGGCCATTCACGATGTATTAGCCCATGGTAAGTCGTATGAGCATGGTTTCACGAAAAAACGCGACAGTCATAAACTTTGCGAAGTGTCGAGTTTCGATCGGTTTTTCGTGCACCGTCCCGAAAATTCAAAATACTGGTCATTCACGATTTATTTGCCCATAGTAAATCGTATGAGCATGGTTTCACGAAAAAATGCGACGGTCATAAACTTTGCGTAGAGTCGAGTTTCGATCGGTTTTTCGTGCACCGTCTCGGAAATTCAAAATACTGGTCTTTCCCGTCTTATTAGCCCATGGGAAGTCGTACAAGCACGCTTTCGCAAAAAAATACGACGGTCATAAACTTAGCAAGAAGTCGCGCGCGAGTCAAGTTTCGATCGGTTTTTCGTGCACCATCTCGGAAATTCAAGATACAGGCCATTCACGATGTATTAGCCCATGGTAAGTCGTATGAGCATGGTTTAACGAAAAAACTCGACGGTCATGAACTTTGCGCAGAGTCGACTTTCGATCGGTTTTTCGTGCACCGTATCAGAAATTCAAAATACAGGCCATTCACGATGTATTATACCATGGTAAGTCGATGAGCATGGTTTCATGAAAAAAATGCGACGGTCATAAATTTTGCGCAGAGTCGAGTTTTGATCGGTTTTTCGTGCACCGTCTCGGAAATTCAATATACTGGTCTTTCCCGTCTTATTAGCCCATGGGAAGTCGTACAAGCACGCTTTCGCAAAAAAATACAACGGTCATAAACTTTGCGCGATGTCGCGCGCGAATTAAGTTTCGATCGGTTTTTCGTGCATCGTCTCGGAAATTCAAAATACTGGCCATTCTCGAAGTATTAGCACATGGTAAGTCGTTTGAGCATGGTATCACGAAAAAATGCGACGGTCATAAACTTTGCGCAGAGTCGGTTTCGATCAGTTTTTCGTGCTCCGTCTCGGAAATTCAAAATACTGGTCTTTCCCGTCTTATTAACCCATGGGAAGTCGTACAAGCACGCTTTCGCAAAAAAATACGACGGTCATAAACTTTGCACGAAGTCGCGCGCGAGTCGAGTTTCGATCGGTTTTTCGTGCACCATCTCAGAAATTCAAAATACTGGTCTTTCCCGTCTTATTGGCCCATGGGAAGTCATACAAGAACGCATTCGCAAAAAAATACGACCGTCATAAACTTTGAACGAAGTCACGCGCGAGTCGAGTTTCGATCGGTTTTTCGTGCACCATCTCAGAAATTCAAAATACTGGCCATTCACGATGTATTAGCCCATGGTAAGTCGTATGAGCATGGTTTCACGAAAAAACACGACGGTCATAAACTTTGCGCAGAGTCGAGTTTCGATAGGTTTTTCATGCAGTCCAGGAAATTCAAAATACTAGTCATTCACGATGTATTAGCCCATGGTAAGTCGTATGGGCATGGTTTCACGAAGAAACGTGATGGTCATAAACTTTACGAAGTGTCGGGTTTCGATCGGTTTTTCGTGCACCGTCTCGGAAATTCAAAATACAGGCCATTCACGATGTATTAGCCAATGGTAAGTCGTATGAGCATGGTTTCACGAAAAAACGCGACGGTCATAAACTTTGCGCAGAGTCGAGTTTCGATCGGTTTTTCGTGCACCGTATCAGAAATTTAAAATACAGGCCATTCACGATGTATTAGACCATGGTAAGTCGTATGAGCATGGTTTCATGAAAAAAAAACGCGACGGTTATAAACTTTGCGCAGGGTCGAGTTTCGATCGACTCAGTCAATAGGCATTTTATTTACATGATGCTCCATAATATGGGCTTCCCTCAGCACTGGGTTCAATGGATTAAATGTTGCTTGGAAACTCCAGAATTTTCGATTCTCTTTAATGGTTCACCTATTGGCTTCTTCGGGAGTAAGAATGGCATTCGGCAAGGCGATCCACTATCTCCTTATCTTTTTACGATTGCAATGGAAGGGCTCAGTTGTATGTTAGAAAAGGCTGTTTCCAATGGCAAAATTAAGGTACCATATTATGGTTCTGTTTATATCTCTCACATAACATTTGCTGATGACCTTATTATCTTCCTTCGAGATGATTCAGTTTCTGTGAGTAATCTGGCAGATATTCTTAATGAATTTGGTATAGTTTATGGTCTTAAGCTAAACCATGGAAAGAGCAAAGTATACGTGGGTGCTTGCATTGAAAATAAGGATCATATTGCTCAAACATTGGGAGTTGCTGAAGGAAATTTACCGGTTCCTTACTTGGGTCTTCCACTTATATCCACTTGAATCAACAAAGTCTCCTGTCAGCCTATCCTACAAAAAATTAAGCACAGAATTTCCTCTTGGAAAAATAGGCTTCTTTCTAAAGCTGGACGACTTGAACTTATTCGATCAGTGTTGATCTCTTATTCTATTTATTGGTCTCATGCATTCCTTCTACCAGCCGGGCTTCTCAATGATATTGATAAATTACTTATGAACTTCTTTTGGAATGGCACAGATGGTAAGGCAATGCATATGCTGAATTGGGAAAATATTTGCAAACCGAAGGATAAAGGGGGCTTGAATCTTCGACATATTAGAGATTGGAATAAAGCTTGTATGGTAAAGCAATTATGGGATATTTTACAAAACAAGTCTTCTTTATGGTCACAATGGGTTTTTGCTAGGTACCTTACCAAGGACAATCTGGGAAGCATCTGCAAAAACATCTCAATCTGCTGCTTGGAAAGGAATTCTGAAGGCAAGGAGATGGCTACGTAACAATATTTCTTATGTGATTTCTTCTGGAACCAATATTAATATGTGGTATGATCCTTGGGTGAATGAGAAAAGTATATTTCAGATATTTGGTGATAGAGTACGACAGGATCTGGGGGCTCCCAAAGATTGGAAGGTTTCTGAATTCATTAACAATGGTACATGGTGTCTTCCCAACCCTACCTCCCCAGACATGTTATTACTTTGGCCGACTATTAGGGCTATTCTAATCAAGAACAACTCTTCAGATATGCTTATTTGGCTTCATGATAATGGTAAATTTAGTGCTACATCTGAATGGAACCAAATTAGACGAAACAACAAGTGGATCCCAAGTAGTTGGAAATGGGATAGTCCATGCTCACAGCGACATTCCTTATGTACATGGCAGGCCCTTCTCGGCAAACTTCCTACGATGGACAATATGCAGCGAAGAGGTATTTATATTGTAAATCGGTGCTCTTTGTGTATGCAAAAGGAAGAAAGTGTTGACCATCTCTACTTTGCTTGTGATTATTCATCTTGGATATGGAAGGAGATCTTGAAGCGATTTGATCTTCAAAGGCTACCACGTCTCGAAAATTCAAAATACTGGTCTTTCCCGTCTTATTAGCCCATGGGAAGACGTACAAGCACGCTTTCGCAAAAAAATACGACGGTCATAAACTTTGCACGAAGTCATGCGCGAGTCGAGTTTCGATCGGTTTTTCGTGCACCATCTCGGAAATTCAAAATACTGGCCATTCACGATGTATTAGCCCATGGTAAGTCGTATGAGCATGGTTTCACGAAAAAATGCGACGGTCATAAACCTTGCGCAGAGTCGAGTTTCGATCGGTTTTTCGTGCACCGTCTCGAAAATTCAAAATACTGGTCTTTCCCGTCTTATTAGCCCATGGGAAGACGTACAAGCACGCTTTCGCAAAAAAATACGACGGTCATAAACTTTGCACGAAGTCATGCGCGAGTCGAGTTTCGTTCGGTTTTTCGTGCACCATCTTGGAAATTCAAAATACAGGCCATTCACGATGTATTAGCCCATGGTAAGTCGTATGAGCATGGTTTCACGAAAAAACGCGACGATCATAAACTTTGCGCAGAGTCGAGTTTTGATCGGTTTTTCGTGCACCGTCTCAAAAATTCAAAATACTGGTTTTTCCCGTCTTATTAGCCCATGGAAAGTCGGACAAGCACGCTTTCGCAAAAAAATACGACGGTCATAAACTTTGCACGAAGTCGCGCGCGAGTCGAGTTTCGATTGGTTTTTCGTGCACCTTCTCGGAAATTCAAAATACTGGCCATTCACGATGTATTAGCCCATTGTAAGTCGTATGAGTGAGCATGGTTTCACGAAAAAACGCGACGGTCATAAACTTTGCGAAGTGTCGAGTTTCGATCGGTTTTTCGTGCACCGTCTCGGAAATTCAAAATACAGGCCATTCACGATGTATTAGCCCATGGTAAGTCGTATGAGCATGGTTTCACGAAAAAACGCGACGGTCATAAACTTTGCGCAGAGTCGAGTTTCGATCGGTTTTTCGTGCACCGTCTCGGAAATTGAAATTACTGGTCTTTTCCGTCTTATTAGCCCAAGGGAAGTCGTACAAGCATGCTTTCACAAAAAAATACGACGGTCATAAACTTTGCACGAAGTCGCGCGCGAGTCGAGTTTCGATTGGTTTTTCGTGCACCTTCTCGGAAATTCAAAATACTGGCCATTCACGATGTATTAGCCCATGGTAAGTCGTATGAGCATGGTTTCACGAAAAAATGCGACGGTCATAAACTTTGCGAAGTGTCGAGTTTCGATCGGTTTTTCGTGCACCATCTCGGAAATTCAAAATACAGGTCTTTCCCGTCTTATTAGCCCATGGGAAGTCGTACAAGCACGCTTTCACAAAAAAATACGACGGTCATAAACTTTGCACGAAGTCACGCGCGAGTCGAGTTTCTATCGATTTTTCGTGCACCATCTCGGAAATTCAAAATACTGGCCATTCACGATGTATTGGCCCATGGTAAGTCGTATGAGCATGGTTTCACGAAAAAACACGACGGTCATAAACTTTGCGCAGAGTCGAGTTTCGATCTATTTTTCGTGCACGGTCTCGGAAATTCAAAATACTAGCCATTCACGATGTATTAGCCCATGGAAAGTCGTATGAGCATGGTTTCACGAAAAAACGCGACGGTCATAAACTTTGCGAAGTGTCGAGTTTCGATCGGTTTTTCGTGCACCGTCTCGGAAATTCAAAATACAGGCCATTCACGATGTATTAGCCCATGGTAAGTCGTATGAGCAAGGTTTCATGAAAAAACGCGACGGTCATAAACTTTGCGAAGTGTCGAGTTTCGATCGGTTTTTAGTGCACCGTCCCGGAAATTCAAAATACTGTTCATTCACGATATATTAGCCCATAGTAAGTCGTATGAGCATGGTTTCACGAAAAAACGCGACGGTCATAAACTTTGCGCAGAGTCGAGTTTCGATCGGTTTTTCGTGCACCGTCTCGGAAATTCAAAATACTGGTCTTTCCCGTCTTATTAGCCCATGGGAAGTCGTACATGCACGCTTTCGCAAAAAAATACGACGGTCATAAACTTAGCACGAAGTCGCGCGCGAGTCGAGTTTCGATCGGTTTTTCGTGCAACATCTCGGAAATTCAAAATACTGGCCATTCACGATGTATTAGCCCATGGTAAGTCGTATGAGCATGGTTTCACGAAAAAATGCGACGGTCATAAACCTTGCGCAGAGTCGAGTTTCGATCGGTTTTTCGTGCACCGTCTCGAAAATTCAAAATACTGGTATTTCCCGTCTTATTAGCCCATGGGAAGTCGTACAAGCACGCTTTCGCAAAAAAAATACGACGGTCATAAACTTTGCACGAAGTCGCGCGCGAGTCGAGTTTCGATCGGTTTTTCGTGCACCATCTCGGAAATTCAAAATACTGGCCATTCACGATGTATGGCTTGGTAAGTCGTATGAGCATGGTTTCACGAAAAAACGCGACGGTCATAAACTTTGCGCAGAGTCGAGTTTCGATCGGTTTTTCGTGCACCGAATCAGAAATTCAAAATACAGGCCATTCACGATGTATTAGACCATGGTAAGTCGTATGAGCATGGTTTCATGAAAAAAACGCGACGGTCATAAACTTTGCGCAGAGTCGAGTTTCGATCGGATTTTCGTGCACCGTCTCGAAAATTCAAAATACTGGTCTTTCCCGTCTTATTAGCCCATGGGAATTCGTACAAGCACGCTTTCGCAAAAAAATACGACGGTCATAAACTTTGCACGAAGTCACGCGCGAGTCGAGTTTCGATCGGTTTTTCGTGCACCATCTCGGAAATTCAAAATACTGGCCATTCACGATGTATTATCCCATGGTAAGTCGTATGAGCATGGTTTCACGAAAGAGTGCCGGACGCGGCACTCTGCTTCGCATCCTCTGTTCCAGCGGGATGCTCCTCCGCTGGCTTCTTCCCAGCGGCTGATTGCTTCACAGCAGAACGCCCCTCTCCATCAGTCACAGCGGGAGAGGGTTGCTCCTCAGCCGCTGGTTACTTCACCGCGGGAGGGGGTTGCTCCTCTCCAACAGCCGCTGGTTCCTCCCCAGCAGCTTAGGCCGGTTTCACACCAGGATGTTCCACCGCTGATTTCTTCTTCTCGACGGGATGCTCCTTCAATGAACCAGGCCCGAGGTCGTTCACGATCTAGATCACGACCTCCAGCTCCTATTTCCCGAGATCCGAAGCCTTGGAGTAGCCTCTTCAAGGCTCCAGTGGGTAGTCCGGATCTTCGACTGGACTTTTTTGCTCCAGAAGTACAGGCTGACCAGAAGATTGCTGTGTATGAGGCTATTGATTCCGACGAACTAATTGAGACATGGTCAATGGCAATTGTGGGCTACGTTGTTGGACTAAGA
Source organism: Ensete ventricosum (assembly GCA_029747655.1). Taxonomy (NCBI): domain Eukaryota; kingdom Viridiplantae; phylum Streptophyta; class Magnoliopsida; order Zingiberales; family Musaceae; genus Ensete; species Ensete ventricosum. The sequence goes on along the minus strand of JAQQAF010000004.1, from coordinate 24,976,209 downwards.
ACATCCTTTTTCCCACTATCCTCATACATCAGAACTCGATGGGGAATATCAACATTTGATCTTCATATGTTGGAGACCGGATTCTTTGTATGCAGGCTTTATTCGGAAGAAGATTTACAACGGGTCCTTGAAGGATTTTGGACTATCCGTGGTCATCCAATGATACTACGACGCTGGGCACCTGATGTGAGATTGGAGTTAGACAGTCTACAGTCTATCCCAATATGGGTTTCTTTCCATGGACTTCCACTACATCTCTGGGGTCGTCGTTTTATTGCAAAGCTTTGCAGCACCCTGGGACAACCATTGTATCTTGATAAGGCAACAGCTTCGCAAACGAGATTGACCTTTGCCAGAGCTTGTGTAATGGTTTCTTCTGATGAGGAACTACCGAATGATGTTTCTTACCGTGATCTTGATGGGAGCACCCGAAAGGTGAAAGTCTCATATTCTTGGAAGCCACAACGATGCAAGGTTTGTCTATCTTTTGGACATGTAAATGGTGCCTGCCAACAGCCTTCACAAAAAATCACACAGGTCTACCGACCACGCCAAGAGCCACAGAATGGGGTCACTACCACTAATCCAAGCACTGATACTCCAGTGCCAACAGTGGTGATGGCGGAGAAGATGATTGAACACTCTGACTCGTTGGGGCAGCGACACGAACAAGAGAAAGACAAGTCAGGACTTCCATCTTTACCTATTATATCAGAGAATTTCACTGCAGGAGCTTCCCAAGGTTCTCACTCCCCAATAACAACCTCGCCTTCACGAATCACTCCTTCAGATAATCAGGAAATTTCATTTCAACAACCTCTTGGGAACCAAGACATTGCAACTCACGAAACTCATCGCTCTTCGACACATCCCGCTATTCAAGACTCCTTGCCTCAAGGTACGCAAAAATTTAAACATTTGCAAGCTGTGGATGAGGTGGATAAATATAGAAATAAAGGATTAAAGGGTAAAGATATTATGCGAGAGGACCATGCAAAATCAAAGGATAAGAAAAAGGATGGTAGTGTCCTCCCAAAATCGCATGCTCTTCCTTCTATCTAGTATTGATGAAAATAAGCTGTTGGAATGTTCGTGGACTTAATAAGACTGAGAAATGTCGGGAGCTCAATAGAATAATCCGATCTGCTGCATGTGACATTGTGATTCTTGTGGAAACAAAAATTAAACCTCATCGTGTTCAAGTTCAGAAGAATTTAATATGGCCTGAGGCAGAACTTTTTACTAATGATTCTCAGGATACTTATGGTCAAGTTTGGGTCTTATGGCATCCTAATCTTGTTACTGCTTGGTTTATTTCTGCTACTAATCAATTCATTCATCTTAAGGCAGAGGATAAACAGACTGGATGTCAATTCAATATTACCGGTATTTATGCATCTAACAGTATGTCTGACAGGAATGCTCTATGGCGTGATCTGGTTAGCATTGCAAATAGTTATCCTACAGTACCTTGGGTTGTTCTCGGTGACTTTAATACTGTCAGATACACAAATGAGAAAGTGGGGGGTAGAGTGCTTTCCGAATGTCAGCTTCAACATTTTAATGATTGTATAGATACTGCTGCATTGATTGACATGAAATCTGTAGGTGATTGGTTCTCATGGAACAATCAAAGTACTGCTGAAAGAAAAATTATGGCTCGACTTGACAGATGTTTGATTAATCAGGAATGGTTAGCAGTTTTCCCAGATTCACTTCTTGAGTACGGTGCTAAGTTATTTTCGGATCACTCTATTATGCATATACATGCAGATAAAACACTACCAAGAGTCAAGAAACCTTTTAGATTTTTTAATATGTGGAATTCTCACCCAAAGTTCCTCGAAGTTATTAAGTCAGCTTGGGACATTAATGTATTTGGTTCTCCCCCTTACATCCTATGTCAAAAACTAAAAGCATGCAAAGCAGCACTGAAGAAGTGGAATTCAACTACATTTGGAAATATCAACGACAGAGTTCAGTTATGCAAGAAAGAACTTATGGCTGTGCAAAGCGAGCTAAATCTTCGACCTCTGGATGCGAATCTTATATACAAAGAGGCTGCTGCTAGAAATAACTTTATGCAAGCTTTGAAGCAGGAGGAATGCTTTTTGAAACAGAAGTCACGACAGCATTGGCTTACTCTAGGGGATTCTAATACGAAGTTCTTCTATGCTGCTATTGCTACCAGAAGGGCTACTAATCTCATCAAAAAATGCAAAGGTATAGATGGTAATCTCATTGAGGATCTGGATGAGGTTAAAAATTACACCAAGCAATTTTTTTATTCCTTACTCAATCAGGAACAGCAGCCTAATAGTATTCATGTTGGGCCTACAAGACGACTTGATTCTGAAGCCCTCTCTCATCTTAATGCCCCAATAACGGATGATGAAATTGTGAAAGTTGTTTTTAAGTCCCCGAAGCACAAAAGCCCTGGTCCAGATGGATTTCCAGCTGAGTTTTATCAAATTGCATGGGCAATTGTAGGCAACGATGTCATAAAAGCTTGTCGACATTTTTTCTCCTCAGGTCACATTCTGAAAGAAATGAATTGCACTTTTATTTCTTTAGTGCCTAAAAATGATGGAGCCGATTCATTGGAGAACTACCGTCCTATTTCACTGTGCAACTTTATTTATAAGGTTATCTCTAAGTTGCTGGCAGATAGACTACAAAAGGTCATGAATAAGGTCATTAGTCCTAATCAGGTTGCTTTTCTTAAAGGGAGGAGTATCTATCATAATGTCCTGCTTGCTAATGATTTGGTTAAGGATCTACATTCTAAAACAAGAGGGAAAAAGATCTGTTTTAAAGCTGATTTACGAAAGGCCTTTGACTCAGTCAATAGGGATTTTATTTACATGATGCTCCATAATATGGGCTTCCCTCAGCACTGGGTTAAATGGATTCAATGTTGCTTGGAAACTCCAAAATTTTCAATTCTCTTTAATGGTTCACCTATTGGCTTCTTTGGGAGTAAGAATGGCATTCGGCAAGGTGATCCACTATCTCCTTATCTTTTTACCATTGCAATGGAAGGGCTCAGTTGTATGTTAGAAGAGGCTGTTTCCAATGGCAAAATTAAGGTACCACATTATGGTTCTGTTTATATCTCTCACATAACATTTGCCGACGACCTTATTATCTTCCTTCGAGATGATCCAGTTTCTGTGAGTAATCTGGCAGATATTCTTAATGAATTTGGTAAAGTTTCTGGTCTTAAGCTAAACCATGCAAAGAGCAAAGTATATGTGGGTGCTTGCATTGACAATAAGGATCATATTGCTCAAACATTGGGAGTTGCTGAAGGAAATTTACCGGTTCCTTACTTGGGTCTCCCACTTATATCCACTGGAATCAACAAAGCCTCCTGTCAGCCTATCATACAAAAAATTAAGAACAGAATTTCCTCTTGGAAAAATAGGCTTCTTTCTAAAGCTGGACGACTTGAACTTATTCGATCTGTGTTGACCTCTTATTCTATTTATTGGTCTCATGCATTCCTTCTACCAGCCGAGCTTCTCCATGATATTGATAAATTACTTATGAACTTCTTTTGGAATGGCACAGATGGTAAGGCAATGCACATGGTGAATTGGGACAGCATTTGCAAATCGAAGGATGAAGGGGGGCTGAATCTTCGACATATTAGAGATTGGAATAAAGCTTGTATGGTAAAGCAATTATGGGATATTTTACAAAACAAGTCTTCCTTATGGTCACAATGGGTTTTTGCTAGGTACCTAACCAAGGAATCAATCTGGGAAACATCTGCAAAAACATCTCATTCTGCTGCTTGGAAAGGAATTCTGAAGGCAAGGCGATGGCTACGTAACAATATTTCTTATGTGATTTCTTCTGGAACCAATATTAATATGTGGTATGATCCTTGGGTGAATGGGAAAAGCATATTTCAGATATTTGGTGATAGAGTACGACAGGATCTGGGGGCTCCCAAAGACTGGAAGGTTTCTGAATTCATTAACAATGGTACTTGGTGTCTTCCCAACCCTACCTCCCCTGACATGTTATTACTTTGGCCGACTATTAGGGCTATTACAATCAAGAATAACTCTTCAGATATGCTTATTTGGCTTCATGATAACGGTAAATTTAGTGCTACATCTGCATGGAACCAAATTAGACGAAGAGGTATTTATATTGTAAATCGGTGCTCTTTGTGTATGCAAAATGAAGAAAGTGTTGACCATCTCTACTTTGCTTGTGATTATTCATCTTGGATATGGAAGGAGATCTTGAAGCAATTTGATTTTCATAGGCTACCACGGCCAAACTTGCATCATGAATTAGAAATGCTTATGCAAAGCTTCTCAAGAAAGGGGCCTCTTACACAACTAGCACGAATTATATTCAGATGTGCTATTTGGTGGATTTGGAAGGAGAGGTGTGGCAGAATTTTTGAGTGTTACAACATGAACAAAGCTCAAATTCTGATAGAGATTCTTCAGGACTCACGATCATGTATGGAGCAAGAATTGAATACAGAGCACCTAACAAGAAGAGAGAAAGATATTTTCACAAGATTCAATTTTTCCATTCGTCAAGAATCACTCGAATAATGATGAAGATTGTAATGTATTATATGGGGCAAAGCTTATATTTCGTGATGTATCCACAAGTAGTCCAGAACAGCCTAGCTATTACATTTTATTATTTATTAACTTCCTTATGCTACTCTTGGAGATGAGTTTGATGAAGCGTGCCCATTTCACCTTCTTTAGGTGGGTGCAATCTTCTCGACTACACTAAGAGACTTCAGGCTTTAGTTTATGGCTTGTGTAGACAAAGCTTCTTTGTACAAATCTTTTACAAAATACAATATCTTTACTTACCAAAAAAAAAAAAAGAGTTTCGATCGATTTTTCGTGCACTGTCTCGAAAATTCAAAATACTGGTCTTTCCCGTCTTATTAGCTCATGGGAAGTCGTACAAGCTCGCTTTCGCAAAAAAATACGACGGTCATAAACATTGCGCGATGTCGCGCGTGAGTCAAGTTTCTATCGGTTTTTCGTGCACCGTCTCGGAAATTCAAAATACTGGCCATTCTTGAAGTATTAGCCCATGGTAAATCGTATGAGCATGGTATCACGAGAAAATGCGACGATCATAAACTTTGTGCAGAGTCGAGTTTCGATCGGTTTTTCTTGCACCGTCTCGGAAATTCAACATAGTGGTCTTTCCCGTCTTATTAGCCCGTGGGAAGTCGTACAAGCACGCTTTCGCAAAAAAATACGACGGTCATAAAATTTGCACGAAGTCGCGCGCGAGTCGAGTTTCGATCGGTTTTTCGTGCTCCATCACGGAAATTCAAAATACTGGTCATTCACGATGTATTAGCCCATAGTAAGTCGTATGAGCATGGTTTCACGAAAAAATGCTACGGTCATAAACTTTGCACAGAGTCGAGTTTCGATCGGTTTTTCGTGCACCGTCTCGGAAATTCAAAATACTGGTCTTTCCCGTCTTATTAGCCCATGGGAAGTCGTACAAGCACGCTTTCGCAAAAAAATACGACGGTCATAAACTTTGCACGAAGTCGCGCGCGAGTCGAGTTTCGATCGGTTTTTCGTGCACCATCTCAGAAATTCAAAATACTGGTCATTCACGATGTATTAGCCCATGGTAAGTCGTATGAGCATGATTTCACGAAAAAACGCGACGGTCATAAACTTTGCGCAGAGTCGAGTTTTGATCGGTTTTTCGTGCACCGTCTCGAAAATTCAAAATACTGGTCTTTCCCGTCTTATTAGCCCATGGGAAGTCGTACAAGCACGCTTTCGTAAAAAAATACGACGGTCATAAACTTTGCACGAAGTCGCGCGCGAGTCGAGTTTCGATCGGTTTTTTGTGCACCATCTCGGAAATTCAAAATACTGGCCATTCACGATGTATTAGCCCATGGTAAGTCGTATGAGCATGGTTTCACGAAAAAACGCGACGGTCATCAACATTGCGCAGAGTCGAGTTTCGATCGGTTTTTCGTGCACCATCTCGGAAATTTAAAATACAGGTCTTTCCCGTCTTATTAGCCCATGGGAAGTCGTACAAGCACGCTTTCGCAAAAAAATACAACGGTCAGAAACTTTGCGCGATGTCGCGCGCGAATCAAGTTTCGATCGATTTTTCGTCCACCGTCTCAAAAATTCAAAATACTGGCCATTCTCAAAGTATGGCTATGGTAAGTCGTATGAGCATGGTATCACGAAAAAATGCGACTGTCATAAACTTTGCGTAGAGTCGAGTTTCGATCGGTTTTTCGTGCTCCATCTCGTAAATTCAAAATACTGGTCTTTCTAGTCTTATTAGCCCATGGGAAGTCGTACAAGCACGCTTTCGCAAAAAAATACGACGGTCATAAACTTTGCACGAAGTCGCACGCGAGTCGAGTTTCGATCGGTTTTTCGTGCACCATCTCGGAAATTCAAAATACTGGTCTTTCCCGTCTTATTAGCCCATGGGAAGTCGTACAAGAACGCTTTCGCAAAAAAATACGACGGTCATAAACTTTGCACGAAGTCACGCGCGAGTCGAGTTTCAATCGGTTTTTCGTGCACCATCTCGGAAATTTAAAATACTGGCCATTCACGATGTATTAGCCCATGGTAAGTCGTATGAGCATGGTTTCATGAAAAAATACGACGGTCATAAACTTTGCGCAGAGTCGAGTTTCGATCGATTTTTCATGCAGTCCCGGAAATTCAAAATACTGGTCATTCACGATGTATTAGCACATGGTAAGTCGTATGAGCATGGTTTCACGAAAAAACGCGACGGTCATAAACTTTGCGAAGTGTCGAGTTTCGATCGTTTTTTCGTGCACCGTCTCGGAAATTCAAAATACAGGCCATTCACGATGTATTAGCCCATGGTAAGTCGTATGAGCATGGTTTCACGAAAAACTGCGACGGTCATAAACTTTGCGCAGAGTCGAGTTTCGATCGGTATTTCGTGCACTGTATCGGAAATTCAAAATACAGGTCATTCACGATGTATTAGACCATGGTAAGTCGTATGAGCATGGTTTCATGAAAAAAACGCGACGGTTATAATGATGAAGATTGTAATGTTCACAAGATTCCATTTTTTCATTAGTTAATAATCACTCGAATAATGATGAAGATTGTAATGTATTATATGGGGCAAAGCTTATATTTTGTGATGTATCCACAAGTACTCCAGAACAGTCTAGCTATTGCATTTTATTATTTATTAACTTCCTTGTGCTACTCTTGGAAATGAGTTTGATGAAGTGTGCCCATTTCACCTTCTTTAGGTGGGGTACAATCATCTCGACTACACTAAGAGACTTCAGGCTTTAGTCTATGGCTTGTGTAGACAAAGCTTCTTTGTACAAATCTTTTACAAAATACATTATCTTTACTTACCAAAAAAAAAAAAGAGTTTCGATCGGTTTTTCGAGCACCGTCTCGGAAATTCAAAATACTGGTCTTTCCCGTCTTATTAGCCCATGGGAAGTCGTACAAGCACGCTTTCGCAAAAAAATACGACGGTCATAAACTTTGCGCGATGTCGCGCGCGAGTTAAGTTTCGATCGGTTTTTCGTGCACCGTCTCGGAAATTGAAAATACTGGCCATTCTCGAAGTATTAGCCCTTGGTTAGTCGTATGAGCATGGTATGACGAAAAAATGCGACGGTCATAAACTTTGCGCAGAGTCGAGTTTCGATCGGTTTTTCGTGCACCGTCTCGTAAATTCAAAATACTGGTCTTTCCCGTCTTATTAGCCCATGGGAAGTCGTACAATAACGCTTTCGCAAAAAAATACGACGGTCATAAACTTTGCACGAAGTCACGCGCGAGTCGAGTTTCGATCAATTTTTCGTGCACCATCTCGGAAATTCAAAATACTGGCCATTCACGATGTATTAGCCCATGGTAAGTCGTATGAGCATGGTTTCACGAAAAAACACGACGGTCATAAACTTTGCGCAGAGTCGAGTTTCGATCGGTTTTTCATGCAGTCCCGAAAATTAAAAATACTGGTCAGTCAGGATGTATTAGCCCATGGTAAGTCGTATGAGCATGGTTTCACGAAAAAATGCGACGGTCATAAACTTTGCGAAGTGTTGAGTTTGGATCGGTTTTTCGTGCACCGTCTCGGAAATTTAGAATACAGGCCATTCACGATGTATTAGCCCATGGTAAGTCGAATGAGCATGGTTTCATGAAAAAACACGACGGTCATAAACTTTGCGCAGAGTCGAGTTTCGATCGGTTTTTCGTGCACGGTATCGAAAATTCAAAATACAGGTCATTCACGATGTATTAGACCATGGTAAGTCGTATGAGCATGGTTTCACGAAAAAACACGACGGTCATAAACATTGCACAGAGTCGAGTTTCGATTGATTTTTCGTGCACCGTCTCGGAAATTCAAAATACTGGTCTTTCCCGTCTTATTAGCCCATGGGAAGTCGTACAAGCACGCTTTCGAAAAAATTACGACGGTCAGAAAGAGTTTCGACGCGACACTCTGCTCCTCTGTTCCAGCGGGATGCTCCTCCGCTGGCTTCTTCCCAGCGGCCTGCGCTGATTGCTTCACAGTAGAACGCCCCTCTCCAGCAGCCGCTGGTTCCTCCCCAGCAACTTAGGCCGGTTTCACACCAGGATGTTCCACCGCTGATTTCTTCTTCTCGACGGGATGCTCCTTCAATGAACCAAGCCCGAGGTCGTTCACGATCTAGATCACGACCTCCAGCTCCTATTTCCCGAGATCCTCGGCCTTGGAGTAGCCTCTTCAAGGCTCCAGTGGGTAGTCCGGATCTTCGACTGGACTTTTTTGCTCCAGAAGTACAGGCTGACCAGAAGATTGCTGTGTATGAGGCTATTGATTCTGACGAACTAATTGAGACATGGTCCATGGCAATTGTGGGCTACATTGTTGGACTGAGAACATCCTTTTTCCCACTATCCTCATACATCAGAACTCGATGGGGAATATCAACATTTGATCTTCATATGTTGGAGACCGGATTCTTTGTATGCAGGCTTTATTCGGAAGAAGATTTACAACGGGTCCTTGAATGATTTTGGACTATCCGTGGTCATCCAATGATACTACGACGCTGGGCACCTGATGTGAGATTGGAGTTAGACAGTCTACAGTCTATCCCAATATGAGTTTCTTTCCATGGACTTCCACTACATCTCTGGGGTCGTCGTTTTATTGCAAAGCTTTGCAGCACCCTGGGACAGCCATTGTATCTTGATAAGGCAACAGCTTCGCAAACGAGATTGACCTTTGCCAGAGCTTGCGTAATGGTTTCTTCTGATGAGGAACTGCCGAATGATGTTTCTTACCGTGATCTTGATGGGAGCACCCGAAAGGTGAAAGTCTCATATTCTTGGAAGCCACAACGATGCAAGGTTTGTCTATCTTTTGGACATGTAAATGGTGCCTGCCAACAGCCTTCATAAAAAATCACACAGGTCTACCGACCACGCCAAGAGCCACAGAATGGGGTCACTACCACTAATCCAAGCACTGATACTCCAGTGCCAACAGTGGTGATGGCGGAGAAGATTATTGAACACTCTGACTCGTTGGGGCAGCGACACGAACAAGAGAAAGACAAGTCAGGACTTCCATCTTTACCTATTATATCAAAGACTTTCACTGCAGGAGCTTCCCAAGGTTCTCACTCCCCAATAACAACCTCGCCTTCACGAATCACTCCTTCAGATAATCAGGAAATTTCATTTCAACAACCTCTTGTGAACCAAGACATTGCAACTCACCAAAGTCATCGCTCTTCGACACATCCCGCTATTCAGGACTCTTTGCCTCAAGGTACGCAAAAATTTAAACATTTGCAAGCTGTGGATGAGGTGGATAAATATAGGAATAGAGGATTAAAGGGTAAAGATATTATACGAGAGGACCATGCAAAATCAAAGGATAAGAAAAAGGATGGTAGTGTCCTCCCAAAATCGCATGCTCTTCCTTCTATCTAGTATTGATGAAAATAAGCTGTTGGAATGTTCGTGGACTTAATAAGACTGAGAAATGTCGGGAGCTCAATAGAATAATCCGATCTGCTGCATGTGACATGGTGATTCTTGTGGAAACAAAAATTAAACCTCATCGTGTTCGAGTTCAGAAGAATTTAATATGGCCTGAGGCAGAACTTTTTACTAATGATTCTCAGGATACTTATGGTCGAGTTTGGGTCTTATGACATCCTAACATTGTTACTGCTTGGTTTATTTCTGCTACTAATCAATTCATTCATCTTAAGGCAGAGGATAAACAGACTGGATGTCAATTCAATATTACCGGTATTTATGCATCTAACAGTATGTCTGACAGGAATGCTCTATGGCGTGATCTAGTTAGCATTTCAAATAGTTATCCTACAGTACCTTGGGTTGTTCTCGGTGACTTTAATACTGTCAGATACACAAATGAGAATGTGGGGGGTAGAGTGCTTTCCGAATGTCAGCTTCAACATTTTAATGATTGTATATATACTGCTGCATTGACTGACATGAAATCTGTAGGTGATTGGTTCTCATGGAACAATCAAAGCACTGCTGAAAGAAAAATTATGGCTCGACTTGACAGATGTTTGATTAATCAGGAATGGTTAGCAGTTTTCCCAGATTCACTTCTTGAGTACGGTGCTAAGTTATTTTCGGATCACTCTATTATGCATATACATGCAGATAAAGCACTACCCAGAGTCAAGAAACCTTTTAGATTTTTTAATATGTGGAGTTCTCACCCAAAGTTCCTCGAAGTTATTAAGTCAGCTTGGGACATTAATGTATTTGGTTCTCCCCCTTACATCCTATGTCAAAAACTAAAAGCATGCAAAGCAGCACTTAAGAAGTGGAATTCAACTACATTTGGAAATATCACCGACAGGGTTCAGTTATGCAAGAAAGAACTTATGGCTGTGCAAAGCGAGCTAAATCTTCAACCTCTGGATGCGAATCTTATATACAAAGAGGCTGCTGCTAGAAATAACTTTATGCAAGCTTTGAAGCAGGAGGAATGCTTTTTGAAACAGAAGTCACGACAGCATTGGCTTACTCTAGGGGATTCTAATACGAAGTTTTTCTATGCTGCTATTGCTACCAGAAGGGCTACTAATCGCATCAAAAAATGCAAAGGTATAGATGGTAATCTCATTGAGGATCTGGATGAGGTTAAAAATTACACCAAGCAATTTTTTTATTCCTTACTCAATCAGGAACAGTAGCCTAATAGTATTCATGTTGGGCCTACAAGACGACTTGATTCTGAAGCCCTCTCTCATCTTAACGCCCCAATAACGGATGATGAAATTGTGAAAGTTGTTTTTAAGTCCCCGAAGCACAAAAGCCCTGCTCCAGATGGATTTCTAGCTGAGTTTTATCAAATTGCATGGGCTATTGTAGGCAATGATGTCATAAAAGCTTGTCGACATTTTTTCTCCTCAGGTCATATTCTTAAAGAAATGAATTGCACTTTTATTTCTTTAGTGCCTAAAAATGATGGAGCCGATTCATTGGAGAACTACCGTCCTATTTCACTGTGCAACTTTATTTATAAGGTTATCTCTAAGTTGCTGGCAGATAGACTACAAAAGGTCATGAATAAGGTCATTAGTCCTAATCAGGCTGCTTTTCTTAAAGGGAGGAGTATCCATCATAATGTCCTGCTTGCTAATGATTTGGTTAAGGATCTACATTCTAAAACAAGAGGGAAAAAGATCTGTTTTAAAGCTGATTTACGAAAGGCCTTTGACTCAGTCAATAGGAATTTTATTTACATGATGCTCCATAATATGGGCTTCCCTCAGCACTGGGTTAAATGGATTCAATGTTGCTTGGAAACTCCAAACTTTTCGATTCTCTTTAATGGTTCACCTATTGGCTTCTTTGGGAGTAAGAATGGCATTCGGCAAGGCGATCCACTATCTCCTTATCTTTTTACCATTGCAATGGAAGGGCTCAGTTGTATGTTAGAAGAGGCTGTTTCCAATGGCAAAATTAAGGTACCACATTATGGTTCTGTTTATATCTCTCACATAACATTTGCTGATGACCTTATTATCTTCCTTCGAGATGATCCAGTTTCTGTGGGTAATCTGGCAGATATTCTTAATGAATTTGGTAAAGTTTCTGGTCTTAAGCTAAACCATGCAATAAGCAAAGTATATGTGGGTGCTTGCATTGACAATAAGGATCATATTGCTCAAACATTGGGAGTTGCTGAAGGAAATTTACCGGTTCCTTACTTGGGTCTCCCACTTATATCCACTGGAATCAACAAAGTCTCCTGTCAGCCTATCCTACAAAAAATTAAGAACAGAATTTCCTCTTGGAAAAATAGGCTTCTTTCTAAAGCTGGACGACTTGAACTTATTCGATCTGTGTTGATCTCTTATTCTATTTATTGGTCTCATGCATTCCTTCTACCTGCCGGGCTTCTCCATGATATTGATAAATTACTTATGAACTTCTTTTGGAATGACACAGATGGTAAGGGCACATGGTGAATTGGGACAACATTTGCAAACCGAAGGATGAAGGGGGGCTGAATCTTCGACATATTAGAGATTGGAATAAAGCTTGTATGGTAAAGCAATTATGGGATATTTTACAAAACAAGTCTTCCTTATGGTCACAATGGGTTTTTGCTAGGTACCTAACCAAGGAATCAATCTGGGAAACATCTGCAAAAACATCTCATTCTGCTGCTTGGAAAGGAATTCTGAAGGCAAGGCGATGGCTACGTAACAATATTTCTTATGTGATTTCTTCTGGAACCAATATTAATATGTGGTATGATCCTTGGGTGAATGGGAAAAGTATATTTCAGATATTTGGTGATAGAGTACGACAGGATCTGGGGGCTCCCAAAGACTGGAAGGTTTCTGAATTCATTAACAATGGTACATGGTGTCTTCCCAACCCTACCTCCCCTGACATGTTATTACTTTGGCCGACTATTAGGGCTATTCCAATCAAGAACAACTCTTCAGATATGCTGATTTGGCTTCATGATAACGGTAAATTTAGTGCTACATCTGCATGGAACCAAATTAGACGACGAAACAACAAGTGGATCCAAAGTAGTTGGACATGGGATAGTCCATGCTCACAGCGGCATTCCTTATGTACATGGCAGGCCCTTCTCGACAAACTTCCTACGATGGACAATATGCAGCGAAGAGGTATTTATATTGTAAATCGGTGCTCTTTGTGTATGCAAAATGAAGAAAGTGTTGACCATCTCTACTTTGCTTGTGATTATTCATCTTGGATATGGAAGGAGATCTTGAAGCGATTTGATTTTCAAAGGCTACCACGGCCAAACTTGCATCATGAATTAGAAATGCTTATGCAAAGCTTCTCAAGAAAGGGGCCTCTTACACAACTAGCAAGAATTATATTCAGATGTGCTATTTGGTGGATTTGGAAGGAGAGGTGTGGCAGAATTTTTGAGTGCCACAACATGAACAAAGCTCAAATTCTGATCGAGATTCTTCAGGACTCACGATCATGTATGGAGCAAGAATTGAATACAGAGCACCTAACAAGAAGAGAGAAAGATATTTTCACAAGATTCAATTTTTCCATTCGTCAAGAATCACTCGAATAATGATAAAGATTGTAATATATTATATGGGGCAAAGCTTATATTTTATGATGTATCCACAAGTAGTCCAGAACAGTCTAGCTATTGCATTTTATTATTTATTAACTTCCTTGTGCTACTCTTGGAGATGAGTTCGATGAAGCGTGCCCATTTCACGTTCTTTTGGTGGGGTGCAATCTTCTCGACTACACTAAGAGACTTCAGGCTTTAGTCTATGGCTTGTGTAGACAAAGCTTTTTGTACAAATCTTTTACAAAATACATTATCTTTACTTACCAAAAAAAAAAGAGTCGAGTTTCGATCGGTTTTTCGTGCACCGTCTCAGAAATTCAAAAGACGGGCCATTCACGATGTATTAGCCCATGGTAAGTCGTATGAGCATGGTTTCACGAAAAAACGCGACGGTCATCAACTTTGCCCAGAGTCGAGTTTCGATCGGTTTTTCGTGTACCGTCTCAGAAATTGAAAATACTAGTCTTTCCCGTCTTATTAGCCCATGGGAAGTTGTACAAGCACGCTTTCGTAAAAAAATACGACGGTCATAAACTTTGCACGAAGTCGCGCGCGAGTCGAGTTTCGATTGGTTATTCGTGCACCATCCCGGAAATTTAAAATACTGGTCATTCACGATGTATTAGCCCATAGTAAGTCGTATGAGCATGGTTTCATGAAAAAACGTGACGATCATAAACTTTGCGCAGAGTCGAGTTTCGATCGGTTTTTCGTAAACCGTCTCAAAAATTTAAAATACTGGTCTTTCCCGTCTTATTAGCCCATGGGAAGACGTACAAGCACGCTTTCGTAAAAAAATACGACGGTCATAAACTTTGCACGAAGTCCTACGCGAGTCGAGTTTCGATCGGTTTTTCGTGCACCATCTCGGAAATTCAAAATACTGGCCATTCACGATGTATTAGCCCATGGTAAGTCGTATGAGCATGGTTTCACAAAAAAATACGACGGTCATAAACCTTGCGCAGAGTCAAGTTTCGATCGGTTTTTCGTGCACCGTCTAGGTAATTCAAAATACTGGTCTTTCCCATCTTATTAGCCCATAGGAAGTCGTACAAGCACGCTTTCACAAATAAATACGACGGTCATAAACTTTGCGCGATGTCGCGCGCGAGTCATGTTTCGATCGGTTTTTCGTGCACCGTATCAGAAATTCAAAATACAGGCCATTCACGATGTATTAGACCAAGGTAAGTCGTACGAGCATGGTTTACTGAAAAAAACGCGACGGTCATAAACTTTGCCCAGAGTCGAGTTTCGATCGGTTTTTCGTGCACCGTCTCGGAAATTCAAAATACTGGTCTTTCCCGTCTTATTAGCCCATGGGAAGTCGTACATGCACGCTTTCGAAAAAAATACGACGGTCATAAACTTTGCGCGATGTCGCGCACGAGTCAAGTTTCGATCGGTTTTTCGTGCACCGTCTCGGAAATTGAAAATACTGGCCATTCTCGAAGTATTAGCCCATGGTGAGTCGTATGAGCATGGTTTCACGAAAAAATACGACGGTGATAAACTTTGCGCAGAGTCGAGTTTCGATCGGTTTTTCATGCACTGTCTCGGAAATTCAAAATACTGGCCATTCACGATATATTAGCCCATGGGAAGTCGTATGAGCATGGTTTCACGAAAAAATGCGACGGTCATAAACTTTGCGCAGAGTCGACTTTCGATCGGTTTTTCGTGCACCGTCTCGGAAATTCAAAATACTGGTCTTTCCCGTCTTATTAGCCCATGGGAAGTCGTACAAGCACGCTTTCGCAAAAAAATACGACGGTCATAAACTTTGCGCGATGTCGCGCACGAGTCAAGTTTCGATCGGTTTTTCGTGCACCGTCTCGGAAATTGAAAATACTGGCCATTCTCGAAGTATAGCCCATGGTGAGTCGTATGAGCATGGTATCACGAAAAAATGCGACGGTCATAAACTTTGCGCAGAGTCGAGTTTCGATCGGTTTTTTGTGCACCGTCTCAGAAATTCAAAATACTGGTGTTCCCGTCTTATTAGCCCATGGGAAGTCATACAAGCACGCTTTCGCAAAAAAATACGACGGTCATACTCTTTGCACGAAGTCGCGCGTGAGTCGAGTTTCAATCGATTTTTCGAAACCATCTCTGAAATTCAAAATACTGGTCATTCACGATGTATTAGCCCATAGTAAGTCGTATGAGCATGGTTTCACGAAAAAACGCGACGGTCATAAACTTTGCGCGGAGTCGAGTTTCGATCGGTTTTTCGTGCACCGTCTCGGAAATTCAAAATACTGGTCTTTCCCGTCGTATTAGACCATGGGAAGTCGTAGAACACGCTTTCGCAAAAAAATACGACGGTAATAAACTTTGCGTGATGTCACGCGCGAGTCAAGTTTCGATCGGTTTTTCGAAACTACTGGTAAGTCGTGCACCGTCTCGGAAATTCAAAATACTGGTCATTCCCGTCTTATTAGCCCATGGGAAGTCGTACATGCACGCTTTCGCAAAAAAATACGACGGTCATAAACTTTGCACGAAGTCACGCGCGAGTCGAGTTTCGAACGGTTTTTCGTGCACCATCTCGGAAATTCAAAATACTGGCCATTCACGATGTATTAGCCCATGGTAAGTCGTATGAGCATGGTTTCACGAAAAAATGCGACGATCATAAACTTTGCGCAGAGTCGAGTTTCGATCGGTTTTTCATGCACCGTATGAGAAATTCAAAATACAGGCCATTCACGATGTATTAGACCATGGTAAGTCGTATGAGCAAGGTTTCATGAAAAAAACGCGACGGTCATAAAATTTGCGCAGAGTCGAGTTTTGATCGGTTTTTCGTGCACCGTCTCGAAAATTCAAAATACTGGTCTTTCCCGTCTTATTTGCCCATGGGAAGTCGCACAAGCACGCTTTCGCAAAAAAATACGACGGTCATAAACTTTGCGCGATGTAGCGCGCGAGTCAAGTTTCGATCGGTTTTTCGTGCACCGTCTCGGAAATTGAAAATACTGACCATTCTCGAAGTATTAGCCCATGGTAAGTCGTATGAGCATGGTATCACGAAAAAATGCGACGGTCATAAACTTTGCGCAGAGTCGAGTTTCGATCGGTTTTTCGTGCACCGTCTCGGAAATTCAAAATACTGGTCTTTTCCGTCTTATTAGCCCATGGGAAGTCGTACAAGCACGCTTTCGCAAAAAAATACGACGGTCATAAACTTTGCACGAAATCGCGCGCGAGTCGAGTTTCGATCGGTTTTTCGTGCACCATCTCAGAAATTTAAAATACTGGTCATTCACGATGTATTAGCCCATAGTAAGTCGTATGAGCATGGTTTCACGAAAAAACGCGACGGTCACAAACTTTGCGCGGAGTCGAGTTTCGATCGGTTTTTCGTGCACCGTCTCGGAAATTCAAAATACTGGTCTTTCCCGTCTTATTAGCTCATGGGAAGTCGTACAAGCACGCTTTCGCAAAAAAATACGATGGTCATAAACTTTGCACGAAGTCACGCGCGAGTCGAGTTTCGATCGGTTTTTCGTGCACCATCTCGGAAATTCAAAATACTGGCTATTCACGATGTATTAGCCCATGGTAAGTCGTTTGAGCATGGTTTCACGAAAAAACACGACGGTCATAAACATTGCGCAGAGTCGAGTTTCGCTCGGTTTTTCGTGCACCGTCTCAGAAATTCAAAATAGAGGCCATTCACGATGTATTAGCCCATGGTAAGTCGTATGAGCATGGTTTCATGAAAAAACGTGACGGTCATAAACATTGCGCAGAGTCGAGTTTCGATCGGTTTTTCGTGCACCGTCTCAGAAATTCAAAATACTGGCCATTCTCGAAGTATTATCCCTTGGTTAGTCGTATGAGCATGGTATCACGAAAAAATGCGACGATCATAAACTTTGTGCAGAGTCGAGTTTCGATCGGTTTTTCGTGCACCGTCTCGGAAATTCCAAATACTAGTCTTTCCCGTCTTATTAGCCCATTGGAAGTAGTACAAGCACGCTTTCTTAAAAAAATACGACGGTCATAAACTTTGCACGAAGTCGCGCGCGAGTCGAGTTTCGATCGATTTTTCGTGCACCATCTTGGAAATTCAAAATACTGGCCATTCACGATGTATTAGCCCATAGTAAGTCGTATGAGCATGGTTTCACGAAAAAACACGACGGTCATAAACTTTGCGCAAAGTCGAGTTTCGATCGATTTTTCGTACACCGTCTCGGAAATTCAAAATGCTGGTCTTTCCCATCTTATTAAACCATGGGAAGTCGTACAAGCACGCTTTCGTAAAAAAATACGACGGTCATAAACTTTGCACGAAGTCGCACGCGAGTCGAGTTTCGATCGGTTATTCGTGCACCATCCCGGAAATTTAAAATACTGGTCATTCACGATTTATTAGCCCATAGTAAGTCGTATGAGCATGGTTTCACGAAAAAATGCGACGGTCATAAACTTTGCGCAGAGTCGAGTTTCGATCGGTTTTTCGTGCACCGTCTCAAAAATTCAAAATACTGGTCTTTCCCGTCTTATTAGCCCATGGGAAGAAGTAGAAGCACGCTTTCACAAAAAAATAGGACGGTCATAAACTTTGCACGAAGTCATGCGCGAGTCGAGTTTCGATCGGTTTTTCGTGCACCATCTCGGAAATTCAAAATACTGGCCATTCACGATGTATTAGCCAATGGTAAGTCGTATGAGCATGGTTTCACGAAAAAACGCGACGGTCATAAACCTTGCGCAGAGTCGAGTTTCGATCGGTTTTTCGTGCACCGTCTATGTAATTCAAAATACTGATCTTTCCCGTCTTATTAGCCCATAGGAATTCGTACAAGCACGCTTTCACAAAAAAATACGACGGTCATAAACTTTGCGCGATGTCGCGCGCGAGTCAAGTTTCGATCGGTTTTTCGTGCACCGTCTCGGAAATTCAAAATACTGGCCATTCTCGAATTATTAGCCCATGGTAAGTCGTATGAGCATGGTTTCACGAAAAAACGCGACGGTCATAAACCTTGCGCAGAGTCAAGTTTCGATCGATTTTTCGTGCACCGTCTCGAAATTCAAAATACTGGTATTTCCCGTCTTATTAGCCCATAGGAAGTCGTACAAGCACGCTTTCGCAAAAAAATACGACGGTCATAAACTTTGCACGAAGTCGAGTTTCGATCATAAACTTTCGTGCACCATCTCAGAAATTCAAAATACTGGCCATTCACGATGTATTAGCCCATGGTAAGTCGTATGAGCATGGTTTCACGAAAAAATGCAACGGTCATCAACTTTGCGCAGAGTCGAGTTTCGATAAGTTTTTCGTGCACCGTCTCGGAAATTCAAAATACTGGTCTTTCCCATCTTATTAGCTCATGGAAAGTCGTACAAGCACGCATTCGCAAAAAAATACGATTGTCATAAACTTTGCAAGAAGTCACGTGCGAGTCGAGTTTCGATCGGTTTTTCGTGCACCATCTCGGAAATTCAAAATACTGGCTATTCACGATGTATTAGCCCTTGGTATGTCGTTTGAGCATGGTTTCACGAAAAAACACGACGGTCATAAACATTGCGCAGAGTCGAGTTTCGCTCGGTTTTTCGTGCACCGTCTCGGAAATTCAAAATACAGGCCATTCACGATGTATTAGCCCATGGTAAGTCGTATGAGCATGGTTTCATGAAAAAATGCGACGGTCATAAACTTTGCGCAGAGTCAAGTTTTGATCGGTTTTTCGTGCACCGTCTCGGAAATTCAAAATACTGGCCATTCTCGAAGTATTAGCCCTTGGTTAGTCGTATGAGCATGGTCTCACGAAAAAATGCGACGGTCATAAACTTTGCGAAGAGTCGAGTTTCGATGGGTTTTTCGTGCACCGTCTCGAAAATTCAAAATACTGGTATTTCCCGTCTTATTAGCCCATGGGAAGTCGTACAAGCACGCTTTCGCAAAAAAATACGACGGTCATAAACTTTGCACGAAGTCGCGCGCGAGTCGAGTTTCGATCGGTTTTTCGTGCACCATCTTGGAAATTCAAAATACTGGCCAATCATGATGTATTAGCCCATGGTAAGTAGTATGAGCATGGTTTCACGAAAAAATGCAACAGCCATAAACTTTGCGCAGAGTCGAGTTTCGATCGGTTTTTCGTGCACCGTCTCAGAAATTTAAAATACAGGTCTTTCCCGTCTTATTACCCATGGGAAGTCATACAAGCACGCTTTTTTCAAAAAAATACGACGGTCATAAACTTTGCACGAAGTCCCGCGCGAGTCGAGTTTCGATCGGTTTTTCGTGCACCATCTCGGAAATTCAAAATACTGGCGATTCACGATGTATTAGCCCATGGTAAGTCGTATGAGCATGGTTTCACGAAAAAAACGACGGTCATAAACTTTGCGCAGAGTCGAGTTTCGATCTGTTTTTCGTACACCGTCTCGGAAATTCAAAATGCTGGTCTTTCCCATCTTATTAAACCACGGGAAGTCGTACAAGCACGCTTTCGTAAAAAAATACGACGGTCATAAACTTTGCACGAAGTCGCGCGCGAGTCGAGTTTCGATCGGTTGTTCGTGCACCATCCCGGAAATTTAAAATACTGGTCATTCATGATTTATTAGCCCATAGTAAGTCGTATGAGCATGGTTTCACGAAAAAATGCGACGGTCATAAACTTTGCGCAGAGTCGAGTTTCGATCGGTTTTTCGTGCACCGTCTCGAAAATTCAAAATACTGGTCTTTCCCGTCTTATTAGCCCATGGGAAGAAGTAGAAGCACGCTTTCGCAAAAAAATAGGACGGTCATAAACTTTGCACGAAGTCATGCGCGAGTCGAGTTTCGATCGGTTTTTCGTGCACCATCTCGGAAATTCAAAATACTGGCCATTCACGATGTATTAGCCAATGGTAAGTCGTATGACCATGGTTTCACGAAAAAACGCGACGGTCATAAACCTTGCGCAGAGTCGAGTTTCGATCGGTTTTTCGTGCACCGTCTAGGTAATTCAAAATACTGGTCTTTCCCGTCTTATTAGCCCATAGGAATTCGTACAAGCACGCTTTCACAAAAAAATACGACGGTCATAAACTTTGCGCGATGTCGCGCGCGAGTCAAGTTTCGATCGGTTTTTCGTGCACCGTCTCGGAAATTCAAAATACTGGCCATTCTCGAATTATTAGCCCATGGTAAGTCGTATGAGCATGGTTTCACGAAAAAACGCGACGGTCATAAACCTTGCGCAGAGTCGAGTTTCGATCGGTTTTTCGTGCACCGTCTTCAAAATTCAAAATACTGGTATTTCCCGTCTTATTAGCCCATGGGAAGTCGTACAAGCACGCTTTCGCAAAAAAATACGACGGTCATAAACTTTGCACGAAGTCGAGTTTCGATCATAAACTTTCGTGCACCATCTCGGAAATTCAAAATACTGGCCATTCACGATGTATTAGCCCATGGTAAGTCGTATGAGCATGGTTTCACGAAAAAACGCGACGGTCATAAACTTTGCGAAGAGTCGAGTTTCGATCGGTTTTTCGTGCACCGTATCAGAAATTCAAAATACAGGCCATTCACGATGTATTAGACCATGGTAAGTCGTATGAGCATGGTTTCATGAAAAAAACGCGACGGTCATAGAATTTGCGCAGAGTCGAGTTTTGATCGGTTTTTCGTGCACCGTCTCGGAAATTCAAAATACTGGTCTTTCCCGTCTTATTAGCCCATGGGAAGTCGTACAAGCACGCTTTCGTAAAAAAATACGACGGTCATAAACTTTGTGCGATGTCGCGCGCGAGTCAAGTTTCGATCGGTTTTTCGTGCACCGTCTCGGAAATTGAAAATACTGGCCATTCTCGAAGTATTAGCCCAAGGTAAGTCGTATGAGCATGGTATCACGAAAAAATGCGACGGTCAAAAACTTTGCGCAGAGTCGAGTTTTGATCGGTTTTTCGTGCACCGTCTCGGAAATTCAAAATACTGGTCTTTCCCGTCTTATTAGCCCATGGGAAGTCGTACAAGCACGCTTTCGCAAAAAAATACGACGGTCATAAACTTTGCACGAAGTCTTGCGCGAGTCGAGTTTCGATCGGTTTTTCGTGCACCATCTCAGAAATTCAAAATACTGGTCAGTCACGATGTATTAGCCCATAGTTAGTCGTATGAGCATGGTTTCACGAAAAAATGCGACGGTCACAAACTTTGCGCGGAGTCGAGTTTCGATCGGTTTTTCGTGCACCGTCTCGGAAATTCAAAATACTGGTCTTTCCCGTCTTATTAGTTCATGGGAAGTCGTACAAGCACGCTTTCGCAAAAAAATACGATGGTCATAAACTTTGCACGAAGTCACGCGCGAGTCGAGTTTCGATCGGTTTTTCGTGCACCATCTCGGAAATTCAAAATACTGGCTATTCACGATGTATTAGCCCATGGTAAGTCGTTTGAGCATGGTTTCACGAAAAAACACGACGGTCATAAACATTGCGCAGAGTCGAGTTTCGATCGGTTTTTCGTGCACCGTATCAGAAATTCAAAATACAGGCCATTCACGATGTATTAGCCCATGGTAAGTCGTATGAGCAAGGTTTCATGAAAAAACGCGACGGTCATAAACTTTGCGCAGAGTCGAGTTTCGATCGGTTTTTCGTGCACCGTCTCGGAAATTCAAAATACTGGCCATTCTCGAAGTATTAGCCCTTGGTTAGTCGTATGAGCATGGTCTCACGAAAAAATGCGACGGTCATAAACTTTGCGAAGAGTCGAGTTTCGATGGGTTTTTCGTGCACCGTCTCGAAAATTCAAAATACTGGTATTTCCCGTCTTATTAGCCCATGGGAAGTCGTACAAGCACGCTTTCGCAAAAAAATACGACGGTCATAAACTTTAAACGAAGTCGCGCGCGAGTCGAGTTTCGATCGGTTTTTCGTGCACCATCTCAGAAATTCAAAAAACTGGCCATTCACGATGTATTAGCCCATGGTAAGTCGTATGAGCATGGTTTCACGAAAAAACGCGACGGTCATAAACTTTGCGCAGAGTCGAGTTTCGATCGGTTTTTCGTGCACCGTATCAGAAATTCAAAATACATGCCATTCACGATGTATTAGACCATGGTAAGTCGTGTGATCATGGTTTCATGAAAAAACGCGACGGTCATAAAATTTGCGCAGAGTCGAGTTTTGATCGGTTTTTCGTGCACCGTCTCGAAAATTCAAAATACTGGTCTTTCCGGTCTTATTAGCCCATGGGAAGTCATACAAGCACGCTTTCGCAAAAAAATACGACGGTCATAAACTTTGCGCGATGTCGCGCGCGAGTCAAGTTTCGATCGGTTTTTTCGTGCACCGTCTCGGAAATTGAAAATACTGGCCATTCTCGAAGTATTAGCCCATGGTAAGTCGTATGAGCATGGTATCACGAAAAAATGCGACGGTCATAAACTTTGCGCAGAGTCGAGTTTCGATCGGTTTTTCGTGCACCGTCTCGGAAATTCAAAATACTGGTCTTTTCCGTCTTATTAGCCCATGGGAATTCGTACAAGCACGCTTTCGCAAAAAAATACGACGGTCATAAACTTTGCACGAAGTCGCACGCGAGTCGAGTTTCGATCGGTTTTTCGTGCACCATCTCAGAAATTCAAAATACTGGTCATTCACGATGTATTAGCCCATAGTAAGTCGTATGAGCATGGTTTCACGAAAAAACGCGACGGTCACAAACTTTGCGCGGAGTCGAGTTTCGATCGGTTTTTCGTGCACCGTCTCAGAAATTCAAAATACTGGTCTTTCCCGTCTTATTAGCTCATGGGAAGTCGTACAAGCACGCTTTCGCAAAAAAATACGATGGTCATAAACTTTGCACGAAGTCACGCGCGAGTAGAGTTTCGATCGGTTTTTCGTGCACCATCTCGGAAATTCAAAATACTGGCTATTCACGATGTATTAGCCCATGGTAAGTCGTTTGAGCATGGTTTCACGAAAAAACACGACGGTCATAAACATTACGCAGAGTCGAGTTTCGCACGGTTTTTCGTGCACCGTCTCGAAAATTCAAAATACAGGCCATTCACGATGTATTAGCCCATGGTAAGTCGTATGAGCATGGTTTCATGAAAAAACGCGACGGTCATAAAGTTTGCGCAGAGTCAAGTTTCGATCGGTTTTTCGTGCACCGTCTCGGAAATTCAAAATATTGGCCATTCTCGAAGTATTAGCCCATGGTTAGTCGTATGAGCATCGTATCACGAAAAAATGCGACGGTCATAAACTTTGCGCAGAGTCGAGTTTCGATCGGTTTTTCGTGCACCGTCTCGGAAATTCAAAATACTGGTCTTTCCCGTCTTATTAGCCCATTGGAAGTAGTACAAGCACGCTTTCGCAAAAAAATACGACGGTCATAAACTTTGCACGAAGTCGCGCGCGAGTCGAGTTTCGTTCGGTTTTTCGTGCACCATCTTGGAAATTCAAAATACTGGCCATTCACGATGTATTAGCCCATGGTAAGTCGTATGAGCATGGTTTCACGAAAAAATGCAACGGTCATAAACTTTGCGCAGAGTCGAGTTTCGATCGGTTTTTCGTGCACCGTCTCAGAAATTCAAAATACAGGTCTTTCCCGTCTTATTAGCCCATGGGAAGTCGTACAAGCACGCTTTCGCAAAAAAATACGACGGTCATAAACTTTGCACGAAGTCCCGCGCGAGTCGAGTTTCGATCGGTTTTTCGTGCACCATCTCGGAAATTCAAAATACTGGCGATTCACGATGTATTAGCCCATGGTAAGTCGTATGAGCATGGTTTCACGAAAAAAAAACGACGGTCATAAACTTTGCGCAGAGTCGAGTTTCGATCGGTTTTTCGTACACCATCTCGGAAATTCAAAATGCTGGTCTTTCCCATCTTATTAAACCATGGGAAGTCGTACAAGCACGCTTTCGTAAAAAAATACGACGGTCATAAACTTTGCACGAAGTCGCGCGCGAGTCGAGTTTCGATCGGTTATTCGTGCACCATCCCGGAAATTTAAAATACTGGTCATTCACGATTTATTAGCCCATAGTAAGTCGTATGAGCATGGTTTCACGAAAAAATGCGACGGTCATAAACTTTGCGCAGAGTCGAGTTTCGATCGATTTTTCGTGCACCGTCTCGAAAATTCAAAATACTGGTCTTTCCCGTCTTATTAGCCCATGGGAAGAAGTAGAAGCACGCTTTCGCAAAAAAATAGGACGGTCATAAACTTTGCACGAAGTCATGCGCGAGTCGAGTTTCGATCGGTTTTTCGTGCACCATCTCGGAAATTCAAAATACTGGCCATTCACGATGTATTAGCCAATGGTAAGTCGTATGAGCATGGTTTCACGAAAAAATGCGACGGTCATAAACCTTGCGCAGAGTCGAGTTTCGATCGGTTTTTCGTGCACCGTCTAGGTAATTCAAAATACTGGTCTTTCCCGTCTTATTAGCCCATAGGAATTCGTACAAGCACGCTTTCGCGAAAAAATACGACGGTCATAAACTTTGCACGAAGTCGAGTTTCGATCATAAACTTTCGTGCACCATCTCAGAAATTCAAAATACTGGCCATTCACGATGTGCCCATGGTAAGTCGTACGAGCATGGTTTCACGAAAAAACGCGACTATCATAAACTTTGCGCAGAGTCGAGTTTCGATCGGTTTTTCGTGCACCGTATCATAAATTCAAAATACAGGCCATTCACGATGTATTAGACCATGGTAAGTCGTATGAGCATGGTTTCATGAAAAAAATGCGACGGTCATAAAATTTTCGCAGAGTCGAGTTTTGATCGGTTTTTCGTGCACCGTTTCGAAAATTCAAAATACTGGTCTTTCCCGTCTTATTAGCCCATGGGAAGTCGTACAAGCACGCTTTCGTAAAAAAATACGACGGTCATAAACTTTGCGCGATGTCGCGCGCGAGTCAAGTTTCGATCGGTTTTTCGTGCACCGTCTCGGAAATTGAAAATACTGGCCATTCTCGAAGTATTAGCCCATGGTAAGTCGTATGAGCATGGTATCACGAAAAAATGCGACGGTCATAAACTTTGCGCAGAGTCGAGTTTCGATCGGTTTTTCGTGCACCGTCTCGGAAATTCAAAATACTGGACTTTCCCGTCTTATTAGCCCATGGGAAGTCGTACAGGCACGCTTTCGCAAAAAAATACGACGGTCATAAACTTTGCACGACGTCGCGCGCGAGTCGAGTTTCGATCGGTTTTTCGTGCACCATCTCAGAAATTCAAAATACTGGTCATTCACGATGTATTAGCCCATAGTAAGTCGTATGAGCATGGTTTCACGAAAAAACGCGACGGTCATAAACTTTGCGCGGAGTCGAGTTTCGATCGGTTTTTCGTGCACCGTCTCGGAAATTCAAAATACTGGTCTTTCCCGTCTTATTAGCTCATGGGAAGTCGTACAAGCACGCTTTCGCAAAAAAATACGATGGTCATAAATTTTGCACGAAGTCACGCGCGAGTCGAGTTTCGATCGGTTTTTCGTGCACCATCTCGGAAATTCAAAATACTGGCTATTCACGATGTATTAGCCCATGGTAAGTCGTTTGAGCATGGTTTCACGAAAAAACACGACGGTCATAAACATTGCGCAGAGTCGAGTTTCGCTCGGTTTTTCGTGCACCGTCTCGGAAATTCAAAATACAGGCCATTCACGATGTATTAGCCCATGGAAAGTCGTATGAGCATGGTTTCATGAAAAAACGCGACGGTCATAAACTTTGCGCAGAGTCGAGTTTCGATCGGTTTTTCGTGCACCGTCTCGGAAATTCAAAATACTGGCCATTCTCGAAGTATTAGCCCTTTGTTAGTCGTATGAGCATGGTATCACGAAAAAATGCGACGGTCATAAACTTTGCGAAGAGTCGAGTTTCGATCGGTTTGTCGTGCACCGTCTTGGAAATTCAAAATACTGGTCTTTCCCTTCTTATTAGCCCATTGGAAGTAGTACAAGCACGCTTTCGCAAAAAAATACGACGGTCTTAAACTTTGCACGAAGTCGCGCGCGAGTCGAGTTTCGATCGGTTTTTCGTGCACCATCTTGGAAATTCAAAATACTGGCCATTCACGATGTATTAGCCCATGGTAAGTCGTATGAGCATTGTTTCACGAAAAAACGCAACGGTCATAAACTTTGCGCAGAGTCGAGTTTCAATCGGTTTTTCGTGCACCGTCTCGGAAATTCAAAATACAGGTCTTTCCCGTCTTATTAGCCCATGGGAAGTCGTACAAGCACGCTTTCACAAAAAAAAAATGACGGTCATAAACTTTGCACGAAGTCCCGCGCGAGTCGAGTTTCGATCGGTTTTTCGTGCACCATCTCGGAAATTCAAAATACTGGCGATTCACGATATATTAGCCCATGGTAAGTCGTATGAGCATGGTTTCACGAAAAAACACGACGGTCATAAACTTTGCGCAGAGTCGAGTTTCGATCGGTTTTTCGTGCACGGTCTCGGAAATTCAAAATACTGGCCATTCACATTGTATTAGCTCATGGTAAGTCGTATGAGCATGGTTTCACGAAAAAATGCGACGGTCATAAACTTTGCGAAGTGTCGAGTTTCAATCGGTTTTTCGTACACCGTCTCGGAAATTCAAAATACAGGCCATTCACGATGCATTAGCCCATGGTAAGTCGTATGAGCATGGTTTCACGAAAAAACGCGACGGTCATAAACTTTGCGTAGAGTCGAGTTTCGATCGGTTTTTTGTGCACCGTCTCAGAAATTCAAAATACAGGCCATTCACGATGTATTAGCCCATGGTAAGTCGTATGAGCATGGTTTCACGAAAAAACGCGACAGTCATAAACTTTGCGAAGTGTCGAGTTTCGATCGGTTTTTCGTGCACCGTCCCGAAAATTCAAAATACTGGTCATTCACGATTTATTAGCCCATAGTAAGTCGTATGAGCATGGTTTCACGAAAAAATGCGACGGTCATAAACTTTGCGTAGAGTCGAGTTTCGATCGGTTTTTCGTGCACCGTCTCGGAAATTCAAAATACTGGTCTTTCCCGTCTTATTAGCCCATGGGAAGTCGTACCATGATTCCGTAAAGGATAAAGTCATGGAATCAAGGAAATTATTCATAATAAAACAAATCTCATATAATTTTCAACTTATGACAAATTTAAGAAATACTAATTTTAGTGATAAGTTATGTCATTCATGAATTTTTAAAATAAATCATATCAAGATAGATATGGATATCAAAAGATATTCATGAATATTAAAGATATAATTTAATTTAATAAATCTCCTCTTAGATGTTAAAATAGAATCTTAAGAGATCAAAGAGTCTTTATTCATAAAGATATCATATTGTAGATATCAAGATAATGAGTTAATTTCAAGGAAGAAAAAGTAGAAGATCTTGATTTATATATATGAAACTTCAAGTTTTCAAATATATAGTTCATAAGAAGATTTTCAAGTAATAGATCCGAAGAGACAAATTATGATTCATTCATATGACTTTCTTTGAACGAATTTATATAAGGATTTCAAAGTACAATTTTTTCAACTTATCCAGATTATGATAAAATCATCAAAATATCAATAACGTTGGATAGATTCACCAATCTCATTTTAAAACAAAATCATTTGTAAACTTATCCAAAATCATCATTAAAAATTATTTTTTTGGAAAATTTCAATAAAGTCAACATAGATTGTTTTCCAAAAGAAAATAACTAAAGTTTTCTAATTCATTTTTGTAGTTAAAGAGATTCAATAATAAATGTATCATTTTATCTTGTTGAAAGATTCATGGGATAAAAAAATTCTTTCATGAATAATTGTCCTTCGTTTGAAATTTATTTCTAGAATACAATGTCATTTGAAGTCCAAAAATAAAATTTTATCAAGATCATTGCAATAAAATATTTTCAAACAAAAGCTTTGATTCATTTTAAATCCAATGATTTTTATATGTTGGAAAATTATATCATGTTATCAAGAAGTTTTTTCTTTCTAGAAAAATGATTTTGTATATGACTTTTAAGTTCAAATTCAATATTTAGTCATTTAATCTCAAGATAATGTATATAAATTCAAGCATACAAATCAATACATTAATCATCATCAAAATCTTTCTTTCATATATATGACTTTTATTTAATATAGCTAAACTTTCGTCTTTCTAATTCTGGCATGCTCTAGCTATGCAAAGATTATGCATCATTGAAAGCAATAAAGATTAATTATAACAACGAATCATCCTTAAGATTCATTACAAATAATTTTGTTTTTAATAATTTTGTTTGTTATTTGCTTAGGCTAGTGAGCTTTGAAAGAGTATTAAATCTCAAGTCATGTCCTTGAGCATCTACTTTCAAAATATTACTTAGTGATTCTAACCTTGTTAAGATACAACTTTATATTATGGGAGGTTTTGATTTAGTTACCCATTTGAGTTTGGGTCCTTCATGATATGTTCTTCGCCTTTTTTCTAATAGCTTAAGGTTGTTCATGGTTCCTTTAGGAACCCAAATTAATTTATGTGGACTATAATTTTTAAATGAACATTTGGCTTTATGTCATAATCTATCACAAAAATTATATTTATTTTTAGGTGGCAAATTTAATGTAGGTCCTTTCACAAACATGGTTGGCTTTTGTTGAATGTTACCAACAAAGCCTATATCATTTCTTCTATTAATATGATCCTTATTAGCAAAGATCATATTTAGGGATTTATCCCCTATTTTAAAATTTTCTAATATTTGTTTAAGCATGATATTATCCTTTTTAAAATCATCTAGAATTTCACATTTAGAGCAAAAATTATGTGATGGTAAAGTATCATGCAAGGTTTCATGTTTGGTGCATGTATTGTGTGATTGTGTTACTTCATCCATTTCATCAAGTTTACTAACTAATGATGCATGCTCTTCCTGAAGTAATTTAAAAGATTTGCTAATCTTTCTAAATTCATCATAAAGCTCATGAAAAGAAAGTAATAACTCATTAAAAGTAAAAGAGATTTCGTGGTGGTTACTTACCTCATCGTAGTTGGCCACGAGCGCGAGATCTTCCACTTCTTCTTGATTATGTTCTTCATCTTTGGAGCGCCTTGGCTTCTTGCATTCATAGCAAGAGATTTTGTCAATTTTTAGATTATTTTTAAGGTTCAAGTTCATTAATTATTTTGGTTCATTTGTCAAAAGTTCATGTCAAAGGTTCTCATCACTCGAGATTTCACTCGAGGAGTCATAGGTCACTCTTAGTTCATAATCCTTTCTGTTCTTTAGAAGGTGTTCTTCATATTCATCTTTGTGTGATATTTCATTTAATGAGTTATTTAAATTAAGTGTGTTGTTATGTCTCAATTCGAATGTAAGCTAAATTTCAAAAGCTGAATCACAATAAGAAATCCGATCAAATTTATTTTTTTCTTGGGCGTAAAATAAGGCATTCATAGCCTTGGCATTTAAAGAGAAAGTCTTCTTCTCCAAATCATTCCAATTGTTCATTGGAAAAGAAGACTTTTAAATTTGTTTTCAATAATAGTACATAAATCAAGGTCTAAAGAAAGAAAAAAAACTCTCATCCGAGTTTTCCAATATGTGTAGTCCGTCCCATTGAGTATGGGAGAGTGAACGATAGAAAAACCCTCTTGAAAGCTAAAAAGAGCATTCTCTTAGGTGTTAAACCAAATAAGAAAAATATGGCTTTGATACCAATTATTAGGAGTGTTAGGATCAATTGGCACTAAGAGGGGGGGGGGGGGAGGGGGGGTGTGAATTAGTGCAAGTGTCAATTTTCAGTTTAGATAAAAACTTTTTAATTAAACCAAGATAGGAAATCCAAAGCTTTTCATTCTTAGTTAAATGAGTGAGTGATTAAAAGAAAGTTGCTAAGTTAATAAGCAAACCGGAAAGATAAGGAACGTTTGAAGGAAAGAACTTATCGTGAAAACTTTGCTTTCAAAGAGTTGAGTTAAATCGGAAGCGTCAACACAAAAATATGTACGCAATGAAAGCAAGGAAACACTCACAATTTTTATAGTGGTTCGGCGCCAATGGCCTACATCCACTCCCGAGTCCTCCTTCTTGAGGCATACCAGCATCCACTACCGATCTTCTTTGGGTGAAGACTAAACCCTTACACTTTGCTTACGAGGGAGACAAGATTATACTCTTTGATCACTCCCTTACCCTTTTTTTAATAATTCTCACACAATATTTTCATAGAATTTAATCCCCAAAAATTATTTTATGGAATGTAAGAAAATGTGGGGTATTTATAGGCCCTAAATTGGCTTTAAATTTAGAGCCAAAATCCAACCGTATCAAAAAAATCTGGGTACAGACGATTCACCCGCCAGCCTGGGTGGGTAAATCGCCGAAAGTACCTAGATCCCTGGGTATGGGTGGTTCAGCCGCCCAGCCTGGGTGGCTCAACCGCTGACAGCCGTCGGGAATCCTAGGTATGGCAGTACAACCACCGCTTACCGACGGTTTACTCGTCCGAATCTCCGAAAAAGTGGTTCCTCCACTTTTCGAATTTTGGCTTAAACCTGTTGTTGACCAATACTTTAGTCAACTAATTGAGCTCAACTTGTGCTCAATCAAACCCCATAGTGGACCCGATTGCCTCTTTGAGTTGATTTCCAAATCATACTCAAATCAGACTCACTCTTAACCTACGACTTGAAGATTACAATCAAATATGACCACCAAGCTTAATGATCTCAATCCCGTATTCTGGCAACCTTCAGAATCTCCAGCGGTGAGTCTCATGGTCTTCCTCCGGTGATTTCTTGGTATGTTCTTAGCGAGCTTCCTGATCCCTTCGGCGAATCTCCTAGCGAACTCCCAGCGAGCTCTCACCGCATCGTCTAATCCTTGGCCCGATGCCAAAGCTTGATCTTGGGTCCATGTCTGATCTGTAACTCCTTCTCCCATCATGGTTAAACCGTCATAATGCTAACTACGACTTAATTAATTTTAATTATAATAGCCACAAGTCTACTTCAAGACCTTCCCAACTCTCGACAAGCCTTTTGGCTACTCCCGATAATATTTCGGCGAGTCTTAGTCTTCTTCTGGCGAACTCCCTTGCGCCATCTAGGCAAGCTCCCGATACCCTCGGTAAGCTTCGGACGCACTCCTCGCGAGTTCCCAACTACACCGTGTGAACCCCGGCCCAATGCATGGATTTGACTTTAGCCAAACCTTATTGTCATATTTTCTCTGTCGTAGTTAATCCTGCATCAATCAACTTCTAACAATCCATGTTAGATCAATAACCCATCAATTAATTTCATCATTAAAATCTAAGATTCAACGATCACAATATAGTGCAAATTCATATTGTAAAAAGAACCCAACGATGATAAAAAGTGAGGATAAGATACGACAACCCTACACCTCGACGACATCGATCTCTTTTGCACCACTTCAAGAAGGGTACCTCAATCAAGATGCTTAGAGCATGAGAGCCACATCCCAACCAAAAACATATAAACCTTATAAGAACATTGATGAAGAACTAGCGATGATCTGTCAAACCTCCACCATCCAAGAGTACCAAAACAGGTTTGAAAGGTTATCTAATCAAACATATGATTGGTCTAGAAAGTAGATATTGAGGACTTTTATTGAGGGCTTGAAGTCGGAGATTCGGGAAGAATTTAAAGTGCGATAGCCATACACACTTAAGGCAGTCATCTCCTTCGCACGACATCGAGAGGAATGATTAAACTATGAAACCCGGAGGACTAGGGTCGCTCCCCGACCAGCGGCACCAAAGCTTTCACCTCCTCCTACAATCAGCCGACCCCCTCAGTTGAAGAAATTAACAAGAGAAGACCTTCATGACGGATCATCAAAGGGCCTATGTGGGTATTGTGATAAACTGTGGAGCCTAGAACACCAATGTAAAAAGGAGACACCATTGATGATTACTCCCACTAAAGAACCCAAACTTGAAGATACGACTCTCGAGCCCAACGAGAAGGATATACCACAATTGGCCACCCGCACGGTCCCTACCTTAGCCGGCTACACCAACCTAAAATAATTGAAGACCGAAGGGTTTCTCGAGCAGTAGTCTATCATCGTTCTCATCGACGCCGGAAGCACACAACTTCATGAGCAATAAGGTTGCTGCTCACTTAATGCTCCAAAAGAAAGATTACAGTGGGTTCAAAGTCAAGGTAGTTAATGGCCAAATTCTGAAGTGCAATCAGAAGTGTCCGCGGGTAAAACAGATCCTACAAGAGCAAGACGTAGTTGTTGATTTTTTCCTCCTCCCGCTCGATGATTTTGATATAGTGCTCGGCATTGATTGGCACAATTGGAGATATTTTTTACAATTTTTCAAAGCTAGCTATGAAATTTTTCAGCAAAGAAAAATAGGATGAGGAAGCCTAGTGACTACAACCACAACACAACACTTGGAGGGGGTACCAAAAGAAGAATCCAGCGACTTCTCGATCCAAATTCAAGAGATTCAATAGATGAAGCCAAAGGAGATTGAAGATAAGAACCCTCTCCCACAAGTTGCTGAAATTTTGGGAGTCCCCACCAAACCGAGTCTACTACCTCTTGTCAAGATGCCCGATTCCCCCATGCTGAACTAGCTGAAATTAGCACCATCTGATACTCGGTCAGATTGCTGCCCATAGAAGATCAAAGATATGAGGGTCACCCAAGAGATGATAGAGACACAGATTGTTCAACCATACTTATTTTCCACTACGACACATCCCTACATCCTTTTCACCAGGGATAAGTTACTTCATCCCATCGAATTCACTATGATTATTGATGTAGCACTTTTAGATCTTAGGTGACTTACATGACTTTCCCCAGGATTGGATAACGATGTTTAAAGACCTCCTTGATGATGATCTCTGATCTACGGCCTAAGAACGTGAAAAAATTGAGCCCCTATAGTGGCGAAATCAGAATAAGAGAAGGATCATTCGCATATCTCAACAAAACATCATCCCTCTCACTGTGAAGAGAGATGCACCACTTAGCCGAGTAGAACTATAGCCCTCACTACCACGATGTTGACCCCACTAAGTCGTGGCCATATATTTATGATTGGAGCAAATACATCTAAAGTTGGGATCGGCGTCACCCTTATGTAAGATGGTCGACTCCTAATTCACACGAGGCTTCCCCCATACTCCAAACAAGGTTTTTAAAGAGGATACTCATTGCTACCAAATTTAAAATTTGGCTAGATACATATCCATGGCATGAAAGAGGAGTAAGCCCAAAAGAATTGTAATATCCATCAATTTAAAAATCTTTTTAATGATCTACTTTAAATTGTTAATGAGGATTTGTTTGATAATAGATTGTTTGTAAGGACTTATTTATAAATATTAGGATTTGTTTAAAAAATTATTGCTAAGGACCTATATGTGAATTTTAAAAATATAAAATAAATTATGAAAGATTCACATTAAATTAAAATAATAATAATAACAAAGAAAACATGGTGAGAACATGTGTCAGCACCTTGTTTAAAGTATTGCCACTTGTGCATGTGCATAGGTGACACAAGCATATTGTATACATGTTTGCTACCTATCAACCCATATGTTAGCTTAAACAATTAAAAATTAGAGAAAAAAATGGGTTTTGGCTTGCAACGTGAACTTTAGGAGAAGAAGAAGAAGAAGAATAAGAAGAAGAAGAAATTTAGGGATTTTGATATTATGATCTAATTCACACCTTTGGGATTAAAATTTGTAAAGGCAAGTATTCTATCTTTATCTTACTAAAATTTATCATTATTTTTGCCTTGATTTATGAAGAAAATTCTGAATAAGTCTGAAATCTTTTGTTGGCTGCCTATGTATAAATATGTAATATTTTTAAGATTATGATATATCTGTATTGTTCTTACTGTAACTTTTAGTACAAATCTCTGATTTAGATAAAACTTAGTTTTTTCAAAAATAGATTCACTTATCTTTCTTTTGAATCTAAGTTTGAAAAATTTGGGATTCATTTGCTAGCCCAAACGTTTATTTCAATTGAGAATATGAAATCTATAAAACAAAGTCAGTAGCTCCTAACCTTTCATCACTATATTGCTTATATCTTCCAGTTGGAGTACCTGATTTATATAAAACTTAATTTTTTAGAAAATAGGCTCATAAACCTTTATGTTAAACCCATGATTGAAAGATTTGGAGTCCAAATGACTGTCAAAACCCCCATTTTGTTGGACCATATGAATTCTACAAGGTAGGGACGGTGATTCCGGGCCTTTGGTTGCAAAATCATCAATAACCCTTTGTATAGACCTTTAATTTGTATGAAACTAGATTGATTTAGCTTTTCAACAATACATTTCTTGAATAATTTGGAGCATGTTTGATCATCTAAATAACTTTATATTTTGCCTTCAGAATTATGCCAGAACAGGGATTGTATCAATTCTGCATATACTTGCTTCATCCATTTCAAAACTGAAATTTCTAATGCTCTTGTCCTTGACTTCCTTATATATCATAATATGTTATGTATTAATCGATGTTATATTATATTATTTAATTTAGGTGCATGTATGATTTATTATTCCGTATGTGCTTCCGATGTATGCCAAATTCATTGCTCACGTCCTTTTGTACTCTGGTGTTTGTGGGACAATGTGAACCTTTCCCAGAAATGGTAAAGGTAGTTATGCTTAGAACCTGTATGCTCTGTCGGCCCCCGATGACTTTACTCAAATGTGAGTGGATGGAGCTCTCAAACGTGGGAGACTTATGTTTGTTGGTCATTCAGCGATGGATGAATTCACATTTTGTTTATGGTCCCACTTCACTGTCTATGTCTTTGATATGATGTCCAGAGCATTGCTTATGAGTTTGTTTCTATGCTTTGGATAAGAATGTTGAATGTTATGTCTGATATGATATTAAATTTTTGTTCCTTAATTGTTCATTTGACAAGCTTTGAGATTATTCCTACACCATTGATATCCTTCGAAATATGTCATATGCACCTTTAATATGCTCCAAATCATTTCATATTCCGTTGATATACTCTGAAACTATTTATGCATCTTTGATATGCTCTAAAATATTTCATTTGCCATTAATATATTCTGAAATATTTCATGTGTTTGTCATGCTCCTAACTGTTTCGAATGCCATTGTTATATTTCTGAATTGTTTCATTTGCTATTGATATATTCCAAAACATTTCATATGCCATTGATATGTTCTGAAATATCCTAAGCATCTGTGATATGCTCCAAAATGTTTCATATGTCTTTGATATGTTTTGAAACACTTTATACATCTTTAATATGCTCTGAAATATTTCGTATTCCTAATGATTTATAATTTTGTATCTACGAAATGCTCTCTATGGATTCTTATACTTTTTCCTTGCTATCTGATATCAAATTTGTTTTGAAAATTATCCTTCTTGGTCTTAGATATGTTAGTCACTTGCTGAGCTCTATATGCTCACCCTATTGCTATATAAATTTTACAAGTTAACTTGTCGCTTATAGAAAAAGTTAGAACTGAGTTGAGATAGTGGAAAGCTATATAGATTTTGGGCAAGTCTTATTGGGAGATGTTGTATAAGAATATTTTGTATGTAATGAAATATTATAGATAAATATGAACTGATGTATCTTATAAAAAGGTTAGAATACCTCTCGGTGTGAAATCTTTGAATGTTAAGTTTTACAATCATATGAAGTGGTGGAAAATAGTTGGTTTTGCATTTGTATAGATTTGTGAGACTGATGATTTTATAAGTGTGGTTAATGTTTTTGGTTAAGTTAATATTTGAGTCTTGTGGATTATCGAGTGATGTGGTGTAAGATTTATAAACTGCATAGGTTTTCTGAATGGATGTGAATCATCTTTGAAAATGTTTAATCAGTATCCTCAAATTTAGTTTGGATCCTGTGTTCGGATTATGGATGAATTATATTATATTTCTGATTAAGACAGGGTCACCCCTCTCGAATGTGATATAATTCGAGGGGCGTGACAAGAATTGTAATCCATGCTCATGCCGTATTGGGCTCTCATCATCATGAACCATACTAGAGGGCAGTCACCATTCCAGAAGAAAGATTAAATATTACTAAATACTAACTACATGGCACACATACAAAGAAGAAATGGCCTCCCAATAAACTACATAATAGATAAAAAATTGAAGATTAAGTTTTCCTACACCTCCAGCCGATCTGCAGGAAACCCGAGCCTTATGGAAGTGGTCTCCCTATTTCTTTGGGGCTTGCAAAATTGGGGATCACATTGGGGCCATAACTTGGAGATCAGATCCATGCACCAAATCAAGATTACAGTTGATCTTCTAAATATCTCACCTAAAATAAAAATTTTAAGAATACGACTCAGCCTAAATCCTTCCAACTGACACCCAAGCCGATGAGGAAGCCAAAGTTCAGTTGATGATAGCATGAGAATCATTTGAGGAGCTGAAGACCCGGTTCCCTGAGTTTATGGATCATTAGCTTTGAGGACAATGTTGATTCAAAGAGGGCGGGCTTGATAGAACTCTATAGGATTGAGTCCAAATCACCCTAGAAGTAATTAATAAGAACCCTGTGCGATTGTAATAAAGCCTTACCTAGTCACTTCTATCTTACAAAGAAGTGTGGCTAGGGTTTATTTTGGGGCCTTAGGGCTGGCTTCCTAGTCGCCACTCCCCTTACTGAGCTGGTCAGCTAGGGTTTCAAGCGGAGGGGCATGGCATGTGCAACCACTTAGGCTGCCGCCCCTTTTATTTAGGCATGACAGCGATAGGAGGGGTAAAATGGGGGATTCACTTAGGAAGCACCCCCCTAGGGCTAGTGTTTTGAGCCCTATATAAGCTTGTAGCCTCCACCTCTTTTCATAAAGCAAGAATCATCTTTTATTCAGCTTTATGCTGAGTTCTAGGAAGGAGAAACCCCTATAGTGTTCTAAGGGTTGATCCGCCACAAAGATTAAATTCTATAGAGCTCCTTTAGGGGTTCTATCATGCGCTAACTCTCGGATCCACCTAGGTTTTCATGTGTCATGCTTGAAGCCCAAGTTGGGACAAAAAGAGACGGCCCAAAACCACATGCTCGACATTATAGCCCATGGAGAGCTCTAGATCCAGCCGAGTTCCATCATTGATCGTCGACTCGTGACTCGACGTCGACGACCCACTACTAAGGTGTTGGTACAGTGTACGAACTTACCTGTAGAAAATGTCACTTGGGAGAACTATGAAGATTTGAAGATCAAATTCCCAGGGTTCATGGAGCGTCAGCCTTGAGGACAAGGCTGCTTTGAAGAAGGCGGTCTGTTAGGACTCTAGCTAATTAAGTCTGAATTTTATTTAAGTAAAAAAAAAGGATGCACTATGTAAAACCCTATCTAGCCGCTACCTACTATAGTTAAAGGGGCCGGCTAGGGTTAGGGTTAGAGTTTAACTAGAGTTAGGACTCCCTATAGTCGCCGCCACCCCAAGTAGAAGTCGGCTAGGGAGGTTGCTAGGAGTTTGGGTCTTTGGAGTATGAGTTCTATTAGGAGTTAGGGTTTAGAAGCCCTATAAATAGCATGTATTTAGCCCTCTTTTCATCTTCAATAGATCAATTTCCTTTTAGCCATTGTGCAGAAAACCAAGGAAGGAGGAACCCCTATGGAGTTCCAAAGAGGCCGATCTCCTATAAAGATCAACCCAAGCTTAGAATTTTAAGGGTTCTAACACTTGAGCATGAGGAGTAGGTCACAGAGGAAGATCAACAGCCTGTCGATTGTATGGTGCATGCCCTTTCCAGCTACGTAAACCCGCAGACGATGAAAGTTGGAGGATTCCTTAAATAACATCCAATCACCATCCTCATCGATACCGGAAGAACCAATAATTTCATGAACAGCATGGTGATAGGATTCCAGTAGGGTTGAGTCCTAATCACTTAGAAGTAATCAATAAGAACCCTGTGAGATTGTAATAAAACCCACCTAGTCACTTCTATCCTATAAAGAAGTGTGGCTAGGGTTTATTTTAGGGCCTTAGGGCTTAGTGGCCATCGCCCCCTTTACTGGGCTAGTCGACTAGGGTTTACCCCTGCTTAGGTCAGCCAGAGAGCCAACCTAGCTGCCACCTGTTCCCTCTAAGGCAGATAGACTATAGACGGGGTAAAAGGGTAATTTTAGTTAGGCAAGCACCCCATGGGCTAGGGTTTGCAACCCTATATAATGATAATGATATAGCCGCCCCCTCTCTTTTATCAAGCATTTATCATCTTTTATTCAGCCTTTGTGCCGAGTCTACGAGGGAGGAACCCTTATAGCGTTCCAAGGGTTGATCCCCCTTAGCGATCAAAATCTATAGGGCTCCTTCTGGGGTCTTATCATCTGGTATCATAGTCATATTTTTGATGCCCTGTAGCCATCTCAGCCGCCTCCACCTTTCTAAGCAATTCCAATAATTGCTTTTGACGTCGCCTCCACCATCGCTCACCAAGTCGCAGATCCATCAATTTGCTGCTGTCCCATGTGTCAACAACATAAATCTGGTAAAAACTCTAAAGCCCATGCCTTTGCTACTGTTATTTCTTTATTTTATATAGAGGTGAAGATTTTTCAAAAGTTTCCTTGCTACAAAATTTTACCATCGCAAACGTTATCATCGTTGTGAAAGCGAAACACTGCAGAAATTTTCAGCCGATTATTGCCTCTTGAAACTGAACTTGTATTTATCCTTTTTGGCTGAAAGTTTTACGCAACCCCAAGGATCCCTTTGGCTTTCATCTGGGATTAATTTCTTGAAAACATTCCTTCTAGAACTGGTTTTCTTTTATAATCTTTCACTAGCACGCAGTTTTGGAATTTTTACGATGAAGGATCTACCTTTCATCTTTTGCCCTATTTCCTTACTATTACGCCACCAAAATTTCGCCAAACTTTTTGCTGGTACTCCCAACATCTAATCCAAGGGTTTTTGCATAGTTTCCTAGAACTTTCCTCTGGAAATTACGTCGAGAAATCATTTCTCTGACATAAAATCTGTTCGGCAGGACTGCACATCACAACACTTTTTTTGTCAAATTCTATCAGATATGAGTGCTATTTTATATGAGATTTTGGACTCACTTTTCCTCATCACCAAACCCTACCATCCTCAACAAAAACCCTTCAAAACTCTACCATAAACTGAATCCAAACAGCCACCCAAATCAGCCCTAAACTGTAGCCTACTCCCATCCAAACTGATTCAACTTCCAACCGGCCACCCCGTTCTCCAAAATTCTCATGCCACTAACCCGACAACAAAAGAGAGATCTCAATATTATAGATCTAGAGGCATACACCATGGCATCAGAGGAGGCCATAAACTCCAAGTTTGAAGCCTTTGAAAGCCGCATGGAGGAGAAGATATGATCAATTTTCACCAAATTCAGCATGGGCCGACCATCAAGCCCGAGGAAGTCACACCATGGAGAGACTTTAGATCGGCGAGATGATCCTCAAGAGCATGGACACATCACCTATGATCCCAACAATCCATGCATGAAGGTTGACTTCCTAAGATGGGAAAAAGGAGACTCGATCAGATGGATCTCACGCGCGGAGCGATATATTCGGTTCTACCAAACCGCCGACGCTACACGGGTGGAGATTGCTGCCATACACCTCAAGAGAGATGGTATTCAGTGGTTCAATTAGTTTGAACACACCCATGGAGGACTCTCTGGGTAGTGATTCAAGGAAGGACTACTAAACCGTTTCGGACCAACCAATTTTGACAACATCGACGGACAATTGGCAAAGATTCATCAAACCTCTATAATACAAGAATACCAAACAAGGTTTGAGAATTTATCTAACCAAATTGAGAATTGGTCTGATAAATAACTTTTTGGTACTTTTATTGAGGGCCTAAAGCTGGAGATCCGAGGAGAAGTAAAGGCGCGGCAATCATACATACTTATGGCAGCGATTTCCTTCACGCGTATCCAAGAAGAACGATTAAATCATAAGGTATGAAGGACAAGGGTCACTCCCCGATCAGCCATGCCGAGGCCTATTAACCCCTCTACTGTCATCCAAGCCCTTCCACCAAAAAGTTGACAAGAGACGAGCTTTGCGAACAATCGGCCAAGGGGT
Organism: Ensete ventricosum; assembly: GCA_029747655.1. NCBI lineage: Eukaryota > Viridiplantae > Streptophyta > Magnoliopsida > Zingiberales > Musaceae > Ensete > Ensete ventricosum. The sequence continues at coordinate 24,935,453 of JAQQAF010000004.1, read as the reverse complement.
TATGTTGGCATTGCGACGAACCATGGAGCTGCGAACATCACTGCAAAAAGGGCCTGCTCCTCATTATTGAATCAGCAGAGGATGAGGACAATGAAACATCTAAAGAAGCCCTTGAACCTGAAGAAGAAGCCATGGAGGAAGAGTCCCAACCGGCCGACTATGCAGTGCACGCATTGGCCGGCTACTCCAACCCACTAACGATGAAAGTTGGAGGACTTCTAAAACAAGAACCCATCACCATTCTCCTCGACATGAGCAACACAAATAACTTCCTCAATAGTAAGGTTGCTGCACATTTGGTACTTCAAATGGACAGTTGCAACAAGTTTGATGTAAAGGTCACCGACGACCGAATCTTCAATTGCGACCAACAGTGCCCGCGGGTGAAACTACTCCAAGACCAAGAAGTGGTAGCTGATTTCTTCCTCCTACCCATCGATGATTATGAAGCCATACATAGGATCAAATAGCTCACAACACTAGGTGATATCTCTTGAAATTTTTCTAAATTAATCATCAAATTTATTGCAAAGGGAGACAGGTCACGTTACGAGGCAAGCGCGGGAGCCAAATTTCCACCGTTTCGTCGCAACGAATGGAGAAAGTTTTGCATAAAGCACATGGTGGATTTTTGATGCATATCTAGCAGCCATCAAAGGGGGAGAATGAACAAAATTCATATCTTAAGCTTGCCCTCTTGCTGGATGAATTCGTGGATATTTTCACAGAGCCGCGCGAGCTGCCCCCTAACCAACCGCATGACCACTGTATTCATATTCTCTAGCAAATTTGCATCCGTACCACTACCCTCACTTGTAGAAGGACGAGATCAAGAACATCACCAAAGAGATGCTTGACACTGGGGTGATTCGACAGAGTTGCAGCCCTTATTCTTCACCGGTGTTGCTAGTGCACAAGAAGGACAGTACATGGAGAATGTGCATTGATTAAAGGGTCTTGACGCTATCACCGTCAAGGACAAATATCCTATGCCAGTCGTAGATGAGCTCTTGGATGAATTAAAAGGAGCCCGAGTCTTCACTAAATTGGATCTCCATTTCGGTTATCATCAGATTCAGGTATGCATTGAAGATGTTCTGAAAACTACATTCCGCACACATAACAGCCACTACGAGTTTCTAGTAATGCCTTTCGGACTTATGAATGCTCCTTCTACTTTCCCAAGCCTAATGAATGACATCTTTTGGAGTTTTCTATGCAAGTTCGTATTGGTGTTCTTTGATAATATTCTTTTCTATAGCCTTGCGCTTGATATACATTTTCAGCACTTACGAGCTATTCTAACGATTCTTTGGGAGAATACTCTTTATATTAAATAGTCAAAGTGTAACTTCTTACAGCGTAAAGTGCAGTATCTTGGGCATATTATATCAGAGGATGGAGTGGTGGTAGACCTAACGAAGATCGAGGCAATGTAAGGATGGCCGAAACCTACAAATGTAAAATCGCTGCGCGACTTCCTTGGACTCACGGGCTACTACCATAAATTTAAGAAAGATTATGGAACGATTAGTGCCCCACTCACATCCCTACTGAAGAAAGACTTCTTCTTGTGGTCAGAACAAGCTTCTACAACCTTCAAACGACTCAAGGTCGCCATGACGATGACGCCGGTCCTAGCACTGCCTAATTTCAGCCATACTTTTATCATTGAGGCTGACGCATCAGGAGTTGGAATTGGGGCTATTCTTATGCAAGATGGTTGACTCCTAATTTACACCAAGGCTTCCCCCACACTCCACATGAGGTTTTTACAAGAGATACTAATTACTTCCAAATTTAAAATATGGTTGGATACAGGTCCACGACATGAAAGAGGAGTAAAACTAGAAGAATTATAATTCATGCTCACGCCAAATTGGGCTCTCATCATCCTGAACCATACTAGAGGGTAATCATCATTCTGGAAGAAAGATTGGCTATCACTAAGGACTAACCATATGGCAGTACATACAAAGAAGAAACGACCTCCCAATAAACTTTAGAATGAACAAAAAATTGAAGATCGAGTTTTTCTACACTTCCAGCCCGATCAGTAGGAAACTCGAGCCTTAATGAAGTAGTATCCCTATTTCTTTGGGCCTTGTAAAATTGGGAATCACGTTGGGGCTCTAACTTGGAGATCAGATTCGCGCACCAGATCAAGATTACAATTGATCCGCTAGGTATCCCACCACAAATGAAAATTTAAAGAAGACGACTCAGCCCAAATCCTTCCAACTAATACCCCAGCTAATGAGGAGGCCAAAGTTCAGTTGATAATAGCATAAGAATCATATGAGGAGCTCATGGAACTCCAGCCTTGAGGATAAGACTGATTTGAAGAGCGTTGTGAGATTATAATAAAACCCCACCTAACACATAGATTACAGTCGATCCGTATTACCTGGCGAGTTTGATAGGACTCCAGTAGGGTTGAGTCCTAATCACTTAGAAGTAATCAATAAGAACCCTGTGAGATTATAATAAAATCCCACCTAGTCACTTCTATCCATCTTATAAAGAAGTGTGGCTAGGGTTTATTTTGGGGCCTTAGGGCTTAGTGGTCGCCGCCCCTTTTACTGGGCTAGTCGGCTAGGGTTCCCCCTGCTTAGGTAAGCCACAGAGCTAACCTAGTCCCCACTTGTTCCCTCTAAGGCAAGTAGGCTATAGAAGGGGTAAAATGATAATTTTAGTTAGGCAAGCACCCCATGGGCAAGGGTTGTAACCCTATATAATGATGTAGCTGCCCCCTCTCTTTTATTAAATAATTATTATCTTTTATTCAGTCTTTTTATCGAGTCTAGGAGGGAGGAACCCCTATAGCGTTCCAAGGGTTGATCCCCCTCAGCAATCAAAATCTATAGGGCTCCTTCTGGGGTCTTATCACATGATTGCTACTCGGATGGTGCACCATATTGAAGATTGTAGTAGGTTCGACATCAAAGTCGCCGATGGTCGAATTTTGAATTGCGATCGAAGATGTCCACGCGTGAAGTGGATGCTACAAGACCAGGAAATCATTGCTGACTTCTTCCTCCTCCCACTAGATGATTATAAGGCAGTGCTCAGCATTGAATGATTGACTATGCTAGGTGAAGTTTCTAAAATTTATTGAAGTTAATTATGAAATTTTTTAGCAAAGGAAAACAAGTGATCCTAGGGGGAAACGCGGGAGTGACGTAATGATGGTTTCAACGCAATGCATAGAGAAAGTTTTGCAAAAAGTGCACAACGGCTTCCTAATGCAACTTCAGCAGCAACATATGAGGGAGCTAACGAAAATCGAAGACCCGAACCTTCTCTAATTGTTTGTTGAGTTTTCATACATCTTCACCGAATAGCGCAGTCTACCTCCTACCCGACTGCACTACCACCAAATTCTGATCCTACCGGGCAAAACCACAAGCAAATACTCAGTTTTATCACTATCCTCACCTTTGGAATGCCGAAATAGAGAATATTGTATAAGTGATGCCTGAAACGGGGATCATTCGGTCAAGTTGTAGCCCCTATTCTTCGCCGGTGCTCCTTGTACGCAAGAAAGACGTAACGTGGCAAATGTACGTAGACTACCAAGCCCTTAACAACATAACGGTTAAGGACAAGTACCCTATTCCTATAGTGGATGAATTAGTTGACGAATTAAAGGGAGCACAAGTCTTCAAAAAGCTAGATTTGCGATCTAGATATCATCAAATTCGGTTGCACGAAGAAGACATACCAAAGATCATCTTTCGGATGCACAACGACCACTATGGATTTTTGGTAATGCCCTTCGGTCTCACTAATGCTCCCTCCATCTTTTAGAGCCTCACGAATGATATTTTTCAGAGTTATCTTTGTAAGTTTGTGTTAGTTTTCTTCGACGACATCCTTATTTGCAGCCCTTTGCTTAAAAGTCACCTCCGCCACTTACGACTTGTTTTGACGATTCTTCGAGAGCATACTCTTTTTGTTAAACAATCAAAATGCTGCTTTCTTCAATAGAAAGTAGAGTACCTTGGGCATATCATCTTGGAGGAAGGAGTAGTGGCGGACCCTTCAAAGATCGAGACAATGCAAAGCTAGTCGACACCTAAGAACGTAAAGGCGCTGTGTGGATTTCTTAGACTGACGGGCTACTACCACAAGTTCGTCAAGGATTATGGAAATATCAGCTGCCCCCTCACATCCTTACTGAAAAAGGATGCTTTTCAATGGTCAGACAAAGCCTTCACTACCTTTGACGCTCTCAAAGCAACAATGACGTCTACACCCGTGCTAGCACTACCTGACTTCGACAAGACATTCATCATTGAAGTGGATGCATTATGAGTTGGGATTGGCACCGTCCTCATGCAAGAAGGCCAACCCCTCACCTACACTAACAAGGCATTATCTCCTTCCCACCTGAAGATGTTCATCTATGACAAGGAGATGCTCGCGATCGTGCATGTGGTAACAAAATAGAGACCTTACCTGATCGACCGACCCTTTCAAATAAAGACCGACCACAAGATCCTCAAATACTTTTTGGAGCAGAATATATCATCCCTTAGTAGCAAAAATGGGTAACAAAACTCTTGGATGTGATTCTGAAATCACTTACAAAAGGGGGAAAAAGAATGTGGTAGCAAATGCGATCTCCTGATTACTTGAGAAAGCTAAAATTTTAACCATCTCACCTCCGATTAGTGACTTCCTCGAAGATATTAAGAAAGAATGATGAGAAGATCCTGAAGTCAAGGAAACCATCAAAAAATTAGAAGAAGAATCAAGCTCCGTGGCGCACTTCAATTGGGATTCAAAGGACTTACGCTATAAGGGATACATAGTACTAGTGCCGAATTCTCCTTGCATAAAGATCATCCTATAAGAGATGTATTCTATACCAATAGCGGGGCACTCTAGATTCCTTCGAACTTACAAGAGGATTAAATAAAACTTTTATTGGAAAGGGATGAAGAACACTATAATTGAATCTATAGCTTGATGCGACACATGCTAACGACATAAAGACGAAATGGTAGCAAGCCTGAGGAAGCTGCAACCTCTACCCATATTGGACTTGGTGTGGACCGATATATCTATGGACTTCATCGAAGGGCTACCCCCATCCCAAAGAAAAGGTACAATCTTCGTTGTGGTCGATCGTCTCACTAAGTATGCTCACTTTTGTGCCATCCGCAACCCATATACCAACACTAGCATTGCTCGGACTTTCATGGACAATATTGTAAACTTATATAGGATGCCTAGATCTATTGTGAATGATCGTGACAAGGGCTTCACCAATAAATTTTAGATAGAGCTTTTCCAGCTACAGGGCACCAAATTAAAGATGAGTACAACATATCATCCTTAGACTGATGGCCAGACTGAAGTGGTGAACAGGTGCTTGGAGACATACCTTAGATGCTTCACTTGTGATCGACCAAAAGAATGGATGAATTGGCTCCCTTATGAAGTAGTGTATGGTCGACCGTCCCCTGTAGTCCCAAAATATGTAATCGACTCAGCCAAAGTAGACCAGGTGAACAGGAAACTCATTGACAGGGATCAAATTCTGAAATTATTAAAGGATAATCGTTCGGTGGCCTAGGCAAGGATAACGCAACAATACGATATGCGAAAAAGTGAGAGGGAATTCTCGGTGGGAGATTGGGTCTTCTTCGACTCTAGCCCTACAAGTAGACATTCGTCCACACCAAAGCATCCATGAAGCTATCACCTCGCTTCTACGGGCCCTATCAGGTCATAGAGCATATTGGAGCAGTGGCATACAGGCTAGATCTACCTGCAGACTCTAGGATCCACCCAATTTTTCATGTGTCATGCCAAAAACTCAAACTTGCAGAGAATGAGATGTCCTAGAGTCACTTGTCGAACACTACAGCCCATGAAGAACTCTATATCAAGCCGAGAGCTATCATTGATTGTCAGATCGTAACGCGTCATCGACATCCCACTATTAAGGTATTGGTGCAGTAGATAAATTTACCCACCGAGAGCTATCATTGATTGTCGGTCCTTTTTGAACTTGATGGTCATATATGGTTGTAATCAAGAGAGTCGTAGTTAGGTTTGAGTCTAACTTTGGTTAGATTTGGAAGGAATCTAAATTAACTCAAGTGAGGCAAATCGGGTCTACATTTTGGTTTGGATTGACTTAGGTTGACCTCATTTGGTTGACCTGAAAAGGGGTCAAATGAAGATACAAGTCGGAAATAAAAAAGTAGAGAAATCACTTTTTCGGGATTCCCGATGGTTGTACCGCCTAGGTCGACGGTTGTACCACCACCGCGTTATTTCAGGGTAGCTTTCGGTGATAGTGCCGTCAGAGCCTATGGTTGTATCACCCGTACTCATATTTTTTAGATATGTTTGAATTTTTTGATCTAATTTCTAAAACCAATTGGGGTCTATAAATACCCTGAGTCTTCTTGTAATTGGGATAGAATTCTGAGAAAAATAGTATGTTAAAAGTGTGCAAGAAAAAAAGGAAGGGGGCAAGGGAGTAAGCAAATAGTCTTGTAATTTTTATAAAGGTCTCCCTTGTGAGTTTTAAGTGTAAAGCTTGTAAGGTTTCTCTCCAGAACCCGTGAAAAGGAAAGTGGGAAGTGTAAGGGTTTGGTCTTCACCTGAAGAAGATCGATAGTGGACACCAGTGGACCTCGAGGAAGAAGACTCGGGAAGTGGACATAGGCCAAGTTGTGGCCGAACCACTATAAACTTTAAGTGTCTCTTATCTTTCCTTTTGGATTTGCATGTTCTACTTGAGCCTTCTTTAAGCAAGAAACTTAACATTGTTGTATAAGATTAAATTACTTATTTACTCTACTTGAACGAAACGCTTCCGATATCGTTTTTACTTTGAGCAAAAGATTGCACTAACTCACCTACCCCTCCCCCCCCCCGCCCCACCTCTTAGTGTCAATTGATCCTAACAATTAATATCAGAGTCATGTTCTACTCATTAGACTAAATACCCAAGTGAGTAAAAATGGCTTCATTTGGCATGAACGAGAGACATTCCATTGCACATCCACCCATGTTCAATGGGATGGATTACATATATTGGAAAATAACAATGTATATTTTTCTCATTTCTATGAATTTTGATTTATTGCATATAGTTGAAAACGATTTTGAAAAGTCTTTCAAACCAATGAACGAATGGAATGAATTGGAAAAAAGGCTTTTTCGTTAAATGCAAAAGCAATGAATACTTATTTTGTGCACTTGATAAGAATGAATTTAATTAGATTTTTATTTATGAAACTACTTATGATATTTGGCATACACTTGAAATCACACACGAAAATACTAGTAGATTTAAAGAGTCTAAAATTAATATTTTAGTTCATAGTTATGAATTGTTTAGAATGAAACCAAGTAAGACCATTAGAGACATGTACACCCGGTTCACAGATATCGTCAATGGTCTAAAAGCTCTTGGTAAAAGCTTTTTATATTTTGAACTTGTTAGTAAGATATTAAGATATCTTCTAAAAAGTTGGGATTGTAAATTAATTGTAATTCAAGAAGCTAAAGATCTAAATAATTTTCCTCTTGAAGAACTTATTGGATCACTTATGACTTATGAATTAAGCTGTAAAACTCATGATGAACTTAAGGAACCTCTTCCAAAAACGGGAAGGATTTGACACTGAAAACTACAGATGACTCTTCAAGTGAAACGTCGAGTGATGAGGATGATGACATTACATTATTAATCAGAAAATAAAAAAATTATAAAAAATAAAAATCATAAAAATAAAAATGAACCAAAAGGGATAACATTATTTGCTTTGAATGTAAGAAGCCAGAATATTTCAAAAGTGAATGTCCACTATTGAAGAAGAAAGCATCATACAAGAAGAAGGCTCTCTCGGTGACTTGGATGACTCAAGCTCATCAATGAAGAAGACCACATCAAGGAAGAAGTTGTCAACTATGCTCTCATAGCCATCCATGACGAGGTAAGTGAGTCTTTTAATATCTCATTTACTAAATTATTGAATATTTTCATGAGATTTATGATGAATTTAAAAAAATTAGTAAGTCTTATAAATTACTTAATAAAGAGCATGGTTCACTAGTTAGTAAATTTGAAGAGATATATGTAGCATCATCATGACATAGTTTATGTATCGAATGTGAAACTTTAGATGAACTTAGAAAAAAATTATTAAATTAAAATAAATATTAAAAAAATTTAAAATAGGAAATAAATCCTTAAACATGATCCTTGCAAATAACAATCATATTCATAGGAAAGAAGGTATAGGCTTTATTGGCAATACTCAACAAAAGCCAACTATCGTTGTCAAAAGACCCACTCTAAACTTGTCACCAAATATTAAAATGTAACTTTTGTGGTAGATTAGGACATATAGCTTATAAATGTTCATTTAGAAAGTATAGTCCATAAATTTATTTAGGTTCATAAAGAAACCATAAACAACCAAAAATCTCTAGTTAAATTAGGTAAAGCTCTTCATGAGGGACCCAAAGTGGAATTGGTACCTAAATTAAAACAATCCTTCTTGTAGGTTTGTTTCTAAACTAAGGCTAGGAGCACCAAATGGTACCTTGATAATGGATGCTCAAGGCACATGACCCGAGATCTAACTTACTTTTCTAAGCTCACTAGCCTAAATGAAGGAGTTGTCACCTTTGGAGAAAAATTATTAGGAAATGGACCATAGGTAAAAATTATTAGGAAATTATTAGAAAAATTATTAGGAAATCAAACATTTTGATTGAAGATAGACTATTAGTCGATGACTTGAAACATAATCTACTTAGTATTAGCCAATTATGTGATAAAGAATTTATTATTAAATTTGAATCTAATGCTTGTATAATTGAAATACCACACAAAAGTACATTTTTTATTACCTTAAGAAACAATAATGTGTATAATATTGACATTGAAAGTTTTTGTGATGAAACATGTTTTTCGGCTTTCAATGATGATGCTTGGATTTGGTAAAGAAGACTAGGTCATGCTAGCATGAAACTCTTAAACTAAATCTCAACTAAAGATCTTTAGAGGTTTACCTAGTCCTAAGTTTGTTAAAGATAAAATGTGTGATACTTATCAAATAGGAAAGTAAAGAAAAAGTAGCTTTAAGTCAAAAAATCAAATAAGCATCTCTAGGCCACTACAATTTATCCATATAGATTTACTTGGACCAATTGATACTACAAGCTTAGGAGAAAGCAAATATGTCTCTATCTTAGTAGATGATTATAGTAGATTTACTTGGACTTATTTCTTGGCACACAAAAGTGATTCCTTTAAATGTTTCTCAAAATTCTACAAACTTGTTCAAAATGAAAAAGGTTTTATGATTTCATCATTACATAGTGATCATAGTGGTGAATTTTAAAATAATAAATTTCAAAATTTTTGTGAGTCAAATGGGTATATCCACAACTTCTCTACTCCTATAAATCCACAACAAAATGGAGTAGTAGAAAGAAAAAAAAAAGGAGCTTATAAGAAATGGCTAGAACCATGTTAAACGAACATAGTCTACCCAAAAATTTTTAGGCCGAAACCATTAACACGGTATGCTATATTTTAAATAAGGTTCTTGTAAGATCATTGCTCTCTAAAACTCCTTATGAAGTGTGGAATGGTAAAAAACCTAATATTTTATATTTTAAAGTATTTGGTTGCAAATGTTTTATTTTGAATGAAAAGGATGCCTTAGGAAAATTTGATGCAAAATCCGATGAAGGCATTTTTCTTGGTTATTCTTCTATTTCAAAAGTTTATCGTGTATACAATAAAAGAACCTTAGTGATTGAAGAATCTATTTATGTTGTTTTCAATGAGATTTTCGAACTTAAGAAAATTGGTTTTGATGACGAATTTGAATTTGGTACTTTGAATTTAAATGATAATCCTCCTAAAAGCAACTTGGATGAATCTACTTCCAAATCCTTACCCAAGGAATGGAAGTATGTAAATGCTCATCCTAAGGAGCTTACAATAGGAGATACATCAAGAGGTATTCAAACTCGTTCTTCTTTTAAAAAATTTTATGCTAGTGCCGTATTTCTTTCTCAAGTTGTTCATAGACCTAATGACTGTTTAGTGATTGATACTAAATGGGTATTTAGAAATAAGCAAGATGAAAATGGTATCGTGGTTAGAAACAAGGCTAGACTAGTGGCCAAAGGTTTCAATCAAGATGAAGGGATCGATTATGAAGAAAACATCGCTCGTATGGCCAGACTTGAAGCTATAAGACTCTTTAATTCTACTAGTATCTTCGTGTGTGATTTCAAGTGTATGCCAAATATCATAAGCAGTTTCACAAATAGAAATCCGATTAAATTTATTTTTATCAAGTGCACAAAATAAAGCATTCATTGCTTTTGCATTTAACGAAAAAGCCTTCTTTTACAAATCATTCTATTCGTTCATTGGTTTGGAAGACTTTTCAAAATCATTTTTAACTATGTGCCATAAATCAAAATCCATAGAAATCGAAAAAATACACACTCTTGTTTTCTAATATGTTTAATCCGTCCAATTGAATATGAGAGGATGTGTCATAGAATGTCCCTCGTTCATGCCAAACGAAGTCATTTACTCACTTGGGTGTTTAGTCCAATAAGTAGAACTTTGCTCTGATACCAATTGTTAGGATCAATTGGCACTAAGCGGAGGCAGTGAATTAATGCATGGACTGAAATCATGATTTTAAAGAAAAACTTTTGTTTGAAGCAAAACCAAAAATCAGAAGCGTTTTGTTGAGTAAGTGAGCAATAAGCTATCGAACGAAGCCAAGTTATGATCTTGCTAAAAGAAAACTTCGTATAAGAACATGTATAATCAAAAAGGCAAAGTAAAGAGATGCTCACAATTTATAGTGGTTCGGCCACAACTTGGCCTATGTCCACTTCCCGATTCCCCTTCGTCGAGGTCCACTAGTGTCCACTGTCGATCTTCTTCAAGTGAAGACCAAACCTTATAAGTATTTCACTTACAACTCACAAGGCAGATCTTTACAAAAATTATAACACTTTTGCTCACTCCCTTGCCCCTTTCTTTTTCTTGCACACTTTTAACACAGTTTTCTTCCCCAATTTCTTATACTTAATATAAGAAGACTTGGGGTATTTATAATCCTCAATTGGCTTCAGAAATTGGAGCAAAAAATTTAAACGTATCCGAAAAATCTAGGTACGGGCGGCACCGCCGACGCTTGCGGTACTATCGTTGAAAGCTACCCTGAAAATAGGGCGATGATGGTACAATCATCGACCTGGACGGTACAATCACCGCCTGGGCAGTATGACCACCGAAAATCTTTGAAAAGTGTTTTCTTTATTTTTCTAGTCCCGACTTGTACCTTTAGTTGACCCCTTTCCAGGTCAACCAAATGAGCTCAAACCAAACCCAAATGTGGATTTGGTTTATCTCACTTGGGTTAATTTGGATTCTTTCCAAATCTAACTCAAGTTGGACTTAAAACCTAACTACGACTCATTTAATTATAACCATACATGACCATCAAGTTCGAAAATGATCTAACTCCCAGCAATCTAGCAACCTCCGATAATCTTCTGGCGTGTCTTACGTTCTTATGGTGATCTTTCGGTGTGTTACCAGCGAGCTTCCTGATTCCTTTGACGAACTCCTAGCGATCTCCCGACAAGCTCCCACCGTATCGTTTGAACCCTGGCCCGAAGCCGAAACTTGATTCTAGGCCAACATCTAGTTTTAATTCCTTTTCTCTGTCGTATTTAATCCTGCGTTTGTTTAGATCAATTAGCACTAAGGGGGCGGGGGGTGAGGGGGTGGGGAGGGAGTTGGGTGTGAATTAGTGCAAGTGTAAAATCAAGTTTTGGAGAAAACTTTTCATAAGAATCAAAACTGAAATAAAAAGCATTTCTTGGACTTGAATGCGAATAAGTAAATTATTGAAAACATAATCTAAAGATGATGCTCTGACCTTTTTCTAATTAAGAATAATTAAAAGTAGTAAATAATAGAAGTAAAGAGCACTCACAATTTTATAGTAGTTCGATCCCAATCTTGGCCTACATCCACTTTCAAGTCCTCTTCATTGAGGCCCACCAATGTCCACTATCAATCTTCTTTGGGTGAAGACCAAGCCCTTACAACCTTTCAACTTACAAAGGAGACTTTTTACAAGAATACAACACTTAGCTCACTCCCTTCCCCCTTTTCTTTTTCTTACACACTTTTAGCACACACTTATTTTCACATATTTTTGCCCAATGGCTTTTATGAATACTTGTGCTAAATGCAAGAAAACTTGAGATATTTATAAGCCCCAATTGGCTTTAGAAAAATTGAGCCAAAATTCAAACGCACAAAAAAAAAAATCAAGTATGGGAGGTACAACCGTCGGCGCCAGCAGCGCCATCGATGAAAGTCACCCTGAAAATAGGGTACGAGCAATACAATCGTCGGTGTCCACCACCAATCTTCTTTGGGTGAAGACTAAACCCTTACAACCTTTCAACTTATAAGGGAGACTCTTTACAAGAATACAACACTTAGCTTACTCCCTTCCCCCTTTTCTTTTTCTTACACACTTTTAGCACACACTTGTTTTCACAGATTTTTGCCCAATGACTTATGTGAATATTTGTGCTAAATGTAAGAAAACTTGGGGTATTTATAGGCCCTAATTGGCTTCAGAAGAATGGAGTCAAAATTCAAATGCACCCAAAAAACTTGGTACAGGTGGTACAACCGCCGGTAGTGGCGCCACCGTCGAAAGCCATGCTAAAAATAAGGTGCGGGCGACACAATCGTTGGCCTAGGCGGTCCAACTGTCGGTAGCCACACGAAAACCTGGGCGACGACTGTACAACCACCGCTCACCGACGATACAACCGTCAGAATTTCCAGAAAATTGATTCGCTTCACTTTTCTAATCTTGAATTATACCTCCTATGGAGCAATTCTCAGGTCAACTAATTAAGCTTGACCTGAGCTCAATCCAATCACTTTTTGGACCCGGTCGCTTTACATTTAGTTGATTTGGATTTCTTCTAAATCAAACTCAATTAGGACTCAATCCCTAACTATGACTCATTGATTATAACCATAAGGACCATCAAGCTAAACAATGACCTAACTCCTGCCAATCCGGAAGCCTCCAGCATTCTTGCAGTGAGTCTTACGGTCTCCAACAATATCCCAGTATATTTCCAGTAAGCTTTCGGATTCCTTTGGTGAACTCCTAGCGAAATCCCGGTGAGCTCCCACTACATCATCCGACCCTTAGCCCGATGCCCAAATTTGATCCTGGCCCAATCATCTGGTTGTAACTCCTTTTCTCCGCCATAGTTAAACGTGTATTACTTCTTCTAACACACATGTTAGATTAAATACTCATCAATTGATTTCATCATCAAAATCTGAGATTCAACAATCTCACCATTTTTTATGATGACAATCAATTGATGATGAGAGTTAACTTTACTCCCCCTCAATCCATGTCATTATAAAGAAAACTTAAATTTAAGAGATCCACACACTATTGAATTCAAGTATAATGTCTTGTCAAGTAATTAATATTTCAAGGATGCAATGAAACACTCATACATCAATTTCAACAAAAAAAGTGCTTTAAATTATCAAGTCATCAACTCAAGGATTTTCATTAATTTAAAAAATTATGCATCATTCATACATTTGAAAATCTCCTCTTAAGTCATTAATCATTTCTTCCCTTTGTTTATCAATAGAAAAGAGAAATGCTCATGTACATGTGTCATCAATATCTATTTCTCCCCCTTTGTCATCAACAAAAAGGTGAAATGTAGAACTAATAATTTCAAGCCATATATGTCATTGCTCTAATAATTTCAAACCACATGTGTCATTGCTCCCCCTTAGTAAAATAGGATATGAGTCATAAAAGATTTTCTCTTCTTTGTGAGTAAAGAAGAAAAAGAAATAAGGGAGGAGTATGAAAACATTACATCATTAAGAAGAGCTCTCAATCTTATAAAAGTAAATTTTGAAAAGAATATTTCAAAGATAAGCTCATAAATCCAAGAAATCAAGGAAGATTCAACAATTTAGGAGCTACTCATGCATTTAAAATCATCTCATGTAAATTTCAAGCAAACTTAACAAAGAAATCCGAAAGATAGCAAATCATCATGTAAATTTTCTTCCTTTTTTTGTGAACAAGAAGGTAGAAATAAGGAAGGGGAGTGAAAAATATCATCACAAAAATAGATCTTCATCTTAGTAATTTTTGAAACCCAAAGTTACTAAAGTTTTAAGCAAGTATATAAATCAAACATTCATGCAATTTGATTTAAAATTATAAATCAAACAAATCATGTATTCTCATAGTTTAGCATTCCTAGCTCTCTTCTAATAAAATCAAATTATTTTTCATTTAATGGTTTTGTAACAATATCCGCTAGTTGATGTTTAGTATCAATAAATTCCAATGAAATGACTTGACTATTCACATGATCCCTAATAAAATAATATCTAATGTCAATGTGCTTAGTTCTTGAGTATTGAATGAGATTTTTGGTTAAGCATATAGCACTTGTGTTGTCACATTTAATAGAAATATTTTTTAGATGAGTTTCATAATCAACTAATGTGTTTTTCATCCAAATGGCTTTAGCACAACAAGCACTAGCTGCAATATATTTAGCTTTAGCAGTAGATGAAGCAACCGAATTTTGTTTCTTGGAAGACCAAGAAACAAGTGCATGGTCTAAAAATTGACATGTCCTATTAATACTTTTTCTATTTATCCTATATCCTCCAAAATCGATATTCGTATAAGCAAGTAAATCAAAGTTTTTATATTTTGGATACCATAATCCTAAGTTAGAAGTTCCTTTTAAATATCTAAATATTCTTTTAACTGCTTTAAGGTGAGAAAGCTTAGGGTTAGATTGAAATCTTGCATATAATCCAACACTAAATATGATATTTGATCTAGCAGTAGTTAAGCATAAAAATACCCTTCATAATTTTGGAAATTTCGAGGACTATCGTCTCATCCAGAATTATGAAAATGCCTTTGACAATTCTGGAAATTTCGTGCATGTCCTGATTTCCAGAAAAATAATTAATTAAATAGTTTAATTAATTATTATATATATCTAGTAATCCTACATATGATGTAATGTATGATGTGGATGGATGATCATGAGCCATGTATTGTGATGTGTGTAATTATGATTATTATTATTATTGGGGCCTGCGAGCCTCTGTTTTTTTTTTTTATTATCGGGCATGCGTGCTTGTGATTATTTGTAATTATATGGAGAGGCGTGGCGGGAACGTGGAGGTGATAACGGTGATGCAATGATCCGACAAAACCGATGATGATGAGATCAACAATCACAGGACATGGAGATGCACCGATGCACACATAGATCCTATTGTGAGTGATTAGGCCCATTGGCTCGCACTTGATCATATTAGGTGACGACTCATGATCATCCGGTGTGGCTTGCATGTGTGATTTGTTATACATCTACTTAATATATATATATATATATATATATATTAATGTGATGTAGATATATATTAAATATGTATGTGTGTGACACGACATATTAGGAGATCGATAGAAAACAAAAACCCCTCCTACGATAATATTAAGTCAGTAAGCGTGAGGCAATAAGATTGACCTATGTGGCCTTCCATTGTTATAGGAAGAAATTGAATCCCGACATAAGTTGAGTTGGTCGAGTCACTCGAGGCTCACCTATCTACGTGATCGAGTTCTTGCTTACGACATATATATGTCACCGGTGACCTGAGGACATGGTATGAATTGGTTGAGCAGTCGAGAGCATACCCATCGAATCAGACTCATCTTGTAACGATGGTGATGACTTAACTGAACTTTATGGATGATCGAGCAGTCGAGACCATGATGATTCCGAGGTCGAACATGACGGGAATCACAAGGAGTTGTGATTGACAAGATTTATCTACCTTTTGTGCTTAGTATAGTTGGTCGAGTCCCTCGAGATTGCACTAAGACGCCAATTGGATCCCGATCCCCACTAGGAGTCTGCCGGAGACTTTCGTCTCACGCGTCAAGGGTGTCGCGTGATTCGCTAGGAAAATAGTGGGAGTATATTAAGATAGAAGTCCATATCTTAATTAGCATTTTCTACAAAGTCTACATGTTATTTATTTTTTACTATATCTTATTTTTTTGAAACATGTCGCTCACAAACCCCTTACTATATCTTATTTTCTACAAAGCATACTTGATGCCAACCGCCTCACTAGTCCTTACTATACATATTGGCTCTATAATTTGAGAATTATTCTTATGGTTGAAAAAATCACATACGTCCTTGATACAATTGTGCCCACTCCGGAAGAAGGGGCGAGGATGAGATCACTCGCTGTGTGAAGTATATAGATGATTCCACATTGGCAAAATATTATATGTTGGCCTCCATGACTCCTGAGTTACAGAGGCAACATGAGAGCATGGATGCCGATTATATCCTTCTTCATCTCCGCTAGCTGTTTGAGAAACAAGAAAGAACTCAAAGATATGAAATATCTAAGAGACTCTTCCAAGCCAGGATGACAGAAGGGACATCGGTTGAGAACCATGTCCTAAAGATGATAGAGTGGATCGAGAAACTCACAGGTATAGGAATAGTCCTAGAGGATAACCTATTTGATCTTATGCTTCAGTCCCTACCAGATTCCTTTTCTCACTTCATCATGAATCTTAACATTAGTAAGTTTGAGGTGACTCTCTCTGAGCTCCTCAATATGTTGAGGGAAGCTGAGAGTGCCATCAAGAAGGAGAAGCCAGTTCTCTATATTTGTGAGACTAAAAGGAAAAGGGAGACCAGCAAGACCCTTAAGAAGGGCAAGGGTAAAGAAAGACCAGGTAAGGCAATGGTTGCCAAGAAAGACCCGGCAAAGGACAAAGGACAGTGCTTCCACTACGGCCAAGACGGGCATTGGAAGAGAAACTGTAATGACTACCTCGCAGATAAGGCGAAACAGAAGCTTAGAGAAGCTTCAGGTATATTCATGATCAGTCTCCACTTGTCAAATTTTCATGATAACACATGGGTATTGGATACCGGGAGTGCTTATTATATCTGTAATTTGTTCAAGGTTCTGGCAAGACGTAGGAGATTGGCCAGAGCCAAGATGGAACTCAAGATGGGCAATAGAGCAAGAGTTGCTGCAGTTGCTGTTGGAGAGGTCACCCTACATCTACCTGGTGGAGCTATTATTGCATTAGATGCATGCTATTTTGTTCCCTCTATTATCAAAAATATTATTTCTATCTTTTGTTTGATAATTAGTGGATATAAATTAGTTTTTGAGAATAATAGTTGTTCAATAATTATGGATGATGAGATTATCACTAGAGGGACCCTTACAAATGACTTATATGTGTTGGACACTTCTCCACACATCATGAATATAAACATGTCTAAGAGGAAAAGAGATAAGGTAAATAATGCATACCTATGACATTGTAGGCTAGGTCATATACATGAGGGAATGATTCAAAAGTTGCTGAAAGATGGATACTTAGATCCATTTGACTACGAGTCATATGCAACTTGCGAACATTGCCTTCGTGGGAAAATGACCAACTCTCCTTTTAGTGGAACTGGAGAGAGAGCCACTGAGTTATTGGAACTTATACATAGTGATGT
The DNA here is from genome assembly GCA_029747655.1 of Ensete ventricosum. Classification (NCBI taxonomy): domain Eukaryota; kingdom Viridiplantae; phylum Streptophyta; class Magnoliopsida; order Zingiberales; family Musaceae; genus Ensete; species Ensete ventricosum. Next base: position 24,917,774 of record JAQQAF010000004.1, on the reverse strand, counting down.
ATGGGGTCTTATGTCAACTCAAGTTACAGGTGGTTACTCATACTTCATTACATTCACTGATCATTTCTCTAGGTGTAGACACATGTACTTAATGAAGTACAAATCTGATGCCTTTGAGAAATTCAGGGAATATAAGAATGAGGTAGAGAACCAAATTGGAAAGAGTATTAAAACTCTTCGATCAGATCGAGGAGGAGAGTACTTGAGTACAGAGTTCACCCATTTCCTCAGAGACAATGGGATTCTATCCCAGTGGACACCTCCTTATACACCTCAGCTCAATGGTGTATCAGAAAGGAGGAATCACACGCTATTAGACATGGTGCAATCCATGATGAGTTTCGTTGATCGACCCATTTCGTTCTGGGGGTACGCCCTAGAGACCGCAGCTTACATTATGAACAGAGTTTCATCCAAGTCGGTAGTGTCTACACCATATGAGATATGGAATTAAAGAAGCCCGATCATAAGATTGTTAAGATTTGGGGCTGTCCTGCCCATGTTAGAAGACACAACCTCGATAAGTTGGAATCAAGGACAGAATGGTGCACATTCGTGGGATACCCAAAGGAAACTTATGGGTATTATTTCTATCATCCCGATGACCGAAAGTTCTTTGTTGCCAAGGGAGCTGTGTTCCTTGAGAAGGAACACATTCTTGGTGGAAACAGTAAAATTGAGCGATGTTGGAGAACCTAGCTCAAGCGTCATTCCAGAGCCCGAGTCTGTTCAGGTACCTAACACACAAGTTCCAACTTTACATAGGTCTAATAGAGTATCTCACCCTCCTGAAAGATATGTGGGACATATCAGTGGAGATGACTCTCAAGATGTTGATCCCCAGACCTACAAGGAGGATATTATGAGTATAGACTCCGGAAAGTGGCAAGAAGCCATGAATTCTGAGATGGATTCTATGTACTGTAACAAGGTTTGGAACCTTGTTGATGCACCTGAGGGTATTGTACCCATCAGTTGCAAATGGATATTCAAGAAGAAGATCAGAGTGGATGGAAAGGTAGAGACCTATAAAGCAAGGTTGGTAGCTAAAGGATATCGTCAAAGATAAGGAGTTGACTATGTTGAAACCTTTTCACCCATGCTTAAATCCATTAGAATTATTTTGGTCATTGCAGCACACTATGACTATGATATCTGGCAGATGAATGTCAAAACAGCATTCCTCAATGGCAACCTCGAGGAGGAGGCGTATATGATATAACTAGAGGGATTCGTATCTAAAGAGAGTGCAGATAAAGTGTGTAGGTTGCTTAGATCCATTTATGGATTGAAGCAAGCTTCCCGAAGTTGAAACATAAGATTTGATGAGGTGATCAGATCTTATGACTTCGTTATGACATCGTAATCATAAAAAATGATATAGGAATGCTCTCCACAGTAAAGGCTTGGCTATCCAGAAACTTCTCCATGAAAGACATAGGGAAAGTATCCTATATTTTGGGGATCCGGATCTATAGAGATAGATCCAAAAGGATGCTTGGCTTGTCCCAGTCTAGGTACATAGACTCCATTATCAAAAGGTTTGGCATGGAGAATTCCAAGAGAGGTCTTATACCGATGGATATAGAATATCACTTTCTAGGAGTATGTCCCCAAAGACTCCTAAAGAAAGGGCAGACATAGATAAGATACCTTATGCCTCAGCGATAGGGTCTATCATGTATGCGATGCTATGTGTCAGGCCTGATATAGCACATGCTTTGAGTATCACGAGCAGGTATCAAGCAGATCCAGATTTAGAACACTGGAAGGCAGTAAAGTGTCTCCTTAAGTACTTGAGAATGACTAATGATCTTTTACTAGTATATGGAGGAGGTAGCCTCCAGGTTGACGGCTACACAGACTCGAGTTTTCAGTTTGACATTGATGATAGCAAGTTAAATTCAGGGTATATTTTTACACTGAATAGAGGAGCAGTAAGTTAGAAGAGTTCCAAGCAAGATACTACTATTGACTTGACCACAGAGGCAGAATACATTGCTGCAGCAGAAGCAGTAAAGGAAGGGGTGTGGATGAAGAAGTTCATCAAAGATTTGGGAGTCGTACTAAGCAGCGTGGAACCAATTCTCATATACTGCGACAACAACGGGGCGATCGCTCAAGCGAAGGAATCAAGGTCTCATCAGAAGTCTAAGCATGTTCTGAGGAGGTTCCATCTGATAAGAGAGATAATAGCCCGTAAAGATATAGCAATGGAAAGAGTTCCATCCGAAGATAACATTGCATATCCACTTACAAAGCCGTTGGCTCAGATTGTATTTGATGTCACAGGGGTCTGATGGGGATCAGACACATAGGTGATTGGGTTTAGGTTAAGTGGGAGATTGCTATTTACAGGTGCCTTACAAGCCAATCACGTGGATCGGTAAGGAAGGTTGGCTATGGTTTAGGGCTGATTTGGGTGGTTGTTTGGGATTAGTTTATGGTGTAGTTTGGAAGAGTTTTTGGTGAGGATATTAGGGTTTGTAGATGAGAGAAAGAGAGTCTGAAATCCCACAAAAGACATCACTCAAAATCGATGGAATTTGATGAAGAAAGGTGCTGCGATGTGCTGTCCTGCCGAACAAATTTTACATTGGCGAAACGATGAATTCTCAAAGTAAATTCTAAAGGAAAATTCAAGGAAAATATGCATAAACCCTAGGATCAGATGTGATAAATATCAGGAAAAAGTTTGACAAAATTTTGACAGAGTAACAGTAGGGAAATATAGTAAAAGATGGAAGGTAGATCCTTCGTCGTAAAATTCCAGCATAGATCTATGATATTGACGCAGAGGACGACAGCAGATTGATGGATCCGTGGTTTGGTAGGCAATGTCAGAAGCAATTGTGGGAATTGCTTGGAAGATGGAGGCAGCAGAGATGGCTATAGGGCAATAGGAACGCGGCTCTGATACCATATGATAGAACCCCATAAGGAGTTCTATAGATTTTGATCTTTGAAGGGGATCAACCCTTGAAACGCTATAGGGATTCCTCCCTCCTAATAGTTGGTCATATGGTTGAATTATAGATTGATCTTGCTTGATGAAAAGAGGTGGAGGCTACATGCTTATATAGGGCTCCAAACCCTAGCCTAGGGGGGTGCTTCCTAAGTGAATTTACTCTGTTGCCCCTCCTATAGCTACTATGCATAAATAAAAGGGGTGACGACTTAAGTGCTTCAGAAACCATACCCCTCTGTTAGAAACCTTAGCCGACGAATCTAGTGAAAGGAGCGACAGCCATAAAGTCCTAAGGCCCCAAAATAAACCTTAGCCATATTTTTTTATATGATAGAAGTGACTAGGTGCGATTTTATTACAATCTCACATGATTCTTATTAATTACTTCTAGGGTGATTAGGACTCAATCCTGCTATAGTCCTATCAAAATGACATTTAACTATTGAAGGACTCAATTTTGGGTATTGTTTAATGTTTTTGCATCACATGTTGGCTGCGTTATTAGTTTATGTATTCCATGCAATCTTTCCATTATAATTAAATGATGCATTATTAATGGACTAAAGTTCTTATATTTCATATAATATTCAAATGGTAGGGGCCACGTATATATCAACTTTTTTTTGGCATAAAACTTTTAAGACTTGTATATATGATAACATTTAAAATCTATTGTAAGATTTATGCATATCTGGAATAATGAAATTGAAATTGCTAGGAAAATTACCATGATATGAATCATATATGCAATATCATGTTAGAATATTAATGCCTTCATGCTATTTTTTTTTTTTTAAAGTTGGAGAACTTCGACTTGTATATGTAATGGATATTTCAATTTTGGTTAACGTGGATATTATTAATATTTGATTATGCATGTAAATTACTTAAATGTATGATTTATATCAAGCATGAATTATATACATATTTATTTTCATCATGAAAGTTACCATTAAAAAAATTGGCATGATTATATGATTTATCATAATAGTCTTGATTGGCATAAATATAGGACGATTATCTTAATTTCATAGAGGGGATAGGATAACCTGTAATGAATCTTCCAATAATAACAATTTAATCTCTAGTTGATTTTTTTTAAATGATTTAATATAGAAACAACTAGTTGATTGATTGATCAATGAGCATATCAAAAAGTGAGTATGAGTCCGGAGCATCCCTCTTTGATTGATCAAAGTATCTCCTAGACTGAGATAGAACTTGCCACCTGGTTCCATAAAATGCTTTTAGTAAATAAACAATCAAGCCTGTCTTTTTCAACTGGATGCCAATTTTAACGGAAAGATAATTAGGTCGGAGAAAAAGGACAAGTAATAAACACCCGAGATTAGCTTTTCTTATCAAAATCAAATGCAGTTTCAACTCTAAAAATTCTCTTGAGAAAGGAAGTCCATATGTGTGTGTATTGTACTTAAAGATATGTATAAAAATTCTAATTGTTAGTAAAAAAAAGATAGTATATATTTGTTAGTAGGGATATTAAAATTCTAATTCAATCTTCATCTTTACTTGTGATTTAATTACTATTGATCTCAATACACCTATTATCTTCTTAATATTTGAAATAATCTTAAAAATATATTTTTTAAAACATAAACATGAAAAATAAAGACTAAGTAGTCTTGCAAGATAAAGACCATCAAGTTTAATTGCATGCTTGGTATTATCAGCTTCATTAGGGTCTTGTACTTAAAGATGCCAGAGAACTACTTTAGAAGCTGATGAATTATTCATGAGAGCTTCTATGAATTATCTAATTTCTTAGATGCAGTCATACACAAATAATGTAAGAGCATCTAAAAGGGATGTGCGTAGAGTCACATCTCTTATAAAAATATCTGTTAGGTCTTAAATAACATCTATTCTCGTGAGTATAATTTTAAACAACATTTGATCCATTCAAATATAGTTGGACTAAAGTAAGATAAAATAATGGGTCTCAGTAACTGTAATTTGAATATATTTGATGAGTAAAATTATCGTGACATGATCTAATGAAAGAACTGATTTATTAATTTAATGAGCCAAAACCATTGGCCTAGGCCCACGTAGTCTGCAACCCAAAATAGATCTTCTCCAATAATTGATTCAGAACTAGATTAGAGTATCATATATTATCTATCTCATTTAAAATTTGATATCAACATCAAGATCTCAACTTAACCTATAATCAAGTTCTAATCAGAATTTTTAATCTCATATCATATCAATATACCAAGCTAAAGCTCGATACTCTATGATAAGATGTACTAAACGGTATATCTAAAATTGGTATAAAATCCTCTAAAAATATCTTTAAAAAAAGTTAGAAGAGAATTTTTAAGTTAGAAATATATAAACATTTAGTATGGTTTTAGCTTTATGGAACGTTCACAATTTTTGTACATTTAGAATCATCCTTTTGTTAATATTAAATTAGCTACAAAAAAATTATTTGAATTGTTAGATTGATTTATATATAACTTAAACTTTAAGATTTAAATAAATTAAGTATTCACATAAGTTTATATACTTGATTATGTTGTAAAATCTCAACGGGAGCATAACATGCGCAGCAAAAATCATAACAAAATAGGTTTTCTATGCATATCAAATCATCGTACAAAAGATTAGATCACGAGAAAACCGCAAAAATCGAAAAAACCATGTTGTGTGATAGATTGATTACCTAGGGAGATTGTATATCCCTGTTTTTCCAGATCCAGGTGGAGAGGATGAAGAAGGTCAAGCGTCCTCCTCCATAGCGGTATCTAAACGATAAATCTCTGTAGCGAAACTCCTCCAATCAGATCTCGTAACTCTTGCACAGAAGGAGGGAAGAGAATAGGAGGGGGTAGCCAAAGCTGCAGCCTATCAACCATAAAGCTCCCTCCTATTTATAGAGAGCCACCAAAAACCCTAGGGGCCCTGCCTTAGTGGGTATTGGATTTCCATCCAATTACCCACTAACCTTGTATTATTGAATCTCTATCCAATAATCTCCTTTCACCTCTAATTGGGCCTTATGCAAGGAGTCCAACAGCACAAGGTCTCATCTAATGAGAATAGGGGCTAATTGGATCTCTATCCAATCCTCTATTCGCTAAAGAATCCACCATATGTGTGTGATTCTCTAGGCCCGATACCGAGCTGGCTGTAAGTCTCTCCCATCAGAATTTCTTCTGATATAGTAAATAATTATCCTCATAATAATTCACTCGACTTATCGACTATGGACGTACTAGGCCACTACGCCATAGTCCCCAGATGATATAGGGGATCAAATCCATCGGACCCGTCTGTTCATAGTTGTCGTGTATCTATAATCCCTCATTCAACTAATATCTCAGAGATTGTATATTAGACATGGTACTGTCAGGTCACATACGAAATTCGTTTAAGTCTTGCTCTAATCGGATTCTCCCAGAGAACTCCTTCTCTCTCAATCCGAATAACAATGGCCAGGGATTTATCTAAGCAAGCACACACGAGATATTCCTCTCGTGATACCGAGAGTGGATGATTCTTTATTGACACTCAATTACCTTCGTAAGGTTGGCTACCAATCGCGATAACTAGTTGTACCAGATTTGAAACTTTCCAAACCTGTAAATCTGACATCATAAAAAGGAATACTCATACAAGGCATCCTTGGTGTCTCAAGTCTAGGGACCAGATACACAACTAGGACTATGGAATCGCTTCTGACATTAGGTATCATTAACCATACAACATTCCATAAGCGATCAATCTGTGAACTCATTCTCCAATGAGTACTTATACTATATCCTTAGTGTCTCCATATAAGTGACTATGAGACCAACGCCTCCATCATATAGATGGGTATATAGTACACCGGTCTATATGGTTATCTCAATGTCTCTCTCGAGTAATATATGACTGAGATTATTTAGGATCTGTGTTTAAAGGTGAATCAATCTCATTATCGTGATCTCATCACGATTTGATTCCCATTACACAGAACTAAGGATATCACAATATATATATGCAATAGATAATATAATGTGAGAATATGCTAATAATAATTATAAACAAAAAGATCTTGCAGTGTGTCACACGTGTTATCACTCACGGGATTGGCTTGTAGGGCACTTGTAACCAGCAACCTCCCACTTAACCTAAAGCCAATCACCTATGTGTCTGATCCCCATTAGAAACCTGTGATGCTCAAATATAATCTGAGCTCGCGGATTCGTCAGTTGATCTGCAATGTTATCTTCAGATGAAATTCTTTCCATTGCTATATCTTTACAGGTTATGATCTCTCTAATCAGATGGAACCTTCTCAGAATAATTTTGATGAGACATGGGTTCCCTTGCTAGAGTTATCGCCTTGTTACTGGCGTAGTATATGGGAATCGACTCCATGCTGCTTGGTACGACTCTCAAATCTCTAATGAACTTCTTCATCCACACCCCTTATTTTGCTGCTTCTACTACAACAATGTATTTTGCCTCTGTGGTCGAGTTAGTAGGAGTACTTACTTGGAACTCTTCCCACTTACTGCTCCTCCATTCAGGGTGAAAACATACCCTGAGTTTAACTTACTATCATCAATATCAGATTGAAAACTCGAGTTCATGTAGCCCTCAACCTAGGAGCTACCTTCTCCATATACTAGTAAAAGATCCTTAGTCCTTATCAAATACTTAAGAATACACTTTAGTGTCTTCTAGTGTTCTAAACCTAGATTCGCTTGATACCTGCTTGTGACACTCAGAGCATGCACTATATCAGGCTTGGTATATAGCATAACATACATGATAGACCCTATCGCTGAGGCATAGGGTATCATATCCATGTCTGCCCTTTCTTTAGGAGTCCTTGGGGACATACTCCTAGAATGTGATATTCCATGTCTCATCGGTATGAGTCCTCTCTCGGAATTCTCCATGTCAATCCTTTTAACAATGGAGTCTATGTACTTGGACTGGGACAAGCCAAGCATCCTCTTATATCTATCTCTATAGATCCCCAAAATATAGTATGTTTCCCCTAAGTCTTTCACAGAAAAGTTTCTAGATAGCCAAGCCTTTACTATGGAGAGTATTCCTACATCATTCCTAATGATTAGGATGTCATCCACATATAGCATCAAGAAGGTGATAGCGCTCTCACTTACCTTCCTGTATACACAAGACTCATCTTCATCATAAGATCTGATTGCCTCATCAAATCTTATGTTCCAACTTTGGGAAGCTTGCTTCAATTTATAAATATATCTAAGCAACCTGTACACTTTATCTGGACTCTCTCTAGATACAAAATCCTCTGGCTGTATCATATACACTTTCTCCTCAAGGTTGTCATTGAGGAATGTTATTTTCACATCCATCTATCAGATCTCATAGTCATAGTGTATTGTAATGGCCAAAAGAATTCTAATGGATTTAAGCATCGCTACAAGTGAAAAGGTTTTATCATAGTCAACTCCTTGTCTTTAACGATATCCTTTAGCTACTAGCCTTGCCTTATAGGTCTCCACTTTTCATCTACTCCGATCTTTTTCTTGAAGATCCACTTACACCCGATGGGTACAATACCCTCAGGTGCATCCATAAGGTTTCAAACCTTGTTAGAGTACATGAAATCTATCTCAGAATTCATGGCTTCTTGTCACTTCCCGGAGTCTATACTCATAATAGCCTCCTCGTAGGTCTGAGGATCAACATCCTGAGAGTCTTCTCTACTGATATGTCCCACTATATCTTTCATGAGGGTGAGATACTCTGCTAGACCTGTGCAAAGTTGGAACTTATGTTCCTTCTCAAGGAACATAGCTTTCTTGGCAACAAAGACCTTTCGATCCTTGGGATAACATAAATAATACCTACAAGTTTCCTTAGGGTATCCCACAAGCTTGCATTATTGTGTCCTTGATTCTAATTTATCGGGATTGTGTCTTTTAACGTGGGTAGAATAGCCCTAAATCTTAACCATCTTAAGATCAGACTTCTTTCCTTTCCATATCTCATATAGTATAGACACTATCAACTTTGATGGAACTCTATTCAGAAGGTAAGTTGTGGTCTCTAGGGCATATCCCCAGAATGAGACGGATAGGTTAGTGAAACTCATCATGGACCACACCATGTCTAATAGCATATGATTTCTCCTTTCTGATACACTATTGAGCTGAGGTATATAAGGAGGTGTCCATTATGATATAATCTCATTGCCCTTAAGGAAATGGGTAAACTCTATACTCAAGTACTCTCCTCCTCGATCAGATCGAAGAGTTTTAATACTCTTTCCAATTTGGTTCTCTACTTCATTTTTATATTCCCTGAATTTCTCAAAGGTCTCGGACTTGTGTTTCATCAAGTACATGTGTCCATATCTAGAGGAATCATCAACGAATGTAATGAAGTATGAGTAACCACTTATAGTCGGCATTGACATAGGACCATATATATCACTATATACGAGTTCTAATAACTCAGTGTTTCTCTCTCCAGTTCCACTAAAAGAAGAATTAGTCATCTTCCCATGAAGGCAAGGTTCACAAGTTGCATATGACTTATAGTCAAATGAATTTAAGTATCTATCTTTCAATAACTTTTGAATCTTTGTCTCATATATAATAACCTAGCCTATAATGCTATAGGTATGCATTATTCGCCTCATCTCTTTTCCTCTTAGACGTATTTATATTCATGATGTGTGGAGAAGTGTCTAACACATATAAGTCATTTATTAGGGTCCCACTAATGATGATCCATTATCCATAATTATTGAATAACTATTATTCTTAAAAACTAATTTATATTCACTAATTATCAAACAAGAGATAGAAATAATATTTTTGATAATCGAGGGAACAAAATAAAATAAATCTAATGTAATAATAGCTCCACCAGACAGATGTAGGGTGACCTCCCCAATAGCAAATGTAGCAACTCTTGCTCCATTGCCCATCTTAAGGTTCATTTTACCTCTAACTAATCTCCTAGGTTTTGCTAGAAACTACAATGAATTATAGATATGATAAACATTCCCGATATCCAATACCTATGTGTTATCATGAAAATATGACAAGTGAAGACTGATCTTGAATATACCTAAAGCTTCTTTAAGCTTCTGTTTTACCTTGTCTATATGGTAGTCCTTACAGTTCTTCTTCCAGTGTCCATCTTGGCCGTAGTAGAAGCACTATCCTTTGTCTTTTGTCGGGTCTTTCTTGACAACCTTTGCCTTACCTGGTCTTTTTTTGCCCTTATCCTTGTTAAGGGTTTTACTTGCCTTCATTTTCTTCTTGGTCTCATAAATATAGAGAACTGACTTCTCTTTCTTGATGGCACTCTCAGCTTCTCTCAACATATTGAGGAGCTCACGGAGAGTCACCTCAAACTTGCTCGTGTTAAAATTCATGATGAAGTGAGAAAATGAATCTGGTAGAGACTGAAGTATAAGATCAACGCACGGGGTATCCTCTAGGATTATTCATAGACCTATGAGTTTCTCGATCCACTCTATCATCTTTAGGACATGGTTCTCAACCGATGTCCCTTCTGTCATTCTGGCATGGAAGAGTCTCTTGGATATCTAATATCTTTGAGTTCTTCCTTGTTTCTCAAATAGCTGGCGGAGATGAAGAATGATATAATATGCATCCATGCTCTCATGTTGCCTCTATAACTCAGGAGTTATGGAGGCTAACATATAACATTTTGCTAATGTGGAATCATCTATATACTTCACATAACGAGCGATCCCATCCTCGCTTACCCCTTCTTTCGATGTGAGCACAATTATATCAAGGACGTATGTGATTTTCTCTACCATGAGAACAATTCTTAAATTACGGAGCCAATCTGTGTAGTTATGACCAGTGAGGCAGTTGACATCAAGTTGGCCATGTAGGGGGTTTGCAAGCGACAAACAAGATATAGCGTAAATTAAATAACATATATATTTTACAGAAAATACTAATTAAGATATGGACTTCTATCTTAATGTACTCCCACTATTTTCCTGGCGAATCACGCGACACCCTCGACACGTGAGACGGAAGTCTCCGACAGACTCCTAGTGGGGATCAGGATCCAATCGGCATCTTAGTGCAACATCGAGGGACTCGACCAATTATACTAAGCCCAAAAGGTAGGCAACTCTTACCAATCACAACTCCTTGTGATTCCCGTCATGTTCGGCCTCCGAATAATCATGGTCTCGAGGGACTCGACCAAACATGATGTTTAGTTAAGTCATCATCATTGTTACAAGATAAGTCTGATTTGATGATATGCCATCAAGGGACTCAACCAAGCATACCATGTCCTCGGGTCACCGATGACATCTCTATGTCGTATGAAAGATATTGATCACATAGATAGGTGAGCCTCGAGGGACTCGACTAACTCAACCTATGTCGTGATTCAATTTCTTCCTATAACGATGGAAGGACACGTCGGTCAATCTTATTACCTCACGTTTACCAACTTAATATTATCATAGGAGGGGTTTTTGTTTTATATCGGGTTTCATAATATATCATGTCACACACATACATATTTAATATATATCTACATCACATGCAAATATATATATATAGCCAATCCCCCATACACCGAATCATTTTCCCATCGAGCATAGTAGCATTCTCCACATGCAATAATAGCACGGACACAAAGACAGTAAGTAGCATGCTCTTATATTGGCTTTTCCACACCGCTTATAAGCCTAGACAAATCATCATCATTTCTCATTAGGTCCAAGCTTGTGCTCGATTCATTTTTACTAACGAACTCACTCGAAACCCCAATACTGCTTTGGTATGAATCGAGCAACCCACTCGAGCCTTGGTTTCACTCACAGTAAACGATGAGGAGATCATGTGAGATGCCATATATATATATATATATATATATAGTAGGTGTAATACATCACATATGCAAGCCACACCAGATAATCATACTCCATCACCAAATATAATTAAGCCCGAGCCAACGGGTCTAATCACTCACAATAGGATCTATATGTGCATCAGCGCATCTTCATGCCCTGTGATCATTAATATCATCATCATTGATTTCGTCGGATCCTCATCTCATCACCATACGTCGTGATCTCCTATCATGGCATCGTGGGTCCCACTGTCACCTCCACGCTCCCGCCGCACCTCTCCATGTAATTACAAAATAATCACAAGCACGCAGGCTCGACAATAAACGAGAAAATTGGAGGCTCACGGGCCCCAATAATAATAATAATCATAATTACACACATCACAACACATGGCTCATGATCATCCATCCATATCATATATCACATGTACATCACATGTAGGATTACTAGATAAATAATAATTAATTATTTTTTTAGAAATCAGGATATGCTCGAAATTTTCAGAATCATCAAGAGTATTTTTAGAATTCTAGATAAAAGGACAATCTTTGAAATTTCTAGAATTATTGAGGGTATTTTTTATATTCTTGGCATAGGACATAAATTATAATTTTTCAAATTCTGAGGGGCAGAAATATCCATTATTGAAAAAACCCTAACCCGTTTTTCCCTCATCAAGCGGTCGCCTTGCCCACAAGCGGTTGCCCCTACGGCAGGCATCGCTGCCCTCGGGCGGCACCTCGCGGGCGAGGGAGCGGGCGCCGCCCCTCTGCGCGCTAGCCGCGGGCCCTACCCCTACAGCTTGGCGAGCGCTGCCCCTTGCAGGCTGGTCGCGCGGTCGCCCATACTGGCAGCCCTGTCCGCTTGTCGCCGCCCTTGTAGGGGCCTGGCCGTGGCCGACCACCCTCTTTCCTCACTTCCTTCACTGGGAAAACATAGCAAGAATGCGTAGTACAGTTCTACGCGATTCAATCTCATCACATGTAGTTTAAAACTAATCTTTCACACGAAAACATTGGCAATGATACCACTATTTGGAAACCTCAGCGGGAGCATCACATGTGTAGTGGAAATCAAAACAAAATAGGTTTCTTACATAGATCAAAACATCGTGCAAAAGATTGGGTCGAGAGAAAGCCATAAAAATCAAAAAAATCATGTCGTGTGATAGATTGATTACCTAGGGAGATCGTATATCCCTATTTTTCTAGATCCAGATAGAGAGGATGAAGAAGGTCAAGCGTCCTCCTCTCTAGCGGTATCCACACGATGGATCTCTGCAGTGAAACTCCCTCAATTAGATCTTGCAACTCTTACGCAGAGGGAGAGAAGAGAATATGAGGGGGTTGGCCAAAGCTGCAGCCTATCAACCGTGAACCTCCCTCCTATTTGGAGAGCCACCAAAAATCCTAAGGGTCCAGCCTTAGTGGGTATTGGATCTCTATCCAATTACCCACTAACCTTGCATTATTGGATCTCTATCCAATTATATCTTTTGGCCTCTAATTGGGCCTCATGTAAGGAGTCCATCAGTGTAGGGTCTCATTTAATGAGAAAGGGGCTAATTGGATCTTTATCCAATCCTCTATTCGCTGAAGTATCCACCATATGTATGTGACCCTTTAAGCCCGATATCGAGCTAGTCGTGAGTCTCTCCCATTAGAAATCCTTCTAATATAGTGAATTATTATCCCAAAAATAATTCACTCGACTGATCGACTATGAACGTACTAGGCCACTACGTCATAGTCCATAGACGGTACAGGGGAGATCAAATCCATCAGACCTATCTGTCCTCAGTTACCGTGTATCTATAATCCCTCATCTAACTAATATCCTAGAGACTGTATATTGGATATGGTATTGTCAGGTCACATACGAAATCTATCTGAGTCTTGCTCTAATCGGATTCTCCTGGAAAACTCATTCTCTCTCAATCTGAATGACCCTAACTAAGGATTTATCTGAGCATGCACATATGGGATATTCCTCTCATGATACCGAGAGTGGATGATCCTTTATTGACACTCAATTACCTTCGTAAGGTTAGCTATTAATCCTGATAACTAGTTGTACCAGATCTGAAACTTTCCAAACATATAAGTCCGACATGAAAGAAAGGAGTACTCATACAAGGCATCCTTGTTGTCTCAAGTCTAAGGACCAGATACGCAATTGGGACTTTGGAATCATTGTCTAACATTAGGTATCATTAACTATATAATAATTCATAAGCGGATCAATCAGTGAACTCATTCTCCAATGAGCATCTATACTATATCCTTAGTGTCTTCACATAAGTGGCTATGAGACCAGTCGCCTCCATCATATTAACGAGTATATAGTACACCAATCTGTTCGGTTATCTCTATGTCCATCTCGAATAACCTATGACCGGGATTATTTAGGATCTGTGTTTAAAGGTGAATCAATCTCATTATCGTGATCTCATCATGATTTGATTCTCATTACACAGAATCAAGGACATCACTATATATATGTAATAGATAATATAATATGAGAATACACCAATAATAATCATAAGTAAAAAAAATCACGTAGCATGTCACACGTGCCATCACTCACGTGATTGGCTTATAGGGCACCTGTAACTAGTAGATTCTACTACCAAAACAAACGATGGGACTCCATGAGTGGTGGATCGGGTCCTCGATCATTTGTATCTGTATATTAATATAATATTTTTATTGGGCCTAATCCTGAAATTGATCCCACGATAGTGTATTGAAACACCATATGTCATTAGTGCATCAATGTGGTGATGGTCATAGTTTGATTATCATGAATAATATGTGTTTGAGGCCTAAGGCATGTATTGGTGAATGTTAGAATTTTTACTTTTGCTATTGATCTACTACTCTGTATCATACTGTTGCTCAAAGAAGTATGACCAACTATCACTATATTGTTGTTGGCCGTAAGATTCTTCATAATATAATTGTTATGAATATAATGAGCTTTGTTCTATGTCTATGTCGTGTAGGCTCTATCGCATCTACTTAAAATCATCCATTGGCTTCCCTTTTCCCTTTTGTATATAAACTTGACTAGTACCTTATCGAGTTTCATGATCTAAATCTTGGGTAGCATATGCAAAAGAATGTTCCTCAATTCATACATCACCCTCAAATTGTGTAGATGGGATCGACAACTCCTCGATGTCATCGCCATCATTGGTCGAGGCATTGCTACCATGTCTCTGGATTGAGCAAGTTACTGAATGTGATTGTTAAGGTGTCTCATCGCCCGACTTAATTCTTTTCAATGATTCAGCTAATGCTATTGCTTGACTAAAAAGAGAATATGTACCTCTTGATTAAAAATTTCTTACATAATCCTCCCCAATTAGCTTTTTAAATTTGATTCAATCTATAAATCATTACTTTGTTAAGTTTATAAAAGTGAAAATATGAGAATAAGAGAGAGAATATGAGAAAAAAAATGAGTTTTTGAGAGAGTTTAAGAGACTATGAGAGTGAAATGGATTGAAATAAGGGGGAGGAAAGGATTTAAAAGCCCTCAGGAGTACTTTAACGATCAAAATGATCGTTGGAGCACTATTACCATTTGATAATAGTCGGTTTCAATCGTTACCATCCAGTACATAATAGTAATGATTAAAATAGCTTATATAAGTCGAAAATGATCAAAATTTCAACCATTATCGCTAAGGCAATACGAGGCTAAAAGACTCATAACGCCCGATAAAGAATGATCTACATGCCAATCTAACTGACATATCAATATATACCACCTATACCAGATAGTGTGGTTGAAATCCATGACCCTAATATAATGTGTCGAAGGCTAATGATGTGGCTGTTTCAACCCCGATTACGGATGGTTGTTGCTTCGTTTAATAAAATCAACTTTAACACCATTTGTTGTTAGGATCAATTGGCACTAAGAGGGGGGGGGGGGGAGTGAATTAGTGCAAGTGTAAATTCTCGTTTCATAAAAAAAATATTTCGCTTTAAGCAAGATAGAAAATCCGAAGCTTTTTGTAACAAGTGAATGATTCAAAGAAAATACTAAGTTTCTTACTTAAAAATGACTTAAGAAGGAACAAGCAAATCCTAATAAAAAGATATGTAACGTCAAAGGGAAGTGCTTAACTTGAAACTTTCCTTTCAAAGAGTGAATAAAAGTCGGAAGCATTTATTGGTATTTAGTTCAAAATGATTAAGAACTCAACAATTCCAAGTAGTAAATGCAATAAGTAAAAACACTCACAATTATAGTAGTTTGGCACCAACCGGCCTACGTCCACTCCCAAGTCCTCCTCCTTAAGGCACACTAGCGTCCACTATCAATCTTCTTTGGGTGAAGATCAAACCCTTATAACTTGCTTACAAGGGAGACTTCAAGAATTTTCTAACTCTAAGCTCTCTCCCTTCCCCTTTTCTTTTTCTTACAATTCACACACAATTTTTTTCACATAATATAATCTCCAAAATTATAATAGGAATACAAGAAAAGTTGGGGTATTTATAAGCCCCAAATGGCTTCAGAAATTGGAGCCAAAATTCAAACATACCCAAAAAATCTGGGTACGAGCGGTTTAGCTACAAGCCTGGGTGAGTCAACCGTCGAAAGTACTCAGAATCCAGGGTATGAGCGGTTCGACCGCCTGAAAACCTCGGCGGTGTCGGTTAAACCACCGCTCACCGACGGTTTATCCGTCGAAAATCTAAGAAAAGTGATTCCCTTCACTTTTCCAATCCTGATTTGAACCATAAGTTGACAAATCCCCTGGTCAACTACTTGAGCTCGACCTGAGCTCAATTACACCTCATAGTGGACCCGGTTGCCTTATTGAGTCGATTTGGATTTCATCTAAATCTAACTCAATTAGGACTCAACCTTACTCTATGACTTAAATATTACAATCAAATAGACTCCCTCAATCGGGCAACCTCCGGCATTCCCTGTGGCGAGTCTCACGGTCTTCCTCCTGCGATCTCCCGGTGTGTTCCTAGCGATCTTCCCGATACGTCCGGTGAAGTCCTAGCAAACTCCCGACGATCTCCCACCATATCGTCTAAATCTTAGCCCGATGCCTAAGCTTGATCCTGGGTCCATGTCTGTAACTCCTTTTCACCGTTGTGGTTAAACCTTTACGATGCTAACTATAACTTAATTAATTATAATTAATATGGTCACAAATCCACTTCTAGACCTTCCCAACTTTCGGCAAACCTTTCGGCTACCCCCGACAATCTTCCGGCGAGTCTTGGTCTTCTTCCGACGAACTCTCTTGTGCCATCCTAGCAAGCTCCTGATACCCTTAGCGAGCTCCCGATACACTCTAGGCGAGTTCCCAACCGCATCGTTCGAATCCCAACCTGATGCTTGGACTTGACTCTAGCCAAACATTTGATTGTAATAGTCTCTTTATCATAGTTAATCCTACATCAATCAACTCTAACAACCTTGTTTGATCAAACACTTGTCAATTGATTTCATTATCAAAATCCAAGATTCAATGATCTCGCCCTTTTTTTATGATGACAATCAATTGATGACAGGAGTTAATCCTAACTCCCTCTAAATCCATGCCTCAATAAAGAAAGCTTAAATTCAAGAGAGTCACACCCTCTTGAATTCAAGTATCACGTAATAAATCTTATTCCAAACAAATTTCAATAAGAATTTACATCAAGTCATCAAATCATGAATTTCAAAAAGAATTATGCATCCATATCCAAGTATATCATTAATATCATGTGTCTTCAATATATATCATTAATATCATATGTCATCAATATATATTTCTCCCCCTTTGTAAGTGACATGTATAGCTAATAATTTTAAAGCACATGATAATATTACTCTTCCTTAGTAAAATAGAATATGCAATATAAAATTTTCTTCCCCTTAGTGATTAATAAGAAGAGAAACACGGAAGGAGTTGTGAAAGCATCATTATGAAGAGCTCTTAATAAATTTCAAAAAGAATATTAAGATGAGAGTCCAAGTTGAAACTATTTTAATCACATTATATGTAATACATCATATCATCATAATAAAATCATGATTATTATTCCAAATCATCATGTATATTTTCAAAATCAACATGTATTATCATGATTTAACATCATCATATCTTCTCCCCCTTTGTCATCAACAAAAAGGAGAAGTACAATTAGTAAGTTTTTGAGATATTAAAGTTTTACAATTTAGTAAATTTTTCATCACTTTAGAACATATAAGCTAGTGAGTTCTTTCTTCTCTTTTGAGAAGTACAAGCTAGCAAATTTTGCTTCCTTTGTAATGTTCAAGCTAGCAATTTTACATCATGTAAGCTAATAAGTTGACAAGTGTTACTTCTCTTAATATATTTTTTTTAAAAAAATATGAGGTTAAGCAAAATTTTTGCTTCTCTTGAGATATCACTTCTTGCTTCTCTTTTGAGATGAGTAAGCTAGCAAGTTTTACTCCCTCTTAGTCATTGTTAAAAAGAAGGGATGATTACAATTATGCAAAACTTTTCCCATTATATCTTTTTTCAATTCATGAAGATAAATTATGAATATCAACACATAAAATATATCAAGAAAAATTAACATGGTGATGAGATATATAATTCATGAAGACAAATTATGAATATCAAGAGACAAATCATAGGAGAACTAAATAAAATATCTTGATTCATGCATAAGAAATATCATGTTGTCAAAATCATGATTTATATAAAAAATCTCATTTTAAATAATACGAGAACACATAATAAGAGATTTTGATTCATAAAAGATTTCAAGTTATAATTCTGAGGAATCAGAATCATGATATAGGTAAAGAACCGTTTCAATTTTAAAATCATCAAAATCACTTTCAAGATATTCAAAATAAAATTGATAGACTTATCGATCTCTTAAAATGTTAGTGATTTTCCTTCTCTACTTTGTGTGAACAAGAAGGTAGAATCAAGGTAGAGAAGTGAAAAACATCACAAAAATACTTAATTTTATATATGTAAATTTTATAGATATAAATTCCAAAATCCGAAAAAAAATGAAGAGCTACCCATGCAATTTAATTTATCTTATGCAAATTTCAAGCAAATTATGTATTTTGCATGTATATAGAAGATGTAAAATTCTAAATTTTCTTCTAAGCAAATTGTTTCTCATTCAATGTTATCATATCCAATTTGCTTCTAACCATATTAATAATTTTATCTCCCACTTTTGTCATTATCAAGAAAGAAATATAATTGCATAATTTCTTCTTAACATCCATATTCAAATTACTCCCAAAAATACAAGGAGATCATGTCATAAAATCAAATCTTTAAGTACCAAAAGATATGATTTAAATTAATAAATTTGCCCCCCTTATTGTTTGTAAATTTCAATATAAGTAATCAAGAAATCTTATGTATTCAAAATTTAAAATTTTCTTTTTAGCAAATCACTCCTCATCCAATGAAGATTTTTTATAATCAAAGTATTTAAATTCGTTATTACAAAATATCACTTTGTCTCTCCCTTAATCATTGTCAAAGTAACAATTAAAATATAATACTACCAAGTTTTAAGATTATAACTTTGTAAATTGTGATATAAAAATATAGAATCACAATATATATATATATATATATATATTTTAAATCATCATGATCATTATTTATAAAAAGATTTATGTTATAGTTCCCAAAAGATAAACTAATTATTCATTTATAAACTTCTTCAAATGAACTTAATTTATGTAAAGATTTCAAGTTTCATTTTCTAAACTTGCCAAAATCATGATAATAACTTATTTAAGTTCAAATCATCAAATCACCAAAATCACTTTCATAGTTCAAGAGATAAAAGAAAATATCATAATCGATTCATTAATCTCTTTTTGAAAAATTTATAAGATAGAAATTTTTTTTAAAAAAATATTCTCTTTTTATTTCATACAAGCTTGTCTTTGTCTTTTACGCCAAATAAAAATGTGTATTTTCATTTAAAACCGAAAAGAGCTTTCATTATGACAAAGATCAATAAGCCATAAATCACAAAGATCATTATACATAATTTCGACATATAAACTTATTAAGCATGATCACTATGCATCATTAAATTATCAAGCATGATTTCATTGAACATAAATCATCTTCAATCAAAATAAAAAAATAATATGAAAATCATCAAGATATACATTTTTGTTTTTTAAAAGCATACAAAGGATTTATCTTAAGCATTAGATTTAAGTTTAACATTTTGTTTCTTTATCATAAAATATGTAATTTTCATGATCAATATAATTTTTCAAAATCACTAAAAAATGAAGCATGGTTTTTCTCTCCCTTTTTTATATTGTTCTATGCTCAAATTTTATCATTCAACAATAATCATTTATCATACAACCCATACATTATCATAACATTTAAATCAATCATTCAACAAGGATATTTTACTTAGCCAAAAACACCATAATATTTAAGTCATTCAATGATAGCCTTTGCATTTAAATCAACAAATATTCAAGCAAATAATTTTGAACCTATCATAAAAATCTTTCTTTCATAAATTTGAGTTTAGATAAAGTTTCTAATTCATTTTCATATTAGCATGCCCAAGTTAGAGCAATCAAGATTATTGAGTTATCCAAAGATTCATTACCAATGATTTTATTTCAATAATTCTTGTTACTACTTAGGCTAGTGAGCTTTGAAAGAGTATTAGATCTCAAGTCATGTGCCTTGAGTATCTACTTTTAAAATATTACTTAGTGCTCATAGCCTTGTTATGAGGTAACTTTATATTATGGGAGATTTTGATTTAGGTACCCATTTGAGTTTGGGTCCTTCATGGTATGTTCTTCTCATTTTCTCTAATAGCTTAAGATTATTTATGGTTCCTTTACGAACCCAAATTAATTTATGTGGACTAAATGGACATTTATAGGTTTTATGTCCTAGTTTTTCACAAAAAATATATTTGATTTTAGATGACAAATTTAAGGTAGGTCTTTTGACAAAAATGGTTGGTTTTTGTTGAATGTTACTAACAAAACCTATGTCATTTCTTCTATTAATATGACCCTTATTGGCAAGGATCATATTTAGGGATTTGTTCCCATTTTTAAATTTTTCTAATGTTGTCTTAAGCATGATGTTCTCTTTTTTAACATTATCTAGCATATCACATTTAGAACATGGGTTATGTGATACTAATGAATCATGTATTTCATTAAGTCTACTAACTAACAAATCATGATCATTCTTAAGCAACTTAAAAGATTTGTTAAGTTTTCTAAACTCATCAAACAAATTATGAAACATATTTAATAACCCCAAAAAAGAAACACTTAATGAATCACTAACCTCATCTTAGATCATCATAAGCGCGATATTCTCCACTTCTTGGTTGTGCACTTCATCTTCAAAGCGCCTCGGCTTCTTGCATTCATAGTAAGAGGTTTTCTCCATTTTAAGATTATTTTTAATATTCATGTTTATTAATTTATCTGATTCATGTGTCAAATGTTCAAAGTTCTCATCACTCAAGATTTCACTCGATGAGTCATATGTTCTTCTCGGTTCACATTCCTTCCTATTCTTACGAAGGTGTTTTTGGGTTCTTAATGTCAAATTCTTAGGAATGTATTCTTCTTATTCATTTTTAAAAGTATTTTTATTTAATGATTCATTTAGATTAGTTGTGCTTTCACATGTGATTTTTAATATATGCAAAATATCAAAAGCTTAATCATAAGTGAAATAAATTAAACTCATTCTTATCAAGAGTACAAAAAAGGTATTCATGCCTTGGCATTTAAAGAGAAAGTCTTCTTCTCCAAATCATTCCAATTGTTTATTGGAAGAGAATACCTTTCAAATCCGTTTTCAATAATACTCAATAAATCAAGGTCCAAAGAGATAAGAAAAATATGTATCATTCTCTTCCAATATGTGTAATATGTCCCAATGAACATGGGAGGATGTGAAATGGAATGTCCCTCATTCATACCAAAATAAGTCATTTACTCAAGTGGGTGTTAATCCAATGAGTAACTACCTTGCTCTGATACCAATTGTTAGGATCAATAGGCACCAAGGGGGGGTGCGGGTGGGGGGTTGAATTACTGCAAATGTAAATTCTTGTTTCAACAAAAAAAAACTTTTCGCTTTAAGCAAGATAGAAAATTCGAAGCTTTTCTTAACATGTGAATGATTCAAAGAAAATGTTAAGTTTCTTACTTAAAAATGACTTAAGAAGGAATAAGCAAATCTTAATAAAAAGATAAGCAACGTCAAAGGGAAGTGCTTGACTTGAAACCTTTCTTTCAAAGAGTGAATAAAAATCAGAAGCGTCTATTGGTATTTAGTTAAAAATGATTAAGAACTCGACAATTGCAAGTAGTAAATGCAACAAGTAAAAACACTCACAATTATAATGGTTCGGCACCAACCGACCTATGTCCACTCCCAAGTCCTTCTTGCTAGTTACAGGTGCCCTATAAGCCAATCACGAGAGTGATTACACGTGTGACACACTACGTAATCTTTTTGCTTATGATTAATATTGGCAAATTCTCATATTATATTATATGTAGCATATATATTGTGATGTCCTTGGTTCTGTGTAATGGGAATCGGATCATGATGAGATCATGATAATGAGATCGATTCACCTTTAAACATAAATCCTAAATAATCCCGGTCATAGGTTACTCGAGAGGGACATCGAGATAACTGGACATACCGGTGTACTATATACCCGTCCATATGATGGAGGCGGCTAGTCTCATAGCCACTTGTATGGAGACACTAAGGATATAGTACAGGTGCCCATTGGCGAATGAGTTCACTGATTGATCCGCTTATGGAAAGTTGTATGGTTAATAATACCTAATGTCATATGGCGATTCTATAGTCTCAGTTGTGTATCTGGTCCTTGGACTTAAGACACCAAGGATGTCTTGTATGAGTACTCCTTTTTTTTATGCCAGACTTACAGGTTTGGAAAGCTCCAGATCTGGTACAATTGGTTATCGGGATTGGTAGCCAACCTTACGAAGGCAATTGAGTGTCAATAGAGGATCATCCACTCTCGGTATCACGAGAGGAATATCTCATATATGCTTGCTTAGACAAATCTCTGGCGAGGGTCATTTGGACTGAAATAGAAGGAGTTCTCCGGTAGAATCCGATTAGAGCAAGACAAACTGATTCCGTATATGACCTGACAGTACCATATCTAATATATGATCTTTGGGATATTAGTTGGATAAGAGATTATAGATACATGGTAACTGTGGACAGACAGGTCCGATGGATTTGATCCCCCCTGTACCGTCTGGGACTATGGCGTAGTGGCCTAGTACGTCCATAGTCGATGAGTCAAGTGAATTATTATGGGGATAATAATTCACTATATCAGAAGGAATTCTGATGGGAGTGACTCACGGCCAGCTCGGTATCGGGCCTAGAGGGTCACACACATATGGTGGATGCTTCAGTGAATAGAGGATTGGATGAAGATCCAATTAGCCCATATTCTCATTAGATGAGACCCTATATTAATGAGCTCCTTGATTAAGGCCCAATTAGAGGCCTAAGGAGATTATTGGATAGAGATCCAATAATAAAAGATTAGTGGGTTATTGGATGGAGATCCAATATCCACTAAGGAAAGAGCCCTAGGGTTTTGGTGGCTCTCTATAAATAGGAGGGGAGACTCAGGGTTGATAGGCTACAATTTTAGCCACCACCTCCTATTCTCCTCCCTCCCTCTTCGCAAGAGTTGCGAGATCATATTGGAGGAGTTTTACTGCAGAGATCTATCGTGTGAATATCGCTAGAGAGGAGGACGCTTGACCTCCTTCATCTTCTCCATCCGGATCTGCAATACAGGGATATACGATCTCCCGAGGTAAAATCAATCTCTCACACATCGCAATTTTTTAGTTTTTGTGATTTTTCTCATGACCCCAATCTTTTGCACAATGATTTGATCTGCGTGGGAAACCAATTTTTATTTTGATTTCCACTACGCATGTGATGCACCCACTAAGGTTTCCCAAAACTTCTCCTTAAGGCACACCAGCATCCAATATCGATCTTTTTTGGGTGAAGACTGAACCCTTACAACTTACTTACAATGGAGACTTCATGAATTTTCGAACTCTAAGCTCTCTCACTTCCCCTTTTCTTTTTCTTACAATTCACACATAATTTTTTTTCACATAATATAATCCCCAAAATTGTTGTATAGAATGCAAGAAAACTTGGTTTATTTATAAGCCCCAAATGACTTCAGAAATTAGAGTCAAAATTCAAACATACTCAAAAGATTTGGGTACGGGTAGTTTAGTCGCAGGCTTGGGTGGGTCAACCGTCGAAAGTACATAGCATCTAGGGTACGGGCGGTTCAATGGCCCAACCTAGGCGGTTCAACCGCTAACAACTGATCGAAATCCTGGTATGGGCAGTTCAGTTGCCCAAAAACCTGGGCGGCATCGGTTGAACCGTCGCTCACTAGCGGTTCATCCACCGGGAATCCCAGAAAAGTGATCCCCTTCACTTTTCCAATCTTGATTTGAACCATTAGTTGATCAATCCCCTTGTCAACTAATTGAGCTCGACTTGAGCTCAATCACATCCCATAGTGGACCCGGTTGCCTTATTGAGTTGTTAGATTTCACCCAAATCCGACTCGATTATGACTCAACCTTAACCTATGACTTAAAGATTATAATCAAATATGACCACCAAGCTTACAACCTCACTCCCATAATCCGACAACTTCCAGCATTCCCTGCGGCGAGTCTCACGGTCTTCCTCTGGCGATCTCCCGACGTGTTCCTATCGATCTTCCCGATACCTTCGACGAAGTCCTAGCGAACTCTCGGTGAGCTCCCACCACATCGTCCAAACCTTGGCCCGATGCCTCAGCTTGATCCTAGGTCCATGTCTGATTTGTAACTCTTTTTTGTTGGGAAACCTTAGCGGGAGCATCACATGTACAGCAAAAATCAAAATAAAAACTTGTTTCTCACGTAGATCAAATTGTCGTGCAAAAGATTAGGGTCACGAGAAAAACCACAAAAATAGCAAAACTACGATATGTGAGAGATTGATTTTACCTATGGAGATCGTATATCCCTATATTCCAGATTCGAATGGAGAAGATGAAGGAGATTAAGAGTTATCATCTCTAGTAGTATCCACACGATGGATCTCTGCAGCAAAACTCCTCCAATCTAATCTCATAACTCTTGCACAGAGGGAGATAGGAGAATAGGAGGTGGTGGCTAAAGCTACAGCCTATCAACCATGAGTCTTCCTTAGTAGGTATTGGATCTTCATCCAATTACCCACTCATCTTGCATTATTGGATCTCTATCCAATAATCTCCTTAGGTCTCTAATTGAGCCTTAATCAAGGAGCCCATCAGCATATGGTCTCATCTGATGAGAATAGGGGCTAATTGGATCTCCATCCAATCCTCTATTCGCTGAAACATCCACCATATGTGTGTGACCTTTTAAGCCCGATACTAAGCTGGCCGTGAATCACTCCCATCAAAACTCCTTCTGATATAATGAACTATTATCCCCATAATAATTCACTCGACTCATCGACTATGGATGTACTAGGCCACTATGCCATAGTCCCCAGATGGTACAGGGGGATTGAATCTATCGGACTTGTCTGTCCACGATTACCGTATATCTATAATCCCTCATCCAACTAATATCCCAGAGACCGTATATTGGACATGATATTGTCAGGTCACATACAAAATCTATCATAGTCTCACTCTAATCGGATTCTCCTGGAGAAACTCTTTCTCTCTCAATCCGAATGACCCTGTCCATGGATTTGTCTAAGCAAGCATATATGAGATATTTTTCTCATGATACCGAGAATGGATGATCCTCTATTGACACTCAATTACCTTCGTAAGGTTGGCTACCAATCCTGATAACCAACTGTACTAGATCTGAAACTTTCCAAATCTGTAAGTCTGGCGTCAAAGAAAAGAGTACACATACAAGGCATCCTTGGTGTCTCAAGTCTAATGACTAGATATACAACTGGGACTATGAAATCGTTGTCTGATATTAGTATCATTAACAATACAGCATTCCATAAGCAGATTAATCAGTGAACTCATTCTCTAATAAGTGCATGTACTATATCCTCAGTGCCTCCACACAAGAGGCTATGAGACCAGTCGCCTCCATCAAATGGATGGGTATATAGTACACCGATCTGTTTAGTTATTTCGATGTCCCTCTCGAGTAACCTATAACCGAGATTATTTAGGATCTATGTTTAATCTGATTCTCATTGCACAGAACCAAGGACATCACAGTATATATGCTACAGATAATATAATGTGAGAATATGTCAATTTTAATCATAAGCAAAAAGAACACATAGCATGTCACACGTGTCATCACTCACGTGATTATCTTGCAGGGCACTTGTAACCAGCAATCTCTCACTTGACCAAAAGCCAATTACCTATGTGTCTGATCCCCATCAGACCCTGGTAACACTCAAATACAATTTGAGCCAACGGCTTCGTCAATGGATCTGCAATGTTATCTTCAGATGAAACTCTTTACATTGTTATATTTTTTCGGATCATGATCGCTCTAATCCGATGGAACCTCCTTAGAACAATTCTGATGAGACCTAAGTTCCCTTGTTAGAGTTATCGCCCTGTCGCTATCAAAATATATGGGAATCAGCTCCACGCTACTTGGTATGACTCCCATATCCTTAATGAACTTCTTTATCCACACCCTTTCTTTTGCTACTTTTGCTGCAGCAATGTATTCCGCCTCTGTGGTCGAGTCAGCAGTAGTATCTTGCTTAGAACTCTTCTAGCTTACTGTTCCTATATTTAGGGTGAAAACATATCCTAAATTTAACTTGCTATCATCAATGTTGAACTGAAAACTCGAGTCCGTGTAGCCCTCAACCTAGAGGCTACCTCCTCCATATACTAGTAAAAGATCCTTAGTCATTCTCAAGTACTTAAGGATACACTTTACTGCCTTCTAATGTTCTAAACCTGGATATACCTGATACATGTTCATGACACTCAGAGCATGTGCTATATCAGGCCTAGTACATAGCATCGCATACATGATAGACCCTTTCGCTGAGGCATAAGGTATCTTATCCATGTTTGTCCTTTCTTCAGGAGTCTTTGGGGACATACTCCTAGAAAGTGATATTCTATGTCTCATCGGTATGAGACCTCTCTTGGAGTTCTTCATGCCAAACCTTTTGACAATGGAGTCTATGTATATGGATTTGGACAAGCCATCCTCTTGGATCTATCTCTATAGATCCAGATCCCCAAAATATAGGATGCTTCCCCTAAGTCTTTTATTGAGAAGTTTTTGGATAGCCAAGCCTTTACTGTGGAGAGCATTCTTACATCATTCTCAATGATTATGATGTCATTCACATATAGCACGAAGAAGGTGATAGCATTCCCACTTACCTTCTTGTACACACAAGGCTCATCTTCGTTCTTAACAAAATCATAAGATCTGATCACCTCATCAAATCTCATAAATAGATCTAAGCAACATGTACACTTTATCTGGACTCTCTTTGGATACGAATCCCTTTGGCTGTATCATATATACCTCCTCCTCGAGGTTGCCATTGAAGAATGCCCTTTTGACATCCATCTGCTAGATCTCATAGTCATAGTGTGCTGCAATAGTCAAAATAATTCTAATGGACTTAAGCATGGCTATAGGTGAAAAGGTTTCGTCATAGTCAACTCCTTGTCTTTGATGATATTCTTTAGCTACTAGCCTTGCTTTATAGATCTCTACCTTTCCATCCACTCCAATCTTCTTCTTGAAGATCTATTTGCACCCGATGGGTATAATACCCTCAGGTTTATCCACAAGGTTCCAAACCTTGTTAGAGTACATGAAATCTATATCAGAATTCATGGCTTCTTGCCACTTCCCAGAGTCTATACTCATAATAGCCTCCTTGTAGGTCTGAGGATCAACATCCTCAGAGTCATCTCCACTGATATATCCCACATATCTTTCAGGAGGGTGAGATACTCTACTAGGCCTATGTAAAGTTGGAACTTGTGTGTTAGGTACCTTAATAGTCTCGGGCTCTGGAATGGTACTTGAGTTAGGTTCTCTAACCTCGCTCAATTCTATCTTGCTCCCACTATTTTCATCAAGAATATATTCCTTCTCAAGGAACACGACTCTCCTGGCAACAAAGACCTTTCGGTCCTCGAGGTGATAGAAATAATATGCACAAGTTTCCTTTGGGTATCCCACGAATGTGCACCATTCTGTCCTTGATTCCAACTTCTCGGGGTTGTGTCTTCTAACGTGGGCAGGATAGGCCCAAATCTTAACAATCTTAAGATCATGCTTCTTTCCTTTCTATATCTCATATGGCATAGACACTACCGACTTTGATGAAACTTTGTTCAGAAGGTAAGTTGCGGTCTCTAGGGCGTACCCCCAGAATGAGACGGGTAGGTCAACGAAACTCATCATGGATCACACCATGTCTAACAGCGTACGATTCCCTTTTTCTAATACACCATTGAGTTGAGGTGTATAAGGAGGTGTCCACTAGGATAGAATCTCATTGTACTGAGGAAATAGGTGAACTTCGTACTCAAGCACTCTCCTCCTCGATCTAATCGAAGAGCCTTAATACTCTTTCTAATTTGGTTCTCTACCTCATTATTATATTCCTTGAATTTCTCAAAGGCCTCAGATTTGTACTTCATTAAGTACATGTGTCCATACCTAAAGATATCATCAGTAAATGTAATGAAGTATGAGTAACCACCTATAGCCTGAGTCGACATTGGACCACATACATCACTATGTATGAGTTTTAATAACTCGGTGGCTCTCTCTCCAGTTCCACTAAAAGGAGAGTTGGTCATCTTTCCACAAAGGCAAGGTTTGTAAGTTGCATATGACTCATAGTCAAATGGATCTAAGTATCCATCTTTTAGCAACTTTTGAATCCTTCCCTCATATATATGACCTAGCCTATAATGTCATAGGTATGCATTATTCACCTCATCTTTTTTCCTATTAGACATATTTATATTCATGATATGTGGAGAAGTGTCTAACACATATAAGCCATTTATAAAGGTCCCTCTAGTGATGATCTCATCCATAATTATTGAACAACTATTATTCTCAAAAACTAATTTATATCTACTAATTGTCAAACAAGAGATAAAAATAATATTTTTGATAATAGAGGGAACAAAATAGCATGCATCTAATACAATAATAGCTCTACCAGGCAGATATAGGGTGACCTCTCCAACAGCAACTACAGCAACTCTTGTTCCATTGCCCATCTTGAGGTTCATCTCGCCTCTAGCCAATCTCCTAGGTCTTGCTAGAACCTGCAACAAATTGTAGATATGATAAACACTCTCGGTATCCAAGTGAAGGCTGATCATGAATATACCTGAAGCTTCTCCAAGCTTCTATCTCGCCTTCTCTGCAAGGTAATCCTTACAGTTCCTCTTCTAATGCCCGTCTTGGCCATAGTGGAAGCACTGTCCTTTGTCCTTTGTCGGATCTCTCTTGGCAACCTTTGTCTTACCTGGTCTTTTTTTGCCCTTACCATTCTCAAGGGTCTTACTAGCCTTCCTTTTCTTATTGGTCTCACCAATATATAAAACTAGCTTCTCTTTCTTGATGGTGCTCTCAGCTTCTCTCAACATATTGAGGAGCTCAAATAGAGTCACCTCAAGCTTGTTCATATTAAAAATAATGAACTGTGAAAAGGAATTCAGTAGGGACTGTAGTATAAGATCAACACACAGGTTATCCTCTAGGACAATCTATATACTTCACAAAGCGAGCGATCTTATCCTCGCTTGTCCTTTCCTCCAGCATGGGCACAATCATGTTAAGGACATATACGATTTTCTCCTCCATGAGAACAATTCTCAAATTACAGAGCCTTTGTATAGTTTGGACTAGTGAGATGGTTGGCATCAAGTATGTCACGTAGGGGGTATATGAGCGATATGTTTATGATAAAATAAGATATAGCGAAAATAAACAACATGCAAATTTTATAGAAAATACTAATTAAGATATGGAGTTCTATCTTAATATACTCCCACTATTTTCCTAGCAGATCACGCGACACCCTCGACACGTGAGACAAAAATCTATGGCAGACTCCTAGTGGGGATCGGGATCCAATTGGCATTTTAGTGCAACCTCGAGGGACTTGACCAATTACACTAAGCCCAAAAGGTAGGCAACTCTTGCCAATCATAACTCTTTCTGATTCTCATCACATTTGGCCTCTAAATCATCATGGTCTTGAGGGACTCGACCAACCATGATATTCAGTTAAGTCATCACCATCGTTACAAGATGAGTCTGATTTGATGATATGCCCTCGAGGGACTCGACCAAGCATACAATGTCCTCAGGTCACCGGTGACATCTCTATATCATGGGCAAGAAATCGATCGCGTAGATAGGTGAGTCTCGAGGGACTCGACTAACTCAACCTATGTCGTGATTCAATTTCTTCCTATAACGATGGAAGGCCACGTGGGTCAATCTTATTGCCTCACGCTTACCAACTTAATATTATTGTAGGAAGGGTTTTTGTTTCGTATCGATCTCCTAATATGTCATGTTACACACATACATATTTAATATATATCTACATCTCATGCAAATATATATATACATATATCTAGTAGGTTTATAACACATCACATATGCAAGCCACACCGGATGATCATGAGCCATCACCTAATATGATTAAGCCCGAGCCAATGGGCCTAATCACTTACAATATGATATATGTGTGCATCGGCGCTTCTCCATGCCCTGTGATTATTGATCTCGTCATCATCGTTCCGTCGGATCATCACATCACCATACGGCGTGATCTCCCACCAAGGCATCGTGGGTCCCGCTGTCACCTCCATGCTCCCACTGCGTCTCTCCATATAATTATAGATAATCACAAGCACGCAGGCCCAATAATAAACGAGAAAAATGGAGGCTCGCAGACCCCAATAATAATAATATTCATAATTATACACATCACTGTTAGGATCAATGGGCACTAAGAGAGGGGGGGTGAATTAGTGCAAGCTAAAAATTTTCTTTCTAAAGTAAAAGCTTTTCGAATAAGATAGAATAGGAAATTTGAAGCTTTTCATTTTTAATAAAACAAGTGAGTGATTGAAGTAAGTTGTTATGGAAGCCGGAAAGATAATCACGTTTGAGGAAAAGAACTTATCATCTTGCTTTCAAGGAGTTTAGTTAAATTAGAAGCATCAATTCAACAATATTCAAGCAATGCAAGTATGAAACATTTACAATTTTATAGTGGTTCGGCGCCAACGGCCTACGTCCACTTCCGAGTCCTCCTTCTTGAGGCACACTGGCATTCACTACCAATCTTCTTTGGGTGAAGATCAAACCCTTACACTTGAGCTTACAAGGGAGACTAGATTTACAACTCTAAGCTCTCTCCCTTACCCCTTTTCTTTTTCTTACAATTCTCACACAATATTTTCTCATAATATAATCTCCCGAAAGTGTTGTCCTGAATGTAAGAAAACTTGGGGTATTTATAGGCCCAAAATTGGGTTCAAAACTGGAGCCAAATCTAACTCACCCGAAAAATCTAGGTACGAGCGATTTACCTACCATCTCAGGCGGTTTACCTGCCGTCAATAGTTGGCCACCGCCCAGATACTGTGGTATGGGCGGTTTACCCATCGAAAGTTGCTACCCGCCGCCCGGATTCTATGGTACGGGCAGTCCAACCACCGCTTACCAACGATTTACCCGCCAGAATTTTCGTAAAAGTGGTTCCCTCCATTTTTTGAATTCTGGCTTGACTTTTACGTTGACCAGCTCTTTGGTCAACTGATTAAGCTCAACCTAAGCTCAACTAAACCCAATAGTGGATCCGGTAGTCTTATTGAGTTGATCTGGATTCCTTCTAAATCTAACTCAATTAGGACTCTAACCCTAACTACGCTCAATGATTATAACACTTAATGACCAATTAAGCCTAATTAAGACTTACCTCCCGCATACTCCGGCAACCTCCGGCAATCTTGCGGCAAGTCCTCTGGTCTTCTTTCCAGCGATCTCCCTTCGCGTTCCCAGTGAGCTTCCCGATTCCTTCGGCGAATCTCCTAACGAACTTCCGGCGAGATCCCATCGCATCGTCCGAACTCGACCCAATGCCAAGCCTTTATCTTGGCCCATCATCTAGTTGTAACTTCATTGATCCTGCCATAGTTAGACCTGCACGATGCTAATTATGACTTAATTAAATACAACCATAATTACCAAAATATCCATTACAAGACCATCCTGACTCCCGGTAAGCTTTTCGGCTACCCCCGACAATCTTTCGCAAGTCTCGATCTTCTTTTAGCGAACTCCCTTGCGCCATCCTAGCAAACTCCCGATACCCTCGACGAGCTTCCGACACACTCCTAGCGAGTTTCCACACGCATCGACTCGATGCATGGACTTAACCTTGGCCAATCCTGATTATAATAATCCTTCTATCGTAATTAATATTACATCAATCAACTCTAATAATCCTGTTAGATCAGTAATCCATCAATTGATTTCATCA
Source organism: Ensete ventricosum (assembly GCA_029747655.1). Taxonomy (NCBI): domain Eukaryota; kingdom Viridiplantae; phylum Streptophyta; class Magnoliopsida; order Zingiberales; family Musaceae; genus Ensete; species Ensete ventricosum. Next base: position 24,885,290 of record JAQQAF010000004.1, on the reverse strand, counting down.
TCAAAATCCGAGATTCAACAATCACAACACATGGCTCATGATCATCCATCCACATCATACATCACATCATATGTATGATTACTAAATATATATAATAATTAATTAAACTATTTAATTAATTATTTTTCTAGAAATCAGGACATGGTCAAAAATTTTAGAATTATCAAGGGTATTTTTATAACTCTGGATGAGAGGATAATATTCAAAATTTTTAGAATTATTAAGGGTAATTTGGGAATTCTGTATACGAGGATAGTCCTTAGAATTTTCTAAATTTAGAGGGGTAAAATAGTCCTTTCCAAAGGAATGCCCTAGGTCCTCTTCCCTCTTTGTGTCGCTGGTGCCCCTACGTAGGCGACGGGCGTCGCCCCTCTACGGGCTGGCCGCAGGTGGCGCTGCCTTTGTGACCTCACCGTGGGTAGCCGACCCTTGTGGCCTGGCCCCAAGCAAGCGCTGCCCCTGCGGCCTCACCGCGGGCAAGCAGCCCCTTACGGGCTGGCCGCTGGTGGCCGCCCCTTACGGGCACCACCCTATAGTCGGTCGCCCCTGCGGACGTCGCGCTACAAGCAGTCGTGCCTGCAGGCGCTTGTCGCCCCTACGGGTTGGTCGCAGTCGGCCGCCCCCTATGAAGGGGGCCTTGGCCGCAGCCAGTCACCCTTTTACAGGGTGCCTTGGCCACAGCCGGTTGCCCCCTTGTAGGTGGCCGACTGCCCTTGCAAGAGGCCAGGCCATGGCTGGTCGCCCATCCTCCTCCTCATCGCGTTTGCTATAAAAATGCAGCAAGAATGGGTAGAACGATTCTACGCGATTCAATCTCACCAAACGTAATTTAAAACCAATCTTTCGTATGAAAACCTTGCTCTGATACCACTGTTAGAAAACCTCAGCGGGAGCATCACATGCGTAACATAAATCAAAATAAAATTTGGTTTCCCACACAGATCAAATCTTCACGCAAAAGATTTGAGTCACGAGAAAAATCGTAAAAATCGAAAAACCACGATGTGTGAGAGATTGATTTTACCTATGGAGATTGTATATCCCTATATTCCAGATCCAAATGGAGAAGATGAAGGAGGTCAAGCGTCCTCTTCTCTAGTGGTATCCACATGATGGATCTCTACAGCGAAACTCCTCCAATCTGATCTCGTAACTCTTGCGTAGAGGGAGAGAGGAGAATAGGAGGTAGTGGCTAAAGCTACAGCCTATCAACCATGAGTCTCCACTCATATTTATAGAGAGCCACTGGAAAACCTTATGGCTCCTTCCTTAGTGGGTATTGGATCTTCATCCAATTACCCACTAACCTTGTATTATTTTATCTCTATCCAATAATCTCCTTAGGCCTCTAATTGGCCTTAATCAAGGAGCCCATCAGCATAGGGTCTTATCCAATGAGAATTGGGGCTAATTGGATCTTCATCCAATTCTCTATTCATTGAAGCATCCACTATATATGTGTCACCCTCTAGGCTCGATACCGAGTTGGCCGTGAGTCATTCCCATCAAACTCTTTCTGATATAGTGAATTATTATCCTCATAATAATTCACTCGACTCATCGACTATGGACGTACTAGGCCACTACGCCATAGTCCCTAGATGATACAGGGGGATCGAATCCATCGAACCTGTCTGTCCACAGTTACCGTGTATCTATAATCCCTCATCCAACTAATATCCCAGAGACCGTATATTAGAGATGGTACTATCAGGTCACATACGGAATCCGTCATAGTCTCACTCTAATCGGATTCTCCCGGAGAACTCTTTCTCTCTCAATCCGAATTACCCTAGCTAGGGATTTATCTAAGCAAGCACATATTGGATATTTCTCTTATGATACCGAGAGTGAATGATCCTCTATTGACACTTAATTGCCTTCGTAAGGTTGGCTACCAATCCTGATAATCAACTGTACCTGATAAGGAGTACTCATACAAGACATCCTTGGTATCTCAAGTCTAAGGACTAGATACACAACTGGGACTATGAAATTGCTATCTGATATTAGGTATTATTAACTACACAACATTCCATAAGCGGATCAATCAGTGAACTCATTCTCCAATGAGCATCTGTATTATATCCTTAGTGTCTCTACACAAGTGGCTATGAGACCAACCGCCTCCATTATATGGATGGGTATATAACCTATGACCGAGATTATTTAGGATCTGTGTTTAAAGGTAATCGATCTCATTATCTTGATTTCATCACGAACTGATTCTCATTGCATAGAACCAAGGACATCATAGTATATATGCTATAGATAATATAACGTGAGAATATGTCAATATTAATCATAAGTAAAAAGATCACACAACGTGTCACACGTGCCATCACTCACGTGATTGGCTTGTAGGGCACTTGTAACGAGTACTTTTCACCGTCGTGGTTAAACCTGCATGATGCTAACTACAACTTAATTAATTACAATCAACATGACCACAAATCCACTTCAAGACCTTTCTAACTCTCGGCAAGTTTTTTGGCTACCCCCGATTCGGCAAATCTCGATCTTCTTCCGGCGAACTCCCTTGCACTATCCTAGCAAACTCCTGATACCCTTGGCGAGCTCTCGACACACTCCAGGCGAGTTCCCAACCGTATCATCCGAACCCCAGCCCTATGCTTGGACTTAACTCTAGCCAAATCTTTGATTGTAATAGTCTTATGTCATAATTAATCTTACATTAATCAACTCTAACAACCCTTTTAGATCAAACACTCATCAAAATCCGATATTCAACATTTGTCAGGATATAACTAGCTAAGAGAATCAATCCTTGAATTCAAATTTATAATACCATCTCCATCTAGCCCTATATACCTAAATTAAAATCTGTGTGATACTTGAGAACAAAAAAAATGCGATACTAACATGTGTGTCATATATGCATTATTCTTTTCACCTTTAAATATTTAATATAAAAATATAGAATAAGCATATATTATTATTGATGGAACAGCAATCATGATCTATCTAGGACAGTAGTCATAAACTTACAAGGTAATCGAGTTTGTTAAACGTCCAAAAGAGTTTTCATGTTTATCAAGGCCTTCGTTATGTCAATATTAGTATCCTACGCTGGTTAATTTGTCGAGAGCTTTCATGAAAACTTGGAAGAGTGTTGTTGAACACTGATGGATGGCTACATCAAAGGAATTAAAACCATGATCAAAGGGAAAGCACGAAGTTTGTGGATCATCCAAACAGAAAGCAAATGGCGTTGCCCGATGCTGGAACTTGTGCTCTTTCCTCCAAGTTCACTGCTCCTACCCCTCAGGGCGGAGTGGAGAACACAAGGGCTCAGAAAAAGGATTGGGTTAAGTGTGATAGAAGATAAGGTGAAGTTAGGATTTAGATATGATTTCCTTAACTGAATGAGGAAATCACGTAGGTTAGTTGAGGGAAATCCTCCTATCTTCACCTGTATAAATTAACGATGGATCAATGAATCAATTGGGCATTTTCATTACTTCTTCCTATTTCCAACATGGTATCAGAGCCCCTCTCTCTATAAGAGAGATTACTTTTTTTCTTCACTGTCAAACGACAGCTTTTATTACTGTTTGTTCGTCGACAACCCCGCTGCAAAACTGCAGATACTCAGGGGTCATTTGTCGCCACCCTCCCGGACATTCTCTGCTCCGAAGATCTCTCCTACCTCATCTGCAGTAGATGATGACTTCTACACCCGCTCGCCGGCATCGTCCCTCCTGCAGCCTTTGTTCTCTCTGCCAAGAGCACCTGTAAGGGCCACTGCCCATCGTCTCTCGGTGCTTTGTAGAGAGGGCACAACAAATTCCTTCTTGCTATCAAACGACAGCAAATCCCCACCCCGTTGACTGCCCTTTTGCGAAGTCGCAATTGTTGACTCCTCTTCTGCAAAGCCGCGATCTCTGTTTCCTGACAAAAAAAAAAAAAAAACAGAGCATCGCCAGCGCCGTTTTCATTCGAGGATCTTAAGATTCAGGTCCCGCTCTATAATTGATGTCCACGTCGCTGGTCTGGCAGCCCTCTCGCTCAACCTCGCTGGCACTTGCCGTTGTCATCGCTAGCATCGGCGACACTATCTGCCTCATTGTTGCCTACCATCGGCTCACCGTTCGCTCGCTGCTGCTGCCGTCACAGCAATAACTCGGTCGCTTCTCTTCGGTGCAGATCCCTCTCTGCATCGTCTCTACACCTCCAAAGAAGGGACCGCAACATTGTGGTCCTCAAGTCAGGGAAGAAAGGGAAGCACACCTTCACTACAGCGGCTTCCTCATCTTCTCCTTCGGCAGTTACTATGCTCGCTGCCGACCCCCCTTACTCCAACAATTGCAATCGCAACTGCAGCCCTCGCCGGCCACAACTATTGCCCTCTCCTTAGATCTATCGCTTCTTATTGTCAAACGACAGTCTCTCGTCGACGTCGAAGTTGGAGACTTCTAGTGCGTCGGCTTTCTCAATTCCTCTACCGAGGTGTTCTTTTGCACGAGGCCATCTTCCTTGTGCACCACCACTGTCGCATCAGCACCAACAAGCAGCGGCACCTTCCCTACCTCATCAGCAATAAGTTCATTCTCGCTGTCAAACGACAGTAAATCTATGACCGCAGCGCTTCTCTCGCTGCCCTTCAGATCTACCGATCGCCTCAGCCGTAGCAGCATCTCCTCCGCCGAAGTCAACCGTTGTCAGACCTTCACCGCGGTTGACAACACAGCGGTCTCCTTGACATCGGGTAAAGATTTGTGTCCTTCACAGGAGCTTGATCTTGCGGGGGCATGATAGTTCGATCTAATCGGATTGTCAAATTTGGCTCTAGCAGAATCGTCTGCTCCTTTCTTCGGATTCATTGTCATCGGTTCAAGATCAACGTCCTCGGTTCAAGATCGACGACCTTACAGGAGCTCGATCTTGGGGGGCATGATAGAAGATAAGGTGAAGTTAGGATTTAGATATGATTTCCTTAACTGAATGAGGAAATCACGTAGGTTAGTTGAGGGAAATCCTCCTATCTTCACCTGTATAAATTAACGATGGATCAATGAATCAATTGTGCATTTTTGTTACTTCTTCCTATTTCGTTACTTCTGCAAGATGAAGAGAGGGCATGGCATGCACGCCAACCAAGCAGAAATAGCACGGTTTGATGCTGAGATAAAAGCCTTCATCTTTGACCAGAAGCACTTCCAGTCCCTTTGAATGGTATCCACAGCCGATGACCACGGTCCACAAAGAGTACTCAGTTCCAGCTCAACCCTATGTAAGAAAAGAAATTAGCTTTGTAAAGTTGCAACTACTTACTAAATTTGATCATTGGAAATATTAAGGTAAACCAACAAGAGTGTTCCAATTAGCATCAGATGCTAAGACGAAAGAAGATTCCATCGTACTTGAGTGGAATCACAATCGTTCATCCACAGTAGATGATGATGGATGGGTGAGTCAATCATCTCTACCGCAGGAAAGATGTTTCAGAGACAGAATGAGCGATGGTGCGTCATGTCTGAGCCCTCCCATGTGTGTGGTGTAGGCTACTGAATCCCTGCAAAGACTCTCTGCTAAAGAAACAACATGTCACGTGAAACTCACAAGTACCAACTGGTGCTGCACGCCAGCACGCCAACTGGCTCTCTGTGGTTCTGTAAAATAAAGAACAAACCCTCCGCAGAGCTCACCTGAGTTGTGAGCAGCAGTCACTGCAATCCAGGTTGGATTGTACTGCTATCGAGATTGCCACACCCTCGTTCCTCACAGTCCCGGGCGTAGAGAGAGATTAGAACAAAGAATCTTAGTATGTCACGGCTGAATGCTACCGAATGACCTGCCTACACAAGGTTACATCACTATCTTTTCTACTTGATATGATAGCTAGAGGTAGATATCTCATCCGGAGGTAAGCAACACAATTTAGGGCTTAATCTCAATGCAGACAGTGAGAATCCAAAGTTCACATTCCGGGAAAGACTTCCTGAGACCAATCCTACTGTGGAACTCTTTAACTGTCAGGAAATAACTCACAAAAAACATGAGGCAGGCCACAAATCATACACACAAGCACTAAGCATTTATCAACATGAGGCACTCACACATACTGCTGAATAATTTATTAGTAGATAACAATTCGAGACCAACATGACATTTATCTGCTCCAAGTGCAAAAAGATCATGGGGACTCGGGGCTCGCGGATGACACAATAACAGACACACTTACTAATATCACCTCACTTATTCCTATCACAACAAACATACATCAGCAAGAACACAACAGACACAACCAACACAGATCAATTAACATAACTCATAGTTAAATAGACTACGTACACAAGGGAATACTGTCGTTTTCCTCACATCCAGCAGAAGCTCTTCTTCTATCACTTATTTCCTTTACCAGAGTTCGTCGATCAGGATCACGTTGCTCTTGTTGCCTTAGCATCAGTCGTTTCAGTCGCATCCGCGATGACGACGCCCGAGCTCAAGGGCACCGGAGTGGCCTTAGAGTAGTACATCTGAGGGCGGGTATGATCGGCAGCAAATTCGTAACCATAATTAGACATCGTTGCAGGGGAATTCGAAATATGCTGCTGCTGCTGCTGCACCATATGATATCCCATTCCAGCAGCATACGAGCGGGCTTGGTCGGCCGTGACGTGGATCAGTGTGGCAGCAGGGGATGGAGCGGCTGTCCTATATAAGTTTGCGGGCAATTCAGAATTCGCAGGCATGGCGGATTTTCCCCCTGAAGATATCAAGTTGGGATCCCCCAATCCGGGCTGCACTGCCGCCAGGTTGTATGATGGAGGCTGCCGAACCGGATAGTAGTACACGGGCATCTGGGGATCGTACGGGTGAGCTTGCGATGGTTGCTGGATCGCGTGGGCGGCGACTGGAAAGTAAGACGGGACAGAGATGACACCACCAGTGGCAGGGTGGTGGATGTAATGAGGATTACCAGGAATGTACTGATGCTGCTGATGACGATGAAGCTGGGGATGGAGCTGCTGCTCATGGAATTGCTCCGGCTGTATTGAAGGCAATTGGTATCCCGCGGCATCAATGGCTGGAATCGGGATGCGACAGCTGGGAAAACAGCATTTTTTTTTTTTACGTTAAAACCCTCAAAGTTGGAAGTTTTATTCAGAGAAGTTACGAATGGGATAGATAATACCTTGAACCTAAGTCGGAGTTGGGCGCTTCGATCCCGGTTGGTTTCGGTGGCTGCTGCGGCTTTCGGATGCCGCCCTGGTCGGACTTATCGTCATCGGAGGAGAAAACTCTGCTAGGGTTTTCCGTAGGGGAGATGGTCAAGTTGAAAGCGGAAGAAGCGGAGAGGGGGATCGGCGGAGGGGGTTGGAGCTGAGGAGCGTACGATGGCTCCTTAAAATCGTCGCCCAGCCTCTGTCCGCCGCCAGAGGAGAGGTTCATGTTGACGAAGTGGTCATCGAGGCCAGCGATCCGGGTATCGGAAGGGCGATCGTCGGGGCGGACGCGGATAGGCGGGAGATTGGAGAGAGAAGGGACGGAGGAGGCAGATCCAAAGGAGGAAGTAGTGTCGAGCATCGGAGAGTCGGGGACGGAGTGGACGTCCTGGACATGACGGGCGAGCTTGCCGGACGAGTCTGGGCGCGCGAGTACAAGTTGCTCAGGCAGCTCCAAGTGAGTGCCTCTGCCGCCGATACCTGGCGCCGCGGCGACTGCAGGGACGCCGCGGGAGTGGATGGAAGAGTCGTCCTCGAGACCGAGGAGGCAGTTGACAGAGGCGGAGTCGGAGGAGAGGCCGCGGGGAAGGCCGTCAATTCCCATCCCGCCCATGGCGCTATTGAGAGCGTCCACGAACCAAGTCTCCGACTTAGAGTCATCCAGAAGCGATCCGATCGAGGACGTAGGCGACGACTCGGGCTTAGAAGGGAACAGGAAGAGGCGGAGGCGGGAGGAGCGGTTGGAGCCGCCGCCGGTACCAGTGGAGGCGGCAGTAAGGATGCGGTCGTACTCGTCAATCATGTTTTCAAGGTCCTCGTCAGTGGCGACGGAGATGAGGGAGTCGAGGTCCTCGTTGGGGAGCTGGTACTTGAGGGAGAAGGGGCGACCGCCGAGGAGGGTCCGGGAGAGCTTGGCGGAGAGGTCGCAGAGGGACGAGTGGCGGTCGACAACCACGATGCGGGTCTCGCCACCAAGGTAGCAGAGGGTCTTATCGGTGGGCCGGGGGACAATACGGCCGCCGTAGCTGCACATCAAGCGGAGGCGGCCGGCGGCAGCGGAGGGGAAGGGTGGCTCGTCCCACGAGTCGCCACCACGGGAGCGGGGGGAAGAGTCGACGGAGTCTGCGTAGCCCAGGCCTCCTCCGCTGACGGCGGCGGCTACCGCCGTTTCCATCATCGGATGGAGCAACCTGGAGACGGAGGTTGGACTGGGAGTGGGGCAGGACGGGAGGGGGGCGTTCGTCGGACGAAAGTGTGGGGTTTCTATTGCCTTATATTATCACGCTTTTCCAGTCCGAAAGATTCATTCTTCAGCAGTAGGATATTATATCATTACTATTTAAAAAAAATTGTGTTACTAATTCTTTTAATTACACAAAAATGGTATCGTGCTTTCATAAGTGGAGTCGTATGGTCCGTGGTGGGGTGGAGCGGGGGGGCCGCTCCCTCTAAATGCCCAGTCTCCCAAGGAAGCTGTGGCATCCGTTGATTGTTACAAGATATGGCTGTATCATCTCGTTCTCTGCTCTTCTTTCAGCGTCTTTGCCCCCAAGACTTGATTAGATAAGCATAATTAGAGGGTTTTGGATACGCTTCTTGGGTAGACAGACGGGAGCACCAAATGTTGGTTGTCTTTGCTTATTCTATAATTTGTGAGGGAGAAATTGTTCCGAGTCTTTAACAATGTCCACAAGAATATTTGAATTAACATCCGAGGAGAGCTATTTGAATCTCTCACATGTTAGTTCGTATTCACGACATGTTTGAACATCAGGTTTTTTCAAAGTGATGTTGGTCGATTGTTGAATAAAAAATTCATCAGAATATATATATATATATATATATATATATATATATATATATATATATATATATATATATGATAAGCATAATTAAAGGGTTTTGGATACGCTTCTTGGGTAGACGGGAGCACCAAATGTTGGTTGCCTTTGCTTATTCTATAATTTGTGGGGGAGAAATTGTTCCGAGTCTTTAACAATGTCCCCAAGAATATTTGAATTAACATCGGAGGAGGGCTATTTGAATCTCTCACATGTTAGTTTGTATTTACGACGTGTTTGAACATTAGGTTTTTTCAAAGTGATGTTGGTGGATTGTTGAATAAAAAATTCATCGGAATATATATATATATATATATATATATATATATATATATATATATATATATATATATATACTCTAATTTGTTATAGGAATATAATTAAATATTTTTTATAAAATCTTTCATATATTAAACTATGTACAAGATATTGTTAGGATACATAATATACTTTAATTTATCTAGAAATATAAACACTGTTATTTAGACCCTGACAACAGTGTGCCTCAATAAATACTATTTAGTTCCTCTCTCCATCTCAATTACTTGTTTCATATATCAACAACTTTACATCGCTTGCTTGACATTTTAAACAGCCTTCTGAGGGTTAGAAAATGACACATCCTTTGGATCTAGCTTAAAGACGCCTCTTCAACTTCCTCCTCTCTCCGTTCTCTTGAATCTTGCTAACTTTTTTTTTCTCTAATTTCGCTGTCTCGTCAAAATAAAATGGAAGGAAGAGAAGAGGGTAGATAATCTAAACAAACATACCGTGCTGAGTCATTTGTCTTCTCCCTGTTTGCTTCGTCAACTAGAGCTGGTGCTGATTGAAGAATGCTGCTACTAATTGATGAGATTGGATAATGACTGATGGGATTGGACATAGCTTGGAGTGCCATTCAACCTAAGTGGGCCATTTGTTTGGTCAATGGTAGGTTGGGATGAGGCCGTATGTGTCCCTATATTAGATTATCCACTGTATACCTAGTGATATTTTAGTGCTTCATTAGTCCAGTTTGATGTTCATCAATTTGTTTGTTTACTAGGTATTCTGAAATTTGTTTTTTGGGTGCTTCACATCATTAGAATGCCTTTCGATTTCACTCATGGAATAGCTTGCTGCTTATATGTTCTTCCGCAAACATCAAATCAATTAGCCAATCACAACGGAAGATTTACTTTGATCTCAACAAAGAAAGAGTTTAGGCTTTGGAAATATAAATTTATTAATTATTAATCATAGCAGCGACTGTTTTGGATAACTAAACTTAGAAAATAAATAGTCAATTTAGGTTTGAAATGAATTTAGATATTCGATAGGCATTATGTTCAGATTTATAACCTTTAAAAGGAGTTGAATGTATTTGTTACATATAAATTTGTAAGATAAGATCTCGGACCTATAATTTTTAATAAATGGATGAAACCTGTATTATCGGAGTATAAAATTTGAAGGATGATAATTTCTAATATTCTTTGACTTGATTAAAGTAGATCGTGAACTGAAAGCCAATCTATATCATCATAGATTCATGCGATATAAATTGGTTATTAAAGTCCCTAATAACCAAGATTCAAGAATCTTGCAATCAGCTTAATGGATTCTCCTAATACATTATTAAAATTTCATGTCATTATTTGTTCCCATGTTCGTTCGTTAGATAATTTAGTGTTGTGATTTCCTCGATGGTAAGAGATCGAACTTGAAAATATATGATGATGTAGTAAGCAGCAATGAAGCACTGCAACCAAGAAATTGAAGTCATCAACAGCTCCTTACTACTTCCTTTTTGTTATATACTTCCTGTTTCAAATATACTTCCATGAACGAGTAAATTAAATGTAGAGCGATGATGCATGGGTCTATCTCTCTCTATATATTGTACGACGTTATGCTCTTTGCAGCATTATGTCATATACTTTCATTTAAATTGCCATGATATGTTATTGATGATCATGTGCGGTCATACATGGATGTTTTCAACTATATACTCCATTAAATTATTTTTTTATTAAGATAGAAGTATAAAACAAATGCTGACGGTGTATGCAGTCTTTCTTCTCATTTTTACTAGAAGATCCATTGCTCTGTATTCGTACAAGTGGCTTGGAAGCCTGCTTTGTCACACTTAACTAATTGGCTTTTGCATAGAAGAAGAGCCATTCCTGCAACTTTCTGACTTAGCACTATGTTTTTAATACTAAATCTGATGACGGTAGAAATGATTCATTAGCCAATTACCTTTGGCTCACCAATGAACTCAGCTACTCTCTCCTATCCGTTTCTTGCACCAAAAATGGTTAAAATTGACCAATGAACTAACCTACTCCCTCCTATTCATTCCACGTATCAATCATATATACTCACTCTGCAGTATCAATCAATTAAGCTTTTCATAATTTTTTTTGTTGGATATGATTATGAAATAATTTACAAAAAGGGGAAAGAGAATATAGTTACAGATGTACTCTCTCGACTATCCGAGTAAACTGAATTTTCGACCATCTCTCATTCAATCAGTGACTTCCTTGAAAATATAAAAAAAAAAAAGTGACAAGATGATCCAGAGATTAGGGAGACCATAAAAAAATTGGAGAAAGAACCATGCTCCATGACGCATTACAATTGGGACTCGAAGGACTTACGATATAAAGGACAAATAGTGCTAACATCAAAATCTCCCTGCATAAATACCATCCTATAGGAGATGCATTCCTCACCAGCGGCTGGGCACACTGGATTCCTTCGAACCTATAAGAGGATTAAACAAAATTTCTATTGGAAATGGATGAAAAACTCCATTACTGAATTTGTAGCGTGATACGACACGTGTCAACGACATAAAGGTGAAATAGCGGCAAGCCCTAGGAAGCTGCAACCTCTACCTATCTTGGACTCAGTATGGACTGATATCTTGATGGACTTCATCGAAGGGCTACCCTTATCCCAAGGAAAATGTATAATCCTCGTCGTGGTCGACCATCTCACAAAATATGCTTACTTTTGCGTCGTCTGCAACCTTACACCACCGCTAGCATTGCTTGAATCTTCATGGATAATATTATAAAATTTCATGGGATATCTAGATCTATTGTAAGTGATCACGATAGGATATTCACTAAAATTTTTTGGATAGAACTATTCTAGTTATAGGGCACCAAAATGAAAATAAGCACAGTGTATCATCCACAAACCGACGGCCAAATCGAAGTGGTAAATAGGTGCTTGGAGACATACCTAAGATGTTTTACCAGTGATCAGCCAAAAGAGTTGACAAAGTGGCTCCCCTGTGTCAAGTGGTGGTAGAACACGACTTACCATTCCTCGACAAAATGTACTCCTTTTGAAGTTGTGTATAGACGATCGCTGCCTATAATCCCAAAATATATGATTGGCTCCTCCAAAGTATATCAAGAAGATAGGGAGCTCATGGACATAGACAAAATTATAAAATTATTGAAAGATAATCTATCAGCGGCCCAAGCAAGGATGAAACACCAGTACGATATACACAAAAAGTGAAAGAGAGTTCTCGATGGGAGATTAGGTCTTCCTTCGACTCCAACCTTACAAGTAGACATTCATCCATACCAGAGCATCCATGAAGCTTTCACCTCGCTTTTATGGGCCCTACCAGATTATAGAACGCATTGAAGCAATGGCATATAAGCTGGGCCTACCTGCAGATTTCAAGATCGATCCAGTCTTCCACATATCATGTCTTAAGCCCAAGCTTGAAGAAAACGAGATGGCCTAGAGTCATCTACTAGATACTACCACCCATGGAGAAATCCAGATCCAACTGATGGCAATCATTGACTGTCGAACCGTGATGCGCCGTCGACGTCCCACTATTGAGGTGTTAGTGCAATGGACAAATTTACCTGCAGAAGATGCCATGTGGGAGCCCTATGAAGAATTGAAGGTCAAATTCTTAGAGTTCATGGAGCCTTAGCCTTGAGGACAAGGCTGATTTGAAGAGGATGGGACTGTTAGGACCCTAGCTAGGTTGGGTCCTAAGCTCACTAAGTCATGATGTCAATAAAAACCCTAACGATGTAATAAACCCTAAATCAACCACCACCCCCGTTTGTTAAAGTGGTATGTTAGGGTTAGAGAGGAGTCCTCATGGAGTGGGGGTCTCCTAGCTGCCACCCTCACCTATTAGGGATTGCTAGTTACAGGTGCCCTGCAAGCTAATCACGTGAGTGATGGCAAGTATGACACACTACATGATCTTTTTGCTTATGATTAATATTGGCATATTCTCACATTACATTATCTGTTGCATATATATATTATAATGTCCTTGGTTTTGTGCAATGAGAATCAGATCATGATGAGATCATGATAATGAGATCGATTCACCTTTAAACATGGATCCTAAATAATCCCGGTCATAGGTTACTCGAGAGTGACATCGAGATAACCGGACAGACCGGTATACTATATACATGTACATATGATGGAGGTGGCTAGTCTCATAGTCACTTGTGTGGAGACACTAAGGATATAGTACAAGTGCTCATTGGAGAATAAGTTCACTAATTGATTTGCTTATGGAATGATGTATGGTTGACGATACCTAATATTAGACAGTAATTCCATAGTCCCAATTGTGTATCTGGTCCTTAGATTTGAGACACCAACGATGCCTTGTATGAGTACTTCTTTCTTTAACGCTAGACTTATAAGTTTGGAAAGTTCCATATCTGGTACAGTTGGTTATCAGGATTGGTAGTCAACCTTACGAAGGCAATTGAGTGTCAATATGGATCATCCACTCTTTGTATCATGAGAAGAATATCTCATATGTGCTTGCTTAGATAAATCCTTAGCCAAGGTTATTCATATTGAGAGAGAAAGAGTTCTCCGGTAGAATCTGATTAGAGTAAGACAAATTGATTTCGTATGTGACCAAACAGTACCATATCCAATTACGGTATCTGAGATATTAGTTGGATGATGGATTATATATATACGGTAACTCTGGATGGATAAGTCCGATTGATTTGATCACCCTATATCGTTTGGGGACTATGTGCTAGTTACAGGTGCCCTGCAAGCCAATCACGTGAGTGATGACACGTGTGACACGTTGTGTGATCTTTTTGCTTATGATTAATATTGGCATATTCTCATATTATATTATATGTTGCATATATATTTTGATGTCCTTGGTTCTGTGCAATGGGAATCAGATCGTGATTAGATCACGATAATGAGATCGATTCACCTTTAAACATAGATCCTAAATAATCCCGGTCATAGGTTACTCGAGAGGGACATTGAGATAACCGGACAGATCGGTGTACTATATACCCATCCATATGATGAGGTGGCTGGTCTCATAGCCACTTGTGTGGAGACACTAAGGATATAGTATAAGTGCTAATTGGAGAATGAGTTCACTGATTGATCCATTTATGAAATACTATATGGTTAATGATACCTAATGTCAGACATCAATTTCATAGTCCTAGTTGTGTATCTGGTGCTTAGACTTGAGACACCAAGGATGCCTTGTATGAGTACTCCTTTCTTTGACGCCAGACTTATATGTTTATAAAGTTTCAGATCTGGTACAATTGGTTATCGGGATTGGTAGTCAATCTTACGAAGGCAATTGAGTGTCAATAGAGGATCATCCACTCTCGATATCATGAGAGGAATATCTCATATGTGCTTGCTTAGACAAATCTCTGGCCAAGGTTATTCGGATTGAGAGAGAAAGAGTTCTCCGAGAGAATCTGATTTGAGCGAGACTATGATGGATTCTGTATGTGGCCTGATAGTACTATGTCCAATATACGGTCTCTGGGATATTAGTTGGATGAGGAATTATAGATACATGATAACTGTGGACAGATAGGTCTAATGGATTTGATCCCCCTTATACCGTCTGGGGACTATGGCGGAGTGGCCTAGTACATCCATAGTCGATGAGTCGAGTGAATTATTATGAGGAGAATAATTTACTATATCATAAGGAGTTCTGATGAGAGTGACTTACGACCAGCTCGGTATCGGGCCTAGAGGGCCACATAAATATGATGGATGCTTCAGCGAATAGAGGATTGGATAGAGATCCAATTAGCCCCTATTCTAATTAGATGAGACTCTATGCTGATGGGCTCCTTGATTAAGGCCCAATTAGAGGCATAAAGAGATTATTGGATAGAGATCCAATAATGCAAGGTTAGTGGGTAATTGGATGAAGATCCAATACCTACTAAGGCAGGAGCCCTAGGGTTTTTGGTGGATCTCTATAAATAGGAGCGGAGACTCATGGTTGATAGGCTGCAGCTTTAGCCACCACCTCCTATTCTCCTCCCTCCCTCTGTGTAAGAGTTGCGAGATCAGATTGGAGGAGTTTCACCACAGAGATCCATCACGTGGATACTGCTAGAGAGGAGGACGCTTAACCTCCTTCATCTTCTCCATCCGGATATGGAATACAGGGATATACGATCTCCTTAGGTAACCAATCTCTCACACATGATGCGGTTTTTCGGTTTTGCATTTTTTTCTTGCGACCCTAATCTTTTGCATGATGATTTGATTTGCATGGAAAACTAATTTTTTATTTTGATTTTCGCGGCGCATGTGATGCACCTGCTGAGGTTTCCCAACAGTGTTATCGGAGCCAAGGTTTTCGTGCGAAAGATTGATTTTAAACTGCGTGTGATGAGATTGAATCGCATAGAATCATTCTACACATTCTTGTTCCATTTTCACAGCGAAGGCAGCGAGGAGGAGGGGCGACCAGCGACGGCCAGCCCCATACAGGGCCGGCCACCCACGGTCAGGATGTGGCCAGGGCCAGCCCACAAGGGAGCCCGATGCCGCTTGTAGGGGCAGCAGCCCGCAAGGGAGGCTAGCGCTGCTCATAGCGGCAGTAGCCCGCAAGGGAGGCCGGCGCCGCTCACGGGGGCAGCAGCTCGCAGGGGCGGCGCCTGTGGGCACGGTCGGTTGTGGCCAGCCCACAGGGGCGACAGTCGCTCGTGGGCACACCCGCTTGCAGTGCGACGCCGGCAAAGGGGGTCGGTTGTAGGACGCCCGCAAGGGGCTGCCGCCCACGACCAGCCCTACCGCTAGCAGGGGCAGTGGCGTCGGCCGCAGTAGTGGCTGCCCTTTGGTAGGGTGGTTGCTGGCGGGCAAGGACAGTCGCCACTGTGTGCAGGGGCAGCAGCGGCGGCGGTGACGACACAGATGGGGCAAGAGGGGTTAGGGCATCCATTTGAGAAAAGGATGATCATGCCCCTTTAAATTTTGAAAATTTCGAGTATAGAATTTCAAAAATGCCTTCAACAATTTTGGAAATTCTGAGGACTGTCCTCCCATCCAGAATTATAAAAATACCCTTGATAATTTTGGAAATTCCAAGCATGTCCTGATTTCCTGAAATATAATTAATTAAATAGTTTAATTAATTATTATATAGATATATCTAGTAATTCTACATATGATGTGATGTACATGTGATGTATGATATAAATGGATGATCATGAGCCAAGTGTTGTGATGTGTGTAATTATGATTATTATTATTATTGGGGCCTACGAGCCTGCGTTTTTCTCGTTTATTGTTGTGCCTGCGTGCCTGTGATTATTTGTAATTACATGGAGAGGCGCAGCGGGAGCGTGGAGGTTATAGCGGGACCCACGCTGCCGTGGCGGGAGATCACGACGCATGGTGACGTGACGATCCGACGAAACCTATGATGACGAGATCAACAATCACAGGGCATGGAGATGCACCAATGCACACATAGATCCTATTGTAAGTGATTATGCCCATTGGGTCGGGCTTAATCATATTAGGTGACGGATCATGATCATCCGGTGTAGCTTGCATATATGATGTGTTATACACCTACTAGATATGTGTATATATATATATATATATATTTGCATACAATGTATATATGTATTAAATATGTATGTGTGTGACACGACATATTAGGAGACCGATACAAAAACCCCTCCTAAGATAATATTAAGTCGGTAAGCGTGATGCAATAAGATTGACTCACGTGGCCTTCCTTCGTTATAGGAAGAAATTAAATCATTACATAGGTTGAATTGGTCGAGTCCCTCGAGGCTCACCTATCTACATGATCGAGATCTTGCCTACGACATAGAGATATCACCGATGACTTGAGGACATGGTATGTTTGGTCGAGTCCCTCGAGGGCATATCATCGAATCAAACTTATCTTGTAACGATGGTGATGACTTAACTAAACGTCATGGTTGGTCGAGTCCCTTGAGACTATGATGATTCAGAGGTCAAACATGATGGGAATCACAAGGAGTTGTGATTGGCAAGAGTTGCCTACCTTTTGAGCTTAGTGTAATTGGTCGAGTCCCTTGAGGTTGTACTAAGATGCCGATTGGATCTCGATCCCCACTAGGAGTCTGCTGGAGACTTCCGTCTTACGTGTCGAGGGTGTCGCGTGATTCACTAAGAAAATAGTGGGAGTACATTAAGATAGAAGTCCATATCTTAATTAGTATTTTCTGTAAAATCTGCATGTTATTTAATTTACGCTATATGTTGTTTGTCGCTTGCAAAACCCCTACGTGGCATACTTGATACCAACTGCCTCATTGGTCCAAAAGCTCTCCACAATTTGAGAATTATTCTCATGGAAGAGAAAATTATATATGTCCTTAACATGATTATACCCACGTTGGAGGAAAGGATAAGTAAGGATGAGATCGCTCGCTTTGTGAAGTATATAGATAGTCATAGAGGATAACCTATGTGTTGATCTTACTTCAGTCCCTACTGGATTCCTTTTCATAGTTCATTATTAACTTTAATATGAACAAGTTTGAGGTGACTCTCCCTAAGCTCCTCAATATGTTGAGGGAAGATAAGAGTACTATCAAGAAGGAGAAGCCAATTCTCTATATTGGTGAGACTAAAAAGAAAAGGAAGGCCAGCAAGACCCTTAAGAAGGGCAAGGGCAAAGAAAGACCAGGTAAGACAAAGGTTGCCAAGAGAGACCTAGCAAGGGACAAAGGATATTGCTTCCACTACGGTCAAGACAAGCATTGGAAGAGGAACTGTAAGTATTACCTTGTAGAGAAAACGAGATAGAAGCTTGGAGAAGCTTCAAGTATATTCATGATCAGTCTCCACTTGTCAGATTTTCATGATAACACATGGATATTGGATACCGGGAGTATTTATTAAATCTGTAATTCATTGCAGGTTCTAGCAAGACCTAGGAGATTGGCTAGAGGCGAGATAGACCTCAAGATGTGCAACGGAGCAAGAGTTGCTGCAGTTGCTGTTAGAGATGTCACCCTACATCTGCTTGGTGGAGCTATTATTGCATTAGATGTATGCTATTTTATTCCCTCTATTATCAAAAAGATTATTTCTATCTCTTGTTTGACAATTAGTGGATATAAATTAGTTTTTAAGAATAATAGCTGTTCAATAATTATGGATGATGAGATCATCACTAGAGGGACCCTTATAAATGGCTTATATGTGTTAGACACTTCTCCACATATCATGAATATAAATATGTCTAAGAGGAAAAGAAATGAGGTGAATAATACATACCTATGACATTGTAGGCTAGGTCTTATACATGAGGGAAGAATTCAAAAGTTGTTGAAAGATGGATCCTTAGATCCATTTGACTATGAGACATATGCAACTTGCGAACCTTGCCTTCGTGGGAAGATGACCAACTCTCCTTTTAGTGGAACTGGAGAGAGAGCCATCGAGTTATTGGAACTCATACATAATGGTGTATGTGGTCCCATGTCGACTCAGGCTATAGGCGGTTACTCATACTTCATTACATTTGCTGATGATTTCTCTAGGTATGGACATATGTACTTAATGAAGTAAAAATCTGAGGCCTTTGAGAAATTCAGAGAATATAAGAATGAGATAAAGAACCAAATTGGAAAGAGTATTAAGACTCTTCAATCAGATCGAGGAGGAGAGAACTTGAGTATGGAGTTCACCCAATTCCTCAAGGACAATGAGATTCTAACCCAGTGGACACCTTAATAGAATCCCAGAATGAGCTCTATAGATTTTGATTCTTAAGGGGGATCAACCCTTGGAACGCTGTAGGGGTTCCTCCCTCCTAGATTTAGCATAAGGCTGAAATAAAATTGATAATTGCTTGATTCAAGAGAGGGGGCGGCTACATCATTATATAAGGATCAAACCCCTAGCCTAAGGCGATGCTTGCCTAAGTAAAATTACTCATTTGCCCCTCTTGTAGCCAACCTGTCTTAATAGGAATAGGGGATGACTAGATTGGCTCTATAGCTGACCTAAGCAGGGGGAAACTCTGGCCAACCAACCCAATAAGAGGGCAACGACTACTAAGTCCTAAGGGTTAATCTAAACCCTAGCCATACTCCTTTATAAGATAGGAGTGATTTTATTATAATTTAGCAGGGTTTTATTGACTACTTATAGGGAGATTAGGACTCAACCCTGCTGGAGTCCTATCAAACCCGTCCTCTTAAAATCAGCCTTGTCCTCAAGGCTAAAGTTCCATGAACTCAGGGAACCAGGTCTGCAGCTCCTCATCAGCTTGGGTGTCAGTTGGAAGAACTTGAACTGAGTCACCATCTTTAAATTTCCATTTGAGGTGGGATACTTGGAGGATCAACTGTAATTTTAATCTGGTGTACGGATCTGATCTCCAGGTTGGGGCCCCAATATGATCCTCAATTTTGCAAGACCCAAAGAAATAGGGAGACCACTTTCTTGAGGCTTAATTTCATGCTGGTGGAGCTAGAGATGAAGGGGGACTTGATCTTTCTCAAGAAACTTTCTTTTGCTCCGACGTTTGTTAGGAGG
This sequence comes from Ensete ventricosum, assembly GCA_029747655.1. Lineage (NCBI taxonomy): Eukaryota > Viridiplantae > Streptophyta > Magnoliopsida > Zingiberales > Musaceae > Ensete > Ensete ventricosum. Next base: position 24,865,411 of record JAQQAF010000004.1, on the reverse strand, counting down.
AATTTTCTTCCTAGCATAGGCTACCACATGGTTAGTCTTTAGTGATAGCTAATCTTTCTTTTGGAATAGTGACTGCCCTCTGTTATGGTTCAGGATGATGAGAGCCCAATCTGGCGTGAGCATGGATTGTAATTCTTCTAGTTTAACTCCTCTTTTATGCCATGGACCAGTATCCAATCATATTTTAAATTTGGTAGTAATTAGTATCTCCAGTAAAAATCTTGTATGAAGTGTGGGGGAAGCCTCGGTATAAATTAGGAGTCGACCATCTTGCATAAGAATAGCCCAAATTCCAACTCCTGACGCATCGGCCTCAATGACCAAAGTGCGATCGAAATTGGGCAGCGCTAGGACCGACGTCATCGTCATGGCTACCTTGAGTCATTCGAAGACTGCGGAGGCTTTATCCGACCATAAGAAGGAGTCTTTCTTCAGTAAGGACATGAGCGGGGCACTGATCTTGCCATAAAATTTCATAAAATTTTGGTAGTACCCCGTGAGTCCAAGGAAACCGCGTAATGATTGTACGTTTGTAGGTCTTGGCCATCCTTGCATTGCCTCGATCTTTGTCGGGTCCACTGCCACTCCATCCTCTAATATAATGTGCCCAAGATACTCAAATTTATGCTGTAAGAAGCTGCACTTTGACTGTTTAACATAAGGAGTATTCTCCCAAAGAATCGTTAGAATAGTTCGTAAGTGCTGAAAATGTATATCAAGCATAGGGCTATAAATGAGAATATCATCAAAGAATACCAATACGAACTTACGTAGAAAACTCCGGAAGATGTCATTCATCAGGCTTTGGAAATTAGAAGGAGCATTCGTAAGTCCAAATGGCATTACCAGAAACTCATAGTGGCCGTTATGCATGCGGAATGCATTTTTTAGAATATCTTCAGTGCATCTATGAATATCTTCAGTGTATCCGGATCGGAGATCAACTTAGTGAGGACTCGGGCTCCTTTTAATTCGTCCAAGAGTTCATCTACGAATGGGATAAGATATTTATCCTTGACGTGATAGCGTTTAGAGCCTGATAGTCAATGCACATCTGCCACGTACCATCTTTCTTGGGCACTAGCAACACTGGTGAGGAGTAAGGGCTGCAGCTCGGTCGAATCACCCCGGTGTCAAGCATATCTTTAACAATGTTCTCGATCTCGTCCTTTTGTAAGTGAGGATAGTGGTATGATCATAAATTTGCTAGAGGTTTATCCATAGATAGTTGTTGAATATGCATCAAGAATCCACCATGTGCTTTGTGTAAAACTTTCTTCATTTGTTGCGACAAAACGATGGAAATTTGGCTCTCGTGCTTGCCTCGTAACGTGACATGTCTCATTTTGCAATAAAATTTCATGATTAATTTAGAAAAATTCCAGGAGATATCACCTAGTGTTGTGAGCCATTCGATCCTGAGTACAGCTTCAGAATCATCGATGGGTAGGAGGAAGAAATCATCTACCACTTCTTGGTCTTGGAGGAGTAGTTTCACCCGCGGGCATCGTTGGTCGCAATTAAAGATTCGACTGTCGGTGACCTTTATGTCAAACTTGTTGCAACCTTCAATTTGAAGCACTAAACATGCAACAACCTTATTGTTGAGGAAGTTATTGGTGCTGCCCGTGCCGATGAGAACAGTGATGAGTTGCTGTTTTAGAAGTCCTCTAACTTTCATCATCTGCGGGTTGGAATAGCCGGCCAATGCGTGCACTCTGTAGTTGGCCGGTTGGGACTCTTCCTCCATGGCTTCTTCTTTAGGTTCAAGGGCTTCTTCAGATGTTTCATTGTCCTCATCCTCCACTGGTTCAATCACGAGGAGCCGGCCCTTTTTGCGGTGATGTTCGCGGCTCCACGGTTCGTCGCAGTGCCAACACAACTCCTTGGCCGATCGTTCGCGAAGCTCGTCTCTTGTCAACTTTTTTGGTGCAGGGGCTTGGATGGCAGTAGAGTGGGCAGTAGGCCTCGGCATGGCTGGTCGGGGAGCGACCATTGTCCTTCGTACCTCGTGGTTCAATTGTTCTTCCTGGATACGCGCGAAGGAAATCGCCGCCATAAGAGTGTACGGTTGCCGCACCTTTACTTCTCCTCAGATCTCCGGCTTTAGGCCCTCGATAAAAGTACCTAAAAGTTATTTCTAAGACCAATTCGATGTTGTTGAAATCGGTTGGTCCGGAGCAGTCTAGTAGTCCTTCCTTGAATCGCTGCCAAGAGAGTCCTCCATGGGTGTGCTTACACCAATTAAACCATTGAATAACATCTTCCTTGAGGTGGATGGCAACAATCTCCACCCATGTGTCGTCGGCGGTTCGGTAGAACTGAAAATAGCGCTCCGCGCGCGAGATCCACCCGATTGAGTCTCCTTTCCATCTAGGAAAGTCAACCTTCATGCATGGATTATTGAGATCAGAGGTGATGTGTACATATTCTTAAGGATTATCTCGCCGATCTGAAGTTTCTCCGTGTTGTGATTTCCTCGGGTTCGACAGTCGGCCAATGCTGAATTCGGCGAAAAGGGATCGCATCTTCTCTTCCATGCGATTTCCAAAGGCTTCAAGCTTTGCATCGATAGCCTCCTCTGATGCCATAGTATATGCCAATAGATCAGTAATATTAAAATCTTTTTTCTATTGTTGGGTTAATGGCATGAGAATTTTGGAGAAGGGGGTGGCCAGTTGGAAGGTGAATCGGTTTGGATGGAAGTAGGCTGTGGGTTAAGGTAGATTTGGGGCTACGGTTTTGTGGAGTTTAGGCTACGAATTAGTATGGTTTTAGGGCTGTGACAGTAGTAGATGAAGGTTAGAAAAATAGATTTTAGATCTGGGATAGATGGCAGCAAAGGTAGGTGTCTCGGTAAGGAAAGTTGGCTAAAAAGGTAAGTGGATGATCGATAAGGAAGTAGACTGATTTGGGTGGCTGATTTGGGGGCTGTTTGGATTCAGTTTAGTGTAATATTTGGAAGGGTTTTTGGTGAGGATGGTAGGGTTTGGAGATGAGGAAAAGAGAGTCCGAAATCCCACAAAAAATAGCACTCAAATCTTATATAAGTCTGTGAAAAGAAGTGCTGCGATGTGCTGTCCTGCTGAACCGGTTTTACGTTAGAGAAACGATGACTTCTCGACATAAATTCCAAAGGAAAGTTTAAAAAAACTATATAGAAACCACCAGTAAAAAGTTTGACAAAATTTTGGCAGCATAACAGTAGGGAAATAGGGCAAAAGATGGAAGGCAGATTCCTTCATTCTAAAATTCTAGAACTGCATGATAGTCAAAGATTGCACAAAAAAGCTGGTTCTAGAAGGAGTTTTTTCATGAAATCAAATCCAGATGAAAGCCAACTTGATCTTGAGAATTGTGTAAAAATTTCAGCCAAAATGGATGAACAAAAGTTCAGTTTCAAGAGGCCAATATATGTAAGGCAGATTCTGCATTATAAAATTTCAGTACTGTGCAATGAAGAATCATAGTGCTATAAGTCCAGATCTAGAAGGAGTTTTTTCACAAGATCAATCTTAGATGAAAGCTAAGACGATCTATGCAAATATATAAAAGTTTCAGCCAAAAGGGATGATTAAAATTTTAGTTTCAAGAAGTAACAATCAGCTGAAAATTTCTGCAGTGTTTCGCCTTTGCAACGATGATAACGTTTGCGACGAACAAAATTTACAGTGGATAAAATTTGAGAAAAATCTTCAACATGTAAAGTAAGGAATCTTACAGTATTGAAGAGGTGTGGATGATAAAAATATACCAGAATTCTAGATCAAACGCAGGGGGCAACGACAGACTAATTTGATCTGCTGCTGGGGTGGAAGGTGGAGGCGCGTGTCGTAGCAATTATGAGAATTGCTTGGGAAGGTAGAGGCATGGATGATAGCTACAGGGGCAATAAGATCATTGCTCTGATACTAGATGATAGAACCCCAGAAGGAGCTCTATAGATTTTGATCCTTGAGGGGGATCAACCCTTGGAATGCTGTAGGGGTTCCACCCTCCTAGATTCGGCATAAGGCTGAAATAAAATTGATAATTGCTTGATTCAAGAGAGGGGGCGGCTACATCATTATATAGGGATCAAAACCCTAGCCTAAGGGGGTGCTTGCCTAAGTAAAATAACTCCTTTGCCCCTCCTATAGCCAACCTGCCTTAATAGGAACTGGGGGTGACTAGGTTGGCTTTATAGCTAACCTAAGGAGGGGGAAACTCTGGGCAACCAACCCAGTAAGGGGGCGACGACCACTAAGCCCTAAGGGCTAATCTAAACCCTAGCCATACTTCTTTATAAGATAGGAGTGACTTTATTACAATCTAGCAGGATTTTATTGACTACTTCTAGGGAGATTAAGACTCAACCCTGTTGGAGTCCTCTCACACCTCCTTATACACCTCAACTCAATGATGTATCAGAAAGGAGGACACACGCTGTTAGACATGGTGCGGTCCATGATGAGTTTCGCTGACCTACCCGTCTCATTCTAGGGGTACGCCCTAGAGACTACGGCTTACCTTCTGAACAAAGTTTCATCAAAGTCGGTAGTGTCTACATCATATGAGATATAGAAAGGAAAGAAGCCCGATCTTAAGATTGTTAAGATTTAGGGCTGTCCTACCCACGTTAGAAGACACAACCCCGATAAGTTGGAATCAATGATAGAATTGTGCACATTCGTGGGATACCCAAAGGAAACTTGTGGGTATTATTTCTATCATCCCGAGGATCGAAAGGTCTTTGTTGCCATGAGAGCTGTATTCCTTGAGAAGGAACACATTCTTGGTGAAAACAGTGGGAGTGAGATTGAATTTCGTGAGAAAAACTATAAAAACCGAAAAAACCACGATGTGTGAGAGATTGATTTTACCTAGGGAGAACATATATCCTTGTATTCCAGATCTGGATGGAAAGGATGAAGGAGGTTAAGTGTTCTCCTCTCTAGCGGTATCCACATGATAGATCTCTATAGCAAAACTCCTCCAATCTGATCTCACAACTCTTGCGTAGAGGGAGGGAGGAGAATAGGAGGGGGAGGCCAAAGCTGCAGCCTATCAACCATGAGTCCCCCTCCTATTTATAGAGAGCCACCAAAAAACCCGAGGGCTCCTTCCTTAGTGGGTATTGGATCTTCATCCAAATACCCACTAACCTTGTATTATTGGATCTCTATCCAATAATCTCCTTAGGCCTCTAATTGGGCCTTAATCAAGGAGCCCATCAGCATAGGGTCTCATCTAATGAGAATAGCGGCTAATTGGATCTTCATCCAATCCTCTATTCGCTGAAACATCCACCATATGTATGTGACCCTCTAGGCCCGATACCGAGCTGGCCGTGAGTCACTCCCATCAGAACTCCTTCTGATATAGTGAATTATTATCCCTATAATAATTCACTCGACACATCGACTATGGATGTACTAGGCCACTATGCCATAGTCCTCAGACGGTACAGGAGGATCAAATCCATCGGACTTGTTTGTCTACAATTACCGTGTATCTATAATCCCTCATCTAAGTAATATCTCAGAGACCATATATTGGACATGATACTGTCAGGTCACATACAGAATCAGTTTATCTTGCTCTAATCGGATTCTACCGGAGAACTCTTTCTCTCTCAATCCGAATAACCCTGGCCAGGGATTTGTTTGAGCTAGCACATATGAGATATTCCTGTCGTGATACCAAGAGTGGATGATCCTCTATTGACACTCAATTACCTTCGTAAGGTTGGCTACCAATCCCGATAACCAACTATACCAGATCTAGAACTTTCTAAACCTGTAAGTCTGGCGTCAAAGAAATGAGTACTAATACAAGACATCCTTGGTGTCTCAAGTGTAAGGACCAGATACATAATTGGGACTATGAAATCGTAATCTAATATTATGTATCTTTAATCATAGAACATTATATAAACGGATCAATTAGTGAACTCATTCTCCAATGTACACCTGTACTATATCCTTATCCTTATTATCTCTACACAAGTGGCTATGTGATCAGCCGCCTCCATCATATGGATGGATATATAGTACACTGGTCTGTCCAGTTATCTCGATGTCCCTCTCGAGTAACCTATGACGAGGATTATTCAGGATCTGTGTTTAAAGGTGAATCGATCTCATTATCGTGATCTCATCATGATCCGACTCCCATTCCACAGAACTAAGGACATTATAATATACATACAACAGATAATATAATGTGAGAATATACCAATAATAATCATAAACAAAAAGATCGCATAGTGTGTCACACGTGTCATCACTCACATGATTGGCTTGCAGGGCACCTGTAACCAGCAATCTCCCACTTGACCTAAAGTCAATCACCTATGTGTTTGATCCCCATCAAACCCCTGTGACACTCAAATACAATCTAAGCCAATGGCTACGTCAGTGGATCTGCAATGTTATCTTCGGATGGAACTCTTTCCATTACTATATCTTTATGGGTCATGATCGCTCTAATTAGATTAAACCTCCTCAAAATAATTCTTATGAGACATAGGTTCCCTTGCTAGAGCTATTGCCCTGTTGTTGTCGCAGTATATAGGAATAAGCTCCACACTGTTTGGTATGACTCCCATATCACGATGAACTTCTTTATCCATACCCCTTCTTTTGCTGCAGCAATGTATTCCGCCTTTGTGGTCGAGTCAACAGTAGCACTTGCTTGGAACTCTTCCAGCTTACTGCTTCTCTATTCAGGGTGAAAACATATTTTGAGTTTGACTTGCTATCATCTATGTCGGACTGGAAACTCGAGTCTGTATAACCCTCAGCCTGGAGGCTACCTCCTCCATATACCAGTAAAAGATCCTTAGTCCTTCTCAAGTACTTAAGGATACACTTTATTGCCTTCCAATGTTCTAAACTTGGATCTGCCTGATACCTACTCGTGACACTCATAACATATGTTATATTAGGCCTGGTACATAGCATAACATACATGATAGACCTTATCGTTAAGGAATAGGATTATCATATCCATGTCTGCGCTTTCTTCAAGAGTCTTTGGGGATATACTCCTAAAAAGTGATATTCCATGTTTCATTGGTATGAGACCTCTTTTGGGATTCTCTATGTCAAACCTTTTGATAATGGAGTCTATGTACCTAGATTGGGATAATCCAAGCAACCTCTTAGATCTATCTCTATAGATCCGGATCCCCAAAATATAAGATACTTCCCCTAAATCCTTAATGGAGAAATTTTTGGATAGCCAAATCTTTACTGTGGAGAGCATTCCTACATCATTCCCAATGATTAGGATGTCATCCATATATAATACCAAGAAGGTGATAACACTCCCACTTACCTTCCTGTACACACAAGGTTAATCTTCGTTCTTAACAAAGTCATAAGATCTGATCGTCTCATCAAATCTTATGTTCTAACTTTGGGAAGGTTGCTTTAGTCCATAAATGGACTTGAGCAACTTGCACATTTTATCTGGATTCTCTCTGAATACGAATCTCTCTGGCTATATCATATACACCTCCTCTTCAAGGTTTCCATTGAGAAATATCATTTTGACATCCATATGCCAGATCTCAAAGTCATAGTGTGCTGCAATTGCCAAAAGAATTCTAATGGACTTAAGCATGACTATAGGTGAAAAGGTTTCATCATAGCCAACTTGTCTTTGACAATATCCTTTATCTACTAGCCTTGCCTTATAGGTCTCTACCTTTCCATCTACTCCGATCTTCTTTTTGAAGATTCATTTGCAGTCGATGGGTACGATACCCAAGCGCATCCACAAGGTTCCAAACCTTGTTAGAGTACATGAAATCCATCTCAGAATTCATGGCTTCTTGCTACCTCTCGGAATCTATACTCATAATGGCCTCCTCGTAGGTCTGAGGATCAACATCCTGAGAGTCCTCTTCACTAATATGTCCCACATATCTTTCAGGAGGGTGAGATACTATGCTAGACCTACGCAAAGTTAAAATTTGTGTGTTAGGTACCTGAATAGACTCGAGCTCTGGAATTGTGCTTAAGCTAGGTTCTTCAACCTTGCTTAATTCTATCTCACTTCCACTGTTTCCACCAAGAATGTGTTCATTCTCAAGGAACACAACTCTCTTGGCAATAAAGACCTTTCGGTCCTCAAGATGATATAAATAATACCCCAAAATCTCCTTAGGGTATCCCACGAATGTGCACCATTCCGTCCTTGATTCCAACTTATCATGGTTGTGTCTTCTAATGTGGGCAAGACAACCCCAAATCTTAACTACCTTAAGATCAGGCTTCTTTCCTTTCCATATCTCATATGGCGTAGATACTACCGATTTTGATGGAACTCTGTTTAGAAGGTAAGCTGCAGTCTTTAGGTCGTATCCCCAGAATGAGACAAGTAGGTCAACGAAACTCATTAAGGATCGCACCATGTCTAACAGTGTGTGATTCCTCCTTTCTGATACACTATTGAGCTGAGGTTTATAAGGAGGTGTCCACTGGGATAGAATCTCATTGCCCTTGAGAAAATGGGTGAACTCCATACTCAAGTACTCCATCTGATCGAAGAGTCTTAATACTCTTTCTAATTTGGTTCTCCACCTCATTCTTATATTCCCTGAATTTTTCAAAGGCCTCATACTTGTACTTCATCAAGTACACGTGTCCATACGTAGAGAAATCATCAATGGATGTAATGAAGTATGAGTAACCACCTATAGCCTGAATCGACATGGGACTATATACATCACTATGTATGAGTTCCAATAACTCAATGGCTCTCTCTTCAGTTCCACTAAAAGGAGAGTTGGTCATCTTCCTATGAAGGCAAGGTTCACATGTTGCATATGACTCATAGTCAAATGGATCTAAGTATCCATCTTTCAACAACTTTTGAATCCTTCTATCATATATATGACTTTGCCTACAATGTCATAGGTATGCATTATTCACCTCATCTCTTTACCTCTTAGACATATTTGTATTCATGATATGTGGAGAAGTGTCTAACACATATAATCCATTTATAAGGGTCCCTCTAGTGATGATCTCATCATCCATAATTATTGAAAAACTATTGTTCTAAAAAATTAATTTGTATCCACTAATTATCAAACAAGAGATGGATATAATATTTTTGATAATGAAAGGGACAAAATAACATGCATCTAATGCAATAATAACTCTACCAAGCAGATGTAGGATGACCTCCCCAACAGCAATTGTAACAACTCTTGCTCCATTGCATATCTTGAGGTCCATCTCGCCTCTAACCAATCTCCTAGGTCTTGCCAGAACCTATAACGAATTGCAGATATGATAAGCACTCCCGGTATCCAATACCCATGTGTTAATCATGAAAATCTGACAAGTGGAGACTGATCATGAATATATCTGAAGCTTCTCCAAGCTTTTAATTCACCTTATCGGCAAGGTAGTCCTTACAATTCCTCTTCCAATGATTGTCTTGGCCGTAGCGGAAGCACTGTCCTTTATCCTTTCCTGGATCTTTCTTGGCAACCTTTGCCTTACCCGATCTTTCTTTGCCCTTGCCCTTCTTAAGGGTCTTGCTGGTCTTCATTTTCTTTTTGGTCTCACAAATATAGAGAATTGGCTTCTCCTTCTTGATGGCACTCTCAGCTTCCCTCAATATATTGAGGAGCTCAGGGAGAGTCACCTCAAATTTAATGTTAAAATTCATGATGAAGTGAGAAAATGTATCTGGTAGGGACTGAAGTATAAGATTAATGCACATGTTATCCTCTAGGACTATTCCTAGACCTGTGAGTTTCTTGATCCAGTCTATCATCTTTAGGCCATGGTTCTCAACCGATGTTCCTTTTGTCATCCTGGCTTGGAAGAGTCTCTTAGGTATCTTATATATTTGAGTTCTTCCATGTTTCTCAAAGAGCTGGCGGAGATGAAGAATGATAGAATTTGTATCCATGTTCTCATGTTGCCTCTATAACTCAGGAGTTATGGAGGCCAACATGTAACCTTTTGCCACCATGGAATCATCTATATACTTCACATGGCGAGCGATCTCATCCTCGCTTGCCCCTTCTTCTGGCGTGGGCACAAATGTATTAAGGACGTATGCGATTTTCTCCGTAAGGAGAATAATTCTCAAATTACGAAGCTAATCCATGTAGTTTGGACCAGTGAGGCGATTGACATCAAGTATGCCACGTAGGGGGTTTGCGAGTGACATGTTTCTGACAAAACAAGATATAATAAAAATAAATAATATGCAGATTTTATAGAAAATACTAATTAAGATATAGACTTCTATTAATGTACTCCCACTATTTTCCTAGCGAATCATGCGACACCCTCGACACGTGAGACGAAAGTCTCTGGTAGAATCCTAGTGAGGATCGGGATCCAATTGGCATCTTAGTACAACCTCGAGGGACTCGACCAATTACACTAAGCCCAAAAGGTAGGCAACTCTTACCAATCATAACTCCTTGTAATTCTCGTCATGTTCGGCCTTCAAATCATCATGGTCTCGAGGGATTCGACCAACCATAATGTTCAGTTAAGTCATCACCATCGTTACAAGATGAGTTTGATTCGATGATATGCTCTCGAGGGACTCAACCAAGCATACCATGTCCTTAGGTCACCGATGACATCTATATGTCATAGACAAGAACACGATCACGTAGATAGGTGAGCCTTGAGTGACTCGACCAACTCAAACTATGTCGTGATTTAATTTTTTCCTATAATTATGGAAGACCATGTGGGTCAATCTTATTGCCTCACTCTTACCAACTTAATATTATCGTAGGAGGGGATTTCATTTTGTATCGGTCTTCTAATATGTCATGTCACATACATACATATTTAATATATATCTACATCATATACAAATATATATATATATATATATATATATATATATATATATATATATATATATATATATATATATATATATATATATATATATATATATATATATATACATATATCTAGTAGGTGTATAACACATCACATATGCTAGCCACATCGGATGATTATGAGTCGTCACCTAATAAGTTAAGCCCTAGCCAATGGGCCTAATCACTCATAATAGGATCTATGTGTATATCAGTGCATCTCCATGCCCTGTGATTGTTGATCTCGTCATCATCAGTTCCATCGGATCGTCGCATCACCATGCATCGTGATCTCCTACCACGGTATCGTGGGTCCTGCTATCACCTCCACGCTCCTGCTGTGCCTCTCCATGTAATTACAAATACTCACAGACATCCAGGCCTGACAATAAACGAGAAAAATAGAGGCTTACATGCCCCAATAATAATAATAATAATAATATTAATCATAATTACACATATCACAACATATGGCTCATGATCATCCATCTACATCATACATCACTTGTACATCACATCATATGTAGGATTACTAGATATATAATAATTAATTAAAATATTTAATTAAATATTTTTTGGAAATCAGGACATGCTTGGAATTTTTAGAATTATCAACGACATTTTCATAATTATGGATAAGAGGACAGTCCTCGAAATTTCCAAATTATTGAGGGTATTTTAGGAATTTTATACACGAGGGCAGTCCTCTAAATTTCCCAAATTTAGATGGGTAAAATAGTCCTTTTATTAAAAGAAATGCCCTAATCCCTCTTGCCCCCTCTACGTCGTCACCGTCGCCGCCGTCGCTGCACGGGTGGCGACTGCCCTTGCTTGCCGACAACCGCCTTGCCAAGGGGCAGCCGACGCCGCTGCTGGCGGTAATCCTGGCCGCGAGCGGCAACCCCTTGGGGATTGGCCGCTAGGGCCGCCGCTTGTGGGTGCCGCCCTATAGCCGACGACCGTTGCAGTCGTCGTGCTACAAGCGACCATGCCCGCGGGTGGTTGCCGCCCATACAGGCTGGCCGTAGTCGACCGCCCCCTATGCAGGCAGCCTTGGCCATGGCTAGCCACCTCTGCATGTAGATAGCATGCAGGTGGCCACCCCTCGCCCGTAGGCAGCGCCTACTTTCGCTGCCAATTGTGGTAACAAATGCGTAGAACAGTTCTATGCGTTGCAATCTCATTACATGCAGTTTAAAACCAATCTTTCACACAAAAACCTTAGCTCTGAAACCACTATTGGGAAACCTCAGTGGGAGCATCACATGAACAAAAATCAGTTTCCCACTCAGATTAAATCGTTGTGCAAAAGATTAGGGTCACAAGAAAAATCATAAAAATTGAAAAAATCGTAATACGTGAGAGATTGATTTTACCTAAGGAGATCGTATATCCTTATATTCTAGATCCAGATAGAGAGTATAAAGGAGGTCAAGCGTCCTCCTCTCTAGTGGTATCCACACGATGGATCTCTACAGCAAAACGCCTCCAATCTAATCTCACAACTCTTGCGCAGAGGGAGGGGGGGAGAATAGGAGGGGGAGGCTAAAGCTGTAGCCTATCAACCATGAGTCTCCCCTCCTATTTATAGAGAGCCACCAAAAAACCCTAGGGCTCCTGCCTTATGGGTATTGGAACTCCACTAACCTTGCATTATTGGATCTCTATCCAATAATCTCCTTAGACCTCTAATTGGGCCTCAATCAAGGAGTCCATCAGCATAGGGTCTCATCTATTGAGAATAAGGGCTAATTGGATCTCTATCCAATCCTCTATTCGCTGAAGCATCCACCATATGTGTGTGACTCTCTAGGTCTGATATGGAGCTGGCCATGAGTCACTCCCATCAGAACTCCTCATGATATAGTGAATTATTATCCCTATAATAATTCACTCGATTCATCGACTATGGACGTACTAGGCCACTACGCCATAGTCCTTAGACGATACAAGGGGATTAAATCCATCAGACCTATTTGTCCACAGTTACCGTGTATCTATAATCCCTTATCCAACTAATATTCCAGAGATCGTATATTGGATATGGTACTGTCAGGTCATATACGGAATCAGTTTGTCTTGCTTTAATCAGATTCTACCAGAGAACTATTTCTCTCTCAATCCGAATAACCCTGGCCAGGGATTTGTCTGAGCAAGCACATATGAGATATTCCTCTCATGATACCGAGAGTGGATGATCCTCTATTGACACTAAATTACCTTTGTAATGTTGGCTACCAATCCCGATAACCAGATTAACCAGATCTGAAACTTTCCAAACCTGTAAGTCTGACGTCAAAGAAAGGAGTACTCATATAAGGCATCCTTCGTGTCTCAAGTGTAAGGACCAGATACACAACTGGAATAATGGAATCATTATCTGACATTAGGTATCTTTAACTATATAATATTTCATAAGCGGATCAATTAGTGAACTCATTCTCCAATGAGCTCCTGTACTATATCCTTAGTATCTCCACACAAGTGGCTATGAGACTAGTCGCCTCCATCATATGGACGTATATATAATACACCGATCTGTCAGGTTATATCGATGTCCCTCTCGAGTAACCTATGATTGAGATTATTTAGGATCTGTGTTTAAAGGTGAATCGATCTTATTATCGTGATCTCATCACGATCTGATTCCCATTGCACAGAACTAAAGACATTACTATATATATGCAATAGATAATATAATGTGAGAATATACCAATAATAATCGTAAGCAAAAAGATCGCACAGCGTGTCACACGTACCATCACTCACCTGATTGGCTTGCAGGACACTTGTAACCCGTAGCCGCTAATGGCCAGCCCACAAGGGGTGACCCCAATGGCTAGCCCGCAAGGGGCGACCCCAGTGGCTAGCCCTCAAGGGGTTGCCGCCCATGGCCAGGGTTGTTGCCTGCAGGGGCATCGGCGTCGGCCGCAGGGGCGGCCACCCCTTGGTAGGGCGGCTGCCGACAGGCAAGGGCAGCCACCGCCCGCGAAGGGGCGGCGACGACGGTGCGGAGGGTGGCAAGACATAGATCCTATTCTAAATTATTAGGCCCATTGGCTCGGGCATAATCATATTAGGTGACGGCTCATGATCATCCGTTGTGGCTTGCATATATGATGTGTTATACACCTACTAGATATATGTATATATATGTATATATATATATATATATATATATATATATATATATATATATATATATATATATATATATATATATATATATATATATATATATATATATATATATATATATATATATTTACATACGATGTAGATATATATTAAATAGGTATATGTGTGACACGACATATCAGGAGATCGATGTAAAACAAAAACCTCTCCTATGATAATATTAAGTCGGTAAGCGTGAGACAATAAGATTGACCCACGTGGCCTTCCATCATTATAGGAAGAAATTGAATCACGACATAGGTTGAGTTGATCGAGTCACTTGAGGCTCACCTATCTACATGATCGAGTTTTTGCTTATGACATATAAATATCACCGGTGACCTGAGGACATGGTATGACTTGGTCGAGCAGTTGAGAGCATATCCATCGAATCAGACTCATCTTGTAACAATGGTGATGACTTAACTAAAATTCATGGTTAGTCGAGCAGTCCAGACCACGATGATTCGGAGGTCGAACATGACGAGAATCACAAGGAGTTGTGATTGACAAGAGTTGTCTACCTTTTGGGCTTAGTGTAATTTGTTGAGTCCCTCGAGGTTGCACTGAGATGTCGATTGGATCCCGATCCCCACTAGGAGTTTGTCGGAGACTTTCGTCTCAAATGTCGAGGGTGTCACGTGATTCACTAGGAAAATAGTGGGAGTATATTAAGATAGAAGTTTATATCTTAATTAGTATTTTTTACAAAGTTTATATGTTATTTATTTATGATATATCTTGTTTGTCGCTTGCAAAACCCCTATGTGACATACTTGATACCAACCGCCTCATTGGTCCAAAGGATCCAAAATCGGAGAATTGTTCTCATGAAAGAGAAAATCGTATATGTCCTTAACATGATTATTCCTATGTTGGAGGAAAGGACAAGCGAGGATGAGATCGCTCGCTTTATGAAGTATATAGATAGTCCTAGAGGATAACTTATGTGTTGATCTTATACTTCAGCCCCTACCGGATTTTTTTTCATAATTCATTACTAACTTTAATATGAACAAGCTTGAGGTGACTCTATCTGAGCTCCTCAATATGTTAAGGGAAGCTGAGAGCATCATCTAGAAAGAGAAGCCAGTTCTCTATATTAGTGAGACCAATAAGAAAAGGAAGGCTAGTAAGACCGTTAAGAAGGGCAAGGGCAAAGGAAGACTGGGTAAGGTAAAGGTTACCAAGAAAGACCCGACAAAGGACAAAGGACAGTACTTCCACTACAGCCAAGACGGACATTAGAAGAGGAACTATAAGGACTACCTTGCAGATAAGGTGAAACAAAAGCTTGGAGAAGATTCAGGTATATTCATGATCAGTCTCCACTTGTCAGATTTTCATGATAACATATGGGTATTGGATACCGGGAGTGCTTATCATATCGACAATTCGTTGCAGGCTCTAGCAAAACCTAGGAGATTGGTCAGATGTGAGATGGACCACAAGATGGGCAATGGAGCAAGAGTTGCTACAATTACTGTTGGGGAGGTCATCCTACATCTACCAAGTGGAGCTATTATTGCATTAGATGCATGCTATTTTGTCCCTACCATTATCAAAAATATTATTTTCATCTCTTATTTGATAATTAGTTGATATAAATTAGTTTTTAAGAATAATAGTTATTCAATAATTATGGATGATGAGATCATCACTAGAGGGACCCTTATAAATGGCTTATATATGTTAAACACTTCTCCACACATCATGAATATAAATATGTCTAAGAGAAAAGGAGATGAGGTGATTAATGCATACCTATGGCATTGTAGGCTAGGTCATTTACATGAGGGTAGAATTCAAAAGTTACTGAAAGATGGATACCTAGATCCATTTGACTATGAATTATATACAACTTGCGAACCTTGCCTTTATAGGAAGATGATCAACCTCCTTTTAGTGGAACTGGAGAGAGAGCCACTGAGTTATTAGAACTCATACATAGTGATGTATGTGGTCCCATATCGACTTAGGCTATAGGTGGTTACTCATACTTCATTACATTTACTGATAATTTCTCTAGGCATGGACACGTGTACTTGATGAAGTATAAATCTGAGGCCTTTGAGAAATTCAGGGAATATAAGAATGAGGTGGAGAACCAAATTGGAAAGAGTGTTAAGATTTGGGGCTATCCTACCCACATTAGAAGACATAACCCCAACAAGTTGAAATCAAGGATGAAACAGTGCATGTTCATGGGATACCCTAAGGAGACTTTGGGGTATTATTTCTATTATCCCGAGGACCGAAAGATCTTTGTTGCCAAGAGAGCATTATAAGGCCCGAGTCTGTTCAGGTACCTAACACACAAATTCTAACTTTGCATAAGTCTAGTAGAGTATCTCACCCTCCTGAAAGATATGGGGGACATATCAGTGGAGATGACTCTCAGGATGTTAATCCTTAGACGTACGAGAAGGCTATTATGAGTATAGACTCTGGGAAGTAGCAAGAAACCATGAATTCTGAGATGGATTCCATGTACTCTAACAAGGTTTAGAATCTTGTGGATACACCTGAGGGTATTGTACCCATCGGTTGCAAGTAGATCTTTTAAAAAGAAGATTGGAGTAGATGGAAAGGTGGAGACTTATAAGGCAAGACTAGTAGCTAAAGGATATCGTCAAAGACAAGGAGTTGACGATGAAGAAACCTTTTCACTTGTAAAGTGTGCATGTTGCTCAAGTCTATATAAAGTGTGCAGGTTGCTCAAGTCTATTTATGAGACTATCAGATCTTATGACTTTGTTAAGAATGAAGATGAATCTTGTGTGTAGAGGAAGATAAGTGGGAGTGTTATCACCTTCTTGGTATTGTATGTGGATGACATCCTAATAATTGGGAATGATGTAGGAATGCTCTCTATAGTAAAGACTTGGCTATCCAGAAACTTCTCTATAAAGGATTTAGGGGAAGTATCATATATTTTAGGGATCCAGATCTATAGAGATAGATCTAAGAGGATGCTTGGCTTGTCCCAATCTAAGTACATAGACTTTATTGTCAAAAGGTTTGGCATAGAGAATTCTAAGAGAGGTCTTATACCGATGGGACATGGAATATCACTTTATAGGAGTATGTCCCCAAAGACTCCTAAAGAAAGTGCAGACATGGATATGATACCATATGCCTTAGCGATAGGGTCTATCATGTATGCTAGGCTATGTATTAGGCCTAATATAGCACATGCTATGAGTGTCACGAACATGTATCAAACGGATCCAGATTTAGAACATTGGAATGCAGTAAAGTATATCCTTAAGTACTTGAGAAGGACTAAGGATATTTTACTAGTATATGAAGAAGGTAGCTTCCAGGCTGAGGGCTACAACGACTCGAGTTTTCAATCCGACATTGATGATATCATGTCAAACTCAAGATATATTTTCACCCTGAATGGAAGAGCAATAAACTAGAAGAGTTCCAAGAAGATACTACTGCTGACTTGACCACAGAGGCAGAATACATTGTTGCAGCAGAAACAACAATGGAAGGGGTATAGATGAAGAAGTTCATTAGAGATATGGGAGTCGTACCATGTAGCATAGAGCTGATTCCCATATATTGTGACAACAATGGGACGATCGCTCAAGCGAAGGAACCCAGGTCTCATCAGAAGTCTAAGCATGTTCTGAGGAAGTTCCATTTGATTAGGGAGATCATAGCCCATAAAGATATAGCAATAGAAAGAGTTCCATCTAAAGATAACATTGCAGATCCATTGACGAAGTCGCTGGCTCAGATTGTATTTAAGCATCACAAGGGTCTGATGGGGATCAAACACATAGGTGATTGGCTTTAGGTCAAGTGGGAGATTGCTAGTTACAGGTGCCCTGCAAGTTAATCATGTGAGTGATGGTACGTGTGACACACTGTATGATCTTTTTGCTTATGATTAATATTGACATATTCTTACATTATATTATCTATTACATATATATTGTGATGTCCTTGGTTCTATTCAATGGGAATCAGATCATGATGAGATCATAATAATGAGATCGATTCACCTTTAAACATAGATCCTGAATAATCTCGGTTATATGTTACTCGAGAGGGACATCGAGATAACTAGATAGACCGGTGTACTATATATTTGTCCATATGATGGAGGCGGCTGGTCTCATAGCCACTTATGTGGAGATACTAAGAATATAGTACATGTGCTCATTGGATAATAAGTTCACTGATTGATCTACTTATAGAATGTTGTATAGTTGATGATACCTAATGTCAGACAGCGATTCCATAGTCCCAGTTGTATATCTGGTCCTTAGACTTGAGATACCAATGATGCCTTGTATGAGTACTCATTTCTTTGATGCCAGACTTACAAGTTTGGAAAGTTTCAGATCTGGTACAACTGATTATCGGGACTAGTAGCTAAACTTACGAAAGCAATTGAGTATTAATAGAGGATCATCCACTCTCGGTATCATGAGAGGAATATCTCATGTGTACTTGCTCAGACAAATCCTTGGCCAGGGTCATTCGGATTGAGAGAGAAAGAGTTCTCTAGTAGAATCTGATTAAAGCAAGATAAATTGATTCTGTATATGATCTGACAGGACAGTCCCATGTCCAATATATAGTATCTGGGATATTAGTTGGATGAGGGATTATAGATACATGGTAACTCTGGACAAACCTGTCCGATGTATTTGATCCCCCTGTATCATTTAGGGACTATGGCGTAGTGGCCTAGTACATCCATAGTTGATGAGTTGAGTGAATTATTATCGGGATAATAATTCACTATATCAGAAGGAGTTCTGATGGGAGTGACTCACGGCCAGCTCGATATCGGGCCTAGAGGGTCACACACATATGGTGGATGCTTCAGCGAATAGAGGATTGGATGGAGATCCAATTAGCCCATATTCTTATTAGATGAGACCCTATGCTGATGGTTTCCTTGATTGAGGCCCAATTAGAGGCCTAAGGAGGTTATTGGATAAAGATCCAATAATGCAAGGTTAGTGGGCAATTGGATGGAGATCCAATACCCACTAAGGCAGGAGCTGTAGGGTTTTTGGTGGCTCTCTATAAATAAGAGAGGAGACTCATGGTTAATAGGCTACAGCTTTACCCTGCCCTCTTATTCTCCTCCCTCCCTCTGTGCAAGAGTTGCGAGATCAGATTGGAGGAGTGTTGCTGCAGAGATCCATCGTGTAGATACCGTTAGAGAGGAGGATGCTTGACCTCCTTCATCCTCTCTATCCGGATCTGGAATACAGGGATATACGATCTCCCTAGGTACAATCAATCTCTCACGCATCATGATTTTTTGATTTTTCTTTTAACCCCAATCTTTTGCATGATGATTCGATCTGCATGGAAAATCAGTTCTTGTTTTGAATTCCGCTATGCATGTGATGCACCCGCTGAGGTTTCCTAACAGGGAGGTCGGCTAAGGTTAGAGAGGGTGTTAGAATCCCGTATGATTCTAAGCTTGGATTGATCTTTGAAGTGGATCGGCCTCCTTGGAACTCTATAGGGGTTCCTCCCTCCTTGGTATTTGGTTACAAGAGTTGAATACCATATTGATCTATTCATAAGAAAAAAGGTGGTGGCTTTAAGTGTTTATATAAGGTCTCAAAACCCTTATCCTAATAGGACTCTTACGTCAACTAAACCAAGACTTCAACTCCTAATTTAACTCCTAATTAACCCTAGAGAGAGTCATAACTAAATATAACTCTCCCTCTCTAACTTGTTTACCACTTCATTTATACCACCACTCGGCCTAGGGGAGCCACATCATCTACTATTTTGGTCGATCGCTGGTGAAGCATTCGATGTATATCTCCAAGCACTTGTTTACCACTTTGGTCTGATCGTCGGTTTATGGATGGTATGACGTGCTTATCTTCAGTTTGGTGACCTGTAACTGGAATAGTTATATCCAAAATTTGCTGGTGAAGATCCTGTCACGATCACTTATAATAGATTTAGGTATATATGCAATTTTACAATATTGTCCAAGAAGATTCGAGCAATGCTAGTGGCAGTATAAGAGTTACGGATGACACAAAAGTGGGCATATTTTGTGAGATGATTGACCACGACGAGGATTGTACCTTTTCCTTGGGATGGGGTGTTAGAAATCTTGTGGATTCTAAGCTTGGGTTGATCTCTATGGGGAATCGACCCTCCTTGGAACTTTATAGGGATTACTCCCTCCTTCTAGTCGGCCATAATGGTTGAAAAAGGTTGATCTATTCATGATGAAATAGTGATGGCTGCATGAGTTTATATAAGGACTCAAAACCCTAACTCCTAATAAGACTCCTACTCTTGATAGACTCCATCTCCTCACCAACTCCTAAGCCCTAGTCGACTCCTACCATTAGTGTGGCCGGCGGCTATAGGGGACTCCAACTCCAAATTTTACTTTTATTCAAGCCTAGAGAAAATCCTAGCTAAATAGATCTCTCATTTCCTAACCCTAGTCGGCCTCTCCTAAGAGGAGGGGGGCGGCTAGGAGACCTCTTCATCAGGACACCTCCCTAACCCTAGCCGACCAACCACTTCTTCAATAGGGGCCAGTGGCTAGTTTAGGGTTTATCAATGAACTTTAGGACTGAACCTAGCTAGAGTCCTAACATACCTAAGGCTAAGGCTCCATGAACTCCAAAAATTTGATCTTCAAGTCTTCATAATTCTCTCATGTGGTATCTTTTACGGGTAAGTTTGTCCACTACACCAACACTTCAATTGTGGGACGTCGATGAATGAGTCAATCTGATGATCAGTGATGGCTCTCGGTTGGATCTGGAGCTCTCCATGGGCTGTAGTGTCCGGCAGGTGGCTCTAGGCTGTTTCTTTCTATCCTAGTTTGGGCTTCAGGCATGACACATGAAAAACTAGGTGAATCCGGGAGCTTACAAGTAGGTCTAGCCTATATGACACTGCTCCAATGCGCTCTATGATTTGGTAGGGCCAGAAGAAATGTGGTGAGAGCTTCATGAATGCTCTACTTTGGATAGATGTATGCTTGTAGGGCTGGAGTCGAAGGAAGACCCAATCTCTCATTGAAAATTCTCTTTCGTGTGTATATCGTGCTATTGTTTCATCCTTCCTAGGCCACTAAGAATTATCCTTTAACAATTTCAGAATTTTATCCATATCCTTGAGCTCCCTATCTACCTAATCTACTTTAGATGACCCGATTACATATTTTGGGATTACAGGTGGTGGTCGACCATACACAGCTTTATAAGGAGTACATTTTGTTGAGGAATGATAAGTCATGTTGTACCACCACTTGGCCCAAGGGAGTCACTTTGTCTACTCTTTTGGCGATCATTAGTGAAGCATATGAGGTATATCTCCAAGCACCTATTCACCACTTCGGTCTGGCTGTCAATTTATGGATGGTATGTCATGTTCATCTTCAATTTGGTGCCCTTGTAATTGGAATAATCTTGTCCAAAATTTGCTGGCGAAGATCCTATCATGATAACTTATAATAGATCTAGGCATTCCATGTAATTTTATAATATTTTTATGAAGATTCAAGCAATGCTAGTAGTGGTGTAGGAGTTGAAAACAACACAAAAGTGGGCATACTTTGTGAGATGATTGACTACGACGAGGATTGTACCTTTTTCTTGGGATGAGGGCAGCCCTTCAATGAAGTCCATTGATATATCAGTCCACACCGGGTCCGGTATGGGTAGAGGTTGCAGCTTTCGGGGGCTTGCCATTGTCTCGCATTTATGTCATTGGCATGTGTCGCACGATTCTACAAATTCAGTAATAACATTCTTCATCCCTTTCCAATAAATTTTTTGCTTAATTCTCTTATAAGTTTGAAGGAATCTGGAGTGCCCTACCGCTAGTAAGGATTGTATCTCTTGTAGGATGATCTTTATGCAAGGAGAATTAGGCACTAGTACTATGCGTCCCTTATAGCATAAATCTTTTGAGTCCCAATTGTAATGTGCCACAAAGCTTGAATCCTCCTCTAATTTTTTGATGATCTCTCTAATCTCTGGATCATCTCGCCATTCCTTCTTAATGTCTTCAAGGAAGTCACTGATCGAAAGAGAGCCAAAAATTTAGCTTGCTCGGGTTGCCGAGAGAGCGCATCTGCAACAACATTTTCTTTCCCCTTTTTGTAAGTTATTTCATGATCATATCCAAGAAGTTTTGTTACCTATTTTTGTTGCTTAAGGGAGGATATCTTCTACTCCATAAAATATTTAAGGCTATTGTGGCTGGTCTTTATTTGAAAGTATTGACCGATCAGGTAAGGTCTCCATTTTATCACTGCGCGCACAATCGCTAGCATCTCTTTATCGTAGATAGATATTTTTAGGTGGGAAGGAGATAATGCCTTACTAGTGTAGACAAGGGGTCGGCCTTCTTGCATGAGAATAGCACCAATCCCACTCCCGATGCATCTGCTTCAATAATAAAAGTTTTGTCTAAGTCGGGTCGTGCTAGCACGGGTGTAGATGTCATGGTTGCCTTGAGAGTGTCGAAGGTAGCAGAGGCTTTGTCTGACCATTGAAAAGTTTCCATTTTCAACAATGATGTGAGGGGAGCACTGATCTTTCCATAGTCCTTGATGAATTTACGGTAGTAGCCCGTCAATCCGAGAAAATCGCGCAATGATTTTATGTTCTTAGGTGTCGGCCAGCTTTACATTGCCTCGATCTTGGAAGGGTCCACCGTATGCCTTCTTCCGAGATTATGTGCCCAAGATACTCCACCTTCTATTAAAGAAAGCTGTATTTTGATTATTTGACAAAAAGAGTATGCTCCTGAGGAATCGTCAAAACAAGTCATAAGTGGTGGAAATGACTTTCAAGTGAAGGGCTGAAAATAAGGATGTTGTCGAAGAAAACTAGTATGAACTTATGAAGATAACTCTGGAAAATATCATTCATGAGTCTCTAAAAGTTGGAGGGAGCATTGTTGAGACCGAAGGGCATTACCAAAAATTCATAGTGGACGTTGTGCGTCCGAAGGCTGTCTTTGGTATGTCTTCTTCACACACCCGAATTTGATGATATCCAGAACGCAAGTCCAGCTTCGTGAAGATTTGTGCTCCCTTTAATTCATCAAGTAATTCATCAACTACTAGAATAGGATACTGGTCTTTGATCATTATGCTGTTGAGAGCTCGATAATCTATGCACATTTGTTACCTTCTATCTTTCTTTTGTACAAGGATCACCGATGAAGAGTAAGGGCTGCAACTTGGCCGAATGACCCTTGTTTCAAACATCTCATGTACAATCCTCTCTATTTCAGCTTTCTAGAGATGAAGATAATGATATGACCGAGTGTTTGCTGGTGGTTTGCCCTGGGAAAGTCAGAATCTGGTGGTCATGTCGTCGGGTAGGAGGTAGACTACACGATTCGACGAAGACATATGAAACTTCAGTAAGCAAATGGAGCAGGTTTCGGTCTTCATTTTTTTTGGCTCCCTCATATATTGTTGCTGGAGTTGCATTAGGAAGCCACTATTCACTTTTTGTAAAACTTTCTCCATTCATTGCGTTGAAATCATCGTCACGTCATTCTCATATTTCCCGTGTAGGATCACCTGTTTCCCTTTGCTAAAAAAATTCATAATTAATTTTGAAAATTCTAGAAAACATCACCTAGTGTCTGCCATTAGATGCTGAGCATCGCCTCATAATTATCAAGTGGGAGAGGAACAAATTAGCAACTATTTCTTTGTCTTGTAACATCAATTTCAAGCATGGGCATATTCGATCGCACTTCAAAATTTCATCGTCGGCTACCTTAACATCAAACCTACTATAATCTTTAACATGAAGTGCCATCCTAGCAGCAACGTGGAGGTTTATACATTGCTGGATGAGGTGTGGTTCTCATCCTTCGGACATGGTTGAGTCATCCTTTTGGATTCGACCGAAGGAGATTGTGGCCATCAAGGTGTAGGGCTACCACATTTTTAGTTCTCCTCTTATTTTTGGCTTTAGTCCTTCGATGAATATCCCTATTAATTACTTTTCAGATCAATCAGAAGCTTGGTTAGATAATCCTTTAAGCCTGGTATGATATTCTTGCATTGTGGAGGTTTGTCGGATCTTTGCGAGTTGACTGTCGATGTTCTCGAGCTCGGACGGTCCAAAGCGGATCAGTAGCTCGCTCTTAAATTGTCTCCACGTTAGGACTCCTTAGGTGTGCTAAAGCCAATTGTAGCATTGTATTATATCTCCCTTGAGGAGGATGGTGTTAGGACTCTAGCTAGGGGAGTCCTAATTTAGTTTTATTGAAGAGAGCAAACATGTAAATTTTAAGGGCATTCATGTAAATCCAATATAGCTGACCCCTATTAAAATGGTGAGGAGGCTGGCTAGGTTAGGATTAGTTTGGAGGAAGATATTTTGAAGGAAGAATAAGATACATGTCACCCTAATTAACCACCCGTTATTCTAGTTAAAGAGGGGTTGGTTGAGAAGAGGTTAAGTTAGAATAAGATTAGGATTAGTTTGAAGGTTGCTTCTTAGAGTTGGAGTTGGAGTTGTTAGAAGTATGAGTTGCTTCTTAGAGTTGGGGTAGGAGTTGTTAGGAGGAGTCTTAAGTAGGAATCCTATTATGAGTTGGGGTTTAAAAGTCCTATAAATAGCCTTGTATTCTCCCCTCTTTCATCATCAATAGATCAATTATCTTTCAGCTCATGTAGTAGAAAACTAAGGAGGGAGGAACTCCTCTAGAGTTCCAAGGAGGTCGATCCCCTATAGAGATCACCCTGAGATTAGAATCTGTAAGGGTTCTATCACTTGGTATTAGAGCAGCATTCTTGGCATCTCGTTGCCCTTCCACAGTCATTCATCAGCTCCCCATAATCATCCAAAGCAATTCCCACAATTGCTTGAAGATCGTCACCAAATTCTTCCATCAACTCCACAACCACTGTTGTAGTTTAGTTATCCCTATTCAAAAAGTCCAAAAAGAATTCGTTCATATTTGTTGTACAAATTTTTTGTCGTAAAGTTTCCATCTTTACAATGAAAGTTATGCTGCAGAATTCCAGCCACACACCTATGACTATTTGATTTGCTATTGCGTTTTTACTGATCCAATCTCTATAAAATTTTTACAACGGCTTTAGCACTTCCTATCTTTTCCTTTTGGTTTCGTCAAAAAAATTCTCAATATAAACCACTGATCTTTTACGTCCAAGTTGCAGCACTTTAGACGTAAAAATCTACTACAGTACCATCCCGTGATCTTCGATTTTGCTAAACATTTTGCTGCCATTTTCTTCCATGAATTTTTTATCGGTATTACCTTTCTCTTACCAGTAGATTCTCCTTGAATTTTACTTGAATCCTTATTTTGAACTATTGAAAAAAAAAATCTCGTCTATATTGTTGAAATCTTTTGACAAAAAAATTCTACTGTAGTACCTTTTCGTATTCCTTAATCTTGCCGAAACTTATGCTGCCGATTTCTTCCATGAAATTTTTAATGACTTACCTCTCCCTTACCAATATATTCGCCTTGAGTTTCAACTGAATTTTCATCAAGAATTTCTAGAAAAAATTACGTCTTCACTGTTGGAATTGTTTCGATGAAAAATCTACTACTGCACCTTTGTCTTTCTTCTTCTTCTTAACCCACCGAAACCCAACCATCTTGCTGCCACCACCCAAGATGTCTTTAGGGCATCCCTTTAGCCTTAAGAAGCACCCATTGTAACCTATTTTTATAACCCAAACAACACCCAAAATTGCAGCCCAAAATAGCGACCTATCGCATCCTATCGACGTAGAATTCTGCAGCACTACCTTTCGGTGTTTTTCCAGCACCCATATATGATCCTACCAAAATTGTTGCTGCCACCCACATCATCTTTAGAGCACCCCTCTAGCTTTAAGATGCAGCCATCGTAGCCTTTTTTTCGATCTCCATAGACAACCCAAACCGCAGTACAAACAACGATCTTCCGCTGCCACTGAACCTTCCACCGATCCTTATCTTCCGCAACCACCAAACCTACCAAATTGGTTGCTGCCCCCAATAGTAACCCTAAACCTTCCTTCCTAACCTTGAGTCACTACCACAAAAGTCCTTTGCAGCCTCCATAGCATCCTCAAACCACAGCACCAACAGTAACCTAAACCGCAAGCTATCAACCCTAAACTGCAACGTTGATTCATCATTCTTTTGGCCACCAATCCCTACCAAACCAGTTGCAGCTGTCAACAATAAACCTAAACCACCCCTATAACCTTAAGCATCCGCCATTATACCCCCTCTATGATCCTTACAATAGCCCTAAATCACAACCCCAACAGTAACAAAAAAATAGCAACCATTCTGCCTCAAACTGCAGCCATCTACCCTTGACCCACCACCTCTTTCGGCCATCAATCCACCCAACAATTTCATATCACTGACCCAATAGCAGGAGAAGGATATTGACATCTCAAATATGGAGGTACTTGCAATGGCATCTCAATATTCAATCGATGCCAAGTTGGAGGCGTTTGAATCACGCATGGAGGAAAGATTGTGCGCCTTATTCGTCGAATTCGGATTGGGTAGATCTTCGAGCCCAACAAAATTCTAGCAAAGTGCAAGTTCAGAGAGGCCTCTTAAAAAGAAAGAACGAGCCACAGATATGAGGCAGCCATGCATGAGGGTGGACTTCCCTCAATGGGAAGAAGGAGACCCGACAGGATAGATTTCATGCGTCGAACATTACTTTCGTCATCACCAAACATCAGAGGATTCCATGGTGGACACTGCTGTCATCCACCTTGAAGGCTGCAATCTCTTTCTCCCGAATCCAAGAGGAATGGCTGAACCAAGATGTTTGGAGGATGAGAACCACTCTTAGACTAGCAACATATAAACCTCCCTCTGCTCCCAGCCATTTTCGCTGTCCAAAAAATTGACGAGAGAAGAGCTACGCGACAGATCGGCGAAGGGCCTTTATTGGCATTGCAACGAACTTTGGAGATGCAACCATCACTACAAAAAAAGGGAGCTTTCTATGATAAAATCTATAAAAGAATCTGAAGAAGAGGTCCAGGAACATAAGGAGGAGAATACGAAGGAGGACCCGCTGCCAGACGATTGCACGACTCACACTTTAGCCAGCCATGCAAACCCTCAAGCAGCAAAAGTTGAAGAATCCTTTAAGCAGCAACCCATCACCATCCTCACCAACAATTTTATGAATGGCAAGGGAGAACAAGTGATCTTATGCAAGAAACATGGGAGCGAGAAGTAATGATGATCTTGAAACAGTGATTGCAGAAGCTTACTGAAATTTCAGGCACCTTCGTCGAACCGAGCTGACTACTTCCTACCAGGCAATACGATCTTCATATGTTGATCTTGCATAAGGAACCACTTGCATATATTTGGTCATATTGCTGTCCACATCCTTAGAGGGTTGAAGCTAAAAGGATCGTCTAGGAGACACAAGAGACACAAATCATTCGGCCACAACCTTCCCTTGCAATGACACTTTATCTCCAAAAGCTTAGCCTCTTTATTTGCAGGTATAAACTATTGGGAAACCTCAACGGGTGCATCACATGCACAGTGGAAATCAAAACATAAAATCAGTTTCCCACATAGATCAAATCATCATGCAAAGATTGGGGTCGGGAGAAAAAATGTAAAACCGAAAAAACACGATGTGTGAGAGATTGATTTTACTTAGGGCGATCGTATATCCTGTATTCCAGATCCGGATGGCGAAGATGAAGGAGGTCAAGCGTTCTCCTCTCTAGCGGTATCCACATGATGGATCTCTATAGTGAAACTCCTCCAATTTGATCTCGTAATTCTTGCACAGAGGGAGAGAGGACAATAGGAGGTGGTGGCTAAAGCTACAACCTATCAACCATGAGTCCCTCCTATTTATAAAGAGCCACCAAAAAACCCTAGGGCTCCTACCTTAGTGGGTATTGGATCTCCATCCAATAACCGACTAACCTTGCAATATTGAATCTCTATCCAATAATCTCCTTAGGCCTATAATTGGGCCTTAATCAAGGAGCCCATTAGCATGGGGTCTCATCTAATAAGAATAGGGGCAAATTGGATCTCCATCCAATCCTCTATTCGCTGAAGCATCCACCATTTGTGCGTGACTCTCTAGGCCCGATATCGAGCTGGCCATGAGTCACTTCCATCAGAACTCTTTATGATATAGTGAATTATTATCCCCATAATAATTCACTGGACTCATCGACTATGGACGTAGTAGGCTACTACGCCATAGTCCCCAAAAGATACAGGGGGATCGAATCCATCGGACCTGTCTGTCCATAGTTAACGTGTATCTATAATCCCTCATTCAACTAATATCCCAGAGATTGTATATTGGACATGATATTGTCAGGTCAGATACGAAATCCGTCATAGTCTCGCTCTAATCAGATTCTCCCGAAGAACTCTTTCTCTCTCAATTCGAATGACCCTGGCCAGGGATTTGTCTGTGCAAGCACATATGAGATATTCCTCTTGTGATACTGAGAGTGGATGATCCTCGATTGACACTCAATTACCTTTGAAAGGTTGGCTACCAATCCCGATAACCAACTGTACCATATTTGAAACTTTTCGAACCTATAAGTCTGGTGTCAAAGAATGAAGTACTCATACAAGACATCCTTGGTGTCTCAAGTCAAAGGACCAAATACATAACTGAGACTATGAAATTACTGTCTGACATTAGGTATCATCAACCATATAGTATTCCATAAGCGGATAAATTAGTGAATTCATTCTACAATAAGCACTTGTACTATATCCTTAGTGTCTCCACACAAGTGGCTATGAGACCACTTGCCTCCATCATATGGACGGGTATATAGTACACTGGTCTGTCCGATTATCTCGATGTCCCTCTCGAGTAACCTATGACCGGGATTATTCAAAATCTGTGTTTAAAGGTGAATCGATCTCATTATCGTGATCTCATCATAATCTGATTCCCATTGCACAAAACCAAGGACATCATAATATATATGCTACAGATAATATAATATAAGAACATACCAATATTAATCATAAGCAAAAAGATCACACAGCGTGTCACACGTGCCATCACTCACGTGATTGGCTTGCAAGGCACCTGTAACCAGCAATCTCCCACTGGACCAAAAGCCAATTACCTATGTGTCTAATCTCCATCAGACCCCTGTGACGCTCAAATATAATCTGAGCCAGCGGCTTAGTTAGTGGATCTTCAATGTTATCTTCGGATGGAACTCTTCCATTGTTATATCTTTTCGGGTCATGATCGCTCTAATCAGATGGAACATCCTCAGAACAATTCTGATGAGACCTGGGTTCCCTTGTTAGAGTTATCGCCCTATCGCTGTCTCAATATATGGGAGTCAGCTCCTGGCTGCTTGGTATGACTCCCAAATCCTTGATGAACTTATTCATCCACACCCCTTCCTTTGCTGCTTCTGCTGCAGCAATGTATTCCGCCTCTGTGGTCGAGTCAGTAGTAGTATCTTGCTTGGAACTCTTCCAGCTTACCGCTCCTCCATTCAGGGTGAAAACATACCCTGAATTTGACATGCTATCATCAATGTTAGTGATAGAACCCTAGAAGGAGCTCTATAGATTTTGACCCTTGAGGGGGATCAACCCTTGGAACGCTGTAGGGGTTCCTCCCTCCTAGATTCGGCACAAGACTGAAATAAAATTAATAATTGCTTGATAAAAGAGAGGGGGCAGCTACATCATTATATAGGGTTGCAAACCCTAGCCCATGGGGTGCTTGCCTAACTAAAATTATCCTTTTACCCCTTTTATAGCCTACTTGCCTTAGAGGAAATACGCGGTGGCTAGGTTAGCTCTATAGCCGACCTAACAGGGGGAAACCCTAGTCGACTAGCCCAGTAAAGGGGTGGTGGCCACTAAGCCCTAAGGCCCCAAAATAAACCCTAGCCACACTTCTTATAAGTGACTAGGTGGGGTTTTATTAAATCTCACAGGGTTCTTATTGATTACTTCTAAGTGATTAGGACTCAACCTTACTAGAATCCTATCAAACCCGCCCTCTTCAAATCAGCCTTGTCCTCAAGGTTGGGTTTCCATGAGCTCCTCATATGATTCTCATGCTATCATCAACTGAAGTTTGGCCTCCTCATTAGCTGGGGTGTTAGTTGGAAGGATTTGGGCTGAGTCGTCTTCTTTAAATTTCCATTTATGGTGGGATACTTGGTGGATCAACTATAATCTTGATCTGGTGCACGAATCTAATCTCCAGGTTAGGGCCCTAATGTGATCCCCAATTTTGCAAGGCCTAAAGAAATAGAGAGACCACTTCATTATGGCTCGAGTTTCCTGCTGATCGGGCTGGAGGTGTAGAAAAACTCGATCTTCAATTTTTTGCCATTCTTAAGTTTGTTAGGAGGTCGTTTCTTCTTTGTATGTGTTTCCATATGGTTAGTCTTTAATGATAGCTAATCTTTCTTCTGGAATGGTGACTACCCTCTAATATGGTTCAGGGTGATGAGAGCCTAATCTGGCATGAGCATGAATTGCAATTCTTCTAGTTTTACTCCCCTTTCGTGCCATGGACCTGTATTCAACCATATTTTAAATTTGGTAGTAATTAGTATCTCTTGTAAAAAGCTCGTGTGGAGTGTGGGGGAAGCCTCGGTGTAAATTATGAGTCGACCATCTTGCATAAGAATAGCCCCAATTCCAACTCCTGTCAGCCTCAATGACAAAAGTGCGACTGAAATCAGGCAGTGCTAGGACTGACGTCATCGTCATGGTGGCCTTGAGTCGTTCGAAGGCTATAGAAGCTTGTTCCGACCATAAGAAGAAGTTTTTCTTCAGTAGGGACATGAGCGGGGCACTAATCTTTCCATAATCTTTCATAAATTTACAGTAGTAGCCTGTGAGTACAAGGCAGTCGCGTAGCGATTTTACATTTATAGGTTTCGACCATCCTTGCATTGCCTCGATCTTCGTCGGGTCTACCGCCACTCCATCCTCTGATATAATATGCCCAAGACGCTCTACTTTACGCTGTAAGAAGCTGCATTATGACTGTTTAACATAAAGAGTATTCTGCCGAAGAATCGTGTGAACAGTTCATAAGTGCTGAAAATATATATCAAGCGTAGGGCTATAAATGAGAGTATCATCAAAGAACACCAATACAAACTTACTTAGAAAACTTCGAAAGATGTCATTCATCAGGCTTGGGAAAGTAGGAGCATTCATAAGTCCAAAAGGCATTACCAGAAACTCGTAGTGGCCGTTATACGTGCGGAATGCAGTTTTCGGAACATCTTCAATGCATACCCGAATCTGATGATAACCGGAATGGAGATCCAATTTATTGAAGACTCAGGCTCCTTTTAATTCATCCAAGAGCTCATCTACGACTGGTATAGGATATTTATCCTTAATGGTGATATTGTTCAAGACCTTATAATCAATGCACATTCTCCATGTACCATCCTTCTTGCGCACTAGCAACACCAGTGAAGAATAAGGGTTGCAACTTTGTCGAATCAGCTCGGTGTCAAGCATCTCTTTGACGATGTTCTCGATCTCATCCTTCTACAAGTGAGGTAGTGGTACGGATGTAAATTTGCTAGAGATTTGCTTGGCAGAATAGGAATATAGTGGTCATACGGTCGGTTGTAGCTCGCGCGGCTCCGTGAAAATGTCCACAAATTCATCCTGCAAGAGGGCAAGCTTAAGATCTAAATTTTTTATATTCTCTCCCTTAGATGGCTGCTAGATATGCATAAAAAATCCATCATGTGCTTTGTGCAAAACTTTCTCCATTCGTTGCGATGAAACGGTGGAAATTTGATTCCCGCGCTTGCCTCATAACGTGACCTGTCTCCCTTTGCAATAAAATTTCATGATTAATTTAGAAAAATTCTAAAAGATATCACCTAGTGTTGTAAGCCATTTAATCCTGAGTATGGCTTCATAATCATCGATGGGTAGGAGGAAGAAATCAGCTAATACTTCTTGGTCTTGGAGGAGTAATTTCACCCGCGGGCACCGTTGGTCGCAATTGAAGATTTGGCCGTTGGTGACCTTTACATCGAACTTGTTGCAACTTTCAATTTGAAGCGCCAAATGTGCAACAACTTTACTACTGAGAAAGTTATTTGTGTTGCTCATGTCGATTAGAACGGTGATGGGTTGCTATTTTAGAAGTCCTCCAACTTTCATCGTCTGCGGGTTGGAGTAGCCGGCCAATGCGTGCACTACATAGTCGGCCAGTTGGGACTCTTCCTCTATGGCTTCTTCTTCAGGTTCGAGGGCTTCTTTAGATATTTCATTATCCTCATCCTTCTCTAATTCAATCACAAGGAGCCAACACTTTTTGCAGTGATGTTCGCGGTTCCATGGTTCATCACAATGCCAACACAACCCCTTGGCCGATCGTTCGCGAAGCTCATCTCTTGTCAACTTTTTTGGTGCAGGGTCTTGGATGGCAGTAGAGGGGGCAGTAGGCCTTGGCATGGCTGGTCGGGGAGCGACCCTTGTCCTTCGTACCTCGTGGTTCAATCGTTCTTCCTGGATACACGCGAAGGAAATCGCTGCCATAAGTGTGTACAGTTGTCGCGTCTTTACTTCTCCTCGGATCTCCGACTTTAGGCTCTCAATAAAAGTACCTAAAAGTTATTTCTCAGACCAATTCTCAGTTTGGTTAGATAAATACTCAAACCTTGTTTGGTAATCTTGTATTGTAGAGGTTTGATGAATCTTTGCCAATTGTCCGTCGATGTTGTCGAAATCGGTTGGTCCAAAGCAGTTTAGTAGTCCTTCCTTGAATCGCTATCAAGAGAGTCCTCCATGGGTGTGCTCAGACCAATTAAACCATTGAATAGCATCTCCCTCGAGGTAGATGACAGTAATCTCCACCAGTGTGGCATCGGTGGTTCGGTAGAACCGAAAATAGCGCTCCGCGTGCGAGATCCACCCGATCGGGTCTCCTTCCCATCTAGGGAAGTCAACCTTCATGCATGGATTGTTGAGATCAGTCGTGATGTGGCCACATTCTTGAGGATCATCTCGCTGATCTGAAGTCTCTCCATGCTGTGATTTCCTCATGCTCGACAGTCGGCCAATGCTGAATTCGATGAAAAGGGATCTCATCTTCTCTTCCTTGTGGTTTTCAAAGGCTTCAAGCTTTGCATTGACAGCCTCCTCTGATGCCATAGTATACACCTCTAGATCTATAATATTAAGGTTTTTTTTTTGTTGTTGGGTTAGTGGCATGAGAAATTTAGAGAAGGGGGTGGCCGGTTGGAAGGTGAATTGGTTTGGATGGGAGTAGGTTATGGTTTATGGTAGATTTGGATGGCTGTTTGGGTTCAGTTTAGGGTAGGGTTTGGAAGAGTTTTTGGTGAGAATGTTAGGATTTTGAGATGAGGAAAAGGGAGTCCAAAATATCATAAAAAATAGCACTCAAATATGATAGAATTCGGCGAAAAAAAGTGCTCCGATGTGCTGTCCTGCTGAACCGATTTTACGTCGGAGAAACGATGACTTCTCAGCATAAATTTCAGAGGAAAGTTCAAAGAAATTATACAGAAATCCTTGGTTCAGATGTTGTTAATACCAATAGAAAGTTTGACGAACTTTTGGCAGCATAACAGTAGGGAAATAGGCCAAAAGACGAAAGGCAGATTCCTTCATTGTAAAATTCCAGAACTGCGAGATGGTGAAAGATTGCATAAGAAAACCAGTTCTAGAAGGAGTTTTTTTGAGAAATCAAATCCAGATAAAAGCCAACTTGATCTTGAGAATTGTGTAAAAATTTCAGCCAGAAAGGAGAAGAAATAAACTGGTTTCAAGAGGCAAAAATATGGTTGAAAATTTCTGCAGCGTTCTGCCTTCGCAACAATGATAACGTTTACAACAAATGAAAGTTGCAGCAAATAAAATTTGAGAAAAATCTTCAACGTGTCAAGTAAGGAATCTTGTAGTATTGAAGAGGCTTAGGTGATAAAAAAATACCAGATTTCAAAATCTCGCAGGGGGTGACAGCAGATAGATGGATCTGCGGCTTGGTGGGCGATGGTGGAGGCGGCTGAGATGACAACAGGGCAGCAGGAACATAACTCTGACACCAGATGATAGAACCCCAGAAGGAGCTCTATAGATTTGACTCTTAAGGGGGATCAACCCTTGTAACGCTATGGGGTTCCTCCCTCCTAGATTCGGCACAAGGCTGAAATAAAATTGATAATTGCTTGATAAAAGAGAGGGGACAGCTACATTATTATATAGGGTTACAAACCCTAGCCCATGGGGTGATTGCCTAACTAAAATTACCCTGTTGCCCCTTCTATAGCCTACCTGCCTTAGAGGGAACAAGTGGTGGCTAGGTTGGCTATATAGCAGGGGGAAACCCTAGTCGACTAGCCCAGTAAAGGGGGTGGCGGCCACTAAGCCCTAAGGCCGTAAAATAAACCTTAGCCACACTTCTTTATAGGATATAAGTGACTATGTGATGTTTTATTACAATCTCACAGGGTTCTTATTGATTACTTCTAAGTGATTAGGATTCAACCCTACTGGAGTCCTATCAGTCAGATTGAAAACTTGAGTCCGTGTAGCCCTCAACCTAGAGGTTACCTCCTCTATATACTAGTAAAAGATCCTTAATCCTTCTCAAGTACTTGAGGATACACTTTACTGCCTTTCAGTGTTCTAAACCTGGATCTGCCTGATACCTGCTCGTGACATTCAGAGCATGTGCTATATCAGGCCTGGTACATAGCATCGCAATAGACCCTATCACAGAGGCATAAGGTATCTTATCCATGTCTATCCTTTCTTTAGGAGTCTTTGGGGATATACTCCTAGAAAGTGATATTCCATGTCTCAACGGTATAAGACCTCTCTTGAAATTCTTCATGCCAAACCTTTTGACAATAGAGTCTATATACCTAAACTGGGACAAGCCAAGCATCCTTTTGGATCTATCCCTATAGATCTCGATCCCCAAAATATAGGATGCTTCCCCTAAGTCTTTCATGAAGAAGTTTCTGGATAGCCAAGCCTTTACTGTGAGAGCATTCCTACATCATTCCCAATGATTAGGATGTCATCCACATATAGCACCAAGAAGGTGATAGCGCTTCCACTTACCTTCCTGTACACACAAGGCTCATCTTCGTTCTTAACGAAGTCATAAGATCTGATCACCTCATCAAATCTTATGTTCGAACTTCGAGTAGCTTGCTTCAATCCATAAATGGATCTAAGTAATATGCATACTTTATCTGGACTCTCTTTGGATACGAATCCCTCTAGCTGTATCATATACACCTTTTCCTCGAGGTTGCCATTGAGGAATGTCATTTTACATCCATCTGCCAGATCTCATAGTCATAGTGTGTTGCAATGGC
Source organism: Ensete ventricosum (assembly GCA_029747655.1). Classification (NCBI taxonomy): domain Eukaryota; kingdom Viridiplantae; phylum Streptophyta; class Magnoliopsida; order Zingiberales; family Musaceae; genus Ensete; species Ensete ventricosum. The sequence goes on along the minus strand of JAQQAF010000004.1, from coordinate 24,830,005 downwards.
GAAAATAATTCTAATGGACTTAAGCATGGCTACAAGTGAAAAGGTTTCGTCATAGTCAACTCCTTGTCTTTGATCTCTACCTTTTCATCCACTCTGATCTTTTTCTTGAAGATCCATTTATAGCCGATGCGTACAATACCCTTAAGTACATCCACAATGCTCTAAACCTTGTTAGAGTACATTGTATCCATCTCATAATTCATGGCTTCTTGCCACTTCCTGGAGTCTATACTCATAATCGCCTCCTCGTATGTCTAAGGATCAACATCCTAAGAGTCATCTCTATTGATATGTCCCACATATCTTTCAAGAGGGTGAGATACTCTACTAGACCTACGTAAAGTTGGAATTTGTGTGTTAGGTGCTGGTTACAGGTGCCCTGCAAGCCAATCACGTGAGTGATGGCACGTGTGACACGCTCTGTGATCTTTTTGCTTATAATTGATATTGGCATATTCTCACATTAGATTATTTGTTGTATATATATTATGATATCCTTGGTTCTGTACAATGGGAATCGAATCGTGATGAGATCATGATAATAAGATCGATTCACCTTTAAGCATCGATCCTAAATAATCTCTGTCAAAGGTTACTCAAGAGGGACATTGAGATAACTGAATAGATCGGTGTGCTATATACCTGTCCATATGATGGAGTCAGCTGGTTTCACAGCCACATGTGTGGAGACACTAAGGATATAGTACAGGTGCTCATTGGAGAATGAGTTCACTGATTGATCCGCTTATGGAATGCTGTATGGTTAATGATACCTAATGTCAGACAGTGATTTCATAGTCCCAGTTGTGTATCTAGTCCTTAGACTTGAGACACCAAGGATGACTTATATAAGTACTCTTTTCTTTGACAATAGACTTATAGGTTTGGAAAGCTCCAGATCTGGTATAGCTGGTTATCGGGATTGGTAGCCAACCTTATGAAGGCAATTGAGTGTCAATAGAGGATCATCCACTCTCAGTATCACGAGAGAAATATCTCATATGTGCTTGCTCAGATAAATTCCTGGCCAGGGTCATTCGGATTGAGAGATGAGTTCTTCGGTAAAATTCGATTAGAGCAAGACAAACTGATTTCGTATATGACCTGACAGTACCATATCCTATCGGTCTCTGGGATATTATTTGGATGAGGGATTATAGATATACAGTAACTATAGATAGATAGGTCTAGTAAATTTGATCCCCCCTATAATGTTTAGAGACTGTGGCGTAGTGTCCTAGTACGTCCATAGTCGATGAGTCGAGTGAATTATTATGAGGATAATAATTCACTATATCAGAAGGAGTTCTGATGGGAGTGACTCACGACCAGCTCGATATCGGGCCTAGAGGGTCACACACATATGGTGGATGCTTCAGCGAATATAGGATTGGATGAAGATCCAATTAGTCCCTATTCTCATTAGATGAGACCCTATGCTGATGGGCTCCTTGCTTAAGGCCCAATTAGAGGCCTATGGAGATTATTGGATAGAGATCCAATAATGCAAGGTTAGTGGGTTATTGGATGGAGATCCAATACCCACTAAGGCAGGAGCCCTAGGGTTTTTTGGTGGCTCTCTATAAATAGGAGGAGAGACTCATAGTTGATAGGCTACAGCTTTAGCCACCACCTCCTATTCTCCTCCCTCCCTCTGCACATGAGTTGCGAGATTAGATTGGAGGAGTTTCGCTGTAAAGATCCATCGTGTGGGTACCGCTAGAGAGGAGGACGCTTGACCTCCTTCATCTTCTCCATCCGGATTTGGAATACAGGGATATACGATCTCCCTAGCTAAAATCAATCTCTCACACATTGTGATTTTTCAGTTTTTGTGATTTTTCTCGCGACCCCAATCATTTGCACGATGATTTGATCTGCGTGGGAAACCGGTATTTTATTTTGATTTCCACTACGCATGTGAATGCTCCCGCTGAGGTTTCCCAACAGTGGTATCAGAGCCAAGATTTTCGTGCGAACATTTGGTTTTAAACTGCGTGTGATGAGATTGAATTGAGTAGAACTATTCTACGCATTTGTTGTAGTGATTGACAGTGAAAATAGGTGCTGCCTGCGGGGGAGGGGCGGCCACATGCATATTGTCTGCATGCAGAAGTGGCTGGCCACGGCCAAGCCCCCTGCATGGGCGGCTGGCCATGGCCTGGCTACCTGCAAGGGGCGGCCGGCTATGGTCAAGGCTCCTATGCAAGGGGGCGACCGGTTGCGGCCATGCCCCCTGCAAGGGGCGGCCGCCCACAAGGGCCAACAGCCCACAAGGGACGGCCACTCGCAAGGGCAGCAACCGCTCGCGGCCAAGCCGCAAGGGGCGGCTGCCCGCGGCGCGCTCGCAAGGGGCAATCGCCAGCGGCCAGCCCTGCCGCGAGTAGGGTCGGCCAGCCCTGCCACCAGCAGGAGCGACGACGCAGGCCACAAAGGGCAGCCGCCACTTGCGTAGGGGCAACGACGGCGACGACGCAAAAAGGGCAAAGAGGGGTTAGGGCATCATTTGGAGAAATGGATGATCTTGCCCCTATGAATTTAAAAAATTTCTAGGACTGTCCTTGTGTACAGAATTCTGAAAATACCCTCAATAATTTTGGAAATTCTAAGAACTGTCCTCTCTTCCAGAATTACAAAAATACACTCAATAATTCTGGAAATTCTTATGACTATCCTCTCATCTAGAATTACAAAAAATATCCTTGATAATTCTAAAAATTTTGTGGACTATCCTCTCATCCAAAATTATGAAAATACCCTTGATAATTCTAGAAATTCCGAGCATGTCTTGATTTCTAAAAAATAATTAATTAAATAATTTAATTAGTTATTATATATATCTAGTAATCCTACATATGATGTGATGTGCATGTGATGTATGATCATGAGCCATGTGTTGTGATGTATGTAATTATGATTATTATTATTATTGGGGCCTGCGAGCCTATGTTTTTCTCATTTATTGTTGGGCCTGCGTGCCTGTGATTATTTTTAATTACATGGAGAGGCGCGACGGGAGCGTGGAGATGACAGCGGGACCCACGATGCCGTGGTGGGAGATTATGACGCATGGTGATGCGACGATCCGATGGAACCGATAATGATGAGATCAACAATCACTGAGCATGGAGATACGCCGATGCACACATAAATCATATTGTGAGTGATTAGGCCCATTGGCTCGGGCTTAATCATATTAGGTGACGGCTCATGATCATCCGGTGTGGCTTGCATATGTGATATGTTATACACCTACTAGATATATATATATATATATATATATATATATATATATATATTTGTATGCGATGTAGATATATATTAAATATGTATGTGTGTGACACGACATATTAGGAGACTGATACGAAACAAAAACCCCTCCTATGATAATATTAAGTCGGTAAGCGTGAGGCTATAAGATGATCCACGCGGCCTTCCATCGTTATAAAAAGAAATTGAATCATGACATAGGTTGAGTTGGTCGAGTTCCTCGAGGTTCACCTATCTACATGATCGAGATCTTGCCTATGACATAGAGATGTCACTGGTGACCTGAGGACATGGTATGCTTGGTCGAGTCCCTCAAGGGTATATCATCGAATCAGACTCATCTTGTAACGATGGTGATGACTTAACTGAACGTCATAGTTGGTCGAGTCTCTCGAGACCATGATGATTCGGAGGCCGAACATGACGGGAATCACAAAGAGTTATGATTGGCAAGAGTTGCCTACCTTTTGGGCTTAGTGTAATTGGTCGTCCCTCGAGGTTGCACTATGATGCCAATTGGATCCCGATCCCCACTAGGAGTCTGCCGGAGACTTTCGTCTCACGTATCGAGGGTGTCGCATGATTCACTAAGAAAATAATGGGAGTACATTAAGATAGAAGTCCATATCTTAATTAATATTTTTTATAAATCTGTATGTTATTTGTTTTTCGCTATATCTTGTTTTGTCAGAAATATGTCGCTCACAAACCCCCTACATGGCATACTTGATGCCAACCGCCTCATTGGTCCAAAAGCTCCGCAATTTAAGAATTATTCTCACGGAAGAGAAAATCGTATATGTCCTTAACATGAATGTGCCCACGCTGGAGGAAAGGATAAGCGAGGATGAGATTGCTCGCTTTGTGAAGTATATAGATAGTCCTAGATGATAGATAACTTGTGTGTTGATCTTATACTTCAGTACCTACCAGATTCCTTTTCTCACTTCATTATGAATTTTAACATGAGCAAGTTTGAGGTGACTCTCCCTGAGCTCCTCAATATGTTGAGGGAAGTTGAGAGTGCCATTAAGAAGGAGAAGCGAGTTCTCTATATTGGTGAGACCAAAAAGAAAAGGAAGGCCAGTAAGACCCTTAAGAAGGGCAAGGGCAAAGAAAGACCAGGTAAGACAATGATTGCCAAGAAAGACCCAGCAAAGGACAAAGGATAGTGCTTCCACTGCGGTCAAGACGGGCATTGAAAGAGAAACTGTAAGAACTACCTTAAAGATAAGGTGAACCAGAAGCTTAGAGAAGCTTCAAGTATATTCATGATCAGTCTACACTTGTCAGATTTTTTTGATAACACATGGGTATTGGATACTAGGAGTATTTATCATATCTGCAATTCGTTGCAAGTTTTGGCAAGACCTAGGAGACTGGCCAGCGGTAAGATGGACCTCAAGATGCAATGGAGTAAGAGTTGCTACAGTTGCCGTTGGGGAGGTCACCCTACATCTGCCTGGTAGAACTATCATTGCATTGGATGCATGCTATTTTATTCCCTCTAATATCAAAAATATTATTTCTATCTCTTGTTTTATAATTAGTGGATATAAATTAGTTTTTGAGAATAATAGTTGTTCAATAATTATGGATGATGAGATCATCACTAGAGGGACCCTTATAAATTGCTTATATATGTTAAACACCTCTTCACATATCATAAATATAAATATGTCTAAGAGAAAAAGAAATGAGATGAATAATGCATACCTATGACATTGTAGGCTATGTCATATACATGAGGGAAATGATTCAAAAGTTGCTGAAAGATGGATACTTAGATCCACGTGTTCCAACTTTACATTGGTCTAGTAGAGTATCTCACCCTCCTGAAAGATATGTGGGACATCTCAGCGGAGATGACTCTGAGGATGTTGATCCTTAGACCTACGAGGAGGCTATTATGAGTATAGACTCCGGGAAGTGGCAAGAAATCATGAATTCTAAGATATATTTCATGTACTCTAACAAGGTTTGGAACCTTGTGGATGCACCTGAGGGTATTGTACCCATCGACTGTAAATGGATCTTCAAGAAGAAGATCAGAGTGGATGGAAAGGTAGAGACCTATAAAGCAAGGCTGGTAGCTAAAGAATATCGTCAAAGACAAGGAGTTGACTATGATGAAACCTTTGCACTTGTAGCCTTGCTTAAGTCCATTAGAATTATTTTGGCAATTGCAGCACACTATGACTATGAGATCTGGTAGATGGATGTTAAAATGACATTCCTTAATGGCGACCTCTAGGAGGAGGTGTATATGATACAGCTAGAGGGATTCATATCTAAAGAGAGTCTAGATAAAGTGTGCAGGTTGCTTAGATACATTTATGGATTGAAACAAGCTTCCCGAAGTTGGAACATAAGATTTGATGAGTTGATAAGATCTTATGACTTCGTTAAGTACGAAGATGAGCCTTGTGACAGGAAGGTAAATGAAAGTGCTATCACCTTCTTGGTGCTATATGTGGATGACATCATAATCATTGGGAATGATGTAGGAATGCTCTCCATAGTAAAGGCTTGGCTATCTAGAAACTTCTCCTTGAAAGACTTAGGGGAAGCATCCTATATTTTGGGGATCCGGATCTATAGAGATAGATCCAAAAGGATGCTTGGCTTATCCCAGTCTAGGTACATAGACTCCATTGTCAAAAGGTTTGGCATGAAAAATTCCAAGAGAGGTCTCATACCGATGAGACATGGAATATCACTTTCTAGGAGTATGTCCCCAAAGACTCCTAAAGAAAGGGCAGACATGGAAAAGATACCTTATGCCTCTGTGATAGGGTCTATCATGTGTACGATGCTATGTACTAGGCCTGATATAGCACATGCTCTGAGTGTCACGAGCAGGTATCAAGCAGATTCGGGTTTAGAACACTAGAACGCAGTAAAGTGTATCCTTAAGTACTTGATAAGGACTAAGGATCTTTTACTGGTATATAAAGGAGGTAGCCTCCAGGTTGAGGGCTACACAGACTCAAGTTTTGAATCTGACATTGATTATATAAAGTCAAATTCAGGGTATATTTTCACCTTGAATGGAGGAGCAGTAAGCTGGAAGAGTTCCAAGCAAGATACTACTGTTGACTCGACCATAGAGGCAGAATACATTGCTGCAGTAGAAGCAGCAAAGGAAGGGGCATGGATGAAGTTCATTAAGGATTTGGGAGTCATACCGAGCAGTGTGGAGCTAACTCATATATATTGTAATAGCGATAGAGCGATAACTCTAGCAAGGGAACCCAGGTCTCATCAGAATTGTTCGGAGGAAGTTTCATCTGATTAGAGTGATCCGAAAATAATATTGCAGATCCACTGACGAAGCCGTTGGCTCATATTGTATTTGAGCATCACAGGGGTCTGATGGGGATCAGACACAAAGGTGATTGGTTTTTGGTTAAGTGGGAGATTGCTGGTTACAGGTGCCCTGCAAGCCAATCACGTGAGTGATGGCACGTGTGACATGCTCTTTGATCTTTTTGCTTATAATTAATATTAGTATATTCTCATATTATATTATTTATTACATATATATTGTGATATCCTTGGTTCTGTGTAATGGGAATCGAATCATTATGAGATCACGATAATGAGATCGATTCACCTTTAAACACAAATCCTAAATAATCCCGGTCATAGGTTACTCAAGAGGGAGATTGAGATAACTAGACAGATCAGTGTATTATATACCCGTCCATATGATAGAGGCAGCTGGTCTCGTAGCCACTTGTGTGGAGACACTAAGGAAATAGTACAGGTGCTCATTGGAGAATGAATTCACTAATTGATCTACTTATAGAATGTTGTATGGTTAATGAGACCTAATGTCAGACAGTGATTCCATAGTCTCAGTTGTGTATCTGGTCCTTAGACTTTAGACACCAAGGATGTCTTGTATGAGTACTCTTTTCTTTGATGCCAGACTTATAGGTTTGGAAAGCTCCAGATCTGGTATAGCTGGTTATCGGGATTGGTAGCCAACCTTACGAAGGCAATTGAGTGTCAATAGAAGATCATCCACTCTCGGTATCACGAGAGGAATATCTCATATATGCTTGCTCAAACAAATCCCTGGCTAGGGTCATTCGGATTGAGAGAGAAGGAGTTCTCTGGTAGAATCTGATTAGAGCAAGACAAACTGATTCTGTATGTGACCTGATAGTACCATATTCCAATATACGATCTCTGGGATATCATTTGGATGAGGGATTATAGATACACAGTAACTGCGGACAGACAGGTCCGATGGATTTGATCCCCCCTGTACCGTTTGGGGACTATGGTGTAGTGGCCTAGTACGTCCATAGTCGATGAGTCGAGTGAATTATTATGAGGATAATAATTCACTATATCAGAAGGAGTTCTGATAGGAGTGACTCGCGGCCAGCTCGGTATCGGGCCTAGAGGGTCACACACATATGGTAGATGCTTTAGCGAATATAGGATTAGATGAAGATCCAATTATCCCCTATTCTCATTAGAGGAGACCCTATGCTGATGGGCTCCTTACTTAAGGCCCAATTAAAGGCCTAAGGAGATTATTGGATAGAGATCCAATAATACAAGGTTAGTGGATTATTGGATGAAAATCCAATACCCACTAAGGCAGGAGCCCTAGGGTTTTTTGGTGGCTCTCTATAAATAGGAGGGGAGACTCATGGTTGATAGGCTACAACTTTAGCCACCACCTCCTATTCTCCTCCCTCCCTCTACGCAAGAGTTATGAGATCAGATCGGAGGAGTTTCGCTGCAGAGATCCATCGTGTAGATATCGCTAGAGAGGAGGATGCTTGACCTCCTTCATCTTCTCCATCCGGATCTGGAATACAGGGATATATGATCTCCTTATGCAAAATCAATCTCTCACACATCGCAGTTTTTCAATTTTTATGATTTTTCTCGCGACCCCATTCTTTTGCACGACAATTTGATATGCATGGGAAACTGGTATTTTATTTTGATTTTCGCTGCGCATGTGATGCTCCCGTTGAGTTTCCCAACATTATGTACCTGAACAGACTCGGGCTCTGGAATGGTGCTTAGCTCGGTTCTCCAACCTCCCTCAATTTTATCTTACTCCCATTGTTTCCACCAAGAATATGTTCCTTCTCAAGGAACACATCTTTCTTAGCAACAAAGACCTTTCGGTCATCGGGATAATAGAAATAATACCCACAAGTTTCCTTTCGGTATCCCACGAATTTGCACCATTCTGTCCTTGATTCCAACTAATCAGGGTTGTATCTTCTAACGTAGGCAAGAAAGCCCCAAATCTTAACAATCTTAATATTGGGCTTCTTTCCTTTCCATATCTCATATGGTGTAGACACTACCAACTTTGATGGAACTATGTTCAGAAGGTAAGCTACAGTCTCTAGGGCGTACCCCCAGAATGAGATGGGTAGGTCAGCGAAACTCATCATGGATCTCCCCATGTCTAACAGTGTGTGATTCCTTCTTTCTGATACACCATTGTGTTGAGGTGTATAAGGAGGTGTCAAATGGGATAGAATCTCATTGTCCTTGACGAAATGGGTGAACTCCGTACTCAAGTACTCTCCTCCTTGATCTGATCGAAGAGTCTTAAGACTCTTTCCAATTTGGTTCCCTACCTCTTTCTTATATTCCCTAAATTTCTCGAAGGCCTCAGATTTGTACTTCATTACTTACACATGTCCACCATACCTAGAGAAATCATCAGTGAATGTAATAAAGTATGAGTAACCACCTATAGCCTGAGTCGGCATGGGACCATATACATCACTATGCAAGAGTTCCAATAAGTCAGTGGCTCTCTCTCCAGTTCCACTAAAAGGAGAGTTGATCATCTTCTCACGAAGGCAAGGTTCGCAAGTTGCATATGTCTCATAGTCAAATGGATCTAAGTATCCATCTTTCAACAACTTTTGAATCCTTCCCACGGATATGACCTAGCCTACAATGTCATAGGTATGCATTATTCATCTCATCTCTTTTCCTCTTAGACATATTTATATTCATGATATGTGGAGAAGTGTCTAACACATATAAGCCATTTATAAGCGTCCTTCTAGTGATGATCTTATCATCCATAATTATTGAACAACTATTATTCTCAAAAACTAATTTATATCCACTAATTGTCAAAGAAGAGATAGAAATAATATTTTTGATAATAGAGTGAACAAAATAACATGCATCTAATGCAATAATAGCTCCACCAAGTAGATGTAGGGTGACCTCTCCAATAACAATTGCAACAACTCTTGCTTCATTGCCCATCTTGAGTTCCATCTCACCTCTAGTCAATCTTTTAGGTCTTGCTAGAAAATACAACGAATTGCAGATATGATAAACACTCCCAGTATCAACTACCCATGTGTTATCATGAAAATCTGACAAGGGAAGATTGATCATAAATATACCTAAAGCTTCTCCAAGCTTCTGTCTCGCTTTCTCTGCAAGGTAGTCCTTACAGTTCCTCTTCCAATGCCATGACGTTCAGTTAAGTCATCGCCATCGTTACAAGATGAGTCTAATTGGATGATATGCCCTCGAGGGATTCGACCAAGCATACCATGTCTTCTGGTCACCGGTGACATCTCTATATCGTAGGCAAGATCTCGATCACGTAGATAGGTGAGCCTCGAGGGACTCGACCAACTCAACCTATGTCGTGATTCAATTTGTTCTTATAACGATAGAAGGCCACGTGGGTCAATCTTATAGCCTCATGCTTACCGACTTAATATTATCTTAGGAGTGGTTTTTGTATCGGTCTACTAATATGTTGTATCATACACATACATATTTAATATATATCGACATCGCATGCAAATATATATACATATATATAGTAGGTGTATAACACATCACATAATGCAAGCCACACTAGATGATCATGAACCGTTACCTAATATGATTAAGTCCGAGCCAATGAGCCTAATCACTCACAATAGGATCTATATGTACATTAACGCATCTCCATATCCTGTGATTGTTGATCTTGTCATCATTGGTTCTGTCAGATCATCGTATAACCATGCGTCGTGATCTCCCGCCAAGACATCTTGGGTCCCGCTGTAACCTCCACGCTCCCGCTGTACCTCTCCATGTAAGTACAAATAATCACAAGCACGCAGGTCCAACAATAAACGAGAAAAACGCAGGCTCGCAAGCCCCAATAATAATAATCATAATTACACACATCACAACATTTGGCTCATGATCATCCATCCATATCATATATCACATCATATGTAAGATTACTAAATATATATAATAATTAATTAAACTATTTAATTAATTATTTTTCTGAAAATCAGGACATGCTTGGAATTTTTAGAATTGTCAAGGTTATTTTCATAATTCTGGATGAGAGGGCAGTCATCGGAATTTTCAAAATTATTGATGGCATTTTTAAAATTCTGTACACGAGGACAGTCCTCGAAATTTTTAAAATTTAAAGAGGTAGGATCATCCTTTTATCAAAAGGATGTCCTAACCCCTCTTGCCCCATTTGCACCGCCGTCGTCACCGCTACTGCCCTTGTACAGGCGGCGACTGCCCTTGCCTGTCGGCAGCCACCCTACCAAGGGGCGGCCACCCCTGCGACCGGTGCCGCCGCCCCTGCTGGCAGCAGGGCTGGCCGCAGGCGGTAGACCCTTGCGGGTGCCCTGCAGTTGGCCCCCTTTGCAGGCGTCGCGCAACAAACAGGTGTGCCCGCGGGCTGGCCGTAGCCGGCTGTGCCCGCAAGCGCCGCCCCTGTTGGCTGATGCCCCTGCGAGCGAAGTCGGCCTCCCTTACGGGTTGTTGCCCCTGCGAGCGACACCGGCCTCCCTTGCGGGCTGGCCCTGGCCGTAGCCTAGGCGTGGGTGGCCGACCCTACATGGGGGCTGACCGTGGCTGGCCGCCCCTCCTCCTCGCTACCTTCACTGTGAAAACATAGTAAGAATGCGTAGAACAATTCTACGCGATTTAATCTCATTATATACAATTTAAAACTAATCTTTCGCACGAAAACCTTGGCTCTAATACCACTGTTGAGAAACCTCAACGAGTGCATCACATACGCACAAAAATCAAAACATAAAATCGGTTTCCCATGCAGATCAAATTATCGTGCAAAGATTGGGGTCACGATTAAAAATGTAAAACAAAAAAAATACGATGTGTGAGAGATTGATTTTACCTAGTGAGATCGTATATCCCTATATTCCAGATCCGGATGGAGAAGATGAAGGAGGTCATGCATCCTCCTCTCTAGCAGTATCCACACGATGGATCTCTCAGCGAAACTCCTCCAATTTGATCTCACAACTCTTGCACAGAGGGAGAGAGGAGAATAGGAGGTGGTGGCTAAAGCTGCAGCCTATCAACCATGAGTCTCCCCTTCTATTTATAAAGAGCCATAAAAGACCCTAGGGCTCCTGCCTTAGTGGGTATTGGTTCTCCATCCAATAACCCACTAACCTTATATTATTGGATCTCTATCCAATAATCTCCTTAGGCCTCTAATTGAGCCTTAATCAAGGAGCCTATCAGCATAGGGTCTCATCTAATGAGAATAGGGGCTAATTGGCTCTCCATCCAATCCTCTATTCTTTGAAGTATCCATCATTTGTGTGTAACCCTCTAGGCCTGATTCCGAGCTGGTCATGAGTCACTCCCATCAGAACTCCTTCTGATATAGTGAATTATTATCTCCATAATAATTCACTCGACTCATCCACTATGGACGTACTAGGCCACTACGCCATAGTCCTTAGACGATATAAGGGGATCGAATCTATCGGGCTTGTTTGTCCATAATTACGGTGTATCTATAATCCCTCATCCAACTAATATCCCAGAGATCGTATATTGGACATGGTACTGTCAAGTTACATACAAAATCCATCATAGTCTCACTCTAATCGGATTCTTTAGGAGAACTCTTTCTCTCACAATCTGAATGACCCTAACTAGGAATTTGTCTGAGCAAGCACATATGAGATATTACTCTTGTGATACCGAGAGTGGATGATCCTCTATTGACACTCAATTGCCTTCATAAGGTTGGCTACCAATCCCGATAACCAGTTGTACCAGATCTGAAACTTTCCAAACTTGTAAGTTTGGTATCAAAGAAAGAAGTACTCATACAAGGCATCTTTGGTATCCCAAGTCAAAATACCAGATACACAACTGGGACTATGGAATAGTTGTCTGACATTAGGTATCATCAACCATACAGTATTCCATAAGCGGATCAATCAGTGAACTCATTCTCCAATGAGCACCTGTACTATATCCTTAGTGTCTCAACATAAGTGGCTATGTGACCAGTCGCCTCCATTATATGGACGGGTATATAGTACACCGGTGTGTCCAGTTATCTCAATGTCTCTCTCGAGTAACCTATGATCGGGATTATTTAGAATCTGTGTTTAAAGGTGAATCGATCTAATTATCATGATCTCATCATGATCTGATTCCCATTGCACAAAACCAAAGACATCACAATAGATATGCTATAAATAATATAATGTGAGAATATGCTAATATTAATCATAAGTAAAAAGATCACACATCGTGTCACACGTGCCATCACTCACGTGATTGGCCTGCAGGGCAACTGTAACTAGCATAAACTCTTCCTGAAGTGCCACATCCGGCCAAACCAGCTATAGCTTCTGAAGCAGCACTCCCAGATCTCGGGCTACTTCCATGACTTCTCTAAGGAGCATACCATAATGCTCAAAGTCTTCCTTGATGATGACCACTGATCCACGACCTACGATCGTAAAAAGATCGAGTCCCTCCAGCGACAGTGCCAACATGGAATCTGTGACACTAAACCTTACTAGATGGAGATCAAAATTTTAAAGAAATAGGAGGAAGGCATCCACACGTCCACCATCTACAGAATCCTTATAGTCACGATGTCATCTACATTAGTGCTAGCTTCACTCGACTTTGACAATATGTTTATTATTGATGCATTGGGAGCTAGAAATTATATTATCCACATGCAAGATGGTCAACCCGTAGCCTACATCAGCAAAGCCCTCACTCCAAATCACTTGAAGCTACCAATCAACAACGAGGGAATGTTAACCTTTGCTGAATTTGAGGCTTGGTATGATATAGGACAATAGCATGAAGAGGAGATGAAAGTAAGTCCTAAAAAATTACAGCTTCTGCTTCCTCCAAACTCAGATCAAGCTCACCCTACCATGGACTTTACTAGAAGGCAGCTACCATCACAGAGGAAGTTCTGGCTATCATTAAAAAAACAACCACACGCCAACTTGTACAAGAAAGAAACATTCTCCCGACAAACGCCGGAGTAGAAGGAAGTTTATTATTAAAAATCGAGTCTTTTCCAGATCCATCTCTACCAATAGAAATTTATGAAGACTCAAGCCTCACAGAAGTGATCTCCTAGTTTCTTTGGTCCCTACAAATTTGGAGATCACATTGCAGCCATAAGTTGTGGATCAGATTAGTATACTAATTTAAAATTACAATTAATCCTCCAGGAATCTCACTGCAAATAGAAGTTCAGAGATGAGACTTACCCTAGATCTACCCACCCAACACCAAGTTGATGAGGAGGCTCAAATTCAGTTGATGATTGTATGGGATTGTAGGATCATGACACATTACCGTCTAATACTACTACTGATCCTGGACCACAGGAGCAGGATGCGCCTACCATAGGGGTCACGAGAGAGCCTCATGAGGAGTTGTAGATCAAGACCTAGAGACGTGGAGCTCAGCCTTAAGGACAAGGCTGATTTGAAGAGGGTGGGTCAATTAGGACTCTAGCTAGGGGAGTCCTAATTTAGTTTCATTAAAGAGGGAAAACATGTAAATCTTAGGGGCATTCATGTAAATCCTATCTAGCCGACCCCTATTAAAGAGGTGAGGAGGTCGGCTAGGTTATGATTAGTTTGGAGGAAGATATTTTGAGGGAAGAATAAGATACATGTCACCCTAATTAACCACCCCTTATCCTAGTTAAAGAGGGGTTGATTGAGGAGGCATTAAGTTAGAATAGGATTAGGATTAGTTTGAAGGTTGCTTCTTAGAGTTGGAGTTGGAGTTGGAGTTGTTGAAAGTAGGAGTTGCTTCTTAGAGTTGGAGTAGTTGTTAGGAGTTGTTAGGAGTAGGAGTCTTCAGTAGGAATCCTATTATGAGTTAGGGTTTAGAAGCCCTATAAATAGCCTTGTATTCTCCCATCTTTCAATCATCAATAGATCAATTATCTTTTAGCTCATGTAGTAGAAAACCAAGGAGGGAGGAACCCCTATAGAGTTCCAAGGAGGCCGATCCCCTATAGAGATCACCCCAAGCTTAGAATCCACAAGGGTTCTATCAATGGCAGCGATGTCCACCATGGAAGCCTCCAGTGTTCGGTGATAGCGTAAGTAGCATTCTACGCATGAAAGCCATCCCGTCGAGTCTCCTTCTGCCCATCGAGGGAAGTCCACCCTCATGCATGGCTGCATCAAATCAGTGGCTTATTCTTCCGGCCTCTCTGAACTTTCAGCTTGGTGTAATTTTATTGGACTTAGAGATCGACCAATTCTAAATTTTGCAAATCAAGCGTGCGTGCAATTTGTCCTCCATGCGCGATTCGAACGCCTCCAACTTGGCATCGTCAAATCTTCGGATGCCATTATATATGTCTCCAAATATGAGATGTTACGAGGTTTTCTTCTATTGACAGGTTAAGGGCATAGGTCTGTGGAAGGTTTGGTGATTGCGGAAGAAAAAGATCGGTGGGAAAAATTACGACTACGATAGATCGCTGTTTGGGCTGTAGTTTTTTTGCTGCGGTGTGGGTTGGCTGTGGATTTTGGAAATAGGCTACGACGAATGTGTTTTAACCCCTACACGGCTAAGTAATCTTAGCCGCTAGGGACACCCCTATGGCTAGGACACTCCCTAGCCACAGGGCAGCCTTAGGTGGCTAGGAAACCCTAACCACCAAGGTCTCCCTAGCCACAGGGCAGTGCTACTTCCGTTATCACCAGACCTCGGAGGCTTTCATGATGGACATCGCTATCATCCACCTTGAAGGAGATGTCATACAGTGGTATAATTGGTTCGAACAAACTCAAGGAATTTCGACGTGGAGCCAATTCAAAAGCGGTATGCTGATCCGCTTTGGACTATCCGAGTACGAGAACATCGTTGGAGAACTCGTGAAGATCAGACAAACTTCTATGATCCAAGAATACCAGACCAAGTTCGAATGATTATCTAACCAAGCCCGTGAGTGGTCTATAAAACAATTGCTAGGGACCTTTATCGAAGGATTAAAGCCGAAGATACAAGGAGAAGTTAAGGCGTAGCAGCCCTATACATTAACAACAGCGATATCTTCCGTATGATTTTAAGAGGAGCGGTTCAATCAACATGTTTAGAGGATGAGACCCACACCATGACTAGTAAGTAGCATACAAATCTTTAGCCCTGACCACTTTCAACCAACCCCCTCAACTAAAGAAATTTATGAGAGAAGAGTTTCGTGATAGATCCGCGAAGGGGTTGTGTTGGCATTGCGATAAGCTGTGGAGCCACGACCGCCAATGCAAGAAAGGATGTCTTCTCCTGATTAAGCCCACTGATGAATCTGAACAGGAAGAGGAGGACCTCGAGCACGAGGAGGAGAACATGGAGGAAGATCTATAGTCGACCGATTCTATGGCTCATGCTCTTGCCAGCGACACAAACTCGCAAACAATGAAGATTAGAGGTTTCCTCAAGTAGCACCCCATCACCGTCCTCGTCGACAACGGGAGCACCAATAACTTCATGGATAGCAAGGTTGCTGCCCAGATGATGCTTCAGATTGAGGAATGTAGTAGGTTCGACATAAAGGTGGCTGATGGCCGCATCTTAAAGTGCTACTGAAAATGCCCACTGGTGAGATTGGTGCTGCAAGGATAAGAAATTGTTGTGAACTTCATCCTCCCACTCGATGATTATGAAGTAGTGCTCAGCATAGAATAGCTAGCCACACTAGGTGATGTTTCGTGAAATTTTCTAAAATTAAATATAAAATTTTTCAGCAAAGGGAAATAAGTGATTCTGCACGGGAAACGTGGGAGCAATATAGCGACGCTTTCGACACAGGATATGGAGGTCTTACAAAAAGTGTACAATAGCTTCCTAATGCATCTTCAGCAGCTACATATGAAGGAACTGATGAAGATTGAAGATCTGAACTTTCCCCAATTGCTTGCTAAATTTTCAGACATCTTCGCAGAACTATGCAACCTACTGATAGGACTCCAACAGGGTTGAGTCCTAATCACCCTAAAAATAATCAATAAAAACCCTGTGAGATTGTAATAAAACCCCAATTAGTCACTTCTATCCTATAAAGAAGTGTGGCTAGTGTTTATTTTGGGACCTTAGGGCTTCCTAACTGCCACCCCCTTACTGGGATGGTTAGCTAGGGTTTCTAACAAAGGGGCATGGCTTATGCAGCCACTTAGGCCGCTGCCCCCTTTATTTATGCATGGCAGCTATAGGAGGGGCAAAAGGAAGAATTCACTTAGGAAGCACCCCCCTAGGGCTAGGGTTTGGAGCTCTATATAAGCATGTAGCCTCCACCTCTTTTAAGAAAGCAAGATCAATCTATAATTCAGTCATATGACCGACTACTAGGAGTGAGGAACCCCTATAGCGTTCCAAGGATTGATCCCCTCAAAGATCAAAATATATAGACCTCCATTTGGGGTTCTATCATTTAGTATGACAGCAACATTCCTACTGCCCCTGTAGCCATCTCTGCCACCTCCAACTTCCCAAGCAATTTCCATAATTGCTACGACGCACGCCTCAACCTTCCACCCCGACCGCAGATCAAATCAATCTACCGTTGCCCCTGCATTTGATCTAGAGATATGGTATATTTTCATCACCCATGCCTCTTCAATATTACAAGATCCTTTACCTTACATGTTGAAGAAATTTTCTATATTTTATCTGCTGTAATTTTTTACCGTCGTAAACGTTATCGTTATTGCGAAAGTGAAACACTGTAGAAATTTTTAGCTGCCTATTTGCCTCTTGAAACAGGGCCAAAATTTTTGCACAATTTCATAGATCAACTTAGCTTTCATCTGAGATTGATCTCTAGAAAAAAATTTCTTCCAGAACCAGTTTTATTGTGCCTTCATTCGTCATCACGCAGTGCTAGAATTTTACAACGAAGGTTCTGCCTTCTGTCTTTTACCCTATTTTCCTATAGTTACTCTATCGAAATTTTGTCAACCTTTTTGCTAATATTGACCACATCTAAACTAAGGATTCATGCATATTTTCCTTAAGTTTTTCTCTAGAATTTATGTTGAGAATTTATCATTTCTCCAACGTAAAATCTGTTCGGCAGGACAACACATCACAACACTTTTATTTGTCAAATTACATCGGATTTGAGTGCTGTCTTTTTTTCTTCCTTGCTCTCATCTGAACTGAGATTTTATCATTGAAATTCTGCATAATTTCCTTTGTTTTCTACTGGAAATTACATCGAGAACTCACTACTTTGACGTAAATTCTGTCGGCAGAATAGCACGTATGCAGCGATCTTTCATTGAATCCTATCAGGTTTTCACTACTGTTTTTCCAGATTTGAAACTCCCTTTTCCTCATCTTCATCCCTTGACACCACAGCCCCAAATTTCATAATTTTTGTCTGGAAGTTTTGTTGAGAAACTGTTGTTTCTTTGACGATAATTCTGCTTCTGCGGGGCAGCGTACGTTGTAGAGAACTTCGTCGAATTATATCAAACCTTCGCTGCCATCTCTTCCAGATCTGAAACCATCTTTCCCTAAACTTCACCCTACTGTCACAGCCCCAAAATCCTACCAAACCATAGCCAAAACCATACACAAATCAACTATAAAACAACGTCAAACTGCAGCCTTCTACAACCAGCACCTATTGCAACATACCCTTACCAATCCCTATCAAACCTTTACTGTCATCTATCCCAGATCCAAAATCCTTTTTCCTAACCTTCATCTACTGCTATCACAGCCCTAAAACCACACCAATTCATAGCCAAAACTCCAGAAAATCGTAGCCTCAAGCTATACCCAAAACAGCCACAAACCACACCCAAAAACTACAGCCTTCCACCTTCGGTGCACCCGCATTTCAGCCACCCAATCTCCCTTATCCTTCACTGCCAACAACGACCTCTCACTACCATCCTCCTTGATCACAGCCAGTAGTGATTCTTGTGGCAAAAAGCTACCAGCAGCGATCTTTCGCTTTAATATGTTTACATCGCAGCCCGCAACAATCACTGCCAACTATCTTGATCGCGGCCAGCAACAAATTGAACATGACAGCAGCAGTCTCTCACTCCATACCGCCGCTGCCCTCCTCTATAACAGTCGTGTACATCGCTGCCCCGTCTTCCTCTTATTGCAGCCACACCCTTGTTGCAACCAATGCAACCTGTAGCCATAAAGTCACAGCGCAGCCGCATCCGACGTTGTTGTTGCCCCCTTCTTCCTCCATCATCATTGCTGCCTTCCAACTCAGATCTCTCGACTGCCATCTTCTGATAGATATCAACCACCTAAAAAATCATAGCCTCGATGACATTGCAGCATCACCGTAGACACGCAACCGACGTTGTTGCTGCCATCTTCTTCCTCCACCATCGCTGCAACCCATAGCTACCATCCTCCACTTGGAGACTTCACCACTGCAGTCTTGACATTGCTACCATTCGCTGCCTTCAAACTGAAAATTGCAACTACACTCTTCAGTCGATTTTTTGATAGGTTGGAGATCCTTACGTCATGACATCAGTGGGCTTATTCGAAGCCAAATTGGAGGCTTTCGAGATGCGTATGGATGCTAAATTACGCACTCTCTTTGAGGAGTCTAGATTGGGCCGATCACCAAGCCTAATAAGATCACAACATGGAGCAAATTCTATTGCAAAAAGAACCTATAAGAGATAAGAAGAGAGGATAAGACACGGTAGCCCTACACCTCGACAGCATCGATCTCCTTTGTACAACTTCAAGAAGGGCACCTCAATCAAGATGCTTAGAGCATGAGAGCTGTATCCTAACCAAAAGCATATAAACCTTCAGCATCAATCAATTACAAGAACTATGACGAAGAACTAGCGATGATCCGTCAAACCTCCACCATCCAAGATTACCAAACTAGGTTTGAAAGATTATCTAATTAAACTTATGATTGGTCAGAAAAATAGATATTGAGGACTTTTATTGAGGGCTTGAAATCGGAGATTCGGGAAGAAGTTAAAGCACGACAGTCATACACACTCAAGGCAACCATCTCCTTCGTACGACTACACGAAGACATGCTAAACTAAGTTGCTTAGAGGACCAACGCCATCGCACGACTAGCAGCATAGACACCCTCAGCCCCATCTACCACCAGCTGGCCACCTCAGCAAAATGTTAACAAGAAAAGAGCTTTGTGACAAATCGGCAAAGGGCCTATATTGGTATTGTGATAAACTGTGGAGCCTAGGACACTAATATAAAAAGGAGACATCGTTGATGATTACGCCCATTGAAGAACCCAAATTTGAAGATACGACTCCCGAGCCCAAGGAGAAGGATACACCACAACCAACCACCTACATGGTCCCTACCTTAGTTGACGATACAAACCTCCAAAATTTGAAGATCGAAGGGTTTCTTGAGTAACAGTCCATCATCGTCCTCATCGACATTGGGAGCACACACAACTTCATAAGCAGCAAGGTTGCTACCCGTTTGATGCTCGAAAAAGAAGATTATAACAGATATAAAGTCAAGGTAGCTAATGGCCAAATTCTGAAGTGCAACCAGAAGTGCCCACGGGTAAAACTGATCCTATAGGAGCTAGATGTAGTTGCTGATTTTTTTTTTTGGTAAGTAAAGATAATGTATTTTGTAAAAGATTTGTACAAAGAAGCTTTGTCTACACAAGCCATAGACTAAAGCTTGAAGTCTCTTAGTGTAGTCGAGAAGATTGCACCCCACCTAAAGAAGGTGAAATGGGCACGCTTCATCAAACTCATCTCCAAGAGTAGCACAAGGAAGTTAATAAATAATCAAATGCAATAGCTAGACTGTTCTGGACTACTTGTGGATACATCACAAAATATAAGCTTTGCCCCATATAATACATTACAATCTTCATCATTATTCGAGTGATTCTTGACGAATGGAAAAATTAAATCTTGTGAAAATCTCTTTCTCTCTTCTTGTTAGGTGCTCTGTATTCAATTCTTGCTCCATACATGATCGTGAGTCCTGAAGAATCTCTATCAGAATTTGAGCTTTGTTCATGTTGTGACACTCAAAAATTCTGCCACACCTCTCCTTCCAAATCCACCAAATAGCACATCTGAATATAATTCTTGCTAGTTGTGTAAGAGGCCCCTTTCTTGAGAAGCTTTGCATAAGCATTTCTAATTCATGATGCAAGTTTGGTCATGGTAGCCTTTGAAGATCAAATCGCTTCAAGATCTCCTTCCATATCCAAGATGAATAATCACAAGCAAAGTAGAGATGGTCAACACTTTCTTCCTTTTGCATACACAAAGAGCACCGATTTACAATATAAATACCTCTTCGCTGCATATTGTCCATCGTAGGAAGTTTGCCGAGAAGGGCCTGCCATGTACATAAGGAATGTCGCTGTGAGCATGGACTATCCCATGTCCAACTACTTGGGATCCACTTGTTGTTTCATCGTCTAATTTGGTTCCATGCAGATGTAGCACTAAATTTACCATTATCATGAAGCCAAATAAGCATATCTGAAGAGTTGTTCTTGATTGGAATAACCCTAATAGTCGGCCAAAGTAATAACATGTCATGGGAGGTAGGGTTGGGAAGACACCATGTACCATTGTTAATGAATTCAGAAACCTTCCAGTCTTTGGGAGCCCCCAGATCCTATCGTACTCTATCACCAAATATCTGAAATATACTTTTCTCATTCACCCAAGGATCATACCACTAGTTGCTAATTTTGTTCTCCTCCCTCTCGATGGTCTTGATATAGTGCTCAACATTGATTAGTTATCCACGCTAGGAGATATTTTCTGAAATTTTTCAAAGCTAACCATAAATTTTTTTAGCAAAGGTAAACAAGTGGTGCTATGAGGGAGCCAAGCGACTACGAACACAACACCAGCATCTGGAGAGGGTACCAAAAGAAGAGTCTAGCGGCTTCTCAATTTAAATTCATGAGTTTTAGGAGATGAAGCCAAAAGAGATTAAAGATAAGAACTCTCCCCCACAGCATGCTGAAATTTTACGAGTCTCCACCAAATCGAACCTATTACCTTTTATCAAGATGCCCGACTCCCCAATGTTGAATTGACTGAAATTACCACCATCTGATACTTGGCCAGATTGCTGCCTATAGAAGATTGAAGATACGAGGGTCGCCCAAGAGACGATAGAGACACGAATTGTTCGATCATGTTTATTTCCTACTATGACACATCTTTACATTCTTTTCCTCAGGGATAAGTTATTTTTGAAATGTTATATCTCGTCGAACTCACCATGGTTGTTGATGCAGCACTTCCAGATCTCAGGTGACTTCCACAATTTTCCCCAGGATCGGACCATGATGCTTAAAGACTTCCTTGATGATGACCTCCGATCTACGGCCCAAGACCGTGAGAAAATTGAGCCCCTCTAGTGGCGAAATAAAAAAAGGGGAAGGATCATTCGTAGGACTCATCGAAACATGAACATCATCCCTCTCACTATAAAGAAAGATACACCACCTTGGCCGAGTGGAACTATAGCCCTCACGACCACGATGTCGTCCACACCAAATTGTGGCTAGATGTCTATTATTGGAGTGGACACATCCAGAGTGGGGGTCAGCACCATCCTCATGCAAGATGGTCAATAGCACAAAGAAGTGAAAATGGGCCCCGAAAAATCATCACTCCCACCCACCTCAAACTCAGATCAGGCTCACACCACCGGAGATTTTATCATAGGGCAGCCCTCATTCCAAAAGAAGGCACGACTACTATTATAGAGCAATCACGTGGTAGCCCATGCAAGGAAGAAACTCCCCCCTGACAAATACCGGAGCAGAAGAAAGTTTCCAAAGAAAGATCAAGTTCCCCTTCATCTCCAACTCCACCAGCACGAAATTCAAGCCTCAAGAAAGTGGTCTACCTATTTCTTTGAGCCTTACAAAATTGGGGATCACATTGGGGCCCTAACCTGGAGATCAGATTCGCACACTATATCAAGATTATAGTTGATCCTCCAGGTATCCCACCTCAAATAGAAATTTAAAGAAGACAACTCAGTCCAAATCCATCCAACTGACACCCAAGCCAATGAGGAGGCCAAAGTTCAATTAATGGTCACATGAGAATCATATGAGGAGCTGAAGACTCAGTTCTCAGAGTTCATGGACTCTCAGCCTTGAGGACAAGGCTGATTCAAAGAAGGCAGGCTTGATAGGACTCCAACAAGGTTAAGTCCTAATCACCCTAGAAGTAATCAATAAGAACCCTGTGAGATTATAATAAAACCCTACCTAGTCACTTTTATCCTATAAAGAAGTGTGCTAGGGTTTGTTTTGGGGCCTTAGGGCTTCCTAGCCACCACCACCCTTATTGGGCTGGTCGGCTAGGGTTTCTAGCAGAGGGGCGTGGCTTGTGCAGCCACTTAGGCCTTCGTCCCCTTTATTTATGTATGGTAGCTATAAGAGGGGCAAAAGGGGAAATTCACTTAGGAAGCACCCCATAGGGCTAGGGTTTGGAGCCCTATATAAGCATGTAGCCTTCACCTCTTTTAAGAAAGTAAAATAAATCTATAATTCAGCTATATGGCCGACTACTAGGAGGGAGGAACCCATATAGTGTTCCAAGGGTTGATCCCCCTCAAAGATCAAAATCTGTAGAGCTCTATCTGGGATTCTATCATCGACCTCCTACCCGATTGCACGACCATCGGATACTGATTCTACTAAGCAAACCACTAACCAATACTCGATCATGCTATTATCCTCATCTTCAGAAGGTTGAAATTGAGAAAATTGTGCAGGTGATGCTTGACACAGGGACCATTCGACCAAGTTATAACCCCTACTCTTCACTAGTGCTCCTCGTACAAAAGAAAGACAGGATATGATGAATGTGCGTGGACTACCGAGCTCTCAACAGTATTACGATCAATGATAAATATCCTATTCCGGTGGTGGATGAGCTACTTGATGAATTAAAAAGAGCACGAGTCTTCACGAAGTAAGATCTATGGTCCGGATATCACCAAATTCGAGTACACAAAGAAGACATACCAAATACCACTTTTTGAATGCACTATGGCCACTACAAATTTTTGGTAATGCCCTTCGGCCTCACTAATGCTCCCTCCACTTTTCAGAGCCCCATGAATGATATTTTCTAGAGTTTTCTTTGTAAGTTTATGCTAGTCTTCTTCGACAACATCCTTATTTAAAGCCCTTCAATTGAAAGTCACATTTCTCACTTACGACTTATTTTATCGATACTTTGAGAACATACACTTTTTCTCAAAAGGTCGAAGTGTAGTTTCTTGCATAATAAGGTGTAGTATCTTTGGCATATAATGTTGAAGGCATGGCAGTAGATCCTTCAAAGGTCGAGGCAATGCAAGGTAGGCCGATGCCCAAAAAACATAAAGGCGTTACGAGGATTCCTCATACTAACGACCTACTACCATAAATTTGTTAAAGATTACAGAAAGATCAGTGCCCTGTTCACAATTGATTGCTGAAGAAAGATGCTTTCTAGAGGTCGGACAAAGCATCTACAGCCTTTGACGCTCTCAAGTCTGCCATGACGTCCGTACCCATGTTGGCGCTACCCGACTTCAACAAAACATTCGTAATTGAAGCAGACGCATTGAGAGCTGGGATTAGTGCCATCCTCAAGCAAGAAGGCTGACCTCTTATCTACACCAGCAAGGCCCTATCACCATCACACTTGAAGTTATCCATCTACGATAAGGAGATGCTAGCAATAGTGCACGCGGTAATAAAATAGAGGCCCTACCTGATCGACCGATGCTTCCAGATAAAAACCGACCACAAGAGCCTCAAATACTTCCTAGAGCAGAAATTTCATCACCCAAACAACAAAAATGGATAACAAAACTCCTTGGATATGACTATAAAACAACTTATAAAAAGAGGAAGGAGAATGTGGTTGCAGATATGCTCTCCTGAATACCCGAGCAAACTGAACTTTTGGCCATTTCGTCTCCGATCAATAACCTCCATGACATCAGGAAAGAATGGCAAGATGAACCAAAGATTCGAGAGATTATCATGAAGTTGGAAGAAGAACCGGGCTTCGTAGCACATTACAGTTGGGATTCAAAAGTGCTACGGTACAAAGGATGTATAGTACTAGTGCCTAATTCTACCTATTTAAATACCATCCTACATAAGATGCATATAGGGAAACCTCAGCAGAAGCATCACATGCACAACATAAATCAAAACTAAAAATCGATTTCCCATGCAGTTCAAATCATCGGGCGAAAGATTGGGGTCACGAGAAAAATGTAAAAATAAAAAAATTACGATGCGTGAGAGATTGATTTTACCTAGGGAGGTCGTATATTCCTGTATTTCCAAATCTGGATAGAGAGGATGAAGAAGGTCAAGCGTCCTCCTCTCTAGCGGTATCCACACGATGGATCTTTACAGTGAAACTCCTCCAATCTGATCTTGCAACTCTTGTGCAGAGGGAGGAAGGAGAATAGGAGGCGGTGGCTAAAGCTGCAGCCTATAAACCATGAGTCTCTCCTCCTATTTATAGAGAGCCAATTGCCTTCGTAAGGTTGGCTACCAATCCCAATAACTAGTAGTATCAGATCTGGAACTTTTCGAACCTATTAGTTCGACGTCAAAGAAAGGAGTACTTAAACAAGGCATCTTCAAGTCAAAGGAGCAGATACAAAACTGGGACTATAGAATCACTGTCTAACATTAGGTATCATCAACCATACAACATTCTATAAGCGAATCAATTAGTGAACTAATTCTCCAATGAGCACCTATACTATATCCTTAGTGTTTCCACACATGTGGCTATGAGATCAATCGTCTCCATCATATAGATGGGTACATAGTATACCGATCTGTCCCGTTATCTCGATGTCCCCCCCGAGTAACCTATGACCGGGATTATTTAGGATATGTGTTTAAAGGTGAATCGATCTCAGTATCGTGATCTTATCATGATCTGATTCCCATTGCATAGAACCAAGGACATCACAATATATATGCTACAGATAATATAATGTGAGAAATGCCAATATTAATCATAAGCAAAAAGATCGCACAGTGTATCACACGTGTCATCACTCACGTGATTGGCTTGCAGGAAACGAGCAACCAGCAATCTCCCACTTGACCTAAAGCCAATCATCTATATGTCTGATCCGCATCAAACCTCTATGATGCTCAAATATAATCTGAGCCAACGGCTTCGTTAGTGGATCTGCAATGTTATCTTCGGATGAAACTCTTTCCATTGTTATATCTTTTCGGGACATGATTGCTCTAATCAAATTGAATATCCTCAGAACATTTCTGATGAGAGCTAGGTTCCTTGCTAGAGCTATCGCCCTATCGCTGTCGTAATATATGGGAATCAGCTCCATGCTGCTTGGTACGACTCCCATATCATGATGAACTTCTTCATCCATACCCCTTCTTTTGCTGCTTCTACTGCAGTAATGTATTCCGCCTCTATGGTCGAGTCAGCAGTAGTATCTTGCTTGGAACTCTTCTAGCTTACTGCTCCTCCATATAGGTTGAAAAAATATACTAAGTTTGACTTGCTATCATTAATGTCGAACTGAAAGCTCGAGTCTGTGTAGCCCCCAACCTGGAGGCTACCTCCTCCATATACTAGTAAAAGATCCTTAGTCCTTCTCAAGTATTTAAGGATACACTTTATTGCCTTCTAGTGTTCTAAACCTAGTTCTGCTTGATACTTGCACATGGCACTCAAAGCATGTGCTATATCTGGTCTGGTACATAGCATAGCATATATGATGGACCCTATCGCTGAGGCATAAGGTATCTTATCCATGTCTGCCCTTTCTTCAGGAGTCTTTCTGGATATACTTCTACAAAGTGATATTTCATGTCTCATCAGTATGAGACCTCGTTTGGAATTCTCCATGCCAAACCTTTTGACAATAGAGTATATGTACCAGGACTAGGACAAGTCAAGCATCCTCTTGGATCTATCTCTATAGATCACAATCCCCAAAATATAGGATACTTCCCTTAAGTCTTTCATGGAGAAGTTTCTGGATAGTCAAGTCTTTATTGTGAAGAGCATTCCTACATCTTTCCAAATTATTAGGATGTCATCCACATACAACACCAAGAAGGTGATAGCACTCCCACTTACCTTCCTGTGCACACAAGGCTCATCTTCATTCTTAATGAAGTCATAAGATCGGATCGTCTCATTAAATCTTATATTCCAACTTCAGAAAGCTTGCTATAGTCCATAAATGGACTTGAGCAACCTGCACACTTTATCTAGACTCTCTCTGGATATGAATCCCTCTAACTGTATCATATACATCTCCTCCTCGAGATTGCCATTGAGGACTGCTGTTTTAACATCCATCTGCCAAATCTCATAGTCATAGTGTGCTGCAATAGCCAAAAAAATTATAATAAACTTAAGCATGGCTACAGGTGAAAAGGTTTCATCAAAGTCAACTCCTTATCTTTGATGATATCTTTTAGTTACTAGCCTTGCCTTGTAGGTCTCCACCTTTCCATCAACTCTGATATTCTTTTTAAAGATCCACTTGCAACCGATGGGTACGATACCCTCAAGTGCATCCACAAGGTTCCAAACCTTGTTAGAGTACATGAAATCCATCTCAGAATTCATGGCTTCTTGCTACTTCCCGGAGTATATACTCATAATAGCCTCCTCATAGGTCTGAGGATCAACATCCTAAGAGTCATCTCCACTGATATGTCTCACATATCTTTAAGGAGGGTGAGAGACTCTATTAGACCTACGTAAAGTTGAAACTTATGTGTTAGGTACCTGAACATACTCGGGCTCTGGAATGGTGCTTGAGCTAGGTTCTCCAACCTCACTCAATTTTATCTCACTCCCACTGTTTCTACCAAGAATGTGTTCCTTCTCAAGGAACACAACTCTCTTGGCAATAAAGATCTTTCGGTCCTCGGGATGATAGAAATAATACTCACAAGTTTCCTTTGGGTATCCCACGAATATGCACCATTCTGTCTTTGATTCTAACTTAATGGGGTTGTGTCTTCTAACGTGGGCAGGACAGCCCCAAATCTTAACAATCTTAAGATCGGGCTTCTTTCCTTTCCATATCTCATATGGTGTAGACACTACCGACTTTGATGGAACTCTGTTCAAAAGGTAAGTTACGGTCTCTAGGGCGTACCCCCAGAATGAGACGGTAGGTCAGTGAAACTCATCATGGACCGTACCATATCTAACAGCGTGTGATTCCTCCTTTCTGATATATCATTGAGCTGAGGTGTATAAGAAGGCATCCACTAGGATAAAATCCCAATGTCTTTGAGGAAATGGGTGAACTATATACTTAAGTACTCTCTTACTCGATATGATCGAAGAATCTTAGTACTCTTTCCAATTTGGTTCTCCACCTCATTCTTATATTCCTTGAATTTCTCAAAGGCCTCAGATTTGTACTTCATCAAGTACACGTGTCTATACCTAGAGACATTAGTGAATGTAATGAAGTATGAGTAACCACCTATAGTCTGAGTCGACATGGGACCACATACATCACTATGTATGAGTTCCAATAATTCAGTGGCTCTCTCTCCAGTTCCACTAAAAGCAGAGTTAATTATCATCCCACGAAGGCAAAGTTCGTAAGTCGCATATGACTCATAGTCAAATGGATCTAAGTATTCATCTTTTAGTAACTTTTAAATCTTTTCCTCATGTATATGACCTAGCCTATAATGCCATAGGTATGCATTATTCACCTCATCTCTTTTCCTCTAAGACATATTTATATTCATGATATATGAAGAAGTATCTAACACATATAAGCCATTTATAAGGGTCCCTCTAGTGATGATCTCATCATACATAATTATTGAACAACTAATTGTCAAACAAGAGATGGAAATAATATTTTTGATAATAGATGGAGCATCCATCCAATGCAATAATAGCTCCACCATGTAGATATAGGGTGACCTCCCCAATAGCAACTGCAACAACTCTTGCTCTATTGCCCATATTGAGGTTCATCTCGTCTCTAGCCAATCTCCTAAGTCTTGCCAAACTCTGCAATGAATTACAGATATGATAAGCACTTTCGGTATCCAATACCCATGTGTTATCATGAAAATCTGACAAGTGGAGACTGATCATGAATATACCTGAAGTTTCTCCAAGCTTATGTTTCGCCTTATCTACAAGGTAGTCTTTATAGTTCCTCTTCCAATGCTCGTCTTGGCTGTAGTGGAAGCATTGTCCTTTGTCCTTTGTAGGGTTTTTCTTGACAACCTTTGCCTTAACCGATCTTTCTTTGCCCTTGCCCTTTTTAAGGGTCTTATTGGACTTCCGTTTCCTATTAGTCTCACCAATATAGAGAACTGACTTCCTCTTTCTTGATGGTACTCTTAGCTTCCCTCAACATATTGTGGAGCTCAAGTAAAGTCACCTTAAATATGTTCATATTAAAGTCAATAATGAACTGTGAAAGAAATCTGGTAAGGATTGAAGTATAAGATCAACACATAGGTTATCCTCTAGGACTATCTTTATACTTCACAAAGCGAGTGATCTCATCCTCACTTGTCCTTTCCTCCGGCGTGGGAACAATCGTGTAAAGGATATATACAATTTTCTCTTTTGTAAGAATAATTCTTAAATTATGAAGCCTTTGGACTAATGAGGCGGTTGGCATCAAGTATGCCACATAGGGGTTTTGTAAGCAATAAACAAGATATAGTGTAAATTAATAACATATAGTAGAAAATACTAATTAAGATATAGACTTTTATCTTAATGTACTCCCATTATTTTCCTAGCGAATCATGCGACACCCTCGACACGTGAGACGAAAGTCTCCTACAGACTCCTAATGGGAATCAGGATCCAATCGGCATCTTAGTGCAACCTCTAGGGACTAGAGCAATTACACTAAGCCCAAAAGGTAGGTAACTCTTGCCAATCACAACTCCTTGTGATTCCCGTGATATTCGGCCTCTGAATCATCATAGTCTCGACTGCTCGACCAACCATGAAGTTCAGTTAAGTCATCACCATCATTACAAGATGAGTCTAATTCGATGGATATGCTCTCGATTGGTTGACCAAGTCATATCATGTCCTCAGGTCACTACTGACATCTATATGTCATAGGCAAGAACTCGATCACGTAGATAGGTGAGCCTCGAGTGACTTGACCAACTCAACCTATGTCATGATTCAATTTCTTCTTATAGCGATGGAAGGCCCTGCTGTTCAATCTTATTGCCTCACGCTTACCGACTTAATATTAACGTAGGAGGAGCTTTTTTTGTTTTGTATCGACCTTGGCCAAAGCCGGCCACCCCTGCAGGGGGCTTGGCTGTGGCTAGCCACCCCTGCAGATGGCCTAGCCATGGTCGGCTACCCCCTGTCCTCGCTGCATTTGTTGCAAAAACACAGTAAGAATGCGTAGAATGATTCTATGCGATTCAATCTCATCACACGCAGTTTAAAACCAATCTTTCGCATGAAAACCTTGGCTCTGATACCACTGTTGGGAAACCTCAGTGGGAGCATTACATGCGCAGTGGAAATCAAAACAAAAAATTGGTTTCCCACGCAGATCAAATCGTAGTGCAAAATATTGGGGTCGCGAGAAAAATGTATAAATTAAAAAATCACGATGTGTGAGAGATTGATTTTACCTAGGGAGATCATATATCCATGTATTTCCAAATCCGAGTGCAGAGGATGAAGGAAGTCAAGCGTCCTCCTCACTAGCGTATCCACATGATGGATCTCTACGGTGAAACTCCTCCAATCTGATCTCGTAACTCTTCCGTAGAGGGATGGAGGAGAATAGGAGGCAGTGGCTAAATCTGTAGCCTATTTCTACCCTCCTATTTCTAGAGAGCTACCAAAACCCTAGGGCTCTAGCCTTAGTGGGTATTGGATCTTCATCCAATTACCTACTAACCTTACATTATTGGATCTCTCTCCAATAATCTCCTTAGGCGTCTAGTTGGGCCTCAACCAAGGAGCTCATCTGCATAGTATCTCATCTAATGAGAATAGGGGCTAATTGGATGTATATCCAATCCTCTATTCGTTGAAACATCTACCATATATGTGTGACCCTCTGGGCCCGATTCGAGCTGGTCGTGAGTCACTCCCATCAGAACTCTTTCTAATATAGTGAATTATTATCTCCATAATAATTCACTCGACTCATCGACCATGGACGTACTAGGCCATTACGCCATAGTCTCCTAGGGGGATCAAATCCATTGGACTTGTCTATCCACAATTATCGTGTATCTACAATCCCTCATCTAACTAATATCCTAAAGATCGTATATTGGACATGGTACTGTTAGGTCACATATGGAATCAGTTTGTCTTGCTTTAATCAGATTCTACCGAAGAGCTCTTTCTCTCTCAATCTGAATTATCCTGGTCAGGGATTTGTCTGAGCAAGCACATACGAGATATTCCTTTTGTGATACCGAGAGTGGATGATCCTTCGTTGACACTCAATTACTTTCGTAAGGTTGGCTACCAATCCCGATAACCAACTATACCAGATCTGAAATTTTCCAAACATGTAAGTTTGGCATCAATCAAAGGAGTACTCATACAAGGCATCTTCAAGTCAAAGGACCAAATACACAACTGGGACTATGGAATCACTGTCTGACATTAGGTATCATCAACCATATAGCATTTCATAAGCAAATCAATTAGTGAACTCATTCTCCAATGAGCACCTGTACTATATCCTTAGTGTCTCCATACAAGTGGCTATGAGACCAGCTGCCTCCATTATATGGATGGGTATATAGTACATCGATCTGTCTAGTTATCTCGATGTCCCTCTCGAGTAACCTATGATCGAGATTATTTAGGATCTATGTTTAAAGATGAATACATCTCATTATCATGATCTCATCACGATCTGATTCCCATTACATAGAACCAAGGACATCACAATATATATGCTACAGATAATATAACGTGAGAATATGCCAATATTAATCATAAGCAAAAAGATCACGCAGCGTGTCACACGTGTCATCACTCACGTGATTGGCTTGCAGGGCACCAGTAACTAGCAATCTCCCACTTAACGTAAAGACAATCACCTATATTTCCGATCCCCATTAAACCCCTATGATGTTCAAATATAATCTGAGCCAACGACTTCGTTAGTGTATTTACAATGTTATCTTCGGATGAAACTCTTTCTATTGCTATATCTTTTCGGGTCATGATCGCTCTAATCAGATGAAACCTCTTCAGAACAATTCTTATGAGACCTGGGTTCCCTTACTAGAGCTATCGTCCTATTGCTGTCGTAATATCTAGGAATCAGCTTCATGCTGCTTGGTATGACTCCCATATCATGAGAACTTCTTCATCTATACCCCTTCTTTTGGTGTTTTTGTTACAGCAATGTATTCCACCTCTATGGTCGAGTCAGTAGTAGTATATTGCTTGGAACTCTTCTAGCTTAGTGCTCCTTCATTCTGGGTGAAAAAATACCTTGAGTTTGACTTGCTATCATCAATGTCGGACTGAAAAATAGAGTGTGTAGCCCTCAGCCTAGAGGCTACCTCTTTTATATACCAGTAAAAGATCTTTAGCCCTTCTCAAGTGCTTAAGGATATACTTTACTGCCTTCCAGTTTTCTAAACCTGGATCTACCTGATACTTGCTTATGACACATAGAGCATATGCTATATCAGGCCTGATACATAGCATAACATATATGATGGACCCTATCACTGAGGCATAAGGTATCTTATCTATGCCTTCCCTTTCTTCATAAGTCTTTGGGGACATACTCCTAGAAAATGATATTCTATGTCTCATCGATGTGAGACCTCTCTTGGAATTCTCCATGCCAAACCTTTTGAGAATGGAATATATGTACTTGGACTGGGACAAGCCAAGCATACTGAAATTTTAATCGGTATGAGACCTCTCTTGGATCTATCTCTATAGATCTGAATCCCCAAAATATAGATGCTTCCCCTAAGTCTTTCATGGAGAAGTTTCTGGATAGCCAAGTCTTTACTGTGGAGAGCATTATATCATTCCCAATGATTAGGATGTCATCCACATACAACACTAAGAAGGTGATAGCACTTCCACTTACCTTCTTGTGCACACAAGGCTCATCTTCGTTCTTAATGAAGTCATAAGATCTGATCATCTTATCGAATCTTATGTTCCAACTTCGGGAAGCTTGCTATAGTCCATAAATGAACTTGAGCAGCCTCAACACTTTATCTGGACTCTCTCTAGATATAAATCCCTCTCGTTGTATCATATATACCTTATCCTCGAGGTTACCTTTGAGGAATATTGTTTTGACATCCATCTGCTAGATCTCATAGTCATAGTATGCTGCAATGGCCAAAAGAATTATAATGAACTTATGCATGGCTATAGTGAAAAGGTTTCGTTATAGTCAACTCTAAATCTTTGATGATATCCTTTAACTACTAGCTTTGCCTAATTGGTCTCCACATTTCCATCTACTTAGATCTTTTTTTTTTAAGATCCACTGGCAACCGATGGGTCGATACCCTTAGGTGCATCCACAAGGTTCCAAACCTTGTTAGAGTACATGGAATCCATCTCAGAATTTATGGCTTCTTGCCACTTCCCGGAGTCTATACTCATAAAGGCCGGCTACCCCGTGTCCTCGCTGTGTTTGTTGTAAAAATGCAGTAAGAACGCATAAAATGATTCTATACGATTCAATATCATCACACGTAGTTTAAAACCAATCTTTCGCACGAAAACCTTAGCTCTGATACCATTGTTGGGAAACCTCCGAGAGAGAATCGTATGCGCAGCAGAAATCAAAACAAAAAACTGATTTCCCACGCAGATCAAATCATCATGCAAAAGATTGGAGTTGCAAGAAAAATGCAAAAACCAAAAAATCGTGATACGTGAGAGATTGATTTTACCTAGGGAGATCGTATATCCCTATATTTTCAGATCCGGATGGAGAGGATGAAGGAGGTCAAGCGTCCTCCTCTCTAGCAGTATCCACACGATGGATCTCTACAGCGAAACTCCTACAATCTGATCTCGCAACTCTTGCACAGAGGGAGGGAGGAGAATATAGGAGGCTGTGGCTAAAGCTGCAGCCTATCAACCATGAGTCTCCCCTCCTATTTATAGAGAGCCACCGAAACCCTAGGGCCCCTGCCTTAGTGGGTATTAGATATTTTTCAATTACCCACTAACCTTGTATTATTATATCTCTATCCAATAATCTCCTTAGGCCTCTAATTGGGCCTCAACTAAGGAGCCCATCTGTATAGGGTCTCATTTAATGAGAATATGGGCTAATTGGATCTCCATCCAATCCTCTATCCGTTGAAGCATCCACCATATGTGTGTGACCCTCTAGGCCCAATACCAAGCTAGCCGTGAGTCACTCATATCAGAACTCCTTATGATATAGTAAATTATTATCTAATAATTCACTTGACTCATCAACTATGAACGTACTATGCCACCATAGTCTCCAGACGGTACAAGGGGATCAAATTCATCGGATCTGTTTGTCTATAGTTACTGTGTATCTATAATCCCTCATCTAACTAATATCCCAGTGATGGTATATTGGACATGATACTGTCAGGTCACACATGGAATCAGTTTGTCTTGCTTTAATCAGATTCTACCAGAGAACACTTTCTCTTTCAATCTGAATAACCCTGGCCAAGGATTTATTTGAGCAAGCACATACAGGATAATCCTCTCATGATACCGAGAGTGGATGATCCTTTATTGACACTCAATTACCTTCGTAAGGTTGACTACCAATCTCGATAACCAACTATACTAGATCTGAAACTTTCCAAACCTGTAATTCTGGCATCAAAGAAAGGAGTACTCATACAAGGCATCCTTGGTGTCTTAAGTCAAAGGACCATATACACAACTGGGACTATGGAATCGATGTCTGACATTAGGAACATCAACTATACAATATCACACAAGTGGATCAATTAGTGAACTCATTCTCCAATGAGAACCTGTACTATATCCTTGGTGTCTCCACATAAGTTGCTTGAGACCAGCCGCCTCCATCATATGGACGTGTATATAGTACACTGATATGTCCGGTTATTTCGATGTCCCTCTCGAGTAACCTATGGCCGAGATTATTTAGGATTTATGTTTAAAGATTAATCGATCTTATTATCATGATCTCTTCACGATCTGATTCCAATTGCATAGAACCAAGGGGATCACAATATATATGCTACAGATAATATAATGTGAGAATATGTCAATATGAATCATAAGCAAAAAAATCACACAGTGTGTCACACGTGCCATCATTCACGTGATTAGCTTGCAGGGCACCTATAACCAGCAATGCATTCCACATCGATGACTGTGAACTCTGGATTCCTTCGAACCTATAAGAGAATTCAACAAAATTTCTGTTGGAAGGGAATGAAGAACTACATTGCTAACTTTGTATCACGGTGCGACACGTGTCAGTGACATAAAGGCAAAATGGTGGCGAGCCCTGGAAAACTCAATCACTACCTATTTCAGACTTAGTGTGGACGATGTGTCCATGGACTTCATTGAAGGACTGCCCCCATCCCAAGGGAAAGGTACTATCCTGGTTGTGATCGATCACCTCACTTAATATGCTCACTTTTGCGTCGTCCACAACCCCTACACAGCCACTAGCATTGCTCGGATCTTCATGGACAATATCATAACATTGCATGAGATGGCTAGATCCATTGTAAGTGATCGTGACTGGATCTTCACCAACAAGTTCTTGATAGAACTCTTCCTATTAAAGGGCACAAAATTGAAGATGACCTCAGCATACCACCCGCAGATTGATGGTCAGACCGAAGCGGTGAATAGATGTCTAGAAACCTACGTGTGATGCTTCACCAATGATCAACCAAGAGAATGGACAAAATGGCTCTCCTTGGCCAAGTGGTGGTACAACGCAACTTATCACTCTTTGATAAAGTGTACCCTTTTTGAAATTGTGTATGGCCAGAAACCCCCTATAATTTCAAAATATGTAATCGGCACATCGAAAGTAGATCAGGTAGATCGGGATAAGATCTTGCAATTAGTAAATAACAACATTATGGCTACCCAAGCATGGATAAAACAACAGGCTGACATACATAGGAGTGAAAGGGAGTTCTCTAATGGAGATTGGGTCTTCCTTCGGCTCTAGCCCTACAAGTAGATATCCATTAACATGCAAGCATCCATGAAGCTGTCTCCCCACTTTTATGGACCTTACCAGATCACTTAGCGCAGTGGAGCTATGGCGTATAAACTGGACCTACCTGCTGGTCTAAGATCCATCTAGTCTTTCATGTATCCTCTCTGAAGCTTAAGCTTGGGGAGAACGAGTTAGCCAAAAGTCATCTACCGAACACTACTACCGATTGAGAGATATAGATCCAACCAGAAGCAATACTAGACCAAAGGGTCGTGACGTGTTGTCGATATCTTTCTACTGAAATGTTGTTGCAATGGGCAAATCTACCAAAAGAAGATGCCATGTGGGAGTCCTATGAAGACTTGAAGATCAGGTTTCTAGAGTTCATGAAACCTCAACCTTAAAGACAAGGCTGATTTGAAGAGAAAAGGTCTGATAGGATCCTAACAAGATCGGGTCTTATTCAACCCATTCATGTAAATAAAACCCTGAGTCATATGTAAAACCTATCTATAGGCGCCGTCCACCCCATCATGGAAGTCGGTTAGAGTAGTAATAGGTGGCGGCTAGGGTTTAGGGAGTAAGTTGTTGGAGTCTCTAGGAATTAGGGTTTTAGATGCATATATAAGCATGTAGCATCACCCCACTTTTTAATCAAGTAACATAACTTTTCTTCAAGCCATTATGCTGATTACCAAGGAGGGAGGAACCCCTTAGAGCTCCAAGGAGGCTGATCCCCTATAAAGATCATTCCAGTGATAGAATCTTGTGGGATTCGATCATCATCTTTAATTTTGTGCCTTGCAATTAAAAGAGTTCTATCCAGAACTTGCTGATGAAGACCCTATCACGATCACTTATGTACTATTCCTTATTTTTTAATTATAAATAATAATAATAATAAGACCAAAGATAAGAAATATATTTTGAGTGTTTATAAGACTTAGTTATAAAATTTGAGGACTTGTTTGTAAAATCCAAAGGATTTAATTATAAATATTAATAATATAAGGACTAAAGTGCATAATGCACAAAACAACAAATCCCACCGCCTCTACCTCTTTCCTTCTCCCTTACGGAACTTGAGTCGGTGGATAAGAGTGGATGAAAAATAAAAAAAAAAAGAGAGAAGGGGAAGAAGAAGAAGAGAAGGAAGAGGAGAAGAATAGATTTGTGGGTTTAGGGATTTTGATCAAATCCACACATTTGAGATCAAAATCTTAAAAGGCAAGTATTTTATCAGTCTTCTATTAAAATTTATCTTTGTTTTTGCCTTGATTATGAAAAAAATCTGAACAAATCCAGTCTTGTAATCTGAAAACTCTTTTGTTGGCTGCAAAAGTTTGAATCTGGAATATTTTGAGACTATGACCTACCTGCCTTGTTCAAGTTGTAACTTTCAGTATAGACCTCTAACTTAAACAAAACCTAGTTTATTCAAAATTAAACTCATAGATCTTTCCTTTGAAACCAAGATTGAAAGATTTAGTCTAAATGACTATCGAAATTCTATTTTTATGGACCATATGAATTCTACAAAACATGGATCATGATTCCTAATCTTTGGTTACCAAATCATTTGTAACTCTTTGTTAGAAACTTCAATTGGCATGAAACTTATTTTATTCTAAAATTAGATTGATTTAGATTTCCAATAATATATATTTTTAAGTAATTTAGAGTATATTTGATTATTAAGATAATTTATGCAATGTGCCCCCTGAATTATGCCAAAATAGGGATCACATCAATTTTGCCTATTCTTGTTTCATTGATTTCAAAATTAAATTCTTTTATGCTCTTGTCCTTAATTTCTTACATATATGAATATATTATGTGTTAATCGATATTACATTATATTGTTTCGTATAGGCGCATACATGATTCATTATTTTGCATGTGCTTCCGATATGCGCACATTTTATTGCTTATGTCATTTTGTACTCTAGTCTTTATGGGATAATGTGAACCTTTGCCAGAAATGATAAAGGGAGTTATGCTTAGAGCTCGTGATGCTCTACTATGTTTGGTGGTCATCCAGAAATGGATGGACCATATTATGTTATGATCTCACTTCACCATCTATATTTTTTATATGATATCTGATCATATTCTAGCTATGATTTAGTTAAAGTTCTTTCTTCAATTGAGCCTTATATTATTGCTTTGATTCGTTGTACTCTTGTTCTTTATTCTTTGCCCATTTGAATGCATATTGTGAATGTTTATGTATTCATCATATTGTTTTATATTGGCACATGTATATTTCATTGTTCCGCATGTGCTTCCGATATATGCTAATTTATTGTTCACATATCCTTTTGTACTCTAGTATTTATGGGATATTATGAACCTTTGCTAGAAATGATAAAGGGTGTTATGCTTAAAGCTCGTGATGCTCTACTATGTTCGTTGGTTATTTAGAAATGGATGGACCATATTATGTTTGTGATCCCACATCACCATCTATAATTTTGCTGTGATATCGGATCATATTTTGTTTGTAATCCAACTAAATGATAGGACCCCAACAGGGTTGGGTCCTACTCAACCAAGTAGCAGTTAATAAAAACCCTATGAGATTGTAATAAACCCCACCTAGCCACCTCTATCCTATAATGAAAAGTGGCTAGGGTTTAGATTTGGAGTCTTAGGGCTTCCTAGCCGCCACCCTTTTACGGGGTTCGTCAGCTAGGGTTTCTAGCAGGGGTGCATGGTTGTGCTACCCCCTTAGGCCACCCCCCCCCCCCCCCCCCCCCCCCCCCCCCCTCTCTTAATAGGGCAAGTCGGCTAGATAGAGGGTAAAAGGGGCCCGAGTCTTCACGAAGTTGAACCTCCAATCTGGGTACCATCAAATTCGGGTATGTACAAAAGACATTCTAAAAATAGTATTCCAAATGCATAACTGACATTATGAATTCTTAGTCATGTCTTTTGGACTCACTAACGCTCCTTCTACCTTATAAAGTCTAATAAATAATATTTTCTAGAGCTTTCTATGCAAATTTGTGCTGGTTGTTTTTGACAATATTCTCATTTATAGCCCTACTCTTGAGACTCATTTTCAGCACTTGCGATTTGTTCTAATGATCCTTCGGGAGAACACTCTTTTTGTTAAACAATCAAAGTATAGCTTGTTAAATCTCAGATTTTGATGATGAAATCAATTAATGAGTATTTTAATCTAACATATGTGTGTTAGAGGAAGTATTGCAAGTCTAACTATAACAGAGGAATAGATTTACAGCCAGATGTTGGGCCAGGATCAAGCTTGGGCATCGGGCCAATGTTTAGACGTTGCAGTGGGACCTCACCGGGAGTTCGCTAGGAGTTTGCCGAAGGGATCGGGTAGCTCGCGGGGAACACCCCAGGAGATCGCTGGAAGAAGACCGTAAGACTCTCTGCAAGAATGTCGGAGGCTATCGAATTGGCGGGAGTTAGGTCACTGTTTAGCTTGATGGTCATTATGGTTGTAATCATTGAGTCATAGTTAGGGATTGATTCCTAATTGAGTTTAATTTTGAAGAAATCCAAATCAACTCAATGAGACAACTGAGTCCACTAAAGGGGATTGATTGAGCTCAAGTTAAGCTTAATTGATTGACTAGAGGATTGGTCAACATAAGGTTCAAGTTGGAATTCGAAAAGTGGAGGGAACCACTTTTTCAAAAATTCCAACGACTGAACCGTTGGTGAGCGACGATTGTACCATTACCGCTCAGGTTTTTAAGTGGCTGACGGTAGCTGAATCGCCCAGGTCGGGTGGTTAAACGCTCATACCTTGGAATTAGGGTGTTTTCAGCTGGTAAACTGTCGGTACCTTAGAATTAGGGTGATTTCGGCGGTTTACCTATCGACGCTGGCGGGTGAACTGCTCGTACCCAAATTTTTTGGATACATTTAAATTTTGGCTCTAAATTCTAAAGCCATTTGTTGCCTATAAATACCCCAAGTTTTCCTGCATTCTATACAATAATTTTGGGGATTATATTTTGTGAAAAAAAATTATATATGAATTGTAAAAAAATGAAAAGTGCAAAGGAGTGAGCTTAGAGTTGTAAGGGTTTGGTCTTCACCCAAAGAAGATCTGTAGTAGACGCTAGTGTGCCTCAAGGAGGAGGACTTGGGAGTGGACGTAGGCCGGTTGGTGCCGAAGCACTATAATTGTGAGGGTTCTTACTTGTTTCATTTATTATTTACAATTGTCAGGTTCTTAATTATTTTCAACAAAATACCAATACCTATAATTTAAGACCATTATAGAATGGTAAAAAACCTAATATTTCTTATTTAAAAATATTTGGTTGTAAATATTTTAATTTAAATGAGAAGGATGCTTTAGAAAAATTTGATGCAAAATCTGATGAAGATATTTTTCTAGGTTATTCTTCTATTTCAAAAGCTTATCATGTTTTTAATAAAAAGAACATTAGTAATAGAAGAATCCATTCATGCTATTTTTAATGAGTTTTTTAATTTAAAATTGATTTTGATGATGAAATTGATCTTAGTACTTTGTATTTAAATGATAATACTCCTAAAAGTAACTTGGATGAATCTACTTCCAAACCTTACCCAAGGAATGAAAGTATGTGAATGATCATCCTAAGGAGCTTATAATAGGAAAAACATCAAAAGGAGTTCAAACTTGGTCTTATTTTAGAAATTTTTATGCAAATGCCACATTTCTTTCTCAAATCGAGCCAAGGTGTATTGATAAAGCCCTAAGAGATGATTCTTGGTTAATGCAATGCATAAAGAGCTTAGTCAATTTGAGAAAAATAAGATATGGGAGCTTTTTCCTAGACCTAATGACCATTTAGTGATTGGTATTAAATGAGTATTTAGAAACAAGCAAGATGAAAATAGTATCATGGTTAGAAACAAAGCTAGATTAGTGGCCAAAGGTTTCAACCAAGAAGAAGGAATCGATTATGATGAAACCTTCGCTCCCATGGTTAAACTAGATTAGAAGTGCTTTTCTAAATGGTTTCATTTCTGAAGAACTGTATGTTGAACAATCCTCCGGTTTTGAAAATAATCTTCTTCCCAATCATGTTTTCAAACTTACAAAATCTCTTTATTGATTAAGACAAGTTGCTCGGGCTTGGTATGAAAGACTTAGTTCTTTTCTTATTTCAAAGAAATTTTCTAAAGGCATGGTTGATACCACATTATATTTTAGGCATTTTGAAAATAATTTTTTGGTTATTCAAATTTATGTTAATGATATTATATTTGGATCTACAAATGAATTTTTATGTGAGTCTTTTGCTAAAGAAATGAGCAAAAAAATTGAAATAAGCCTAATGGATGAGTTAACATTTTTCTTAGGATCACAAATAAAATAATGTTAGAACTCTTGCAGATTCTAAGCTTGGGGTGATATCTATAGGGGATCAGCCTCCTTGGAACTCTATAGGGGTTCCTCCCTCCTTGGTACTCAAGTCATTGGCTAAAGAAAGATTGATCTATTCATGATAAAAAGTAAATGATTATAAGGCTATTTATAAGCCTTCAATCCCTAATTCCTAAGAGGACTCCTACCCTCAACCATCTCCTAAAGCAACTTCTAATGCAATTCTAAGTCCAACCACCAACCGGTCCATCTAGGGGTGGCCGGTTGCTTTATTGTTTTCTAATCCTATTCTAATTTAACCCCTCGTCAACCAACCCCTCTTTAAATAGGATAAGGGGTGGTTATTAAGGTAACATGTATCTTACTCTCCCCTCAAATATCTTCCTCAACTAATCCTAACCGAGCTGGCCTCCTTACTTTCCTTAATAGGGGTCGACTAGATAGGATTTACATGAATGCCCCTTAGATTTTACATGATTGCCCTCTTCCATGAAACTAAATTAGGGCTCCATAGCTAGAGTCCTAACAGACCGCCATCTTCAAATCAGCCTTGTCCTCAACACTGTGGTTCCATGAACTTTGGGTCTCGATCTGTAATTCTCCTTGAAGCTTCCTTGTGGTATCTACGGTAGGCGCACTCTGGTCTGATGGTCCAGCATTATCTTGTATCTCTCTATCAGGGGTAGTAGTATTTGGACGGTGGTGCATCACGATCCTACGATCCCATGCGATCATCAGCTAAACTTGAACCTCCTCATTAGTTGGGATGTCAGGTGGATAGATCTGGGTTAAGTCATCCTTTCTAAACTTCCATTTGTGGTGAGATACTTGGAGGATCAATTATATTTTTAAATTAATATACTGATCTGATTCATAAGTCACTGCTCCATTGTGATCCCCAATTTTACAAGGGCCAAAGTAGCAGGGGGACCACTTCCTTGAGGCTCGAATTTTCTACTGGTAGGGCTGGAGATAAAGGATTGGGCTGGAGATAAAGGAAAACTCGATCTTCAATAATAAACTTTCTTTTGCTCCGGTATTTATCGAGAGGCTATTTCTTTCTTGTATGGGCTGCAACTTGGTTGTTCTTAAATAGTAACTGAGCCTTCTTTTGGAATAATTACTGCCCTTTGATAAGGTTCCTAGTGGTGTGAGCCCATTTTGAGTCCAAGGAGGGTAGGAGTTGTAATTTTACCGAGCCTATTTTCATCTCTCTTTTGTGCTGTTGACCTGTATCATGCCAAACTTCAAATTCAGTAGCAATTAGTATCTCTTTATAGATCAAAAGCATCATGTGAAATGTAAGGAGAGCCTCGATGTATACTAGGAGTCTGCCATCTTGCATGAGGGTGGTGCCGATCTCAACTCCTGTTTTGTCTGCTCCAATTTCAAACACCTCATTTTGATCTGGTAATGCTAAGACTGATATAGATGGCATCATGGTTGTGATGGCCCCAAAGATGGTGGATGTGTGGATGCCTTCCTCATGTTCCTTTAGAATTTTGATCTTCATCCAATCATAGATTCCATGCTGGTACTGTTGCTGGAGGGACCTAATCTTCTTACAATCGTCAATAGGGAAGACTTCGAATAACATAGTCCACTCTTGGGAGAGGTAGTGGAAGTAGCCCGAGATCTGGGAGTGCTGCATCAAAAGCCATAGCTAGTTCAGGTTAATGTGGCACTTCAGGAAGAGCTTATCCCTACAGACAAAGAGGCAAAGCTTTTGGAGATAAAGTATTGTTGCAAGGGAAGATCGTGGCCGAATAATCTGTGTATTGTGTCTCCTGGATAATCCTTTTAACTTCTGCCCTCTGAGGATGTGGACAATAATAGAGCCGAATATGTGTTGGTGGTTCCTCTTGTAAGATCAGCATATGGAGGTCGTGCAGTCTGGTAGGATGAAATTGGCTCGATTCGGTGGAGGTAGCAAACTTCTCCAAGTGTTGTGTCTTTTCTTTGCTCCCATGTTTTCCATGTAAGATCACCTATTTTACTTTGTCATTCATAAGGTCATTAGGGCTCCTGGTCTTGATGAGGATGGTGACCGACTGTTGCTTAAGAGATTCTTCAACTTTCATTACTTGCGGGTTTACATGGCCTGCTAGAGTGTGAGTCATGCAATCGGCTGGTTGTGGGTCCTCCTTCATGTTCTCTTCCTCAGGTTCAAGGTCATCTTCTTCAGATTCTTCTATAGGTTCTATCATGGAAAGCTTCCCTTTTTTGCAGTGATGGTTG
This sequence comes from Ensete ventricosum, assembly GCA_029747655.1. Lineage (NCBI taxonomy): Eukaryota > Viridiplantae > Streptophyta > Magnoliopsida > Zingiberales > Musaceae > Ensete > Ensete ventricosum. The sequence continues at coordinate 24,786,636 of JAQQAF010000004.1, read as the reverse complement.
CGGCTCCAAAGTTCATTGCAATGCCAATAAAGGCCCTTCGTCGATCTATCGCGAAGTTCTTCTCCCATCAATTTCTTTGGCAGCGAAGCACGACTGAGAGTAGGGGGTGCTGAAGGTTTATGTGTTGCTGGTCTAGGAGTAGTTCTCATCCTTCGAGCATCTTGGTTCAGTTATTCCTCTTGGATTCAGGCGAAAAAGATTGCAACCTTCACAGTGGGGGCTGTCACGCTTTAACCTCTCCTTTGTTTTCTAGCTTAAGCCCTTCGATGAACATCCCTAATAATTGTCTGTCAGACCAATCACGAGTAAAGTAATATAATTCCTTGAACCTGGTTTGGTATTCTTGTATCGTGGAGGTTTGTCGAATCTTGGCAAGTTGTTCATTGATATTCTCGTACTTGGTCGGCCCAAAGTGGTTCAACAATGCGTACTTGAATTGTATCCATGTTGGAGCCCCATGGTTGTATTGAAGCCAATTATACCATCATATAACATCTCTTTCAAGATGGATGATAGCGGTGTCCACCATGGAATCCTCCGGTGTTTGGTGATGACGGAAGTAACGTTTGGCGCACGAAATCTATCTCGTCGGGTCTCCTTCCCATCGAGGGAAGTCCTCCCTCATGCGTGGCTGCGTTATATTAGTAGCTCATTCTTTCTTTTTCAGAGGGCGCTCTGAACTTGCACTTTGCTGAAATTTTGTTGGGCTCGGAGATCGGCCCAATCCGAATTCGACGAATAAGGCGCGTAATCTTCCCTCCACGCGTGATTCAAACGCCTCCAACTTGGCATCGATTGAACCTTTAGATGCCATTGCGTGTGCCTCCAAATCTGGGATGTCAATATCCTTCTCCTGCTGTTGGGTCAGTGATATGAAATGGTTGGGTGGGTTGATGGCCGAAAGAGGTTGTGGATCAAGGGTAGATGACTGCGATTTGGGGCTGAAAGGTTGCTGTTGGGGCTGTGATTTAGGGCTGCTGTAGGGGTCATATAGGGGGTATAATGACTAAGGTTTTAAGGTTAAAGGAATGGGTTAGGGTTGCTGTTGATGACAACAACGAATTCGGTAGGAATTGGGTGTGGATGCAACAAGTAGTACCGAAGGTAGTGCAGCAAAATTTTTCAGCAAAGAGGGCGTTGTCGATGCTGTTGTTTAGGGCTGTTGCAGAGCTGCAAGGGGGGTTCTATGACAGAGGTTTAGGGTTAGAAGGTTGGCTTAGGGTTGTTGTTGATGGTAGCAACTGGTTTGGTAGGGATTGGTGGCCAAAAGGGTGGCAGACCAAGGTTGCGATTTAGGGTTGATAGCTTGCAGTTTAGGTTACTATTGGTGCTATGGTTTGAAGGTGCTATGGAGGCCTCAAAGGTGTGGTAGTGGTTTAAGGTTGGGAAGAAAGGTTTAGGGTTATTGTTGGGGCAGCAACCGGTTTGGCAAGGTTCGGTGGCTATGGAAGATAAGGATCGGTGGAAGGTTCGGTGGCTGTGGAAGACCGTTGTTTGGGCAAGGTTTGGGTTGGCTATGGAAATCAAAAAAAGGCTACGATGGCTGTGTCTTAAGGGTATAGGGGTGCCTTAAAGACGACATGGGTGGCAGCAACAATTTCAGTAAGGATCAGATATGGGCATAGCAAAAAACACCGAAAGGTAGTGCTGTAGAATTCTGCGTTGGTAGGCTGCGATAGTTGCTATTTTTGGCCGTAGTTTTGGGTGCTGTTTGGGTAAGGAAAATAGGTTATAAGGGTTGCATCTTAAGGCTAAAGGGATGCCCTAAAGATGTCTTTGGTGGTGGCAGCAAGTTAGTTGGGTTTCAGTGGGTTAAGGAGAAGAAAAAAGACAAAGGTGTAGCAACATATTTTTTATCGAAAAAATTCCAGCAGCGAAGACGTAATTTTTTTGAGAAATTCTCGATGAAAATTTAAGTGAAACTCAAAGGGAATCTACTGGCAAGGAAGAGATAATATTATAAAATTTTCATGGAAGGAAATGACAACAAAAGGTTTAGCAAAATTAAAGATTACGAGAAGGTGTTGCAGTAGAATTTTTTCAGTGAAAGATTTCAGCAGTATAGTCAATATTTTTTGCAGCAATGCATAACAAGGAATCGAGTAAAACTCAATGGGAATCCACTGGCAAGGGAAAGATAATGCTGTTAAAAAATTTGTGGAAGAAATCGACAGCAAAAGATTTGGCAAGATCAAGGAATATGAGAAGGTACTGCGGCATAATTTTTTCGTCAAAAGATTTCAGCAGTATAGACGAGATTTTTTTCCAGCAGTTCAAAATAAGGATTCAAGTAAAACTCAAAGAGAATCAGCTGGTAAGGGAAACATAATGCCGATAAAAAATTTGTGGAAGAAAATGGCAGCAAAATGTTTGGCCAAATCGAAGATCACGGGAAAGTACTGCAGCAGATTTTTACGTCTAAACTATGACAGTTTCGACGTAAAAGATGAGCAGGTTATCTTGATTATTTTTTGATGAAACTAAAGGAGATCCAAGGATAGGAAGTTATAAGGCCGTGGTAGAAATTTTGTAGAAATTTGATCAGTAAAAACACAGCAGCAAATCAAAAAGTAAAGGGTGTGCGGCTGGAATTCTACTACGTAACTTTCATTGTAAAGATAGAAACTTTGCGATGAAAAGTTTATGCAGCAAATAGGAACGAAATTTTTTTTTAATAGGGATAACTAAATTGCAGCAATAGTAAGGTAGTAAACCAGAACCTAATGGCTTGGCCAATTTTCTCTTTCATGATCGACCTAATCATGATATTTAAGGATGGGACCTTTTCTTGAAAAACAAAACTCCGGGATCCCAAGAAGAGTTTAAGATGGTGCAACATCTAATCCGAGTTTCGATTCAATTCTTTACAAAAAAGGTAATAAGTAAAGGGAAGCCGGGCATTGAAGCGTTACCTATGCTAGGGGTCAGGCCATAATTGCCTATTCTAGTTATAGGATCTGAAGCAGTGAATAAAGAAATTGATGTTTGAGTTCGGGCTCAGTCCGCTAGCAATATATAAGTCTTATTCTTGTATTTGGTACTTGACCCTTCCACTACTAATATAAGAATATGACTACTGCTTCTCGTACCTTATCTTAAAATAAGGAATTGAAGCAATTCACGGGAGATTAAAGGATGATCTGTGGTAGTGGAGATAACGGAAAATTTTGGTGATGATCTTCAAGCAATTGTGAGAATTGCTTTAGACGACTGTGGGGGGCTGATGGATGGCCTCCTTACTTTCCTTAAGAGGGGTCGACTAGATAGGATTTACATGAATGCCCCTTAGATTTTACATGATTGTCCTCTTCCATGAAACTAAATGAGGGCTCCCCTAGCTAGAGTCCTAACAAACAACTAGATGATAGTATCTTCATTAGTCAAACTAAATACACCTTGAACTTGATAAAATATTTTGGGATGGAAAATGCTAAAGCATTAAACACTCCCATGAGCACATCTACAAAGTTGGACCTAGACAATGTAGGAGAAAACTTTGACCAAAAAACTTATAGAGGAATAATAGGGAGTTTATTATATTTAACTACTACTAGACCAGATATCATATTTAGTGTTGGATTGTGTGCAAGGTTTCAATCTAATCCTAAACACTCTCATTTGAGAGCAGTTAAACGAATCTTTAGATACTTAAAAGGAACCTCAAAACTAGAATTATGGTATCCGAAATCAACGAACTTTGACTTGATTGCTTATTTAGATGTTGATTTTGGTGGATGTAGAATAGATAGAATAAATACTACCAGGACATGTCAATTCTTAGGGCATGCACTTGTTTCTTGGACTTCCAACAAACAAAATTCAGTGGCTTTATCTACTATGAAAGTAGAATACATTACAGTTAGTGCATGTTGTGCCCAAGTCATTTAGATGAAAAACAAACTAGAAGATTATAGAATGAAATTAAAAAACATTCCTACAAAATATGATAACACAAGTGTTATATGTTTAACCAAAAATCATATTCAATATTCAAGAACCAAACATATTGACAATAGACATTATTTTATAAGGGATCATGTAAATTATCAAGATATCTCCTTGGAATTTATTGACACTAAGCATCAATTAGCAGATATTTTTACAAACCTTTAAATAAAGAACAATTTGATTTTCTTAGAAGAGAACTTGGAATGCTAAATCATGAAAATATATGAATTGAGGTCAAGTTTCTTTTTTTTATGATAATGTCTTGAAAACTCTCTCCATTTTTTTTTATCTTATTATTCATAAAAAGGGGAGAAAATTTACATAAAATGATGTTTTGCTATTTTACAAATTTATTTGCTATGCTTGAAATTACATGAGATGATTTTAAATACATGAGTAGCTCCTAAATTGTTTAATCTTCTTGAATTTCTTAATTTTTTGAGCTTATCTTCGAAATTTCTTTTCGAAATTCAACTCTTCAAAATTGAGAGCTCTTCTTAATAATATTTTACAACTCCCTTATTTTCTTTCCTTCTTTTTCACAAGAGAAACAAAATTCTTTATGGCTCATATCATATTTTACAAAGGGGGAGCAAAGACTCATATGCCTTAAAATCCTTAGCCCTACATTTCACCTTTTTGTTAATGACAAAGGGGGAGAAATAGATATTGATGACTTATGTAATTATTTATATAACAAGGGCATTTCTCTTTTTTGTTGATAAACAAAAGGGAAAATAGTTAATAACTTAAGGGGAGATTGTTAAAATTTTGAAATTCATAAAAATCGTTGATGAGTTGATGACTTGATAATTCAAAAGCAAATTTTTGTTGATGTATGAGTGTCTCATTGCAATCATTGAAATAATATTTGCTTGAAATATTAATTACTTCATGATACTTGAATTCAAGAGTATGTGGTTCTTTTGAATTTAAATTTTTCTTATTATATCATGGATTTAGGGGGAGTAAGGTTGAACTCCCGTCATCAATTGATTGTCATCATCAAAAAGGGGGAGATTATCGAATCTCAGATTTTGATGATGAAATCAATTGATGAGTGAGTGTTTTAATCTAACATGTGTGTGTTAGAGGAAGTATTGTAGGTCTAACGACAACGGGGGAATAAAGTTATAGCCATATGTTCGGCCAGGATCAAGCTTGGGCATCAGGCGAAGGTTTGGACGATATAGTGGGATCTCGCTGGGAGTTCGCTAGGAGTTCGCTGAAGGGATCGGGTAGCTCGCTAGGAATACGTCGGGAGATCACCGGAAGAAGACCGTAAGACTCACCGTAAGAATGCCGGAGGCTGTCGGATTGGTGGTAGTTAGGTCAGTGTTTAGATTGATGGTCATTATGATTGTAATCATTGAGCCGTAGTTAGGGATTGAGTCCTAATTGAGTTTGATTTGAAAGAAATTCAAATCAACTCAATGAGGCAACCGGGTCCACTAAAGTGGATTGATTAAGCTTAGGTTGAGTTCAATTGGTTGACTAGATGATTGGTCAACATAAGGTTTCAGAATTCAAAAAATGAAGGGAAACACTTTTTCAAAAATTCCTATGACTGAACGGTCAATGAGCGGTGGTTGTACCATCATTGCCTAAGTTTTCGGGCGATTGACCATAGCTGAACTGACCAGGCTAGGCGATTAAACCGTCCGTACCCTGGAATCAGGGTGCTTTCGACGGTTTACTCGTCGGCGCTGGTGGGTGAACCGCATGTACCCAGATTTTTCGGATATGTTTGAATTTTGGCTCCAAATTTTGAAGCCATTTGGGGCCTATAAATTCTCCAATTTTTCTTACATTATATACAATAATTTTGGAGATTATATTCTATGAAAAAAATTGTGTGTGAATTGTAAGAAAAAGAAAAGGGGAAGGGAGTGAGCTTAGAGTTAGAAAAATTCTTGATGTCTTCCTTGTAAGCTTAAGTTGTAAGGATTTGGTCTTCACCCAAAGAAGATTGGTAGTGGATGCCGGTGTGCCTCAAGGAGGAGGACTTGAGAGTGGACGTAGGTCGGTTAGTGCCGAACCACTCTAATTGTGAGTGTCTTACTTATTTCATTTACTACTTACAATTATCGGGTTCTTAATTATTTATAATAAAATACTAATAGACGCTTCCGATTCTATTTAATCTTTAAAAGCAAGGTTTTAAGTCAAGCACTTCACTTCGACGTTGCTTATCTTTTTATTTGGATTTACTTGTTCCTTCTTGAGTCATTTTTAAGCAAGAAAGTTAGTATTTTCTTTAAATCATACGCTTGCTTTACTTGAACGAAAAGCTTTGGATTTTTCTATCTTGCTTCAAGTGAAATTTTTTTCATTAAAACGAGAATTGACTCTTGCACTAATTCACCCCACCCTCCCCTCTTAGTGCCAATTGATCCTAACACAACTTTCTCCAACAAAAAGTAGAGTATCTTGGGCATATAATATTAGGAGTGGTGGTGGACACGACAAAAATTAAGGTAATGTAGGGTTGGCCGAAACCTACGAATACAAAATTACTATGCAGGTTCCTTGGACTAACAGGCTACTACCGAAAGTTTATGAAGGACTATGGGAAGATCAATGCACCACTCACCTCTTTACGGAAACAAGATGCTTTCCTATGGTTGGATAAAGCCTCCATTGCATTCGACAGACTTAAGGCAGTTATGACGATAACACTAGTGCTAACGCTGTTAGATTTCATCCGGCCCTTCATCATTGAGGCTGACGCATCTGGAGTTAGAATTGGAGATATTCTAGTGCAAGATGGTCAACCACTAGCACATACCAGCAAAGCCTTGTCTCCCTCCCATCACTGAATATTAATATATGATAAGGAGATGCTCGCCATTGTGCACGTCATAATGAAGTGGAGACCCTACCTAATCAGTCGACGCTTTCAGATTAAAACCAATCACCGAAGCCTCAAGTACTTTTTGGAGCAGAAGATATCATCTCCTGAGCAGCAAAAATGGGTAACCAAACTTCTTGGATTTGATTATAAAATTATTTATAAAAAGGGAAAAGAAAACATTGTTACAGATGCACTCTCTCGGCTACCCGAACAAACCAAAGTTACAGTCATCTCCCTTCCTTCCACTGGCTTCCTCGAGGACATTAGGGAGGAATGTAAAAAGGATCTAGAGACCAATAATATCATAGAAAAATTGGAGAAGGATCCAAGCACAATAGCCTACTACACTTGGGATTCGAGGGATCTTCGCTACAAAAATCATATCGTGCTTGTACCAGACTCTCCTTGCATCAGAGTCATCCTACATGAAATGCACTCCACACCTACAGCAGGGCACTCCGGATTTTTGAGGACCTATGAAAGAGTGAAGTAAAATTTCTATTGGAGAGGGATGAAAGAATTTATTTATGAATATGTAGCATAATGTGATGTATGTCAACATCAAAAGGGGGAAACAATGGCAAGTCTGGGGAAACTACAACCTCTACCCATACCGAACTCAATATGGACCGACATCTCCATGGATTTCATCGAGGGGTTGTCACCTTCCTAAGGTAAAAGCACAATCCTCGTGATGGTTGATCAATTGATGAAATATGTCCATTTCTACGTTATGCAACATCCCTACACTACTGCTAGTATTGCTTAGATTTTCATTAAAAATATTATTAAACTGCATAGGATGCCAAGGTCCATTGTGAGTGACCATGATAGGGTTTTCACAAGTAAATTTTGGACCGAGTTATTTCAACCATAGGGCACCAAACTCAAGATGAGCACAGCCTACCATCCCTAGATCGACGGCCAAACAGAGGTGTAGTGAGTAGGTGTCTAGAGACATACCTTCGGTGCTTCACTAGTGATCGGCCAAAGGAGTGGACGAAGTGGCTCCCTTGGGCCAATGGTGGTACAATACTATATATCATTTATCTACAAAATGTACCCTATATGAGGCATTGTATGGCTGATCGACCCTTGTGATTCCAAAGTATGCAATTAGTGCGAGCTAAGTGGATCAGGTTGGTCAAAATTTAATTGATAAGGACAAAGTCCTACAGCTGCTGAAGGATAATCTCTCTACCGCTCAAGCCATAATGAGCAACAAGCTGACAAACATCGAAACGAAAGGGAGTTTTCAGTAGGAGATTGGGTTTATCTTCGCTTGCAATCGTACAAGCAACTATCCATCAACACACGAACCTCAATAAAGCTATCTCATTTTTATGAGCCTTACCAAATTATGGAGCATATTAGAGCTATGGCATACATACTTAAATTGCTCGAGGATGCCAAAATTTACCGTCTTCCACGTGTATTGCTTGAAGCCTAAGTTGGGAGAACACGAGTCAGCCCAGACTCAACTACCAAACACCACTGATGATGGAAATATTCAAGCTCAACCACAAGCCATCCTAGACCGAAGAGTTGTGATGCGTCATATACGTCCCTCTACTGAAGTACTGGTGCATTGGAATAATTTACCTCCTGGCGATGCCACATGGGAATCATATGAGGAGCTAAAGACCAGGTTCCCTGAGATCATAGATCCTCGGCCTTGAGGATAAGGCTAATTTGAAGAGGACGGGCTTGATATGACCCCAACAGTGTTGAGTCTTACTCAACTAAGTAGCAGTTAATAAAAACCCTATGAAATTTCAATAAACCCCACCTAGCCACCTTATCATATAAAGAAGAGTGGCTAGGGTTTAGATGGGCCTTAAGGCTTCCTAGCCACCACCCCCTTTACTGGGCTGGTCGGCTAGGGTTTCTAGCAGGGCACATGGTTGTGCAATCCCCTTAGGTCGCCACCCCCCCTTAATAGGGCAAGTCGGCTAGATGGAGGATAAAAGGGAGAATTTACTTAGGAAGCACCCCCGTAGGGCTAGGGTTTGGAGCCATATATAAGCTTGTAGCCTCCACCTCTTTTGACTAAGCAATAGATCAATTTTCATTCAGCCATATAGCCGACTACAAGAAGGGAGAAACTTCTATAGCGCTCCAAGGGTTGATCCCCCTCAAAGATAAAATCACATATAATTCCTCTGGGGTTCTATCACTAAAGTCCTTTCTTTTTTTAAGCTATATATTATTGATTTGAAATCTTATGTACTCTTACTCCTTATTCCTTGCCTATTTGAATACATATTGTGAATGTTTATGTTTACATCGTATTGCTTCATTTGGCATATGTATATTTTATTATTCTGCATGTGCTTCTGATATATGTCAATTTTATTGCTCATGTCCTTTTGTACTCGTGTCTGTGGGATAATAATCTTTGATAGAAATGGTAAAGGGAGTTATGCTTTAAGCCCATGATGCTCTGCTGGCCCCCTATAACTTCACTCAGACATGGGTGGATGGAGCTCCTAGACATGGGAGACTTATGTTTGACAGTCATTCAGTAATGGATGAACCATATTATGATTGTGATCCTATTTCACCCTCGATATTTTTGATATGATATACAAAGCATTGCTTTTGAGTTTATATATGCGCTTTAGATAAGAATGAAATGAATGTGACATCAATATGATATTTGAGCTTCTGTTCCTTATTTGTTCATTTGTTAAGCTTTGAGATATATTTACGTCTTTGACATGCTTCAAAATGTTCCATATGCCATTGTTATGTTCTAAAATATTTTATTTGCTATTGATATATTCTGAAACATTTCACATTCCATTGATATATTCTAAAATATTTCATTTGCCATTAGTATGTTCTAAAATGTCCTATGTGCCTTTGATATGCTCCAAAATACCTCTTTATGTCATTGATATGCTCCAATTACTCTGTATTCCATTTGTTATGAACTAAATTTATTTCGAATGAATGACAATTTAAATTTTATATCTAATGAGTTGATATCCATGAATTCTTATATCATTCGCTCTTGTCTTTGATATATTAAACACTTACTGAGCTTTGTAGCTCACTCCCTTGTTATCAAACTTTTTCGGGTTAGCTTAACACTCATTGAATGTTAAGATTGAGCTGAGACAGTGGAGAGCAAATTCATATTTTGGACAAGTTTTTGTTGGCTAATATCGTTGTAGTTTTTGTATAAGTATATATTTGTATGCAATGAAACGTTGTCGATGAATTTGATTGATGTATCATGTAAAAGCTTTAAATGACCTCTCACATTTGGAGTTATTTTAGAATGTTAAGTTCAGTCTATGATTAAGCGAATTTATGGTAAATGGTTGGTTGTGTGATTATCTAGGTTCTCTTGCTGATGAATTATAAGTGTGGTTAATATTTGTTAAGTTGTCTTCGGGTTTCATAAATATTCTAGTGCTATGATATATGATACTGCACAAGTTTTATATATGTGAATTTTAAAGTTTGAATGTTTCACGATGTCCTCAAATATTAGTTTGGATCCTGGATAGATTATGATGAATTATAATATTATCGATTGTAAGATAGGGTCACCCGTCTCAAATGTGATAATTCATGGGGCGTAACAGAGGTGGTACCAAAGCATGATTTGAGGATTTTCTAGATTTGATATGTTAATATATAAAATATATTGAGGTTTAGTAAATTATATGGTAATTGGTAAAAATTCTCTTGATGTCTTTTAGGAATCTAGGATGATGAGGACATATGGTCCTCTTGCTTCATCTTTTTCTAAGTAATTTAGTTGAATAAAAGGATTGATTGAGAATGTCAATTTAAAATTAGTCAGGAGTTGAATAATTTAAAAAACTTAATCCTTTATGTTTCAGGGGTAAATCTGATCTAATGGTGGCAAAATAATGGATTATATAAATGGAGAAAATAATTAATGTCTTAAATTATCCTAATGGTCAAAAGATTTCTTTTGCTACCTTTATGTTGGAAGGAGAAGCTGAGCACTAGTGGGAAACAATATAGAGAATCTCTGGAGATCAAGGGCAGGAATAGTAAAGACAAGTTTACCAACAAGAATAATAGAATAAATGGATTAGAAAGTGATGACAAGAAAGTAAATATATCTAGATTTAGGAAAGGAAAGTCATCACAGAGAACTCAGTCATGCAATATGTTGATTAATTATAAAACAAGTAAGTATTTTTGGGTGACTGGAGTCTATTTTGCTTAAGAAAAATTAGATCATAAAAAAAAGATTGCTCATTAAATAATAAGAAAGAGTCACTGCCTCCTAAATTATCGGCCCATGCCGAAGTGTAAGCTATCACTGAATATGATTTTAGAGCTTGTAAATCAGTTGTCAAAGGTATCATTCATGTTCCTAATTGAAATGTAAAAGTTTTATTTGACTATGATACTAATTGATCTTCTGTTGATAATATTTTGATTTTCATTTCTGCATTTGACCTAGACCACCGGGTTATATGCTATATATGACTATGGCTATTGGGGATTCTTTGACAACAAACTTGATTTGGTCATCTTATCTAATTTCTATCAGGGAATACAAACTTCTTATTGATTTAATTCTCTTAGAGATTCGAGGTTTTGATAATACTTGGCATGGATTGACTATCTTAATATCATGCTAGTATAGATTGTTATACAAAAATTATCACTATTTGTGTACCAGATCAACCCATCTTTTATTTTGAGTGTACTCAATATGATTCACTTCCTTGTTTAGTATCGACACTTCAGACTGAGTGATTTATATAGAAGGATTATTTTTGCTATCTTGTATATGTAAAGGAGAACTCAGATAAGGAAACTAATCTAAATAAAATTCCTATGATAAGAGAGTTCCTTTATGTGTTCCTGTATGTTTTGCCCAGATCACCTCCAGATAGAGAGGGTGATATTATTACTGATTTGGTCCTTGAGATAACCTAGATATTTAAGCCTCCCTATCGAATGACACCAGTCAAGTTAGTGGAATTAAAGAAGCAACTATAAGAACTATTTAATAAGGTTTTCATTTGACCCAGCATCTCACTATGAGATGCTCTAGTATCATTATTTAAGAAAAAGGGATGGAACATTGAGGCTTTGTATTAATTGTGGATAGTTGAATCAGGTGATAAAGAAAGGAAAAGTATCTTTTAGCAGAATTAATGATTTATTTGAATTTCAAGGTGCATGAGTATTCTTCAATATTGATCTGAGGTCGAGTTATTATCAATTAAATATCAAGAAGGAGGACAATGATGAGATCCATATTTAGTTTACTTGAGGAATGAAGTAGAAAAAAAAGGTGATTGGAGTCAGACTTTTGAGTTTCAAAGGATGGTCTATTGAGAATTTGGGGAATAGAGCACAGATGTAACAGAGGTCAGAAGTATACATCAGATCCCTCTCATATCATCAACTATGATGCCGATTGTGATCGAAAAGAGCTCATCTTATGTAAAAGAACATATTGAGATTATTGATAAGAAAGTAAAATTTCCAAGAAATATAATCATTCCTCTAGCTAAAGTGATTATGAGGCATCATCCTATGGATGAAAGAACCTGGGAGCTAGAGGAGGAAAAGAAGAAAGCTTATCTATTTATTGATTGAGATAAGATAAAATTAGAGGACTAAATTTTTACTTAAGGGGGGGAGAGGGTAATTATAATAATAATAATAATAATAAGACCAAAGGTAAGAAATCTATTTTGAGTGTTTATAAGACTTAGTTATAAAATTTAATTTAAGGAACTGTTTGTAAAATCCAAAGGACCTAATATTCAATATTAATAATACAAGGACTAAAGTGTAAAAATGTGGATATGAGTGGAAGAAGAAAAAAATAAAACAAGAGAGAAGGAGAAGAAGAAGAAGAGAAGGAAGAGGAGAAGAATAGATTTGGGGGTTTAGGGAATGTGATCACATCCATACATTTGGGTTCAAAATCCTAAAAGGCAAGTGTTCTATCTTTCTTCTACTGAAATTTATCTTTGTTTTGGCTTGATTATAAGAAAAATTCGGAACAAATCCAGTCTTATAATCCAAAATCTCTTTTGTTTGTTGCAAAAGTTTGAATTTGCAATATTTTGAGACTATGACCTGCCTACCTTGTTCAAGTTGTAACTTTTTGTACAGATCTCTGATTTAGACAAGACCTAGTTTACACAAAAATAGATTTATATATCTTTCTTTTGAAACTAAGTTTGAAAATTTTGGAGTTTAGTTGCCAGTCCAAACACTTACTTCAACTGAACATATGAAATATGTAAAACATAGTTTGTAACTTCTAACCTTTCATCACTAAATTGACTATATCTCCTGGTTGAAGTCTCTGATTTATATAAAACTAGATTCATTGGAAATTAGACTAATATATCTTTCCTTTAAAAGTAAGATTGAAAGATTTGGAGTCCTAATGACTATCAAAATCTCTATTTTGATAGACTATATGAATTCTGCAAAACAGGGACCATGATTCCCGATCTTTGGTTGCCAAATCATTTGTAACTCTTTGTTAGAAACTTCAATTTGGATGAAACTTATTTTATTATAAAATTAGATTGATTTAGCTTTCTAAAAATTCCTTTTTGAGTAATTTGGAGTATATTTGATTATTCAAATAATTTATGCAATATGCCCCCTGAATTCTACCAAAATAAGGATCGTATCAATTTTGCCTATTCTTTCTTCATCCATTTCAAAATTGAATTCTTTCATGCTTTTGTCATTGATTTCTTACATATCTGAATATATTATATGTAGTCAATGTTACATCATATTGTTTCATATAGGCACATGCAGGATTCATTGTTTCGCATGTGCTTCCAATATACGTCCATTTTATTGCTCATGTACTTTTATACTATGGAGTTTATGAGATAATGTAAACCTTTGCCAGAAATGATAAAGGAAGTTATGCTTAGAGGCTGTGATGCTCTACTATGTATGATGGTCATCTAGAAATGGATGGACCATATTATGTTTATGATCCCACTTCACCATCTTTGTTTTTGATATGATATCGGATCATATTCTGAATATGATCCAGTTAAAGTTGTTTTTCAATTGAGCCTTATATTATTACTTTGATTTGTATGTATTATTGTTCTTTATTCTTTGTCAATTTGAATGCATATTGTGAATATTTATGTATTCATTGTATTATTTCATATTGGCACATGTATATTTCATTGTTTTGCATGTGCTTCCGATATATATAATTTATTGTTTGTGGGATATTATGACCTTTGCTAGAAATGGTAAAGTGTGTTATGCTTAGAGCTTGTGATACACTACTATGTTCATTGATCATCCAGAAATGGATGGACCATATTATGTTTGTGATTCTACTTCACTATCTATGTTTTTGATGTGATATTGAATTATATTATGTTTGTGATCCAGCTAAAGTCCTTTCTACTTTTGAGTTGTATATTATTGATTTGAAATATTGCGTACTCTGTTAGGACTCTAGCTAGGGGAGTCCTAATTTAGTTTTATTGAAAAGGGTAAACATGTAAATCCTAAGGGCATTCATGTAAATCATATCTAGCCGACCCCTATTAAAGAGATGAGGAGGCCGGCTAGGTTAGGATTAGTTTGGAGGAAGATATTATGAGGTAAGAATAAATACATGTCACCCTAATTAACTGCCCCTTATCCTACTTAAAGAGGGATTGGCTGAGGAGGGGTTAAGTTAGAATAGGATTAGGATTAGCTTGGAGGTTGCTACTTAGAGTTGCATTAGGAGTTGTTAGGAGTAGAAGTATTAAGTAGGAATCCTATTAGGAGTTGGGGTTTAGAAGTCCTATAAATACTCTTGTATTCTCCTCTCTTTCATCATCAATAGATCAATTATTTTTTAGCCATTGTGCAGAAAACTAAGGAGGGAGGAACCCCTATAGAGTTCCATGGAGGCCGATCCCCTATAGAGATCACCCCAAGCTTAGATCCATAAGGATTCTAACACTTGATATTAGAGCAACGTTCTTGGTGTCTCGCTGCCCTTCTACATGTTGAGAAACCTCAGTGGGAGCATCACATACGTAGCGGAAAGCAAAACAAAACATGTTTTCCATGTAGATCAAATCGTCGTACATAAGATTGGGGTCACGAGAAAATCATAAAAACTATAAAAAAAAATACATCATGTGAGATATTGTTTTACCTAGTATCACGAGCTTAGCTAAATTTGCCTAAGCCATGCGGCACCCTTGCGGCCCTCCCGAAGACTTAGCTAAAATTGCCGAAGTCGTGAAGCAACCTTGCCCACTGTTATGGACTTAGCTAGGATTGCCTAAGTCATGAAACGCCCAAAGCATTATCTGTCCGCACAGGGTCAGCCCTCTTACAACCTCTTAAGGTCCCGTAGGACCTGCAAAGAAGAAATTGATTAGTTTAGAAGCGAGCGACGGACTCGTCCCGGCATCTCGCAAAGCGAAAAGCTATACAAGCAATTTGTCGAACACCTTGAGTGCAGCTGAGAAAAGAGAGAAAGAGAGCGAAATAGGACTTTGGAGGGTTGTAGGAACGATCACAAGTCTGTAAACGACGTTTCCCAAGGTATCAGACGTAAGACAAGTTTAATTGCTGATGAACGACTACGCCCGACATATACCCGAAGCCTCATCCAGCCTAGTGCCACCCGGGGGGTTCCAAGGTACTAAAATGGCTGACATTTCGCACCGCTCAGTAAGGTTGTCGTGGCACATGAAAAAGACCAAAAAATAGGGTTGTTTTGGCTCTGTGCAGCGAATGGTCATTCTGCAGCCTTTTACACTACTTTCGCTCACATTTCTCAGGTAAAAACACATAAACTCAAGGCAAAACAAGCTGCCAAACATTTGTACAAGCAAGAAAAAGCAATGAACGGTTCATGAAGCGAAGATGTTGCGGTTGAGCGACGTCCGTTCGTGACATTCTCCCCCACTTAAACTGTCGACGCCCTCGTCGACGCTTGTTGGTAGGCTTTGACGTGAGCTTCTTCATGTCGTAGGGCATCTTCTGGCTCCCAACTAGCTTCTGCTTGAGGAAGCTTTTGCCACTTCACCAAGTACTCAATTTGCTGTGCTCCATTGGGTAGCTTTATCTTGCGATCCGCCAGAATAGTTTCAACTCGCTTCTCGTAAGAGGCTCTGGTGGGGGGTAGTCGAGTTGGAACATTTCGAGAATCATCTTGCGGATCTGAGTGGTAGGCTTTCAAGTTGCTCGCATGGAAGACGTTATGAATTCTGAACCATGCTGGCAGTTGTAACTTGTATGAGACATTGCCTACTCTGCTGATGATTGGGAAAGACCCTTCATATTTGCGCACCAATCCTTTGTGCACTCTGTGCCTAAAGAACTGGAGTGATGTTGGTTGGAGCTTCACCAACACCATATCGCCCACTTTAAACTCTTGTGGTTGCCTCCCCAAGTCTGCCCACTTTTTCATCTTCTTGGCCGCCTTCTCCAAGTAAGCCCGCGCAATATCTGCATTGCGATGCCATTCCTTTGCAAAGTGATAGGCTGATGAGCTACTCCCTGTATAACCAATAACTAGGGTGTGAGGAGTTGATGGCTGTTGTCCCGTAATAATCTCAAATGGGCTCTTGTTGGATACAGAGCTCCGCTGCAAGTTATAGAAGAATTGGGCTATGTCCAACAGCTTCACCCAATCTCGTTGGTTGGCACTTACATAGTGCCGAAGATATCGCTCCAAGAGCGAGTTAATTCTTTCTATTTGGCCATCCATTTGGGGGTGGAGGCTTGTGGAGAAGTATAATTTAGATCCCAACAACTTAAACAACTCGGTCCAAAATCGTCCCAAGAACCGAGAATCTCGATCACTAATGATGTTATGTGGGACTCCCCAAAACTTCACCACATTCTTCATCATTAACCTAGCCGCCTCCTCCGCTGAGCAATGTAGGGGTGCAACAATGAATGTTGCATACTTTGAAAACTGATCAACTACCACGAGTATCGATCGAAGTCCCCCTACTACGGGCAAGCTTGATATGAAGTCCAAGGAAATGCTCTCCCAAGGCCTTTCTGGTACGGGCAGCGGCTCCAAAAGTCCCACTGGCTTCTGCTGCTCTACCTTGTCCTGTTGACAAGTAAGGCATGTTCGAATATATTCCTCCACATCTATCCCCATTTTCGGCCAATAGAAGGCCCTCTACACGAGAGCCATTGTTTGGTGGATACCCAGATGTCCAGCCCAAAGGGAATCGTGACACTCTTTCAGGAGTTCACGCCTTAAGTTATCCGCTCGCGGAACATAAACTATGTTCCCCTTGGTATAGATGTGTCCCTCCTGGACCCAAAATTGTCATGCCTTGCCCTCTTTGATGAGTTGCATGAGAGTTACTACCTGAGGATCTTGGTACAGTCCATCCCTAATCCTGGAAAGGAAGTTGGAGCGCAATTGACTTGCTTGGCCTTCGCCCTCTAACTGTATAGCATTCACTAGCTCCACTTTCCGACTCAATGCATCAGCCACGACATTTGCTTTTCCGGGCTTGTACTCCATTACCATGTCGAACTCAGCCAAGAAGTCCTGCCATCGTGCTTGCTTTGGGGAGAGTTTCTTTTGAGTTTGGAAGTAACTCAATGCGACATTGTCTATCCTTAGCACAAATGTTGCTCTCAGAAGGTAGTGTCGCCACACTCGTAGACAGTGGACAACCGCTGTCATCTCCTTCTCATGCACAGGATATCGCCGCTCGGTCTCGTTGAGCTTGCGACTTTCGTAGGCCACCGGATGACCCTCCTGCATAAGAACTCCTCCAATAGCAAAATCAGAAGCATCTGTATGGACTTCAAAAGACTTTCCATAGTCGGATAATCTGAGTACAGGTTCCTCCAACACAACAGTCTTTAGGTCTTGAAATGCCACCTCACATTTGTCCGACCATCTTCAGGACTACTCCTTCTTTAGCAACTCCGTCAACGGAGCTGCGCGTTTCAAATACCCAGCTATGAAGCGCTGATAATAGTTGACGAACCCAAGGAAGGATCTCAACTCTAGCACCTTCTTTGGTGTTCGCCAGTCCGCCATAGCTTGCACCTTAGACTGGTCCATTCGGATGGAACCATGGCCGACTCGATGCCCCAAGAATAAAATCTCCGTTTGGGTGAAATAGTATATTTTCCTCTTCACGAACAAGGTGTTCTCCCTGAGAACTTTGAAAATTGTTCGGAGGTGTCTAACATGCTCCTCAAGTGTTTGGCTATAGACGACGATCGTCCAAGTAGACAACCACAAACTTGTCCAGATACACGTTGAACAGCTGGTTCATTAGAGTGCAGAATGTGTCCGGAGCATTGGTTAACCTGAAAGGCATCACCAAGAACTCGAATGCTCCATACTTGGTCACACAGGTAGTCTTTGCCTCATCACCTTCTGCAATGCGCACCTGCCAATACCCCGACCGAAGGTCGAGTTTGGAGAAGTACTTTGCCTTGCCCAATTGATCGAACAAGTCTGCGATGAGCGGGATAGGGTACTTGTTCTTCACCGTCATCTTGTTAAGGGCTCGATAATTGATGCATAATCGGAGACTCCCATCTTGTTTCTTCTGAAAGAGGACTGGAGCTCTGAAAGGTGCTTTGGAACTGCGGATGAGACCACCACTTAGCAGTTTATCTAACTGCTTCCTCAATTCCGCCAACTCTAGAGGGGCCATGCGGTATGATGGTCTCGCTAGAGGCTTAATTCCCGGCTCCAGCTCAATCTGATGATCCACGCCTCTGCGTGGTGGTCGAGTTTTCGGCAACTCTGTTGGCATCACATCCGAGAACTCCTTCAGGATGTTCGCCATAACAGCAGGTTCCTGAATGGCCTCTCCATCAGGTGTCTCTAGCTTCATAGCTGCTACAAATGTTGATTCATCCTTCCGTACTCCTTTCTTTAGTTGTAAAGCCAATATTTGTTTTAGGTCCTTGGTTCCTCTCTGAGAAACTGGAACCATGCAGGGATCATCACCTCCCATTAGACACAAGAAGTTCAGGAACGGTACTGGCACCAACTTCGCTGCGTGCATAAACTCCATTCCGAGAATCACTTGGAAGTCGCCTAGTGGCACTGCCATCAAGTTTGTGCTCCCGCTCCATGTCCCGATCTTGATGGGGATCCCTTTTGCTTGTCCGGAGATCTGCTTGGCCTCCGAATTCACCGCCTTCATACGACTTGGGCTCTTCTCCAAGAGTAATCCCAGTCACTTTGCTTCGCAATCGGCAATAAAATTGTGGGTCACGCCCGTGTCCACCATTGCACGAGTTGTTCGACCATTAAGCTTGATGTCCACATACATCAACTCGCTGTTTCCTACCTTCAGTGGCTTTACCTTTGTGTTCTCCCCCACTTGACCCTGCAACGCATTCAACAAATGCATTGCTCCCATCTTGGGTCCTTGCGATGCCTCACTGTCGCTACTAGAGTCAGAACCGCTCGAACTAAGGGCGATAGCTTTGTCCTTGTCTGACTTACGGGGTAGAACCGATGCTGTTAAAGCATTGAGTGCCTATTTTTGTGGGCACTCTCTCACTTTGTGTGGTCCTCCACACAAGAAGCATCCACTAGACTTTGAGACTCTACCTCTTGAGCCCGATCCCTTGTGGAAATTCTTTTTCTTTTGCTCGCCCCCAGACTCCTTCGCTCGAGAGTATTTAGATGGGCGATTTCCCGAAGAGTGTTTCTTCTTTCTCGAATCCTCCGAAGAAACAAAGTCAGTCAGCCTTTCCGCGGTTGCAATTGCCCCGACTACGTTGGTGACATTCCTCCGATGTAGTTCTTGTTGTACCGATGGCTTCAAGCCATCAAGGAAGCTGAATAGCTTGTCTTTCTCAGACATGTCCCGAATATCCAGCATCAGTGCTGAAAATTGTTTCACATAGTCTCGGATTGTTGTACTTTGGTGGAGTTATCTCAGTTTCCTTCTTGCGACAAACTCTATGTTCTTGGGCAAGAATTGAGTTCTCAACTCACGCTTCAAGTCTCCCCATATCCACTCGACATCGGCCTTCTTGGATCTCTTCCCAACGGGTTCGCCACCAAAGTTTTGCATCCCCATTCAGATATATTGTAGCTATCACAACTTTGGTTTCTTCAGAATCGAGCCTTGTACCACGAAAATACCGTTCCATGTCGAATAAGAAATTTTCAAGCTCTTTGGCATCCCTAGCACCTCCGTAACACTGCGGCTCCGGTGCTCTGAAGTGTTGTGGTGGCGCAGCGTGGGTGTTGTTCCCTCCTGCATCAAGAGTCCTTGTTAACACCATCACCTTAGCCGTGAGTTCCGCCACAACTTCATGTAGATGTCATACAGAATCTTTGGTGTCCTCTGTCAGTTGATCAATCAGGGATTCAACATTCTCGATCCGAGTTTCAGCTTCTTCTTGCGAGCTCTCTACCCCAAGTAGCCTTCCTCGGCCTTGGTAGAGTTCCTCCACACTCGCTTCAAGAACATCGAGACGGGTTTCCGCCATTGTAAGTCTCTCTCTGTGGCCTTTCTTCCCGGTTGGCGCTCCAGATGGCGCCTCCTCCCCTCGAGGAGAATACCCAACTTCACGCTCGTCTTGTTCACTACCTTGCTCCTCATAAGCGGCTCTAACAGTTTGCGAGCGAGTTTGCACTTGCAGCCCACCTGCGGCTGCTTGGAGCAAGGGTCCCACTTGCCCCATCTTGCTCGATTCACCATGATGTCTCACCATGGCGAAATTACAAATCTTCTTCGCTGTTCGTATGAATTGCTTGTCGGCTCTGATACCACACTGTCACGGGCTTAGCTGAATTTGCCTAAGCCATGCGGCACCCTTGCGACCCTCCCGAAGACTTAGCTGAAATTGCCTAAGTCGTGAAGCAACATTGCCCACTGTTCTGGACTTAGCTGGGATTGCCTAAGTCATGAAATGCCCAAAGCATTATCTGTCCGCATAGGGTCAGCCCTCTTACAACCTCTTAAGGTCCCCTAGGACCTGCAAAGAAGAAATTAATTAGTTTAGAAGCGAGCGACGGACACGTCCCGGCGTCTCGCAAAGCGGAAATAGGACGCCTTGAGTGCAGTTGAGAAAAGAGAGAAAGAGTGAGAAATAGGACTTTGGAGGGTTGTAGGAACGGTCGCAAGTCTGCAAACGACGGTTCCCAAGGTATCAGACGCAAGACAAGTTCAATTGCTGATGAACGACTACGCCCGATATATACCCGGAGCCCCATCCAGCCCAGTGCCACCAGGGGGGTTCCAAGGTGCTGAAATGGCTGACATTTTGCACCGCTAAGAACGGTTACCATGGCACACGAAAAAGACCAAAAAATAGGGCTGTTTCGGGCTGTTTTGGCTCTATGCAGCGAACGACCATTCTGCAGCCCTCTACACTACTTTCGCTCACATTTCTTAGGTAAAAACACATAAACTCAAGGCAAAATAAGCTACCAAACATATGTACAAGCAAGAAAAAGCAACGAACGGTTCACGAAGCGAAGATGTTGTGGTTGAGCAACATCCGTTCGTGACACTAGGGAGGTCGTATATCCCTATATTACAAATTCGGATAGAGAGGATGAAGGAAGTTAAGCATCTTCCTCTCTAGTGGTATCCACACAATGGATCTCTACAGTGAATCTCCTCCAATCTGATCTTGCAACTCTTGCAAAGGGAGGGAGGAGAATAGGAGGGGGAGGTCAAGGCTACAACCTATTAATCATAAGACTCCCCTCCTATTTATAGAGAGCCACCAAAACCCTTGGGTCCTGCCTTAGTGGGTATTGGATCTCCATCCAATAACCCACTAACCTTTTATTATTGGATCTATATCCAATAATCTCCTTAGGTCTTTAATTAGACCTTAAGCAAGGAGCCCATCAGCACAGGGTCTCATCTAATGAGAATATATGCTAATTGTATCCCCATCCAATCCTCTATTCGTTGAAGTATCCACCATATGTGTGTGACCCTCTAGGCCCGATACCGAACTGGCCGTGAGTTGCTCCCATCAGAACTCCTTCTGATATAGTGAATTATTATCTCCATAATAATTCACTTGACTCATCAACTATAGACGTACTAGGCCACTATGCCATAGTCCCTAGACGGTACAGGGGGATCAAATCCTTTGGACTTGTCTGTCTATAATTACCATATATCTATAATACCTCATCTAACTAATATCTCAGAGATCGTATATTGGACATGGTACTGTCAGGTCACATACGTAACCAGTTTGTATTGCTCTAATCGGATTCTATTGGAGAACTCTTTCTCTCTCAATCCGAATGACCCTAGCCAAGGATTTGTTTGAGCAAGCACATACGAGATATTCCTCTCATGATACCGAGAGTGGATGATCTTTTATTGACACTTAATTACCTTCGTAAGGTTGGCTACCAATCCCAACCTTCGTAAGGTTAGCTACCAATCCCAATAACTAGTAGTACCATATCTGAAACTTTTCAAACTTGTAAATCTGGCGTCAAAGAAAGAAGTACTCAAATAAAGCATCTTTGGTGTCTCAAGTCTAAGGACCTGGTACACAACTAAGACTATGGAATTGCTGTCTTACATTATGTATCATTAACCATACAATATTTCATAAGCGGATCAATCAGTGAACTCATTCTCCAATGAGCAATACTATATCCTTAGTGTCTCCAGACAAGTGGCTATAAGACTCCGCCTCCATTATTTGGATGGGTATATACACCGGTCTGTCCGGTTATCTCGATGTCCCCCTCGAGTAACCTATGACCGGATTATTCAGGATCTGTGTTTAAAAGTGAATCAATCTCATTATCATGATCTCATCATGATCCGATTCTCATTGCACAGAACCAAGGACATCATAATATATATGCTACATATAATATAATGTGAGAATATGTAAATATTAATCATAAGCAAAAAAGATCGCGCAGTGTGTCACACGTGCCATCACTCACGTGATTGGCTTGTAGGGCACCTATAACTAGCAATCTCTCACTTGACCTAAAGCTAATCACCTATGTGTCTGATCCCCATCAGACCCCTGTGACGCTCAAATACAATCTTAGCCAGCGACTTCGTTAGTGGATCTGCAATGTTATCTTAAGATGGAACTCTTTCCATTACTATATCTTTACGGGCTATGATCTATCTAATCAAATATAACTTCCTCAAAACATGCTTAGACTTCTGATAAGACCTAGGTTCCTTTGCTTGAGCGATCGTACCATTTTTGTCACAATATATAAAAATTGGCTCCATGCTACTTGGTACGACTCCCAAATCTCTGATGAACTTCTTCATCCACACCCCTTCCTTTTCTGTTTCTGCTACAAGAATGTATTCCACCTCTGTGGTCAAGTCAGCAGTAGTATCTTGCTTGGAACTCTTTCGGCTTACTGCTCCTTCATTCAGGGTGCAAACATATCTTGAGTTTGACTTGCTATCATCAATGTCGAACTGGAAACTCGAGTCTGTGTAGCTCTCAACCTAGAGGCTAAGTCCACCATATACCAGTAAAAGATCCTTAGTCCTTCTCAAGTACTTAAGGATATACTTTACTACCTTCTAGTGTTCTAAACCTGGATCTGCCTGATACCTGCTCGTGACACTTAGAGCATTTGCTATATCAGGCCTGGTACATAGCATAGCATACATGATATACCCTATCGCTGAGGCATAAGGTATCTTATCCATGTTTGCCCTTTCTTCAAGAGTCTCTGAGGACATACTCCTAGAAAGTGATATTTCATGTTTCATCAATATGAGACATCTCTTGGAATTTTTCATGCTAAACCTTTTAACAATAGAGTCTATGTAACTAGACTAGGGCAAGCCAAGCATCCTCTTAGATCTATCTCTATAGATTCGGATCCCCAAAATATAGAATACTTCCCCTAAGTCTTTCATGGAGAAGTTTCTGGATAGCCAAGTCTTTACTGTGGAGAGCTACATCATTCCCAATGATTAGGATGTCATCCACATATAATACCAAGAAGGTGATAGCACTTCCACTTACCTTCCTATACACACAAGGCTCATTGTCATTCTTGACGAAGTCCTAAGATATTATTGTCTCATCAAATCTTATGTTCCAACTTCGGGAAGCTTGCTTTAGTCCATAAAATGGACTTGAGCAACCTGCAGACTTTATCTAGACTCTCTTTGGATATGAATCCCTCTGGCTGTATCATATATACCTCCTCTTTGAGGTTGTCATTAAGGAATGTCATTTTGACATCCATCTGCTAGATCTCATAGTCATAGTGTGCTGCAATGTCCAAAATAATTCTAATGGACTTAAGCATGACTATAGGTGAAAAGGTTTTGTCATAGTCAACTCCTTATCTTTGATGATATCCTTTAGCTACTAGTCAAATATTATAGGTGTCCACCTTTCCATTTACTCCGATCTTCTTTTTGAAGATCCACTTGTAGTCGATGGGTATGATACCCTCAAGTGCAAACACAAGATTTCAAACTTTGTTATAGTACATAGAATTTATCTCAGAATTCATGGCTTCTTTCTACTTCCCAGAGTCTATACTCATAATAGCCTCCTCGTAGGTCTGAGGATCAACATTTCAAGAGTCCTCTCTACTGATATGTCTTATATATCTTTCAGGAGGGTGAGATACTCTACTAGACCTACACAAAGTTAGAACTTGTGTGTTAGGTACCTGAATAGACTCAGGCTCTGGAATGATGCTTGAGCTAGGTTCTCCAACCTTGCTCAACTATATCTCACTCTCACTGTTTCCACCAAGAATGTATTCCTTCTCAAAGAACATAGCTCTCTTGGCAACAAAGACCTTTCGGTCCTCGGGATGATAGAAATAATACCCACAAGTTTCCTTGAGGTATCCCACAAATGTGCACTGTTCTATCCTTGATTCTAAATTATCGGAGTTATCTTCTAATGTGGGCAGGACAGCCCCAAATCTTAACCAACTTAAGATCATGCTTCTTTTCTTTTCATATCTCATATGGTATAGACACTACCGACTTATATGGAACTCTGTTAAGAGGGTAAGCTACGGTCTCTAGGGCGTATCCCCAGAATGAGATGGGTAGATCAGCAAAACTCATCATGGATCACATAATGTCTAACAGTGTGTGATTCCTTCTTTCTAATACACAATTGAGCTGAGGTGTATAAGGAGGTGTCCACTAGGATAAAATCCCATTGTCCTTGACGAAATATGTGAACTTCGTACTCAAAGTACTCTCCTCGTTAATCTGATCGAAGAGTCTTAATACTGTTTCCAATCTAGTTCTCTACTTCATTCTTATATTCCCTGAATTTCTCAAAGGTCTCGGACTTGTACTTCATGAAGTACATATGTCCATACATAGAGAAATCATCAGTAAATGTAATGAAGTATGAGTAACCGCATATAGCCTGAGTCGACATGGAACCACGTGCATCACTATATACGAGTTCTAATAACTCAGTGGCTCTCTGTCTCTAATTCCACTAAAAGGAGAGTTGGTCATCCTCCCACGAAGGCAAGGTTCACAAGTGGCATATGACTCATAATCAAGTGAATTAAAGTATCCATCATTTGATAACTTTTGAATCCTTCTCTCATGTATATGAACTAGCCTACAATACCATAGGTATACATTATTCACCTTATCTCTTTTCCTCTTAGACGTATTTATATTCATGATGTGTAGAGAAGTGTCTAACACATATAAGCCATTTATAAGGGTCTCTCAAGTGATGATCTCATCATCCATAATTATTGAATAACTATTATTCTCAAAAATAAATTTATATCCATTAATTGTCAAACAAGAGATGAAAATAATTTTTTTGATAATAGAGTAAATAAAATAACATGTATCTAATATAATAATAGCTCCACCAGGCAGATGTAGGGTGACCTCCCCAATAGTAATTACAATAACTCTTGCTTCATTGCCTATCTTGATGTCCATCTCACCTCTAGCCAATCTCCTAGGTCTTGCCAGAACCTACAACGAATTACGGATATGATAAACACTCATTGTTGGGAAACCTTAGTGAGTGCATCACATGCGTAGCGAAAATCAAAACAAAAACCAGTTTCCCACGCATATCAAATTGTCGTGCAAAAGATTGGGGTCGCGAGAAAAACCATAAAAACTGATAAAATCGTGATATATGAGAGATTGATTTTGCCTAGGGAGATCGTATATCCCTATATTCTAGATCCGAATGGAGAAGATAAAGGAGATTAAGCAACCTCCTCTCTAGCGGTATCCACATGATGGATCTCTACAGTGAAACTCCTCTAATCTGATCTCGCAACTCTTGTGCAGAGGGAGGGAGGAGAATAGGAGGTGGTGGCTAAAGCTGCAGCCTATCAACCAAGAGTCTCCCCTCCTATTTATAGAGAGCCACCAAAACCCTAGGGCTCCTTCCTTAGTGGGTATTGGATATCCATCCAATAACTCAATAACCTTGCATTATTGGATCTCTATCTAATAATCTCCTTAGGCCTCTAACTAGGCCTTAATCAAGGAGTCCATCAACATAGGGTCTCATCTAATGAGAATAGGGGCTAATTGGATCTTCATCCAATCCTCTATTAGCTGAAGCATCCACCATATGTGTGTGACCCTCTAGGCCCGATACTGAGCTGGCCATGAGTCACTCCCATCAGAACTCCTTCTGATATAGTGAATTATTATCCCCATAATAATTCACTCGACTCATCAACTATAGACATACTTGGCCACTATGCCATAGACCCCAGATGGTACAAGGGGGATCAAATCCATCGGACCTGTCTGTCCACAGTTACCATGTATCTATAATCCCTCATCCAAATAATATCCCAGAGACCGTATATTAGACATGGTACTGTCAGGTCACATACAGAATCAGTTTATCTTGCTCTAATCGGATTCTACCGGAGAACTTCTCTCTCAATCCGAATGACCCTGGCCAAGGATTTGTCTAAGCAAGCACATATGAGATATTCCTCTCATGATACCGAGAGTGGATGATCCTCTATTGACACTCAATTGCCTTCGTAAGGTTGTCTACCAATCCCGATAACAAATTATACAAGATCTGGAACTTTCCATACCTGTAAGTCTAGCGTCAAAGAAAGGAGTACTCATACAAGGCATCCTTAGTGTCTCATGTCTAAGTACCAGATACACAACTGGGACTATGAAATTGCTATCTGATATTAGGTATCATTAACCATAGAGCATTCCATAAGCGGATCAGTCAGTGAACTCATTCTCCAATGAGCACCTGTACTATATCCTTAGTGTCTCCCCACAAGTGGCTATGAGACCAGCCACCTTCATCATATGGATGGGTATATAGTACACCGATCTGTCTGGTTATCTCAATGTCCCTCTTGAGTAACCTATGACCGGAATTTTTAGGATCTGTGTTTAAAGGTAAATCGATCTCATTATCATGATCTCATCACGATCTGATTCCCATTGCACAGAACCAAGAACATCACAATATATATATGTAACAAATAATATAATGTAAGAATATGCCAATATTAATCATAAGCAAAAAGATCACACAGCGTGCCACACGTGCCATCACTCACGTGATTGGCTTATAGGGCACCTGTAACCAATAATCTCCTACTTGACCAAAACCAATCACCTATGTGTCTGATCCCCATCAGACCCCTGTGATGCTCAAATACAATTTGAGCTAGCGGCTTCGTCAGTGGATTATCTTCGAATGGAATTCTTTCCATTGCTATATCTTTTTTGGTCCTGATCGCTCTAATCAGACAGAACCTCCTCCTCAGACTAATTCTGATGAGACCTGGGTTCCCTTGCTAGAGTTATCGCCCTGTCGCTATCACAATATATGGGAGTCAGCTCCACACTACTTGGTATGACTCCCAAATCCTTGATGAACTTCTTCATCCACACCCCTTCGTCTTGCTGCTTCTACTATAGTAATGTATCCTGCCTCTGTGGTCGAATCAGCAGTAGTATCTTGCTTGGAACTCTTCTAGCTTACTACTCCTCCATTCAGGGTGAAAACATACCCTGAATTTGACTTGCTATCATCAATGTTGGACTGAAAAATCAAGTCTGTGTAGCCCTCAACCTGGAGGCTACCTTCTCTATATACCAGTAAAAGATCTTTAGTAATTCTCAAGTACTTAAGGATACACTTTACTGCCTTCTAGTATTCTAAACCTGGATCTACCTGATACCTGCTCGTGACACTCAGAGTTGTGCTGTATCAAGCCTAGTACCGAGCATTGCATACATGATAGACCCTATCGCTGAGGCATAAGATATCTTATTCATATATGCCCTTTCTTCAGGAGTCTTTGGGGACATACTCCTAGAAAGTGATATTCCATGTCTCATCGGTATGAGACCTCTCTTGGAATTTTTCATGTCAAATCTTTTGACAATGGAGTCTATGTACCTAGACTCGGACAAGCCAAGCATCTTTTTGGATCTATCTCTATAAATTCAGATCCCCAAAATATAGGATGCTTCCCCTAAGTCTTTCATGAAGAAGTTTCTAGATAGCCAAGCCTTTATTGTGGAGAGCATTCCTACATCATTCCCAATGATTAGGATGTCATCCACATATAGTACCAAGAAGGTGATAGCACTTCCACTTACCTTCCTGTACACACAATGCTCGTCTTCGTTCTTAACTAAGTCATAAGATCTGATCACCTCATCAAATCTTATGTTCCAACTTCGGGAAGCTTGCTTCAATCCATAAATGAATCTAAGCAACCTGCACACTTTATCTGGACTCTCGTTGGATACAAATCCCTCTGGTTGTATCATATACACCTCTTCCTCGAGTTTGCCATTGAGAAATATTATTTTTACATCCATCTGCCAGATCCCACAATCATAGTGTGCTACAATGGCCAAAATAATTCTAATGGATTTAAGCATGGCTATAGGTGACAAGGTTTCGTCATAGTCAACTCCTTGTCTTTGACGATATCTTTTAGCTACCAACCTTGCTTTATAGGTCTCTATCTTTCCATCCACTCTGATCTTCTTCTTGAAGATTCGTTTGTAGCCTGATGGGTACAATACCCTCAGGTGCATCCACAAGATTTCAAACCTTGTTAGAGTACATGGAATCCATCTCAGAATTCATGGCTTCTTGCCACTTCCCAGAGTCTATACTCATAATAGCCTCCTCGTAGGTCTGAGGATCAACATCCTGAGAGTCATCACCACTGATATATCCTACATATCTTTCAGGAGGGTGAGATACTCTATTAGACCTACGTAAAGTTGGAACTTGTGTGTTAGGTACATGAACAGACTCGGGCTCTAGAATGGTGCTTGAGCTAGGTTCTCCAACCTGACTCAATTCTATCTCACTCCCACTGTTTCCACCAAGAATGTGTTCCTTCTCAAGGAACACAGCTCTCTCGAGAACAAAGACATTTCGGTCCTCGGGATAATAAAAATAATACCCACAAGTTTCCTTTGGGTATCCCATGAATATACACCATTCTATCCTTTATTCAAATTTATCGGGGTTGTATCTTCTAATGTGGGCATGACAGCCCCAAATCTTAACAATCTTAAGATCAGGCTACTTTCCTTTCCATATCTGATATGGTGTAGACACTACCGACTTTGATAACTCTGTTCAGAAGGTAAGCTGTAGTCTCTAGGGCGTACCCCCAGAATGAGATGAGTAGGTCAGCGAAACTCATTATGGATCGCACCATGTCTAACAGCGTGCGATTCCTCCTTTCTAATACACCATTGAGCTACGGTGTATAAGGAGGTGTCCACTAGGATAGAATCTCATTGTCCTTGAGGAAATGGGTGAACTCCGTGCTCAAGTACTCTCCTCCTCGATCTGATCGAAGAGTCTTAATACTCTTTTCAATTTGGTTCTCTACCTCATTCTTATATTCCCTGAATTTCTCAAAGGCCTCAGATTTGTATTTCATTAAGTACACGTGTCCATACCTAGAGAAATCATCAGTGAATGTAATGAAGCATGAGTAACCACCTATAGCTTGAGTCGACATGGGAACACATACATCACTATGTATGAGTTTCAATAACTCGGTGGCTTTCTCTCCAGTTCCACTAAAATGAGAGTTGGTCATCTTGCCACGAAGGCAAGGTTCACAAGTTGCATATATCTCATAGTCAAATGGATCTATGTATCCATCTCTCAACAACTTTTGAACTCTTTCGTCATGTATATGACATAGCCTACAATGCCATAGGTATGCATTGTTCACCTTATCTCTTTTCCTCTTAGACATATTTATATTCATGATATGTGGAGAAGTGTCTAACATATATAAGCCATTTATAAGGGTCCCTCTAGTGATGATCTCATCATCCATAATTATTGAACACAATTATTCTCAAAAACTAATTTATATCCACTAATTATCAAACAAGAGATAGAAATAATATTTTTGATAATAGAGGGAACAAAATAGCATGCATCTAATGCAATAATAGCTCCACTAGGCAGATGTAGGGTGACCTCTTCAATAGCAACCGCAGCAACTCTTGCTCCATTGCCCATCTTGAGGTCCACTCGCCTCTAGCCAATCTCTTAGGTCTTGCCAGAACCTGCAACGAATTACAAATATGATAAAGACTCCCGGTATCCAATACCCATGTGTTATCATAAAAATCTGACAAGTGGAGACTAATCATGAATATACCTGAAGCTTCTCCAAGCTTCTGTCTCGCCTTCTCTGCAAGGTAGTCCTTGCAGTTCCTCTTCCAATGTCCGTCTTGGCCATAGTGGAAGCATTGTCCTTTGTCCTTTCTCGGGTATTTCTTGGCAACCTTTGCCTTACCTGGTCTTTCTTTGCCCTTGCTCTTCTTAAGAGTCTTGCTGGCATTCCTTTTCTTTTTTATCTCACCAATATAGAGAATTGGCTTCTCCTTCATGATGACACTCTCAGCTTCCCTCAACATATTGAGGAGCTCAGTGAGAGTAACCTCAAACTTGTTCATATTAAAGTTAATAATGACCTATGAAAAGGAATCCGGTAGGGACTGAAGTATAAGATCAATACTTCACAAAGCGAGCGATCTCATCCTCGCTTATCCTTTTCTCCAGCATAGGCACAATCATGTTAAGGACATATACGATTTTTTCTTCCGTGAGAACAATTCTCAAATTACGGAGCTTTTGGACTAATGAGGCGGTTGGCATCAAGTATGCCACGTAGGGGTTTTACAAGTGACAAGCAAGATATATCATAAATTAAATAACATGCAGATTTTACAGAAAATACTAATTAAGATCTGGACTTCTATCTTAATATACTCCCTCTATTTTCTTAGCGAATCACGCGACACCCTCAACACGTGAGACAGAAGACTTTGGCAGACTCCTAGTGGGGATCGTGATCCTATTGGCGTCTTAGTGCAACCTCGAGGGACTCGACCAATTGCACTAAGCCCAAAAGGTAGGCAACTCTTGCCAATCATAACTCCTTGTGATTCCTGTCACGTTCGGTCTCCGAATCATTATGGTCTCGAGGGACTCGACTAACCATGATATTCAGTTAAGTCATCATCATCATTACAAGATGAGTTTGATTTGATGATATGCCCTCGAGGGACTCGACCAAGCATACCATGTCCTCAGGTCACCGGTGACATCACTATGTCGTAGGCAATAACTCGATCACGTAGATAGGTGAGCCTCGAGGGACTCGACCAACTCAACCTATGTCGTGATTCAATTTCTTCCTATAACGAAGGAAGGCCACGTGGGTCAATCTTATTGCCTCATGCTTACCGACTTAATATTGTCGTAGGAGGGGTTTCTGTTTTGTGTCGGTCTCCTAATATGTCGTGTCACACATATACATATTTAACATATATCTACATCCCATGCAAATATATATATATACATATATCTAGTAGGTGTATAACACATCACACATGCAAGCTACACCAGATGATCATGAGCCATCACATAATATGATAAAGCCCGAGCTAATGGGCCTAATCACTCATAATTGGATATATGTGTGCATTGGTGCATCTTCATGCCCTGTGATTGTTGATTTCATCATTATCGGTTCCGTCGGATCGTTGCATCACCATGCGTCGTGATCTCCCGCCACGACATCGTGGGTCCCGCTATAACCTCCATGCTCCCACTGCGCCTCTCTATGTAATTACAAATAATCACAGGCACGCAGGCCCAACAATAAACGAGAAAAACGTAGGCTCGCAGGCCCCAATAATAATAATAATCATAATTATACACATCACAACACATGGCTCATGATCATCCATCCACATTATATATCACATGTATATCACATCATATGTAGGATTACTAGATATATATAATAATTAATTAAACTATTTAATTAATTACTTTTCTGGAAATCAGGATATGTTTGGAATTTTTGGAATTGTCAAGGGCATTTTTCTAATTCTGGATGAGAGGATAGTCCTTGGAATTTCCAGAATGATGAGGGTATTTCAGGAATTCTGTACACGAGGACAGTCCTCAAAATTTTCTGAATTCATAGGGACAAGATTGTCCTTTTCCTAAAAGGATGCCCTGGCCCTCTTGCCCCCATCTGCGCCGTCGCGACGGCCCTGCGCAAGCGACGATGCTGCATGTCATCGACGTGGGTAGCCGCCCCTTCGGTAGGCTTTGCTGCCCTCGGGCGGCACCACGTGGGTGGGCGACGCCGCCTTGCGCGGGCGCTACCCCTGCTGGCGTCGCTCCTAACAGCGGTCGCCCTTGTAGGTGGCAGCCCTGGCCACGGGGCTGCCCCTTGCGGCCATGCAGCGGGCAGCCGCCACCTATGGCCTAGCCGCGGGCACTGCCTACGCCCACAAGTCTCGCCCCTGCAGGCGCCAGCCATGCCCGCGGGCGACCATGCTTGCTGGCGGCTACCCCTTGCGGATTGGCTGCTCCTACAAGGGGGTTTTGGCCATGGTCGGCCACCCCCTTACAGGGGTCCTTGGCCACAGCCGGCCTGGCCGTGGGTGGCCGGCCCTGCATGGGGCTAGCCGTGGCTGGCCGCCCCTCCTCCTCGCTGTTCTTACCGCGAACGAGTAGAAAGATTCTACGTGATTTAATCTCATCACACGCAGTTTAAAACCAATCTATCGCATAAAAACCTTGGCTCTGATACCATTGTTAGGAAACCTCAGCGGGTGCATCACATGCGCAGCGAAAATCAAAACAAAAATAAGTTTTCCACACAAATCAAATTGTCATGCAAAAGATTAGGGTCGCGAAAAAAATCATAAAAATCGATAAAATCGTGATATGTGAGAGATTGATTTTACCTAGGGAGATCGTATATCCCTGTATGCCAGATCCGAATTGAGAAGATAAAGGAGGTTAAGCGTCCTCCTCTCTAGCGGTATCCATACGATGAATCTCTACAGCGAAACTCCTCCAATCTGATCTTGCAACTCTTGTGCAGATGGAGGGTGGAGAATAGGAGGTGGTGGCTAAAGCTGCATCCTATCAACCAAGAGTCTCCCCTCCTATTTATAGAGAGCCACAAAAACCCTAGGGCTCCAGCCTTAGTGGGTATTGGATCTCCATCCAATAAGCCACTAAACTTGCATTATTGGATCTCTATCCAATAATCTCCTTAGGCCTCTAATTGGGCCTTAATCAAGGAGCCCATCAACATACGGTCTCATCTAATGAGAATAGGGGTTAATTAGATCTTCATCGAATCCTCTATTCGTTGAAGCATCCACCATATGTGTGTGACCCTCTAGGCCCAATACCGAGCTGGCCGTTAGTCACTCCCATCAGAACTCCTTCTGATATAGTGAATTATTATCCCCATAATAATTCACTCGACTCATTGACTTTGGACATACTAAGCCACTACGCCAGTCTCCAAACGGTACAGGGGGATCAAATCCATCAGACCTGTATGTCCATAGTTACCATGTATCTATAATCCCCTATCCAAATAATTTCCCAGAGACCGTGTATTGACACGGTACTGTCAGGTCATATACGAAATCAGTTTATCTTGCTCTAAGCGGATTCTACCGGAGAACTCCTTCTCTCTCAATCCGAATGACCCTGGCTAAGTTTTTGTCTAAGCAAGCACATATGAGATATTCCTTTCGTGATACCCAGAGTGGATGATTCTCTATTGACACTCAATTGCCTTCATAAGGTTGGCTACTAATCCTGATAACCAGCTGTACCAAATCTGGAGCTTTCCAAACCTGTAAGTCTGGCGTCAATGAAAGGAGTACTCATACAAGACATCCTTGGTGTCTCAAGTCTAAGGACCAGATACACAATTGGGACTATGGAATTGCTCTCTGACATTAGGTATCATTAACCATATAATATTCCATAAATGGATCAATCAGTGAACTCATTCTCCAATGAGCACCTGTACTATATCCTTAGTGTCTCCACATAAGTGGCTATGAGACCAGCCACCTTCATCATATGGATGGGTATATAGTACACCGATCTATCCGATTATCTCAATGTCCCTCTTGAGTAACTTATGACCGGGATTATTTAGGATCTGTGTTTAAGGGTGAATCGATCTCATTATCGTGATCTCATCACGATCTGATTTCCATTGCACAGAACCAAGGATATCATAATATATATATGTAACAAATAATATAATGTGAGAAATGCTAATATTAGTCATAAGCAAAAAGATTACACAGCGTGTCACACGTGCGATCACTCACGTGATTGGCTTACAGGGCACCTGTAACCAGCACTCCTAGTATCCAATACCCATGTGTTATCATGAAAATCTGACAAGTAAAAGACTGATCATGAATATACCTTAAGCTTCTCCAAGCTTCTGTTTCACCTTCTCTGCAAGGTAGTCCTTACAGTTCCTCTTCTAATGCTCATCTTAGCTATTGTGGATGCACTATCCTTTATCATTTGTCGGGTCTTTCTTAGCAACTTTTGCCTTACCTAGTCTTTCTTTGCCCTTGCCCTTCTTAAGGGTCTTACTAACCTTCCTTTTCCTATTGGTTCACCAATATAGAGAACTAACTTCTCTTTCTTGATGGCACTCTCAGCTTCCCTCAACATATTGTGGAGCTCAGGGAGAGTCACTTCAAACTTACTCATGTTAAAATTCATGATGAAGTGAGAAAAGGAATATGGTAATGATTGAAGTATAAGATCAACGCATAGGTTGTCCTCTAGGACTATTCCTAGACCTGTGAGTTTCTCGATCCACTTTATCATCTTTAGGATATGGTTCTCAACCGATGTCCCCTCTGTCATCCTGGCTTGGAAGAGTCTCTTAGATATCTCATATCTTTGAGTTCTTCCCTATTTCTCAAACAACTAGCACAGATGAAGAAGGGTAGAATCTACATCCATGCTCTCATGTTGCCTCTGTAACTCAGGGGTCATGGAGGCCAGCATATAACATTTTGTCAATGTGGATTCATCTATATACTTCACATAGCGAGTGATCTCATTCTCGCTTGCCCCTTCTTCTGGTGTGGGCATAATTATATCAAGGACGTACGCGATTTTCTCTGTCATGAGAATAATTCTCAAATTACGGAGCTAATCAGTGTAGTTTGGATTAATGAGGTAGTTGGCATCAAGTATGCCACGTAGGGGGTTTGTAAATGACATGTTTCTGATAAACAAGATATATCATAAATAAATAACATACAAATTTTATAAAAAATACTAATTAAGATATAGGCTTCTATCTTAATATACTCCCACTATGTTCCTAGTGAATCACGTGACGCCCTCGACACGTGAGACGAAATTCTCTAGCAGATTCCTAGTGGGGATCGAGATCCAATTGGCATCTTAGTGCAACCTCGAGGGACTCGACCAACTACACTAAGCCCAAAAGGTAGACAACTCTTGCTAGTCACAACTCCTTATGATTCCCGTCATGTTCGGCCTCCGAATCATCATGGTCTCGAGGGACTCGACCAACCATGATATTCAATAAGTCATAACCATTGTTACAAGATGAGTCTGATTTAATGATATACTGTCGAGAGACTCGACTAAGCATACCATGTCCATAGGTCACCGATGACGTCTCTATGTTGTAGGCAAGGACTCGATCACGTAGATAAGTGAGCCTCGAGGGACTCGACCAACTTAACCTATATCGTGATTCAATTTCTTCCTATAACGATGGAAGGCCACATGGGTCAATCTTACATGCTCACCGACTTAATATTACCGTAGGAGGGGTTTTTGTTTCATATTGATTTCCTAATATGTCGTGTCACACACATACATATTTATGATATATCTACATCACATGCATATATATATATATATATATATACATATATATATGTATATATATATACATATATATATATATAGTAGGTGTATAACACATCACATATGCAAGTCACATTGAATGATCATGAGCCGTCATCTAATATTATTAAGCCCAAGCCAATTGGCCTAATCACTCACAATAGTGTCTATGTGTAAATCAGTGCATCTCCATGCCTTGTGATCATTGATCTCGTCATCATTGGTTCCTTCGGATCATCGTATCACCTGCATCATGATCTCCCGCCACAGCATCGTGGGTCTCGCTGTCACATCCACGCTCCCGCTGTGCCTCTCCATGTAATTACAAATAATTGTAGGCACGGAGGCTCGATAATAAACGAGAAAAATGGAGGTTCGCATACCCCAATAATAATAATAATAATCATAATCATAATTACGCACATCATAACACATGGCTCATGATCATCCATGCACATCATACATCACATGTACATCATATCATATGTAGGATTACTAGATATATAATAATTGATAAATTATTTAATTAATTATTTTTTTGGAAATCAGGACATGCTCAAAATTTCTAGAATTGTCAAGGGCATTTCCATAATTCTGGGTAGGACAGTCCTTAGAATTTCTAAAATTATTGAGGGTGTTTCGGTATTCTGGACATAGGATAGACCTCGAAATTTCTCAAATTATGAGGGGCATAATCATCCTTTTCTCAAAAGGATGCCCTAGCCCTCCCCTTCTGCCCTTATCCTGTGGCTGCCTCCGCCACCGCGCATTCGAAGGTGCTGCGCGCCACTAGCGGCCGCCTCGCTCGCGACCGAGCGTTGCAGCCCCTACGGGTTGGCGACGCCGCCTCGCGCGGCCACTTGGTCCGTAGGCCCGCCCACGGGCACTTTGCCCGCAGGAAAGTGCCCGTGGGCGACCGCCATTGCGGGCTGGCACCACGCTGCAGGTCGTCGCTCCCACGAGCGCTGCGCTGCAGGCGGTCGCCCCTACGGGTGTTGCGCTGCAGGCAGTTGCCCCTACGGGTGGCTACCCCTACAAGGGGCCTTGGCCACACCCGATCGCCCCCTTGCAGGTGGCCAAGCCATGGTGGTGGCCAAGCCATGGCCGGTCGCCCCTATAGGGGCCTGGCCGTGGCCAACCACCCTTGCAGAGAGCCTAACCGTGGTCGGCCACCATCTTTCCTCGCTGCCTTCACTACGAAAACACAAAAAGAACGCGTAGAACAGTTCTAAGCGATTTAATCTCATCACACAAAGTTTAAAACCAATCTTTTACACAAAAACCTTGGCTCTGATATCACTATTGTGAAACCTCAACGGGTGCATCACATGCACAGCGGAAATCAAAACAAAACAGGTTTTCCACGTAGATCAAATCATCGTGCATAAGATTGGGGTAGCAAGAAAACCATAAAAATAAAAAAAACACATCATGTGAGAGATTATTTTACCTAGGGAGATCGTATATCCTTATATTCCAGATTCGGATAGAGATGATGAAGGAAGTCAAGTGTCTTCCTCTCTAGCGGTATCCACACGATGGATCTCTACAGCAAATCTCCTCCAATCTGATCTTGCAACTCTTGTAGAGGGAGGGAGGAGAATACGAGGGTGAGGCCAAGGCTATAGCCTGTCAACCATGAGTCCCCCCTCTTCTTTATAGAGAGCCACCAAAACCCTAGGGGACCTACCTTAGTGGGTATTGGATCTCTATCCAATAACCCACTAACCTTGCATTATTGGATCTCTATCCAATAATCTCCTTAGGCCTATAATTGAACCTTAAGCAAGGAGCCCATTAGCATAGGGTCTTATCTAATGAGAATTGGGGCTAATTGGATCTTCATCCAATCCTCTATTCACTGAAGCATCCACCATTTGTGTGTAACCCTATAGGCCCAATACCGAGCTGGCCGTGAGTCACTCCCATTAGAACTCCTTCTAATATAATGAATTATTATCTCCATAATAATTCACTCGACTTATCGACTATAAACGCACTAGGCCACTACGCCATAGTCCCCAGATGGTACAGGGGGATCAAATCCATCGAACCTGTCTATCCAAAGTTATCGTGTATCTATAATCTCTTATCCAACGAATATCCCAGAGACCAGATATTGGACATGGTACTGTCAGGTCATATACGGAATCAGTTTATCTTGCTCTAATCGGATTCTATCGGAGAACTCTTTCTCTCTCAATCCGAATGACCCTAGCCGGGGATTTATTTGAGCAAGCACATATGTGATATTTCTCTCACGATACCAAGAGTGGATGATCATTTATTGATACTCAATTACCTTCGTAAGGTTAGCTACCAATCTCGATAATCAACTGTATCAGATCTGAAATTTTCCAAACCTGTAAGTTTGGCGTCAAAGAAAGGAGTACTCAAATAAGGCATCCTTAGTGTCTCAAGTCTAAGGACCAGATACACATATGAGACTATAGAATTGTTGTATGACATTAGGTATCATTAACCATATAGCACTCCATAAGTGGATCAATCAGTGAACTCATTCTCCAATCAACACATATACTATATCCTTAGTGTCTTCACACAAGTGGCTATGAGACTAGCCGCCTCCATCATATTGACGGGTATATAGTACACCAGTCTGTCTGGTTATCTCGATGTCCCTTTCGAATAACCTATGATCGGGATTATTTAGGATCTATATTTAAAGGTAAATTGATCTTATTATCATTATCTCATTACGATCTAATTCCCATTACATCACAATATATATGCTATAGAAGATAATATAATGTGAGAATATGTCAATCTTTTGATCTCCAAGTAAATTGCAACAGGTTCTGGTTTCCTACCTTACTACTGCTGCAGTTTAGTTATCCCTATTTAAAAAGTCTAAAAAAATTGTTCCTATTTACTGCATAAACTTTTCATCATAAAGTTTTCATCTTTATGATGAAAGTTACGCTGCAGAATTCCAACCGCACACTCTTGACTATTTGATTTGCTGCTACGTTTTTACCAATCCAATCTCTACAAAATTTTTACAATGGCTTTAGCACTTCCTATCTTTAGATTTCCTTTTGGTTTCATTGAAAAATTCTTAATATAAACTACTGATCTTTTACATCCAAACTGCTACACTTTAGACGTAAAAATCTGTTATAGTACCTTCCTGTGATCTTCGATTTTGCCGAATCTTTTGCTGCTGTTTTCTTCCATAAATTTTTTGTCGACATTAGTTTTCCCTTGCCAGTAGATTATCCTTGACTTTTACTTGTTTTAAACTACTGGAAAAAAATCTCGTCTATATTGCTGAGATCTTTTGATGAAAAAATTTTCTCGCAATACCTTCTCATATTCCTTGATCTTGGCCAAAACTTTTGCTGTCAATTTCTTTCACGAATTTTTTTACAACATTACCGTTCCCTTGCCAGTGGATTCCCATTGAGTTTTACTTGATTCCTTGTTATGAACTGCTGCAAAATTTTTTAACTATACTACTGAAATCTTTCACTGAAAAAATTCTACAACATCTTGCAATCTTTGATTTTGCTAAAACTTTTGCTATCGTTTCTTTCCATGAAATTTTTGATGATATTATCTCTCCTTGACTAGTAGATTTCCCTTGAGTTTCACTTGAATTTTCATTGAGAAATTCTGGAAAAAATTACGTCTTCACTGCTAGAATTTTTTTCGACGAAAAATCTACTACTGCACCTTTGTCTTTCATCTTCTTCTTGACCCACCGAAACCAAACCATCTTGCTGCCACCACCCAAGACATCTTTAGGGCATCCCTTAGCCTTAAGACACAACCATCGTAACCTATTTTTATAACCCAAACAACACTTGGTATTAACGCACTACCTTTTGGTATTTTTTGTTACACCCATAAATGATCCTTATCGAAATTGTTGCTGTCACCCACGTCATCTTTAGGGCACCCCTCTAGCCTTAAGATGCAGCCATCATAACCTATTTCCAGAATCCACAGCCTAAACAGTGGTCTTCCATAGCCATCAAACCTTCGACTAATCCTTACCCTCCGCAGCCACCAATCCTACAAAATCGGTTGCTGCCATCAACAGCAACCCTAAGCCATCCCTCTAACCCTAAACCTCTATCACCAAACCCTCCTTACAACCCCTACAGTAGCCATAAATCACAACCCTAATAGCACCAAAAAAATAACAACCTATCAGCCCCAAACCATAGCCATCTATCCATGATCCACCATCCCTTTCGACCTCCAAACCACCCAATCGTTCCATACCACTGACCCAATAGCAGGAGAGGGACATTGGCATATTAGATCTGGAGGCACAAACAATGGCATCATAAGGTTAAATCAATGCCAAGTTGGAGGCGTTTGAATCACACATAGAGGACAGATTGCGCGCCTTATTCGCCGAATTCAGATTAAGCCGATCTCCGAGCCCAATAAAATTCCAGCAAGGTGAAAGTTCAGAGAGGCCCCTCAAAAAAAAAAAAAAAAAAAGAGTCACTGATATGAGGTAGCCATGCATGAGGGTGGACTTCCCTCATTGGGAAGGAGACCCGATGGGATGGATTTCA
Organism: Ensete ventricosum; assembly: GCA_029747655.1. NCBI lineage: Eukaryota > Viridiplantae > Streptophyta > Magnoliopsida > Zingiberales > Musaceae > Ensete > Ensete ventricosum. The sequence goes on along the minus strand of JAQQAF010000004.1, from coordinate 24,746,067 downwards.
CGTGCCGAATGTTACTTTTGACATCACTAAACACCAGAGGATTCCATGGTGGACACCACTATCATCCACCTTGAAGGAGATATTATACGATGATACAATTGGCTTGAATACAACTATGGGGCTCCAACGTGGATACAATTCATGTATGCACTGCTGAACCGCTTTGGGTCGACCAAGTACGAGAATATCAACGAACAAATTGCCATGATCCGACAAGCCTTCATGATCCAAGAATACCATACCAGGTTTAAGGAATTATCTTACCTTGCTCATGATTGATCTGACAAACAATTATTAGGGACATTCATCGAATGGCTCAAGCTAGAAATTAAAGGAGAGGTTAAAGCGCGGTAGTCGTGCACCATGAAGGTTGTAATTTTTTTCGCACGAATCCAAGAAGAATGGTTCAACTAAGATGCTCGAAGGATGAGAACCACTCCTAGACCCATGGCATATAAACCTCCTTCTGCTTCCAGCCATCCTTTGCTGCCAAAAAAATTGACAAGAGATGAACTACGTGACCAATCGACAAAGGGTCTTTGTTGACATTACGACGAACCATGGGGCCGCGATTATCGCTGCAAAAAGGGTCACCTCCTACTGATTGAACCTCTTGAAGACATGGAGGAGGAGGAGGTCCAGAAGCATGAGGAAGAGGTCACCGATGAAGAACAACAGCCAGTTTATTTTACGATGCATACTCTTGCCGGCTATACGAACCCGCAAATGATGAAATTGGGAGGACTTCTGAAGCAACAACCGATCACCATTCTTACCATGAGCACCAATAACTTTATGAATAGCAAGGTTGCTGCCCAATTAATGCTCCAAAATGAAGATTGTAGCAAGTTAGATGTTGAGGCCACCGATGGTCAAATTTTGAAATGCGATGAAAGATGTTCGCAGGTGAAATTATTACGACAGGACCAAGAGATACTTGCTAATTTCTTCCACCTTCCTCTTGATGATTATGAGGCCGTGCTCAACATCAAATGGCTGACTACACTAGGTGACATTCCTTGGAATTTTTCTAAATTTATTATGAATTTTTTTAGCCATGAGAAACAGGAGATCCTATATGGGAAACATGGGAGCGACGTAACGACGACTTACACGCAGCAAACGAAGAAAGTTTTGAACAAAAAAAATAATGGCTTCCTGATGCAACTTCAGCAGCACCCTATAGGGGAGGCAACAAAATTTGAAGACCCAAACATACTCTAATTGTTTGCTGAATTTTCAGATATTTTCATCGAATTGTGCAACCTACTTTCTAACCGTCGGTATGACCATCGAATTCTGATTCTCCTAGGCAAACCAGTAGCAAACTCTCAGCCATATCAGTATCCTCACCTCCAGAAAGCTGAAATAGAGAGGACTAAAGATGAGATGCTTGAAATAGAGGTCATTCAGCCAAGTTATAGCCCCTACTCTTCACCAGTGCTAGCTTTACCCAACTTCGACAAATTATTTATTATTGATGCATCAGGAGCTAGAAATTATATTATCCACATGCAAGATGGCCGACCCCTAGCCTACATCAGCAAAGCCCTCACTCCAAATCACCTAAAGCTACCAATCAACGATGAGGGAATGCTAACCTTTACTGAATTTGTGGCTTGGTATGATACAGGACAACAGCTTGAAGAGGAGATGAAAGTAAAATTACAGCTTCTGCTCCCTCCAAACTCAGATCGAGCTGATCTTACCATGGACTTTACTAGAAGGCAGCTACCATCATAGAGGAAGGCCTGACTATCATTAAAGAACAACCATATGCCAGCTCGCACAAGAATAAAACAGTCGCCCAACAAACGTCGGAGTAGAATGAAGTTTATTATTAAAGATCGAGTCTTTCTCCATATCCATCCCTACTAGTAGGAATTTATGAAGACTTGAGCCTCACGGAAGTGATCTCCTAGTTTCTTTAGACCCTACAAAATTGGAGATCACATTAGAGCTGTAAATTGTGGCTCGGACTTGTGCACTAATTCAAAATTACTCATCCTCCAGGAATCTCATCGCAAATGGAAATTTAGAGAGGATAACTCAACCCCGATTTATCCATCCGACAACCAAGTCGATAAGAAGGTCCAGGTTTAGCTGATGATTGCATAGGATCACGAGATAATGAAACATCACTATCTAGTCACTACTGTTGATGGTGGACCCCAAGAGCAGGATGTGCCTACTATAGGGCCATGAGGGACCCTCGTGAGGAATTACAGATCACGACCTAGAGACATGGAGCTCAGCCTTAAGGACAAGACTGATTTAAAGAGGGCGGGCGGGTCTGTTAGGACTCTAGCTAGGGGATTCCTAATTTAGTTTCATTCAAGAGGGTAAATATGTAAATCCTAAGGGCATTCATGTAAATCTTATCTAGCCGACCTCCCTATTAAAGAGGTGAGGAGGCCGGCTCGGTTAGGATTAGTTTAGATAAAGATATTTTGAGGGAAGAATAAATATATGTTATCCTAATTAACTGCCCCTTATCCTAGTTAAAGAGGGGTTGGTTGAGGAGGGGTTAAGTTAGAATAGGATTAGGATTAGTTTGGAGATTGCTACTTAGAGTTACATTAGGAGTTGTTAGGAGTAGGTGTCTTAAGTAGGAATCCCATTAGGAGTTGGGGTTTAGAATCCCTATAAAGAGTCTTGTATTCTCCCTTCTTTCATTATCAATAGATCAATTATTTTTTAGCCATTATGTAGAAAACCAAGCGAGGAACCCCTATAGAGTTCCATGGAGGCCGATCCCTATAGAGATCACCCCAAGCTAGAATCCTCAAGGGTTCTAACATACTCTTATTCCTTATTCCTTGCCTATCTGAATGCATATTATGAATGTTTATGTTTACATCGTATTGCTTCATTTTATACATATATATTTCGTAATTCTGCATCTGTTGGGAAACCTCAGCGGGTGCATCACATGCGCAGCGGAAATCAAAAAACAAAATCGGCTTCCCACGTAGATCAAATCTTTGTGCAAAAGATTGGGGTCACGAGAAAAACGTAAAAATCGATAAAATCGTGATGTGAGAGAGATTGTTTTTACCTAGGGAGATCGTATATCCCTATATTCCAGATCTGAATGGAGAAGATGAAGGAGGTCAAGTATCCTCCTCTCTAGCGGTATCCACATGATGGATCTCTGCAGCATAACTCCTCCAATCTAATCTCGCAACTCTTGCACAGATGGAGGGAGGAGAATAGGAGGTGGTGGCTAAAGTTGCAGCCTATCAACCATGAGTCTCCCCTCCTATTTATAGAGAGCCACCAAAACCCTAGGGCTCCTTCCTTAGTGGGTATTGGATCTCCATCCAATAACCCACTAACCTTGCATTATTGGATCTCTATTCAATAATCCTCTTAAGCCTATAATTGGGCCTTAATCAAGGAGCCCATCAACATACGATCTCATCTAATGAGAATAGGGGCTAATTGGATCTTCATCTAATCCTCTATTCACTGAAGCATCCACCGTATGTGTGTGACCCTCTAGGCCCAATACCGAGCTGGTCGTGAGTCACTCCTATTAGAACTCCTTCTGATATAGTGAATTATTATCCCCATAATAATTCACTCGACTCATCGACTATGGACGTACTAGGCCACTACGACATAGTCCCCAAACGATACAGGGGGGATCAAATCCATCGGACCTGTTTGTCCACAGTTACCATGTATCTATAATCCCTCATCCAAATAATATCCCAGAGAACATATATTGGAAATGGTACTGTCATGTCACATATGAAATCAATTTGTCTTGCTCTAATCGGATTCTAACGGAGAACTCCTCTCTTAATCCGAATGACCCTGGTCAAAGATTTGTTTGAGAAACACATATGAGATATTCCTCTCATGATACCAAGAGTGGATGATCCTCTATTAACACTCAATTGCCTTCGCAAGGTTGACTACTAATCCCGATAACCAGCTATACCAGATTTGGAGCTTTCCAAACCTATAAGTCTGGCGTCAAAGAAAAGAGTACTCAAACAAGGCATCCTTGGTGTCTCATGTTTAAGGACCAGATACACAACTGGGACTATGGAATCACTGTTTGACATTAGGCATCATTAACCAAACAACATTCCATAAATGGATCAATCAATGGGATGGCTTTGTTTAAGGACCAGAGCAAGGTTCTACTCATTGGACTAATACTCAAATGAGTAAATGGCTTTGTTTGGTATGAACGAAGGACATTCCATTGCATGTCCTCCCATAATCAATGGGATGGATTACACATATTCGAAAACAAGGATGCTTATTTTTCTGATTTCTATGGATTTTGATTTATGGCATATCATTGAGAATGATTTTGAAAAGTCTTCCAAACCAATGAATGAATGGAATGATTTAGAAAATAAGACTTTTTCTTTAAATACAAAAGTAATTAATGTTTTATTTTTGTGCTCTTAATTGGGTTTCTGTTTATGAAACTGCTCACGAGAATTGGCACACACCTGAAATCACACACAAAGGCACTAGTCGAGTTAAAGAGTATAAAATTAACCTTTTAGTGCATAGTTATGATTTTTTTTGAATGAAACCAAGTGAGACTATTGGAGACATGTATACCTAGTTCATGAATGTCGTCAATGGTCTAAAAGCTCTTAGTAAAAAAATTTCTAATTTTGAACATGTTAACAAGATATTAAGATCTCTTCCAAAAAGTTGGGATCCTAAAGTAACTATAATACAAGAAGCTAAAGAGCTAAATAATTTTCCTCTTGAAAAACTTATTAGATCACTCCGGACTTATGAACTGAGATGTAAGCTCATGACGAACTTGAAGAACCCCTTCAAAGAAGAGGAAAGACTTTGCATTAAAAACTGCAAATGACTCCTCGAGTAAAACCTAGGGTGATGAGGACAATGACATTGAACTATTGACAAGAAAAATTAAAAAATTATGAAAAAAATAAAAATTATAGAAATAAAAATAAAATAAAAATAAAAAAAGATAACATAATATGTTTTGAATGCAAGAAGCCAAGATATTTTAAAAGTGAATGTCCACAATTGAAGAAGAATATATCATACAAGAAGAAAGCTCTCTCGACAACTTGGGATGACTCAAGCTCATCGGATGAAGAAGACCACATCAAGGAAGAGGTTGCCAACTATGCTCTCATTGCCATCCATGACGAGGTAAGTGAGTCTTCCGATATCTCTTTTACTGAATTACTAAATATTTTTTATGAGCTTTATGATAAATTTAGAAAAATTAGCAAGTCATATAAATTACTTAAAAAAGAGCTTGATTCACTAGTTAGTAAACTTGAATAAATACATGAAGCATCACCATCACATAGTTCATGCACAAAATGTGAAACTTTAGAGGAACTTAAAAAGAAAAATATTGTATTACAACAAACTTAGAAAATTTTAAAATAGAGAATAAATCCCTAAACATGATCCTTCCAAATAATAGTCATGTTTATAGGAAAGGAAATATAGGCTTTGTAGGCAATACTCAACAAAAGCCAATTATCTTCGTTAAAGGACTCATTGTAAACTCGTCATCAAAAATTAAATGTAACTTTTGTGGTAGATTATGACGTATATTTAAGCTATAGCTTACAAGTGTTCATTTAGAAAGTATAATCCACATAAATTAATTTGAGTTCCTAAAGGAACCATAAACAACCAAAAACCTCTAGTTAAATTAGGTAAAGCTCTTCATGAGGGACCCAAAGTAAAATGGGTACCTAAATTAAAATTATCTTTCTTGTAGGTTTGTCTCCAAATTAAGACTAGGAGCACCAAATGGTACCTTGATAGTGGATGCTCAAGGCACATTACTAGAGATCCAACTTACTTTTCTAAGCTCACTATCCTAAATGAAGGAGTTGCCACCTTCGGAGACAACAACAAAGGAAAAACCATTGGGAAAGGAAACATAGGTAACAAATCAAACTTTTTGATTGAAGATGTGATATTAGTTGATAGTTTGAAACATAATCTACTTAGTATTAGCCAATTATGTGATAAATGATATATTATTAAATTTGAATCTAATGCTTGTATAATTAAAATATCAGACAAAAATAAATCTTTGATTGTCTTAAGAAACAATAATGTATATACTATTGATATTGAAATTTTTTGTGATGAAACATGCTTTTCGACCTTAAATGATGATGCTTGGATTTGGCATAGGAGACTAGGTTATGCTAGCATGAAATTACTAAACCAAATCTAAACTAAAGATCTAGTAAGAGAATTACCTAGCCTTAAAGTTCGTTAAAGATAAAATGTGTGATACTTGTCAAATAGGAAAGCAAATAAAAGATAGCTTTAAGTCAAAAAATCAAATAAGCACCTCTAGGCCATTATAATTGATCCATATAGATTTATTTGGATCAATTGATGCTACAAGCTTAGGAGGAAGCAAATATGCGTTTGTCATAGTAGATGATTCTAGTAAGTATACTTGGACTTATTTCTTGGCACACAAAAGTGATTCTTTTAAATGTTTTTAAAAATTTTACAAACTTGTTCAAAATGAAAAAGGTTTTATGATTCCATCAATACATAATGATCGTGGTGTGAATTTCAAAACAATGAGTTTCAAAATTTTTGTCAGTCAAATAGATATATCAACAACTTCTCTACTCATAGAAATCTATAATAAAATAAAGTAGTAGAAAGAAAAAATATGAGCCTACAAGAAATGGCTAGAACTAAGTTAAACGAACATAGCCTACCCAAATATTTTTGGGCCAAAGCCGTTAACACAGCATGCTAGGTTATGAATAGGGTTATTATAAGACCATTACTCTCTAAAACTCCTTATGAACTGTGGAATGGTAAAAACCCCAATATTTCATATTTTAAAGTATTTAGTTGTAAATGTTTTATTTTGAATGAAAATGATATCTTAAGAAAATTTTATGCAAAATCTGATGAAGGTATTTTTCTTGGTTATTCTTCTATTTCAAAAGCTTATCGTGTATCCAATAAAAGAACTTTAGTAATTGAAAAATATGTTCATGTTGTTTTCAATGATATTTCTAAACCTAAAACAATTGATTTTGATGCTGAATTTGATTTTTGACACTTCGAATTTAAATGATAACCCTCCTAAAAGCAACTTGGATGAATCTACTTCCAAATCCTTACCCAAGGAATGGAAGTATGTAAATGCTCAACCTAAGAAGCTTATTATAGGAGATACATGAAGAGGTATTCAAACTCATTCTTCTTTTAAATTTTTTTGTGCTAATATCATATTTCTTTCTCAAGTTGAACCAAAATGCATTGATGAAGCCCTAAGAGATGACTCTTGGGTTATTGTAATACATGAAGAGTTAAATCAATTTGAGAGAAATGAGGTATGAGAGATTGTTCATAGACCTAGTGATCATCTAGTGATTGGCACTAAATGGGTATTTAGAAACAAGTAAGATGAAAATGGTATCGTGGTTAGAAATAAGGTTAGATTAGTAGCCAAAGGTTTCAACTAAGAAGGGATCGATTACGAAGAAACCTTCGCTCTTATGTCTAGACTTGAAGTCATAAGGATGCTCCTTGCCTTTGCATCTTTCAAAGATTTTAAGTTATTTCAAATGGATGTTAAAAATACTTTTCTTATAGATTTCATTTCTGAAGAAGTGTTTGTTGAACAACCCCCCGATTTAATAGTCTTTTCCTGAATCATATTTTTAAACTTTCTAAAGCTTTTTATGGATTGAAACAAGCCCCTCGACTTTGGTATGAAAGACTTAGCTCTTTTCTTATTTTGAATAATTTTTTGAAAGGCAAGGTTGATACCACATTATTTTTTAAATATTTTGAAAATAATTTTCTTGTTATTTAAATTTTTGTTGATGATATAATTTTTGGTTCAACAAATGAATCCTTATGTGAATCTTTTGCCAAGAGTATGAGTCAAGAATTTAAGATGAGCCTAATGGGTGATTTAACTTTTTTCTTAAAATTATAAATAAATAATTAAATGACGGTATCTTAATTAGCCAAACTAACTATACCTTAGACTTGTTAAAACATTTTGGTATGGAAAATGCTAAGGTCATAAACACACCCATGAGTACTTCTACAAACTTAGACTTAGATAATGAGGGAGAAAATTTTGATCATAGAACTTATAGAGGAATGATAGGCAGCTTATTGTATTTAACTGCTACTAGACCGGATATAATGTTTAGTGTTGGATTGTGTGCAAGGTTTCAATCCAATCCTAAACTTTCTCACTTTAAGGCAGTTAAATAGATATTTAGATATTTAAAAAGAACCTCTGACTTAGGTATATGGCATCCTAAATCTATAAACTTTGATTTACTTATGTATGCGGATGCCGATTTTGGTGGTTGTAGAATAGATAGAAAAAGTACTACCGGGACATCTCAATTTTTTAGGGCATGCTCTTGTTTCTTGCTCTTCCAAGAAATAAAATTATGTTACTTTATATACAGCTGAAGCTAAATATATTATAGCTGGTGCATGTTGTGCCCCAGTTATTTGGATGAAAAATACCTTAAAATATTATGGAGTTCATTTAAAAAATATCCCTATAAAATGTGAGAATCTAGTGCAATATGTTTAACTAAAAATCTCGTTCAACACTCAAGAACTAAACATATTAATATTAAACATCACTTTATTTTAGATCATATGAATAATCATAATATATCTTTAGAATTTATTGATACTAATCATCAATTAGCAGATATTTTCACTAAACCATTAAATAAAGAACAAGTTGATTTTATTATAATAGAGTTAGGAATGCTAACTAACCCGAATGTATAATGTGCAACTTTCTTAATTAGCTATTTTACGGGTTTCTTGAATATCTCCTAGATTTCTTAGATTTTTTAGCATATCTTTGAAATAATCATTTCAAAATTTACATCTACAAGTGATATGATGTTTTCACACCCCCTCCCTCGTTTCTTCTTCCTTCTTATTCACAAATGCAAGAAAATTTTTAATGAGAAAATTATATCTCTTATCCTATTTTACTAAGGGGGAGCAATGGAACAACTTCATGATGCACTAAATATTTAGATATATAATCAATAATTATTTTTTTAACAAATATGGAGAAATTTGACACATGATGGGATTATGTGCCTTGAAATTATTTGTTCAACATTTCACCTTTTTGTTGATGACAAAGGGGGAGAAATGACAAATTGATGACACATGTAAATTTCAAACTAATGTATGATGGATGCATGAATTTTAATGTAAAATTTTAATGTAATGCTGTATACTTTGAAAATCTTTGATCAGTGATGGTTGATGACTTAAGATAAAAATGTTTGAAATTGATGTTATATCATTTCTGAAATTGATGAATGAATGTAATGTTATATCTTTGATGTATTGATGAAAATTGTTTGAAATGTTATATCATGATACTTGAATTCAAGAGTGTTTGGTTGTCTTGAGTTTAAGTTTATTTTATTTGGATTATGGCATGGACATCGGGGGAGTAAAGGTTAACTCCCATCATCAATTGGTTGTCATCATAAAAACGGGGAAGATTGTTGAATATTAAATTTTTATGATAAAATCAATTGGTGGTTTATTGATCTAACATATATGTTAGAGAAAGTAAGGAAAGGTTAACTACAATGGAGAAAAGAAAGTAAATCCAGATGTTGGCCGGAATCAAGTTCGGGTATCGGGCCAAGGTTCAGATGAAGCAGCGGGAGCTCGCTGGGAGTTCGCCGAAGGGATCGGGAAGCTCATTAGGAACACGCCAAGAGATCGCCGGAAGAAGACCATAAGACTAGCCGGAAGATTGTTGGAGGTTGCCAGATTGCTGGGGGTTAGGTTGATTGTTAAACTTGATGGTCATGTACGATTGTAATCAATGAGTCATAGTTAGTTTTGAGTACTAATTGAATTAATTTTGGGAGGAATCTAAATTATCTCAAGTGAGGCAAATCGGTCCACTTTTGGGTTTGGGTTGAGCTCAGGTTGAGCTCATTTGGTTGACTTAGGAAATGGTCCACTGAAGGTACAAGTCGAGAATAGAAAAGTGTAGAAAATAGCATTATGAGATTCCCAACAATAGTACCACCCAGGTCGGTAGTTGTACCACCCAGGTCGACGATTGTACCATCACTACCTAATTTTTCAGGCAGCTTTCGGTGGTAGTACCATCGGTGCCTACGATAGTACCGCTTGTACCCAGATTTTTTTGGTACGTTTGAATTTTTGGCTCCATTTTCTGAAGCTAATTAGGGTCTATAAATATCCTAAGTTTTTTTGCATTCAGCAATAAGAAAATTGGCAAGAAAGCTGAGAAGAAATGTGTGCAAAAATTGTGCAAGAAAGTGAAAGAAAAAAGAGGCAAGGGAGTGAGTAAGAAAGTGGTCATAATCCTTGTAAAAGTCTTGAGAATCCCCATTTTGAGTTATAAGTAAAATATTTATAAGGTTCCTCTCTTGAACCTATAAAAAGGAGAGAGTGAGTAGTGTAAGGGTTTAATCTTCACCTAGAGAATGTCATTAGTGGACACCGGCGTGCCTCAAGGAGGAGGACTCCAAAAAGTGGACGTAGGCCAAGTTATGGCCGAACCACTATAAAATGTGAGTCTTCTAACTTTACGTCTGGAGTTTATCCATTTTTTCTTTAAACAAATTAGTAACTTAGCATTGTTCAAGGTTTAGTTGTTTATGCACTCATCTTAAAACAAAATGCTTTTGATTTCTAGTTTTATTTTAAGCAATTCTTTCCAAACTAAGGGTTTTTAACTCTTGCAGTAATCCCCACCCCGCCCCCCCCCCCCCCCCCCCCCCTCTTAGTGCCAATTAATCCTAACAGTCTTGACTCGGTTGACTAGGACCCGACCATACTATTGCTATCAACTGATTTGCCTTTAACATAGATCCTAAATAATCCCCGGTGTACCATATACCCATCCATTTGATAGAGGTGACTGGTCTCGTAGCCACTTGTGTGGAGACACTAAGGATACAATACAAGTGTTTATTGGATAATGAGTTCACTAATTGATCGACTTATTGAAGGCTATATGGTTAATGATACCTAATGTTGGATAGCGATTCCATAGTCTCAGTTATGTATCTGTTCCTTAAACTTGAGACACTAAGGATGTATTGTTTGAGTACTCTTTTCTTTAACACCGAACTTATAGGATTAGAAAGTTTCAGATCTAGTACAACCGGATATCGAGATTGGTAGCCAACCTTATGAAGGTTATTGAGTGTCAATAAAGGATCATCCCCTCTTTGTATTATGAGAGGAATACCTCATATGCTCTTGCTTAAATAAATATTTCATCGGGTTAGTCGGATTGAGAATGGAGTTCTCCGATAAAATCTGATTAGAGTGAGACTTAGATGGATTCCATATGTGGCCTGACAGTACCATGCCTGGTATATAGTCTCTTGATATTAATTGGATGGGGGACTATAGATACATGGTAACTGAGAACAGATAGATCCAATGGATAAGATTACTTGTACCGTTTGGAGACTATGGCCTAGTGGCCTAGTACGTCCATAGTCGATGAGTCGAGTGAATTATTATAAGATAATAATTCGCTGAGTTAGAAGGAGTTCTGACAAGGAGATGCATGGCCAGATCGGTATTAGGCCTTGAGGGTCACAACATATGGTGGATGTTTCAACCAATAGAGGATCAGATAGATATCCAATTAGCCCATATTCTCATTAGATGTGATTCGACATTGATGGACTCCTTGCATGAGGCCCAATTAGAGACCACAGGAGATTATTGGATAGAGATCCAATAATCCAAGGTTAATAGGTAAGTGGATGGAGATCCAATACCCACTAAGGTAAGATTTTATAGGGTTTTTGGTGGCTCTATAAATAGAAAGCAAGGGCAGCTATTATGTGATAGGCTGCACTTTTGGCCACCCCCTTCTATTCTCCTCTCTCCCTCATCTTCTACACAAGAGTTACGAGATCTTGGTTGTGATTGGAGCAGCATCGCTGCAGCGATCCATCTTCTGGATACTGCTAGAGAGCATGATGATTAACCTCCTTCATCCTCTCCATCGGGATCTAAAAATTCTAGGACCTACGATCTCCCTAGGTAAACAACTCCCACATAATAATTTTTTTAGTTTTATGATTTTTCATGCACCAATCTTTGCACGATGATTTTGATCTACTTGAAAAATCAGTTTTGTTTTGATCTTTCACTACGTATGTGATACTCCCGCTTGCTTTTTCCAGTAGTGGTATCAAAGCCAGGTTATTCATGTAAAGATTGGCTTTTAAACTGCATGTGATGAGATTGAATCTCGTAGAACTGTTTTACGCATTCTTGCTGCATTTCATAGCGAAGGCAGCAAGGAGGGGGGTAGCCACCTACGGGCATGCCACTTGCAGGGGTGACCACCCACGGCCAGGCCACCTGCAAGGATGACCAGCTATGGCTAGGGCCCTTGCAGGGGTGGTCACTAATAAGGGTGACCGCGCGTGGCCAAGGTTGCCAACAAGCACAACACCCTCCGTAGGGGCGATCGCCGAAGGGCAATGGCAGCAGCCCATGGGCAAGGGCAGTCGTCGCCTACATAAGGGCGGTAGTGACGGTCCTCTACAGGTGGGCAAAAAACGTTAGGGCTTCTTTTTGGCAAAAGGATGATTCTACCCCTTAGAATTTAAGAAATTCATAGATTTTATATTTTTGTATAAAATTTTAAAAATGCCCTTGATAATTCTAGAAATTTCTAGCATGTCCTGGTTTTTTAAAAAATAATTAATTAGATAGTTTAATTAATTATTTATTATCTAATAACTCTACATAGTGATGTGTACATGTGATATATGATGTGGATGGATGATCATGAGCCATGTCATGTGATGTGTGTACATGGTGATTATTATTATTATTGGGGCTTGCAAGCCTCCATTTTTCTTATTTATTATCAGCCCACTTGCCTTCGGTTATTTTATAATTATATGAAGAGGTGCAGCGGAAGGTGGAGGTGACAACAAGAATCATGATACCGTGATGAGATATTACGACGCATGGTGATACAACGAGTATCCGACGGAACCGATGATGACGAGATGAACGATTATAAGGCATTGGGATGCGTCAATACACACATAGATCCAATTGTGAGTGATTAAGCCCATTGGCTCGGGCTTAATCATATTATAGATGGCTCATGATCATCCGGTGTGGCTTATATATGTGATATGTGTTATACACATACTATATATATATATATATATATATATTTGCATGCGATGTAGATATATATTAAATATGTACGCATGTGACACAACATATTAGGATACCGATACAAAACAAAAATCCCTCCGATGGTAATATTAAGTCAGTGAGCGTGAGACAATAAGATGGACCCACGTGGCCTTCCATCGTTATAGGAAGAAATTGAATCGTGACAAAGGTTGAGTTGGTCGAGTCAATCGAGGCTCACCTATCTACGTGATCGAGATCTTGCTTACGACATAGAGATGTCACCGGTGACCTGAGGACATGGTATGCTTGGTCGAGTCACTCGAAAGCATATCAACAAATCAGACTCAATCTTGTAACAATGGTGATGACATAACTGAACTTCATGGTTGGTTGAGCAGTCGAAACCATGATAATTTGGAGGCTGAACATGATAGGAATCACAAGGAGTTATGATTGACAAGAGTTATCTACCTTTTTTAGCTTAGTGTAATTGGTTGAGTCACTCGAGGTTGTAGTAAGACGCCAATTAAATCTCTATCCCACTAGAAGTCTGTTGGAGACTTTTGTCTAACATGCCGAGGGTGTTAAGTAATTCACTAGAAAATTAGTGGGAGTAAATTATAGAAGTTTATATCTTAATTAATTTTTTTACAAAAATTTGCATGTTATGTATGCTATATATTGTTTGTAAAAAACATGTCACTCGCAAAACCCATATGTGGCATACTTGATCCAACCGCCTCACTAGTCCAAACTACATGGATCATCTCTGTAATTTGAGAATAGTCTTACGACAGGGAAAATCGTATATATCCTTGATACGATTGTGCCCACACCGAAGAAAGGGGCAAGCGAGGATGAGATTGCTCGTTATATGAAGTATATAGACGATTCTACTTTAGTAAAATGCTATATGTTGGCCTCCATGACTCTTGAGTTACAGAGGCAATATGAAAGCATAGATGTCAATTCCATCCTTTTTCAGCTCCACCAGTTGTTTGAGGAATAGGGAAGAATTCAAATATATGAGATATCCAAGAGTCTCTTTTGAGACAAAAGGGGTACTGGTTCAGAACCATGTCCTAAAGATAATAGAGTGGATCGAGAAAATCACAGGTCTAGGAATAATCCTAGAGGAGAACCTTTGTGTTGATCTTATACTTCAGTCCCTGCTAGATTATGTTTCTCACTTCATCATGAATTTTAACATGAGAAGTTTGAGGTGACTCTCCTTGAGCTTCTCAATATGTTGAGGGAAGCTAAGAGTGCTGCTATCAAGAAAGAGAAGCTAGTTCTCTATATTGGTGAGACCAAGAAGAAAAGGAAGGCCAGTAAGACCTTTAAAAATGACAAGGGCAAAGAAAGACCGAGTAAGACAAAGGTTACCAAGAAAGACCCGGTAAATGATAAAGGACAGTGCTTCCACTGTGGCAAAGATGGCATTAGAAGAGGAACTGTAAGGATTACTTTACAAACAAGGCAAAATAGAAGCTTGGAGAAGCTTCAGGTATGTTCATGATCAATCTCCACTTGCCACATTTTTATGATAACACTTGAGTATTAGATACCAGGATGCTTATCATATCTGCAATACGTTATAAGTTTTGGCAAGACCTAGAAGACTAGCCAGAGGCAAGATAGACCTCAAGATGGGCAATGGAGCAAGAGTTGTTGCAGTTGCCATTAGAGAGGTAATCCTACATCTGCTTGGTGGAGCTATCATTACATTGGATGTATGCTATTTTGTTTCCTCTATTATCAAAATATTATTTTCATCTCTTATTTGATAATTAGTAGATATAAATTGGTTTTAAGAATAATAGTTGTTCAATGATTATGGATGATGAGATCGTCACTAGAGGGACCCTAATAAATGGCTTATATGTGTTAGACACTTCTCCACACATCATGAATATAAATATATCCAAGAGTAAAAGAGATGAGGTGAATAATGCATACCTATGACATTATAGACTATGTCATATATATGAGGGAAGGATTCAAAAGTTGCTTAAAGATTGATACTTAGATCCATTTGACTATAAGTCGTATACAACATGTGAACCTTGCCTTCATGGGAAGATGACCAACTCTCCTTTTAGTGGAACTAGAGAGAGAGCCACTGAGATATTGGAACTTATACATAGTGATGTATGTAGTCTCATGTCGACTCAAGCTATAGGCGATTACTCATACTTCATTACATTGACTGATGATTTCTCCAAGTATAGACACGTATCCTTGATGAAGTATAAATCTAAAGCCTTTGAGAAATTCAGAGAATATAAGAATGAGGTAGAGAACTAGATTGGAAATATTATTAATACTCTTTAATTAGATTGAGGAAGAGAATGCTTGAGTATGAAGTTCATCCATTTCCTCAAGGACCATGGGATTCTATCCCAATGGACACCTCCTTCTACACCTCAGCTCAATGTTGTATTAGAAAGGAGGAATCGTACGCATGGTGTGGTCCATGATGAGTTTCGCTGACCTATCATCTCATTCTGGGGATACACCCTAGAGACTACAGCTTACCTTCTAAACAGAGTTCCATCAATGTCGGTAGTGTCTACACCATATGAGATATGGAAAGGAAAGAAGCTCGATCTTAAGGTGGTTAAGATTTGGGGTTGTCCTACCTAAGTTAGAAGCTACAACCCCGATAAATTAGAATCAAGAACAAAACGATGCACGTTCGTGGGAAACCCTAAGTAAACTTGTGGGTATGATTTCTATCATCCCGAAGACCAAAAGGTCTTTGTTGCCAAGCGGGTTGTGTTCCTTAAGATGGAACACATTCTTCATAGAAATAGTGGGAGTGAGATATAGTTGAGTGAGGTTAAGAACCTAGCTCAAGCACCATTCCAAATCCGAGTCTGTTCAGGTACCTAGCACACAAGTTCCAACTTTACACGAATCATATCATTGGAGAGGACTCTCAGGATGCTGATCCTCAGACCTACGAGAAGACTATTATGAGTATAGACTCCAGAAAGTGGCAAGAACCTTGTGGATGCACCTGAGGGTATTATACCCATCAGCTGCAAGTGGATCTTCAAGAAGAAGATCGGAATAGATGAAAAGGTGGAGACCTATAAGGCAAGACTAGTGGCTAAAGGGTATCTATCGTCAAAGGCAAGGAGTTGACTATGACGAAACCTTCTCACCCATAGTCATGTTAAAATCCATCAGAGTTATTTTGGCCATTGCAGCATAATATGACTATGAGATATAGCAAATGGATATGAAAGTCATGTTCCTCAATGACAACCAAGAAGAGGAGGTTTATATGATACAACCAAAGAGATTCATATCCAAGAAGAGTCCAGATAAGGTGTGTAAGTTGCTATGTCCATTTATGGACTGAAGCAAGCTTCCCAAAGTTGGAACACAAGATTTGATGAGATAATCATATCTTATGACTTTGTTAAAAATAAAGATGAGCCTTGTATGTATAGGAAGGTAAGTGGAAGCGTTATTACCTTGTTGGTGCTATATGTGGATGACATCCTAATCGTTGAGAATGATGTAGGAATGCTCTCCACATTTAAGGCTTGGCTATCCAAAAACTTCTTCATTAAGGACTTAGGGGAAGCATCCTATATTTTGGGGATTCAGATTTATAGAGATATATCCAAGAGGATGCTTGGCTTATCCCACTATAGGTGCATAGACTCCTTTGTCAAAAGGTTTGGCATGAAAAATTTTAAGAAATGTCTCATATCGATAAAATATAGAATATCATTTTCTATGAGTATGTCTCTAAAGACTCCTGAAGAAAGGGTAGACAGGGATAGGATACCCTATGCCTCAGCGATAGGGTCAATCATGTATGTTATGCTATGTAGCAGGCCTCATATAGCACATACTCTAAGTGTCACGAGCAAGTATCAAGCGGATCCAGGTTTGGAATGTTAGAAGGCAGTAAAGTGTACCCTTAAGTACTTGAGGAGGACTAGCGATCTTTTACTAGTATATGGGGAAGGTAACCTCCAGGTTGAAGCCTACACGGACTCGAGTTTCCAATTTGGCATTGATGATAGCAAGTCGAACTCAAGGTATGTCTTCACCCTAATTGGAGAAGCAGTAAGCTGGAAGAGTTCCAAGCAAGATACTATCATTGATTCGACCATAGAGGCAAAATACATTACTGTAGCAGAAGTAGCAAAGGAAGGGGTGTGGATGATAAAGTTCATTAAGAATTTATGAGTCATACTGAGCAACGAGGAGTCGATTCCCATATATTGTGACAAGAATTGGGTGATAGTTTTAGTAAGTGAACCCAAGTCTCATCAGAATTGTTCTGAGGAGGTTCCACCTGATTAGAGAGATCATAGCCCGGAAAGATATAACAATGGAAAGAGTTAAATCCGAAGATAATATTATAGATCCACTAACAAGGCCATTAGCTCAGATTGTATTTGAGCGTCATAAGGGTCTGATGGGGATCAGACACATAGGTGATTGACTTTAGGTCAAGTGGGATATTGTTGGTTTCAAGTGCCCTACAAACCAATCACGTGAATGATGGCATATGTGACACATTGCATAGTTTTTTTACATTATTATTATTGGTAAATTCTCATATTATACGATCTGATGAATATATATATTATGATGTCCTTAGTTCTGTGTAATGGGAATCAGATCATGATGAGATCACAATAATGAGACCAATTCACCTTTAAATATAGATCCTAAATAATCTCGGTCATATGTTACTCAAGAGGGACATCGAAATAACCGAACAGACTAGTATATTGTATACCCGTCCATTTGATAGAGGCGGCTGGTCTCATAGCCACTTGTATGGATACACTAAGGATACAATACAGGTGCTCATTGGAGAATGAGTTTATTGATTGATCCGCTTATGGAATACTATATAGTTAATGATATCTAACGTTAGATATTAATTCTATAGTCTCAGTTGTGTATCTGGTCCTTAGATTTGAGACACAAAGGATGTCTTGTTTATGTACTCCTTTCTTTAGCGTCGGACTTACAGGTTTGAAAAGTTTCCGATACGGTACAACCTATTATCACGATTAGTAGCCAACCTTACGAAGGCTATTGAATGTCAATAAAGGATTATACATTCTCAATATCATGAGAGGAATATCTCGACTGCTCTCGCTTAGATAAATACCTAATCAGGTTGGTTGGATTGAGAGAGAAGTTCTCTGGGAGAATCCGATTAAAGAAAGACTTAGACGGATTCCATATATGGCCTGATAGTAATATGCTCGGTATACGATCTCTGGGACATTAGTTGGATGAGACACTATAGATACATAGTAACTAAGGACACACAAGTCCAATAAATAAGATCCTCTATACCGTCTGAGGACTATGGCATAGTGACCTAATACGTCCATAGTCGATGAGTCGAGTGAATTATTATGAGATAATAATTCATTGAGTTAGAATGAGTTCTGATAGGGAGGACTCACGGCCAGCTTGGTATTGGGCCTAGAGGGTCACACACTTATGGTGGATGCTTCAGCGTATAGAGGATTGGATAGAGATCTAATTAGCCCTTATTCTCATTAGAAGAGACCCGACATTGATAGGCTTCCTACATAAGGCCCAATTAGAAGCCAAAGGAAATTATTAGGTAGAGATCCAATAATCCAAGGTTAGCGGGTAAGTGGATGAAGATCCAATGCCCATTAAGGTAGGATTCTCTAGGGTTTGGTGGCTCTTTATAAATAGGAGGCAAGGGCAGCTCTTATATGGTAGGCTGCACTTTTGACTACCCCCTCCTATTCTCCTCCCTCCCTTATCTTCTATGCAAGAGTTGCGAGATCTTGGCTGCGATTAGAGGAGCATCGCTATAGCGATCCAATGTGTGGATACCGCTAGAGAGGAGGACGATTGACCTCCTTCATCCTCTCCATCTAGATCTAGAAATTTAAGGATATACAATCTCCCTAGGTAAATATGATTTTTGATTTTGTGGTTTTTCGCGCACCAATCTTTGCACGATGATTTGATCTATATAGGAAACTGATTTTGTTTTGATTTTCCACTGCACATGTGATGCTCCCACTTGGTTTCCTAGAAGTTAAGTCATCACCATCGTTACAATATAAGTATGATTTTTGCCCTCGAGTGACTCGACCAAGTATACGACGTTCTCAGGTCATCGATGACCTCTCTATATCGTAGGTAAGATCTTGAACAGGTAGATAGGTGAGCTTCAAGGTACTCGACCAACTCAACCTATCGTGATTTAGTTTCTTTCTATAACAACAGAAGGCCACGTGGGTCAATCTTATTACCTAACGCTCACTAACTCAATATATATATATATACATATATATATATACACATATATATATATATACACATATATATATATATATATAAATATATATAGATAAATACATACATACATATTTACTTACATACATACATACATATATATATATATACATATATATTTATATACATACATATATATATGTATGTATGTATGTTTATAAATATATATGTATGTATATATATATATATATATATACATATATATATATATATATATATATATATATTTACATACCTCTGTATGATCAAGTCCCGTCCCTTCTATGGGACTCTCTGGTACTTGCACTCAGAATTCTCTCTCGATGGTACATAGCCCCCATATGCTGATAACCAAAGCTTTCATTCGATGCAAGATTTGATATGCACACACGGAAGATCCTACGCTGCGGTACCATGACATTCACTCATTGAATCCATAGCCCTACTTTCCGTTGTATTGTTCATCGAAGTGGAGCTCCTAGTAGCTCCTGATCATACCTCTACATAATCATATCCCTTACAGGACATCTTCACATGTGTTGTAGTACCGCAAATTGTTCCACCATGATTCGCTACACCATGTCGCCTCATTGTGACATCTCTATTGCATTCAGATTTTATCTAATGAACTCGGACTACAATCTCTCCATGTATGGCCTCTGTCAGCACATCGTAGGGCCTTCGTCACCTCCGATTGTGTTCACTCTTTGACACCTGGACAAAGTATCGCTCTAGGATAGTCCATCGCCTAGTAGCTCTCGAAGTCCCTAGACTTCACTAAAATTGGTGCATCATTGTCTGGATTCTAGGCCTCTATCCCCCACCAGCACAATCTCCACTGCACACCACTTTCTTCATGACAACTCGAATAACAGCATTGTGGCATATTCTTCAAGAGTATCCACCTCTACATCCTCTTGCCCTGTGCTAAGGCCTTTTGATTCCAACTTCGCCTCTGCAAGTTGAATCACCTTAGTTCCTCTGTTAAATGCTTCTCTGGGATAAGGTGACAGTGCCTCGAAGCTCGCTTCGTCTTTGATACCATACAAAATGAGTCTGTCCCATCAGAATGAAGAACTAATGGAACGACATAATCCCACTCTTGCCTCTACAAGAGTTCATATCCTTGACCTCTGTCCAAGGAAAGCTCTGTGCTTCCGCTTCATGTTTCCATCTTCTACGTCGACTCCCTTCATGTGGCTTAGATACTTCACCAAGTTCCACCCAAGTTGCTCCACCTCTCGATTTGCATTGAGTTGATGGTGGCCCTCATGCTCACCATTCCACGGGTCTGTCCTTCGTTGAGTTCGATTTCCACATCGACTCTAAGTGTGCCTTCATATGATGTTATCATCGTCGCTCCCCTACTTCATCTCGCAATGCATCCACCAATGCATTACTTCATTCGAGATCATGCAATTACTCCTCGCTGCTTGCTCAGTCCATTGAGTTTTGTAGAGATATTGTCTTGAGGAACTCTTGCTCAACATGTGCGGTCCGCTGCACATGATCCTCCCTTTAGAGAACTAGGACCTATCCCTCCTGGATATCTATCTTGTTGGAGCAATTTTTCTCTTTGCATTCTTCCCTCTGGAAGTTTCAGAGACCACCATCCCCTTGGACTACTCCATCTTACTAAACAATCTGTGCATTGTTCTGCCCCAACAAATGCACTTGCTAGATTGCGACTCTTCGCCAATACAGCCCCCGCTGCACCCTTCAAGGCCTAGCAACATGCTGAACTTGTTGCACACTTTAGTCTCCTACGAACGTATCCTTTCCCTACCGAAGAGAAAGTTTTAATGTTCTATGGCGTCGAGTTCCAATCGCCTTGGGATGGCCACAAACACTTCATCGTCCACATACAAGCCCTTGTATGAGTACCAAATTCTTTGAGTTAGCAATTCCCCTTACCTCCATGAACTTTGCATAACTCTTTCGGTCATTGAGCAACAAATCTCACTTTGCATGGTCTCATCTTTTACTAAGCGCCCTGCTTGCTTTGAGCACTGTCAAGTTTGGTTGCCAACGTCAAACCATAGCTCGAACTCAGCCATCCCAACCTTTATGCACTATAAATTCTTTCTAGCTTGCTTGTCCTCATGGTGTCTCTCATGCAAAAGATTGGCCATTCCTCTGAATGCCAATCAAGGATACCCGCTCCTCTAAGCGACTCCTCCCTACATCTCCATATCCGTTTCTCCCAAACGATCGCGCATGCTAGCTACCCTCCATGCAGTCCAACTAGGTCCCCTATGTTTGCATGGCAAGTGTTTCTGAGTGTGCTTGTCCCACTCTGATACCAAAATGTTATGGACTTAGCTAGTTTTGCCAAAGTCGTGTGGCACCTTTGTGAGTCCGTCCGCAAAGGTCAACCTCCTCAAAACCTCCTAGGGTCACTTAGGACCTATAAAAGAGAAAACAGGTTAGAGGAAGTACTTCCCACGAGATCCACAAGCAACAGCTTAAGCAAATATTTTATATAGCTAATACAAATTACAACTATAGACTTTATAAGTTCTAAACGGTTGCACACAAAGGATAATGATCCATTATAGACTGAAATCCCCACAAGTGCTTACATGACACAACTCCCATTTACAAGCCTAAATCAGCCACAAAAGCTAACCAAACTAGGGTTGTCAAGCCTACTACAAGCCCGCTACTTGCTATACAAAGCATGTACAAAAACTAAAAGACACGAACAATCATGAGCATTACGTCAAACACCTTGTTTATATTTTTGTCCATGACAATATGCTGTAGAATGGTGCATACGACATAGAGTTGAGGGATTATGGCTATTCTCTCATTTCCCTAAACCATCAATCACAATGGTCCTATAAAAGGATAGGAAGAGAGGAGAAGGGTTTTAGATCTGTTTTAGTTCTCTTTGCAGATCGATGTTACGATGATATTCGGATCCAAAGAATGGCGCTTTTGCAGAACAAAAGGGATCTTATTCAACTGACATCTAAAGGTATGTGCATCGTAAACAAATCTAATATTATTTGATTTCAATCATGGCATAAAAGTTTTCCATATAACAGATTGCATATTACGATTTTATGCTTTCAATTGGTATCAGAGCCTAGGTTTTTGAGATCAAATATATTAGATCTACTATTTTTGTTTCGATGCCTTAATGAATGTATTATTGAAATGTATTCATGTCACTTCTGTTTTGTCGTTTGCTTGCGAATGATGTGAAGTTTTTGTTATCATGACCTTGGATGATTATTGTGCACCGTCAAAAGACATAGCAATCTTGTTGCGTTTGGCCAGATTTGCTTGCGGTAATATGTACGCACCGCAAAAGGAAAGTGTTGCAATGGTGGCCGCACAGAGAGCAACCCACGCTAGTGATCGTCTTGGCCGGGCACTGGGTCGGTCGTATACGCAGCAATCGCATCCAGTAGTGGCCACACGTCGGTAAAGACTGCCACAAGCGCTGGCGGCCTCCGCGTGCAGTAGATGCCGAACCAGTGGCGACCGCATGCGGTTAAAGGCCACATCTAGCGATGACCACCTGCGGGTATAGGCTGCGCAGGCAGTAATTGCGCGCTGGTGGCCATGTGTAAGCGGTAGTCGCATCCCAGCAACAGGCGCGCAGGAGTCGCCGCACTAGCTACGACGGTTGCATCAACCGAATTAGGTTTAGGGTTTTCCTTCCTCCAAGGAAATTATGATTTTACCCTTTTATATAATAGAATTAGGGTTTAGATGAAAATTATAGTTTTAACCTGATAGAACTCCAAAAGGAGCTCTATTGATTTTGACCCTTGAGGGAGATCAACCCTTAGAACGCTATAGGGTTCCTCCCTCCTAGATTCGACACAAGGCTGAAATACAATTGATAATTGCTTGATTCAAGAGAGGGGGCGACTAAATCATTATATAGGGATCAAAATCCTAGCCTAAGGGGGTGCTTGCCTAAGTAAAATTACCCCTTTGCCCCTCTTATAGCCAACCTGCCTTAAAAGGAACAGGGGGCGACTAGGTTAGCTCTATAGCGGACCTAAGTAAGGGAAACCCTGACCAACCAACCCAGTAAGGGGGGCAGTAGCCACTAAGCCCTAAGGGCTAATCTAAACCCTAGACATACTCCTTTATAAGATAGGAATGACTTTATTATAATCTAGCAGGGTTTTATTGACTAGTTCTAGGGAGACTAGGACTCAACCCTACTAGAGTCCTATCAAACCTACCTTCTTAAAATCAGCCTTGTCCTCAAGGCTAAAGTTCCATGAACTCAGGGAACTGGGTCTTCAGCTTCTCATTAGCTTAGGTGTCAGTTGGAAGAACTTGAGCTGAGTCATCGTCTTTAAATTTTCATTTGAGGTGGGATACCCGGCAGATCAACTGTAATCTTGATATGGTGCGCGGATCTGATCTCCAAGTTAAGGCCCCAATGTGGTCCCCAATTTTGCAAGGCCCAAAGAAATAGGGAGACCACTTCCTCAAGGCTCGAGTTTCCTGCTGATTGGGTTGGAGGTGTAAGAAAACTCGATCTTGAATTTTTCATCCATTCTGAAGTTTATCGGGAAGTCATTTCTTCTTTGTATGTGCTAGCGTGAGCATGGATTGTAATTCTTTTCGGCTTACTCCTCTTTCGTGCTATGGATCATCTTGCATAAGGGTGATACCAATCCCAACTCTGGATGTATCTGCTCCAAGTACGAACACATTGTCATGTTCAGGTAATGCTAGCATCGATATATATGGCATCATGGCTGTGGGGGTCATGTGGATGCCTTTCTCCTGTTCCTTCTTGCGATCATGGGTCGTGGATCCGAGGTCATCATCATAGAAGACTTTTAGCATCATGGTCCGCTCCTCGATGAAGTCATGGAAGTAGCTCGAGATGAGGGAGCACTACATCAAAAATCATAGTTGGTTCAGCTGAATATGGCACTTCAGGAAGAGCTTATCCCTGCAGATAAAGAGGTAAAGTTTTTGGGGATAAAATGTCATTGCAAGGGAAGGTTGTGGTCGAATGATCCATATCTCCTACATCTCCTGGATGATCTTTTTAGCTTCGGTCCTCTGAAAATGTGGACAGCTATATGGCCGAATATGTGCTAGTGGTTCCCCTTGTAAGACCAACATACAGGGGTCATATAGTCTAGTAGGAAGGAGTCGGCTCGGTTCAGCGAACATGCTTAAGATTTCAGCGAGCTTCTCTAAGCACTGTGTCAAGATCATCTTTTCTTTGTTCCCTCCTTTCCCACATAAGGTTACCTATTTTCTTTTGTCATTCATAAGGTCGTTGGAGCTCCTGGTGTCGACGAGGATGCTTGATGAAGCCATCAATGTCCAATATCTGTGATAAAGCATGAAAGGTGCAGGCGATCGATTGTGGTTTTTCCTTTATATCCTTCTCCTCGGACTTAAGAGCTGTATCTTTGAGTTTGGATTCTTCAGTAGGCTCAATCAATAGAGGTCTCTCTTTTTACAATGGTGGTCTCGGCTCCACAGTTTACTACAATGCCAACATAGGCCCTTTGCCGATCTATCACGAAGCCCTTTTCTTGTTAACTTTTTCGGCTGAGGGGACCAACTGGTGGTAGATGGGGCCAAGAGTCTCTGTGTTGCTGGTCATGCGATGGCCTTGGTCCTCTGAGCATCTTGGTTCTGCCTGTCTTCATGTAGTTGTGTGAAGGAGATGGCTGCCTTAAGTGTGTACGGTTGTCGCGCTTTAACTTCTTCTTGAATCTCCGACTTCAAGCTCTCAATGAAAGTTCTCAATATCTATTTTTTAGACCAATCATGAGTTTGATTAGTTAACCTTTCAAACCTAATCTGGTACTCTTGGATGGTAGGGGTTTGATGGATCTTCGTTAGTTCTTTGTCAATGTTCCTGTAATTGATTGGTGCTGAAGGTTTATATGCTTTTGGTTAGGATGTGGCTCTCATGCTCTAAGCATCTTGATTGAGGTGCCCTTCTTGAAGTGTACAAAGGAGATCGACGTCGCCGAGGTGTAGGGCTTCCATGTCTTATCCTCGCTTCTTATCTCTGATGGGTTCTTTTTACAATTAGAATTTGCTCCATGTTGTGATCTTCTTGGGCTTGGTGATCGACCCAATCTAAACTCCTCGAATAGAGCATGTAATTTAGCATCCATACGCTTCTTGAAAGCCTCCAATTTGGCTTCGAATAAGCCCAGCAATGTCATGATGTAAGGATCTCTAACCAGATCTCCAGATCAAACGCAGGGGGGTAGCGGTAGATTGATTTAATCTATGGCTGGGGTGGAAGGTGGAGGCACGTGTCGCAGCAATTATGGGAATTGCTTGAGAAGGCGGAGGCGACTGAGATGGCTACAGGGGCAGCAAGATCGCTGCTCTGATACTAGATGATAGAACCCCAGAAGGAGCTCTATTGATTTTGACCCTTTAGGGGGATCAATCCTTGGAATGCTGTAGGGGTTCCTCCCTCCTAGATTCGGCATAAGGTTGAAATAAAATTGATAATTGCTTGATTCAAGAGAGGGAATGGCTACATCATTATATAGGGATCAAAACCCTAGCCTAAGGGGGTGTTTGTCTAAGTGAAATTATCTCTTTGCCCCTCTTATAGCCAACTTGCCTTAATAGGAACAGGGGGCGGTTAGGTTGGCTCTATAGCCGACCTAAGCAAGGGAAACCTTGGCTAACCAACCTACTAAGGGGGGTGACTGCCACTAAGCCCTAAGAGCTAATCTAAACCCTAATCATACTCCTTTATAAGATAGAAATGACTTTATTACAATCTAACAGGATTTTATTGACTACTTCTTGGGAGATTACGACTCAACCCTGCTGGAGTCCTATCATAACCTTCTACCAAATTAGGATTGCCCTTTCTTTGAGGAAATTATGGTTTTGCCCTTTAGTTAAAATTATGATTTTGTCCTTTACTGAAATTATGGTTTTGTCCTCATGTAAATATGGTTAGTTACGATTTTACCCTTTTATGTTTTATTAATTCCTATGATATTTCTGCTCTTCATAAATTTCATAATTCCTTTTATGTCCTATCATAAAATTATGATTTTGCTATTATGAAATTGAAGAAATTTTAATTTATTTTCTCAATTATAAAATTGATCAATATATAATTTAATAAAATTTAATCATGATTATATTTTTATTATTTATTAATTAAATTTAGTTTTGATTAAATTTGAAAAGAATTAAATCTTGATCAATTTTAGTGATTTTGATCAATTTATTTAATTGGGCTTATGAGCTTCCCCAATTAAATAAAATTAATTAGTTTAATTAAAAAAATTATAAATTATTATTTCTTTTATAGTTTTCTAGTGATTACATGTGATAAATAAAATTCAATTATTGTTCTTGGATATTTATTCAGTTATTCACATGCATTTATTTAAAATATGATGTATGAAATTATGAAATAATATTTATTTTCACATGAAGACATGATTTATGTATTATCATTATTACAGTCATCATATGAGTTTTTTCCTACTGACTAATATTCAATAATTATTATGGTTATTATTCTATTATTGAATTGTTTCAGCATAAATTAGATTAAAAGAACTTGATGAATATTATTTGTAATTCATCTCTTTAAGTTATGTTTGACCAATAGCTGTCAAAGTGGCCTAGGATGATAGGCTTATAAGATATGAAATACAATTAAGCTCTTATCATTTATAGGATAATTTAATTTATATTTTATATTACTGCATTGGTCTTACTGTCACCAAAGTGGCATAGATCAATGATTTATAAAATTTCATTAAGGAACAACTCCTAAATGACAATAAAGAAATAATATTCATAATGACATACATAATTAGGAGATTTAGATAATCCCAAAGAAGAATCTATTTCAAATAATTATTGGATAGGGTAGGATGATACTATTTTGGATATCCTTGTAGTTTAGAATTGTATACCCAAAGGTATTCCACAATGATGGTATCAGTCCTCCATAAATAATCTTGAGTGAATACTAAATATATCACTATTTTACCCAAAGGTTAAATATTGATGATATCAATAGTTCATCATATTTTGGTAAACTCAAAGCATTAATGTTATTGTATGTTCTGTAGTGGTATTTTCGTCCATACATTCTTATGCTTCTAGTATTCCTGTACTTT
Organism: Ensete ventricosum; assembly: GCA_029747655.1. Classification (NCBI taxonomy): domain Eukaryota; kingdom Viridiplantae; phylum Streptophyta; class Magnoliopsida; order Zingiberales; family Musaceae; genus Ensete; species Ensete ventricosum. The sequence continues at coordinate 24,718,441 of JAQQAF010000004.1, read as the reverse complement.
CTAGATCAAATTATTCAGAATGGTTAGAGCATGTGTAATTCACACTGGGGGTATTAGATCTTGATTTAACATTGATTGTTGAAAAGTCCATAGAATTAACTGATGAAAGTACTATGGAACAAGTCAATGAAATGAAGGCTTGGGAAAGGTCTAATAGACTCAGTTTAATATTCATAAAAATGACAATTATAAATAACATAAAGATTTCATTACTGGTTGTAACTAGTCTATGGGAATATTTAAAGGTTATTGAAGACATATTTAAATCTATTGATAAGTCATTGACTGACACATTAATGAAAGAATTGACTACAACTCAATATGATGGTACTCGAGAAATTCAGGATCACATCTTCAATATGGCTAATAAAGCTGCAAAACTTAAGGTATTGGAAATGAATATTGATGAATCTTTCCTCGTGCAATTCATCTTAATTCTCTTCCTTCTCAGTTTAGCCCATTCAAAATTCACTATAATACAAATAAGGATAAGTGAGACTTGAATGAGTTAACTAATATGTGTGTTTAGGAGGAATTAAGATTAAGGCAGGAAAGATCATATAACGCTATGACTGCTACTCAAGGAGTTGGTAACAAGAAAAGAAAATTGAGGCATCATCCATCAAAGAAATTTATCGGGTCTAGAAATGTTAGACAGACTATTGAAAAGAAAGTTATTATAGTAAAGTGCTTCTTTTGTGGCAAGAAAGGGCATGTAAAAAAGGATTGCATTAAACGTAGGACCTGGTTTGAAAAGAAAGGTATAAACTTGACCTTTGTATATTTCAAATCAAACATTACATAAGTTCCTTCTAATACATGGTGGATTGATTCTGGTACTTCAACTCATGTTACTAATAATATGGAGAGATTCCTTTCAATTTGGAAACCAAAAGAACATGAAAGATTCATAATTATGGGAAATTATTTGAAAGCAAAAGTGGTATCAGTAGGGACTTATCGCTTACGCCTAGAGACGGGTCATCTGATGGATTTAGAAGACATGTTTTATTCCTACCATTTCTAGAAATTTAGTTTATCTATCTAGAATTAATGAGTTAGGATATTATCTTTCTTTTGGTAAGGTAAACTTAGTATATTTTCTAATTCAATAAAAGTTGGTTCTGAAATTCTATGTAATAGTTTATACAAAATTAATTTAAATCTTAAGTTTGCAAAGATATTATTGACCTTACAATCAAGTGTTGGATTGAAATATAATTTTAATAATGAAATATCTTCTATACTATGACATAGACGTTTGGGGCATATCTCCAATAAAAGAATTAAAAGATTAGTAAAGGATAATATTTTGGAAGATTTAGACTTTACTGATTTTGATGTTTGAATAGATTACATTAAGGGAAACTAAACTAAGCATACAAAGAAAAATGACACAGGAAGTAAAGAACTTCTTGAAATTATTCATACTGATATCTACGGAACACTCCATATTCCTTGTTTTAGTAGAGAAAAGTATTTTATCACATTTATAGATGACTTATCTAAATATGGCTATGTTTATCTAATATATGAAAAGTCTCGGATCGTTGACATTCTTGAAGTATACATAAATGAGGCCGAGAGACAATTAGATAGAAAAGTTAAAATTATCAAATCTAACAGGTGTGGTGAATTTTATGACAAATATGATGAATCCGGTCAGAATATTGGTCATTTTGCTAGATTCCTAAAACAACAGGGTATTTGTGCTTTGTATGTATGCATTACCAGGTGTGTCATAGTAGAATGGCATTGCTAAAAGATAAAATTGTACTCTTATATATATGGTTAGAAGTATGATGAGTTATTCCTCTGTACTTGAGTCAATGCGGGGTGATGCTCTTAGGACAACTATGTATATCTTGAACAGGGTTCTTAGTAAGTCGGTTCCATCAATTCCATTTAAGTTATGAACTTCTAGAAAACTTAGTTTGAGACATTTACACATTTGGGGTTGTTCTGCAGAGATAAGAGTATTCGATCTACATAAAAAAAATTAGATCCAAGAATAATTTATGAATATTTTATTGGTTACCCAGAATGATCTAAGGGATATAGATTTTATTGCCTTAATCATAATATGAGGATGGTAGAATATGATAATGTAAAATTTCTAGAAAATGGTAAAATTATTGGGAGTCAAAAATCTCAAAGAATCAATTTTGATATTGAGGAGATTCAGACTAATTCTCCCATATCATCTCATATTTGAGAAATTATTATTCCTCAAATCAATAAAAGAATTGATTAGGGTGAACAACAAAATAACATCGATAAACTCTCACATGATGTTGATGTCATCGCTGATAGTCTTGTAGAACAATCACAATTGGCAGATTTGAGAAGATCTCAAAGGAAAAAAAATATCTCATTTCTGATGATTATGTGGTATATCTACAAGAATCAGATTATGATATAGAAATTAAAAAATAGCCCTTATCGTTTTCACAAGCCATAGAAAGTAACGATTCTGAAAAATGGTATAATGCAATGAAAGAGGAGTTAAAATCAATGGACTAGAATAGTGTCTGGGAACTCATTAAATTACCTAATAATTGTAAAAGAGTCGGTTATAAATGAGTCTTTAAGATAAAACATGACTCTGTGGGCAATATTGAATGATATAAAGCTAGACTTGTAGCCAAAGGTTTTTCTCATAAAGAAGGTATTGATTACCATGAACCTTTTCTCCAGTTTCTCAAAAAGGCACATTGAGGATCATCATGGCATTAGTGGCTCATTATGATCTTGAGTTACATCAGATGGATGTGAAATCAACATTTCTAAATGGGGATCTAGATGAGAAAATTTATATGGAACAACGTGAAGGATTTATAGAAAAGGGAAAGGAAAGTTGGACTTGCAAACTTAAGAAATCCATATATTGGCCTTTAACAAGCTTTTAGATAATGGTATATAAAGTTTCATGATACCATTACTTCCTTCGGATTTAAGGAAAACATTGTTGATCAGTGTATATATCTGAAGGTTAGTGGAAATAAGTTTATTATACTGGTTCTATATGTGGATGATATATTGCTTACTAGTAGTGATTTTGGCTTATTACATAAAAGCAAGATATTTCTCAATAAGAACTTTAAGATGGTTGATATGAATGAGGCATCTTATGTTCTCATCATTGAGATATTTAGAGACAGATCTCAGGGATTATTAGGACTGTCTCAGAAAGGTTATATTAATCGTATCTTGGAGAGATTTAATATGCATCTTTGCTCAACCAATGATACACCTATTACTAGAGGTGAACAATTCAGCTAAAACCAGTGCCCAAAAAATGACTTAGAAAGGGATCAAATGAAGAATATTCTTTATGGGTGCATAACTAAAAGTCTATTATATGCTTAAACCTATACAAGACCATATAATAGTTTTGCAGCTGCAAATGCTGGGTAAATACCAGAGTAAACCAAGAATGGAACATTGGAAAGCTGCAAAGGAAGTTATGATATATCTGCAAGGGACAAAAGATTATATGCTCACAAATAGGAAATCAGATCAGTTTGAAGTGAGGGGATATTCAGATGATGATTTTGCAAATTGCCTCGATAGTAGGAAATCCACTTCAAGATTTGTGTTCATCTTAGTTGGTGGGATAATTTCTTGAAAAAGTGTAAAACAATCGTTTGTTGCATCATCTACGATGAAAGTTGAATTTGTGGCATGCTTTGAGGCCACAAATCAAGCTTTATGACTACGAAATTTTATCTCGGGACTTGGTGTAGTAAACTAAATTGACAAGTCATTGAAGATATTTTGTGATAACACCGCAGCAGTTTTCTTCTCTAAGAATAGCAAGTACTCTAGTGGTTCTAAATACATTGAGATAAAGTACTTGGTGGTTAGAGAAAGAGTCCAAAAACAACAAGTGTCAATTGAAAATTTGAGCACCACTGTGATGATTGTTGATCCATTTACTAAAGTTTTATAGTATAAAATATTTAAAGAACATATTCTTACAATGAAGCTCGTGAGCAAGCCATAAAGAATATGGTGATGCATGTTTAAGTGGATGCTATTATTGATATTTCTTTTACATAATTAAAGTTATTTATTTCTGTTATCCTGTTTGTGTTTATGTTTATGCATATTATGGTTGAATATAATAATAGGATTGTCTTGACAAGATAAATTACAGGGGTCATTATAGACTATATAAGGAAAGACTAACAATATTGTGGTACATATAAGGAAGTGTGACATTGATGACATATAACCGTCATGACTCACATTGATAGTTGAACTGAATATAGTATTATTGTGCTTGTTGGACTTATTGGTTTATTTTAAAATCATGGCCATGTACAAAATATTTTTCAAAATTTTTAGAATCCAATTATGTAAAATTATTTTCAAATAAATTTTATGTAGCCCTTTATAATTGGATAAGATATATAATGGTATTAATTGGATTCTGATGAGAGGATATTAGCTAATATTAAATGAAAGTCCATATTATATTAGGATACCTTAGGGGATGCCCTTGAAGGAAGGAACTCTCCTTATAACCTATCATAGGCCCTCTGCTCTCGTATATATATAGACAAGACCTCCTCTAAATCTAGGGGCACAAAACAAAACCATAAAACATAGTGTTGAGGGATTACGACTATTCTTTCATCTCCCTAAACCATCAATCTCAATGTTCCTATGAAAGGATAGGAAGAGATTAGAAGAGTTCTCGATCTGTTCTAGTTCTCTTTACAGATCGACGTTACGGTGATATTCAGATCCGGAAGATGGTGCTTTTGCAGATCAAAAGGGATCTTATTCAAATGGCATCTAAAAGTACACACATTGTAAACAGATCTAATATTATTTGATTATAATCATGGCATAAAAGTTTTTCACATAACAAATTGTATATTATGATTTTATGCTTTTATTACGCAGCAACTTAAGCTACTGATTGTGTAGTGCACCAGAGCTAGAAGCCTCTTCCGCCTCCGCTGGCGACGGAGACCGGTGAAGAAGCTCCACCTCTTCCACAAGTAATGCCGAGGGGATTGCTACCTAGATAAGCGACTAAGCTTGGAGAAGAGCACGAGGCTGCTAAAATAGAAGTTGATGGACCTATTTGCTTCCTCCCATATTGTAGATGATGAAGTCGGTAGCAGGGGCAACAGTGGTGGCGAAAACAGGTAGGTGGTGGAGCTCATGGCTCGTGGTGGTAATGGAGGTTGGAGGTTCGGGTCTACGGGGGGCCTCCGGTGCCAGGGGCTACGCAGGGCTTGGCGACCTGTGCTCGTTGCTATTCCGGAGAATGACTGATACCATGTTTGCTTCATGTCCATGCCCCTTCCTTCATCTTGACCTCCTCCTCCTCCTCCTTCTCCTTTACCCCCAGCAGGTCAATCATGAGGACATGGACCTCGAGGTTATCTATCAGGTGGACTGAGATGTTGGCGAGGACTACAGCAAAGGTCTCACCGATGAAGTTGAAGGATCTCAAAGATGAGGGAGAAGGGGTCGAAGGCATTGTTGCACCTCTCCGTCAACATTGATCGGGTTCGAAATTCGTTATACTAAAGCTCTGGGTTTCTTCCTGTACTTGGCGAGAGAGGAGGTGGGGTCATGTACTTATAGCTTTGAATCTCCATAACAAGGATCGGTAGGTGGCATCATCTGAATGGCTCGAGTAGGTGATCAGTAATGCAAGTCTTCAATTTTGGCATTTGTGACCCACAAGCTTCATGTGATCCTGATTGAGCCAAACATCAAAGTTTCAGGCTTTTATGCAGTCAGAGAACAACGTATACAATTACATATTTCATGTTTGTCAGTTGACATTGTCCAAGGTCTCTGTACCCAGTAAATTCAAATCAACGTTTGTCTCCGACTATTTCTGAAGTTTCGTTCTCAAAGATTTCAAACTAAGTTTTTCTAAAGAAAATAAAATTATTTGTTAATAAGGACCGAGTATATTCGGAAAATGCTAAGAGTCCTCCTTTGAGAGTTGGGAAATAAATGAAATTCTTGATTAGCAAGGGAGTAAACAGAATAACTTACTTGTCTACTAATATAAATCCAAACTAAGATGTTGCCCTCCCTCCCTTAGTAAGAAGGGAGATAGGGTAGCGACAAATGGTATGTTATGATCCCAAAAAAATTCTAAATTTTTGAGTCATGTTTTTCATGAGTTGGTTAGTCCAGTCGGAGTCAATTAGGAGTTTATTTAATATTTATTATTTAATTAAGAGTCAAAGTCATAAGGGACTCTAGATGGAAGAGTCCAAGTCTAGAGAAGCTCTAAATGAAAAAGTCTAAATCTAGAGAACTCTTGGTAGAACTCGATAAATAAGGGTATAACTATTTCTTTTTTATCAATCAAGAAAATAGGGTCTCATCCATTTGCCAAACCCTAGGAGGTTGATCCCCTTAAAGTGATCAAGGAGGTTCGATCCCCTCTTAGTGATCATTTATCCCCTCTTTTCTACAATAGAACCCTAGGGGTTCCTATCATCTGGTATCACAGCAGCGCATTCCTGCTATAATCCACTATCGATCTTCGCTGCAACTCCTCATAGATCTTGCAACCACCTTACGCAAAATCGTTGTCATAGCCACAACCCCCCCATGTGCTATCATCATCTTAGCAACCACCGTCGCTGCCTCCCAGCCCTCAGCAGCGCTACTACCAACAATAGCCACCGTCGCTGTCGCTCTTGTAGCCTTCTGCTACCATCGTCGTCGCCCCTACCATCTCCCACATCACGTCACTGCTCTCTGCTTGTCGAGCCCCTTCCGCGTGTGATCCCCAAGGCCTTGCAGCAACACCCGCACAACATCCTCGTCAACCCAGCCAGGATCACCAGCACTCACCTCCCAACAACACCACCAGCCCTACTCCCTAACCGCGTGGATGCCAGCTCCCATCCATGTCGCCATCAACCTGTAGGGAAGGCATCTGCCTCTTCCCTACTCTTCCCCTTCTCCTCTCCTCTCCATTTCTGATAGAACCCCAAAAGGAGTCATATAGATTTTGATATCTGAGGGCGGATCAACCCTTGGAACACTATAGGGGTTCCTCCCTTATAGAACTCAGCACAAGGCTGAATAAAAGATTAATCTTGCTTGGTGAAAAGAGGTGGAGGCTACAAGCTTATATAGCGCTCAAAACCCTATCCTTAGGGGGGTGCTTCCTAAGTGAATTCCTCCTTTTGCCCCTCCTATAGTCGCCCTGCCTAAATAAGGGGGGTAGCAGCCTAAGTGGCTGCACAAGCCGCATGCCTCTGCTAGAAACCCTAGTCGACCAACCCAATGAAGGGGGCAGCGGCCAAGAAGGCCTAAGGTCCCAAAATAAACCCTAGTCATACTTCTTTATAGGATAAAAGTGACTAGGTGGGGTTTTATTACAATCTCATAGGGTTTTTATTAATTACTTCTAGGGTGATTAGGACTCAACCCTGCTGTAGTCCTATCAAGCTCACCCTCTTTAAATCAACATTGTCCTCAAGGTTAAGGATCCATAAACTCAAGGAACCGGGTCTTTAGCTCCTCATATAATTCTCATGCTATCATCAACTGAACTTTGGCCACCTCATCAGCTTGGGTGTCAGTTGGAAGGATTTGGGTTGAGTCGTCTTCTTTAAATTTCCATTTGAGGTGGGATATCCGGATGATCAATTGTAATCTTGATCTGGTGCGCGGATCTGATCTCCAGGTTAAGGCCCCAATGTGATCCCCAATTTTGTAAGGCCCAAAGAAATAGGGAAACAAATTCCTTAAGGCACGAGTTTCCTGCTGGTCGGGCTGGAGGTGTAGGAAAACGTGATCTTCAATTTTTCATCCATTTTATAGTTTATCGAGAAGCCATTTTTTCTTTGCATGTGTTGTCATGTAGTTAGTCTTTTAGTAATAGGCAATCTTTCTTCTAGAATGGTGACTGCTCTCTAGTATAGTTCAGGATGATGAGAGTCCAATCTGGTGTGAGCATGAATTGTAATTCTTCTAGGCTTACTCCTCTTTCGTGCCATGGACCTGTATCCAGCCAAATTTTAAATTTATAGCAATGAGTATCCCTTTAAAAACCTCGTGTGGAGTGAGGCGGAAGCCTCGGTGAATATTAGGGGTCGACCATCTTGCATAAGGGTGATGTCAATCCCAACTCTGGATGTGTCTGCTCCAATCATAAACATCTGGCCATGACTTGGTGGGGACAACATCGTGGTCGTGAGGGCTATAGTTCCACTCGGCCAAGGTGGTGCATCTTTCTTCACAGTGAGAGGGATGATGTTTTGTTGAGATCGATGAATAAGCCTCCTCTTATTCTGATTTTACCACTAGAGGGGCTCAATTTTTTTGTGATCTTGGGTCATAGATCGGAGGTCATCATCAAGGAGGTCTATGAGCATCATGGTCCGATCTGGAAGTGTTGCATCAGCAACCATGGTGAGTTTGACGGGATGTAACACTTTAGAAGTAGTTGATCTCCAGGGAAAAGGATATAAGGATGTGTCGTAGCGGGAAATAAGCATGGCCGAACAATATGTGTCTCTGTCATCTCTTGGGCGACCCTTTTATCTTCGACCTTCTAAGGTTGTAGGATGCAATCTAGCTGAGCAACAACTGGTAGAAGTTTCGGCCAGTTCAGCATAAGGGGGTCGAACAGTTTCAGAGGAGGTAGTCGACTCGGTTTGGTGGAGACGCTCAAAATTTCAGCAAGCTATGGGAGAGGGTTCTTATCTTCAATCTCATAAAACTCCTGAATTTTATTTGGGAAACCACTGGATTCTTCTTTTGGTATCTCCTCCAAGTGTTGTGTTGTGGTTATAGTCGTTCGGCTCCCTCGTAGAACCACATGTTTTCCTTTTCTGAAAAATTTCATGGTTAGCTTCAAAAAATTTCAAAAAATATTTCTAATCATGGACAACCAATCAATGCCAAGCATTATATCAAAACCTTCAAGAGGGAGGAGGAAAAAATCAGCAACTACGTCTTGCTCTTGTAGGATCAGTTTTACCCGGGGCACTTCTAGTTACACTTCAGAATTTGGTCATTAGCTACCTTGACTTCGAACCTACTGTAATCTTCTTTTTAGAGTATTAAGTGGGCAGCAACCTTACTACTCATGAAGTTGTGTGTGCTCCCATCATCGATGAGGGCGATGATGGACTGCTGCTCAAGAAACCCTTCGATCTTAAATTTTTACAGGTTGGTGTAGCTGGCTAAGGTAGGGACCATATGGGTGGTCGGTTGTGGCGTATCCTTCTCCTTGGGCTCGAGAGTCGTATCTTCAAATTTGGGTTCTTTAATGGGTGTAATCATTAGTGGTGTCTCCTTTTTACATTGGTGTTCTAAGCTCCACAGTTTATCATAATTCCCACATAGGCCCTTTGCTGATCCATTATGAAGGTCTTCTCTTGTTAATTTCTTTGGCTGAGGGGGTCGACTGACAATAGGAGGAGGTGAAAGCTTTGGTGCCACTGGGCGAGGAGCAACCCTAGTTCTTGGGGCTTCATAGTTCAATTGCTCCTCTTGATGTTGCGCGAAGGAGATGGCTGCCTTAAGTGTATACGGCTATCATATTTTAACTTCTTCCCGAATCTCTGGCTTTAAACCCTCAATAAAAGTCCATAACATTTGCTTTTCAGACTAATCATAAGTTTAGTTAGATAACCTTTCAAATCTGTTTTGGTACTCGTGTATGGTGAAGGTTTGACGGATCCCTACTATTCTTCGTTAAGGTTCTGGTAATTGATTGGTGCTGAAGGTTTACATGCTTTTGGTTGGGATGTGGCTCTCATACTCTAAGCATCTTGATTGAGGTGTCCTTCTTGAAGTTGTGCAAAGGAGATCGTTGTCGCTGAGGTGTAGGGCTATCGTGTCTTAACTTCGCTTCTTATCTCCGGTGGGTTCTTTTTACAATCAGAAATTACTCCATGTTGTGATATTCTTGGGCTTGGTGATCAGCCCAATCTAAACTCCTTGAAGAGAGCACGTAATTTAGCATCCATACACGTCTCGAAAGCCTCTAATTTGGCTTCGAATAAGCCTACCGATGTCATGACGTAAGGATCTCCAACCTATCAAATAAACTGACTGAAGAATGTAGCTATAATTTTCAGGTTAAAGGCAGTGAATGGCATCAATGTCGGGACTACGGTGGTGAAGTCTCCAAGTGGAGGATGGTAGCCAAGGGTAGCAACGACGATGGAGGAAGAAGATGGTAGCAGCAACATCAGCTACGTGTATATGGTGATGCTGCAATGTCGTCGAGGCTACAATTTTTTAGGTGACTGATATCTATCAGAAGATGGTAGCTAAGAGATCTAAGTTGGAAGGTAGTAGTGATGATGGAGGAAGAAGGGGGCAGCAATAACGTCGACTGCGGCTGTGCTATGACTTTGTGGCTGTAAGTGGTGTTGGTTCCAACAAGGGTGTGGCTGCAATAGGAGGAAGACGGGGCAGTGATGTACATGGCTATTGTAGAGGGCAGTGGTGGTATGGAGCGAGAGACCACTGCTATCGTGTTCAATTTGTTACTGACTGCGATCAAGATAGTTGGTAGGAACGATTGTTGTGGGCTGCAATGTAAACAGATTACAGTGAAAGATCACTGCTGGTAGCTTTTTGCCACAAGGATCACTGCTAGCTATGATCAAGGAGGATGGCAGTGAGAGGTCATTGTTGGCAGTGAAGGGATAAGGGAGATTGGGTAGCTGAAAGGTGGGTGGACCGAAGGTGAAAGGCTATAGTTTTCAGGTGCAGTTTGTGGCTATTTTAGGTACGGTTTAGGGCTACAATTTTGTGGAGTTTTGGCTGCAAATTGGTGTGGTTTTATGGCTATGATAATAGTAGATGAAGGTTAGGAAAAAGGGTTTGGATCTGCGATATATGGCAGCAAAGGTTTGATAGGGATCAGTAAGGGTATGTTACGATAGGTGCTGGTTGTAGAAGGCTACAATTTTAGGTTATTTTGTGGCTGATTTGGGTATGGTTTTGGCTGCGGTTTAGTAGGGTTTTGGGGCTGTGATGGTAGAGGGTGAAGGTTAGGGAAATATGGTATCAGATCTAGAAGAGATGGTAGTAAAGGTTTGATAGAATTCGATGAAGTTCACTACAATGTATGCTGCCTTGCAAAAGCAAAATTGTCGTTGAAGAAAAAAATAGTTTCTCAATGAAAATTCCAGCCAAAAATTATGAAATTTGGGGCTGTGGTGTCAAGGGATGAAGATGAGGAAAAGGGAGTTTCAAATCTCAAAAAATAGCAGCGAAAACCTGATAGGATTCGACGAAAGATCTCTGTGTACATGTAGTTCTACCGACAGAATTTACGTCGAAGAAGCAGCATGTTCTCGACATAATTTCCAGTAGAAAACCCAAGGAAATTATGTAGAATTTCAATGATAAAACCTCGGTTCAAATGACAGCAAGGGAGTCCAAAAAATTAAAAAAAGATAGCACTCAAATCTGATGTAGTTCGACAAAAAAAGGTGCTGCGATATGCTGTCCTGCCGAACAGATTTTACATTAGAGAAATGATGAATTCTCAACGTAAATTTCAGAGAAAAACTTGAGAAAAATATATAGAAATTCTCGGTTTAGATGTGGTCAATATCAGCAAAAGGTTTGACAAAATTTTGACAAAGTAACGATAGGAAAATAGGGTAAAAGACGAAAGGCAGATCCTTCGTCGTAAAATTCGAGCACTGCTTGATGACGAATAAAGGCACAATAAAACCAGTTCCAAAAGGAATTTTTTATAGAGATCAATCTCAGATAAAAGCTAAGTTGATATATGGAATTGTGTAAAAATTTTGGCAAAAAAGGAGAAGCAATAAACTAGTTTCAAGAGGCAAATAGGAGGTTGAAAATTTCTGTAGTGTTTCGCCTTTGCAACAACGATAACGTTTGCGATGGTCGAAATATAGAGCAGATAAAATATGAAAAAATTCTTCAACATGTAAGGTAAAGAATCTTAAAGTATTTAAGAGGCGTGGGTGATGACAATATACTAGATCAAACACAATGGGCAGCGGCAGATTGATCTGATTTGTGGCCGGGGTGGAAGGTGGAGGCATGCATTACAGTAATTATGGGAATTACTTGGAAAGGTGGAGGTGGTAGAGATGGCTATAGGGGCAGTAGGAACACTGCTCTGATACCAGATGATAGAACCTCAAAAGGAGCCCTATAGATTTTGATCTCTGAGGGGGATCAACCTTTGGAACGCTATAGGGGTTCATCCCTCCTATAACTCGGCACAAGGCTGAATAAAAGATTAACTTGCTTGCTGAAAAGAGGTGGAGGCTACAAGCTTATATAGAGCTCAAAACCCTAGTCTTAGGGGGGTGCTTCATAAGTGAATTCCCCATTTTGCCACTCCTATAACCGCCCTACCTAAATAAGGTGGGCGGCGGCCTAAGTGGCTGCATAAGCCGCATGCCTCTGCTAGAAACCCTAGCTGACCAACCCAGTGAAGGGGCGATGGCCAGGAAGCTCTAAGGCCCCAAAATAAACCCTAGCCATACTTATTTATAGAATAGAAGTGACTATGTGGGGTTTTATTACAATCTCATAGGGTTTTTATTAATTACTTCAAGAGTGATTAGGACTCAACCCTGCTGGAGTCTTATCAATTTCCTTTATCACCACCGCGCTTCTGTCTGAGACAATGTTGTTGCCCCTCCTTTGCCAACGCTATCGCCCTCTGCCTGTGGAGAAGACCGCAGCCCAACCACCCTCCGTTCCAACAAAACCATCTTCCCCCACTATTCTGACGCTGGCCACACCACCATTGCCTCCCGCTCCAGCACCTTCTCCCAACAACATTAGTCGTTTAACGCCGCATTACTGATCAATTGCATGACCCTGCTATTTTGCTCTTTCCTTGCCATCATCTCCACCCTAGCACTACCTTTCCTTGACCTCTATCACGCACATTCCTCACTCGCTTGACCCCCACCACGCCCTCTTCCTCCTTTATTGCCGCCCACCCCTTTTTCCTATAGCAACCACAACCTCACCCCTCCTCTATCGTTGCTGCTTCCATCTTCCTCCTTCGCTAGCTACACCAGCGTTACCCCTTTGCCTCTATCCACCGATGCCATCTTCCTCCTCTGCCAGCTGCACCAGCATCGCCCTTTTCCTATGCTCACCGCAGCCTCACCCCTCTATCATCGCCACTGCCATCTTCCTCCTCCATAGGCCACACCAGCACTTCCCCTTCGCCTCTGTCCACCATAACCATCTTCCTCCTCCGTCAGTTGCACTAGCGCCGCCCCTTTCCTCTATCCACCGCAGTCTCACCCTCCTCAACCGATGCACATTCCCCTCTTTGATCTACTATAGTGATCAATGTTGCCTTCTGCGTCTAGAGGATTGGATAGAAATTCAATTAGCCTATATTATCATTATATGAGACCCTATGCTGATAGGCTCCTTGCTTGAGACTCAATTAGAAGCATAAGGAGATTATTGGATAGAGATCCAATAATGCAAAGTTAGTGGGTTATTGGATGGAGATCTAATACCCACTAAGGCAAGACCCTTAGGGTTTTTAGTGGCTCTCTATAAATAGGAGAGGAGACTCATGGTTGATAGGCTATAGCTTTGGCCTCACCCTCCTATTCTCCTCCCTCCCTCTACGTAAGAGTTATGAGATCAGATTGGAGGAGTTTCACTGTAGAGATCTATCGTGTGGCTACCGATAGAGAGGAAGATACTTGACTTCAACCTCTCCATCCGGATCTAGAATACCGAGATATACTCTCTCCCTAGGTAATCAATCTATCACATGATAAGGTTTTATTGGTTTTTGTGTTTTTCTCGCGACCCCAATCTTTTGCATGACAATTTAATCTGCGTGGGAAACAAATTTTTATTTTGATTTTCACTGCACATGTGATGCTCCCGCTAAGGTTTTCTAACTGTGGTATCAAAGCTATCGTTTTTGTGTGAAAAATTGGTTTGAAACTGTGTGATGAGATTGAATTATGTAGAATTGTTCTACATGTTATTGTTGTGTTTTCGCAGTGAACGCAGCGAGGAAAGGGGGAGGTCGGCCATAGCCAGGCCCTCTGCAACGGTGGCTGCTAGCAAGGGCAACTGCCCGCGGGCAGGCCGCAAAGGGCGGCGCTTGTCGGCGGCCAAGTTGCTAGTTACATGTGCCCTGCAAGCCAATCACATGAGGGATGGCACGTGTGACACACTGCATAATCTTTTTGCTTATGATTAATATTGTCATATTCTCACATTATATTATTTGTTGCATATACATTGTGATATCCTTTGTTATGTGCAATAGGAATCGGATCGTGATGAGATCACGATAATGATATCGATTCTCCGTTAAACACATATCCTAAATAATCTCTGTCATAGATTACTCGAGAGGGACATTAAGATAACTGGACAGATCGATATACTATATACCCGTCCATATGATGGAGGCGGCTGGTCTCATAGCCACTTGTGTAGAGACAGACACTAAGGATATAGTACAGGTGCTAATTGGAGAATGAGTTCACTGATTGATCCGCTTATAGAATGCTGTATGGTTAATGATACCTAATGTCATACAGCGATTCCATAGTCCTAGTTATGTATCTGGTCTCAGTTGTGTATCTGGTCCCTAGACTTGAGACACCAAGGATACCTTGTATGAGTACTCCTTTCTTTGACGCCAGACTTATAGGTTTAGAAAGTTCCAGATCTGGTACAACTAGTTATCGGGATCAGTAACCAACCTTACGAAGGCAATTGAGTGTCAATAGAGGATCATCCACTCTTAGTATCACGAGAGAAATATCTCATATGTGCTTGCTCAGACAAATCCCTAGCCAGGGTCATTCAGATTGAGAGAGAAAGAGTTCTCTGGTAGAACCCAATTAGAGCAAGACAAACTAATTCCGTATGTGACCTGATAGTACCATGTCTAATATACGATCTTTGGGATATTAGTTGGATGAGGGATTATAGATACATGGTAATTATGGATGGATAGGTCCGACGGATTTGATCCCCCTATACCGTTTAAGGACTATGGCGTAGTGGCCTAGTACGTCCAATGTCGATGAGTCGAGTGAATTATTATGAGGATAATAATTCACTATAACAGAAGGAGTTCTTATGGGAGTGACTCACGAGCAACTCGGTATCGGGCCTAGAGGGTCACATACATATGGTGGATGCTTCAGCGAATAGAGGATTGGATGAAGATCCAATTAGCCCCTATTCTCATTAGATGAGACCCTATGCTGATGTGCTCCTTGCTTAATGTCCAATTATAGGCCTAAAGTGATTATTAGATAGAGATTCAATAATGCAAGGTTAGTGGGTTATTGGATGGAGATCCAATACCCACTAAGGTAGGAGCCCTAGGGTTTTTTTTTGGCTCTCGATAAATAGGAGGGGAGACTCATGGTTGATAGGTTATAGTTTTAGCCACCACCTCCTATTCTCCCCCCTCCCTCTGAGCAAGAGTTGCGAGAACAGATTGGAGGAGTTTCACTGCAGAGATCTATCGTGTGGATACTGCTACAGAGGAGGGCGCTTGGCCTCCTTCATCTTCTTCATCTGGATCTGGAATATAGGTATATACGATCTCCTCAGGTAAAATCAATCTCTCACACATCACTGTTTTATCAATTTTTATATTTTTCTCGTGACCCCAATCTTTTGCACAATGATTTGATCTGCGTGGGAAATCGATTTTTTGTTTTGATTTCTGCTGTGCATGTGATGCACTCGATGAGGTTTCCCAACAGTGGTATCAGAGCCAAGGTTTTCGTGTGCAAGATTGGTTTTAAACTACGTGTGATGAGATTGTATCACGTAGAATCGTTCTACGCATTCTTGCTGCATTTTTGCAGTGAAGGCAACGAGGAGGAGGGGCGGCCAGCCCCCATGCAGGGCCGGCCACCCACGGCCAGGCCGCGACCAAGTCCCCCTGCAAGGGGGCGGTTGGCTTTGGCCAGGGCCAGCCCGAAAGGGAGGCCAACGGTGCCCGCAAGGGGTGGCAGCAGCCCACAAGGGCAGTGCTTGCGGGCAGAAGTGCCGCCCGCGGGCACGGTCGGCTGCGGCCACCCCGCAGGGGCAGCAACCACCCGCAAGCATAGCCGCTTGCAGTGCAGCGCCCACAAGGGGGGCCGGCTGTAGGGCGCCCGCAAGGGGCTATTGCCCGCGGCCAGCCCTGCCGCTAGCAAGGTGACGGCGCCAGCCACAGGGGTGGCCGCCCCTTGGCAGGGCGGTTGCCAGCGGGCAAGGGCAGCCACCGCCTGCGCAGGGGCAGTGGCGGTGATGGCGACATAGAGGGGGAAAGAGGGGTTAGGGCATCCTTTAGAGAAAAGGATGATCCTGCCCCTATGAATTTAAAAAATTTTAAGGACTGTCCTCGTGTACATAATTCCCATAATACCCTCAATAATTCTGAAAATTCCAAGAACTGCCCTCTCATCCATAATTATGAAAATGCCCTTGATAATTCTGGAAATTTCAAGCATGTCCTGATTTCTAGAAAATAATTAATTAAATAGTTTAATTAATTATTATATATCTAGTAATCCTACATATGGTGTAATGTACATGTGATGTATGATGTGGATGGATGATCATGAGCCATGTGTTGTGATTTGTGTAATTGTGATTATTATTATTAGGGCTTGCGAGCCTATATTTTTCTCATTTATTGTCGGGTTTGCGTGCTTGTGATTATTTGTAATTACATAGAGAGGCGCAGCGGGAGCGTGGAGGTTACAGCGGGACCCACGATGTCGTGGCGGGAGATCACGACGCATGGTGATGCGACGATCCAACGGAACCGATGACAACGAGATCAACAATCACAAGGCATGGAGATGTGCCAATGCACATATAGATCCTATTGTGAGTGATTAGGCCTATTGGCTCGGGCTTAATCATATTAGGTGACGGCTCATGATCATCTGGTGTGGCTTGCATATGTAATGTGTTATACACCTACTAGATATAAGTATATATATATTTGCATGCGATTTAGATATATATTAAATATGTATGTGTGTGACACAACAGATTAGGAGACTGATACAAAAACCCCTCCTACGATAATATTAAGTCGGTAAGCGTGAGGTAATAAGATTGACCCATGTGGCCTTCCATCATTATAGGAAGAAATTGAATCATGACATAGGTTGAGTTGGTCGAGTCCCTCGAGGCTCACCTATCTACGTGATCGAGTTCTTGGCTACGACATAGAGATGTCACCGGTGACCTGAGGACATGGTATGCTTAGTCGAGTCCCTCGAGGGTATATCATCAAATCAGACTCATCTTGTAATGATGGTGATGACTTAACTGAATATCATGGTTGGTCGAGTCCCTCGAGACCATGATGATTCGGAGATCGAACATGATAGGAATCACAAGGAGTTATGATTGGCAAGAGTTGTCTACCTTTTGGGCTTAGTGTAATTGGTCGAGTCTCTCGAGGTTGCACTAAGACGCCAATTGGATTCCGATCCCCACTAGGAGTCTGTCGGAGACTTTCGTCTCACATGTCGAGGGTGTCACGTGATTCGCTAAGAAAATAGTGGGAGTACATTAAGATAGAAGTTCATATCTTAATTAGTATTTTCTGTAAAATATGCATGTTATTTAATTTATGCTATATCTTATTTGTCGCTTGCAAACCCCCTATGTGGCATACTTGATGCCAACCACCTCATTGGTCCAAAGGCTCCATAATTTAAGAATTGTGCTCATGGAGGAGAAAACCTTATATGTCCTTAACATGATTGTGCCCACGCCAGAGGAAAGGACAAGGGAAGATGAGATCACTCACTTTAGATAGTCCTAGAGAATAACCTATGTATGATCTTATACTTCAGTCCCTATCAGATTCCTTTTCATAGTTCATTATTAACTTTAATATGAACAAGCTTGAGGTGACTCTATCTGAGCTCCTCAATATGTTGAGGGAAGCTGAGAGCATCATTAAGAAAGAGAAGCTAGTTCTCTATATTGGTGAGATCAATAAGAAAAGGAAGGCTAGTAAGACCCTTAAGAATGGCAAGGGCAAAGGAAGACCAGGTAAGGCAAAGGTTGCCAAGAAAGATTCGGCAAAGGACAAAGGATAATGCTTCCACTACAGCCAAGACGGGTATTGGAAGAGGAACCGTAAGGACTACCTTGCAGAGAAGGCGAATCAAAAGCTTGGAGAAGCTTCAGGTATATTCATGATTAGTCTCCACTTGTCAGATTTTTATGATAACACATGGGTATTGGATACCGGGAGTGTTTATCATATCTGTAATTCGTTGCAGGTTCTGGCAAGACCTAGGAGATTGGCCAGAGGTAAGATGGACCTCAAGTTAGGCAATGGAGCAAGAGTTGCTGTAGTTGCTATTGGAGAGGTTGCCCTAATCTGCCTGGTGAAGCTATTATTGCATTCGATGCATGCTATTTTGTTCCCTCTATTATCAAAAATATTATTTTTATCTCTTGTTTGATAATTAGTGGATATAAACTAGTTTTTTAGAATAATAGTTATTCAATAATTATGGATGATGAGATTATCACTAGAGGGACCCTTATAAATGGCTTATATGTGTTAGACACTTCTCCACATATCATGAATATAAATATGTCTAAGAGGAAAGAGATGAGGTGAATAATGCATACATATGGCATTATAGGCTAGGTCATATACATGAGGGAATGATTCAAAAGTTACTGAAAGATGGATACTTAGATCCATTTGACTATGAGATATATACAACTTGTGAACCTTGTCTTCGTGGGAAGATAACCAACTCTCATTTTAGTGGAATTGGAGAGAGTACCACTGAGTTATTAGAACTCAAACATATTGATGTATGTGGTCCCATGTCGACTCAGGCTATAGTGGTTACTCATACTTCATTACATTCACTGATGATTTCTCTAGGTATGGACATGTGTACTTAATGAAGTACAAATCTGAGGCCTTTAAGAAATTCAAGGAATATAAGAATAAGGTAGAGAACCAAATTGGAAAGAGTATTAAGACTCTTCAATCAGATTGAGGAAGAGAGTACTTGAGTATGGAGTTCACCCATTTCCTCAGGGATAATGAGATTCTATCCCAATGGATACCTCCTGATACATCTCAGCTCAATGGTGTATCAGAAAGGAAGAATCGCACGTTGTTTGATATGGTGCAGTTCATGATGAGTTTTGCTGACATACCCATCGCATTTTGAGGGTACGCCCTAGAGACTGCAACTTACCTTCTGAAAAAAGTTTCATGAAAGTTGGTAGTGTCTACACTATATAAGATATGGAAAGGAAAGAAGCACAATCTTAAGATTGTTAAGATTTGGGACTGTCCTGCCTACGTTAGAAGACACAACCCCGATAAGTTAGAATTAAGGACAGAATTGTGCACATCCGTGGGATACCCAAAGGAAACTTGTGGGTATTATTTCTATCATCCCGAGGACCAAAAGGTCTTTGTTGCTAAGAGAGTTGTGTTCCTTGAGAAGGAACACATTCTTGGTGGAAACAATGGGAGTGAGATAGAATTGAGCGAGGTTGGAGAACCTAGCTCAAGCACCATTCCAAAGCCTAAGTCTGTTTAAGTATCTAACACACAAATTCTAACTTTACGTAGGACTAGTAGAGTATCTCACCCTCCTAAAAGATATGTGAGACATATCGTGGAGATGACTCTCAGGATGTTGATCCGCAGACCTACAAGGAGGCTATTATGAGTATAGACTCCAGGAAGTGGCAAGAAGCCATGAATTCCGAGATGGATTTCATATACTCTAAGAAGGTTTGGAACCTTGTGGATGCACCTGAGGATATTGTACACATCAACTGCAAATGGATCTTCAAGAAGAAGATCGGAGTGGATGAAAAGGTAGAGACCTATAAAGCAAGGCTGGTAGCTAAAGGATATCGTTAAAGACAAGGAGTTGACTATGACGAAACCTTTTCACCTGTAGCCATGCTTAAGTCCAGTAGAATTATTTTGGTCATTGTAGCACACTATGACTATGAGATCTTGCAGATGGATGTCAAAACGGCATTCCTCAATGGCAACCTCTAGGAGGAGGTGTATATGGTACAACTAGAGGGATTTGTATCCAAAGAGAGTCCAGATAAAGTGTCAGGTTGCTTAGATCTATTTATGGATTGAAGCAAGCTTCCCAAAGTAGGAACATAAGATTTGATGAGGTGATCAGATCTTATGACTTTGTTAAGAACGAAAATGAGCCTTGTGTATACAGGAAGGTAAGTGGAAGCACTATCACCTTCTTGATGCTATATGTGGATGACATCATAATCATTGGGAATTATGTAGGAATGCTGTCCATACATAGTAAAGGCTTGGCTATCCAGAAACTTCTCCATGAAAGACTTAGGGGAAGCATCCTATATTTTGGGGATCCGGATCTATAGAGATAAATCCAAAATGATGCTTAGCTTGTCCCAGTCAAGGTACATAGACTCCATTGTCAAAAGGTTTGGCATGGAGAATTTCAAGATAGGTCTCATACCGATGAGACATGTAATATCACTTTCTAGGAATATATCCCCAAAGACTCCTGAAGAAAGGGCAAACGTGGATAAGATACATTATGCCTCAACGATAGGGTCTATCATGTATGCGATGCTATGTATCAGGCCTGATATAGCACATGCTCTGAGTGTCATGAATAGATATCAGTTAGATCCAGGTTTAGAACATTGGAAGGCAGTAAAGTGTATCCTTAAGTACTTGAGAAGCACTAAGGATCTTTTACTGATATATGGAGAAGGTAGCCTCCAGGTTGAGGGCTACACGGACTCAAGTTTTCAGTCCAATATTGATGATAGAAAGTCGAATTCAGGGTTTATTTTCACCCTGAATGGAGGAGCAGTAAGTTGGAAGAGTTCCATGCAAGATACTACTGCTGACTCGACCATAGAGGCAGAATACATTGCTACAGCAGAAGCAGCAAAGGAAGGGGTGTGGAAGAAGAAGTTCATCAAGGATTTGAGAGTCATACCATGCAGCGTGGAGCTGACTCCCATATATTATGATAGCGACAGGGCGATAACTCTAACAAGGGAACCTAGGTCTCATTAGAATTGTTCTGAGGAGGTTTCATCTGATTAGAGCGATCATGACCCGAAAAGATATAACAATGGAAAGAGTTTCATCCGCAGATAACATTGCAGATCCACTAATGAAGCCGTTGGCTCATATTGTATTTGAGCATCACAAGGGTCTGATGGGGATCAGACACAGGTGATTGGCTTTTGATCAAGTGCGACATTAATGGTTACAAGTGCCCAGTAAGCCAATCACGTGAGCGATGGCACGTGTGACATGCTACGTAATCTTTTTGCTTATGATTAATATTCGTATATTCTCACATTATATTATTTGTTGCATATATTGTGATGAGCTTGGTTTTGTGCAATGAGAATCGGATCATGACGAGATCACGATAATGAGATCGATTCACCTTTAAACACATATCCTAAATAATCCCGGTTATAGGTTACTCGAGAGGGACATTGAGATAACCGGACAGATCGGTGTACTATATACCCAACCATATGATGGAGGCGGTTGGTCTCATAGCCACTTGTGTAGAGACAGACACTACGGATATAGTATATGTGCTAATTGGAGAATGAGTTCACTGATTGATCCGCTTATGGAATATTGTATGGTTAATGATACCTAATGTCAGACAGCGATTCCATAGTCTCAGTTGTGTATCTGGTCCTTAGACTTGAGACACCAAGGATGCCTTATATGAGTACTCCTTTCTTTGACACCAGACTACAAGTTTGGAAAGTTTTAGATCTGGTACAGTTAGTCATCGGGATCGGTAGCCAACCTTATGAAGGCAATTGAGTATTAATATAGGATCATCCACTCTCGATATCACGAGAAGAATATCCCATATATGTTTGCTCAGAAAATCCCTAGCTAGAGTCATTCGGATTGAGAGAGGAGTTCTCCGGTAGAATCCGATTAGAGCAAGATAAACTGATTCCGTATGTGACCTGACAGTACCATGTCCAATATACGGTGTCTGGGATATTAGTTAGATGAGGGATTATAGATACATGATAACTGTGGATAGATAGGTCCGACGGATTCAATCCCCTATACCGTTTGGGGACTACAGCATAGTGGCCTAGTATATCCATAGACGATGAGTCAATTGAATTATTATGGGGATAATAATTTACTATATCAGAAGGAGTTTTGATGGAACTCACGGCCAGCTCGTGATGAGACACTATGCTGATGGGCTCCTTGCTTAAGGCCCAATTAGAGACCTAAGGAGATTATTGGATAGAGATCCAATAATGCAAGGTTAGTGGGTTATTGGATGGAGATCCAATACCCACTAAGGTAGGAGACCTAGGTTTTTTGGTGGCTCTCTATAAATAGGAGGAGAGACTCATGGTTAATAGGCTGTAGCTTTAGCCACCACCTCCTATTCTCCTCCCTCCCTCTAAGCAAGATTTGTGAGATCAGATTAGAGGAGTTCCGCTGTAGAAATCCATCATGTGGATACCGCTATAGACGACACTTGACCTCCTTCATCCTCTCCATCCAGATCTATAATACAGGGATATACGATCTCCCTAAGTAGAATCAATCTCTCACATATCATAATTTTTTATCGATTTTTGTATTTTTCTCGTAACCCCAATCTTTTGCACGACGATTTGATCTGTGTGGAAACCAGTTTTTTGTTTTGATTTTCGCTGCGCATGTGATGCACCCGTTGAGGTTTTCCAACACAAGCGCAGGGGTAGTGCTTGCAGCCAACCCGTAGAGGGACGGTGCCCACAGAGGTGTCGCCTGCGGGCACGGCGCTCGTCGTAGGGTCAGCGTGATAGAACCCCAGAAGAAGCTCTATAGATTTTAACCCTTTAAGGGGATCAACCCTTGGAACATTGTAGGGGTTCCTCCCTCCTAGACTCGGCACAAGGCCGAACTAAAATAGATGATTGCTTGATAAAAGAGGTGGAGGCTACATGCTTATATAGGGCTCTAAACCATAGCCCTAGGGAGTGCTTGCCTAACTAAAATTATCCTTTTGCCCCTTCTATAGCCCACCTACCTTAGAGGGAACAGGTGGCGGCTAGGTTAGCTCTATAGCCAACCTAAGCAGAGGGAAACCCTGGCCGACTAGCCCAGTAAAGGGGGTGGCAGCTATTAAACCCTAAGGCCCCAATCTAAACCCTAACTACACTTCTTTATAGGATAGAAGTGGCTAGGCAGGGTTTTATTACAATCTCACAGAGTTTTATTGACTACTTCTAGTGAGATTAGGACTCAACCCTGTTGGAGTCCTATCAAACCCGCCCTCTTAAAATCAGTCTTGTCCTCAAGGCTGTGGGTCCATGAACGCTGGGAACCGGGTCTTCAGCTCCTCATTAGCTTGGGTGTCAGTTGAAAGAATTTTAGCTGAGTCATCATCTTTAAATTTCCATTTGAGGTGGAATACTTGGAGAATCAACTGTAATTTTAATTTGGTGCACGGATCTGATCTCTAGGTTAGGGCCCCAATGTGATTTCCAATTTTACAAGGCCCAAAGAAATAGGGAGACCACTTTCTTAAGGCTTGAATTTCATGCTAGTGGAGCAGGAGATAAAGGGGGACTTGATCTTTCTCTGGAAACTTTCTTCTGCTCTGGCGTTTGTCAAGGGGAAGTTTCTTTCTTGCATGGGCTGCCACGTGGTTGCTCTATAATAATAGTCGTGCCTTCTTTTGGTGTGAGGGTTGTCCTCTGATAAAATCTCTAGTGGTGTGAGCTTGATCTAAGTCCGAGGTGGGAAGGAGTGGTGATTTTTCGGGACCCATTTTTACTTCTTCATGCTGTTGACCATCTTGCATGAGGATGATGCTGACCCCCACTCTGGATGTGTCTACTCCAATAATAAACATCTGGCCACAATTTGGTGTGGATGACATCGTGGTCGTGAGGGCTATAGTTCCACTCGGCCAAGGTGGTGCATCTTTCTTTATAATGAGAGGGATGATGTTCATGCTTCGTTGAGTCATACGAATGATCCTTCCCCTTTTCTGATTTCACCACTAGAGGGGCACAATTTTCTCGCAGTCTTAGGCCTTAGATCAGAGGTCATCATCAAGGAAGTCTTTAAGCATCATGGTTTGATCCTGGGGAAAGTCATGGAAGTCACCTGAGATCAGCAACCATGGTGAGTTCGATGGGAAGTAACACTTTAGAAATAGCTTATCTCCGGAGAAAAGGATGTAGGGATGTGTCGTAGCGGAAAATAAGCATGGCCGAATAATCTGTCTCTATCATCTCTTGATGACCCTTTTATTTTCGACCTTCTGAGGTTGTAGGAAGCAATCTGGCCGAGCAACAACTGGTAGATGTTTTGGCCCATTCAGCATAGGGGGGTCGGACAGCTTCAGAGGAGGTAATCGGCTAAGTTTGGTGGAGACGCTCAAAATTTCAGCAAGCTATGGGAGAGGGTTCTTATTTTCAATCTCATGAAACCCTTTAATTTGAATTGGGAAACCACTAGATTTTTCTTTTGGTACCCCCTTCCAAGTGTTGTGTTGTGGTTGTAGTCACTAGGCTCCCTCGTAGAATTACCTGCTTTCCTTTTCTGAAAAATTTCATGGTTAGCTTCAAAAAAATTCTAGAAAACATCTCCAATCGTGGACAACCAATCAATGCCAAGCACTATATCAAAACCATCAAGAGGGAGGAGGAAAAAATCAGTAACTACGTCTTACTCCAGTAGGATCAGTTTGATAGGACTTCAACAGGGTTGAGTCCTAATCTACCTAGAAGTAGTCAATAAAACCCTACTAGATTATAATAAAGTCACTCCTATCTTATAAAGGACTATGGCTAGTGTTTAGATTAGCCTTTAGGGCTTAGTGGCTGTCGCCCCCTTACTGGGTTGTTTGGCCATGGTTTCCCCCTGCTTAGGTCGACTATAGAGCCAACTAGTCGCCCCTTGTTCCTATTAAGGTAGGTTGGCTATTGGAGGGGTAAAGGGGCAAGTAATTTTACTTAGGCAAGCACCCCCTTAGGCTAGGGTTTTGATCCCTATATAATGATGTAGCTGCCTCCTCTCTTAAATCAAGCAATTATCAATTTTATTTCAGCCTTGTGCCGAATCTAGGAGGGAGGAACCCCTAGATCTTGGTTGATCCCCCTCAAGGATCAAAATCTATAGAGTTCCTTTTGGGTTTCTATCATCTGGTATCAGAGTAGCGATCTTGGTGCCCCTGTGGCCATCTCAGCCACCTCCACCTTCCCAAGCAATTCCCGTAATTACTGCGACACGCGCCTCCACCTTCCACCCTAGCCATAGATCAAATCAATCTGCCGCTGCCCCCCTGCGTTTGATCTGGAGATCTGGTATATTTTTATCACCCACGCCTCTTCAATACTGCAAAATCTTTTACCTTACACATTGAAGAAGTTTGTCCAAAAGTTTCCTTACTGTAAAATTTTACCGTCGCAAATGTTATCATTGTTGCGAAGGCGAAACACTGCAGAAATTTTTGGCTGATTGTTGCTTCTTAAAACTGAACTTCTAATCATCCTTTTCGGCTAAAGCTTTTATATAATTTCATAGATCATCTTAGCTTTTATTAAAGACTGATCTTGTGAACAAACCTCCTTCTGGATATGGACTTATAGCCCTGCGATTCTTCACTGCACAGTACTGAAATTTTACAATGAAGAATCTACCTTCCATCTATTGGCCTCTTGAAACCAAACTTTTGTTCATCCTTTATGGCCAAAATTTTTATACAATTCCAAAGATTAACTTGGCTTTCATCTAGGATTGATTTCTCAAAAAATTCCTTCTGGAACCGGTTTTCTTGTGCAATCTTTCACCAGCATGCAGTTCTGAAATTTTTACGATGAAGGATCTACCTTTCATCTTTTTCCCTATTTCCCTACTGTTACGCTGCCAAAATTTCGTCAAACCTTTTATTGGTATTCTCAACATCTAAACCAAGGGTTTCTCCATAATTTCCTTGAACTTTCCTTTGCAAATTACATCGAGAAGTCATCGTTTCTCCGACATAAAATCTGTTCGGCAGGACTGCATATCATCGCACTATCTTGATCGCAGCCAGCAACAAATTGAACACAACAGCAGCCATCTCTCACTCTATACCATTGCTGCCCTCCTCCGCAACAGCCATGTATATCGCTGCCTAGTCTTCCTCCTATTGCAGCTGCACACTTGCTGCAATCGACACCACCTGCAGCCACAAAGTCACACTGCAGCCGCAA
The DNA here is from genome assembly GCA_029747655.1 of Ensete ventricosum. Taxonomy (NCBI): domain Eukaryota; kingdom Viridiplantae; phylum Streptophyta; class Magnoliopsida; order Zingiberales; family Musaceae; genus Ensete; species Ensete ventricosum. Next base: position 24,692,200 of record JAQQAF010000004.1, on the reverse strand, counting down.
CTGACGTTCCTGCTGCCCTCTTCTTCCTTCGCCATCGTTGCTACCTTCTGATGATCTCTTGGCTGCCATCTTCCGACAAATATTAGCCACCTAAAAAATTACAGCCTTGACGACATTGTAGCGTCAACATTGCAGCATCACCGAAGAACCACAACCGATGTTACTACTACCATTTTCTTCCTCCACTGTTGCTGCTACCCTTGGTTGCCATCCTCCACTTGGAGACTTGACTATCGTAGCCCCAACATCGCTGCCATTGCTACCTTCAACCTGAAGATTGCAGCTACACTCTTTAATCGATTTGATTTGATAGGTTGGAGATCCTTACGTCATGACATCGGTGGGCTTATTCGAAGCCAAATTAGAGGCTCTTGAGATGCGTATAGATGTTAAATTACGTGCTCTCTTTGAGGAGTTTAGATTGGGCCAATCACTTAGCCCAATAAGATCACAACGCGATGCAAATTTGGATTGTAAAAAGAACCTTAGCGAAGAACTAGCGATGATCCATCAAACCTCCACCATCCAAGAGTACCAAACCAGGTTTGAAAGATTATCTAATCAAACTTATGATTGGTCTGAAAAATAGATATTGAGGACTTTTATTGAGGGTTTGAAACCAAAGATTCAGGAAGAAGTTAAAGCGCGACAACCGTACACACTTAAGGCAGTCATCTCCTTTGTGCAACATCAAGAGGAGTGATTGAACTATGAAGCTTGGTAGACTAGAGTTGCTCCCCGACCAATGGCACCAAAGCTTTCACCTCCTCCTACTATCATCCGACCCCCCTCAGCCATAGAAATTAATAAGAGAAGACCTTCATGATGGATCGACAAAGGGCCTATGCAGGCACTTCTGGTTGCACTTTAGAATTTGGTTATTAGATACCTTGACTTCGAACCCATTGTAATCTTCTTTTTGGAGCATTAAGTGGACAGCAACCTTATTGCTCATGAAGTTGTGTATGCTCCCGGCGTCGATGAGGATGATGACGGACTACTGCTCGAGAAACCATTCGATCTTCAATTTTTGCAAGTTGGTGTAGCCGGCTAAGGTAGGGACCGTGCGGGTGGCCAGTTATGGTGTATCCTTCTCCTTGGGCTTGAGAGTCGTATCTTCAAGTTTGGATTCTTCAGTGGGCGCAATCATCAATGGTATCTCCATTTTACATTTGTGTTCTAGGCTCCACAGTCTATCACAATACCCACATAGGCCCTTTATCGATTCATCATAAAGGTCTTCTCTTGTTAATTTCTGTGGCTGAGGGGGTCGGCTGATAGTAGGAGGAGGTGAAAGCTTTGGTGTCGCTGGTCGGGGAACAACTCTAGTCTTTCGAGCTTCTTAATTCAATCACTCCTCTTGATGTCACGCAAAGGAGATGGCTGCCTTAAGTGTGTATGGCTATCGTGCTTTAACTTCTTCCTAAATCTCTGGCTTCAAGCCCTCAATAAAAGTTCTCAATATCTATTTTTTAGACCAATCATAAGTTTGATTAGATAGCCTTTCAAACCTGGTTTGGTACTCTTGGATGGTGGAGGTTTGACAGATCATCGCTAGTTCTTCGCTAAGGTTCTTTTTACAATCCAAATTTATACCGTGTTGTGATCTTATTGGGCTCAGTGATTGGCCCAATATAAACTCCTCAAAGAGCGCATAATTTAACATCCATACGCATCTCAAGAGCCTCCAATTTGGCTTCGAATAAGCCCACCGATGTCATGACGTAAGGATCTCCAACCTTTCAAATCAAACCAATTAAAGAGTGTAGCTGCAATCTTCAAGTTAAAGGCAGCAATTGCAACAATGCTAGGGCTATGGTGGTGAAGTCTCCAAGTGGAGGATGGCAGCCAAGGGTAGCAGCAACGGTGGAGAAAGAAAATGGCAGCAGTAATGTCGGTTGCGGTCCTTCGGTGATGCACCAATGTCGTCGAGGCTACGATTTTTTTAGGTGGCTGATATTTGTCAAAAGAAGGTAGCCAAGAGATCTGAGTTGGAAGGTAGCAGCAATGGCGATGGAAGAAGAGGGTAGCAGCAATGTCGACTACGGCTGCAGTGCGACTTCGTGGCTGCAGGTGGCGTCGGTTGCAGCAAGGGTGCAGATGTAAAAGGAGGAAGATGGAGCAGCGATGTACACGGCTATTACAGAGGAGGGCAGTAACGGAATGGAGTGAGAGACGGATGCTATTATGTTTAAGTTGTTATGCTGCGATAAAGATAGTTGGCACTGAACAATTGTTGCGAGCTGCGATGTAAACAGATTGCAGCAAAAGATCGCTGTTGGTAGCTTTTTGCCGCAAGGATCGCTATTGCCTGCAATCAAGGAGGATGGTAGCAAGCGATCACTGTTGGCAACATTGGGAAGCAAAAGATGCGTGTTGCGGTTGATGGGATAAGGGAGATTGGGCGGCTGAAAGGTTGGTGGACCGAAGGCTTCGGTTTTTGGGTGCAATTTGTGGCTATTTTGGGTGCAATTTGGGGCTGCAGTTTTGTGGAGTTTAGGCTACAAATTGGTGTAGTTTTAGGGCTGTGATAGCAGTAGATGAAGGTTAGGGAAATAGATTTTAGATCTGGTATAGATGGCAGCAAAGGTAGGTGTCTCGGTAAGGAAAGTTGGCTAAAAAGGTAAGTGGATCGATAAAGAAGTAGGCTGCGGTTAGGGCTGATTGGGATGGCTATTTGGCTGTGGTTTTGTTAGGATCTTTTGGGGAGTAATAGTAGAAATTGAAGATGAGAGGGGGAGTCTCAAATCTGGAAAAGATGGCAGCAAGATTTGATAAAATTTTGATGAAAGATCGCTACAGTATACGCTATACTGCCAAACAGAATTCTCGTCGAAGAAGCAATAGTTTCTTGATGTTAATTCCATCAAAAATCCAAGAAATTTATGAAGAACTTCAATATCAGAATCTTGGTTCAGATGGTGATAGTAGTAATGTGGATCAAGAAAATTTTGGCAGCGTAACGGTAGAAAAATTGTTGCAAACAAGATCATAGAATTCTCGTCGTAAAATTTCAGCATTGCGTGACGAAGGATTGTAGCGCTATAAGTCCAGATCCAGAAGGATTTTTTTTTTAGATTAGTTGTAGATGAAAGCTAAGACGATCTATGAATTTGTAAAAAAAAATTGGCTAAAAAGGATGAATAAAAGTTCAGTTTCAAGATGCCAATAAGCGGAGGGCAGATTCTTCATTGTAAAAATTTTAGCACCACGTGATGGTGAAAGATTGCACAAGAAAACCAGTTCCAGAAGGAATTTTTTCCAGAAATCAATCTCTCAGATGAAGGCTAAGTTGATCTTTGAAATTGTATAAAAATTTCGGCCAAAAAGGATGAACAAAAGTTCAGTTTCAAGAGGCCAATAGACGGAAGGTAGATTCTGCATTGTAAAATTTCAGTACTGTACAATAAAGAATCGCAGTGCTATAAGTCTGTATCCATAAGTTTTTCACGAGATTAATCTTAGATGAAAGCTAAGATGATCTATGAAATTATATAAAAGTTTCAGCCAAAAAGGACCATTAAAAGTTCAGTTTTAAGAAGCAACAATCGGCTGAAAATTTCTACAGTGTTTCACCTTCGTAACGATAATAACGTTTGCAACGGTAAAATTTTGCAGCAAGAAAACTTTTAGAAAGACTTCTTCAATGTGTAAGGTAAAGGATTTTGTAGTATTGAAGAGGTGTGGGTGATAAAAATATACCAGATCTCCAAATTAAACGCAGGGGGCAGCAACAGATTGATTTGATCTACGGCTAGGGTGGAAGGTGGAGGCGCGTGTCGTAGCAATTATGGGAATTGCTTGGGAAGGTGGAGGCAGCTGAGATGGCTACAGGGGCAGCAAAATCACTACTCTAATACCAGATGATAGAACCCCAGAAGGAGCTCTATAGATTTTGACCCTTGAGGGGGATCAACTCTTAGAACGCTATAGGGGTTCCTCCCTCCTAGACTCTGCACAAGGCTGAAATAAAATATATGATTGCTTGATAAAAAAAGGTGGAGGCTACATGCTTATATAGGGCTCCAAACCCTAGCCCTAGGGGGTGCTTGCCTAACTAAAATTATCCTTTTACCCCTTCTATAGCCTACCTGCCTTAGAGGGAACAGGTGATGGCTAGGTTGGCTCTATAGCCAACCTAAGCAGGGGGAACCCTGGCCGACTAGCCCAATAAAGGGGGCGGCGGCTACCAAACCCTAAGGCCCCAATCTAAACCCTAACCACACTTCTTTATAGGATAGAAGTGGCTATGTGGGGTTTTATTACAATCTCACAGGGTTTTATTGACTACTTCTAGGGAGATTAGGACTCAACCCTGCTGGAGTCCTATCACAGCGACGACGGTGGCGGTGCATATGGGGCAAGAGGGGTTAGGGCAATCCCTTTAAGAAAAGGATGATCCTGCCCCTCTTAATTCAGAAAATTTTAAGCACTGTCCTCTTGTACAGAATTCTTAAAATACCCTCAACAATTCTAAAAATTTTGAGGACTATCCTATCATCTAGAATTATGAAAATACCCTTGATAATTCTAAAAATTTTGAACATATCCTGATTTCTAAAAAAATAATTAATTAATAGTTTAATTAATTATTATATATCTAGTAATCCTACATATGATGTGATGTACATGTAATGTATGATGTGGATGGATGATCATGAGCCATGTGCTGTAATATAATTGAATCACGACATAGGTTGAGTTGATTGAGTCCCTCGAGGCTCACCTATCTACGTCATCGAGTTCTTACCTACGATATAGAGATGTCACCGGTGACCTGAGGATATGGTATGCTTGGTCGAGTCCCTCGAGGGCATATCATCAAATCAGAATCATCTTGTAATGATGGTGATGACTTAACTGAATATCATGGTTGGTCGAGTCCCTCGAGACCATGATGATTCGAAGGCCGAACATGACAGGAATCATAAGGAGTTATGATTGGCAAGAGTTTCCTACCTTTTGGGCTCAGTGTAATTGGTCGAGTTCCTCAAGGTTGCACTAAGATGCCAATTGGATCCTGAGCCCTACTAGGAATCTACTGGAGACTTTCGTCTCATGTGTCGAGGGTCTCACATGATTCGCTAGGAAAATTGTGAGAGTACATTAAGATAGAAGTCCATATCTTGATTAGTATTTTCTGTAAAGTTTGCATGTCATTTATTTACGCTATATCTTGTTTGTCGCTTGCAAAACCCCTATATGGCATACTTGATACCAACTGCCTCATTGGTCCAAAGGCTCTGTAATTTGAGAATTATTCTCACGAAAGAGAAAATCGTATATGTCCTTAATACGATTGTGCCCATACCGGAGGAAAAGATAAGTGAGGATGAGATCGCTCGCTTTGTGAAGTATAAAGATAGTCTTAGAGGATAACCTGTGTGTTGATCTTATACTTCAATCCCTACCAGATTCATTTTCACAAGTTCATTATTAACTTTAATATGAACAAGTTTGAGGTGACTCTACCTAAGCTCCTCAATATGTTGAGGGAAGTTGAGAGCACCATCAAGAATGAGAAGCCAGTTCTCTATATTGGTGAGACCAACAAGAAAAGGAAGGCCAGTAAGACCCTTAAGAAGGGCAAGGGCAAAGGAAGACCGGGTAAGGCAAAGGTTGCCAAGAAAGACCCAACAATGGACAAAGGACAATGCTTTTAATGCAGCCAAGATGGGCATTGGAAGAGGAACTGTAAGGATTACCTTGCAGATAAGGCGAAATAGATGCTTAGAGAAGCTTCAGGTATATTCATGATCAGTCTCCACTTGTTATATTTTTATGATAACACATAAGTATTAGATACCGGGAGTGTTTATCATATCTGTAATTCATTGCAGTTTCTGGCAAGACCTAGGAGATTGGCTAAAGGCGAGATGGACCTCAAGATGGCAATGGAGCAAGAGTTGCTGCAGTTGATGTTGGGGAGGTCACCCTACATCTGCCTGGTGAAGCTATTATTGCATTAGATATATGCTATTTTGTTCCCTCTATTATCAAAAATATTATTTCTATCTCTTGTTTGACAATCAGTAGATATAAATTAGTTCTTAAGAATAATAGTTGTTCAATAATTATGGATGATGAGATCATCACTAGAGGGACGTTGATAAATGATATATATATGTTAGACACTTCGCCATATATCATGAATATAAATATGTCTAAGAGGAAAAGAGATGAGGTGAACAATACATACCTATGGCATTGTAAGCTAAGTCATATACATGAGGGAAGGATCCAAAAGTTGTTAAAAGATGGATACTTAGATCCATTTGACTATAAGTCATATGCAACTTGCGAACCTTACCTTCGTGGGAAGATGACCAACTCTCCTTTTAGTGGAACTGGAGAGAGAGCCACTGAGTTATCAGAACTCATACATAGTGATGTATATGGTCTCATGTCGACTCAGGCTATAGGTGGTTACTCATACTTCATTACATTCACTGATAATTTCTCTAGGTATGGACATATGTACTTGATGAAGTACAAATCTAAGGCCTTTGAGAAATTCGGGGAATATAAAAATGAAGTGGAGAACCAAATTGGAAAGAGGATTAAGACTCTTCGATCAAATCAAGCAAGAGAGTACTTGAGTACGAAGTTCACCCATTTCCTCAAGGATAATGGGATTCTATCCCAGTAGACACCTCCTTATACACCTCAGCTCAATGATGTATCAGAAAGGAGGAATCACACACTGTTAGATATGGTGTGGTCCATGATGAGTTTCACTGACCTATCTGTCTCATTCTAGGAATCTGCCCTAGAGACTGTAGCTTACCTTTTGAACAAAGTACCATCAAAGTCGGTAGTGTTTACACTATATGAGATATGGAAAGAAAAGAAGCCTGATCTTAAGGTGGTTAAGATCTGGAACTATCCTGCTACATTAGATGACACAACCCCGACAAGTTGGAATGAAGGACGGAATGGTGCACGTTCGTGGGATACCCTAAGGAGACTTTAGGGTATTATTTCTATCATCCTGAGGACCGAAAGGTCTTTGTTGCCAAGAGAGTTATGTTCCTTGAGAAGGAACACATTCTTGGTAGAAATAGTGGGAGTGAGATAGAGTTGAGCAATGTTAGAGAACCTTGCTCAAGCACCATTCTAGAGTCCAAGTTTGTTCAGGTACCTAACATACAAGTTCCAACTTTGCGTAGGTCTAACAGAGTATCTCACCCTCCTGAAAGATATGTGGGATATATCAATGGAGAGGACTTTCAGGATGTTGATCCTTAGACCTACGAGGAGGCTATTATGAGTATAGACTCCGAGAAGTGGCAAGAATCTATAAATTCTGATATGGATTCCATGTACTATAACAAGGTTTAGAACCTTGTGGATGCACCTATGGGTATCATACCCATCGGTTGCAAATGGATCTTTAAAAATAAGATCAAAGTAGATGGAAAGCTAGAGACTCATAAGGCAAGGTTAGTAGCTAAAGGATATCGTTAAAGACTGGGAGTTGACTATGATGAAACCTTTTCACCTGTAGCCATGCTTAAATCCATTAGAATTTTTTGCAATTGCAGCACACTATGACTATGAGATCTGGCAGATTGATGTGAAAATGACATTCGTCAATGGAAACCTCGAGAAGGAGGTATATATGATACAGCCAGAGGGATTCGTATCCAAAGAGAGTCCAGATAAAGTATGCAGGCTGCTCAAGTCCATTTATAGACTAAAGCAAGCTTCCCGAAGTTGGAACATAAGATTCGATGTGATGATCAGATCTTATGACTTCGTTAAGAACGAAGATGAGACTTGTGTATACCGGAAGGTAAGTTGGAGTGCTATCGCCTTCTTGGTATTGTATGTGGATGACATCCTAATAATTGGGAATGATGTCAGAATGCTCTCCATAGTAAAGACTTAGCTATCCAGAAACTTCTTCATAAAAGACTTAGGGGAAGCATCTTATATTTTGGGGATCCGGATCTATAGAGATAGATCTAAGAGGATGCTTGGCCTATCCCAGTCTAGGTACATAGACTCCATTATCAAAAGGTTTGGCATGGAGAATTCCAAGAGAGGTCTCGTACCGATGAGAAATGGAATATCACTTTCTAGGAGTATGTCCCCAAAGACTCCTGAAGAAAGGGCAGACATGGATAAGATATCTTATGCCTCAGCGATGGGGTTTATCATGTATGTTATGCTATAGCACATAGTAAAGACTTAGCTATCCAGAAACTTCTTCATAAAAGACTTAGGGGAAGCATCCTATATTTTGGGGATCCGGATCTATAGAGATAGATCTAAGAGGATGCTTGGCTTATCCCAGTCTAGGTACATAGACTCTATTATCAAAAGGTTTGGCATGGAGAATTCCAAGAGAGGTCTCATACCGATGAGACATGGAATATCACTTTCTAGGAGTATGTCCCCAAAGACTCCTGAAGAAAGGGTAGACATGGATAAGATATCTTATGCCTCAGCGATGGGGTTTATCATGTATGTTATGCTATGTACCAAGCCTGATATAGCACATGCTCTGAGTGTCACAAGCAGGTATCAGGCGGATCCATGTTTGGAACACTGGAAGGCAATAAAGTGTATCCTCAAGTACTTGAGATGGACTAAGGATCTTTTATTGGTATATGGAGAAGGTAGCCTCCAAGTTTAGGGCTACACAGACTCGAGTTTCAAGTTTGACATTGATCATAGCAAGTCAAACTCACGGTATGTTTTCACCCTGAATGGAGGAGCAGTAAGTTGGAAGAGTTCCAAGCAAGATACTACTGCTGACTCGACCATAGAGGCGGAATACATTGCTGCAATAGAAATAGCAAAGGAAGGGGTGTGGATGAAGAAGTTCATCAGGGATTTGGGAGTCATACTATGCAGCGTGGAGCTAATTCTCATATACTGCTACAGCTCTAGCAAGGGAACCCAGGTCTCATCAGAATTGTTCTGAGGCGGTTCCATCTGATTAGAGCGATCATAACCCGAAAAGATATAGCAATGGAAAGAGTTTCATCTGAAGATAACATTGTAGATCCATTATCGAAGCCACTGCCTCATATTGTATTTGAGTGTCACAGGGGTCTAATGGCGATCAGACACATAGGTGGTTGGCTTTAGGTCAAGTGGGAGATTACTGGTTGTAGGTGCCCAGCAAGCCAATCAGATCATGATGGCACGTGTGACATGTTGTGCGATCTTTTTGCTTAAGATTATTACTGGCATATTCTCACATTATATTATCTATTGTATAAATATATTGTGATGTCCCTAGTTCTATACAATGAGAATCGAATCATGATGAGATCATGATAATGAGATCGATTCACCTTTAAACATATATCCTAAATAATCCCGGCCATAGGTTTCTCGAGAGGGACATCGGGATAACTGGATAGACCAGTGTACTATATACTTGTTCATATGATGGAGGCAGCTGGTCTCATAGCCACTTATATAGAGACACTAATAATATAGTACAAGTGCTCATTAGAGAATGAGTTCACTGATTAATCCGCTTATGGAATGTTGTATGGTTAATGATACCTAATGTCAGACAACGATTCCGTAGTCCCAGTTGTGTATCTGATCCTTTGACTTGAGACACTGAGGACACCTTGTATGAGTCTCCTTTTATTTACGCCAGACTTACAGGTTTGGAAAGTTTCAGATCTGGTACAATTGGTTATCGAGATTGGTAGTCAACCTTACGAAGGTAATTGAGTGTCAATAAAGGATCATCCACTCTCGGTATCGCGAGAGGAATATCCCGTATATGCTTGCTTAGATAAATCCCTAGCCAGGGTCATTCGGATTGAGAGAGAAAGAGTTCTTCGGTAGAATCTGATTAGACAAGATAAACTGATTCTGTATGTGACCTGATAGTACCATGTCCAATATACGGTCTCTGGGATATTAGTTGGATGAGGGATTATAGATACACGATAACTATGGATAGACAGGTCTGATGGATTCGATCCCCCTATACCGTTTGAGGACTATGGTGTAGTGGCCTAGTACGTCCATAGTCGATGAGTCAAATGAATTATTATGGTCACACATATATGGTGGATGCTTCAGTGAATAGAGGATTAGATGGAGATCCAATTAGCTTATATTCTCATTAGATGAGACCCTATGATGATGGGCTCCTTACTTGAGGCCCAATTAGAAGCCTAAAGAGATTATTGGATATAGATCCAATAATGCAATGTTAGTGGGTTATTGAATGGAGATCCAATACCTATTGAGGCAAGACCCTTAGGGTTTTTGGTGGCTCTCTATAAATAGGAGGGGAGACTTATGGTTGATAGGCTGCAGCTTTGGCCTCCCCCTCGTATTCTCCTCCCTCCCTCTGCGTAAGAGTTGCGAGATCAGATTAGAGGAGCTTCGTTGTAGAGATCCATCCTGTGGATACTGCTAGAGAGGAAGACGCTTGACTTCCTTCATCCTCTCCATTCGGATCTAGAATATAGGGATATACGATCTCCCTAGGTAATCAATCTATCACATGATAAGGTTTTATCGATTTTTATGATTTTCTCGTGACCCCAATCTTTTGCATGACAATTTGATATGCATGGGAAATTAGTTCTTATTTTGATTTTCGTTGCGCATGTGATGCTCCCGCTAAGGTTTCCCAACGGAATCGATCTGAAAACATAAGAAAAGGACACCAAGAACTATTGAATCTCATATTTTGATGATGAAATCAATTGATGGTTTGATGATCTAACATGTGTGTTTGAGAAAGAAATACAGGATTAACTACGATGAAGAAAATGAATTACAACCATATGTTGGAATCAAGTTTGAGCATCGGGCCAAAGTTTGGACAATGCGGTGAGAGCTCACCGAGAGTTCGCTGAAGGAATCGAGAAGCTCACTGGGAACACGTCGCGAGATCGCCGAAAGAAGACCGTAAGACTCACCGGAGGACTGTCGGGGATTAGGTCAATTTTGACTTGATGGACTTGTATGGTTGTAATCGAGTCATAGTTAGGTATGAGTCCTAATTGAGTTAATTTTGGAAAGAATCCAGATTAACTCAAGTGAGGCAAACTGGGTCCACGTTTGGGTTTAGATTGACCTTAGGTTGAGCTCATTTGGTTGACTTGGAAAGAGGTCAACTTAAGGTACAAGTTGGGAATAGAAAAGTGGAGAAAACACTTTTTTGGGATTCCCGATGACTATACCGCCCAAGTTGGTGGTTGTACCATCGCCGTCCTATTTTCAGGGTGGCTTTTAGTAGTGGTACCGCTCATACCTGGATTTTCTGAATACGTTTAAAATTTTGGTTCCATTTTCTAAAGCTAATTGGGGTCTATAAATACCCCAAGTTTTCTTGCATTGAGTACAAGAATTTTGTGCAAGAAATCTAAGAGAAATAGTGTGCTAAAAGTGTGCAAGAAAAAAAAATAGGTTAAGGGAGTAAACAAGAAAGTTTGTAATCTTTGTAAAAGTCTCCTTTATAAGCTATAAGTGAAATACTTGTAAGGGTTTGGTCTTCACACGATAAAGATTGATAGTGGACACCGGTGGGCCTCGACGAAGGGGACTCGGGAAGTGGACGTAGGCTAAGTTGTGGCCTAACCACTATAAATTGTGAGCATCTCTTTACTTTGCCTTTTTGATTATACATGTTCATATATGGAGCTTTCCTTTGGCAAGATCATAACTTAGCTTCATTTAATAGCTTATTACTCACTTACTCAATGAAATGCTTTCGATTTCTGATTTTGCTTTAAACAAAAGTTTTTTTTCAAAACCAAGATTTCATTGCACTAATTCACCACCCCCCCTCTTAGTACCAATTGATCCTAACAATTAGTATCATAGCGAGGTTCTACTCATTAGACTAACACCAAAGTGAGTAAATGGCTTCGTTTGGAATGAACAAGAGATATTTCATTGCATGTCCTCCCATATTCAATTGGAAGGATTACACATATTGGAAAACAAGAATGAGTATTTTTCTTATTTCTATGTATTTCAATTTATGGCACATCGTTAAAAATGACTTTGAAAAGTCTTCCAAACCAATGAACAAATTAAATGATTCGGAAAAGAATGCTTTTTCTTTAAATGCAAAAGCAATGAATTCTTTATTTTGTGCACTTGATAAGAATGAATTTAATCGGGTTTCTGTTTGTTAAATTACTTATGATATTTGGCATACACTTGAAATCACACACGAAGGCACTAGTAGGGTTAAAGAGTCTAAGATTAATATTTTAGTTCATAGTCATGAATTATTTTAAATGAAACCAAGTGAGACCATTGGAGATATGTATACATGTTTTACGGATGTCGTCAATGGTCTAAAATCTCTTGGTAAAAGTTTTTCTAATTTTGAATTTGTTAGTAAGATATTAAGATCTTTTCCAAAAAGTTAGGATCCTAAAGTAACTACAATTTAAGAAGCTAAAGATCTAAATAATTTTCCTTTTGAAGAACTTATTGGATCACTTATGATTTATAAACTGAGCTGTAAAACTCATGATGAACTTAAAGAACCCCTTCCAAAGAACAAGAAGGACTTTGCACTAAGAACTACTGATGACTCATCGAGTGAAACCTCAAGTGATGAGAATAATGGCATTGCACTATTGACAAGAAAAATAAAAAAAAAATATCTAAACCTAAAATTTACATTTGTAATAAGGGTCATGCTCATAGGAAAGAAGGTAATAGGCTTTGTTGGGAATACTCAACAAAAGCCAACTATCTTCGTTAAAAGGATCCACTCTAAACTTGCCATGAAAAATTAAATGCAACTTTTGTAGTAGATTAGGGCATATAGCTTATAAGTGTTCATTTAGAAAGTATAATCCATATAAATTAATTTGGGTTTCTAAAGGAACCATAAATAACCAAAAACCTATAGTTAAATTAGATAGAGCTCTTCACGAGGGACCCAAAGTGAAATGGGTACCTAAATTAAAAGCATCCTTTTGTAGGTTTGTCTCCAAACTAAGGCTAGGAGCACCAAATGGTACCTTGATAGTGGATGCTCAAGGCATATTATCAGAGATCCAACTTATTTTACTAAGCTCACTAGCCTAAATGAAGGAGTTGTTACATTCGAAAATAATAACAAAGAAAAAAAATCATTGGGAAATGAACCATAGGTAACAAATCAAATGTTTTGATTGAAGATGTGTTGTTAGTTGATGGTTTGAAACATAATCTACTTAGTATTAGCCTATTATGTGATAAAGGATTTATTGTTAAATTTGAATCTAATGCTTGTATAATTGAAATAAGACACAAGAATAAATTTTTTATTGTCTTAAGAAACAATAATGTGTATACTATTGACATTGAAAAGTTTTGTGATGAAACATACTTTTCGGCTTTAAATGATGATGCTTGGATTTGGCATAGGAGACTAGGTCATGCTAGCATAAAATTACTAAACCAAATCTAAACTAAAAATTTAGTAAGAGGATGATTACCTACTCTTAAGTTCATTAAAGATAAAATGTATGGTACTTGCCAAATAGGAAAGCAAATAAAGAGTAGCTTCAAGTCAAAAATTCAAATAAGTACCTCTAGTCCACTACAATAAATCTATATGGATTTATTGGGCCAATTGATACTACAAGCTTAGGGGGAAGTAAATATGCCTTTGTCTTAGTAGATGATTATAATAGATACACTTGGACTTATTTCTTGGTACACAAAAGTGATTCTTTTAAAGTTTTTCAAAATTTTACAAACTTATCCAAAATAAAAAAAAGATTTTATGATTTTATTAATACGTAGTAATGGTGGTGGTAAATTTTAAAACAATGAGTTTCTAATTTTTTGTAAGTCAAATGGGTATATCCATAACTTTTCTAATCTTAGAAATCCATAAGAAAATGGAGTAGTAGAAAGAAAAAATAAGAGCTTACAAGAAATTGCTAGAACCATATTAAACGAACATAGCCTAACCAAATATTTTTGGACCGAAGCCGATAACATGACATGCTATGTTTTAGGGTTCTTGTAAGACCATTAATCTCTAAAACTCCTTATGAACTCTGGAATAGTAAAAAATTTAATATTTTATATTTTAAAGTATTTGGTTGCAAATGTTTTATTTTGAATAAAAAGGATGCCTTAGGAAAATTTAATGTAAAATCTGATAAAGATATTTTTTTTTGTTATTCCTCTATTTCTAAAGCTTATCGTGTATTCAATAAAAGAACATTAGTAATTAAAGAATCTATTCATATTATTTTCAATGAGATTTCTGAACTTAAGAAAATTGATTTTTAATGATGAATTTGATTTTGACACTTTGAATTTACATGATAATCCTCCTAAAAGCAACTTGGATGAATCTACCTCCAAATCCTTACCTAAGGAATGAAAGTATGTAAATGCTCATCCTAAGGAGCTTATAATAGGAGATTCATCAAGAGGTATTCAAACTTGTTCTTCTTTTAAAAAAATTTGTGCTAATGCCGCATTTCTTTCTCAAGTTGAACCAAATTACATTGATGAAGCCCTAAGAGATGACTCTTGGGTCATTGCAATGCATGAAGAGTTAGATCAATTTGAGAGAAATAAAGTATGAGAGCTTGTTCCTATACCTAATGATCGTTTAGTGATTTGTACTAAATGAGTCTTTAGAAACAAGCAAGATAAAAATAATACCGTAGTTAGAAACAAGGCTAGATTAGTGGCCAAAGGATTCAACCAAGAAGAAGGGATGCTCCTTCGCTCTTGTGGCTAGACTTGAAGCCATAAGGATGCTCATTTGCGTCTTTCAAATATTTTAAATTATTTCAAATAGATATTAAAAGTATTTTTCTTAATGGTTTCATTTTCGAAGAAGTGTATATTGAACAACCCCCTAGTTTTGAAAATAGTTATTTTTCGAATCATGTCTCAAACTTTCCAAAACTCTTTATGGATTGAAATAAGCCCCTTAGGCTTGGTATGAAAGACTTAGTTCTTTTCTTATTTCAAATAATTTTTTTGAAAGACAATATTGATACCATATTATTTTTTAAAGTATTTTAAAAATAATTTTCTTGTTATTAAATTTATGTTGATGATATAATTTTTGGTTCAATAAACGAATCCTTATGTGAATCTTTTGCTAAGAGTATGAGCCAAGAATTTGAGATGAGCCTAATGGATGAATTAAGTTTTTTCTTAGGATTGTAAATAAAATAATTAAATGATGGTATCTTTATTAGCCGACTAAATATACCTTAGACTTGTTAAAATATTTTGGTATGGAAAATGCTAAGGCTATAAACACACCAATGAGCACTTCTACAAAATTAGACTTAGATAATGAGGGAGAAAATTTTAATCAAAGAACATATAGAGGAATGATAGGTAGCTTGTTGTATTTAACTACTACTAGACCATATATAATATTTAGTATTGAATTATATGCAAGATTTCAATCCAATCCTAAACTTCCTCACCTTAAAGTAGTTAAACGGATATTTAGATATTTAAAAGGAATCTCTAACTTAGGTTTATGGTATCCAGAATCTAAAAACTTTAATTTACTTACTTATGCATATGCCGATTTTGAAGGGTGTATAATAGATAGAAAAAGTACTACCTGGATATATCAATTTTTAGGGGCATGCTCTTGTTTCTTGGTCTTCTAAGAAACAAAATTTGGTTGTCGTATCTATAGCTGAGGTCGAATATATTGTAGCTAATGCATGTTGTGCCCAAGTTATTTGGATGAAAAATATATTAGAAGATTATGAAATTTATTAAAAAATATCCCTATAAAATGTGACAATATAGGTGTCATATGTTTAACTAAAAATCTCGTTCAATACTCAAGGACAAATATATTGATATTAGGTATTACTTTATTAGAGATCATGTTAATAATCTTGACATATACTAAGCATCAATTTAGCAGATATTTTCACTAAGCCATTAAGTGAAGAGCAATTTGACTCTATTAGAAGAGAGTTAGGAATGCTAAATCATCAAAATGAATGATTTACTATATTTCATATTTCTTAATTTGCTTGAAATGAATTTAATTGCATGAGTAGCTCTTAATTTTTCTTGGATTTCTTGGTTCTTTTTTAACTCTCTTCCGAAATGACTCTCCTTGAAATTGATATTACAAGAATGAGATTCGAAGTTCTTTTTGTGATGACATTTTTATCCTTTCTCAAAGATTATTTCAATTCATGATGAATATCTACAAAAGAAAAATATGTGACAAACTTTTATGGTACTTGCTATGAGCTTTCTTTTGTATCCTTTCTAAAAAAATATTCATGGATCTTTTATATCCTTGATGAACACTTTCGATTGTATCACTCCATAATTTATTTTTTTATAATAAATTTTTGGACTTTTGGCACCCCCTCCCCTTCATTTCTTTTTCTTTCTTATTTATAAAGGGGAAGAAAATTTTTCATGAGAAAATTATGTTTTTATCATATTTTACTAAGGGGAAGCAATGAAGCACTAAATATTTAATCAATATATATTTTATACAAATATGAAGAAATTTGACACATGATGAGTTTATGTATCTTAAAATTATTTGCTCAACATCTCACCTTTTTGTTAATGACAAAGGGGGAGAAATGAGATATTGATGACAAATGATAAAATGGGGTATTTCTAATTTTATTGATAAACAAAGGGAGAGACATGATTAAGAGGAAAATTCTTAAATGCATGAATGTTGTATACTTGGAATATCTTTGATGATTTAAGGTAATATTTTTTTAAATTAATGTTATATCATTTCTGAATTTGATAAATGAATGTTTTAAAATGTTATGATACTTGAACTAAAGAGTGTTTGGTTCTCTTGAATTTAAAATTTTTCTTATTTCGATTATGGGATAGATATAGGGGGAGTAAAAGTTAACTCTCATCATCAATTGATTGTCATCATCAAAAAGGGGGAGATTGTTGAATCTCAAATTTTGATGATGAAATCAATTGATGATTTGATTATCTAACATATATGTTAGTGAAAGAAATGCAGGATTAACTACGATGGAGAAAATGAATTACAACCGGATGTTGGGCCAGAATCATGTTCGGGCATCGGGCCAAGGTTTAGATAATACGGTGGAAGCTCGTTGGGAGTTCGCTAGGAGTTCGTCAAAGGAATCAGGAATCTCGTTGGGAACACGCTCGGAGATCACTAGAAGAAGACCATAAGACTCACTGAAGGATTGCTGGAGATTGCCGGATTGTCGGGGGTTTGGTCATTTTTGAACTTGATGGTCTTGTATGGTTGTAATCAAGTGAGTCGTAGTTAAATTAATTGAGTTAATTTTGGAAGGAATCTAAATTAACTCAAGGGAGGCAAACTGGGTCCACGCTTGGGTTTGGATTGAGCTTAGGTTGAGCTCATTTGGTTAACCTGGAAAGAGGTCAACTAAAGGTACAAGTCAAGAATAGAAAAGTCGAGAAAATACTTTTTCGAGATTCCCGACGGTTGTACCGCTGGTGGGCGATGGTTGTACCACCTAGGTGGCGGTTGTACTGCCCAGATTGATGGTTGTACCATCACTACCATATTTTTAAGGTGGCTTTTGGTGGTTGTACCGCCCGTACCCAGATTTTTCGGTTATGTTTGAATTTTTGGCTCTATTTTTTGAAGCCAATTAGGGTCTATAAATACCCCAAGTTTTCTGCATTGAGTATAAGAATTTTGTGCAAGAAATTTGAGAAAAATAATATGCTAAAAGTGTGCAATAAAAGGAAAGGGGGTAAGGGAGTAAGCAAGAAAGTTTGTAATCTTTGTAAAAGTCTCCATTGTGAGTTGTAAGTGAAATATTTGTAAGTGTTTGGTTTTCACCCGAAGAATATCGGTAGTGGACACCGGTGGGCCTCGACGAAGGGGACTCAGGAAGTGGACGTAGGCCAAGTTATGGCTGAACCATTATAAATTTTGAACATCTCTTTACTTTACCTTTTTTATTATACATGTTCTTATATAGAGCTTTCCTTTGGTAAGATCATAACTTAGCTTCGTTCAATAGCTTATTGCTCACTTACTCAACGAAATGCTTTCGATTTCTGATTTTTCTTCAAATTAATTTTTTTCTTCAAAGCCGAGATTTTAGTCCTTGCACTAATTCAACCCCCACCCCCCTCCTAGTGCCAGTTGATCCTAACAAGAACAAGGCAATAATTACCCATGCATGAAGGTAGAATTTCCAAGATGAGAAGATAGGGATCTGACCAGTTAGATCTCTAGGGTTGAAAAATTCTTTGACTTCCACAGAACTCCAAAAGAATCTAAAGTGGAAATAGCTTCAATTCAACTTAATGGTGATACAATCAGTGGTAATTGGTACAAACCCTATCATGGGGTTTCTTTATGGGAGCAGCTCAAAAGAAGAATTCGTGTTTGCTTTGGACCATCCGAGTATGAGAATGTTGATAGGCAACTCGTCAAAATCCACCAAACTTCCACACTATAAGAATATTAGAGCATATTTGAACGATTGTCAAATTAAGCCAAAGATTGGTCCGAATAGAAACTGGTAGGTACATTTGTTGAAGGACTTAATCCTGATATCCGGTGTGAAGTTAAGGCTCGCCAACCCCGTATTATGATAGCTATGATCTCATTTGCACGTTTGCATGAGGAAAAAGTCATTAGGGAGTATCGCCGAAACAGAAGTGACAACAAACAGATGATTGCAAGCCGCTTGCCCTATCTATTCTTAACCGAACACCCGAAGACTAACCCGAGAAGAACTTAAGAAAAGATCAGCAAAGGGTTTGTGCTGGCATTATGATGAAAAGTGAAGTAATGAACACCGATACAAACAAAGGCAACTTCTAATAATTGAACCAATCAAGGAGGAACCGAAAATTGATAATACTAGAGTCTGATCCTGAAGGTATAGATTCAAATGAAGATATTAGACCTATCACATATACAATGCATGCATTAGCTGACTACTTTAGCCTGCAAACTATGAAAAATTAAAGAAATTTTGAAACATCAGCCTGTTATTATTTTAATTGATACCGGTAGCACTAATAATTTTATGGATAGTAAGGTTGTTGACCGATTAACTTATCACATTGAGTCAGTGATAATTGAAGTAAAGGTTGCTAATGGATGAATATTAACTTGTGATAACAAGTGTTCAAAGATATAGCTAATTATACAGGGGGAAGAACTGCTTGTGGATTTCTTTTTGATACCCCTGGAAGACACTGAAGTGGTGCTTAAAATTGAATGATTATCAACCCTAGGTTACGTCTCCTGAAACTTTTCTAAACTAATTATAAAGTTTTTTATTAATAGAAAACAGATGATCCTCAAAGGAAGACTTGGAAGCAATGTCACAACTGCCACTAGCCAAAGGATGGAGAGGGTTCTTTAAAAGATCATAATGACTACTACACCGAAAGGCCAACCAATTGCTTAGACTATCATGAAGTGGAGACCCTACTTAATTGATCAACAGGTTGTGATGAATCGTAGATATCCTGTGACTGAAGTGCTCCCAGAATTTGACGCTGCTCAGCCTTGAGGACAAAGCTGATTTGAAGGAGGGAGGAATTATTCGGATCCCGAAAAAATTTTGAATCTTTGAGTCATATTTTCTGTGAGTTGGTTAGTCCAATCGAAGTCAGTTATGAGTTTATTTAAAATTTAAAATTTAATTTGGAGTCCAAGTCTTAAGGGACAATAGGTGGAAGAGTCGAAGTCCAAAGGGACTCTCGGTAAAACTTTATAAATAAGGGTATAACTACTTCTTTTTCATCAATCAAGAAAATATGATCTTGGTCATTTGGCAAACCCTAGGAGATTGATCCCCTCGAAGTGATCATTCGTCCCCTCTTTTCTATGATAGAACCCAAGGAATTCCTATCGTGGTGCAACCTTGTGCTATTGAAGATTTGAACTAACTGTATGGAGGTTCAATATCATGGTCTGGTTGTTAGATAAATATGAGAAACAAAAAGACACTTGGTCTATTATTTCAGCACCTATTTATATAGAAATAGATGGAGGATTTCCCTCAACTAATGGGCAAGATATTCTCATTCAGTTAGGGAAACTGTTACAGCTAATATGCCCTCGCAAGATCGAGCTCCTATCAAGGACGTTGATCTTGGATAGATATAAAAAGAATATTTTGAGAGCTAGAGACTTCGTGAGGGAGTCGGCGAGTTAATCAGCTATGTGAACATGGGAGACACAATGATGCTGACGGACGACTTGATCTCACACAAAATGGAAGTCAATAGCAATATGTTTCATGTGAGAGTAAACAACTAGATTAGCACAAAGGAAGTAGCACCGATGTTATCACAATAAATAATAGGCATAGAGTCAGAGTTAATTTGAAGCTTAGTAAGCAAGTTGGTGATCCAATTAAGTTTGGCAACAGTAGTGGCAATAGCATGATAATTCAGCTTCAGTAGTAGACCTGGTAACTATCTTTTGTTTCTTAGAACTCTAGCTAATCGGATTAGCACCATGAAAAATAATATATCCTGATGTAGAGGTTCTATCATCAATATTTTTGGCCTAATCAACATCAGCAAAAGCATGAAGCTAAGAGAGAGACTGTTTGCGAAGAAAAATATCATGATCAATGGTCCCCTTAAGATAATACAAAATACGTTTGACAGTAATCCAATGTAAAGTAGACGGTCGGTGCATAAACTGGGATAATTGATTAACTACAAAGGAGACATTTGCACGAGTAAGAGCGAGATACTGTAAGGAACCAACCACCTTTCGATACTGAGTAAGATCTATAGCAGGACTTCCATCACATAACTTCAATGATGCACTGGCAGATAGAGGAGTGGTAACCACTTTTGCATCTTTCATGTTCATCTTCAAAAGCAAATCATGAATGTACTTTCTCTGTGAAAGAAAGAGGTCGAAAGATGTAAACACAAGCCTCGACACCGAGAAAATAACTCAGGTTACCAAGATCTTTAAGAGAGAATCTGTCAGCCAATTGATTAATAAATGTCTGAACCTCTATAGAGTTATTACCCGTGACACTAATATCATCTATATAGACTAGAAGATAGTTAGTGTGCCAATGTTGTTGGCGTAGAAATAGAAAAATATCAGATTTAGAGTTAAGGAAGCCAACTGAAGACAAGTATAAACTAAGTTCATTATTCCAAGCTCGTGGAGCCTGACAAAGTCCATAAATAGTCTTTTGGAGTTTACAGACATGCCGTGGATATTGAGGATATATAAAGCTTGGAGGTTGCTCCATGAAGATATTTTGAGTGAGAGTTCCTTGTAAAAAGGTATTGTTAACATCTAATTGATATAAGCATTAACCTTTGGAAATTGTCAGACTTAAGATAAGTCGGATTGTAGTAGGTTTGACAACTGGACTAACTGTCTCGATGTAGTCAACACCAGGTCATTGATGAAATCCTTTAGCCACAAGTCGTGCTTTATACATCCTCAATATCCACTTGCACCCAATAATATTTTGTGTGGGGTGAGAAGGGGTAAGGGTCCATGTAACATTATGAAGGAGAGCATCATACTCCTCACACATGACTTTACGCCAATATGGAGATTTTTGGGCATGAGTAAAGGATATCGGTTCAGTAGAGTCAAGGGAAGGTTTGGTGCTAGCGTGTAAGTCAAGAACCTGACGTGGTTTAACGACACCACTCTTGGAATGAGTTTGCATTATATGTCAGGAGACTGTACTAGTATTAAGGGGTAAGGGCTGAGGATTATCACTGGTTGAGTCAAGCGAAAGGACGACAGAAGTATCCTAGTGATGTGAGGATAAAGACTGTAGTTCTAGAGATAACTGCACATGAGGAATAAGAGGAGAGAAGGGAGAAGGAAGCTGTGGAACAGGAATAACAAGAGAGTGTGGATCAGGCGGAGACGTAGAAGATGTGTCATAGGAATCCAACGGGACGATAGATTGTCCGTGATCTCGAAATGGAAAGACAGACTCTACAAAAGTGACATGTCTGGCAATAAAGACTTTAGTAGTGTAAGGATCATAACATCGAAAAGTATTATGTTCAAGAGAGTACCCAATTAAAATACAAGGGCAAGATCGAGGTTGCATTTTATGATAATTGTAGGACGTAACCATGGATAACATAGATAGCCAAATACCTTTAATATTTGTCGGTTGAGGCATTTTTTAAAAAGCTTTTCAAATGATGATTGATATTGTAAGATAGGAGTGGGAATGCGATTAATGAGATAGACAGCATTTTGAAAAGCTACGGACCAAAAGGTAGATGGCATAGAAGCCTGATAAAGCATTGTGAGACCAGTTTCAATAATATGTTGATGTTTACGTTCAACGGAGCCAACTGGTTGAGGAGTATATAGAGGAGACTTAAGATGTTGAATACCAAAAGCAGATAGATAAGATGTAAGGGCTTGATAGTCACCCCCATCATCAGAATATACAGTTTTAATAGTAGTCTAAAAGTAGTTCTCGACTAAGTTCTTAAAATTGGAGAAGACAACAATGACATTAGACTTTTGACAAAGAGGATAGAACCATATATACTTTATAAAATAATCTACAAAGACAACATAGAATCTGAACTTGTCAAAAGAGATAACTGACGTAGGACCCGAAACATCAGTATAAACAACTTCAAATAGTTTAGAGCATGAAATAGAGGATATACCAAAAGGCAATTGATGACTCTTATTGCTAAGACAAGCATCACAGTGAGTAAAAATATTACTAGATTTAAAAAAATAGGAATATAATAATGAGAAAGTAATTTTTGCTGAATAGAGATCGATGGATGACCAAGACGTCGATGTCATATGTCGACTGGAGTAGTAGTGGAAGAGTTAGCAGTAGGTCAAGTGAGATACAAAGCTGACGGCCATTCGTAGATGTTATCTTTATTCGGGCCACGAACCAAGGATGCTCCCGTACTCAAATCTTTGACAAGAAAATAATTAAGAAATAATTCAATAGAAGCATGATTTTGTTGACAGAATTGAGAGACAGAAATAAGGTTTCTTTTAATGTGGGGTGCACACAAAACATCATCGAGTGTGAACAAAGTGGTATGTAAATTAAACTTCGTAGAGCCAGTATAAGTAATAGGAATTCTTTTACCATCACCGATGTTGTCAACTTCATTTTCGTTATAGCTGTTATGGATTGATAGGTTCTGGAGATTGGAAGTGATATGGTGGGAAGCACCAGAGTCCACAATCCAATTCGACTGACTTGCAGACGGAGAAGTCATAACATTTGCCTGAGGCCAGGTTGACGAAGCTGGGAGGCGAGGTCGAGACCGACAAACTTTTGCTGAGTGACCGAGTTTGTCACACAACTGGCAAACAATCGATTGCTGAAATATAGGAGGACGACGTGGTTGGAAGAAAGCACTCTGACGATGGTTGAAGTATGGAGGATGTGGAGGAAGTGATGGAGTGATGCTCGTAGAAGTGGGAGGAAAGTTGACCACACCTTTTAAAGTGGTCTTGTTGTATTTACGATTTAGCCTCCTGGATTTTTAGTTGAACTGAGCTATGATGGGAGGTCCTGGCAAAGATCCTGACAGCCTCTCATCGCACTTCAGGTAAACTTCATAGTCTTTCAGCTTATCATAAAATTCTTTAAAGGAAATTAGAGAATAACGTGCTCGAAGTGTTGTTGCTAGTTCTTTAAATTCTGCACTCAGTCCATTAAGCGTGTGGACTAGAACTTTATCATCAGTTAGGGAATAACCTATCAATGCTAGGTCATCGATAATCATTTTAATATGTTGTAAGTAGTCGGCAATATTACTTCCCTCCTGCTTGAAGTTCATAAGGCTGGAGAGTAGTCCAAGCATGTGAGTCCGTGAGTAATGATGTGAATAAAATATGAATAAACTTTGTATACGAACAAATACTAGCAGACCGTCACACACAGCAGAATCAAACAGAAATCACAATCAGATGAATACCAAGATTTACGTGGAAAACCCCTTCAACTCGAAGGGTAAAAACCATGGGACAAGCCAGAGAAAATTCACCATCAAAATAATGAATATACAGATCTCAAGGCTTCTTGCCCAAGCCCAAAGCAATAGCCATAAGAGAATCACAGGGATACAAGGACTATAATACCAAACACAATAACCAAAACCTTCTTAAGAGATCACAGTAAGAATCTACTACAAACTGATTTAACCTAAGATATT
This sequence comes from Ensete ventricosum, assembly GCA_029747655.1. NCBI lineage: Eukaryota > Viridiplantae > Streptophyta > Magnoliopsida > Zingiberales > Musaceae > Ensete > Ensete ventricosum. Next base: position 24,668,074 of record JAQQAF010000004.1, on the reverse strand, counting down.
GATGATTGAGAATAGTCCTTTCTTGTCCTTGTCTTCTTCCCTTTCCTGGATCTCTTATTTTCTAACCTCTACTATCAATTTACAGTCTATTTTCTCTCACCCACGTTTTCAGCCGCCGCTGCTCTCTTAGTCTCAATCCTAGCTACCTAATCTAGGGTTTAGGTGAATATAAGTGAGGTTCTGGGCTATGGGCTTCACTAAAGCCCATTATGGGCTGAATCTGGGCCATCTGCCTAACAACCTCCCCCTTCAGCCTATAAGGGAGGCTGTCTCATGACTCCTCAATATGAAGCCATGCCGACCAGCTGTCGACACATCTCCTGTCTCTCTTTCGGTAAAGCCTTTGTCAACATGTCTGCCCTATTATTATCTATGTAAATTTTTTGAAGTTGTAACTGCTTCTCTTCAAGCACATTTCTGATCCAATGATATCTGACATCTATATGCTTTGACTTGGAATGAAATGTTGGGTTTTTGCACAAATGGATGACACTCTGGCTGTCACAATACACCACATAGTTTCCCTATTTCAGCCCCAATTCTTGTAAGAATCCTTTCATCCATAACATTTCTTTACAAACCTCTGTAGCAGCAATGTATTCTGCCTCTGTGGTGGAGAGAGCAATACACCTTTGCAATCTGGACTGCCATGACATAGCTCCCCCTGCAAAAGTAAGTATAAAACCTGATGTTGACTTCCTTGTGTCAATATCTCTTATCATATCTGCATCTGTGTAACTTGTCAGCACAGGTGGTCCACCTCCAAAGCTTAAACAAACTTTAGAACTTCCTTTGAGATATCTAAAAATTCACTTCACTGCTGCCCAATGTTCTTTACCTGGATTTGCAAGAAATCTGCTAGCAACACCCACTGCATATGCGATGTCCGGCCTCGTACATACCATCGCGTACACTAAACTTCCAACTGCTGAAGCATAAGGAACCTTTTGCATTTTCTCCTTCTCATCATCACTTGACGGACTCTGATCTGAGCACAACTTGAAGTGACCTGCAAGAGAAGAACCAACTGGCTTTGCATTGCTCATACTGAATCTGTCCAATACCTTCTCAATGTATTTCTCCTGTGACAACCAAATCTTCCTCTTTCTTCTGTCACGAGAAATCTGCATGCCCAGTATTTGCTTTGCTGGCCCCATATCTTTCATTATAAAAGACTCACTTAGTTTCTTCTTCAACCTGTCAATCATAGACATATCTTTCCCAAGAATAAGCATATCATCAACATAAAGTAAGAGAATAATAAAATCTTCATCATACCATTTGATGTACACACAATGATTTGAAGCTGTTCTTTTGTATTCATTTTCAATCATAAATGAATCAAACTTTTTATACCACTGTCTTGGAGCTTGCTTCAGCCCATACAAGCTCTTCTTCAACTTGCAGATAATATTTTCTTTACCTTTGACTTTGAAGCCTTCTGGTTGCTCCATATAAATTTTCTCCTCCAAATCACCATGAAGGAAAGTTATTTTCACATCTAATTGCTCAATCTTCATGTCTAGGTTAGCACAAATACCAAGAGCAACACGGACTGAAGATATTTTAACAATAGGAGAAAAAATTTCTTCAAAGTCAATACATTTCTTTTGACCAAAGTCTTTCACAACCAATCTAGCTTTATACTTTGGTTGAGAATAATATTCTTGAGTCTTCAACCTAAAAACACACTTGTTCTTCAAGGCCTTACTTCCCTCTGGTAGTTGCACCAAATCATATGTATGGTTCTTCTGCAAAGAATCTATCTCTTCCTGCATAGCAATAAACCACTTCTTTTTCTACTCACTTTTAACTACTTCCTGGTAACTCTCTGGTTCACCTGCATTAGTAATCATCACATACTCATCTGTAGAGTATATCTTGGAAGGTTGACGTGGTCTAGAAGATCTTCTTAACTGAGGTTCTGTGAGAACTTGCTCTCTTTCTTCTTCCTGCTCAACATGTCCTACAGGTAGATCAACATCTGGCTCTGCACCATCTTCCTGCATATCTCCCCCATCACCTTGATATACTAGAGGAATAACTGAGTCACAGTCTACAAATCCCTCTATAGAAGTCTTAGCTGGTGTCTCCTTCTTCAAATACTTAATGGTTTGATCCTCAAAGAAAACAACATCTCTGTTTCTGAACACCTTCTGCTTTTCTGGATCTCAAAGCCTATAACCAAACTGATCATGTGAGTAACCAAGAAAAATATACTTTTTTGTCTTACCATCCAGCTTGGACCTCTCATTGTCTGGAATATGTACAAATGCACGACAACCAAACACTCTTAATGCCTATATGAGACATCTTTCCTGACCATACATGCTCTGCAACATCACTATCTAGAGCTGTACATGGTGATAAGTTGATTACATCAACTGCAGTCCTCAAAGCCTCATCTCAAAACATTTTAGGTAGCTTGGCCTGTGAAAGCATACATCTGATCTTTTCCATAATTGTGTGATTCATCCTCTCTGTAATTGCATTATGCTGAGGCGTACCAAGGACTATCAACTCATGCTAGATGTCATATGACATGCAATAATCATTAAACAATCCTGTATACTCACCACCATTATCTGATCTTATGCATTTAAATTGTCTTTCTGTCTCCCTTTCAACTCTAGCATGAAACTCCTTGAAGACATTAATAACCTGATCTTTGGTCTTCAAAGCATAGGCCTAAACTTTCCTGAAAAAGTCATCTATAAAAGTAACAAAATAAAGTGCACCATTGATACTAGGAACATTAACAGATCCACCAGGAGTTTTTATCCTCAAAGGGCCACACACATCTATATAGACACGGTCCAAGGCATGCATTTTTCTAGATAAAGCAGAACTAACAAAGGAAACTCTATGTTGTTTACCAGCCAAACAATCAATACAAGGGTTCAAACGTATACCTCTAAGGTCTGGCAATACCTCTCTCTTGAAAATTTCTTGCAGCCCTTTCTCGCTCATGTGTCTCAGTTGCCTATGCCACAACTCCATGCTGAAGTCTTTCTCTGTAGTATTCAACTGCTCATCACAAGCTTTAGCCTGCAATCTATACAATGTATGACATTTCTTTCCATTAGCAACAATAAGAGAACCCTTACTGAGCTTCCATTGCCCTATGTGAAATCTGACATCAAAGTCTTCATCATCCAGCCTTCCAACTGAAATTAAATTCAGTCTTAAGTCAACCACATGCCTCACATCCTTAAGCACCAACTTGCAGCCAAGGTTGGTCTTTATATGGATATCTCTCATGCCAATGATGTCTGTTGTGCCATAGTTGTCCATCTTGACAACACCAAAATTTCCAAACCTATAAGTAGCAAAGAACTCCCTCCGTGGTGTAGCATGATAAGAAGCACCTGTGTCAATTATCCACTCGAGATCCTGACACACACAAGAAAAAATATCATCAGAAGTAGACAAAATCAAATAATCACTACATTGCGCCGTAGTTGTGATATTCTCTTTTGACTTTGTATGCTCCACTTTTTTTCTCTTTTTTTTTGTTCTTTTTAGGTTGCTTGCACTGATTCTTGTAATGTCTTTTCTCACCACAATTGTAGCAAACAATATATTTCCTTGATCTTGACTTGCTTCTACCTCTGTGTGAACCATTTCTATCATTTGACTTTGATCTTCCTCTGTTCTCTGAGACAAGTGGCTGTGAATCAATCTGAGAAGTTACTGAATTCTTTCTCCTCAACTCCTCATTCAATAAATTGCTTGTTACTTGACTCATGGTGACAACACCATCTGGTGCAGAATTACTGAGGGAAACCACCAGTGTCTCCCAACTTTCTGGTAAAGAACTGAGAAGTAACAATGCCTGCAACTCATCATCAATAGACATTTTCACATAGGATAACTAGTTAGTAATACTCTGCATTTCATTCAAATGCTCAGGAATACAAGTACCCTCTTTATAGTTCAAGTTTACAAGTTTTCTGATCAGAAAAGCTTTGTTGCCAGCCGTTTTTCTTTCATAAAGACATTCTAACTTTTTCTAAAGAGAGTAAGCAGAACATTCAGTAGAAACATGGTGAAAGACACTATCATCTAGCCATTGTCGAATAAAGCCAACTGTTTTTCGATCTAATCTCTTCCACTCATCATCTGTCATAGTTGTGGGCTTTGCACTATCCCCTTGCAAAGGTCCATACAAATCTTTGCAATACAAGAGATCTTTCATTCTTGGTTTCCATATCATCCAATTGTTTCCATTTAAACTAATCATGCGAGAAACATTACTGGCCTCCATGTTTAAATACAAAAGTTAAATACCACCAAAATCCTATTCTGATACCAGTTGATGTGAACAAAATAGGAATAAATTTTGTATACGAACAAATACTAGCAGACCGTCACATACAATGAAATCAAACAGAAATCACAATCAGATGAACACCATGATTTACGTGGAAAGCCTCTTCAACTCAAAGGGTAAAAACCACGGGACAAGCCAGAGAAAATCCATCATCAAAATAATGAATATATAGATCTCAAGGCTTCTTGCCCAAGCCCAAAGCAATAGCCATAAGAGAATCACAGGGATACAAGTATTATAATACCAAACACAATAACCAAAACCTTCTCAAGCGATCACAGTAAGAATCTACTGCAAACTGATTTAACCTAAGATATGAATGATTGAGAAAAGTCCTTTCTTGTCATTATCTTCTTCCCTTTCTTGAATCTCTTATTTTCTGACCTCTATTGTCAATCTGCAGTCTATTTTCTCTCACTCATGTTTTCAACCGCCGCTGCTCTCTTAATCTCAATCCTAGCCACCTAATCTAGGGTTTATGTGAATATAAGTGAGGTTCTGGGCTATGGGCTTCACTAAAGTCCATTATGGGCTGAATCTGGGCCATCTGCCCAACAAGTGATTCACTAAGTTAGTTTTGTAACTTGGTCTAAGCTTCCATAGTAGTAGTGCAGGAGGACACAAGCGGAGCGATGGATCCAGTGATAGAGGCTTGAATTGCTTGGAGAATTAACCGATCTTGACGTAACCATAGCTTATAGGCAGAATTTAGCACTAGGTTGGGGTTCTCCTGAAACATGTAGCATTGCTGGTGGACAACTAAAAGAGCCATCAATATAACCCAATAAATCATAACCAAATAAAAGATTAGAGAATTGAGCATGCCAGAACGCATAACTACTATCTTTGGATAATTTAAATGGGATTAGGGAGGTAGTATTAATGTAAATGAGTCCTAGATGCGGAGAAGGATTGCTAGAAGGAAATAAAGTTAGAGCATTAGAGGTAGATGAGGAATACATCTGGGAATTACTGGGTGATAGGCCAAGTACAAAGTAAAAGAGGAAAGTAGGTAATCTCATGGAGGAAGTAGTTCCGGAAGATTATTAAAGGATCTTCGTCCATGAAATGAACGACAAAACAAAAGAATGGGGATGAGGTATGAAAGGGAAAGAAAAACCTCACACCAGCATAGGATTATTGTCGAAAGGTGGTTGTGGTCTAGCGATCTTGTGAGATTGCTCTTGAAGCTGCAGATTCGTGGAGTGAAGCTTAAACTAGGTGACAAATGACAGCAGTCGACAATAGGAGCAGCGTCGGTTATGTCGCTGATAGAAGGAAGAATCCAACGAAGCCACTAAGTGGTGAGGTTCATTCGATGAGTCAAGCAACAGAGGAAGACCACGACTATAGTGATAGGTTGTAGAACCATAGCAACCACAAATCAAAGAGTCGCGTCCACTAGATCTGAGAAGCTGGATGCAAACGATGGATTCAGCAGCAGGGTGCCATACAACTGATCGGTCACTGTGAAGAGTGAATGCTAGTAGCGGCGTTCTACTGTAGAGGTTAATAACACTGGCAGAAGTTTGTGTTGGATCAGCACGTTCGGTGAGAAATTGCTGCTGTTGGACAGAAACACTGTCAGTGAGAACAGAACTGATGAGAAGAAGACATTGTCCTCGTATGGTCGCTGGTTGTGCTGGGAAACAGTGCTTTGCCGATAAGGAGAAGCACCTAAGACATGTATAGCAGGTGGACAGCTACTGGTGTGATTGCCTGGGCTACAGGGACAGGAGGGAGCAGCGGCAGCAGTAGGATATCGAGATCGAATGCAGAAGGTTGGAACCTCTTTTCTCCACTGAACAGTGTTCTCGAAGTCTTCCCATAGCAGCGAAGATGGGTGGTAGAGAGCGTTGTACAGGAGAGATCGGCAGAGGAAGAAGAGACGTCTGTTGCAGCAATGAGTGAAAACAAAGTGCTTCTCAGCGTGAAATCGATGATGATGAAGATGTTGGTGCCGATGGCGAAAGCAAGTATTGAGGTGCCAGCCTTGGAAAGTAGGATCTGTGAAGCTCTTTGGATGGGTAATGGCAAAATCGATCGCCGATCCACCGAGGGAGAGATTGGTTCCACCGGAGCCGCACAGGACTTGGTTAAGGCAAGGAGGTAGTGGAGTGACACGGCCGGTGGGGTGGAAAATAGCAGCAGTGGGTGTTGTAGATGGGCGTCGGTGCTTTTGGAGATGAGTGCCAGAGGAAGCCAGAGAAGGTAGCCGACGACTGTGAGTCCGACGTTAGGAGGAGGGAGCTGACGAGAGAGGCAGCAACCTTTTCGTAGTTTCAACAACCAAAGAAATAGAGCACCGACTTCTCTGTTTCGATGGCTGTGAAGCAGCGATAGAGGAGGCAGTGGTTGCGGTTACATCAGTGGAGAAGTCCACAACAAGGTGGCCTTGCAGAGTGCTACTGTCGAAATCGAAGGAAAACTTTGGTCGGGTCGCAGCAGAGGAGGAAGATGTGATGTGGCTGACACGGCTATGGCAGTGGTGCAGTGAAGGATCGAGGGCTATTGGCACGACCAGTGATGAGCACGGCTGGAAGATTACCGCGGAGCGCGGCCAGTGATAGAAGTAGCAGGTGCCAGCGAGGTTGAGCATAAGGGCTGGGCGGCTGCTGCAGAACGGCGATGCTTCCGAGGGCTGGCTGGTAGATAGCAGTAAGATCAGAAGAGTTAGGTCGGTGACAGATTTCTTGCTCCAGATGCTGACGGCAATGAGGGAAGGGCAGTGGCTGTGGGGAGCAAGCAGCAGTAGAGGAAGAGAAGATGAAATAAGAAATAAGAGAAGATGCCGCTGGAAAGGAAGAGAAGATACCGTGCCGAGCAAAATAGTTCAGGGAAATTTTCTATCGTTTGACAGAGATAAGAGTTTATCTTATTGCTCAAATACCATGTTAGATAAATGTGAGAAACAAAATCATACTTGGTATATTATTTTAGCACCTATTTATATATAAATAGAGAAAAAAATTTCCTCAACTAATGAACAATATATTCTCGTTCAATTAGAGAAACTATTCCATATGATTGTTTCTCCCAAACCACAGCATTAATATTGTAGTTGATGCTTGACAAAGCAGGTTAGTGGAAGAACCATCACGGTAAGCCGAAACTTCACATTTTGTGGGGAAAATAGGGATGAAGAGGGGGTTGGAGGGTGGGGAGTAAATGCTTGAGAAGAGGGACAAGAGCTTAAAACTAAAGAGTGATGGCTAGGAAGAGCATGCTTTGTGGGAGAGTAAGGATGAAGAGGGGGTCGAGGGTGGGAAGTCCCTATCATTAGAGAGATCAACATGCATCTTTAGAGGGGGCCGAGGGTGGGAAGTCCTTATCATTAGTGAGATCAACATGCTTGAGGGAATGGTGGGGAGTCCTTATGATTAGTGAGATCAATATGTTTGGAAAGGGACATCTTAAACCGAAGAGTGATGATGGTTAGGATGAGCGGTTGCAAATTTATACTCATTTCTTATCTTCCAAAAACAACCAAGTAACCAAAGTGAGGAGTCAACAATGGTAGTGATGCTGAGATGAATAGTCTGATTTAGCCGAGATCCCTCTTTAAGCCAAACAAAATCTGTTGATCACTAATGAAGTTCACCTATAAAGATTGAATTAACTTGCAAAGATTTGTGGAGGGTAGAATCATTGCCTAATTCAGATTGGATCAAATTCCAAAATTCCATTTGACTCGATGAATCTAATGACTAAACACTATTTAAAAAAAAATATATGGAGTATATATAATCTTCCCCGTTTGACGGGAGGGAAAATGATCAATATAAAGAATGTAGATAGGAAGGAAGACAATCTAGGGACAAAAATGATCAATATAAACAATATAATGACTAGGAGTTCCATACTTAGCAGTGAGGATTTTCTATCAGAAATAATAAGATTTATTAAAGATGGAAAGTATGCGTACAAAGGTAGCAAGGGTAATATCCCTCGTTCACAGACTTCGACATTTTTAGGGGCAGAAAACCTACTTTAACTGATAAAGCTTAGAAAAAGGGAATCACCCCAAGAGAAGGCAGTTCAAACTAAGTTAAATAATTGTAACTACTTGTACTAGATTGCTTGGATTATCTAATATGATTTAAAAGGAAATAATCGAGAATAAAGATATGAATCTTATGATAATTAATCCTACTTCAGATCCTCATAGTAACAATTAAATCTGTCTATATATTTTTTTCTAAAAAAATATGTTTCACAATATCTTTTGGTCCTTGGACAAAGTAGGTCACAGCATCATGAAGAAAATAATATAACACTTTTAGTCTCAATCAGAAATATGTTGCCACACAATAAAAGAAAAAAAGATTCAGAATTTAGGGATATTTTAATATATTTTTAAGGGAAACAAAATAAATAAGAATTTTGATTTCCTTGGAAAGATCGAATCAAAGTAAGTAGTCTCGATGGCTTTCCTATTTGGTTTGATAAGAAACCAGCGGAGAATAAATACTTTAATATATTCAATTGTTGTTTAAATAGCGATCACAATAATAAAGATGGCTAAATTTATCGCATACTGAAAAAAAAAAGACCTCTTTTTATATATTTCTATATTAAAAAATGAAATAAGAAATAAATACGTTCTCAAATATATAACGACGTTAATATCGTCTCCCTATGGCGATAAATGTGATGGTGATGTCTCACCTCCCTCTTATGAAGGAAACCGAATCCTTTGGTCGCCGCTTCACACTCTTTATATTTATCATCCCCAGACGTCGCTCGGTCGGTCCCTCGTTGCAATGGCGAAATCCCAGATCTCGTCGTTGTCTTCCTCGCCCTCGCGCTCGTCGTCCGTCGGGTTGCACCGGATAGACGAACTTGAGAAGGTCTTCGCCCGCTTCGATGCCGACGGCGATGGCAGAATCTCCGCCTCCGAGCTCGCCGCCGTCCTCCGAGCCCTCGGATCCGACCCCTCTCCTGATGAGATCCGCAACATGATCGCCGAGATGGACGCCGACCGCGATGGCTTCGTTGATCTCCAGGAGTTCGCCGCCTTCCACCGCTGCGGCGTTGGCCGCGGCGGCACGGAGTCGGAGCTTAAGGACGCGTTCCGGATGTATGATCTGGACAGCGACGGGCTGATCTCGGTGGACGAGCTCCACCGGGTCATGACGAGCCTGGGGGAGAAGTGCACCCTGGAGGACTGTGCGCGGATGATCAGGTCGGTCGATTCGGACGGCGACGGCAGCGTCAGCTTCGAGGAGTTCAAGACTATGATGACCGGCGCTTGTGGTGGTCTCGGTAGCAGCGGCAGGAAGCCGGCCGCAGCTTAAGAACGACTTGTTGAGATTAGATTGGTAAAACTGTGCTGATAATATTTCAACAAGTTCTCCAAAAAGGTATTAGGATTTTGTCTTCTCAAGCTTATCAGTCAAAATTGACTAATCGCTAGAATCAAATAGGAATGCTTTTACTTTCACGAAGAAAGAAAGTTCGCTGATGCTCTGTTTTTATTAATGTGCACTTCAAATGTTTGATAATTTGAAGTTTCTTTAATCCGTGTTTTCTTTTTTTGTGCCATAACTCCGGGTTGGTGTTTCTTTCCTTTTTTTCCCCTTTCTTCCAAATCGAGGTTTAATATGACGTGAATGCAGATGATATAGTTTGATCATTGTTTCGTGAAGTTTATTGCAAGTATCAATCATACACGATACACTTAAAAATAAACTTTAGTGCAGCTATCGTATTATTATAATTGCAGAACTAGGAATGAAATAATAAGAAATTATTTCTACTAAAATCTATAGGTCTGCACATCATTAAGAACAAAAGTAATTTTTTTTTTTTGCTAGGAATGGGAGTTTTGGAATCTGCATATAATTAAGACTCCTAATAAGTTTTCTGTGAGACTTGAATCAGACAAAACATGATCAGCAATATAACAAGAATCTCTGTTTTCTTGGTTGATATTTCTTCTCCCTCCCGTTGTGATAGGTTTAGGATTCAATCCCCTATCTTGCACAAGTTACTATCTTGCTCAAGTTACCTGTATTTCTCACCCTGATTTGGTCTCTACACCAACGTTACTTCGTAGTATTGATGCGTATTACTCACTCAGATTTGGTCTAAACACCAATCTTGTGCAAGTTACATGTATGTTACACCCAGCTCTGGTGTAATGGAGAGATGTTGTACACTTGCCATCGCTGCTACTACTAAAGCCACCTCATGGAGCATCCATTGTGAAGGCAATTTTTGTGACAAAATTTTCTTCAGAATAATTGAAATGAGTGAATTTTATTTTCAAACAAATCTGATTTTCGTACTTACAAAGGTAAAAAAAAACTGCATTGATGTCAGTGCTTAGATTCTCACTTATTAATTATGTACTCTTTCCTTGAACATTTTAGGCTGGTGGAAAAATGTTCACCAGAGATCTAGTGTCATATATAAGATGGCGTAGGTACTTCCCTCAACTTTTCTTGGTTCCTTATAATGCTTGGGCTTTATAAAGTAGCAATGACATCAACTTCATAGAAATTTCCAATATACTGATACAAGAGGCAAATTGATATGAAACATTATAGTAGTAGTGTACCATAGACTTTTCTTGTTCATGGGATTAAAAAACCATGGAAGTCATATTTTATATTTTACAACCAGACATACATGTTGATAGAAAGAACACGCCATATCAGGCATTTTAATAATGGAAAAAAACTTCAGTATTCTTACAAAAGAATTTTTTGTAATACTCAGGTGTCTAGAGTATAAAAATAATGATGATTACTTGAAGTAACAAAAACTCTAGCCACATGAAAATGCCAAAAGTAAATTTGTAACAGAAAGCAAGTATTCACATTTCAAAAGTACCCTTGAAAAGGAAAAAGAAGGTCCTAAGTGCTTATGTGATATTTTAGAGGTTCTTTTTTTGCTTTTTCTAGAAAACTGTAGCCTGGTAAAACAATGCTTCTACCTGATTAGTTAAATCAGCTGAAAGTCAACGATTGGCTTTTCACCCCAATTAGAACGAAAAGACAAAGTTAAACAAAGTCATCTATTTCCCATAAACAAAGTCATCTATTTCCCATGTCAAGATTCAACAACTCCAATAAATTGCTTGTGTCAATTGCTGGCTGTTTTCTCTGAATGGTTACTTTTTCTTGCCTTGCTTTCTCCAAACAGCTATATTACTGACATGTGAAGTTTTGATTTATATGATCAAATTTTGTTACTTCTAAACCTTTGGGATTTCATTAATGCTGGTTGATTCCAAAACCTGTTTCACACTTCCAAGTATCATAGTCTCCTAAACCAGCTTTGTTTCATGTGGCAATTGATATGATCCAACGAACTACTTTTGATCCTCCACAATATTGATCTCCTCATCCCTGCTCAGATTCCTGTGAACCAAAAAGCCAACAGTAAAGCAAAAGTGGATGATATGTTTACTTTTTTTTCCTTTTTAATTCTATATTTCGATAAGAGTGAGCGATGCAATATTCAAATGTCAATTTTGAATCCAAAACAAAGAAATAGAATAGCTGCATATGATTTGTAATTCAACTAGAGCAATACCTACATCTTTTTTTTTCATACACTAATTTTCATCTTTTCAACAATTTGTCTGTTATTCTCTGCAATTGTTCAGAACCAATTGAGAAAAAGAATGCGTTGTGTGGGATTTGTTAGTAATCATTCTAAATTTCTCCGCAAACTATTGAAGGCATGAAATCATTACTGAAGACAGAAGGAAAACAAAGTAAATGGTTTCGAGCCTTAGTTCAACAAGGAGAAAGCGGAACGAAGTAAGTGGTAGAGAAGAAGCAACTCGGGGTGCCGACATCAATCTTCTATTCTAACTAAGCTAGGGGTGAGTCCAATCAGGAGTAAGCAGGTAGAGCAGAACCTGCAGTGAGGTGAGAGTGAAGTGAGGTTTCAACAAGTGCAGTGAAGTTAGGTTACCTTTTTATATTAGTTGTCGTGCATAGAATCTCTTACTTTCTTTTCTTACTTTACACTTGAAACTTGGAACTCCTTTAGCACCCGCTCAAGAAAGCCTAACCACTTAGGCTGTGATGTAGTGAACAAAGCAAGTACTGACTACTAACAGATAATATGTTATTTTTAGCACTTTCAGGTGAATCCTCATCCATAAAAGCCATTATTGGCAACTCAAATCGTCAACACTAAAATGCTGACTTCAGAGCTTTTTGCACATTGTTCTGTTGTAAATAGAAATGCTTTCTTGGATTCAACTATTGTAGTGAAGGCGTTGTGAAGACTGATTGAGAACTGATGGTGGCCCATTAAGCTTGCAAGAAATGGCACCCAAAGGCCCAGGCACTCGCCTAGCCTCGGGTGGCTTTTCTATAGGCAGCACCTTCCGGGTGTGGGTTTCAGACGCGAAATAACACCGAGTCTTTGCATGGAGAGGTAAGGAACGATATTGGTTAATACCATCATATTAATCTTGATGTCTGTTTTATTTTCATCCTTCTTTAAGACAAAGGATTACAGATTGATAGTGATCTCGTAATTAAGTTTGATGTACCTATTTCTTGCCCTCCTCGTTTGGGTAAAGGATTGTAGACTGATAATATGTTTTTTTATTAAACTAGATGTGGCTGATTCTTCCTATCCTCGTTTGGGCAAAGGATTGTAGACTGGTAGTGTGTCTCTTATTAAACTTGATATGTCTGATTCTTTCCATCCTAAATGATTGTGGACTGATAGTATATTTTTTATTAAGCTTGATGTGCCTGCTTCTTCCCATCGTCGTTTGGGTAAAGGATTGCAGACTGATAGTGTGTCTCTTATTAAGCTTGATGTGTCTGTTTCTTTTAATCCTCGTTTGGGTAAAGGATTATAGATTGATGGTGTGTCATACCAAATTGGTAACGGATGAAGTCTAATTGATATATCAGGAATGAATATTTTTATGAAGGTCCTAGGTTCGAAATAAAAATAAAAATTGTTACTTATCGAATGTAAAACAAAATTAAAAATTGCTATCCTCTAATTAAAATAATAATAGGTAAAATAAAAATATATAATCGATTATATTTTCTTACCTTAGTGTTTATTGATTCTCATAAGGAGGGAAAGTGAAAAGGGAGTGTTTTTCTTATGCTGCTGTGCCAACCACGAGTCGCGCATATAAGCAAAGCCACGCCCGCCGTCGAAACAGAGGAACAAGATGATGCATGTGGAGAGCAACGGATGTGAGAAACGTGCACTGCGTGGGTAACATTGGGTATGATTCCGAAGATGCACTCACGGTAGCAAGGACGCAGTCTCAATTTCCGAGATGAAACATGATTTAAAAAAGAAGAAAAATTGATCCTAAATTCTAAACCGATTTGGGGTTTTTTACCTATTAAATGGACGAGGAGGAACGAGAGATGGGTAGTCTTGCTTGTTTCATCAATAGTTGTACTGATTCTATTGCAAGACACGTAAGAAAGATGTGTCGGATTGAATAGGCTTTACAATGCCATCAACACGACCAATGCAGACTCCAGCTGCCTGAAGCTGCCCATAATTGTTTGTGTATGAATCAAATTTGATGAGTTGTGCATGCTGGGCATGGCATGAGAGAAGAGAAGAGGAAGCTGCACAAGGTACTCATTTTATTCGTCATTTTCACTCTTAAGAAGAAACGGAAGAGGCTGAAGCCTTTGGGACTCTGCATCAGAGGTTGTTGCTTGTGTTCGAACTAATTTACATTATCCGATCTCACGGAGCACAAATTATTGGATTGCCCCGCCGCTGCCCTCCCTTTTATTAAGACTCCAGATATATTTCATGGAGATCAGGTGGAAGATAAATAAATCATTAAGAAGTATTTTTAATTCGATTTCCTAGGACGGGAAATATAAGTGACGATATATACTAGTCATATCATACATACGAGTCGTATCATATCAATTCTAGTAATGATATTTTTAATCTTTAAATTGAGGTAAATGAGTCTGATATCATACGAGTCGTACCACATCTGATACATGCGAGTCGCATCATATCATATCATGTATGATGGTTAAGTTTAGAAATTTAAATATTATGATATAATTTTTATCATCATGAGTAAGCTCTTGATTTTTCTTAAAATAAATTACGTTGGGCATAATTAATTTATATAGATGAAAGAAGACAGATTGGGATATCCGTTCACTCATGCATTCCAGACCTTCATTTTCTTTTATATATATATATATATATATATATATATATATATATATATATATATATATATATATATATATATATATATATATAATACTAAATTTAGATTGTCGAAGATGTCGTTTCCTCTTCTTGTCTATTTTTCCTCGAAGGATTCATGTCAGTATGCCTATTGTCCGACAGGATTTAGAAGATAATTGCCTTCTAGAATGAAAAACTCAATACAAACAATTGGCTACTTTGGCACCTCAAATTGATTGATATGTCACAGGGAGAGCTTAGTTATATGGAGTCAGCATTTGCATCTGCAACAGTTTTGCCTTCTTTTGACAATTACCAGAAGATAACCGAGTTATGCAGCAGTTAGATACATGCACATAGTATTATCATTTAATCAAAAACAGAAGAAATTTTTTTCCTCTTAATGCTGGATCATGACTGGAAGCTGTTCAGCTCCTGATACACAATCATTCGAAGAAACCGGCAAACAAGTCATCTTCACCATACCAAGCCCTTCCTCCTCTTTCGCTCGCCAAGGTCAGTGCTCATTCGTGACTTCTCAGGCTGGTCCACCGTTGGTGGTTTCCTAAGCTGACTGTCCAAACTCTTTCTTGCAATCTCAGAACAGCTGCATGCTCTATGCTCATCATCTGCGGCTTTGATCTCTGACTGACTGCTTTCATCATCCCTAGTCGATGGTTTGGTCTCCTTCAAATTGCTCCTTGCGGCACTGTCCTTTTGAGTAGCCGAAACAAACTTCCTGAGGTGTCTGATGTATTCAGGGTATAGCTCAAGGTTACAGTGGCCTCCACCGTTTAGCCAAAGAGGCTCATATTTCTGTTTGCTTAGCTCCCAAAGCTGCTTTCCATGTGAGCAATCAACTACTTCATCTGAAGTACCCTGCAACAAGATAGGTGGATTATAGTCATTGTTCTACATCCACCAATGAGCTCTAAAAAGATTAATAGTGACAGATCACAAACAAACTATTAGGTTAAACCACAGTCAAGCTATCACATTCTGTGCATTTAGCATTATTATAATCTATCTAGTAATCTCGGTAAATTATATCTTAAGTACTGGAATTCTAGATTATCTTGTTAAGTTATTCAAAATCCAAAACAAAAAGGTCAACCAAAGAGGTTCTCATTTACCATAGAGAGGTCCAAGTAGATCACATGTAACAAATGTCATTTTAGGCAGACATCAGTATCTTCAAAGAAAAATTAAGCAGCCGTTGTTGAGATACTGTCTGAAAAGTATTGCTTTGGTACTTGGTAATGGTTAGCCTGCCAATGTGCTGACACCTCCAAGACATTCCCTAAGTTCCATAAAATTTTTGTAATCATATTTATTGTGTTAAGCAACAGAATTTGTTACATAACATTGATCTAAATAATTCAAACAACTTGTTGAGATCCACTTGAGACTAAAGAAGAACCTCGATGTGTTCCACAGAGTGTTTTCTATAGAATGACCACAAAACTAATTTTCTAATATCCAATTAATCTAGATCCTGAAATAGTTAAGATATCATGCTTTGCATTTGCGTTGTTTCTCTCTACAGTAATATTAAACTCATTTCTGCTGATATGCAAAAAAAATTATATGTTTTAGTAAATTGGGTCGTTTGCTCATTTGGCAGACGAAGCACATTTTCATGATAAATGGCATTATGGGCCTCACTTTCCTCAAGGAGTAATAAATTTCCACTTTACAGTTTGAAGAACCATCTTGTTAATATTATGTATAATTTTATGGTTAAAGCATTTACTTAATCTAACATCTGGGCCACCTAGTTGTTAGGAAAACCCTAAGAATCCCCAATATCACACAATTGTAGATCTAGTTAAATAAGTATTCAAATTGGAGAATTTGAGCTCACATTCTGCTGATTCCTGTACTGTAATGATTCACAAAATCATGGCCATCTTTAAAATTCTTTCTTTGGTTTGCTTCATTATTCTCTCAAGTCTCACCAGTACTAAATTAGATACTGAATTTCTATGAATCTTGTGTGTAACCAATTTGCATTGACCAAAATCAATATGATTTACCAAATATTTGGGAATTAGCTTAAAATGCTCCCCTTTCAAGAATTGATAATAAAACCAAGGTTTGACTTACCGATCCATACCGGTATACCGATATACTATCGGTACCGATATACTATCGGTACCGATACACTATCGGTACCGATACAGAACCCATACCGGGCGGTATGCACAGTGCGTACCACCCAGTATTAAAATATAATATAATATTTTTATAATATAATATTAAAAAATATTAAAATATTTAAAAAGAAAAAAGAAAAGGGGGCGACGTCGCCTCGATCTGTTCCCCGCGCGGGGAGACGCTCCGTCTCCTCGCGTGGGAGAAAAAGCGGCAGCGGGCGGCAACGGCAGGCGGGCGAGGTATTCTTTCTTCCCCTCTTCTTTTTTTTTTCTTTTCCTCTTCTTCTTCCCTTTTTCTTCCTCGATCGACCGCCGACGGTCGATTCCTTCTTCAATCGGCCGCCGACAATCGATTTTTGATGGAACCGCCTGGTAGCGAGCGGTCCGCGTACCGGTAACCTGGCGGACCGGTATGTACCGCCCGTATCGGGCGGTACAGGTCGAAATTGCAAACCTTGAATAAAACAACTAGCAAATCCTTCATAGATAAAATTCGTTGCTCCCTTAAACCAACCTTTGTGCATGTGAATATTCTCGATGATTATTGTTTTGTTCATTGCCTTATACAACATGCATGTAGAACTCGAAAAAATTTCTCAAATCCTTATCACTAGTATGAATTTATCTTATGAATACGGGCGGTACAGGTCGAAATCGCAAACCTTGAATAAAACAACTAGCAAATCCTTCATAGATAAAATTCGTTGCTCCCTTAAACCAACCTTTGTGCATGTGAATATTCTCAATGATTATTGTTTTGTTCATTGCCTTATACAACATGCATGTAGAACTCGAAAAAATTTCTCAAATCCTTATCACTAGTATGAATTTATCTTATGAGCTAAATGATAATATGTGAACTTAGAAAGATGATTCTAACAGGCAAGTCACTGCTAAGACAACATATATAGATTCCTAGACCTAGGGAATTGGTGGTAGAGGTTGTGGAAGCTCCAAATAACACCAAGAATCTCTTGTTTTGTTCGAAGCTCATTCATTGTTACCTCCCCACTATGGAGAGAACATAAAATTTGGTATTGGTGATGGACACACATGTTATATCTATCAGCAAGGCCCCGACTTTATGAATGATATCTTTTTCAATGTAATTATTTTCATTATTTTGATATTTGGTACTCTATAAATTGGCTTGCTGAAGGGAAGCACAAACATGTCATCTTGGTTGGCGTATCTGTGTCGGATACGTGTCAGACATGAATACGTCACTGACATGGCCGAACATGTGTCTTATATATTTATTTATTTATTAGGACACAACGTATCCATGTTGGACATCTCTTGCGCCATTCCTCATCACTCCCGTGCCTTCCTCACGTGACGCTCACGTGTGTTGCTAAGTTGTGTGGCCTTTACGTGAGGACGAGGAAGCATGATATTGAAGGAGTAGAGGCCTAAAATATAGGGAATTTGGGGATTTCTCGCCAAACCTGGAGAATTATCGATGTTAAATTGTGGACCTCGAGAGTTTGGGGAGACCTGAAATCGAGGATATGCATGGTATGCGAACGCCAACAATAAGTGGAAGTAGATTTAGAACGTCACACTACAGTAGAAGCAAATTCATCGACAATAAGGAACGCCAACGATAGCGGTAGTAGAACATTATATTACAGCTGCACTGGTGGCGCCGCTGCAACTCTACACTAGTGCCCGGTGCCCACTTCCGTAATCCACTGCCATGCGCACCATGACCCATTGCACAACATGCATCCTTGGCGAATCGCAACCTCACACCCGTTGCGTCGCGCGTGCCTTCGACGACTTGTTGCCTATCACCGCATGATGTCCCACTTGCCCTCAAGAACCCGTCGCCTATCACCGACGACCTCACTCGTGGGTTTCTCTTAATGCCCCTCTCGTTGATCCTTTGTTGGCAACAAGAATCGTGGGTTTCCCTTCTCATCGACCTATCCGTTGTGTGTAGAAGAGGCGAATCCATCACTTGTGCACAAAAGTAAGTTGATTTCAATCCTTTTATTTCTTTTTAGTTTTTCTTAATCAATTGATCACCTTTTATATTTGTATTTTGATGTCTGCTTAAATTATATGTTAAGAGATATAATGTCTGCCTCTTATTCATAATAAATCAGTGTATAACACGAGTAATAGGTTAGATCTTATTATTATGCTTTTTTATTACTACCTCTTATTTATAATAGGTTAGATGTTATTTGTTATGCTTTTTTAGCAATGATATATGTTACATTGTGAATATATCATGATTATTGCTATATAATTTTATTTTACTTTTGTTTTTATGAAAACACATCTAAAATCACTAATTAGAAATATAGTTAAAAATTTCAACCAAATCATAACTAGAAACTTTAATATGAAACCATTAATTAAAGTACTCTATCTTATGTGACATTTATAAAATATTGAATTATGCTTTAGGTTCTTAATAATCACAGTGATGGCCATCAAATTTCAATTATCATAATTATGTTGGTTCTCCATTTTATTGCATTCCTTGATCAATTTCTTGTACTTAAGAGAAAACAATCTAATTCTAAAATTTTATTACGTTTCCTCCATTTTATTGATAATCACTTTTTTTTCCATGATATCTAATGAAAAGGAGGTCATCCCCTAAAACCAAGGTTCGCAATTTCGATATGTACCACCTAGTACGAGCGATACGTACCGATCTGCCAAGTTATCGGTACGCGGACCGCCCGCTATCGGGCAGTACCGCCAAAATCGATCATCGACGGTCGATTGAGGGAGAAATCGATCATCGACGGTTGATTGAGGGAGAAAAAGGGAAGAAGAAGAAGAGAAGAAGAAAGAAGAAGAGGAGAAGAAAGAAAAAAAAGAGGAGAAGAAGAAAGAAGTACCTCCTTTCCCCACGCGTCGTCGCCGCCCTCGCCTGCGGGCGATTTTTCTCCCACGCGAGGAGACGTTCAAGAAAAAGAGGAGAAGAAGAAAGAAGTACCTCCTTTCCTCGTGCGTCGTCGCCGCCCTCGCCCGCAGGCGATTTTTCTCCCGCGCGAGGAGACGGAACGTCTCCCTGTGCGGGGAGAAAGATCGAGGCGGCATCGCCCCTTTTTTTAATATATTAATATTTAATATTATATTATATAATATTATAATATAATATATTATATAATATTATAATATAATATATTATAATATATTTTAATGTACTGGACAGTACACACTGTGCATACCGCCTGGTACCGGTACCATACTGGTACCGAGATAATCTCGGTACACCGGTATGGACCAGTATGCCAAACCTTGCCTAAAACCATCAAATTGAGTTCGTCAAGTTCTATCAATAGCTTTTTTGTTTATCCTATACCTAATGATGAGGATGTTCACAAACCGTTATAAAGAAATGTTACTAAAATAGACAAATTAAGCAGAGGCGGTGGGAATATTACATGACAATGTAAGTTTTGTCATTAGGTCGAGAAAAGCTCTTATAAAAGAGTCAAAGCACATATATTAAAGTGACCATCAAAGAATTATAGTATGTACAAAAATAACAAAAAAGGATGTCTCCGATATGTAAAAATTAAAAGGAGCTAAAATAAGACAACAACAAAGTGCTCCGAAAAAAGTACCATTACCCCCCTTTTACTATTTTTGTCCATAGCTAGAAGAACAGTTCTACATTTGACCAAAGGAAAAGAAATTTAAGTGGCACTGACAAACAGAAAGGTATCGTAGCCACATTTAATATGACAACATGTGATTAGTTACATTCTGAGATAGCTAGAATGGTTTATTATGCTGGTTACCATTTCACCTAGCAAGAATTTCATATTATGCTAGTGCTTTTGCATTTGCTGCCAACAATCATTTATCTAGTTATTTACCACATAGTTATAATTTATTAAGAACTATTCTATTTTAGAAAGAAAAAACAAATATTGAGAGGTTATTATAATCGATTAAAGGTACATGGAATGAAAAAAAAGTTAATATTATAACTGACTGATGGAGCAATTTACAGATGACGCCCTTAATTAACTTCATGGCTATAACTAATAGTGGAGCCATAAATATTTA
Organism: Ensete ventricosum; assembly: GCA_029747655.1. Lineage (NCBI taxonomy): Eukaryota > Viridiplantae > Streptophyta > Magnoliopsida > Zingiberales > Musaceae > Ensete > Ensete ventricosum. The sequence continues at coordinate 24,647,371 of JAQQAF010000004.1, read as the reverse complement.
ATTCCAAATCTAACGAAAAAAGTTATTAATGAGGTTGGTTATCAAAACATAATACAGATTATTGAATTAGAACATAATGTTTGGACAAATTATTGAATCATAATTTTTTCAAATATTATTTGGACTTTATGTGTAGTTCACACTCTCAACCTAGCATTAAAATAGATTTATATAATAATGAATATTGAACAAAATCAATTAACATATAATGCATGCAGTTGGATATCTGATATTGCTAGTGATATTACGATGATAAAAAGTTTTACCATGAATCATTCGATGAGATCGAACATATTTAATGAGTTTGTGCCATTAAAGTTCTTTTCTATAACGGACACACGTTTTGCCTCAACAATTACTATACTTTAGAGGTTTAAACTTATCGAAGGTATACTTCAGTCTATGGTTATTAGCGACAAATGGTCATATGTTACAGAGATGATGATACTGGTAAAGCAAAATTTGTAAAGAAAAAGGTACACGATGATATTTGGTGAAAAATATTGATTATATTCTTGATTTCACAAGATTTATTTATGATATATTCTTAGATTTTATGACACAGATAACCATATTTTCATTTAGTATATGACTTGTGGGATAGTATGATTGAGAAAGTGAAAGGAAAAAATATATACACATGAAGGGAAGAAATCAAACAAGTATTCATCTTTCTATGATGTAATCTATAAAATTCTTATTGATCGTTGGATAAAGAACAACACTCTACTTCATTACTTGATCATTCTTTAAAACTAAGGTATATACCATTTTTTTATTGATATTTTTACATAATTAAGCATATTTATAAAATCATTTATTTTTACTTTTTTTATTTAAATATTTCAGTAATGAATAACTTCAATGGGATCCCAATCGAGTACCCCACATAGAGATCCAGAGGCCTCTCAAGAAAGATTGAAATGTCTAAGAAGATATTATTCAACCATTAAGGAGAGAATGCGTATCAACAAAGAATACGCTAATCTCTATTGTAAAGTTAGATATTTTGTTGATTATGATTGTTTACACAATAGCTATCATATAGATCCTAAAAGTTGGTGAGTTGTATATGGTACATCAACTCCCATGCTTTAAGCATTAATTTTGAAGCTACTTGCACAGTCTTCTTCATCATGTTGTGAGAGAAACTTGAGTACCTATTCTTTCATACACTCTCTTAAAAGGAACAAAATGACTCCTAAATATGCAGAAGATTTGGTATTCATTCTTAGTAATCTTCGTCTTCTTTCCAGTAGAACCCTAGGATACTTAAGAGGGAGAGACTAAGATGTAGGATATTGCTAGCGATAAATTTGATTCATTTGAAGACGTTGGAGTCCTTGAAGTTACAAATTTATCCTTAGATGAACTAGAGCTAGAAAAAATTATTTTTACTGATGATATCGATGAATCACCAAATACAAGTGATAATGAAGTAAAGAATGAGCCTAGTGATTGTTAAATATTGTTTGCTTTATTTTGTATACTTCGAATTAGATTTTTTTAATTATTTAATCTTGAGTGATGATATTTATTTGTTCGTATTATTAAGTTTATAAAATATAAATATAAATATAAATATTATAAACCTTATGTTATCAAATATTATGTATATTAAAAAATGCACGTGTCCTCAGCATGTCTATATCCTAATTTTTTAAAAACAACATGTCGCCATGTTTGTGTAGTGTCATGTCGATGTCCATGCTTCTTAGAATGATACCTCTTCAAAAGTTGACATCCTTGGGGGGTTTAGTGCAATATGCTTGTGGTTAATTTAGATGTTAGAAATGAAGCTTGCTTGATGGTGTTTTCTCTCATTTGTTTTCTATAAATTGCTTGCTTATCTAAAAACCTTTTTTTATTGAGGCTAAACTTTCTAAACAATTTTGATGAAGGCTTAACTGAGACATATCCCAAAATAATTAGATAGGCGAAGCCAAGCCAAGCCCTAACTGGACTAAACTTAACATTGACGATTTTTAACATGAATCGATGGATGAGGGAGGCCCCAGACTCCTTGTTGAACAAGGGAGGCCCTAGATCATGTATTGTCACTCGATGCTCTTATCAATGATTTATATAGGCACTCGGGTGCTCGGGCGATGCGAGGCGAGACCTAAGTGCGTCGTTTAAGGGCCAAATGGCATGCTTCAATGAGGCGCCGCCAGGGCGCTTATCCAAGCCCAGGCGTCAAGCGCTCGTCCGAGCCCAAGCACCGGGCGCTCGTCCGAGCCCTGGCGTCGGGCACTTGTCCGAGCCTAGGCGCCGGGCACTCGTCCGAGCCCAGGCGCCGGGCACTCGTCCGAGCCCAAGCACCGAGCGCTCGTTCGAGCCTAGGCGTGGGGCACTCGTCCGAGCCCAGGCGCCGAGCGCTTCGGGCGAGCGCTTGGTTGTTATAAGGCGACCGAACCAGACTTTTAAGTCTGGTTCGATTAAGTTTGTGTTAGTTGGTTCAATTGAACCAACTAATGCACGTGGTTATATTAGCGTGTAACCCTGACTCCCAACCCTATGCACGCTTCTCTCTCTGTTTCCACTGCTGAAGATTTCTCCCTCTATGTTCACCGCTGATGATTTCTCCCTCTGCCTCCATCGCTGACAGTTTCTCCCGCTGCCTTCGAGCCTTCCTTTATCACTGACTAACTCTCCTCAGCTTCTGCTGTTGTCCGCTGTCTGCCGCTGCTATCCACTGCCTGCTTCTGTCTGGAACACGACTCTGTTGCCGCTGCTGCTATCCGCGAATCTACAGCTTTCGCTGCTGTCTGCTGCCTCTTGTTGTCCGCGACTCTACTACCTCCTGTTGTCTATCCGCGACTTTGTTGCCTCATACTATCTATCTGCCTCGTGTTGTCCGCGACTCAGCTTCTCATCGTGACTTCTCATTGTCGATCTCTACTCTTCCCTACTGATGTTAACAGTAAATATACCATTAACAGTAGATCTTTAACTACTGTATAAAATAATCTTGATTTATTAGATTAATAATATACTATTTAGATTTTAATACTATTAATTTTAACTCTTTGTTTATTTGAAATTATTATTGGGATTTCAGGATCAATGGCAAGTGTACAAAGCAATTCAATAGATTCTTCAATAAATTCAAAAAAGGATCCTATATGGAAATATAATTATCTTAAGAATCCTAAAGATCCTACTACAGTTACTTGCATCTTCTACGATAAGACTACTAGAGATGGTATTTTTCGTGCAAAGCAGCATCTAGTAAGAAATTTTAAGAATGCACCACCCTGCAAGAAGTGTCCACTTGAGGTAAAAGAAGAGTTGCTAGCTTATATGAATGAGAAAAAGATGTAAAAGAATGAATCTTATCTTATTGAACATATCAAGGATGATGATAAAGAAGATTATTCTAAAAGTGTCAACCCAAGTGGTAAAAGGTATCCGATAGAAAAGGAAAAGAAGCTATGGTTACTAAGAAGGATAAAACGGGATCAATGGACCTATATATATATATATCAAGGATCACAGAAGCAACAAGGGACAAGAGACTCAAAATTAAGACAAACAAATATAAATGATGCATGTAATAAAGAAATAAGAAGAAGAAAAATTCAGCACATTATTGCTTCTTCTATCAGGTTGTCTTTCCTCTTAGTACAACTCGTTTAGACAATTTTAAAGAGATAATTGAAGCTATTAGAAGATATGGTGCGGGATTAAAACGTTCAAGTTATTATGAGATATGAGTTCCATTATTAAAGAAAGAGTTGAATTATACAAATGACTTACTAAAGGGCCACAAAGAATCATAGGTAAAACATGATTGTTCTATTATGTCAAATGTTTGGACCAACATTTGATGCAGGAGTATATTAATTTTATAGTTAATTGTTCTTTAGGAACCATATTTGTGAAATCAATAGATGCATCAGCTTTTGTAAAATCTGGAGAAAAGATATATGATTTGCTTGACAAGTTCGTGGAAGAAATTGGTGAATAAAATGTCGTTCAAGTTATAACCGACAATAGAAGAAACTATGTATGTTAGCCAGTAAGATTCATCTTTTGAATTTTTTTATTTTTTAATTACTTTGTCTTCAGTTAAATGGAAAATGTATTAAACTCTAAGTCTTATCATTTTTGTTATCTTTTGTCTAAGGTCAATTACTTGAAACAAAAAGACAACACTTATATCAGACTCTATGTATGGCACATTGTATTAATTTAATGTTGGAGGATATTGGAAAGATCTTTGAAATCAAGAAAACTGTAGAAAGAACAATATTTGTTGTTGGATTTCTCTATATCATGCTGGGACTTTAAATATAATAAGAGAATTCACAAGCAATAAGGAATTAGTGAGATATAGTATCACTTGATTTGCTACTTCTTTCTTGACATTAAAGAGCGTGCATCGTCAAAAACATAACCTGAAAAACATGTTTACCTCGGAGAAATGGGTGACAAGCAACTGAGCAAAAGAAGTGAAATGTAGGAGGGCCAGTGATATCATCTTAATGTCATCCTTTTAGAATCTTATAGTTTATATATTAAAGGTAATGGACCCTCTTGTTTGAGTCATTCAACTGGTGGATAATGAAAATAAGCCTGCAATGAGATATATTTATGAGGCTATTGATAGAGCAAAGAGACAATTCAAAAGTCTTTTAATGAAAATGAAAAAATATGAGAAAATATTTGTAATTATTGACGAAAGATAAAATTATCAACTTCATCATCCCTTACATGCAGCAAGATATTATTTGGACCCAGAATTCTTTTATAAGATCACATCCGTTGGGTTTGATGCAGAAGTTCTGGATGGGTTATATCATTGCATTATAAGATTGATTCCAAGCCTTGAGGTGCAAGATAAAATTATTCGTAAATTATCTTTTTATAAGAATGTCGATGGCCTTTTTGGAATTCCAATGGTAGTTCAATCCAGGACAACTATATCCCTAGGTATTAATAGTTTGATATAATTAATTTCATCTGTAGTATGTTACTATACTATATTATTACTAATAATAAAATAAATTTTGCAACTGAATGGTGAAGTCTATTTAAAAATTCTACCCCGAACTTGCAGCAATTTACTATCAAAATACTTAGTTTGACATGTAGTGTTGTGGGTTGTAAGCGAAACTAGAGTGTCTTTGAGCATGTAAGGATCATAGAATATTTTAATTTATCTTTTTAGATAGATATATTAATATATTTTTAAATTATATGACGTAACGGAATCACTCGAAGAGAAGAAATCGATTGGAGCATCAACAATTACACGATCTTGTATATATAAAGTATAATCAAGCTTTGAAGATTCGTCATTATTTGCGATATAGAATTAATCCAATCTCATTACAAGATATTGATGATTCAAATGAGTGATTGGTAGGAAAAATGAGTGCAAACTTGCAAGATGTTGAAGACGAGCTTGTATTTGAAGATGATAGCTTAAAATGAGGAGATATGACAAGAGCTTCAGGTGCTGGAGAATTACAAACATATACAAGACAGATGATGAAGAGAAAAATAAATGCAACAGCATCAAGCTCGGCTCTTGCTATTTGTTGAAGAGAATAAAACATATTTTGATGAAGGAGAAGGACGAGAGGAAGAGAATGAACTTAATAAAGATGAATTGTTTACACATGACGACGATATAGATTATCATGATGCATGACTTTGATGTAAAACTTTATTATTTTGAATTTTGAGTCTTTTAACATTTTTGCTATTAGGAGATGGATAATTTGACTTAGTACTTTAGATCTTGTTAATTAATGTCATATTTTTATTAATTTATATTATATATTTATATTTTAATATTTTAAAGCACCTCGCTTCGCTCAGGCGAGCGGCTAGTGCTCGAAAGTTTTGGGACCTTGGTGCCTTTTGGCGCCTAACGCTTTTTAAATCACTGGCTCTTATATGTATAGTCGTCATATGCTCTATTATGAGACCAAGATAATTTTAGATGGACTAAAAACTATCATTCAACAAGGAATATTCGTTTTCTAACTAGATGTTAGAAATAAAGCTTTCTTCATGGGGTTTTCTCTCATCCATTTTTTATAAATTGTTTGCTTATCTAAAAAACGCTCTTTTATTGAGGCTAAACTTTCTAACAATTAAATAAAGTATTAATTTAGACATATCCCAAAATAATTAGATAGGCGAAGCCAAGCCAAGCCCGAACTAGACAAAACTTAACATTGATAGTTCTTAACACAAATCAATGGATAAGGGAGGCCCTAGACTCCTTGTTGAATAAGGGAGGCCCCAGATCATGTATTGTCGCTCGATGCTTTTACATGCATAGTCATGCGCTCTATTATGAGACCAAGATAATTTTGGATGGACTAAGAACTGTCATTCAACAATGAATATCCAAGATCAATATTAAAACTAATGCAATGCTTCTGGTTAGACTAGGAGGGAAACCTACACAATCTGGCTTCAAACTAGGGGCATTTGCGTAGTTCTAGCTTTGTATGATAAAAGATTGACCTACTCTCCTTGGATGCACAAGCTCTTTTTGTGCCCTGCCTAGTTAAGTAATAAAGTTCTACTTTTTTAGGAAAAATTCCATTGGATTTTTTAAATCGGTCAATAATATTGTTTGCAATTATATGTTTTATGACCAACATAAACTAATGCAAACCAACTACACATGTATAATTTTTGGCATCCTTGCTTCCTTTATCAAAAAGTTATGGCAGTATATCTTGACATATCCTCTAACAAGTTATATGTTTATGATCTAGTATGAACCAAGGTTTGCCTTACCGAGCGGTAAGGCCCCGTACCGGGCGGTACATACCAATCCGCTAGCTAACCGGTACGTGGACTGCCCGCTACGGGGTAGTACCATCGAAATCGACCATCGACGATCGATTTTGGCCGCTGGCGATCGATTTCGACCATCGACGGTCGATTGAGGGAGAAATAAAAAAAAAAAAAAAGAAGAGGGAGAAGACGAAGGAGAAGAAGAGGGAGAAAAAAAAACCTTGTGCTGCTCTTCCCCGCACCGACGGGCAATTCCTTATCCCTGCGCGGGGAGAAGGATTGAGACGCTTTTTATTTTTTTCTAATATATATTATATTATAATATTATATTATAATATACTGAGCGGTACACACCATGTGTACCACTCGATACCGAGTACCATACCACCGAGATAAACTTGGTACGTCGGTATAGACCGGTACGGTGAACCTTGGTATGAACCACTATTCAAATCTGGAAGTTTATAACTTTCATGTGTTTTATTTTTTCTAAATACTAACTATTGAATTTGATATAGATGTAAATAAGGCTTCTGATAAGATCTTCAGAGAATGCCCCATCCTGAAATGCTTAGTTGCATAAATAACCAAACACTGACTACTGGGGTACTGTTTAACCACTTAATTCATGCTATTAACAAAAGTAAGCGACCAGTAAGCCACAAAGAAGTAAATTAGGAAAAGAAAAATAATTTGGCAATGTATTTAAGATAATCTGAGAATAAAGATTGAAATATGAAATGAAAAGCTTACGTGAATAACTAATATTGGACAATGCACAAGGCCAATTTTGTCAATATTCTGCAAAAGCAATAAAATTATTTAGAACGTAAAAGGATTATTATACCAGATCAACAGTGAAAAATTTACCTTGTAAATGTCAAACCAATATGTTCGCTTAGCTGGATATAGTACCCTAAGTCCAGAAAGGATAGGACTATGTAGAACAACAGCTCTTAACTTCTGTAGACGGGAAGCCAAATCAAGAGTTGGACCACTACCCACTGACTGACCATACAAGATTAGGTCCTCATCTGCTACTCCGTATTGTTCTTTAAGAGAGTTATATACTGCCTCTATGTCCGCATATGTATTATATTCAGTAGGCTGTTAGGAACAATAGATTTTGACACAAACAAAACAGTTAAGAAAGATGATATTTCATGTTTTTTTTATGAGCCAAAATTCATGTGAGGTTTTGCCATGGTAACAAATGAACTTTGACCTTTCCCGTTGATTGCCCGTAACCCGAATAATCATACCTGCAACAAATAGTAAAGAATCAACAACTATAAACAAAGCCTTGACACAAGTATTTGATCTGCTGAGAATCCAAATAGGCAAATAAAGCAACTCCTAATGTCATTGATCTTCCACCTTACTTCCAAGTATTGTCGTTTTTAATGAACAAGAAAACTACAATGATATGTAAAGTCATACTCAGAACAGCATTAGAAACAGTTATTTTGCAAAAGTATAGGTTTGAGACCACACCTTGATGAGAGTATATATATGAAATAATTATATGTTGATAAAAATAGATCATTAAATTGTCTCTTTACTAACTAAGCCAAAACAAGTTTTGCAATAATTATTAGACATGCAAATACATACAATTGTTTTGAGATATTTCTGTTAACGTGTCAGCAATGTCACACATACGAACCACAAACTTATGCATGCAGGCTTCTTAGGTATAATAGATTATCAGAGTGTATGATAAGCATTAGAGTTAAAAATGAACAACCGTACTACATTTGGATGTCAATTCCATAGATATGCACTGCATCATATCCATATTTTCTAAACTAGTGATCCTATTTACTGGCAGTTGCAGAGTTTGAAGAGGGTAAATGGACACAGCCTTACCTTTCAATATTTTAAAGAGATTGTTTCTTGAACCCTGGTATACTAGCAAGTAAACCAACAATCTCTGCAACTTGATCCATTACTTAAAAGAACGGAAAGCAATTATGTTCTCGCTAATCGATCAGGTTTCGATTCAGCTATTAAGTTCTGACTAGCAGTTTGTCGACAATAGCTGACCATCAATGTTTATTTACTTCTCACTAGTGATATCATGGAATATGTAACCAATTTAAGCTACATCTTGTTGATAGGAAATCATAGTCGTTTTACTGGAGCACAGATCTACAAAAGGTAATTTGTTGCTCAGAAATCAACCTTGCAGAGATTTAGAGGAAGTCCACAAACACATAATTAGATCCCATGAATCACAAAATTAAGCAAGTAACAACAAAAACCAACTAGAAATACAGACCAAATTATTATTAATCGCAAAGAAAAAAAGATTTAGAAAGAAAGAATCACCAAAGTGGAATTCACCAGGAGGGATGGGGGGTGACGAACCCGATGAGATTGACGCGGAGATGGACGCTGAGCTCGACGAAGAGATCGAACATCTGGCCGATGTCGGCGGCGTTCCCGTGAGAGTAGAGCAGCGTGGCGGTCGCCCGGGGGTGACGCAGGTACACCGCCACAATCTCGTTGCCCCGCCGCGTTGGGAGGCGGAGGACGTGCACGTCGTCGCGCCCCGCCGCCGCTATCCCGGGGATGGCGAGCCGCCCGCTCTGCTCGTCGGCGATCACGGAGTAGGATGGCGGGTTCGGGGGAAAGAAGGCGAACTTGGCGGCGATCGAGGACGTGACTCCGCCCATCTCCGCCGCCGCCGCCTCCGCGGACTCATCAACGGCCCAGAGGGCGACACCGCTTTGGCCGCCGCCGGTGACGGGATCAAGAAGCTAGGCCAGGCGAGGAGGCTGAAGGGGAGGGGCAGGTGGGCGGTGGGTTTATCACGCAGCTGACCACTGCCGGAGCCCACAAAATGATCAGTCACGTGCTGGTCGGGTGGGGCCTCCCTAGGCTGTAGCGAAGGTGGGCGGGGCCCGCTTCTTTGGGAGTTGGATCGTGGGGCGGCCCACCTCTCTCGGCCGAGGCAGCAGCCAGCCAAATGCGACCGTCCATTACAAAATGGTTGGAACCCACAGTTATCGACTGTTACAAACTCAATCATTAGCATCTGGTGCCTCGTCCGTGGCATAGGATCCGGACCCCGTGGAACGCGGTGTCCCGGGGATAACCCACCCAGCGATTGACCAGATTCCCAAAGAGTATATCCGATCCCGATATCTCCCTAATCCGGGATATCGGTATATGCACCTCTGCTATCCTCTCTCTCTTTGATCGGATCCGGAATCATCTCCAATAATTGTACTGATCCAAATCCAATCTCCAAATAACATTACAATTTTCACATACAAAAAAGACACTTGGATCCCAATCAGCAGCACTACAATGGCCCTCTCAAATAAAGATTCAAATCAACGATTATTTAGTTTCCAATTGAGAATTCATTCCTACCATAATGCTGGAAAAGATTCTTCAATGGTATTGATAATTTTTCTTATTTCCATATAACGAGGATAAGTGATCAGTAGATTGTCATTGTTAGTTCTAAGCGGTATCTGAGATCATATGGATTTTAGAACCATAGCAATTTTGTCCATGTTCCAAACAGGAACTGCACGATCTGACATTGAATTCCCAAGTTTGGGACAGCAGTAGTAATTTTCAGCCCACTGCAACACAGTACTTGATTCCAGCAAACGAGAGTGGTTGCTTGTTTGTCGTGTACAGATGCCCTTGTGGGGTTTCTATCACGGCCATAATTCTTGTGAAGGCTCGCCGTGAGCATCTTTAGGTGCATCATAAAAGTATCCTTTTGCTCAATCATTGATCAAGAGAATTACGGCCGATGTGACCATTAATTGGCATTCATTCTATGCATGTATCAAGAAAAAGAAATGCAACTCAAGAGAAACGTTAACATTTGGACCAACCTTTTTTCCTTAATATGATGATCATTTATACAAAAGAGAGACTGTCGTTTGGAATAGACTGGACGCCCAAATGTTTGTGAAGGACATCAGTCTTTACTCCATCCTACCTCAAACATGCAGAGACATACAATCTTCAAAGAAAAGTGAGTTACAGTAAAAGAATCCATATACGTACGTACGCCTCTTGTAGCTTGCTACGTTCCGTATCATCATCAACAAGCAACCAGGGCAACCGATTCGTATCTAACAACAGATGCTATAATTTTCTAAACTTAAATTTACATCCAAGACTGAACTTTATGGGTTGTCGTTTGGTCTCAGTCGTAGAAAGGCTGTACAGAGTTGACGATATCGTATCCTCCAACTTGATAATCTATTGCATTCTCTTGATGAACGGAATACCAAAGCAACGTTTCCATCTCACATTGTCGTTGCATCCCCAAATCTGTCGAAATAGCTATGAAACATCAGTACCTTCAGAAGTCAGTTCAATCTGCATCGATAATTTACCGAGCTGGTTTACTAACTTTGTGGTAGAACGACGCTCGAACGAAGCAAACCATCAGTCTCTTCCAAGTTGTCCCAGTTTCGATATGCTTCTTGAACCAGATGCTGCACAAAGGCCTGCAGAATAGCGTAGCACAGTGAGATCAGCATGTCAAGAGTCAAACATAAGTAGAAGATCTGAAGAAGCTGGTTTGGGTACTCACCATCTGAGTTCTGCTTAGCTCTTGCAATGTGCAGGTCATGCTACCAGTCACAATCGACACCACTTCACATATGGGGTTCAAGACAAGGCTACATTGTGGTCCTCGGTGTAGGTAAAGCTTGTCCCCGATGATGCAGGTCTTTGCATGAGCAACTGTTCCTTCCCACATGCGATCCGACATCCCCACTCCCAATATCTGATCCATGAAAGCAACACCTCAACAAGGGCACAAAGCATTTTGGCACATCGTCCACATTACAACAGCATTACTGCGTTCAGCAAGGGAGCTAAGAACACATACACTGCGGAGACGATCAGGTTCCACGGCGCACAGCTTCAAGAAGTCCTGGACTGTGTTGATGTTCTCTGCCGACAGCTTTCTGTGGAACGCCCCATCCTTCCCTATCCTCTCTAGTCGCCATACCTCGTCGCAAAGAGCTGGGGGATAATGCTTCCTGTATACTGCATTATAATCATTCACCGATTAGTTCTATCTTTAGATTTTTTGTATTGAAGCACGTATCGATGATTGATCTAGCTTTAGATATGCACCTTGAATTTAACTGCATCAAAAGTAACGAGAGCAAGCGTTTCATACTCACATTCTCCTCTGTGATCCTTCACCATGAAAGGCTCGGTCATGGCTTCTTTAATGCTTGGACCATTGTAGCCCTTCGGCACGACTCTGGCACCAATCCTGAAGTGTCGACTTCTTATCCAACTAGAATTATCAGTGAAGGCGAGATCAGAGATGTAAGCAGTGCCATCTCTCAGTGTAACATTGACATCCCCTGTGAGCAATGGCCTCTTCCCGGTCCTCTCCCTCACCATCTTTTTCTGGAATTCTGCGCTGGTCCACTCATTTCCATCTCCCGAAGGAAAATCTCCATCTAAAACTACTATTTCTACTTTGACAGCTGATGGTAATGAGGATAAAGGAACCTCTCCGTCAGCTACATCTACAATGATGATCTGGAGCGGGTTATTCTCAATGTCCTCTATCTTGCTGCCAGTGAATATGGGGAGTGAAGGCTGCTGCTTGAATGCAAGCTTCAAGCTTGATGATTCTGCTGCTTCAATCTGAGTCGGGATAGACCTTAAACAACATTTCCGGACCAATATTAGTCTTTTGGAAATGGAATTTACCTCGGATTTTGAGTTCCAATCAACAAATCAAGCTGAATTAGACAGATATACACATTCTTCACCTCTGAAATGAATGGATGCTGCGAATTACTCCTTGCTCAACCTCCTCTTGCACCTAGCTTATGTACAAGAAGAATTATTAGTTGAGATCAGTAGGAATGAATAAGAACATAAATTTGTTCTCTTATTCGTTGTGACTTTGAGGGATTAAGCAGTAAAGAGATGGTTCCAAGGCAGCATCACTTGTAGGATATATCATCATACCACTTTGCGAAGCAATGGTTCCAAGGCAAAGAAGAAGTTCTGCAGAGATTTCGTCATCATAGCCTCTCTAATAACCCTGTCATAAAGGCAAGAGGGAGGTTATACATCATTTTAGACCAAAGCAACCACGTAAACAAAATCTTAAGGCATCTGAGACTTCTTCTTATTCATGAATGCAAAAGAGAAACCATGATCAGATGGATTTTGGACGACGACAAAGCAAATAGTGGGAGAATGGCGAGCAGAAGAAGGCCTTTGGGAGTACTGACGTCGAGAACGAAGGTACGCTTCGCATCCGCTTGTTCTGCGATGGGTCAGACTCTTGATCAGAGTCATCGCGGAGCCTCTTCGCTGCCATGTCCTGCTGCTTTCTTTGTGGAGGGAAGGGATGGAAGCTGAGGGGTCTCGAAGTGGTCTTGGAAGAGCAGGGGCTTATGGATGAACCATGGAGGTCGCAGAGAGGGTGACCCTGGACTTATATGAACGGCTGCAATAGAGGCCTGTAGAACTAAAACCATAGGAAAGTGCTAGGAAACATCTGGGAAGAACCCTCCTCGGCCCCTCTCTTTCCCATGCGCAAGGTATGTCGTTTATGACCATTTACAATAATCCTTCCTACTCGATCTATTACTAGTTCTTTCCTCCTCGCCCACGTTCATTATTAGATCTGCTCCAATGCATCTAAATTGTCACAATTCAACCTTCAATTTTATTGAATTTGAACTACCAATCCAAAGTGTTTCAAGTCCAAATGAGTGATATATACTCATCAAAGGCTTATAAAACAACTTAATTCTTACATATAGGATATTAAATATTTTTTTGCGGAATTCAACCATCAAAAGCCTTCTACTGGATGGATGTTTGCAGTTTCTACTTAAATAATTACCCAGTGATTTTTCCTTCTCATCTCTGTGAAGAAGGAACCATCATTGCACATGCAGTTTATAATAAACTACTGTCGCCTCGAACATAGGTGTGTCTTCATGTGTAACTCAAACTTATGCGGAAGTGACAGTGACGATCTCAATAAAGCAAGGAAACCTAGCTACATTTGATGTTGAATATTCCACCATATGTTATTTTTCTTTACAGCCCAAAACAAGTAGATAGAAACACAGGAGTTAAAATGGACTTCCGGAAGAGAACAACAGCCTGCTGAAAGTGATCAAATCTTTATTGCAGCGGATAGTCTCTCTTTCCCGACAAAGACCAGATGCAGATGCTTCTACCAAACACGGTTACTGGCGATAGCTTCCGCGTTAAGATAGAGAGAGACGCGTGAACACGTTTGGCAAAGACTTGACTCCCATTACAGCATCGAAGACTTCGAGAATCCTTACGTATTGAGATCATATTGTCTTGAGAGCGCGAGAGAGAGAGAGAGAGAATATAACTACCGTAAAGACTAGACCAATAACGCGTCAAGTCTTGTTTGCTTCTTTCGTTCTTTTTCTTAAAATCAATGTCACTTCATCACTCTCTTCTTCCCTCTCTCCGCGTGTGGACTTCCAGGACAGTTGACATCGGAAAAACAAACACAAACAGCAACACCGTTAGGGAAGCATGAGTAGCTGAAAACATAGAATTATTAATATCTAATTATTTTTTTATCCCGGATTAATATTGGACGAGTAAAAGATAATAAAAATAAGAAGAACAAAATAATAATCGAAAGATAATAGAGAAATTAACATAGGGCGAGTAAAAAGGAAGAAAAAACAGAAATAATAATAATTACAAGATTTTTAGAAAAATAAATAGATAAATATCATATTTATCTTGGTTCAAGGAGAACATAACTCAATTTGTTGATCTATTTTTTTATTGTACATTACGATATTCTAACCTTAGGCTAAGTCCAAGAAAAACATAAACAAATTATAACTATATCAAATCAAATATATGATTTAATCCTTTCACCAAAGAAAATATTTTTTTTTATTAATAAGCTTCCAACTTCGTAGATATCACTCTTCAGAAAATCTTCAATCAGAATTTTTAATCTTCGATTATAGTCATAATTTGATTTTCTTTTCCAAATTTTTCTATATTTTATTCCTTTAAATATTCCTTAGTAAATTAGGAAACTAAATTAGAGTTATTTTGGATATTGCCATGTGGCATCTTATACATATGCAAAATAAATTATAAACTAATAAAATTTATTCAAATAAGTGATAGACTAAATTGGCCTCACAACTACATATGAACTTTCCTCTAGTTCATGAAATATGGATGGGTCCACTACAAGAAAAACAATCATTAGTAACCGACGAAAGTTATCATCAAAATTATAAAAAAAAATATCACTAAAAAAATTGATGACGGTGTGAGCTATCATCAGCTTTCGTCGACCTAAGTCTCGTGATAAAAAGTTTTAATGACCATAGAAGACACACTTATCGTTAAATTATAGGTTTTAGTAATTACTTATTTTTGTGACTAATACATTTAAATTCGGTCATGAAAAATAAATAAATTGATGAAATAATATCTGTGATAATATTTGGTGATGGACAATTTCGTCATTAAATGTTTTGACAAAAATGTTAATGCCAACTTAGATCTCTCATTAATTTTTATTAAATAAAAAGAGTAATAATAATTCAATAAAATTTTACTGGCCTATCACTAAAATTTAGATGAAAAGTTATAGTGACAGCTACTTGAATTTATCACTAGTGTTTATTTACACAAAAATAATATTAGTAACATAATACATTAGTGATCTATTTGTTAAAGATTGAAGTGAGGATCGAATAACACAAATTTTTATTACTGTAACACATATTTATATAGGTTTTGAGGGAAGATTTCTCTCAACAGATGAATGAGATCTTCTCATTCAGTTAGAAAAGTCTGTTCAGATAATATACCCCCGTAAGATCGAGCTCTTGTCAAGGACGTCGATCTTGGATTGACGCAAGAAAAAGAGTTTGTGAGCCAGAGACTTCATGAGAGAGTCGGTTAGTTGATCAGTCGTGTGGACATGAGAAACACAGAGCTGCTGGCAGACAACTTGATCTCGCACAAAATAAAAATCAATAGCAACATGCTTCATTCGGGAGTGAAAAAACTGGATTGGCATAAAGGTAAATAGCACCAATGTTATCACAATAAATAACAGGCGTAAAAACAGAGTGAATGTGAACCTCCTTAAGCAAGTTGATAATCCAATTAAGTTCGGCAACAACGGTGGTAATAGCACGATATTCAGCTTCAGTAGTAGACCTGGCAATTGTCTTTTATTTTTTAGAACTCTAGCTAATCGGATTAGCACCAAGAAAAATAATATACCCTAATGTAGAGGTTCTATCATTAATATTTTCAGCCTAATCAGCATCAGCAAAGGCATGAAGCCGAGAGGGAGAGTGTTTGCAAAGAAAAATACCATGATCAATTGACCCCTTAAGATAACACAAAATACATTTGACAACCGTCCAGTGCAAAGCAGATGGGCGATGCATAAACTGTGATAATTTATTAACTACAAAAGAAACATCTGGACGGGTAAGAGCGAGATATTGTAAGGAGCCAATGACCTGCCAATACTGAGTAGGGTCTGTAGCAGGACTACCATCACATAACTTTAGTGATTCACTAGGAGATAAAGGAGTGGTAACCTCATTGGTATCCTACATGTTCATCTTCAATAGTAAATCTTGAATGTACTTTCTTTATGAAAGAAAGAGGCTAGAAGATGTAAACGTAGCCTTGACACCGAGAAAATAACTCAGGTTACCAAGATCTTTAAGAGAGAATCTGTCGGCCAATTGCTTAATAAACGCCTAAACTTCCATAGAGTTATCATCGGTAACAATAATATCATCAACATATACTAGAAGATAGATGATACCCCCATGTAATTGGTGTAGAAATAAAGAGACATCATACTTAGAGTTGATGAACCCAACTGAAGGACCAAGTTCAGTATACCAAGCTCGTGGAGCCTGACGAAGTCCATAAATTGTCTTTCGGAGTTTACAGACATGCAATGGATATTGAGGATGTATAAAGTCAGGAGGTTGCTCCATCAAGACATCTTTAGTAAAAGTCCATTGTAAAAAGGTATTGTTAGCATCTAATTGATGTAAACACTAGCCTTTGAAAATTGCCAGACTTAGGATAAGCCGGATTGTAGTAGGTTTAACAACAGGACTAAATGTCTCGGTGTAGTCAATACCGGGTGTAGATGAAATCGTTTGGCCACAAACCGTGCTTTATAGCGAGCAATCAAACCATCGGGGTTCCGTTTAATTTGAAAGACCCACTTACACCCGATGATATTTTGTGTGGAGTGAGAAGGGGTAAGAGTCCATGTAGCATTATGAAGAAGAACATCATACTCCTCACATATGACTTTATGCCACTGTGAAGATTTTAGGACCTGAGTAAGAGATGTTGGTTCAGTAGAGTCGAGGGAAGGTTTAGTACTAGCATGTAAGTCAAGAATTTGTCATGGTTTAGAGACACCACTCTTGGAACGAGTTTGTATTGGATGCCAGGAGATTATAATAGTATGAGGGGGTAAAGGCTGAGGGTTATCACATGTTGAGTCAGGCGAAGGGATGACAAAAAGTCCCTGGCGAGGTAAAGATAAAAGTTGTGGTTCTAGAGGCAATTGCACAGGAAGAGGAGGAACCAAAGGTGAGGAGAGAGGAAGCTGCGGAACAGGAGTAACAAGAGAGTATGGATCCAATGAAGATGCGTGAGAGGAGGAAGATATGTTGTGGGAATCCAATGGGATGATAGAGTGCTTGTGATTCCGAAAGGGAAAAACATACTCAACAAAACTAACATGTCTAGAAACAAAGATTTTAGCAGTGTGATAGTTATAACAGCAGAATGTATTATGTTCAAGAGAATATCCAATGAAAAAATAAGGGCGAGATCAAGGCTGTAGTTTATGAGAATTGTAGGGACATAACCATGGATAACATAAACAACCATTTACCTTTAATATTTGCATATTAGGTCATTTGTGAAATAGCTTTTCAAATGGTGATTGATATTGTAAAGTAGGGGTAGACATTCGATTAATAAGGTAGATAGCAGTTTGAAATGCTACGGACCAAAAAATGGATGACATGGAAGCCTGACGAAGCAGCGTTAGGCCAGTTTCGACAACGTCGATGTTTACGTTCGGCAAAGCCAACCAGTTGAGGAGTATATGGAGGGGACTTGAGATATTGAATATCGCAAGCGGACAAATAAGATGCAAGAGCTTGATATTCACCCCCACCATCAGAATAGATGATTTTAATGGTAGTCTGAAAGTAGTTCTCGACTAAGTTTTTAAAGTTAGAGAAGACAACAGCGACATTAGACTTTTGACGGAGGGTATATAACCATATATACTTTGTAAAATAGTCGATAAAGATAGCATAGAATCTAAACTTATCAAAGTAGACAACTGACGCAATACCCCAAACATCAACATAAATAATCTCAAATGGTTTAAAGCAGGAAATAGAAGATGTACCAAAAGATAATTGATGACTCTTATTACTAAGACAAGCATCATAATGAGTAATAACATTACTAGATTTAAAAATAGGAATAGAATAGCAAGAAAGTAATTTTTGTTGAATAAAGGTCGAGGGATGACCAAGAAGTTGATACCAAATGCCAACCGGAGCAATAGTGAAAGAATTAGCAGTAGGTCGAGTGAGATACAAGGCTGACGGTCATTCATAGATGTTTTTATTCGGCCCGTGAACTAAGGATACCCCCGTGATTAAGTCCTTGACAACAAAATAATCAGGAAATAATTCAATGGAAGTATAGTTTTATTTGCAGAATTGAGAAACAGAAATAAGGTTTCTTTTAATATGGGGTGCACATAAAACATCATCAAGTGTGAAAGATGTGTCATGTGAATTAAGCAATGTAGAACTAGTATGAGTGATTGGAATTCTTTTACCATCACCGATGATAATATCTTCGTTTTCGCCATAGTTGTTGTGGATCGACAGGTTCTAGAGATCGAAAGTGATATGGTGGGAAGCACCAGAATCCATAATCCAATTGGATTGACTATCAGACAGAGTAGTCATGACATTAGCCTAAGGTAAGGTTGATAGAGCTGAGAGACGAGGTCGAGACTGGCAAACTTTTGCAGAGTGACTGATTTTGTCACACAATTGGTAGACAATCAGTTGCTGAAACGTAGAAGGAGGACGAGTGGCTGGAAGGAAGCACTCTGACGATAGTTAAAGTATGGAGGATGTAGAGGAGGAAGTGATGGAGTGGTGCCCATAGAAGTGGGAGGAAAGTTGGCCATACCTTTTGAAGCATTCTTGTTGTATTTACATTGGTGCCTTTTGGATTTTTGGTTAAACTGAGCTGTGATGAGAGGTCCTGGCAGCCTATCATCACGCTTCAGATAAGCTTCATAGTCAGTTAGCTTGTCGTAAAGTTCTTCAAAGCAAATCGGAGAGTCACACGCTTAAAGTGCGGTTGCCAGTTCTTTGAACTCGGCACTCAATTCATTAAGTGTATGGATGAGAACTTCTTCATCAATTAGGGAATGACCTATCAAAGCTAGGTCATTGATAATCATTTTGATATGCTATAAGTAGTTGGCAATAGTACTTCCCTCCTGCTTGAAGTTCATAAGGTTGGAGAGTAGTCCAAGCATGCGAGTCTGCGAGTGATTCGCGAAGGTAGTTTATATCTTGGTCCAAGCTTCCTCAGTAGTAGCACAAGAGGACACAAGTGGAGCAATGGATCCCGCAACAGAGGCTTGAATTGCTTGGAGTATTAGCCGATCTTGACGTAACTATAGCTTGTAGGTAGAATTTGGCACTGGGCTGGGTTCTCCTAGAACATGTATCATCGCTGGTGGACAACTAAGAGAGCCATCAATGTAACCTAATAAATCATAACCAAATAAAAGATTAGAGAATTGAGCATGCTATGATGCATAATTACCCCCCTTGGATAATTTAAAAGTGATTAGGGAGGTAGTGTTGATGGAAATGAGTCCTGAATGCGGAGAAATATTACCAGCAGGAAAAAGAGTTTTAGCATCAGAGGTAGAGGAGGAAGACAACGGGGAATCAATGACAAGTCGAGAGGAAAGCAAGAGAGGAAAGTAAGTAATCTCGCTAAGAAAACAATTCCAAGGATCGTTAAGAGACAGAAAAATAGCAAGAGCGAGAGTAGTAGGCCGATTTATGAAAAATAATACGACTGAAGCGTCCAAGAAATTGATGACAAAAGAAATAAATAGAAATGTGATATGAAAGGAAAAGAAACTCTACC
Organism: Ensete ventricosum; assembly: GCA_029747655.1. Classification (NCBI taxonomy): domain Eukaryota; kingdom Viridiplantae; phylum Streptophyta; class Magnoliopsida; order Zingiberales; family Musaceae; genus Ensete; species Ensete ventricosum. The sequence goes on along the minus strand of JAQQAF010000004.1, from coordinate 24,627,358 downwards.
ATCGTCCTGATACTATGAGTAGCAAATTACGGTAGCAAATGCCTATTGGAACTAGCGATCGGGTGCAGCAATATTGGTCTGCCAGAACTAGCCCTTCCGAAAAATAATGTGGCACACAGTGAACAACGTCAGAGATGAGGCTGCCTTTATTGAAAGATGAGAAAGCCGACACAGATCTAGAACCTTCCACACTTCACAGCCTACAGCAAGAAGAGGAATCAGAGATCTGAAGGAAGAGGCTGCCACTGAGAAGCGCTCAACACTGGTTTCAAAACCGACTGAGTGCTACTGTTGTGCCGCTATAGAGCCAAGGAGAAGCAACAAAGAGACGTGTAGGTGCAACAGTAGTGCTACTATTGTTTGCCTGAGCAGGAGCTTTCTGTCGCTCGGGTTGAGGAGTTCTGCCGGCAGAGTGCAGTAGTGTGGAGGAGGGCAGACGAAAATGATGTTGAGAATTGATTCAAGGTAGTTACATAGTTAGTTAACATGTTTAGGAGTAGTGGCTCATGTTTAGGAGTTGTGGAGGTAGTTTAAGAGTTAGTGGGGGTAGTTATTAATCATGGGTGAGATAGTGGGATGAAGAAAGTGGTGTGAGGTAGTTATTATTATGTCCTATAAATAGGACCTTAGAGAATGAAGCAAGTAGGCAGAGAGTGTGTGAAGAGAAGAGATTGTGTTAATTTGGAGATAATCTTGTAAGTGTTCTTGTTCTTTTACCTCATGTTTAATACTACGTTATTTTCTTGATTGAAAGCGTTTTCATTCATTGGATCGTAGTATTCTGTTTTATCGTTTCCTTGCTCCTCCTTTCCCAACATTTGTGGTATCAGAGCCTTGTTTCAATCTGAACTGGGCATTATGGCTTTTAATGGTAATTCTATGTCTCAACCCCTTATTCCCATCTTCTCGGGCAAATCTTATGAATTTTGGAGTATCAAGATGAAGACTCTATTCAAGTCTCAGGATCTTTGGGACTTGATAGAGAATGGATATGCAGATCCAGATGAAGAAACCAGGCTGAGGGAGAATAGAAAGAAGGACTCAAAGGCATTGTTCTTCATTCAACAAGCTGTGCATGAGACAATCTTCTCAAGAATTGCAGCAGCGACAACCTCAAGACAAGCTTGGCTGATACTTCAAAATGAATTTCAAGGCTCATCGAGGGTGATCATGGTAAAACTTCAAACCCTTCGCCGTGAGTTTGAAATTTTGTTTATGAAAAGCAATGAATCAGTGCAAGATTTTCTTTCTCGAGTGACTGAAATTGTTAGTCAAATGAAATCCTATGGTGAACATCTACATGATCAAATAATTGTTGCAAAAGTTTTGAGAAGTTTAACTCTGAAATTTGATCATGTTGTTGCGGCAATTGAAGAGTCAAAGGACTTGTCTACTTATTCATTTGATGAACTAATGGGTTCCTTGCAAGCACATGAAGCAAGGTTGAACAGGTCACTTGAAAAAAGTGAAGAAAAAGCATTTCAGGTTAAGGGGGAGTCTTCTACTTCAAAAGAAGACAAAAAAGCAACAGGAAGAGGACGTGGCAGAGGAGGATTTCGTGGTAGAGGAAATGGAAGAGGAAGAGGAAGAGGACACTATGATGGGCATGATGAAAGGCAATCAAACTATGATCAGAAAAACTACAAGAGTGGAATTCAATGTCACTATTGTAAGAAGTTTGGTCATATGAAGGCAGATTGCTGGAAAAGAGAAAAGCAAGCAAGCTATGTGGAAGAAAATGAAGATAATAGTAAGTTGTTTATGACTCATTCACAAGTTAATGATATCTCAAATGACATTTGGTTTTTGGATAGTGGATGTTCTAATCATATGTCAGGCATAAGATCAATATTTAGAGATATTGATGAAACTCACAAGTTGAAAGTTAAACTTGGAGATAGCAAGCAAATCCAAGTAGAAGGAAAAGGAACAATTGAGGTGAAGACAAATCAAGGGAAGGTAAAACACCTTGATAATGTTTTCTATGTTCCTAGCTTATCACATAACTTGTTGAGTGTTGGACAATTGATAGATATTGGATATTCAGTTATATTTGATGATGGTTCATGCACTATTAAAGATAAGAAATCTGGCTTGATTATAGCAAATGTTTGCATGACGCAAAATAAGATGTTTCCAATTGATGTTTCAAATATTGAGAAACATGCTCTTGTTGCAAATCAAAAGAATGAGACAAATTTATGGCATTTGAGATATGGACACCTTAACATTAAAGGTTTAAGGTTATTAAATAAAAAAGGAATGGTTTATGGATTGCCTAAAATTAATACATTTGATATATGTGAAGGATGTATTTATGGCAAACAAAGTAAGAAACCATTTCCTGTTGGAAAAGCATGGAGAGCATCTAATTGTCTTGAATTAATTCATGCTGACTTATGTGGACCTATGAATACAAAATCATTTGGGGGAAGTCGATATTTTCTGTTATTTACTGATGATTATAGCCGCATGAGTTGGATATATTTTCTGGAATTGAAATCTGAAGCATTTGATAACTTTCGAAAATTCAAGGCACTTGTAGAAAGACAAAGTGGTAAATGCATAAAGACACTTCGGACAGATAGAGGTGGTGAATTTATGTCTAATGAGTTTAATTCCTTTTGTGAAGAAAATGGTATTCGCAGGGAATTGACAGCACCATATACACCGGAGCAAAATGGTGTAGCTGAACGTAAGAATCGAACTGTTGTCGAAATGGCAAGAAGTTTGCTTAAAGGAAAGCATCTTCCAAATCAGTTTTGGGCAGAAGCAGTTGCAACAGCAGTTTATTTGTTGAATATTTCACCGACAAAGGCTGTTATGAATCGAACTCCTTTTGAAGCTTGGTATGGTATAAAGCCAACTGTAAGCCATCTAAGAATTTTTGGTTGTATTGCTTATGCTTTGGTAAATTTACAAAATCATCATAAGCTTGATGAAAAATCAGAAAAATGCATCTTAATTGGATACTCTGCACAATCCAAAGCATATCGATTATATAATCCTGTAAATGGCAAAGTTATTATTAACAGAAATGTTGTATTTGATGAAAGGGCAAGTTGGAATTGGGAGAGTAATGAAGGTGATGCACAAATTCATGTTCCAGCAGAACTAGTTACTCCACCAAATCAAGTGACAGATCCTGCTCCAACAAGATCAACGTCAACCTCACCCAGTAGCAGTTCAAATTCAACAAATGATTCCTCAAATGAAACCCCTCCAGGAAGGTTTAGATCATTAACAGATATTTATGATTCAACATTTGCTTTATCTATTTCAGATCCTATAAGTTTTGAAGAAGCAATTGAGGAATATCGAAAAGCAATGAAGGAGAAAATCAAGTCAATAAAGAAGAATGAAATCTCGGAACCGAAAGAAAAGAAAGTTTTTGGATCGAAATGGGTGTTCAAAACAAAGTATAATGCAGATGGAAATATCCAAAAGCATAAGACTCGATTTGTAGCAAATGGAGCCATAACATGAATATTTATGACACAGATGAACAAGTTACAGATATTCTCACCAAGTCACTTCCAGTTAAGAAGCATGTTTATTTTATGTCTAAATTGGTGTATGTAACTATGAATCAAGGGGGAGTGTTGAGAATTGATTCAAGGTAGTTACATAGTTAGTTAACATGTTTAGGAGTAGTGGCTCATGTTTAGGAGTTGTGGAGGTAGTTTAAGAGTTAGTGGGGGTAGTTATTAATCATGGGTGAGATAGTGGGATGAAGAAAGTGGTGTGAGGTAGTTATTATTATGTCCTATAAATAGGACCTTAGAGAATGAAGCAAGTAGGCAGAGAGTGTGTGAAGAGAAGAGATTGTGTTAATTTGGAGATAATCTTGTAAGTGTTCTTGTTCTTTTACCTCATGTTTAATACTACGTTGTTTTCTTGATTGAAAGCGTTTTCATTCATTGGATCGTAGTATTCTGTTTTATCGTTTCCTTGCTCCTCCTTCCCCAACAAATGACACCACGAGAGAGAGAGGCAAAGGAAGGAGCCAAGGGATGGGTCTGGTGACAGAGGAAGATTCCAGTCGAAGATAGGCTGTAGCACTGCTGATCTGAGAAGTTAGATCCAGGCGGTGGATTCAGCAGCGGGGTGCCAAGCAACTGGTCTTCGACTATTGAGAAGAATGCAAGCGATGATGTTCTGCTATAGACGTTGATAGCACTAGCAGAAGCATTCATTGGATTAGTCGTTCAATTAGAAATTACTACCGTTGGACAGTAGCAGCGAAGAGAAGTGGTAGAGGGCGTTATACAGGTGAGATGGGCACCTGTGGTTAGACGTTGGAGATGGAAGAAGACATTGAAATCAAGAAGGCCTCACCTCTCCATGAATTGGGCTACGATGAGTTCAAGAATTGAGGAAGTAGCGGATGGAGTCTTCCTGTGTCAGCCAGCAAAAATCGGTGATAGTGAGCTTCTTCCAGCCAACGGAACCGATGGGGACCACAAGGTTTTGTGCCCCGTCTAGGATCAGATCAAGGGCTTCTGATACGCTAAACTGTGGCTCGACGTAGTGGACAAGGCCAGCATCCTTGGGGAGGAGGACGGAGATGGGCCGCTCGAGCGCGGCGCCCGGCAACGTGAGGTTTCCGTCAGAGCAGAGGTAGCAAAGCACATCCGCGACACAGAAAACAAAGAGGTGGAGGAGGGCACCGATGGTAGGGGGTGTGCGAGAGCCACATTAGATAAGTTGGGGCTGTCACAAGCAGAGGCGAGGGGATCGACGATGATATATACTATCCAACGTGCGAGCAGCCCTTGGTAGAGGTTGCGTGCAACAGAGTGGGGGGGTAGAACTGGTCCTCAGAGACTCGGCTAAGGTGTCCACGCTAGAGAGTGGAACTGCTGCAGGAGTGATGGGGCTCGACTTTGGCACTCCAACAGGTGCGCTGCTGCTCAGCTTTGGAGTCCTGACAAAGGAGATAGTGGTCAGCTTCGGACCCTCAATAGGTGTGGCGAGTTCTTGGCTCTGGACCCTCGGTGGCAGGCGCAGAGACCGCAATCACCGGGCAGGGCAACACAGTCATGTGCAGGACTCAGGTGCGCAGCAAGGGCTCTCTGTGGGAGAAGGAGAGCAGCGACACAGAGATCTCCAGCATTAGAGAAGAATCGAGCCACGATGATCCGCTGAGAGGAGCGATGGCGCTCCGGGATCTTTTGCACTGATGTGCTGTTGTTGGACAGTGAGAGAGAGTTTTCTCTTTATCTTAGCTCTCTGCAGAAGAGGAGTTGACCGGGAGGTAGCGTTTGCAGCTGCTACACACTGTCACGGATAACAATGTAAACAAGGTGTTCGATGAAATGCTCATGTTTGTTTGTGTCCTTCAGTTTGTATACATACCTTGTATAACAAGTGCGGACTTGTAGTAGGCTTAGCAGCCCTAGTTTGGTTTGCTTTATGGCTGATTTTGGCTTGTAAATATGAGTGTTTCTTGTAAGCACTTATGGGGACTTTGGTTTGTAATGGACCATTATCCTTTGTGTGCAACCTTTCTGAGTTTGTAATGTCCATGGGTGTAATTTGTATTAGCTTTAGAAAGTGTTTTCTTGAGCAGTTGCTTGTGGATCACGTTGGAATTGCTTCTTCTGGCCCGTTTTCTCTTTTGTAAGTCTAAAAGACCCTAGGAGATCTCGGAGAAGGCTGACCTTTGCGGACGGACACGCATGAGTGTCGCACGGCTTAGGCAAAGTCAGCTAAGCCCATGACATTGTGGTATTAGAGCGGGACAAGCAAACACATAAACACTCGCTATACAAACGTGGGGGACCTAGTTGGACTGTATGGAGGATAGCCTGGACGTGCAACCGTTTGGGGGAAATAGACATTGAGATGTAAGGAAAGGAGTGGGCATCTATGCTTGGCATTTAGATGAATGACCAACTCTTTGTGCGAGAGGCACCACGAGGACAAGCAAGCAAAGAAGAATACGTAGTGCACAAAGATTGAGATAGTTGAGTTCGAGCTACAGCTCAACGTTGGCAACGAAACTTGATGGTGCTCAAGGCAAGCGGGGTGCTTGGTGAAAGATGAGACCATAAAAAGTGGGAGGTGTTGCGTAACGACCAAAAGAGTTGTGCAAAGCTCACAGAGGTAAGGGGAATTGCTAACTCGAAGGATTTTGTACTCATGCAAGGGTTTGTACACAGACGATAGAGTGTTCGTTGCCATCCCAAGGCGCGATCGGAACTCGGCGCCATGGAGCATCAGAACTTTCTCTTCGACATGGAAAGGATACGTCCGTAGGCGACTGAAATGTGCAACAAGTTTGACACATTGCTAGACCTTGAAGGGTGCAGTGGGGACTGTATTGGCGAAGGGTCACAATCTAGCAAGTGCATTTGCGGAGGCAGAACAAGGCACAAGTTGTTCGGCAAGACGGAGTAGTCCAAAGGAGATGGTGGTCTCCAAAACTTCCAATGGGAGGAATGCAAGAGGAAAGTTGCTCCAATAGGACAGATATCCAAGAGGGATAAGTCCTAGATCTCTAGAGGGAGAATCATGTGCAACAGACCGCATATATTGAGGAAGAGTTCCTCAAGGCAATATCTCTACAAAGCTTAATGGACCGAGTGAGCGACGAAGAGTCATCGCATAATCTTGAATGAGGTAATGCATTGGTGGATGCATTTTGAGATCAAGTAGGGAGCAATCCATGGTAACATCATATGAAGGCACACTTAGAGTCGAGGTGGAAATCGAACTCAATGGAGAGCTGACTCATGGAATGGTGGACGAGAGGGCCACTATCAACTCAATGTAAATCGAAGAGCAGAGCGACTTGGGTGGAATTTGGTGAAGTATCCAAGCCATATGAAGGGAGTAGACATAGAAAATGAAACATGGAGTGGAGGCATAGAGCTTTCCTTGGACAGAGGTCAAGGACATGAAATCTTGTAGAGGCAAGAGTGAGATCATGTCGTTCCATGGGTTCTTCATTCTGATGGGGCAGACTTATCTTGTATGGTGCCAAAGACAAAGGGAGCTTCGAGGCACATGCAAGTTACCTCAGAGATGCATTTGATGGAGTAACTAAGGTGATTCAACTTACGGAGGTGAAGTTGATATCAGGAGACCTTAGCATGGGGTAAGAGGACGCAGAGGTGTGTACTCTTAAAGAATATATCACACTATTACCATTCGAGTTGTTAGGAACAAGTGGTGCATGGTGGAGATTGTGCTGGTAGGGGATAAAGGCCCAGGATCCAGACAATGGTGCATCAATTCTAGCGAAGTCATGGGACTTTAGGAGCTACTAGGCGACGGATTGTCCTAGAGCTATGCTTCGTCCAAGTGTGACCCAAGAGTAGGTGGATAAAGGTGAATTACCAAGGGAGCGAACCAAAAATCGGAGATGGCAGAGGCCCTACGAGGTGTTGGCAGAGGTCATACATGGAGAAGTCGTAGTCCGAGTTCATAACACAAGAATTTGTATACAATAGAGATGTCACCAGGAGATGACATGGTGTAGCGGATCATGGTGGAATAGTTCATGGTAGTGAAACACATGCGGTCATGTCTCGTGAGGGACAGTATCATGTGGAGGTATGATCAGGAGCTTTTGGGAGCTCCACTTTGGTGTATGATACAACAAGAAGAAGAGCTATGGATTCAAGGAGTGAATGTCATGGTACCGTAGAGGCGGATCTTTGTGTGTGCATCAGAGCTTGCATTGGATGAAAGCCATAGTCATCAGCATATGAGGGTTGTATACCACCGAGGAAGAGGTCCAAGTGCAAGTACCAATGAGTCCCATAGAGGGGGACGTGATCATGTGAATGATCAGAAGCCGTTGGGAGCTCCACTTCGGTGAACATACCTTCGGTTTGTGTACATACCTTGTACAGCAAGTAGCAGGCTTGCAGTAGGCTTAGCAGCCCTAGTGTGGTTTGCTTTATGATCAATTTTGACTTGTAAATATGAGTCTGTCTTGTAAGCACTTGTGGGGACTTTGGTCTGTAATGGACCATTATCCTTTGTGTGCAACTTTTTTGAGTTTGTAATGTCCATGGGTGTAATTTGTATTGGCTTTATAAAGTGTTTGCTTGAGCAGTTGCTTGTGGATCCCGTTGGAATTGCTTCTTCTGACCCATTTTTTCTTTTGTAAGTCTAAGGGACCCTAGGAGATCTTGAGGAAGGTTGACCTTTGCGGACGACCATGCATGGGTGCCACACAACTTAGGCAAAATCAGCTAAGCCCGTGACAACGTGACCGGACATGTTGGAGATTTACTGTCATTTGACAGCGAGAAGAAAGCTTGCTCTAGGCAAGTTACTCTGATATCATGTTAAAGATTGAAGTAAGGATCGAATAACATAAATTTTCATTACCGTAACACATATTTATACAGGTTTTGAGAGAAAATTTTCCTTAACAGATGAACGAGAATTTATCGTTCAATTAGAAAAGTCTGTTCAGCTAACACTATTAATTAAAATAACATTAGTGATGGATTACACTAATGACAAGCTATCAATAAAAACTATCAACAACAATTTTCTTGACAACCTCTAGATTTTTAATAATTCCAAAATCGTACCCAAATTTTTGATAACAAAAAAAGTCTACATCAATATTAAAGATAATACGATCACAAAATCCAAGTTCATACAATCACAAAGTCAACATCATATGGAAAACAAATACATTATATTATCTTCTACATCATATATTAAAGATAGAAAACATTCTTCAGCATTTTCTTCTATATTCTTTTTTCTTCATTTCTTGGCACTCTCTTCTATATCCTCTTTTGAACCCTGCTTGAGGTCACAATTACATAATTACATAAATACAAGACGTTAGATTGATAATAAAAATAAAACAAAATATGATGCATAAGAATGAACACTTCTATACTTTCTTCAATATGAACACTTCTACACCTTGAATATGATTACCATAAGCATCAAACTTCTGACACTTTTTTAATTATTTGACCATACAATTTGAAGGGATAAGATAAATGAAACTATTTCTTCTATTTGTAGTTAATGTATTATATTATCTCTCATCAATTTAACATATACTACGGATGATCATGAAGTTCTTACAAAATGAATCACAAAACAATTAGAAAAGAAACCATTAAATACTTAAAATCATGAATATTTTTTTACATATATTCTCCTCTTAAATATATCGGATTACGGATTTTCAAACAAATTCATCCCACCTTACAATAATGTCAAAGTTATGACATGGGATTTGGAGAATTATGATGTGTAAACAAAGAGAAAAATTTAAGGATTAAGAAGATATCTTTCTGCCTTCTCACTGCTTCCCTACTTCTCTTCTGTCTCAATTCAGCCACTAACAGTAAGCGTACGTGCTTCCTCCTTATCTTCTCTGACGCTCGGATTTTATCAAAAATATATTTTACTAACAAAATTGGAAGTATGGGTAGTGTACAAGTAAATTAATATGTAATGATAAAGTAAAGATAAGGAAAAATAAATTGATTTAAAGTATTTTGATCTTTCTGAATTAAGTTTACTTTCGATTCCGTTTCTCTTGAGTTTATCGATTTTCATTATCAATTTTTTTTTTCAACGGACGAAGATTAACTATCCTTGTTACATCCCTTCTCCTTTTTCCAGGCTTAGGAGAGAATATTTCCACTAACTCTTTTCCTTTTGACAAGCTCATGAGAAAACCTTTATAACTCTTTTATAAGAGACTTAAACCTTCCTATAACTTAGAAATACGTTTAAAATCAAGGAGGAAGAGACTTAACTAATGCTCAAATAGAATTTATAACATTTTTTTTTGTTGAAAAACCACAAAAGAGCATCACATGCACAGCGAAAGAATAAAACAAAACCGATTTTCTACAGTTATCACATCGTCGTGCAAAGACTAATGCACGAAAAATCACAAAAAATAAAACTGTGATACATGAGACATTGATTACCTAGGGATATCGTATATCCCCAAAGTTAGAGATCTAGATGGAGAGGATTAAGCAGATCAAATTTTCTCCTCTCTAGCGATAGTCACACGATAGATTGTTGCAGCAATGCTTTTCCAAATGTAACTCAAAAACTCATAACTCTTTTTGCGCACCTTCTCACAACACTCGTGGAAGAAGATCACATATCTTGTTCACTGCCTTCACATAGTAGGGAAGGGCTGGTCAGCTGAGAAGATGAGGGAGGGAGGAGAGTAGGAGGGGCAACCAAAGGTGCAGCCTATTACTATTGTGCCGTCTCTATCTCTTATTTATAGAGAGCCACCAAAAACCCTAATGAATACTGTCTTAGTAAGCATTGGATCTCTATCCAATTATCCACTCCTCTTATATTATTAGATCTATATCCAATAATCTCAATTGGCCTGTAATGGCAATGGGTCCATCAATGTTGAGTCTCATCCAATAAGAATATGAGCTAATTGGATGACTCATATCCATGTTGGGAAACCTCAGCGGGAGCATCATATGCGTAGTGAAAATTAAAACAAAATAGGTTTCCTATGCAGATCAAATCGTCGTGCAAGTTTGGGTCGTGAGAAAGCCGTAAAAATAAAAAAATGTATTATATGAGAGATTATTTTACCTAGGGAGATCGTATATCCATGTATTCTAGATTCGAATGGAGCGGATGAAGGATGTCAAGCGTCTTCCTCTCTAGCGGTATCCACATGATAGATCTCTGTAGCGGATCTCCTCCAATCTGAGCTTGTAACTCTTGCAAAGAGAGGGAGGAGAATAGGAGGGGAAGGCCAAGGCTGCAGTCTGTCAACCATGAGTCTCCCCTCCTATTTATAGAGAGCCACCAAAATCCTAGGCGTCCAGCCTTAGTGGGTATTGGATCTCCATCCAATAACCCACTAACCTTGCATTATTGGATCTCTATCCAATAATCTCTTTAGGTATCTAATTGAGCCTTAAACAAAGAGCCCATCAACACAGGGTCTCATCTAATGAGAATAGGGGCTAATTGGATCTCCATCCAATCCTCTATTTGCTGAAGCATCTACCATATGTGTGTGACCCTCTAGGCCGATACCGAGCTGGCTGTGAGTCACTCCCATCAGAACTCCTTCTGATATAGTGAATTATTATCTCCATAATAATTCACTCGACTCATCGACTATGGACATACTAGGCCACTACGTCATAGTTCCCAGATGGTACAGGGGGATCAAATCCATCGGACCTATCTATCCATAGTTACCGTGTATCTATAATCCCTCATCCAACTAATATCCCAGAGATCATATATTGGACATGGTACTGTCAGGTCACATACAAAATCAGTTTATCTTGCTCTAATCGGATTCTCTCAGAGAACTCATTCTCTCTTAATCCGAATAACCCTAGCTAGGGATTTGTTTGAGCAAGCACATATGAGATATTCCTCTCGTGATATCGAGAGTGGATGATCCTCTATTGACACTCAATTACCTTCGTAAGATTGCTACCAATCCAAACCTGTAAGTCTAGCGTCAAAGAAAGAAATACTCATACAAGGCATCCTTAGTATCTCAAGTCTAAGCACCAGATACACAACTGAGACTACGAAATTGCTGTATGATATTATGTATCATTAACCATACAACATTCCATAAGCGAATCAATTATTAAACTTTTTCTCCAAAAAATACATATACTATATCCTTAGTGTCTCCACACAAGTGGCTATGAGACTAGCCACCTCCATCAAATTGATGGATATATAGTACACTGGTATGTCTGGTTATCTTGATTTTTCTCTCGAGTAACTTATGATCGAGATTATTTAGGATCTGTGTTTAAAGGTGAATCGAACTTATTATCGTGATCTCATCACGATCTGATTCTCATTGCACAGAACCAAAGACATCACAATATATATGCTACAGATAATATAATTTGAGAATATGCCAATATTAATCATAAGCAAAAAGATCGCACAACGTGTCATACGTGCCATCACTCACGTGATTGACTTGTAGGACACCTGTAACCAGCAGTCTCCCACTTGACCTAAAGCCAATCACCTATGTGTCTGATCCCCATCAAACCCCTATGATGCTCAAATACAATATGAGTCAGTGGCTTTGTCAGTGGATCTATAATGTTTTATCTTCGGATGAAACTGTTTCCACTGAGACCTCTCTTGGAGTCTATTTACCTAGATATAGATCCAGATCCCTAAAATATAGGATGCTTCCCTTAACTCTTTCATGGAGAAGTTTTTGGATAGCCAAGCTTTTATTGTGGAGAGCATTCTTATATCATTCCCAATGATTAGGTTGTCATCCACATACAATACCAAGAAGGTGATAGTACTCCCACTTACCTTCTTGTACACACAAGGCTCATCTTCGTTCTTAACGAAGTCATAAGATCTGATTATCTTATCAAATCTTATGTTCTAACTTTGAGAAGCTTGCTTAGTCTATAAGTAGACTTGAGCTACATACACACTTTATTTGGACTCTCTTTGGATACAAATTCCTCTAGTTGTATCATATACACCTTCTCCTCGAGGTTGCCATTGAGGAATGCCATTTTGACATCCATCTGCCAGATCTCATAGTCATAGTGTGCTGCAATGTCCAAAAGAATTATAATGGACTTAAGCATGGTTATAGGTGAAAAGGTTTCATCATAGTAAACTTCTTATATTTGACGTTATCCTTTAGCTACTAGCCTTGCCTTATAGGTCTCCACCTTTCTATATACTCCGATCTTCCTTTTGAAGATCCGCTTGCACTCGATGGGTACTATACCCTCATGTACATCCACAAGGTTCCAAATCTTGTTAGAGTATATGAAATCCATCTTAGAATTCATGGCTTCTTGCCACTTCCTAGAGTCTATACTCATAATAGCCTCATTGTAAGTCTGAGGATCAATATCCTGAGAGTCCTCTCCACTGATATGTCCCATATATCTTTAAGGAGGGTGAGATACTCTGCTAGACCGGCACAAAGTTAGAACTTGTGTGCTAGGTACCTGAACAGACTCAGACTCTGGAATGGTGCTTGAGCTAGGTTCTCCAACCTCGCTTAAATCTATCTCACTCCCATTATTTCTACCAAGAATGTGTTCCTTCTCAAGGAACATAGCTCTCTTGCAACAAAGACTTTTTGGTCCTCGGGATGATAGAAATAATATCCACAGGTTTCCTTGGGGTATCCCACGAATGTATACCGTTCTGTCCTTAAGTCCAACTTATCGGGGTTGTCTTCTAACGTGGGCAGGACATCCCCAAAACTTAACCATCTTAAGATAAGGATTCTTTCCTTTCCATATCTCATATAGTGTAGACATTATCAACTTTGATGAAACTCTATTCAAAATGTAAGCTGCGGTCTCTAGGGTATACCCCATGAATGAGACGGGTAGGTCAACAGAACTCATCATGGACCGCACCATGTCTAACAATGTACGATTCCTCCTTTTTAATACACTATTGAGCTGAGGTGTATAAGGAGGTGTCCACTAGGATAGAATCCCATTATCCTTAAGGAAATAGGTGAACTCCGTACTCAAATACTCCCCTCCTTGATCTGATCGAAGAGTTTTAATACTCTTTCCAATCTGGTTCTTGACTTCATTTTTATATTCCCTGAATTTCTCAAAGGTCTCGTACTTGTACTTTATCAAGTACACATGTCCATTATTGAATCTTAAATTTTGATGTTAAAATTAATTGATGGGTTATTGATTTAACAGGACTGTTAGAATTGATTGATGCAGGATTAATTACAACAGAATGATTATTACAATCAGGAATAACCAAGGTTAAGTCCATGCATCGGGTCCATACGGTTGGAAACTCGCCATGAGTGCATCGGGAGCTCGCCGAGGGTATTGGGAGTGTGCCAGGATGGTGCAAGGGAGTTCATCAAAAGAAGACCGAGACTCGTCAGAAGATTGTCGGGGATAGCCGAAAAGCTTATCGGGAGTTAGGATGGTTTTATAATGGATGTTTGACAATTATGATTGTATTTAATTAAGTCATAATTAGCATCATGCAACACTAACTATGACAAGAGCAATGAAGTTACAACCAGATGATGGGCCAAGATCAAGCTTGAGCATCGGGCCGGGGTTCGGACGATGTAGTGGGATCTCGCCGGATTTCATTAGGAGATTCACCGAAAGGATCGGGAAGCTCGCTGGGAACATGTCAGGAGATTGTCAGAAGAAGACCATAGGACTCACCGCAAGAATGCCGGAGGCTGTCGGATTGGCGGGAGTTAGGTCTTGATTTAGCTTGATTGGTCATTAAGTGTTATAATCGTTGAGTCATAGTTAGGGTTTGAGTCCACTATAGGGTTTGGTTGAGCTTAGGTTGAGCTTAATTAGTTGACCACGAGAATAGTCAATTGATGGTTCAAGCAAAAATTCGAAAAGTGGAGGGAACCACTTTTGTGAAAATTTTGATGGGTAAACCGTTGGTGAATGACAAGTGTACCACCACCACCCAGGTTTGTGGGCGACTGACGACGACTGACCCGCTCAGACTGGGCAGTTGAACCACCCTTACTTAGGAATCTGGGTACTTTCGATGGTTGACCTACCTAGGACCGGCAGGTAAACCGTCCATACCTTGGTGTTTGGGTGGCTGAGCCACCCAGGTCGGCGGGTAAACCACTTGTTCCCGGTTTTCCCGAGTATGTTTGATTTTTGGCTCTAAAAATATGAAGCCACTTGGGCCTATAGATACCCTAAGTTTTCTTGCATTCTACATAATAATTTTTTAGGATTATATTATGAGAAAATATTGTGTGAGAATTTTAAGAAAAAAGAAAATTGGTAAGGGAGTGATCAAAGAGTGTAATCATATCTCCCTTATAAGTAAAGTGTAAGGGTTTAGTCTTCACCTAAAGAAGATCTGTCGTGGACGTCGGTGTGCCTCAAGGAGGACTCGGGAGTGGACGTAGATCGTTGGTGTCAAACAACTTTAAAAATTGTGAGTTCATCTTTTGCTTTGCTTATTAACACTTCTAATCTTGTTTACTCTTTAAAAGCAAATATTTTAATTACGACATTTCTTATCGAATTTTCTTGCTCTTTTTTAAGTAATTAGTAAACAAGTAACTTAGCAATCTTCTTATCATTCACCTGCTTTATTTGAACAATAGGCTTTGGATCTTTCTATTTTTCTTAAAGCAGAAATATTTTTTAAAAAATGAAAAACTTACACTTGCACTAATTCACAACCCCTCCCCCCTCCCCCTCTTAGTGCCAAATTGATCCTAATAATTGGTATCAGAGCAAGGTAGTTAATCATTAGATTAACTCCCACTTGAGTAAATGACTTATTTTGGCATGAATGAGGGACATTCTATCTCACATCCTCCATGTTCAATAGGACAGATTACATAGATTGGAAGACTAGGATGCGAATTTTTCTTATCTCTTTAGACCTTGATTTATGGACTATTGTTGAAAATGGATTTGAAAGGTCTTCTCTTCCAATGAACAATTGGAATAATTTAGAGAAGAAGAGTTTCTCTTTAAATGCCAAGGCTATGAATGCCTTGTTTTGCGCTTTAGATAAAAATGAATTTGATCGGGTTTCTTGTTTTGATTCAGCTTTTGATATATGACATGTATTAGAAATAACATATGAAAGCACACTTAATATAAATGAATTATTAAATAAAAATACTTCTAAAAATGAAGAAGAAGAATACATTCCTAAGAACTGGAAGGAATGTGAACCGAGAAGAACACATGACTCCTCGAGTAAAATCTCAAGTGATGAGGACCTTTAACTTCTGACAAATAAACAAAAAAAATTGATGAACTTGAACCTTAAAAATAATCTAAAGATGGACAAAACCTCTTGCTATAAACACAAGAAGTCAAGAAGCTCCAAAGATCAAATGAACAACCAAGAAGTGGAGAACCTCGCTCTTATGACTATCGAAAATGAGGTTAGTAATTCATTAAGCGTTTCTTTTTTAGAATTAGTAAGCATATTTCATGATTTATTTGATGAGTATAAAAAACTTAGCAAGTCTTTTAAGTTGCTTAAAATTGATCATGATTTATTAGTTGGTAATATTGATGAAATGGATGAGTTATTAGCATCACATAACCCTAGTTCTAAATGTGAAATGCTAGACAACATTAAAGAAAAGAATATCATGCTTAAGACAACATTAGAAAATTTTGAAATTAGTAGTAAATCCTTGAATATGATCCTTGCCAATAAGGGTTATATTAATACAAGAAAAGATATAGGCTTTATTACTTAACAAAAGCCAACCATTTTTGTTAAAGGACCAACCTTACATTTACCATCAAAAGTCAAGTGTAATTTTTGTAGGAGATTAGGAAATATGGCTTACAAATGTCCATTTAAAAATTATAATCCTTACAAGTTAGTTTGGATTCCTAAAGGAACTATAAACAATCTTATGCCATTAGAGAAAATGGGAAGAACATATCATGAAAGACCCAAACTCAAGTGGGTACCTAAATCAAAACCTCCTGTAATATAAAGTTACCTCCTAACAAGGCTAGGAGCACTAAGTAATATTTTGAAAGTAGATGCTCAAGACTTGAGATCTAATACTCTTTCAAAGCTCACTAGCCTATATACCAATAACAAAAAAAAAAAATTTGAATTAAGATGTTTGAAGCTTAATGATCCTTGTTTCTATTATAAGAAATCTTTTTATTAAAATAGTTCATCATTATATAATTAATCTTGATGGTGCATAGCTAGAGTATGCTAGAATTAGAAAGAAAAAAGTATAGTTAACTTAAATAAAAGTCATATGCATGAAAGAAAGATTTTGATAATGATTATTGTATTGATGTGTATTAACTTGTGTTGATGATTTATGTTGTTTTTGAACCTAAAAGTCATATATGAAATCATCTTTCTTTAAAAGAAAAACTTCTTGATAACATGAAAGAATCTTCCAACATGTAAAAATCGTTGGATTTAAAATGAATCAAAGCTTTTGTTTGAAAATATTTTTGCAATGATTATAATAAAATTTCATTTTTTGACTTTAAATGCCAATGCATTCTTGAAATAAATTTCAAAAGAAGGATAATTCTTCTTGAAAGAATATTTATCCAATGAATCCTTCAACAAAGATAAAATGATATATTTATTGTTGAATCTCTTTAACTACAAAAATAAATAGAAAACTTTAGCTACTTTTTTTTTTGAAAAATAATCTACGATGACTTTATTGAAATTATCTGAAAAGTGATTTTTGGATGATGATTTTGGATAAGTTTTCAAATGATTTTATTTTAAAAAGAGATTAATGTATCGATTATATTATTTTTATGACTCTCTTGAACTATGAAAGTGATTTTGACGATTTGATTATTTGAACTTGAATAAATTATTATCATGATTTTGGTAAGTTTTGAAAATGAAACTTGAAAATCTTCTTATGAACCATATTCTTGAAAACTTGAAGTTTCATATATATAAATCAAGATCTTCTACTTTTTTCTTCCTTAAAATTAACTCATGAGCTTGATATCTATAATATGATACCTTTATGAGATGAAGACTCTTCTTTGTTCTCTTATGGTTCTATTTTATCATTTAAGTACATATTTATTAAATTAAATCATGCCTTTAATATTCATAAATATATTTTGATATCAATATTTATCTTGACATGATTTATTTTAAAACTCATGAATGACATAACTTATCACCAAAATTAGTATTTCTTAAATTTGTGATATGTTAAAAATTGAAAGAGATTGGTATTATCATGAATATTTTCTTAATTTCTTGACTTGACTTTTATGTTTTGGGAATCATGTTATTGATTTTTATAATTTTTTCTTTTTAACAAAAAAGAGATTTATGATCTTAACAATAATAATTAAAATTTTTATCAAGATCATTCTTCTTTTCCATTAAAAAGATTTATCTTGGATGAATTGAGATTATCCTCTAAGACTCATTTTTATTATTCATAAAAAAGGGGGAAAGAAACTTATTAAATGAAATCATGTCTTTTGATATTAAAAAATTTGATTTATCTTTAATGACATGATCTCCTTGTACTTTTTGGCGTAATTTGAATATGAATGCTAAGAAGAAATTATACCATCATATTTCTTTCTTGACATTGATAAAAAAAGGGAGAGATAAAATTATTAATATGATTAGAAGTAAATTTAGATATGATAACATTGAATGAGGAACAATTGTTTAGAAGAAAATTAGAACTTTCTAAATGCATGCAAAATACTTGATTTACAATTTGAGCTTCATCTACTATCACGCCTTCTTATGAAATTCTTGATGCTTTTTATCAAAATTTATAATAAATAATTTTCTTTGCTATATTTGATATTACATGAGATGATTTTAAATGCATGAGTAGCTCTTAAACTTTTGAATCTCCTTGAATATCTTGAAGTTTTGAGCTTAGTTTCAAAATTTACATCTATAAAATTTACATCCTTAAAATTGAGCATTCATGTGATATGATATTTTTCATTTCTCTACCTTAATTCTACCTTCTTGCTCACACAAAGTGGAGAAAAAAAATCACTAGCATTTCAAGAGACTAATAAGTCTATTAATTACATTTTGAATCTCATGAAAGTGATTTTAATGATTTTAAAATTAAATAAGTGATTTACCTATATCGTGGTTTTGATTTCTTGGAATTACAACTTGAAATCTTTTATGAATCAAAATCTTTTGTTATGTGTTATCATATTATTTAATAGAAAATTTTTATACAAATCATGAACTTGAAAACTTGAGATTTCTTATAAATGAATCAAGAGATTTTATTTTATATGTTTCTCTTATAATGTCTCTTGATAGTCACAATTTATATTTATGAATTGTACATCTCATCACTAAGTTAATTTTTCTTGATATATTTTATGTGATGATTTGAAAAATGATGTAATGGGAATAGTTTTGCACTATCTCTTCTTTTTGATAATGACAAAGGGGAGCAAAACTTGTTTGCTTGCATGATGTATATTGCTAGCTTGAATATTGCAAAAGAAGCAAAAATTTGCTAGCTTGCATTTTTCAAAAGAGAAGAAAGAACCTACTAACTTGCATGTTCTAAAGTGATGAAAAATTTACTAAATTGCTAAGCTCTTATATATCAAAAACTTACTAATTGTACTTCTCCATTTTGTTGATGATAAAGGGGGAGAAGATATGATGATGTGAAATCATGTATGATGATAATGCATGTTAATTTTTTAAAATATACATGATGATTTGAAATAATAATCATAATTTTATAATATGATGTATTGCATATGATGTGGTTAAAATAGTTTCACCTTGGACTTTTGAGCTCATCTTAATATTCTTTTTAAAATTTATTAAGAGCTTTTCTTAATGATGTTTTACAACTCCTCCCTTATTTTCTTTTCTTCTTTTTCATAAGAGGAAGAAAATTATTTATGACTCATGTCATATTTTACTAAGGGAGAGCAAAGACTCATGTGCCTTAAAATCCTTAGCCCTATATTTCACCTTTTTGTTGATGACAAAGGGGGAGAAATATACATTGATGACACATGATATTGATTGATAACTCATGATATTGATGATATACACTGATAACACATGATATGTATATAGATATGGATTGGACATCTTGGATATGGATATGAGTGCATAATTCTTATTATGATTTGATGACTTGATGAAATTTATGATTTGATGACTTGATGTAAATTTATATTAAAATTTACATAAAATATTGATTGCTTAAATTTAAGAGTGTGATTCTCTTAAATTTACATACGATGGGTGTACCGTCACAGCCCAAGCTTTTGGGGCGACTGACGGCGGCGCTCGGACCGGGTGGTTGAATAGCCCGTACCTAGGAATCTGGGTACTTTCGACGGTTGACCCGCTTAGGACTAGCGGGTAAACCGCCCATACTCGATTTTTCTATGTATGTTAAATTTTTGGCTCAAAAAATCTGAAGCCACTTAGGGCCTATAAATACCTAAGTTTTCTTATATTTTATATAATAATTTTTGGAGATTATATTCTGAGAAAATATTGTCTGAGAATTGTAAGAAAAAAAGAGGTAAGGGAGTAATCAAAGAATGTAATCTTGTCTCTCTTGTAGGAAAAGTATAAGGGTTTGGTCTTCACCCAAAGAAGATTGGTAGTGAACGTCGATGTGCCTCAAGAAAGAGGACTCGGGAGTGGACGTAGGCCGTTGGTGCCGAGCCACTATAAAAATTATGAGTTCATCTTTTGCTTTGCTTATTAACGCTTCCAATCTTGTTTACTATTTGAAAATAAATATTTCACTTACGACGTTTCTTATCAGATTTCCTTGCTCTTTCTTAAGCAACTAGTAAGCAAGTAACTTAACAATCTTCTTATCATTCACTTGTTTTATTTGAACAACAAGCTTTGAATCTTCCTATTTTTCTTACAACTGAAACATTTTTTTAAAAAATAAAAAACTTACACTTGCACTAATTCACTCCCCCCCTTCTTAGTGCTAAATTGATCTTAACATCTATACTTAGAGAAATAATCAATGAATGTACTAAAGTATGAGTAACTACCTATAGCCTAAGTCGACATGGGACCATATACATCACTATGTATGAGTTTCAATAACTCAATGGCTCTCTCTCTAGTTCTACTAAAAGGAGAGTTGGTCATCTTCCCATGAAGGCAAGATTCGCAAGTTGCATATGACTCATAGTCAAATGAATCTAAGTATCCATTTTTCAGTAACTTTTGAATCCTTCCCTCATGTATATGACCTAGCCTACAATGCCATAGGATTCATTATTCACCTTATCTTTTTTGTTCTTAGATGTATTTATATTCATGATGTGTGGAGAAGTATCTAACATATATAAGTCATTTATAAGGATCCCTCTAGTAATGTTCTCATTATCCATAATTATTGAACAACTATTATTCTCAAAAACTAATTTATATCCATTAATTGTCAAACAAGAGATGAAAATAATATTTTTGATAATGGAAGGGATAAAATAACATGCATCTAATGCAATAATAGCTCCACCATGCAGATGTAGACCTCCATAATAGCAATTGCAGTAACTCTTGCTCCATTGCCCATCTTAAGGTCCATCTCACTTCTAGCCAATCTCCTAGGTCTTGCCAGAACCTGCAACGAATTGCAGATATGATAAGCACTCCCGGTATCCAATACCCCATGTGTTCTCATGAAAATCTGATAAGTGAAGACTGATCATGAATATACTTGAAGCTTCTCCAAGCTTCTATTTCACCTTCTTTGTAAGGTAGTCTTTACAATTCCTCTTCTAATTCCCATCTTGGCCACAGTGAAAGTACTGTCCTTTGTCGGGTCTTTTTTGGCAACCTTTGTCTTACCTTGTCTTCCTTTGCCCTTGCCCTTCTTAAGGATCTTGCTGGCCTACCTTTTCTTTTTGGTCTCACCAATATAGAGAACTGGCTTCTCCTTCTTGATGGCACTCTCAGCTTCCCTCAACATATTGAGGAGCTCAGGGAGAGTCACCTCAAACTTGCTCATGTTAAAATTTATGATGAAGTGAGAAAAGGAATTTAGTAGGGACTGAAGTATAAGACCAATGCATAGGTTATCCTCTAGGACTATTCCTAGACCTGTGAGTTTCTCGATCCACTCTATCATCTTTAGGACATGGTTCTCAATCGATGTCCCTTTTGTCATCCTGTCTTGGAAGAGTCTTTTATATATCTCATATCTTTGAGTTCTTTCCTATTTCTCAAACAGCTGGCGGAGATGAAGAAGGATAGAATCTGCATCCATGCTCCCATGTTGCCTCTATAACTCAAGAGTCATGGAGGCCAGCATATAACATTTTGCCAAAATGGAATCATCTATATACTTCACATAGCGAGCAATCTCATCATCGCTTGCCCCTTCTTCTAGTGTGGGCATAATTGTATCAAGGACGGAAGTCTCTGGCAGACTCCCAATGGGGATCGGGATCCAATCGGCATCTTAGTGCAACCTCGAAGGACTCGACCAATTACACTAAGCCCAAAAGGTAGGTAACTCTTGCCAATCACAACTCCTTGTAATTCCCGTCATGTTCCTTGTGATTCCCATCATGTTCTGCCTCCGAATCAACATGGTCTCGAGGGACTCGACCAACCATGATATTCAGTTAAGTCATCACCATCATTACAAGATGAGTCTGATTTGATGATCTGCCCTCGAGGGACTCGACCAAGCATATCATATTCTCAGGTCACCGATGACATCTCTATGTCGTAGGCAAGATCTCAATCACGTAGATAGGTGAGCCTTGAGGGACTCGACCAACTCAACCTACGTCATGATTTAATTTTTTCCTATAATGATGGAAGGCCACGTGGGTCAATCTTATTACCTCATGCTCATCGACTTAATATTATCGTAGGAGGGGTTTTTGTGTCGTATCGGTCTCCTAATCTGTCGTGTCACACACATACATAATTAATATATATCTACATCACATGTAAATATATATATATATACATATATATATTTACACATATATATATGTATATATATATATACATATACATATATATATATACATATACATATACATATATATATATACATATACATATACATATATATATACATGTATATATATATATATATATATATATATATATATATATATATATATATATATATATGTATATATATGTATATATATATATGTATATATTATATATATATGTATATATATATATGTATATATATATATGTATATATATATATGTATATATATATATGTATATATATATATGTATATATATATATGTATATATATATATGTATATATATATATATGTATATATATATATATATATACATATATATAGTAGGTGTATAACACATCTCATATGCAAGCCACACCGGTTGATCATGAGCCGTCACCTAATATGATTAAGCCCGAGCCAATGGGCCTAATCACTCACAATAGGATCTATGTGTGCATCGGCATATCTTCATACCCTGTGATTATTGATCTTGTCATCATTGGTTCCATCGGATCGTTGCATCACCATGTGTCATGATCTCTCGCCACGACATCGTGGGTCCCGCTGTCACCTCCACGCTCCCGCCGTGCCTCGCCATATAATTATAAATAATCACATGCACGTAGGCCCGACAATAAACGAGAAAAATGGAGGCTCGTAGGCCCTAATAAGAATAATAATCATAATTACACACATCACAACATATGGCTCCTGATCATCCATCCACATCATACATCACATGTACATCACATCACATGTAGGATTACTAGATATATAATAATTAATTAAACTATTTAATTAATTATTTTCTAGAAATCAGGACATGCTCAAAATTTTCAGAATTGTCAAGGGTATTTTCATAATTATGGATAAGAGGATAGTCCTTAGAATTTCTATAATTGTTAAGGGTGTTTTCAATATTCTAGGCATAGGACAACCTCTTGAATTTCTTAAATTCCATGGAGCCGTATCATCCTTTTAGTAAAAGGATGCTCTAGCTCTCCCCTTTTGCCCTCATCCTACGACCGCCTCTCCTTGCGGCTGAGTAGCTCCTCAGGCGACAGTCCTTGCGAGCTGGTGGCATCGCCTCGCGCTGCCACCTGATCCGTAGGCCTGCCCGTAGGCACTGTGCCTGCAAGTGGCCGCCGCTGCGGGTGGGCACCACGCTACAAGTCGTCGCTCCTATTGGCGCCATGCTACATGCAGCCGCCCCTACGGCCGGCTTCCCCTACAGGGGGCCTTGGCCACAACCGACCGCCCCCTTGCAGGTGGCCAGGCCATGGCCAGCTGCCCCTGCAGGTGGCCTAGCCATGGCCAGCCACCCTTGCAGATGGCCTGGCCATGGCCGGTTGCCCCCTTTCCTCGCTGTGTTTGCTGCAAAAATATTGTAAGAATGCGTAGAACGATTTTACGCGATTCAATTTCATCACACGCAGTTTAAAACCAATCTTTCATATGAAAACCTTGGCTATGATATGACTGTTAGAAAACCTTAGTGGGAGCATCACATGCGCAGCGAAAATAAAAACAAAATAGGTTTCCCACGTAGATCAATTCGTCATGCAAAGATTGGGTCACGAGAAAATCACAAAAACCATAAAAACCACATAATGTAAGAGATTATTTTACTTAGAGAGATCTTACATCCCTGTATTCCAGATCCGGATGGAGAGGATGAAGGAAGTCAAGCATCTTCCTCTCTAGCGGTATCCACACGATGGATCTCTACAACAAATCTCCTCCAATCCGATCTTGTAACTCTTGTAGAGGGAGGGAGGAGAATAGGAGGGGGAGGCCAAGGCTGCAGTCTATCAACCATGAGTCCCCCCTTCTATTTATAGAGAGCCACCAAAATCCTAAGGGTCCTGCCTTAGTGGGTATTGGATCTCCATCCAATAACCCACTAACCTTACATTATTGAATTTCTATCTAATAATATCCTTAGGCCTCTAATTGGGTCTTAAGCAAGGAGCCCATCAGAATAGGGTCTCATCTAATAAGAATACGGGCTAATTGGATCTCCATCCAATCCTCTATTCGTTGAAGCATCCACCATATGTGTGTGACCCTTTAGGCCCGATACCGAGCTGGCTATGAGTCACTCCCATCAGAACTCCTTCTGATATAGTAAATTATTATCTCCATAATAATTCACTCGATTCATCGACTATGGATGTACTATGCCACTACGCCATAGTCCCCAGACAGTACAGGGGGAATCAAATCCATCAGACCTATCTACCCGTAGTTATTGTGTATCTATAATCTCTCATCTAACTAATATCCCAGAGATCATATATTGGACATGGTACTGTCAGGTCACATACGGACCAGTTTGTTTTGTTCTAATCGGATTCTCCCGGAGAACTCATTCTCTCTCAATCTGAATGACCTTGGTCAGGGATTTGTCTGAGCAAGCACATATGAGATATTCCTCTAATGATACTGAGAATGTATGATCCTCTATTGACACTCAATTGCCTTCATAAGGTTGGCTACCATTCCTAATAACCAGCTATACTAGATCTAGAACTTTATAAACCTATAAGTTTGGCGTCAAAGAAAAGAGTATTCATACAAGGCATCCTTGGTGTCTCATGTCTAAGAATCAGATACACAAATGGGACTATGGAATTACTGTCCGACATTAGGTATTATTAACCATACAATATTCCATAAGCGGATCAATCAGTGAATTCATTCCCCAATGAGCACCTATACTATATCCTTAGTGTCTCCACACAAGTGGCTGAGACCAGCAGCCCATATCAAATGGATGGGTATATAGTACATCGATTTATTCGGTTATCTCGATGTCCCTCTCGAGTAACCTATGATCGAGATTATTTAGGATATGTGTTTAAAGGTGAATCGATCTTATTATCGTGATCTTATCCCAATCCAATTCCCAATGTATAGAACCAAGGATATCACAATATATATGCTACATATAATATAATGTGAGAATATACCAATATTAATCATAAGCAAAAAGATTATACAACGTGTCACACGTGCCATCCCTCACGTGATTGGCTTGTAGGGCACCTGTAACCAGCAATCCAATCATCTACTTGCTTTAATGATCCACCATATGTGTGTGACCCTCTAGGCCCAATACCGAGCTGACCATAAGTTTCACTTGTTAGAACTCTTTCTGGCTCACTGAATTGTTATCCCATAACAATTCACTCAACTCATCGACTATGGACATACTAGGCCATTGTATCATAGTCCCCAAACGGTATAGAGGATCTAATTCATTGGACATATCTATCCTAAGTTACCGTGTCTCTATAGTCTCTCATCTATCTAATATTTTAAAGACCATATATTGGATATGGTATTGTCAGGCCACATACGGAATCCGTCTGAGTCTCCCTCTAATCGAAATCTCCCAGAGAACTCCTTCTCTCTCAATCTGAATGACCATAGCCAGGGATTTATTCGAGCGATAATACACGAGATATTCCTCTCATGATACTGAGAGTGGATGATCCTCTATTGACACTCAATTGCCTTCGTATGTTTGGCTACTAATCCTGATAACCAGTTGTACTAGATCTGGAGCTTTCTAAACCTATAAGTCTAGCATCAAAGAAAGGAGTACTCAAATAAAGCATCATTGGTGCCTTATGTCTAAGGACCAGATACATAACTGGGACTACGAAATCACTATTTGACATTATGTATCATTAACCATACAACATTCCGTAAGCGGATAAATCAGTGACTTATTCTTCAATGAGCACCTGTATTGTACCCTTAGTGTCTCTACACAAGTGACTATGAGACCAACTGGCTCTATTATATATACAGGTATACAGTACATCAATTTATCAAGTTATCTCAATATCCTTCTCGAGTAATCTATGACCGAGATTAGTTAGGGTCTGTGTTTAAAGGTGAATCAGTCTCATTATTGTGATCTCATCACAATCTGATTCTCATTGCACAAAACCAAGGACATCATAATATATATGGAATAGATAGTATAATATGGGAAAATAATAATAATAATAATGCAGAAAGACTATACAACGTGTCACATGTGCCATCACTCACGTGATTGGCTTGTAAGGCACTTGTAACCAGCAATCTCCCACTTGACTTAGAGCCGATCACCTATGTATCTGATCTCCATCAGACCTCTATGATGCTCAAAGATAGTTTGAGCTAATGGCTTCATTAGTGGATCTACAATATTATCTTTAGATGAAACTCTTCCCATTGCTACATCTTTATGAGCCACGATTTCTCTAATCAGTTGTAACCTCCTTAGAACAATTCTGATGAGACCTGGGTTCCCTTGCTAGAGCTGTCATCCTATTATTATCGTAATATATGGCAATCGACTCTACATTGCTAGGTACGACTCCTAAATCCCTAATGAACTTCTTCATCCACATCCATTCCTTTGTTGCTTTTACTACAACAATGTACTCTGCCGCTATGATCGAGTCAATAATAGTATCTTACTTGTAACTCTTATAGCTTACTACTCTTCCATTCAGGGTGAAGATATACCCTAAGTTTGAGGCTACCTCCTCCATATGCTAATAAAAGATCCTTAATCCTTCTCAAGTCCTAAGGATACACTTTACTGCCTTATAGTGTTCCAAACCTGGATCTACCTGATACATGCTCGTGACACTCAGAGCATGTGCCATATCAGGCCAGGTATATAGTATATAACATATATGATAGACCCTATCGTTGAGGTATAGGGTATCCTATCAATGTCTGTCATTTCCTTAGGAGTTTGTGGGGACATACTTCTATAAAGTGATATTCTATGTTTGAGACCTTAGAATTTTTCATGTCACACCTTTTGATAATGGTGTCTATGTACTTGGAACAAACCAAGCATCCTCTTGGATCGATCTCTATAGATCTAAATCCCCAAAATATATGTTGCTTCCCCTAAGTCATTCAAGGAGAAGTTTTTGGATATCCAAGCCTTAAATGTAGAAGCATTATTACATAATTATCATTGATTAGGATTTCATCCACATACAACACCAAAAAGGTGATAGCGCTCCCACTTACCTTCTTATACACACAAGGCTCATTTTTGTTCTTAACGAAGTCATAAGATCTGATCGCCTTATCAAATCTTATGTTTCAATATCAGAAAGCTTGCTTCAGTCTATAGATGGACCTAAACAACCTGCACACCTTGTTTGGACTCTCCTTGGATATGAATCCCTCTTGTTATATCATATACACCTCCTCCTTAAGGTTACCGTTGAGGAATATAATCATAGTATACTGCAATAGCCAAAAGAATTCTGATGGATTTTAGCATAACTACAGGTGATAAGGTTTCGTCATAGTCAACTTCTTACCTTTGACAATATCCTTTGGCCACCAGCCTTGCCTTATAAGTCTCCACATTTCCATCTACTCTAATTTTCTTCTTGAAGATCCACATTTAGCCAATTAGTATAATACCCTCAAGTGCATCTACATGGATTCCTTTTTAGAATTTATAGCTTCTTGCCACTTTCCAGAGTCTATACTCATAATAGCATCCTCGTAGGTCTCAAGATCAACATCTTGAGTGTCTTCTCTACTGATATATCCCACATATCTTTTAGGAAGATGAAATACTCTGTTAGACCTGTGGAAAGTTGAAACTTGTGTGCTAGGTACTTGAACAGACTCGATCTCTAGAATGGTTCTTAAGCTAGGTTCTCTAAACTTGCTCAACTCTATCACACTCCTACTGTTTCCACTAATAACGTGTTCCTTCTCAACTAACGGCAACAAGGACCTTCTAGTCCTTGGGATGATAGAAATAATACCCACAAGTTTCCTTAGAGTATCCCACAAACTTGCACCATTCCATCCTTGATTCTAACTTATCGGGATTATATCTTCTAACGTGGGTAGGATAGCCCCAAATCTTAACAGCCTTAAGATCAGACTTCTTTCCTCTCCATATCTCATATAGTGTAGACACTACCGACCTAGATGGAACTCTGTTCAGAAGGTAAGCTACGGTCTCCAAGGCGTATCCCCAGAATGAGACGGGTTGGTCAGCGAAACTCATCATGGATCGCACCATGTCTAACAGTGAACGATTCCTCCTTTCTAATATACTATTGAGTTGAGGTGCATAAGGAGGTGTCCACTAGGATAGAATCCCATGATGCATGAGAAAATGGGTCAACTTGATACTCAAGTACTCTCCTCATCGATCTGATCAAAGAGTCTTAAGACTCTTTCCAAAATGGTTCTCTACTTCATTCTTGTATTCCATGAATTTATTAAAGGCCTTAAACTTGTACTTCATCAAGTATATATGTCCATACCTAGAGAAAAAATTATTAGTGAATGTAACACGAGTAACCATCTATAGCTTGAGTTATCATGGGACCACATACATCGCGATGTATGAGTTCCAACAACTTAGTGGTTCTCTCTCTAATTACACTAAAAGGAGAGTTGATCAATTTTCTACAAAGGCAAGGTTCGCAAGTTGCATACGGCTCTTAGTCGAATGGATCTAAGTATCCATATTTCAGTAATTTTTGAATCATTCCCTCATGGATATAACCTAGCCTACAATACCATAGGTATGTAATGTTTACCTTATCTCGTTTCCACTTGGACATACATACATTTATGATGTGTAGAGAAATGTCTAGCACATAGAAGCCATTAATCAACATCCCTCTTGTGATGATCTTATCAGCCATAATTAATATACAACTATTATTCTCAAAAACTAATTTATATCCCATAACTATCAAACATAAAATATAGATAACATTTTTGACAATAGAAGAAACATAATAACATGCATCTATTACAATAGTAGCTCCATCAAGTAGATATAGGATGACATCACCAATAGTAACTGCAGTAACTCTTGCTCCATTGCCTATCTTGAATTCCATCTCGCCTCTTGCTAGTCTCCGAGGCTTCGTTAGAACTTGCAATGAATTACAGATATAATAAGCACTCCCGGTATCCAATACACATGTGTTATCACAAAAATCTAACAAATAAAAACTGATCATGAATATACCTGAAGCTTCTCCAAGCTTTTGTTTCTCCTTATATGTAAGGTAATCCTTGCATTTCCTCTTCTAATGCCCATCTTTACCACATTGGAAGCACCGACCTTTGTCCTTTGTGGGGTCTTTCTTGGCAACCTTTATCTTGCCTGATTTGCCCTTATCCTTCTTAAGGGTCTTATCATCATTCCTTTTCTTCTTGGTCTCACCAATATAGAGAACTGACTACTCTTTCTTAGGTAGAGTCATGTCAACGATATACACAATTTTCTCTGTCATGAGAATAATTCTCAATTTACGAAGCCAATCCATTAGTTTGGACCAGTGAGGTGGTTGGCATTAAGTATGTGTTAGGACCTTAGCTTGGATACATCCTAAGCTTAATAAGTCAAGGAGTTAATAAAGTCTTGAGTCATGGAATATCCTCCTAATCTTGCCATCATCCCCTTTGATTGAGGAGTCGGCTAGTTTTTTGGGGAAAGGAGTCTTGAAGCCTTAGGACTACCTAGCCGTCGAGATTGTAATAAACCCCACCTAGTCGCCTCTATCCTATAAAGAATGCCTAGGGTTTATATTTAGGGCCTTAGGGCTTCCTAGCCGCCATCCCATTTACTAAGTAGGTCGGCTAGGGTTTCTATGTCATGCCCCCCCGAATTAATTATATCACATTCGAGAGGTGTGACTCTGATCTTAAAATCGATAATATTATCAACAACACAATCCATCAATGATCCAAACAATCATTTGAGGATACTAAAAATAACATGTAGAGTCATTCAATCACTTTCATAGAAACCTATGCAGATTATAGCAAGTTTAACATTCGATATCCCAAGTAAGGGGGTACTCTTAAGACCATTACATAGTTACCCCACTTCAAAATATATCTATAATTTTACATTAGACACAAGGTGTACACATATAATGATAACATATTGTCAAATAATTTAGCCTAAGAACTTCTTGCTTTCCTATTACTTTAGCCCCATATCAGGTATTTCAATAAATACCAAGCTAACCTAAAGAAGATTAGATAGCAACAGAGTGAGCTAAGAAGCCCAACAAGTATCAAACAGATTCAAGGCAAGGAAATGTGTGCACAAATTGAACATGATATAAGAGTGAAAGGTAGGGAATACAAGAGTTTTCACAATAGCATCAAATCAGATTCACAACCACAAGGTTCATCTCGTTTGAAGCAAACTTAAATCCATATCAATTTGGAAAGGTAATTGGAGCATATATGGCAATCAGAAGCATCTTGGTATATATCAATGACATATGAAGTTTTAGGAGCATATCAATAACACGTGAAATACTTCTGAACATGTCAAGGGAACAAATATTAAACTTAAGCTCGTATGTCACATTTGAAGTTGGATAAATAATCATAGGCGTAAGTATGTCAGGCGGCATATCAATGGCAAACAAAATATTTCAGAGCATATCTATGAGAATACGAAACATTTTGGAGCATATCAAAGAGGAATAGGACATTCTGGAACATATCAATTATGTGTGAAATGGAATATATCAATAGTAAATGAAACATTTCGGAATATATCAAAGATGCATAGGACATATTTCGAAGCATATCAATGGTGTACGAATAATCTCAAAAGCTTATCAAATGAACAAGTAATGAACAGAAGCTCAAATATCATTCAGACATAACATTCATTTCATTCTTACCCAAAGCGCAGAAACAAACTCATAAGCAATGCTTTGGATATCATATCAAAGACATAAAGGGCGAAGTGAGACCATAAGCATAATGCGGAACATCCATCGCTGAATGACCACCAAACATAAGTCTCCCACGTCTGGGAGCTCCATCCACTAATGTCTGAGTGAAGTCAATAGGGGCCGACAAAGCATCACGGGCTCTAAGCATAATGCCCTTTATCATTTTTGGCAAAAGTCCAAAATTATCCCACAAACACCAGAGTACAAAAGGACATGAGCAACAAAATTGGCATATATCAGAAGCACATGCAGAACAATAAAATATACATGTGCCAAATATGAAATAATACGATAAATATATAAACATTCATAATATGCATTAAAATAGGTAAGGAATAGGGAATAAGGGTACACAAGATTTCAAATCAATGATATAAGGCTCCAAAGAAGAAAGACTTTAGCTAGATCATAGATAGAATATGATCCGATATCATATCAAAAAATATAGATGGTGATGTGGGATCATATACATAATATGATCCATCCATTTTTGGATGACCATCAAACAGAAGTAGAGCATCACAAGCTCTAAGCATAATACCATTTACCTTTCTAGCAAAGGTCCAGAATAGCCCATAAACACCTGAGTACAAAAGGACATAAGCAATGAATTTAGCATATATCGGAAGCATATGCGGAACAATAAATCATGCATGCACCTAAACAGAATAATATAATATAATATCGATTAATACATAACATATTCCGATATGTAAGGATGTCAAAGACAGGAGCATGAGAGATTTTAGTTTTGAAATGGATGAAGCAATTATAGGCGGAATTGATACAATCCCTCTTCTAGCTGAATTCTGAAGGTAAAATACAAAGTTATTTAGATGATCAAACATGCTCCAAATAACTCAAGAAAGGTGTTTTTGAAAAGCTAAATCAATCTACTTCCATATGAAATAAGTTTCATACAAATTTAAGGTCTCTACAAAGAGTTATTGAAGACTTTGCAACCAAAGGTCCGGAATCACAGTCCCTATTTTGCAAAATTTATATGATCCATCAAAATAGGGGTTTTGATAGTTATTTTGACTCTAAATCTTTCAATCTTGGTTTCAACAGAAAGATCTATGAGCTTATTTTCTAGCAAATTAAGTTTTATATAAATCAGGAACTCCAACAGGAAGATATAAGCAATATAGTGATGAAAGATCAGGAGCTACAGTCTATATTTTAAAGATTTCATATGCTCAATTGAAATAAATATTTGGGCTAGCAAATGAACCCCAAATTCTTTAAACTTAGGTTCAAAAGAAAGATATGTGAATTTATTTTTGAAAACACTATATTTTGTCTAAATCAAACGTCTGTACTAAAAGTTATAGGAAGAACAAGGAAGATAGGTCATAATCTTGACAATATTATAGATTCATATTTAAGCAGCCAACAAAAGATTTCGGATTTGTTCAGAATTTTCTTCATAAATCAAGGCAAAAATAAAGACAAATTTTAGTTGGATGATGATAGAATACTTACCTTTGAATATTTTGATCCCAAAGGTGTGGATTAGATCACAATATCAAAATCCCCAAATTTCTTCTTCTTCTTTCCTTCTTCTTCTTCTTCTTCTTCTTCTTCTTCTTCTTCTTCTTTCTTCTTCTTCTCCTCAAGTTCACGTTGCAGCCAAAACCCCTTTATTCTCTAATTATTAATTATTTAAGCTAACATATGGGGTGTAGGTGGCAAGCATGCATGTAAGGTGCACATGTGTCACCTATGCAACATGCATAAGTGGCACCACCTTGAACTAGGTAATGACAAATGTCTTCTCCCTTTTTTTTATATAACTTAATGTGAATCTTTTACAATTCATATCATATTTTTAGAATTTATATTTAGGTCTCTAACAATAAAACTTTTAATATAAAATTATTTAATCAAAAGAATTATTAAACAAACCTCATATTTACAAATAATCTATTATTAAATAAATCCCCATTAACAATTTAAAATAGATCGTTACAATATTTTGAAAATGAGGGATATTACACTCTCCCCCCCTTAAAATAAAAATTTAGTCCTCTAAATTTATCATACCTTCATCGATAAAAAGATGAGGATAGATTTTCTTCATTTCTTCCTCTAGCTCCCAAGTTGTTTTATTCATAGAATGATGCCTCCATATCACTTTAACTAGAGAAATGACCTGATTCCTTAGTATCTTTTCTTTCTTATTCAGTGGGTAATCCTTTACTTTATGATCTAGTTTCCCACAAGCAAAATAAGCTCCAGTCACCCGAAAATATTTACTTGTTTCATGATTATATCCATATTTTATGATGGTTTTCCCTTCTCTAATCCTGACATCTTGACATTCTTATTATTATTTTCATATTTATTCACTCTCTTACTTTTGCTTGTAAACTTGTCTTTGTAGTTTTTACCCATAATTTCCTGTATCTCCTCCAAGTCTTTTTCAATTATTAAGGCCCTTTCTACCACATCAGCATATGAAGGAAGTTTTAAGGCTAATATCCGACTCCTTATCGCCAGTCTGAGACCTCTCTTAAATCTTTTTGTTTGTCAATCACTTAAAAAAATCACTAAACCTCAACGTATATTCCCAATATGATATATCTATCAGTATGTCTCAGTGATCCTCAAACCATGCTCTGATACCAAATCTGTCACGCTCCCGAATTATATCACATTCGAGAGGTGTGACTCTGATCTTAAAATCAATAATATTATCAGCAACATAATCCATCAAGGATCCAAACAATCATTGAGGACACTAAGAATAACATGCAAAGTCATTCAATCACTTTCATAGAAACCTGTGCATATTATAATTTCTTCACGTTCTCTTAATGAATCACAAAACCGATCCAAACTAGCGCAGCTAAATACAATCTAGATTCATAAAGTCCACCAATGTGATAAAATCTATATGACTTTGAAATCAACCATATACTACCACTTCATATGTTATATAACAAGTTTAACATTCGATATCCCAAACAAGGGGGGTACTCTAAAGACCATTACATAGTTACCCCACTTCAAAATATGTCTACAACTTTACATTAGACACAAGGTGTATACATACAATGATAACATATTGTCAAATAATTTAGCCTAAGAACTTCTTGCTTTCCTATTTCTTTAGCCCCTTATCAAGTATTTCAATAAATGCCAAGCTAACCTGAAGAAGATTAGATAGCAATAGAGTGAGCTAAGAAGCCCAGCAAGTATCAAACAGGTTAAAGGCAAAGAAAGGTGTTTACAAATTGAACCTGATATAAGAGTGAAAGCTAGGGAATACAAAAGTTTTCATATATAGCATCAAATCAGATTCACAACCACAAGGTTCATCTCGTTCAAAACATACTTAAATCCATAACAATTTGGAAAGGTAATTAGAGCATATATGGTAATCAGAAGCATCTTGGTATATATCAATGACATATGAAGTTTTAGGAGCATATCAATAATACGTGAAATACTTCTGAACATATCAAGGGAACAAATATCAAACTTAAGCTCGTATGTCACATTTGAAGTTGGATGAATAATCATAGGCATAAGTATTTCAAGCAGCATATCAATAACAAATGAAATATTTTGGAGCATATAAATGTGAATACAAAATATTTCAGAGAATAACAAAGAGGTATAGGACATTTTGAAATATATCAATTATGTGTGAAATGGAATATATCAATAGCAAATAAAATATTTCAGAACATATCAAAGATGCATATGATATATTTCGAAGCATATCAATGGTGTACGAATAATCTCAAAAGCTTATCAAATGAATAAGTAACGAACATAAGCTCAAATATTATTCAGACATAACATTCATTTCATTCTTACCCAAAGCGCAAAAACAAACTCATAAGCAATGCTTTGAATATCATATCAAAGACATAGAAGGCGAAGTGGGACTATAAGCATAATATGGAACATCCATCGCTGAATGACCACCAAACATAAGTCTCCCACGTCTGGGAGCTCCATCCACCCATATCTAAGTGAAGTCAATGGGGGTCGATAGAGCATCGCGGGCTCTAAGCACAATACCCTTTACCTTTTCTAGCAAAGGTCCAGAATTATCCCATAAATACTAGAGTACAAAAGGACATAAGCAACAAAATTGGCATATATCGGAAGCACATGCGGGACAATAAAATATATATGTGCCAAATATGAAATAATACTATGAATACATAAACATTCATAATATGCATTCAGATAGGTAAGGAATACGGAATAAGGGTACGTAAGATTTTAAAGCAATGATATAAGGCTCCAATGAATAAAGACTTTAGCTAAATCACAGATAGAATATGATCCGATATCATATCAAAAAACATAGATGGTGATGTATGATCATATACATAATATGATCCATCCATTTCTGGATGACCATCAGATAAAAGTAGAGCATCATAGGCTCTAGGCATAATACCCTTTACGTTTTCTGGTAAAGGTCCAGAATATCCCACAAAGACCATAATACAAAAGGGCATCAACAATGAATTTGGCATATATCAAAAGCACACGTGGAACAATAAATCATGTATGCACCTAAACAGAATAATATGATATAACATTGATTAATACATAACATATTCCGATATATAAGGACGTCAAAGATAAGAGCATGAGAGATTTTAGTTTTAAAATGGATGAAGCAAGTATAGGAAGAATTGATACAATCCCTTTTCTGGCAGAATTCTAAAGGCAAAATATAAAGTTATTTAGATGATCAAACATGCTCTAAATTACTCAAAAAATATATTAGTGAAAAGCTAAATCAATCTAGTTTCATACGAAATAAGTTTCATATAAATTGAAGGTCTCTACAAAGAGTTATTGATGACTTTGCAACCAAAGGTCTGGAATCACAGTCCCTGTTTTGTAGAATTTACATGGTCCATCAAAATAGGGGTTTTGACAGTCATTTAGACTCCAAATCTTTCAATCTTGGTTTCAACAGAAAGGTCGATGAGCCTATTTTCTAACAAATATGTTTTATATAAATCATGAACTCCAATAGAAAGATATAAGAAATATAGTGATGAAAGGTCAGGAGCTACCGACTCTATTTTACAGATTTCATATGCTCAATTGAAATAAACATTTGGGCTAGCATATGAACCTCAAATTCTTCAAATTAGGTTCAAAAGAAAGATATGAATCTACTTTTTTAAAAACTATTTTTTGTTCAAATAAGAGGTTAGTACTAAAATTTAGAGTAAGAATAAGGCAAATAGGTCATAATCTTAATAATATTACAGATTCATACATAGACAGCCAACAAAAGATTTCAGAGTTGTTCAAAATTTTCTTCATAAATCAAGGCAAAAATAAAGATAAGTTTCAATTGGAGGATGATAGAATAATTGCCTTTGAATATGTTGATCCCAAAGGTGTAGATTAGATCACAATCTCAAAATCCTCAAATTTTTTCTTCTTCTTTCCTTATCTTCTTCTTCTTCTTCTTCTTTCTTCTTTGTCTCCTCAAGTTCATATTGTAGCTAAAACCCCTTTCTTCTCTAACTGTTAATTGTTTAAGCTAACATATGGGGTGTTGGTGGCAAGCATGCATGTAAGGTGCACATGTGTCACCTATGCAACATACATAAGTGGCACCTCATTGAACTAGGTAATGACACTCCCTTTTTTTATATATAACTTAATATGAATCTTCCATAATTTATCTCATATTTTTAGGATCATATTTAGGTTCCTAACAATAAAACTTTCAATATAAAATTAATTAATCAAAAGAATTATTAAACAAACATCATATTTACAAATAGGTCCTCACAAATAATCTATTATTAAATAAATCCTCATTAACAATTTAAAATATATCATTACAATATTTTAAAAATGAGGGATATTACATTCTAGTAGGGGGGCTTATCTTAGTGTAGCCCCTAGGCCATTGCCCCTTATAGGGTAAGCCGGCTAGAGTGGATGGAAAATGGGTAATTTACTTAGGAAGTATCCCCTAGGGCCAGGGTTTGGAGCCCTATATAAGCATGTAGCCTCTATCTCTTTTGAGATAAGCAAGATCAATCTTTAATTCAGCCTTGTGGCTGACTACTAGGAAAAAGGAATCTCTATGGCGTTCAAAGGGTTGATCCCCCTTAAAGATCAAATTTTCATAGAATTCCTCTGGGGTCCTATCATCTGGTATCAAAGCAGCGATCTTGCTGCCTTTGCTGCCATCTCTACCGCCTACCATCAGCTAAGCAATTCTCATAATTGCTCTTGACATCACCGTCTCCACCATCACCTCCCATCGTAGATCAAATCAATTTGCTGCTGCCACCACCAATTGCATAAGAAATCTAGTATTTCCCTATCACCAATACCTTTCGCTATTACAATTTTTCATCTACAAAATACCAAAAGAAGTTTTGATATATCCCTTGCTGCAAATTTGTTTTGTCGTAAAAGTTATCATCTTTGCGAATGAAGGATTGCTGTAGAAATTTTCAGCCGCATGTTGCCTTTAGTCGATCTATTTGCCATCCCTTTTGAATGAAATTTCTTATATATTTTATAGATTATTTTGGCTTTCATATGTGGTTGATCTATTATGAAATTCATCTCTGAAATGCTCTTGTGTCACTGCAAATTTTTGTCGCAAACCATTGAAATTTTTCAACGAGAATTCTGCCTATTGCAACTTGCACCGAATTCCTTGCTGTTATGCTACTAAAATTTTCTTGATCTAAATTGACATTATTGCAGCTATATGAACCGAGATCTTGCTGTCAAATTCCTCCTCAAATCTCTTAGTTTTTTGCTGGAAATTTTATCGAGAAACTACTGTTTCTTCGACGATAATTCTGCTTCTGCGAAGACAACATCTACCGTAAGAAACTTTTACTGAATTCTCTCAAACCTTTGCTTCCATCTATCCTAGATCCACAACCATTTTCCTAACCTTCATCCTCTACCATCATAGCCCCAAAAGTCTATAAAACCGCAGCCAAAACTGTACCTAAAATAGCCACGAAACAAGCCTAAACCGCAGCCTATACATCTACCAATCCACCAATCTTTCGGCCACCAAATCTCCCATTATCCCTTCAACCACAGCACACATCTCTTGTTGCATAAACGTGACCATCTACCTTGATCGTGACCAGCAGCGACTTGATCATGACCACCAGCGATCTCTCATTGCACAACGCTGCTAGCAGCGATCTCTCGCCGCCCACCAATAGCGCTCTCTTGTGGCACAAAAGCTACCAGTAGCGATCTTTTGCTGCCATCTACCTTGATCGCAGCCAACAACAAATTGATCATAAAGCAATCTCTTATCGTGCCAATGCTGCCAATAGCGATCTTTCATTGCCATCTTCCTTGTTCACAGCTAGCAGCGATCCCTCGCTGCACAAGTTACTAGCAGCGGTCTCTCGCTCCACACCACTACTGCCCTCCTCGACAACAACCTGCACACCACTGCCTTTCTTCCCTTTGTCACAATCGCACCCTTCCTGCAACCACCCAACCACAGCCGCTTGCAAACAACTACTATCTCCACCTACAGCCACGAAGTCACACCGTAGCCGTAGCCAACATTGCTACTGCCCTCTTCTTCCTCCAACGTCACTACTGCCTCTCGATTCAGATCCCTCGACTGCCATCCTCCAGCAACATAGTAGCCACTTGGAAATTACACCACCGTAGCCTCGACGAACTTGCAGTGTCACCGTAGACCCACAGTCGGCATTACTGTTGCCCTCTTCTTCCTACATTGTCGCTGCTGCTTCATGATCCAGATCCCCTTGGCTGCCATTCTCCATCAACATAGCAACCACTTGGGAAATACACCACTGCAGCCTCGACAATTTTGCAGCATCATTACAGCCGCTATTTCTCATACTCTTACTGCCACTACTACCTTCAACTTGAAGATTGCAGCCACCCTCTTCAATTAGTTTATTTGATAGATTGGAGATCCTTACGTCATGACATCGGTAGGTCTATTCAAAGCCAAATTGGAGGCTTTTGAGAAGCATATGGAGGCTAAACTACATGCCCTCTACGATGAGTTTAGATTGGGTCAATCACCGAGCCCAAGAAGATCACAGCATGGTACGAGTTCAGATCATAAAGAGATCCCACCAGAGATAAGAAGCAAAGTTAAGGCACGACAGCCCTACACATCGACGACATCGATATCCTTCCCACAACTTCAAGAAGGGCACCTCAATCAAGATGCTCAAAGCATGAGAACCATATCCCAATCAACAACATATAAACCTTCAACACTAACCGATCATAAGAACGTTGACGAACAACTAACAAAGATCCATCAAACCTCCACCATCCAAGAGTACCAAACCACGTGTGCAAAGGTTATCTAATCAAACTCATGATTGGTCTGAAAAATAGCTATTGAGGACTTTTATTGAGGGCTTGAAGCTGAAGATTTGGGAAGAAGTTAAAGCATGATATTAGTACACACTTATGACAACCATCCCCTTCGCGCAACATCAAGAGGAGCGATTGAACCATGAAGCCCGGAGGACTAGGGTCGCTCCTCGACCAGCAGCACCAAAGCTTTTAACCCCTCCTACTATCTGCCGACCCCCTTAACCAAAGAAATTAGCAAGAGAAGAGCTTCATGACGGTTCGACAAAGGGCCTATGTGGGCGTTATGATAAACTATGGAGCCTAAAACACCATTGCAAAAAGGAAAGACCTTTGATGATTGTCTCCACTAAAGAACCAAAACTTGAAGGTAACACTCTCGAGCCCAAAGAGAAGAATACACCATAACCGGCCACCCACACGATCCCTACCTTAGCTGGCTAAACAAACTCGTGGAAATTGAAGATTGAAGGGTTTTGTCGAGTAGTAGCCCATCATCATCCTCATCGACACCGGGTGCACACACAACTTCGCGAGCAGCAAGGTTACTACTCGTTTGATGTTCTAAAAAGATGATTATAGTAGGTTTGAAGTCAAGGTAACTAACGACCAAATTTTGAAGTGCAACCGGATGTTCCCATGGGTAAAACTGATTTTACAAGATCAAGACGTAGTTGCTGACTTTTTCCTCCTCCCACTCAATGAATTTGAAGTAGTGCTCGACATTGATTAGTTATCCATGATTGTAGATGTTTTCTGAAATTTTGTGAAGCTAACCATGAAATTTTTCAGTAAAGGGAAACATGTAATTCTATATGGAAAACAAGGGAGCAAAGCGACTACGGTCACAACACATCACTTAGAGAAGAAACTAAAAGAAGAATCCAGCGGCTTCTCAATTCAAATTCAAGAGTTTCAGGAGATTGAAGACGAGAACCCTCTCCCATTGCTTGATGAAATTTTCGGTGTCTCCACCAAACTAAGCCGACTACCCCCTATCAAGCTACCCCACCCCTCTATGCTGAACTGGTTGAAACTTCTACCAGCTAATGCTCGGCTAGATTGCTGCCCACGACCACAGAAGATTGAAGTTAAGAGGGTCACCCAAGAGATGACAAAGACATAGATTATTTAGTCATGCTTTTTTCCCACACGACACATCACAACATCTTTGTCTCCAAGGATAAGTTTTTTTTGAAGTATTACATCTCACTGAACCCACCATGGTTGCTGATACAACACTTTTAGATCTCGGGTGACTTCCACGACTTTCTCCAGGATCGAACCATGATGCTCAAAGTCTTCATTGATGATGACCTCCGACCCATGACCCAAGACCATGAGAAAATTGAATCCCGCTAGTGGTAGAATTAAAGGGTAGGATCATTTGCAGGACTCAACAAAGCATGAACATCACCCCTCTCACTAAGAGGAAAGATGCACCACCTTGGTCAAGTGGAACTATAGCCCTCACGACCATAAAAATTGTAATCCATGCTCACGCCAGAATGGTCTCTCATGATCCTGAACCATACCAGAGGACATTCACTATTCTAGAAGAAAGATTGGCTACTACTAAAGACTAACCACATGGCAGCACATGCAAAGAAGAAATGACCTCCTGACAAACTTAAAGATCAAGCTTTCCTACACTTCCAGCCATACCAACAAAAAAATTTAAACCTCAAGGAAGTGGTCCCCCTGCTGCTTTAGACCTTGCAGAATTAGGGATCACATTGGGGTCCAACCTGGAGATCAGATCTGTGCACCAAATAAAAAATATAGCTGATCCTCAAGTATCCCACCTCAAATGAAAGTTTAAAGATGACTCAACCTAGATCCTTCTAACCGACACCAAGCTGATGAGGAGTTACAAACCAAGACCCAGAGACATGGGATCTCAGCCTTGAGGACAAGGCTGATTTGAAGAGGGCGACGGGTATGTTAGGACCCTAGCTTGGATAGGTCCTAAGCTCAATATGTCAAGGAGTCAATAAAGTCTTGAGTCATGTAATATCCCAATAATCTTGCCATCATCACCTTCGCTTGAGGAGTCAGCTAGGGTTTTGGGGGAAGGAGTCTTGAAGCCTTAGAGCTTCGTAGCCGTCAAGATTATAATAATACCCACCTAGCCGCCTCTATCATATAAAGAAGAGTGGCTAGGGTTTATATTTAGGGCCTTAGACTTCCTAGCCCTCGCCCCCTTTACTGTGTAGGTCAGCTAGGGTTTCTAGCAAGGGTGCTTATCTTGGTGCAGCCCCCTAGGCCGCCACCCCTTATAAGGTAAGCCGACTAGAGTGGAGGGAAAATGAGTAATTTACTTAGGAAGTAGCCCCTAGGGCTAGGGTTTGGAGCCATATATAAGCATGTAGCCTCCACCTCTTTTGAGATAAGCAAGATCAATCTTCAATTCAACCTTGTGGCCGACTACTAGGAGGGAGGAACCCTTATATTGTTTAAAGAGTTATCCCCCTCAAAGGTCAAATCTCCATATAATTCATTTAGGGTTCTATCATCAGGTATCAAAGTAGTGATCTTGCTACCTTTGCTGCCATCTCTACCGCCCACCATCAGCCAAGAAATTCTCATAATTGCTCTTGACGTCACCGTCTCCACCATCACCTCCCATCGCAAATTAAATCAATCTGCTGCTACCACCACCAATTGTATTAGAAATATGGTATTTCCCTATCACCAATACCTTTCGCTGTTACAATTTTCCATCTATAAAATAACAAAAGAAGTTTTGATCTATCTCTTGCTGTAAATTCCCTTTGTCGTAAAAGTTATCATCTTTGCGAATGAAGGATTGCTGCCGAAATTTTCAGCCGCATATTGCTTCCTTTACTTGATCTATTTGCCATCTCTTTTGAATGAAATTTCTTATACATTTTATAGATCATTTTGGCTTTCATCCGTGGTTAATCTATTATGAAATTCATCTCTAAGACGCTCTTGTGTCGCTGTAAATTTTTGTCGCAAACCGCTGAAATTTTTCAACGAGAATTCTACCTATTGCAACTTGCACTGAATTCCTTGCTGTTATGCTACCGAAATTTTGTTGATCTAAATTGACATTATTGCTGCTATCTTAACTGAGATCTTGCTGTCGAATTCCTCCTCAAATCTCTCAATTTTTTCGTGGAAATTTTATCAAGAAACTACTGTTTCTTTGGTGACAATTCTGCTTCTGCGAAGACAGCATCTACCGTAAGAAACTTTCACTGAATTCTCTTAAACCTTTGCTGCCATCTACCCTAGATCCAAAACCCTTTTCCTAACCTTCATCCTCTACCATCATAGTCCCAAAACTCTACAAAACCGTAGCCAAAACTGCACCTAAAATAGCCACGAAATAAGCCTAAACCACAACCTATACATCCACCAATCTTTTGGCCACCAAATCTCCCCGTATCCCTTCAACCACAACACATATCTCTTGCTGCACAAACACTACCATCTACCTTGATTGCAACCAGCAGTGACTTGATCATGACCACCAGCGATCTCTCGTTGCACAACGCTGCCGGCAGCGATCTCTCACCACCATTAACCAATAGCGCTCTCTTGTCGCACAAACACTACCAACATCAATCTTTCGCTGCCATCTGCCTTGATCATGGCCAGCAACGAATTGATCATACAACAATCTCTTATCGTACCAACACTACCAATAGCGATCTTTCACTGCCATCTTC
The DNA here is from genome assembly GCA_029747655.1 of Ensete ventricosum. Classification (NCBI taxonomy): domain Eukaryota; kingdom Viridiplantae; phylum Streptophyta; class Magnoliopsida; order Zingiberales; family Musaceae; genus Ensete; species Ensete ventricosum. The sequence goes on along the minus strand of JAQQAF010000004.1, from coordinate 24,584,061 downwards.
CTTGTTCACAGCCAGCAGTGATCCCTCGCTGCACAAGTTACTAGCAGGCGGTCTCTCGCTCCACACCACTACTGCCCTCCTCGACAACAACCATGCACTCCACTACCCTTCTTACCTCTGTCACAATCACACCCTTGCTGCAACCACCCTACCATAGCCGCTTGCAAACAAATACTATCTCCTCCGACAGCCACGAAGTCACACCGTAGCCTTAGCCAACATTGCTACTGCCATCTTCTTCCTCCACCATCTCTACTGCCTCTCGATTCAGATCCCTCGGCTGACATCCTCCAGCAACATAGCAGCCACATGGAAATTACACCAACGTAGCCTCGATGAACTTGCAGCATCACCGTAGACCCGCAGCCACCATTACTATTGCCCTCTTCTTCCTCCACTGTCGTTGCTACTTCATGATCCAGATCCCCTTGGTTGCCATCCTCCATCAACATAGCAACCACTTGGGAAATACACCACCGCAGCCCCGATGATTTTGCAGCATCATCATAGCCACCATTTCTCATACTCTTGCTGCCACTACTGCCTTCAACTTGAAGATTGTAACCACCCTCTTCAATTAGTTTATTTGATAGGTTGGAGATCCATACGTCATGACATCGGTAGGTCTATTCGAAGCCCAATTAGAGGCTTTTGAGATGCGTATAGAGGCTAAACGATGTGCCCTCTTCGAGGAGTTTAGATTGGATCGATCACCAAGCCAAAGAAGATCACAACGTGGTCTGAGTTCAGATCATAAAGAGATCCCACTGGAGATAAGAAGCGAAGTTAAGGCACAACAGCCCTACACCTCGATGACATCTATCTCCTTCGCACAACTTCAAGAAAGGCACCTCAATCAAGATGCTCAGAGTATGAGAACCACATCCCAATCAACAACATATAAACCTTCAGCACCAACCGATTATAAGAATGTTGACGAATAACTAATAAAGATCCATCAAACCTCCACCATCCAAGAGTACCAAACCAGGTTTTAAAGGTTATCTAATCAAACTCATGATTGGTCTAAAAAATAAATATTGAGAACTTTTATTGCGGTCTTGAAGCTAGAGATTTGGGAAGAAGTTAAAGCGTGACATTCGTACACATTTATGACAATCATCTCTTTTGCGCAACATCAAGAGGAGCGATTGAACCATGAAGTCCGGAGGACTAGGGTCGCTCCCGACCAACAACACCAAAGCTTTTAACTCCTCCTACTGTTTGCCGACCCCCTCAGCTAAAAAAATTAGCAAGAGAAGAGCTTCATGATGGTTCGATAAAGGGCCTATATGGGCGTTATGATAAACTATAGAGCCTAAAACACCATTGCAAAAAGGAGAGACCTTTGATGATTGTGCCCACTAAAGAACCCAAACCCAAAGGTAACACTCTCGAGCCCAAGGAGAAGGATACACCACAATTGGCCACCCACACGATCCCTACCTTAGCTGGCTAAACAAACCCATAGAAATTGAAGATCGAAGGGTTTCTCGAGCAGTAGCCCGTCATCATCCTCATCGACACCGGAAGCCTACACAACTTCACGAGCAGCAAGGTTGCTACTCGTTTGATGCTCCAAAATGAAGATTACAGTAGGTTTAAAGTTAAGGTAGCTAACGACCAAATTCTGAAGTGCAACCAGAAGTGCCCGTGGGTAAAACTGATTTTACAGGATCAAGACGTAGTTGCTGATTTTTTTCTTGTCCCTCTTGATAAATTTGAAGTAGTGCTCGACATTGATTAGTTATCTACGATTGCAGATATTTTCTGAAATTTTTTAAAGCTAACCATGAAATTTTTCAGCAAAGGGAAACATGTAATTCTACGTGGAAAACAAGGGAGCAAAGCGACTACAATCATAACACATCACTTGGAGAAGGAACCAAAAGAAGAATCCAACGACTTCTCAATTCAAATTCAAGAGTTTTAGCAGATTGAAGACAAGAACCCTCTCCCATTACTTACTGAAATTTTGCAAACCAAGCCGACTACCCCCTATTAAGCTGCCCCACCCCTCTATTCTGAATTGGCCGAAACTTCTACCAGCTAATGCTCGGCCAGATTGTTACCCACAACCTCAGAAGATTGAAGTTAAGAGGGTCACCCAGGAGATGACAAAGACACAGATTATTCAACCATGCTTTTTCCCGCACAACACATCCCATCATCTTTTCTCCAAGGATAAGTCTTTTATGAAGTATTACATCTTACCGAACCCACCATGGTTGTTGATATGACACTTTCAGATCTCGGGTGACTTCTACGACTTTCTCCAGGATCGGACCATGATGTTCAAAGTCTTCCTTGATGATGACCTCCGATCCACAGCCCAAGACCATGAGAAAATTGAATCCTGCTAGTGGTAGAATCAGAGTAAGGGTAGGATCATTTGCATGACTCAACAAAGCATGAACATCACCCCTCTCACTAAGAGGAAAGATGCATCACCGTGGTCGAGTGGAACTATAGCCCTCACGATCATAAAAATTATAATCTATGCTCATGCCAGAATGGTCTCTCATCATCCTGAAACATACTAGAGGGCAGTCACTATTCTAGAAGAAAGATTGACTACTACTAAATACTAACCACATGGCAGCACATGCAAAGAAGAAATGACCTTCTGACAAACTTAAAGATCATGCTTCCCTACACTTCCAACCATACCAGCATAAAAATTCAAACCTTAAGGAAGTGGTCCCTTTGCTACTTTAGACCTTGCAAAATTAGGGATCACATTGGGGCCAAACCTAGAGATCAGATCTGTGCACCAAATCAAAAATATAGCTGATCCTTCAAGTATCCCAGCTCAAATGGAAGTTTAAAGATGACTCAACCTAGATCCTTCCAACCGACACCTAAGCTAATGAGGAGTTACAGTCCAAGGCCCGGAGACATGGAATCTCAGCCTTGAGGACAAGGCTGATTTGAAGAGGGCGGCAGGTATATTAGGACCCTAGCTTGGATGAGTCCTAATCTTAATAAGTTAAGGAGTCAATAAAGTCTTGAGTTATGTAATATCCCAATAATCTTGCCATCATCCCCTTTGATTGAGGAGTCGACTAGGGTTTTGGGCGAAGGGTCTTGAAGCCTTAGGGCTTTGTAGCCGTCGAGATTGTAATAAACCCCATCTAGCCACCTCTATCATATAAAAAAGAGTGGCTAGTGTTTATATTTAGGGCCTTAGGCTTCCTAGCCCCCGCCCCCTTTACTGGGTAGGTCGGCTAGGGTTTCTAGCAAGGGTGCCTATCTTAGTGCAAGCCCCTAGGCCGCCACCCCTTACAGGGTAAGTCGACTAGAGTGGAGGGCAAAAGGGGTAATTTACTTATAAGTATGTAACCTCCACCTCTTTTAAGATAAGCAAGATCAATCTTCAGTTCAGCCTTGTGGCCGACTACTAGGAGGGAGGAACCCCTATAGCATTCCAAGGGTTGATCCCCCTCAAAGATCAAATCTCCATAGAATTCCTCTGGGGTTCTATCAATATGCCACATAGGGGGTTTGTGATAAGACCCTAGCTGTGTCGGGTCCTAGTCTATTAAGCCGTCAGTAGATTGGGCCCTGTTAGCTAGCTTAGATTTGACTGAATAAACTAGCCCAAATCCTAGTGGGATTAGGATTCGACTGAATTGGAGTTTGATTAGGAGCAGAAGTTGGAGTTAGAGTTTTATTCCCAATAGGACTCTAATTAAGAGTCATAATCTAGGAGGTCTCTTCATAAACCCTATAAATACTCATGTAATTTCTTTTTGAAAAGCAATGAAGAATTAAGTTTCCTTTCAGCCTTATGGCCGAAACCTAGGAGGGTCGATCCCCTATAAAGATCAAAGAGGGCCGATCCCCTATAGAGATCGAGGAGGACCGATCCCCTATAAAGATCAGTTATCCTCGATAGAAACCTTCGGGTTCAATCAATCTAGTATAAGAGTAGCGTTCTTGGCATCTCACTGTTCTTCCACCCCCTACCACTGTTATATGTTGGAAAACCAAGTGGGAGCATCACATGCGCAGTGAAATATCAGAACAAAATAGGTTTCTCACATAGATCAAAATTATCGTGCAAAAGATTGGATCATGAGAAAAAGTCATAAAATCAAAAACCACATCATGTGTGAGATTGTTTACCTAGGGAGATGGTATATCCTTTTTTTTCTAGATCTAGAAAGAGAGGATGAAGGAGGTCAAGTGTCCTCCTCTCTAGTGGTATCTATGTGCTTCCCCTCCTATTTATAGAGAGCCAACCATATAACCCTAATGAATCCTACCTTAGTGGGAATTAGATCTTCATTCAATTACTAACCTTACATTATTGGAACTCTATCCAATAATCTCCTTGGCCTCTAATTGGGCCTTATATAAGGAGCCCATTATTGTAGGGTCTCATCTAATAAGAATAGAGGCTAATTGGATCTCTATTCAACCCTCTATTCGCTGAAGCATCCACCATATGTGAGTGACCCTCTAGGCCTGATACTGAGCTGGTCGTTAGTTGCTCCCATCATAACTCCTTATAATATAGTGAATTATTATTCTCATAATAATTCACTCAACTTATCGACTGTGGAGGTACTATGCCACTGTGTCATAGTCCTGAGATGGTACAGGGGGATCGAATCCATCAGATCTGTCTGTCCACAGTTACCGTGTATCTATAGTTCCTCATCCAATTAATATCCCAAGGACTGTATATTAGACATGGTACATCAAGCCATATACAGAATCCATCTAAGTCTCGCTCTAATCGGATTCTCCCGAAGAACTCCTTCTCTCTCAATCTGAATGATCCTGGCTACAGATTTGTCTGAGCAAGTACACATAGGATGTTCTTCTCATGATACTGAGAGCAGATGATCCTTTATTGATACTCAATTGCCTTCATATGGTTGGCTACCAATCCCGATAACCGACTGTGCCAGATCTAAAACTTTCCAAACTTTAAGTATGACATTAAAGAAATGAGTACTCAAACAAGGCATCATTGGTGCCTCAAGTCTAAGGACCAGATATACAACTAGGAATATGAAATCACTATCTAACATTAGGTATCATTAACCGTACAACATTCCATAAGCAGATTAATCAGTGACTCATTCTCCAATGAGCACCTATATTGTATCCTTAGTGTCTCTACACAAGTGGCTATGAGACCAATCGCCTCCATCATATGGATGGGTATACAGTATATCGATCTGTCCGATTATCTCGATATCCCTCTCGAGTAACCTATGACTGAGATTATTTAGGATCCGTGTTTAAAGGTGAATCGATCTTATTATGTTCTGATTCCCATTACACAGAACCAATGACATCACAATATATATATACAACATATAACATAATGTGAGAATATACCAATAATAATCATAAGCAAAAAGATCGCCTAACGTATCACACGTGTCATCACTCATGTGATTGACTTGTAGGGCACTTGTAACCAGCTCCATCTCTATCTCCATCTATTATAGCCAACCCCTCTGCTGCCGCTACCATCACCATCATCATCTGTTGTAGCTGACCCTATGGTGATGCTGCCATCTACATCTACAGCCATATACAGAATCCATCTAAGTCTCGCTCTAATCGGATTCTCCCGAAGAACTCCTTCTCTCTCAATCTGAATGATCCTGGCTACAGATTTGTCTGAGCAAGTACACATAGGATGTTCTTCTCATGATACTGAGAGCAGATGATCCTTTATTGATACTCAATTGCCTTCATATGGTTGGCTACCAATCCCGATAACCGACTGTGCCAGATCTAAAACTTTCCAAACTTTAAGTATGACATTAAAGAAATGAGTACTCAAACAAGGCATCATTGGTGCCTCAAGTCTAAGGACCAGATATACAACTAGGAATATGAAATCACTATCTAACATTAGGTATCATTAACCGTACAACATTCCATAAGCAGATTAATCAGTGACTCATTCTCCAATGAGCACCTATATTGTATCCTTAGTGTCTCTACACAAGTGGCTATGAGACCAATCGCCTCCATCATATGGATGGGTATACAGTATATCGATCTGTCCGATTATCTCGATATCCCTCTCGAGTAACCTATGACTGAGATTATTTAGGATCCGTGTTTAAAGGTGAATCGATCTTATTATGTTCTGATTCCCATTACACAGAACCAATGACATCACAATATATATATACAACATATAACATAATGTGAGAATATACCAATAATAATCATAAGCAAAAAGATCGCCTAACGTATCACACGTGTCATCACTCATGTGATTGACTTGTAGGGCACTTGTAACCAGCTCCATCTCTATCTCCATCTATTATAGCCAACCCCTCTGCTGCCGCTACCATCACCATCATCATCTGTTGTAGCTGACCCTATGGTGATGCTGCCATCTACATCTACAGCCAGCCCAAGTATTGCATCTTCATGTGTTGCAATCCTTACCTGCTGCTGCATCTTTATTTATTGCCTACCTTTGCATCTATCTTCACCTATTATTGCTTTTGTTACCTCCACATATTGCTACCATCTTCATTGTAATATTGCTGCCATATTCATATTGCTACCATCTTTATCGTAATCTACTTCACCCACCTCTTGTTGTTGTTGAACAATATCCCCTAGTGCTGCCACAGCCAGCAACCCTAAGGAGCCCTCTAACCCTAAAACGCTACCGTCATAGTCCTCTCTTACCCCTACAGCCGACCCTAACAATAACCATATACCGTAGCCTTCTAACCCTAGATCACTATAACTACTGCCCATTTTCCTTCTCCTGTTGCCCCCAGCCCCATCTGCCGATCTATGCCTCTGACTCGTTAACAGAAGAAGAACCTAAACATCATATATCTGCAATCTTATTTGATGGCCTCAGACGATGCAATTGACACGAAGCTTGAAGCCTTCGAGGCCCGCATGGAGGACAAATTACGTGCACTCTTTAAAGAATTCAGATTGGGCCGATCAGAGAGCCCAAAGAGATCTTAGCATGAAAAAAGTTCAAATCACAAAGAGAACCAATCAAAGAAGGGAGATTAAGCATAGAACTTTGTGTACCCATGCATGAGGGTGGACTTCCTTAGATGGGAAGATAGAGACCCAACCGGATGGATCTCGCGTGTTGAACGGTATTTTCGCTTCCACAAGACTCCAAAAGCATCCATGGTCAACATCGCCACCATACACCTCGAGGGAGACACGATCCAGTGGTACGATTGGTTCGAGCATACTCACGGTATACCTATATGGAGTTAATTTAAAAGCAGGCTACTGATCCGCTTTGGATCATCTGAGTACGAGAACATGGGCGGCTAACTCGCGAAGATTCGTCAAACCTCAACCATCCAAGATTATCAAACCAGTTTTGAATGACTTTCGAACGAAACTTGTGATTAGTCTGAAAAACAATTGCTAGGGATATCCATTGATGGATTAAAGTTAGAGATCAGATGTGAAGTTAAAGCATGACAACTATATACATTGATGGCGGCCATCTCCTTCGCCCACATCTAAGAGCAGCGACTAAATAACTATACTCGAAAAACCAAGATCATAAACCAACCAATAACCATCAAACCTTCGGCCTCCCCTATTATCAATCGAACCTCTCAACCGAAGAAATTAACTTGAGAAGAACTCTATGAAAGATCTATAAAGGGCTATGTTGGTACTGTGACGAACCATGGAGTCGAGAGCACCACTGCAAAAAGGGAAGACTTTTGGTGATTGAACCGATTTAGGATCTAGAACCCGAGGACGTAGATCTCGAGTCTGAGGAGGAAGATGCAAAGGAAGAACCACAATCGGCCGTTAGCATAGTACATGCCCTAGCCGGCTATGCGAACTCACAAACTATGAAGATCGACAGACTCCTCAGGCACTAACCAATTACTATTCTTATCGACACCAACAGTACCAATAATTTTATGGACAATAAGATTGCTGCCTGATTAACCCTTCAGATTGAAGATTACAGTAGGTCTGATGTGAAAGTCATAGATGGTCAAATCCTCAATTGTAGCCACAAGTATTTGTGGGTGAAACTAGTCATGCAGGGCCAAGCAATCACCGCAGACTTCTTCCTTTTACCGTTAGACGATTAAGAAGTGGTGCTCGACATTGAGTGGCTATCTACTCTAGGGTAATGTTTCCTAAAAAAATTTCAAATTAATTTCTCTTTGGAAATCAATGAAGAATTAGGTTTCCTTTTAGCCTTGTGGTTGAAACCCTACGAAGACCAATCCCGTATAGAGACCAAGGAGGGCCGATCCCCTACAAAGATGAGTTATCCCCGTTAGAAACCTCCAGGTTCTATCAGTTTGCAAGAGATATGTTTCTAACAAACAAGATGTAACATAAATAAATAACATGCAGATTTTATAAAAAACTAACTAATTAAGATACAAACTTATATCTTAATCTACTCCCACTAATTTTCTAGTAACCCCTAGCACGTGAAACGAATGTCTCCAACAAACTTCTAGTGGGGATCGGGATCCAATTAGCATCTTAGTGTAATCTCGAGTGACTCGACTAATCACATTAAGCCCAAAAAGATAGGCAACTCTTACCAATCACAACTCCTTGTGATTCTCACTCTGTTCGGCCTTTGAACCATCATGGTCTTGACCTCTTGACCAACCATGATATTTAATTAAGTCATTACCATCATTACAAGATAAGTCTGATTTGATGATATGCCCTCGGGGGACTTGACTAAGTATACCACGTCCTCATGTCACTGATGACATCTTTATGTCATAGGCAAGATCTTGAATTACGTAGATATGTGAGCCTCGAGGGACTCGACCAACTCAACCTCTGTCGTGATTCAATTTCTTCATATAATGGTGAAATTTCTTAAATTCCAAAGAGCAGAATCATCCTTTAAGAAAAACCCTTATCTCTTTGCCCCTTCTCAATGGGCCGTAGTTGTCAACCCTACGTAGGCGGAACCCTTGCGTGCTATTGGCTATCGCCCCTACCCGTGGGCAAATGCCGCCTCCACAAGCGGTGCCTCTATCCATAGGCCTAACTGCGTATGGCCATCCTTACAGGTGACCTCCCATGGGCAACTGTCCCTATAGGTGGCCTACCATGGGCTACCACCCTTGTAGGGGGCTAACCATGAGCGGTCGCCCCTACATGCAAACAATTTGCCCGTGAGCGCTACATGAACGCATAGAACAATTCTACACGATTCACTCTCATCAAACATAGTTTTAAAAGCCAATCTTTTGCATGAGCAACCAAGCTCTGATACCACTATTGAGAATCCATGAAAGAGCATCACATGTGTAGCGGAAGAACAAAATAAAACTAGTTTCCCACAGTTATCACGTCGTCGTACAAAAATTGATGCATGAAAAATCATAAAAATAAAAAACTGCATATGCTAGAGATTGATTACTTAGTGAGATTGTATATCACTGAAATTCCCGATCTAGATAGAGAGGATGAAGTACGTCAAATGTCCACCTCTATAGTGGTATCCACACGATGGATCATTATAGTGGTGTTCTTCCAATCGCAGCCCAAAAACCTATAACTCTTGTGCACCTTCTCACAGCACCCGTGGAAGATCACCTATCATCTTCGCTACCCTCTCATATTAAGAAAGGACTAGTCGGTTGAGAGGATGAGGAAGGGAGGAGAATAGGAGGGGCTGGTCAAAGGTGCAACCTATCACTATTGTGCCGCCCCTAACTCCTATTTATATAGTGCCACCAAAAACCCTAATAAATCCTGCCTCATATATTGGATCTCTATCCTATAATCTCAATTGGCCTCTAATTGGGCCATATGCAAAGGGTCCATCATTGTTGGGTCTCATCCAATGAGAACATAGGCTAATTGGATAACTCATATCTAATCCTCTACTCATTGCAATGATCCACCATATATATATGACCCTCTAGGCCCACCGAGCTGGCTGTGAGTTCCACTTGTTAGAACTCCTTCTGACTCAGTGAATTGTTATCCTATAACAATTCACTCAACTCATTAACTATGGATGCACTAGGCCACTATGCCATAGTCCCCAGATGATATAGGGGATCTAATCAATTAGATCTGTCTGTCCTCAGTTATTGTGTATATATAGTCTCTCATCCATCTAATTTTTCAGAGATCGTATATTAGCATGGTACTGTCAGGCCACAAACAAAATCTATTTGAGTCTCGGTCTAATCGGATGTTGGGAATCCACGAAAGAGCGTCGCATGCACAATAGAAGAACAAAAGAAAAGTGGTTTCTCATAGTTATCATGTCATTATGCAAAGATTGGTGCGTGAAAAAATATAAAACCAAAAATTACAAGGCATGAGAGATCGATTACGTAGAAGATCGTATATCCCTAAAATTTTAGATCTATATGAAGAAGATGAAGGAGGTCAAATGTCCTCTCTAGCGGTATCTACACGATGGATCATTACAGCGATGCTCCTCTAATCATAATCTAAAAACCTACAACTCTTGCTCACCTTCTCGCATAACTTATGGAAGAAGATCACCTATCTTCTTCACTGCCCTCTAGTAGTAGGGAACGACTGCTCGACTAAGAAGATAAGGGAGAGAGGAGAATAGGAGGGGGCAGCCAACGGTGCAACCTATTACTATCATACTGCCCCTGCCTCCTATTTATAGAGAGCCATCAAAAACCCTAATGGATCCTGCATTAGTGGGTATTAGATCTCTATCCAATTACCTACTCTTGGATTATTGGATCTCTATCTAATAATCTCAATTTGTCTCTAATTGGGCCTCATGCAGGGAGTCTATTAATGTTGGGTCTCATTCAATGAGAATATGATCAAATTGGATAACTTATATCTAATCCTCTATTCGTTGAAACATCCACCATATGTTTGTGACCCTCTAGGCCCAATACTGAGCTAGTCGTGAGTTCCTTCTATCAGAATTCCTTATGACTCAGTGAATTGTTATCCTATAATAATTCACTCAATTCATTAACTTTGGACGTACTAGGCCACTGTGCCATAGTCCCAAGATGATACAGGGGATCAAATTCATTTAACATATCAACCCTCAACCTAAAGGCTACTATTTATTGGTTACAAGTGCCCTACAAGCCAATCACATGAGTGATGGTATGTGTGACACGCTTTGTGATCTTTTTGCTTATGATTAATATTGGCATATTCTCACATTATATTATCTGTAGTATATATACTATGATATCCTTGGTTCTGTGCAATGGGAATCAGATCGTGATGAGATCGATTCACCTTTAAATACAGATCCTAAATAATCTCGGTTATAGGTTACTCGAGAGGGACATCGAGATAATCGGACAGACCGGTGTACTATATACCTGTCCATATGATGGAGGCGGCTAGTCTTATAGCCACTTGTGTGAAGACACTAAGGATATAGTACAGGTGCTCATTGGAGAATGAGTTCACTGATTGCTCCACTTATGGAATGTTGTATGATTAATGGTGCCTAATGTCAGACAGTGATTCCATAGTCCCAGTTGTGTATCTAGTCCTTAGACTTGAGACACCAATGATGTCTTGTATGAGTACTCCTTTCTTTAACACCAGACTTACAGGTTTGGAAAGTTTCAAATCTGGTACAACTGGTTATCGGGATTTGTAGCCAACCTTACGAAGGCAATTGAGTGACAATAGATGATCATCCACTCTCGGTATCACGAGAGGAATATCTCATGTGTGCTTGCTCAGACAAATCCCTAGCCAGGGTCATTCGGATTAAGAGAGAAAGAGTTCTCTGGGAGAATTCGATTAGAGTGAGACTATGACGGATTCTGTATATGGCCTGACAATATCATGTCCAATATACGGTCTTTGGGATATTAGTTGGATGAGGGATTATAGATACACGGTAACTATGGACAGACAGGTCTGATAGATTATATCCCCTTGTACCATCCGGGGACTATGGCATAGTGGCCTAGTACGTCCATAGTCGATGAGTCGAGTGAATTATTATAAAGATAATAATTCACTATATCAAAAGGAGTTCTGATGGGAGTGACTCACGGCTAGCTCGTTATCGGGCCTAGAGGGTCACACACATATGGTGGATGCTTCAGCGACTAGAGGATTGGATAAAGATCCAATTAGTCCCTATTCTCATTAGATGAGACCCTATGCTGATGGGCTCCTTGATTAAGGCCCAATTAGAGGCCTAAGGAGATTATTGGATAGAGATCCAATAATACAAGGTTAGTGGGTAATTGGATGGAGATCCAATACCTACTAAGGCATGAGCCCTAGGGTTTTTTAGTGGCTCTCTATAAATAAGAGGGGAGACTTATGGTTGATAGGCTACAGCTTTAGCCACCACCTTATATTCTCCTCCCTCCCTCTGTGCAAGAGTTGCGAGATCAAATTGGAGGAGTTTCGCTGCAGAGATCTATCGTGTGGATATCGCTAGAGAGGAGGACGCTTGAACTCCTTCATCTTCTCCATCCGGATCTGGAATATAGGGATATATGATCTCCCTAGGTAAAATCAATCTCTCACACATCGCGATTTTATCAGTCTTTGCATTTTTCAAGCGACCCCAATCTTTTGTACGATGATTTGATCTGCATGGAAAACTGGTATTTTGTTTTGATTTCCACTGCGTATGTGATGCACTCGCTGAGGTTTCCCAACAGCTACATTCTCCATATACAAGTAAAAGATACTTAGTCCTTCTCAAGTACCCAAGGATGCACTTTATTGCTTTCCAGTATTCCAAACCTGAATTCGCTTAATATCTGCTCATGATACAACATGTGCTATATTAGGCCTAGTACATAGCATCGGATACATGATAGACCCTTGATAGAACTCCGGAGGATTCTAAGGCAAGTAGATTGATCTATGTAGGGGATCGACCCTCCTTGGAACTCTAGAGGGGTTCCTCCCTCCAAGTAGTTGACCACAAGGCTAAATAAAATAAATAAATTGCTCGCCAAAGGAGGTGGGCGGCTACATGCTTATATAGGACTCCAAAACCCTAACTCTAGAAAGACTCATACTTCTAGTAAAACTCCTCCTCTCCTAACCCTAGCCGACTTCCATAAGCAAGGTGGGCAATGGCTAGTTAGGGTTTTATTGCATCCATGACTCGATTGACTAGGACCCGACCTTGCTAGGGTCCTATCAGACTTGTTATCTTTAGATTAGCCTTGTCCTCAAGGTTGAGGCAACATGAACTTGATAGGACTCCAGCAGGGTTGAGTCCTAATCTCTCTAGAAGTAGTCAATAAAACCCTGCTAGATTATAATAAAGCCACTCCTATCTTATAAAGGAATATGACTAGGGTTTAGATTAGCGCTTAGGGCTTAGTGGCCGTCGCCCCCTTTATTGGGTTGGTTGGCCAGAGATTCCCCCTGCTTAGGTCGGCTATAGAGCCAACCTAGCTGCCCCTTGTTCCTATTAAGGCAGGTTGGCTATAGAAGAGGAAAATGGGTAATTTTACTTAGGCAAGCACCCCCTTAGGCTAGGATTTTTATCCCTATATAATGATGTAGCCGCCCCCCCTCTTGAATTAAGCAATCATCTATTTTATTTCAGCCTTGTGCTGAGTCTAGGAGGGAGGAACCCCTATAGCGTTCCAAGGGTTGATCCCCCTTAAGGGTCAAAATCTATAGAGCTCCTTCTGGGGTTCTATCATCTGGTATCAGAGCAGCAATCTTGCTGCCCTTGTAGCCATCTCAGCCACCTCCACCTTCCCTAGCAATTCCCATAATTGCTGTAACACGTGCCTCCACCTTCGACCCCAGTCATAGATCAAATCAATCTACCGCTGACCCCTGTGTTTGATATGGAAATCTGGTATATTTTTATCACCCACATCTCTTCAATATTGCAAAATCCGTTACCTTACATATTGAAGAGTTTTTCCATGCTTTCATTGCTGCAAAATTCTACCATCGTAAACGTTATCATCGTTGCGAAGGGGAAACGCTGCAGAAAAATTTCAGCCGATTGTTGCTTCTTGAACCTAAACTTTTGATCCTCCTTTTTGGCTGAAACTTTTATACAAATTCCTAGATCATCTTAGATTTCATCTAAGATTGATCTCTGGGAAAAATTCTTCCTGAAACCGGAATTATAGTGCTGTAATTCTTCGTCACACAGTGTTGGAATTTTACGATGAAGAATCTGCCTTCCACTTTTTGGCCTCTTGAACCAAACTTTTGTTATCCTTTTTGGCCAAAATTGTTACACAATTTCATAGATCAACTTAGCTTTCATCTAAGATTGATCTCTAGAAAAAATTCCTTATAGAACTGGTTTTCTTGTGTAATCTTTCACCATCATGCAGTGCTGGAATTTTTACGACAAAGAATCTGCCCTCCGTCTATTGGCATCTTGAAACTGAACTTTTGTTCATCCTTTTTTGCCATAATTTTTGTACAAATTCATAGATCATCTTAGCTTTTATCTAAGACTAATCTCTAGAAAAAAATCCTTCTGGATCTGGACTGATAGTGCTGCAATCCTTCGTCACGCAGTGCTGAAATTTTATGACAAAAATTCTATGATCTTGTTTGCAACAATTTTTCTACCATTATGCTGCCGAAATTTTCTTGATCCAAATTACTACTACTGTCACCATCTGAACCAAGATTTAATATGTAAATTCTCCATAAATTTCTCAGATTTTTGCTGGAATTAACATCGAGAAACTACTGCTTCTTCGACGGGAATTCTGTTCGGCAGTACAACGTATGCCACAGTGATCTTTCATCAAAATTTTATCGGATCTCACTGCCATCTTTTCCAGATTTGAAACTCCATCCCTCATCTTCAATTCCTACTATTACTCCATAAAAAATCCTAACAAAATCGCAGCCAAATAGCCATCCCAATCATCCTGAACCGCACCCTACTTCCTTATCGATCCACTTACCTTTTCAGCCAACTTTCCCTACCGATACACCTAACTTTGCTGCTATATATCCTAGATCTAAAATCTATTTTCCTAATCTTCATCTACTACTATCACAGCCCTAAAACCACACCATTTCGTAGCCTAAACTCCAACAAAACCGCAGCCCCAAATCACACCCAAAACAGCCACAAACAGCACCCAAAAACCGTAGCCTTCGGTCCACCAACATTTCAGCCACCCAATCTCCCTTATTCCTTCAACTATAGCATGCATATTTCGCTACCCAACGCTGCTAACAATGACCTCTTGCTGCCATCCTCCTTGATCACAGCCAGCAGCGATCCTTGCGACAAAAAGCTACCAGCGGCCATCTTTCGCTGTAATCTGTTTACATAGCAGCCCGCAACAATCATTCGCTGCCAACTATCTTGATCGCAGCCAGCAACAAATTGAATACAACAACAGTTGTCTCTCGTTCTATACTGTTGTTTCTCTCCTCTACAACAGCCGTGTACATCGCTGCCCCCGTCTTCCTCCTATTATAGCCGCACCCTTGCTGCAACCGACGCCACCTACAGCCACGAAGTCGCACTGCAACCGCAGCCGACGTTGCTGTTGCCCTCTTCTTCCTTTGCCATCACTACTGCCTTCTGACTCAGATCTCTTGGCTGCCATCTTTTGACAAATATCAGCCACCTAAAAAATCGTAGCCTCGACGACATTGCAACGTCAACATTACAACATCACCGAAGGACCGCAGCCGACGTTACTACTGCCATTTTCTTCCTCTACCATTGCTGCTACTCGTGGCTGCCAACCTCCACTTGGAGACTTTACCATTGTAGCCCCGACATCGCTGCCATTGCTGCCTTCAACCTGAAGATTGCAGCTACACTCTTTAATCGGTTTAGATTTGATAGGTTAGAGATCCTTATGTCATGACATCGGTAGGCTTATTCGAAGCCAAATTAGAGGCTCTTAAGATGTGTATGGATGTTAAATTATAAGCTCTCTTTGAGGAGTTTAGATTGGGCTGATCACCAAGCCCAATAAGATCACAACATGGTGCAAATTTGGATTGTAAAAAGAAACTTAGCGAAGAACTAGCGATGATCCGTTAAACCTCCACCATCCAAGAGTACCAAACCAGGTTTAAAAGATTATCTAATCAAACTTATGATTGGTCTGAAAAATAGATATTGAGGACTTTTATTGGAGGGCTTGAAGCCGGAGATTCATGAAGAAATTAAAGCGCGACAACCCTACACACTTAAGGTAGCCATCTCCTTTGTGCGACATCAAGAGGTGCAATTGAACTATGAAGTTCGGAAGACTAGAGTTGCTCCTCAACTAGTGACACCAAAGCTTTCACCTCCTCCTACTGTCGGTCGACCCCCCTCAGCCACAGAAATTAACAAGAGAAGACCTTCATTATGGATCGACAAAGAGCCTATGTGGGTGTTGTGATAAATTATGGAGTCTAGAACACAAATGTAAGAAGGAGACACTGCTGATGATTGTGCCCACTGAAGAACCCAAACTTGATGATATGACTCTCGAGCCCAAGGAGAAGGATACACCACAACTGGCCACCCGTACGGTCCCTACCTTAGCTGGCTACACCAACCTGTAAAAATTGAAGATCGAAGGGTTTTTCGAGCAGGATTCCCTCATCATCCTCATCGACACCGAGAGCACACACAACTTCATGAGTAGTAAGGTTGCTGCCCACTTAATGCTCTAAAAAGAAGATTATAACGGGTTCGAAGTCAAGGTAGCTAATGGTCAAATTTTGAAGTGCAACCAGAAGTGCCTGCGGGTAAAACTGATCCTACAGGGGCAAGACGTAGTTGCTGATTTTTTCCTCCTCCCTCTTGATGGTTTTGATATAGTGCTTGGCATTGATTGGTTGTCCATGATTGGAGATGTTTTCTAGAATTTTTCGAAGCTAACCATGAAATTTTTCAGAAAAAGAAAGCAGGTGGTTCTATAAGGGAGCCTAGCGAATACAACCACAACACCACACTTGGAGGGGGTACCAAAAGAAGAATCTAGTGGTTTCCCAATTCAAATTCAAGAGTTTCATGAGATTGAAGATAAAAAAAACCCTTCCCACAGCTTGCTGAATTTTTGGGCATCTCCACCCAACCGAGCCGACTACCTCCTCTGAAGCTAGCCAACCCCCTTATGCTGAACAGGCCGAAACTTCTACCAGTTGTTGCTCGACTAAATTACTTTATACAACCTCAGAAGGTCGAAGATAAAAAGGTCATCTAAGAGATGACAGAGACACGGATTGTTCGGCCATGCTTATTTCCGGCTACGACACATCTCTATATGCTTTTCCTCGAAGATAAGCTACTTCTAAAGTGTTACATCCTGTCGAACTCACCATGGTTGCTGATGCAGCATTTCCAGATCTCAGGTGACTTTCACGACTTTCCCCAGGATCGGACCATGATGCTTAAAAACTTTCTTGATGATGACCTCCGATCTATGGCCCAAGACCATGAGAAAATTAAGCTCCTCCAGTGGCGAAATCAGAAAAGGGGAAGGATCATTCATAGGACTCAACAAAGCATGAATATCATCCCTCTCATTATAAAGAAAGATGCACCACCTTGGCCGAGTGGAACTATAGCCCTCACGACCACGGTGTCGTCCACACAAAATCGTGGCCAGATGTTTATTATTGGAGTAGACACATCCAGAGTGGGGGTTAGCACCATCCTCATGCAAGATGGTCAACAACACAAAGAAGTGAAAATGGGCCCTAAAAAATCACCACTCCTACCCACCTCAAACTCAGATCGGGCTCAGACCACTAGAGATTTTATCAGAGGACAACCCTCACTCCAAAAGAAGACATGACTACTATTACAGAGCAACCACGTGGCAGCCCATGCAAGGAAGAAACTTCCCCTTGACAAATGCTGGAACAGAAGAAAGTTTCCTGAGAAATATCAAGTCACTCTTCATCTCCAACTCCACCAGCATGAAATTCAAGCCTCAAGAAAGTGGGCTCCCTATTTCTTTGGGCCTTGCAAAATTGGGGATCAGATTGGGGCCCTAACTTGGAGATCAGATCTGTGCACCAGATTAAAATTACAGTTGATCCTCCAAGTATCCCACCTCAAATAGAAATTTAAAGATGACGACTCAGCTCAAGTTCTTTCAACTGACACCCAAGCTGATGAGGAGCTGAAGACCCGGTTCCCTGAGTTCATGGAACTTCAACCTTGAGGACAATGCTGATTTTAAGAGGGCGGGTTTGATAGGACTCCAATAGGGTTGAGTCCTAATCTCCCTAGAAGTAGTCAATAAAACCTTGCTAGATTGTAATAAAGCCACTCCTATCTTATAAAAGAGTATGGTTAGGGTTTAAATTAGCGCTTAAGGCTTAGTGGCCGCCACCCCCCCTTACTAGGTTGGTTGGCTAGGGATTCCCCCTGCTTAGGTCAGTTATAGAGCCAACATAGCCGCCCCTTGTTCCTATTAAGGCAGGTTGGCTGTAGGAGGGGCAAAGGGATAATTTTACTTAGGCAAGCACCCCCTTAGGCTAGGGTTTTGATCCCTATATAATGATGTAGCTGCTCTCCCTCTTGAATCAAGCAATCATCTATTTTATTTTAGCCTTGTGCTGAGTCTAGGATAGAGAAACCCTTACAGCGTTCCAAGGGTTGATCCCCTCAAGGGTCAAAATCTATAAAGCTCCTTCTGGGGTTCTATCAGAACTTTGGGAACCTGATCCTTAAGTCTTCATAGGATTCCGATGTGGCATCTTTGGCAGGTAGATTAGTCAATTGTACTAGCATTTCAGTAGAGGGGCGTTGCCGGCACATCACAATCCTGCAGTCGAGTATTACCTTGAGCGAATCTCTCCATTAGTAGTAATGTTTGGTAGGTGGCTTTGGGTTGATTCATTCTCTCTGAGCTTGAGTTTTAGGTAGGATGTGGAAGACTGGATGAATCTTAGAATCAACACGTAGGTCCAGTTTGTATGCCATAGCTCCAATACGTTATATGATTTGATAAGGCCCGTAAAAGTAGGGAGATAACTTCATGGATGCCTGTGTATTGATGGATGTCTACTTGTAGGGCTAGAGCTGAAGGAAGACCCAATCTCCAATAGAGAACTCTCTTTCGCTCCTGTGCATGTCGGCTTACTACTACATCCTTGCGTGGGCGACCGAGAGGTTATCCTTCAATAATTATAGGATTTTGTCCCTGTCCATTAGCTCTTGATCTACTTGGTCTACTTTAGATGCATCAATTACATATTTTGGAATTACAGGGGGTGCCCGACCATACACTTCTTCAAAAGGGGTACATTTCATCGAAGAGTGATAAATTGTGTTATACACTACTCGGCCCAGGGGAGCCAGTTTGTCCATTCCCTTGGTCGATCGCTACTGAAGTATCTGAGGTAGGTCTCCAAACATTTGTTCACCACTTCAGTCAGGTCATCAGTCTGCGGGTGGTATGTCATGCTCATCTTCAATTCTGTGCCTTGCAACTGGAAGAGTTTTGCCCAGAACTTGGTAGTGAAGATCCTATCACGATCACTTACAATGTATCTAAGTATTTCATGCAATTTTACAATATTATCTATGAAGATTCGAGCAATGCTAGCAGCGGTGTAGGGGTTGCAAACGACGCAAAAGTTAACATTTTTGGTGAGGCGATCAAACATAACAAGGATAGTACATTTCCCTTAGGATGTGGATAGCCCTTCTACAAAGTCCATGGTTACATCGGTCCATAATGAGTCTGGAATAGGTAGCAACTACAATTTTCCTAGGCTCGCCACTATTTCACCTTTATGTCACTGGAACGTGTCGCATCATGTTATAAATTTAGCGATGATGTTTTTCATCCCCTTCCAATAGAAATTTTATCGAATCCTCTTATAGGTCCCAAGGAATCTAGAGTACCCAACCATCAGTGAGGAATGCATCTCTTGTAGGATGGTATTTAAGTAGGGAGAATTAGGCACTAGCACTATACATCCTTTGTACCATAGTTCCTTCGAATCCCAACTGTAATGTGCTACCGAGCTCGGTTCTTCTTCCAATTTCTTGATAATCTACCGGATCTCTGATCATCTTGCCACTCTTTCTTGATGTTTTCAAGGAGGTCACTGATCAGAAGAGAGATGATCGAAAGTTCAGTTTGCTTAGGTAGTCAGGAGAGCGCATCTGGAATCACATTCTCCTTCCCCTTTTATAAGTTATTTCATAATCGTATCTAAGGAGTTTTGTTACCCATTTTTGTTGTTCGGGAGATGAAATATTTTGCTCCAAGAAGTATTTGAGGCACTTATGGTCATTTTTTATCTAAAAGCATCGACCGATCAAGTGGGGTCTCCACTTTGTCACTGTGTATACTATCGCTAGCATCTCCTTGTCGTAGATGATAACTTCAGGTATAAAAGAGATAGGGCCTTGCTATTAAAGGTGAGGGATCAACCTTCTTGCATGAGGATGGCACCGATCCCAGCTCCCGATGCATCTGCTTCAATCATGAATGTTTTGTCAAAATCGGGTAGCGCCAGTACGGGTGTAGATGTCATCGCGGATTTGAGAGTGTCAAAGGTTGTGGATGCTTTGTTCGACCACTGAAAGGTGTCTTCCCTTAGCAAGGATGTGAGCGGGCAACTGACTTTCCATAATTTTACAAATTTGTGATAGTAGCTAGTCAGCCCGAGAAATCCCCACAGCGCCTTTATGTTTTTGGGCTTCGGCCAGCTTTGCATTGCCTTGATCTTTGAGGGGTCTATCGCCACGTCTTCCTTCGAGATTATATGCCCGAGATACTTCACCTTTGACTATTTGACAAAGAGAGTATGCTCTCGGAGAATCGACAAAGCAAGTGGTAAGTGAGAAAGGTGGCTTTTAAGTGAAAGGTTGTAAATAAGAATGTCGTCGAAGAAGACCAGCACAAACTTATGAAGATAACCCTGGAATATATCATTCATTAGGCTCTGAAAGGTGGAGGGTGTTGAATCTCATATTTTGATGATGAAATCAATTGATAAAGTTATGATCTAATCTGTGTTAAAGAAAGTGATGCAGGACAATCTTTGATCATGAAAAGGCAAAATGATTGAAGTAGGAAATCAAATGTTAAGCCAGAGTTAAAGAACCGGCATCGGGCCAGAAATCGAACATTATGTCAAGAATCGAATGTTGCGGGAGTCAACATGCTGATAGATCGAGCAATATGCCAAAGGAGTGCATGATGTGCCGAGGGTTTGGATGAACAAAAGATATGCTAGACAACACGATTAACACTTCATAATAATTTGTCTAGATCGAAGGAGTTTAGAGTTCTAATTGAGTTGGCTTTGAATGTAACATAATCAACTTAATTAAGAGGCCATTAAGCCTTAATTGGGATTGATTTGGACTTATTAGAAAGGTTATTTCAGTAACCCAAGAATAGGTAAGGCACGATCATTGAAGATGCAGTCTCCAAGGAGACATAGTCTCCTAGACTGTGTTAGGCGGTGGTACCGCCCAGGCTGGCAATACTATCGTCAGAACACAGCCTTCGAGACCAACACATCGGGAACTCTAAAAATTTGAATTTTGGCTCCAATATTGAAGCCATCTAGGGCCTATAAATACTCCACCCATCCTTGCTTGAGAATGCAAGAATTAAGAGTAAAAAAAAACTTATGAAAACACTATTGTAATTCTTTGAGAGCTCCTCATTTCTTCTTGTATAGTTTTTATTAAGGGAGAGCTTAGAGACTTGTAAAGGTTATCTCCTGAACTTGTAAAAGGGGAATAGAACTATAGGAGGGTAGTTGATCTTCACCCATTAAAGGAAGATCAATAGTAGAAGCCGGTGATCTCAACGATGGAGGAATCAAGAGTGAACATAGGTCACGAGACCGAATCACTATAAAATTGGTTTGCTTTCTCTTCTTTGTTGTTTATCTTCATTGTTTTCTTATTAACTGTCTACTACCTTTGCTTGCACTCTTACAAATATCTATCCACTTAAACGTATTTTCAATAAGGGTTTTATTGAGCGAATACTCAAATCAACATAAATTTTTTATAAGGACTAATTCACCCCACCCAACCATCCCCCTTCTCTCTCCCCCCCCCCCCCCCCCCCCCCCCCCCCCCCCCCCCCCCCCCCCGCCTCCCCCCCTTTTAGTGTCACTTTGATCCTAACAATTGATATTAAAGCCACGTTTCTCTCAATTTGGCTTAAAACCTAATATGGATGGCTTTTGTTAGCAATCAAGATGGACTTTCTAGCACTCGTCCTCCCATGTTCAATGAGACGGATTACACGAATTAGAAAACTCGAATGAGAATTTTCCTACTTTCTATGAATTTTGAATTATGACATATTATTGAAAGTGGTTTTGAAAAATCTTCCAAACCTATAAATGAATGGAATGATTTGAAAAAGATCTCTTTGAATGCTAAAGTGATGAACACTTTATTTTGTGATCTTGATAAAAATGAATTTAATCAGGTTTCTATATGCAAAACTGCACACAAGATTTGACACACACTCGAAGTCACATGAAGAGTCAAAAATTAATCTTTTGGTGTATAGCTATGAGTTGTTTCGCATGAAACCAAGTGAGACCATTGGAGAAATGTATACCCGTTTTACGGATGTCATCAATGGTCTAAAAGTGCTTGGTAAAAGTTTTTCTAATTTTGAACTTGTTAACAAAATATTAAGATCTCTTTCAAAAAGTTGGGATCCTAAAGTAACGATAATATAAGAAGCAAAGAATCTAAATAATTTTCCGCTTGAAGAACTAATCGGGTCTTTGATGACTTATGAAATGACGTGTATACCACATGATGAACTCGAGAACAACCTTCTAAATACCAAGAAGGATATGACACTTAGAACCAAGGAAGACCACTTGGGAGAAAACTTAAGTGACAACGATGATGATGAGGACTTGGCACTTCTTACAAAAAAATTTAAAAACTTCTTAAAAATGACCAAAACAAAACAAGATGCTAAGAATAAAAGTGAACTAAAAAAGGACTCAATAATATATTACGAATGCAAGAAGTTGGGATACTTCAAAAATGAATATCTCCGAGTGAAGAAGAAGCAACCAAAGAAGAAGAAGACGCTCAAAGCTACTTGGGACAACTCAAGTTCATCTGAAGACGATAAGCCAACTAACAAGGAAGAAGTTACAAATTATGCTTTAATAGTGTTTGGCAATGAGGTAAGTAACCCAAACGAATCTTCCTTATCTTATGATGAATTATTTAATACATTTAATGACTTATTTAATGATTTTAAATTAGTTAGTAAAAAGTATAAATTGTTTAAAAAAATCATGCTTCACTTGCTAGTGAATTTAAAAAATTAAAAAAGGAGTATGTTGAACATAGGATAGCTCCTTGCACTAAGTGTAAAGAATTAGATACACTTAAGAAAGAAAATGTTGAAACATTAGAAAAATTTAAAATAGGTAACAAATATTTAAACATGATCGTTGCTAATAAGCGCCATTTTCATAGAAAGGAAGGAATTGACTTTGTAAGTAACACTCAACAAAAGCTAACCATCTTTGTTAAAGGACCTACATTATATGTTTCACTAATCTTTGTGGTAGAATTGGACACTATACCTATAAACGTTTATTTAAAAGACATAGTCCACACAAATTAATTTGGGTTCCTAAAGGAACCATAAAAAACTCGATACTATTAGTAAAATTAGGTAGAGTTTTTAATGAGGAACCCAAAGTCAAATGGGTACCTAAACCAAAACCCCCTTTCTTGTAGGTATGTCTTCAAACAAAGGCTAGAAGCACAAAATGGTACCTTGATAATAGATGCCTAAGGCACATGACTAGAGATCCTACTCATTTCTCTAAGCTTACTAGCCTAAATGAAGGATTTGTCACCTCCGGAGACAACAACAAGGGAAAAATCATTGGGAAAAAGAACCATAGGTAACAAATTAAACCTCTTGATTAAATATGTGCTATTATTTGATGGTTTGAAACATAATCTACTAAGCATTAGCCAATTATGTGATAAAGGATACATTATCAAATTTGAATATAATGCTTGTACAATAGAAATACTACACAAAAATATTTCTATGATTACCTTACGAAGCAATAATGTATATACTATTAACATTGCTAATTTTTATAATTAAATGTGTTCTTCGGCCTTAAATGATGATGTATAGATTTGGCATAGGAGAGTAGGACAAGCTAGCATGAAACTATTAAACCAAATATCAACAAAAAATCTAGTAAGAGGAATGCCTAGCATCAAGTTTGTAAAAGATAATTTGTGACGCATGCCAACTAGGAAAACAAATAAAAAATATTTTTAAATCAAAAAATCAAATAAGCACATCTAGGCCACTACAATTGATACTTATAGATTTATTTGGACCAATTGATACTACAAGCTTAGGAGATAGCAAATTTACGTTTGTTATTGTAGACGATTATAGTAGATACACTTAGACCTATTTCTTGGCACATAAAAGTGATTCTTTTAAATATTTTTCAAAATTTCGTAAACTTATTCAAAACAAAAATGGTTTTATAATTTCGTCTATACGTAGTGATCATGATGGTGAGTTTCAAAATCATGATTTTTAAAATTTTTATGAGTCAAATGGGTACAACCACAATTTCTCTATTCCTAGGAAATCCACAACAAAATGAATTAGTTGAAATAAAAAATAGGAGCCTGCAAGAAATGGCTAGAACCATGTTAAACGAACATAGCTTACCCAAATATTTTTGGGCCGAAGCTGTTAACACGACATGCTCTGTCATGAACAGGGATCTTACTTTACTTTTTAAAATTCTTTATGAATTATGGAATAATAAAAAATCTAATATTTTATATTTGAAAGTATTTAGTTGTAAATGTTTTATTTTGAAAGAAAAAGATACCTTAGGAAAGTTCAATATAAAATCCGATGAAGGTATATTTCTTGGTTATTCCTTAATTTCAAAAGCTTATCGTGTCTTTAATAAAAAAACTCTAGTAATTAAGGAATTCATCCATATTATTTATAATGAGTCTCCTGAATTAAAGGAAATTGATTTTGATGATGATTTTGATTTGATACTTCAAATTTGAATGATAAATCTCCTCTCCAAAATAACTTGGATGCATCTACTTCCAAGGAATCCTTACCCAAGGAATGGAAGTATGTAGATGCTTATCCTAAGGAGCTAATAATAGGAGATACATCAAAAGGTTAATCAAACTCATTTGTCATTTAAGAATTTTTACGCTAATACCGTATTTTTATCTCAAATTGAACCAAAATGCATTGAGGAAGCCCTATAAGATAATTATTGGGTTATTTCAATGCATGAACAGTTAAACCAATTTGAGAGACATGAGGTGTGGGAGCTTGTTCCTAGACGTAGTGATCGTTTATGATTGGTACTAAATGGGTCTTTAGAAATAAACAAGTGAAAATTGTATCGTAGTTAGAAACAAGGCTAGATTAGTTGCCAAGAGTTTAAACCAAGAAGAATAGATCGATTATGAAGAGACCTTTACTCCTATGGCTAGACTTAGAAGCCATAAAGATGCTCATTTTCTTTCTCTTTTAAGAATTTTAAGTTATTTTAAATAAATATCAAAAGTACTTTTCTTAATGGTTCCATTTCTGAAGCTATAAAGATGCTCATTTTATTTCTCTTTTAAGAATTTTAAGTTATTTTAAATAAATATCAAAAGTACTTTTCTTAATGGTTCCATTTCTGAAAAAGTTTATGTCGAACAATGGGATTTTAAAAATGGCCTTTTTTTGAATCATGGTTTCAAATTATCTAAGGCTCTTTATGGGTTGAAATAATTCCCTAGGGCTTGGTATGAAAGACTTAGCTATTTTTTTATTTCAAATAATTTTTGAAATGAAAGGTTAATACCACATTATTCTTTAAGCATTTTGAAAAAAAAATTCTTATTATTCAAATTTATGTTGATGATATTATTTTTGGTTCAACAAATGAATTCTTATGTGAATATTTTACAATGAGACAAGAATTTGAAATATTGATGCCTAATATTCTTATGTCTTTCGACAAGTCTCTTGGTCTTCTTCCGACGAACTCCTGACGCCATCCTGGCCAGCTCCCGATTATCATCGGCAAGCTCCTAACGAACTCCCAGCAAGCTTCTGATACCTTCGATAAGCTTCCAACGAACTCTCAGCAAGTCTTCGATCACTTTGGCGTGCTCCCGATGAACTCCCGGCTAGCTTCCGATACCTTCGGCAAGCTTTCGGTGAGTCTCTCGGCGAGTTCCCACTGCATCGTTCAAACCCCAGCCCGATGCTCGGACTTGACTCTAGCTCAATATCTGATTGTAATTCTCTCTCCGTCTTAGTTAATACTGCATCAATCATCTCTAACACATATGCTATATCAATAACTCATCAATTAATTTCATCATCAAAATCTGAGATTCAATAATCTTTTCCTGTTTGATAATGATAATTAATTGATGATGGGAGTTAAACCTTACTCCCCATAGATCCATGTCATAATCCAAATAAGGAAAACTTAAATTCAAGAGAACCAACCACTTTTGAATTCAAGTATCATAACATCCATTTATCAAATTTTGAAATGATATACCATGAATTTCAAAATCAAATCATCAATGATATAACATTAATTTCAACCAACAATGAATTATCAAAATTTTAAAGTATATAACATGAATTTCAAAATTATGCATCAATCATAAATTAGGTTGAAATTCTCTTCCTTAAGTCATCAATTATTTCTCCCCCTTTGTTTATCAGCAAAAATAGGAGAAATATCTACTTTTTATTTTTCTATATGTGTTATTAATGTCATTTCTCCCCTTTGGTCATCAACAAAAAGGTAGAATGTTAGAGCTAATGATTTCAAGGCACATATGTCATTACTCCCCATTAGTAAAATATGATATGAGCCATAATTTTCTGACGAAAAATTTTCTTCCCTTTTGTTATATATCATTTTTCATCTATGTGTCATCAATATATTATTTCTGCCCCTTTGCCATCAACAAAAAGATGTGAAATAATGAGCAAATAATTTCATGATAAATAAACTCATCATGTGTCAAAATTTTTATATTTTTACAAAATATATATTGATTGAATATTTAATACTTCATTGCTCCCCCATAGTAAAATATAATTTTCTCATAAAAATTTATCTTCCCTTTTTATAAATAAGAAAGTAGTGAAAACAATAGAGAGAAGTGATGAACATCATATCACAAGAATAGGGCTCAAAACCTCAATCTTATAGATGTAAATTTTGAAAAGATTATTTTAAAGGTGAGCTAAAAAATTCAAGATCCGCATATGCATTCATCTTATGTAAAATTTGAAACACAATAGCAAATCAAGAAATATGAAATATAGCAAATAATGCATTTGAATATCATCTTATGTAAATTTTGATAAGAAGCATAATTTGTAAAAGTCACAAATTGTAAATCATGAATTTCATAAGCATTTAG
This sequence comes from Ensete ventricosum, assembly GCA_029747655.1. NCBI lineage: Eukaryota > Viridiplantae > Streptophyta > Magnoliopsida > Zingiberales > Musaceae > Ensete > Ensete ventricosum. The sequence goes on along the minus strand of JAQQAF010000004.1, from coordinate 24,556,691 downwards.
AAAATTTAAAATACTAAATTTTCTTCTAAGCAAATTGTTTCTCATTCAATATTATAGGATTCATCATATCCAGTTTGTTTCAAATCATATTGATAATTTTATTTCCCTCTTTGGTCATTGTTTAAAAAAATATGATAATATAATTTTTCTTTACATCTATGTTCAAATCATGCCTAAAAGTATAAGGGGATCATGTCATTAAAGATAAATCAAATCTTTAAGCACCAAAAGACATTATTTAAATTAATAAATTTGCCCCTCCTTTTTGTTGGTGAATTTTAACATAAGTAATCAAGAAATCTTATGTGTTTAAAATTTCTAGTAAAATAAAAATCAAATCATGCAAATCTCATATATTTAAAATTCCTACTTTTCTTTTAAGCAAATGGCTCCTCATCCAAATTTTCTTCTAACCAAATTAATAATTTTGTCTCCCCCTTTTTTTGTATTGTCAAAAAGGATTATGATGATATGTTTTCTTTGTGACCATAAGCACAAAGGGATCGTGTCATTAGAGATGAAAGATCAAATCATAAGTACCAAAAGACATGATTTCTTTTAAGAATTATCTTCCCCCTTTTTTTGTAAATAATGAAAATAAGTCTTAGGGGATAATCTTAATTCATCCAAGATAAATCGTAAGACCCCAATTCATTTAGATAAATCTTTTTAATAAAATCAAAAAATGATCTTGATAAAAATCTCAACTATAATTGTTAAGATCATAAATCTCCTTTTAACAAGAGAAAATCATAGAGATTTAAATGTGATTCACATAAATGATAAGTCATGTCAAAAGATCAAGAGAATATTCATGATAAAATAAATTTCATTTAATTTTTAACTTATCACAAATTTATGAAATATTAATTTTGGTGATATATTCTACTAAGAAAGAAGTCATACATAATCATGTCATGAAAGATATTAACATCAAAAGACATTCAAAAGATATGATTTAATTTAATAAATCTCTTCTTAGATGATGAAATGAAATCTTAGGAGATCAAATAATAAGAAGGATCTTGATTCATATAGAAATATCAAGTTATGAATATCGAGAAATCAAGATTATGATTAGGATTAAAACTTTTCTTTAGTAAGTTGCAAAGGAGACATAGGAGATCAATATCATGGTTCATAATGAAAAAGTCTCATGTTATAATTTCAAAAGATCAACAAAATAAATAATGATTCATTTAGATAATTTGCTTAAATAAAACGTATGAATCATAATAAACTATCTTGATGTATATGAAGATCTCAAGTTACAATTTTTAACTTGTCAAGATCATGATAAAATTATCAAAATATCAATAAAGTTGAATAGATTCATTAATCACTTTTTAAAAAGTCATTTGAAAGTATATCCAAAATCATCATAAAAAATTACTTTTAAAAAATTTCAATGACAGCAACATATATTGTTTTTTGAAAGAAAATAGCTAAAGTTCTCTAATTCATTTTCCTAGTTTAAAAGATTCAACAATAATGGTATCATTTTATCTCTTGTTGAAGGATTGATAGGATAAAAATATTTTCAAGAAGAATTATCCTCCTTTTTATTTGTTTCAAGAATACTTTTCAAATTAATGAATTATTGTTTAATACCGAAAATAAAATTTCATTTCAAAAGGAATAAAAAAGATCATTAATACAATGTATTAAAATAATAGAATATCTTCCACAAAAAAAATCTAATTTATTTTAATTCCAATAATTTTTCTTTCTTAAATGAGTCTAACTCTTTAGACTTAGTGAAATGAGTTATCATGCAATCTTCATTTTCATTTTAAAAGTATTTTTAATTTTTTAAAAATATTAGAAAATAAAGCATGATATTTTTCTCTCTCTTTATTTTATTTTATGCTCAAATTTTAACATTCAACAACAACCATTCAATCATATTTCAAGTCATTTCTTTAACTCTAACATTAACATAACATCATCAAAGTCATTACAATATGAAATTTCCAAATGAGTATAACATTTTCAGATGAAATAATTATGATTATTATAACAAAATATTTTCATACAAAAATTTTGATTTATTTTCAATACAACCGATTTTTCTTTGTTAAATGAGACTAATATGTTACAAGAAATTTCCTTCTTATTTATTTATTTTTTAATTTCAACTACATTAGAAAATAAAGCATGATTTCATATATATATATATATATATAAAGTTCAAATTCAACATTTAATCATTCATTCAATTTTATCTCAAGACAATGTACATTCATTACACTCATTTAACTATTACAAGTCAATATAAGCATACAAGTATAATCATCATTAAAATCTTTCTTTCATAAATTTAAATGTATATAATTTTCAAGTAAAAATAGCTAAAGTCTCTTTATTTTAATTTTAGCATGCTCTAGCTACGTAAAAATTATGCACCATTAAGAGCAATTAATATTTTTTCTTGTTAATCACTTAGGCTAGTGAGCTTGAAAGAGTATTAGATCTCAAGTCATGTGCCTTAAGCATCAACTTTCAAAGCATTACCTAGTGCTCCTAGCCTTTTAGGAGGCAACTTTATAATATGAGAGGTTTTAGTTTATGTACATATTTAAGTTTGGGTCCCTCATGAAAGGTTCTTCCCATTTTCTCTAATAGCTTGAGATTGTTTATGGTTCCTTTAGGAACCCAAATTAGTTTATGTGGACTATATTTTCTAAATAAACATTTATAGGCTTTATGTCTTAATTTATCATAAAAGTTACATTTAATTTTTGGTGGTAAGTTTAGAGTAGGTCCTTTGACGAAAATAGTTGGATTTTGTTGAATATTGCCAACAAAGCCTATACCATTTTTTCTATTAACACAACCCTTATTTGCAATCATCATGTTTAGGATTTATTCCCTATTTCAAATTTTTCTAAAATTTGTTTTAACATGATATTTTCATTTTTAGCTTCTTCTAATGTATCACGTTTAGAGCAAGAATTGTGTGATGGTAATGCATCATGCATTTATTCAAATTTACTAACAAAAGAATCATGCTTTTTCTTAAGTAAGTTATAAGACTTACTAATTTTCTAAACTCATTATAAAGCTCTTGAAAAGAACTTAATAACCCATTAAAAGTAAAAGAACTTTTCGATGAGTTACGTACCTCATCGTGGTTTGCCACGAGTGTAAAATTCTCCACTTCTTGATTATGCTCTTCATCTTCGGAGCGCCTCGGCTTCTTACATTTATAGCCAGAGGTTTTGTCCAATTTAAGTTTATTTTTATAATTTTTATTTATTAACTTATCTGATTCATTTGTCAAAGGTTCAAAGTTCTCATCACTTGAGATTTTACTTAGGGAGTCATATGTTCTTCTCAGTTCAAATTCCTTCCTATTTTTTTGGAAGGTTTTGTTCTTGTGTTCTCAAAGTCCTTTCCTTTTTGTTCTTTGGAAAGTGTTCTTTAAGTTCATTTTTACGGATCATTTAATTTAATGATTTTTAATTTAATTTAGTTGTGCTTTCATATGTGATTTTTGTGCTTTAAACTCATTTTTGTTTAAAGCACAAAACAAAGCATTCATAGTTTTGACATTTAAAAAAAATATATGTTTTTTATAATCATTCCAATCATTTATTTGATTGGATGATTTCTGAAAATTATTTTCAATAATACACCATAAATCAAATTATAGAGAAATCAAGAAAATACACATTTGAATTTTCCAAGAGGTGAAGTCCATCCTATTGAACATAGGAGCATTTGTGATGTGTTGAACCTCGTTAATGCCATACAAAGCCATTTACTCAAATAAGTGTTAGTCCAATGAGTAAGATCTTACTCTAATACCAATTGTTAGGATCAATTGACACTATAGGGGGTGAATTAGTATAAGTGTAAAAAATCATGGTTTAAGGAGAACTTTTCGTTTGGAGCAAAATCAGAAATTGGAAGCATTTCGTTGAGTAAGTGAGCAATAAGTGACTGAACAAAGCTAAGTTATGATTATGCTAAAGGAAAGATTTGTATAAGAACATGCATAATAAAAAAAGATAAAGTAAAGAGATGCTCATAAATTTATAGTGGTTCGGCCTCAACCTAGCCTACGTCCATTCCCCTAGTCCTCTTCTCTAGGGTCCACCGACATCCATTATTAATCTTCTTTAGGTGAAGATCAAACCCTTATACTTCCCACTCTCTCCTTTTCATAGGTTCAGGTAGTTTCTCACTTCCCTTAGACTCAATTTATAATTTGAAGCACTTAAGGGAAGCTCTCAATTTTTACACTCTTTAATATAATTTTAATTCACTATTTCATTCATCACCCATGCTACTCCAAGCAAGAAAACTTGGGGTATTTATAAACTTTAATTGGCATAAACAATTGAGCCAAAATTCAAACGTATATGAAAATTTTGGGTATGGGCGATACAACCATCGGTGCCGACAGTACAACCACCGAAAGCTGCACAGAAAATTGGGTGATGGTGGTACAGTCACTGCTCACCGTCGGTATAATCATCGAGAATATCAAAAAAGTGATTCCCTCCATTTTTCCAATCTCAACTTGTACCTTCTGTTGATCAATTCTTAGGTCAACCAATTGAGCTCAACCTGAGCTCAATCAATTCCCATAGTGGACCCAGTTTACCTCACTTGAGTTAATTTGGATTCCATCCAAATCTAACTCAAGTAGAACTCAAACCTAAATTGATGCTAACTACGGCTTAATCAATTACAATCATGTGACCATTAAGTCCAATAAGACCCCCCTGACTCCCGGCAAGCTTTTTGGCAACCTTCGATGATCTTCTGGCGTGTCTCTTGGTTTCTTTTGGCAAACTCTTGACGTAATTCTAGCAAGCTCCCGATTACCTTTGGCAAGCTCCTGGTGAACTCCCAGCAAGCTTCTGATACCTTTGGCAAGCTTCCGGCGAACTCCCGGTAAGCCTCTGATCCCTTCGGTGAGCTCCTGGTGAACTCCTGACAAGCTTCCAGCGAGTCTCTCAGCGAGTTCCCACTGCATTGTCTGAACCTCGACCTAATGCCCGGACTTGACTCTGGCCCAACATCTGATTGTAATTCTCTCTCGGTCGTAGTTAATCCTGCATCAATTATCTCTAACAAACATGTTAGATCAATAACCCATCAAGTGATTTCATCATCAAAATATGAGATTCAATAAAAATAATTTGATTTTATTAGGAGAGAGATAGACATGTTTAATCTACCAAATGCATGAACTCTTTACATATATATGTTTTGATCATTATCTTGGTTTCTCGATTTTCATGACTTAAGTTTTTTTTTATTCAAGATCGTTTCTTATGATTTCTCTTCATGATATTTATGAAAAGGGAAATTTGTCGAAATGATTCATGTTTTTCATGTGATGACAAATTTTTATATCATTGAATCCTTCTCGTATCTGTCTTTTTGATAATTACAAAGGAGGAGAAAAACTTACAAACTTGCACATTCCAAAAAGAGGACAAAACTTATATATTACACTTTTCTCCTTTTTGTTGATGATAAAGGGGGAGAAGTTATGACGATTTAATCATGCATGTATGATATACTTTAAGGGGAAGAGTTATGATCATACATGATATGATGTAATTTGATGATTTGAAATTATGCACGAAATACTTATGAAATGTATTTCAATTATGATTTAGATGAATTCAAAGCTTATCACTCTTTCTGAATTCAAGTTTTCTTTATTACAATATGGCATATAGATAGGGGGAGTTTAGTTAAACTCCATCATCAATTGGTTATCATCATCAAAAAGGGGGAGATTGTTGAATCTCAGATTTTGATAATAAAATCAGTTGTTAAAGTTATGATCTAATCTGTGTTTAAGAAACTAATGCAGGACACTATCGATCATGAAAAGGCAAAATGATTGAAGTAGGAAATCAAGCGTTGGGCTGGAGTCAAAGAACGGGCATTGGGTCGAAAATCGAACATTGCGTCAAGATCGGATGTTGTGGGAGTTAACATGTCGATGGATCGAGCAATACGCCAAAGGAATGCATGACGCGCCGAGGGTTCAGATGAACAAACGACATGTTGGACAACACGATTAACACTTCGTTACTTTGCTCCAGCATTTTCCTTGTAGGATCATTTGTTTCCCTTTGCTGAAAAGTTTCATGATTAGCTTTGAGAAGTTCCAAGAAACATCACCTAACATGGATATTCATTCAATGTCGAGCATTACTTCATAATCGTCGAGTGGGAGGAGGAAAAAATCAACAATGATCTCTTGGCCCTATAGAACCAATCTCACCCGTGAGCACTTTTGGTTGCAATTCAGGATTTGGCTATCAATAACTTTGACATCGAACCTACTACAATTTTTAATTTAGAGCGTCAACCAGGCAGCAACCTTGCTGTTTATAAAGTTATTAGTGTTCCATATGTCGATGAGAACGGTGACGAGCTGGTGTTTAAGAAACCCTCCAATTTTCATTGTTTGTGGGTTCGCATAGCCGGCTAAGGCTTGGATCGTGCTAATTGTCGGCTGCGGGTTCTCCTCCATGTCCTCCTTCTCGGACTCGAGGTCTACATCTTCAGGTTCTAATTCTTCAATAGGTTCAATCATCAGAAGTCTGCCTTCTTGCAATGATGGTCACGACTGTAGGGCTCGTTGTAGTGCCAACACAATCCCTTCGTGGATCTGTCGTGAAGTATTAGAACCCTTGTGGATTCTAAGCTTGGGGTGATCTCTATAGGGGATCGGCCTCCTTGGAACTCTATAGGGGTTCCTCCCTTCTTGGTACTCAAGCCATTGACTAAAGAAAGATTGATCTATTCATGATAAAAAGTGAATGATTACAAGGCTATTTATATGCCTTCAATCCCTAATTCCTAATATGAATCCTACTCTCAATCAATTCCTAAATCAACTTCTAATGCAACTCTAAGTTCAACAACCAACCGATCCATCTAGGGGTGGCCGGTTGCTTTGCTGTTTCCTAATCCTCAACCAACTCCACTTTAACTAGGATAAGAGGTGGTTAATTAAGATAACATGCATCTTACTCTTCTCTCAAATATCTTCCTCAACTGATCCTAACCTAGCCGACCTCCTTACTTTCCTTAATTAGGGTTGGCTAGATAGGATTTACATGAATGCCCCTTAGATTTTACATGATTGCCCTCTTCTATGAAACTAAATTAGGAATTTCCTAGCTAGAGTCCTAACAGACCCACCCTCTTCAAATCAGCCTTGCCCTCAAGGCTGAGGCTCCATGAACTTTGGGTCTCGATCTATAATTCTCCTTGAAGTTTCCTTATGGTATCTACAGTAGGCACACTATAGTCCGATAGTCTAGCATTATCTTGTATCTCTCCATTAGGGGTAGTAGTATTTGGACGGTGGTGCATCATGATCCTACGATCCAATGCGATCATCAGCTGAACTTGAACCTCCCATTAGTTGGGATGTCAGGTGGATGAGTCTGGGTTGAGTCATCATTTCTAAACTTCCATTTGCGGTGAGATACTTGGAGGATCAATTGTATTTTTAAATTGATGTACTGATCTGATCTATAAGTCACAACTCAATTATGATCCCTAATTTTGCAAGGGCCAACATAGCAGGGGGATCACTTCCTTGAGGCTCGAATTTTCTGCTGGCAGGGCTGGAGATGAAGGGAAACTCAATATTCAACAATATACTTTCTTTTACTCTGGTATTTATCGGGTGGCTATTACTTTCTTGCATGGGCTGCTACTTGGTTGTTGTTTAATAGTAACTGAGCCTTCTTTTGGGATAATTGCTGCCCTTTGATAAGGTCCTTGGTGGTGTGAGCCCATTCTGAGTCCGATGAGGTTAGGAGTTGTAATTTTACCGAGCCTATTTTCATCTCTCTTTTGTGCTGTTGACCTGTATCGTGTCGGATTTTAATTAGTATCCCTTTATAGATTAGAAGCATCATGTGAAATGTAGGGAGAGCCTTAGTGTGGATTAGGTGTCGGCCAGCTTGCAAGAGGGTGGTGCCGATCTCAACTCCTGTTTTGTCTGCTCCAATTTCAAACACCTCATTTTGATCTGGTAATGCTAAGACCGATATAGATAACATCGTGGATGTGAAGGCCCCATAGATGGTGGACATGTGGATGCCTTCCTTATGTTCCTTTGGAATTTTTATCTCCATCTAATCATAGATTCCATGCTGGTACTGTTGCTGGAGAGACCTAATCTTCTTACAATCGTCAATAGGGAAGACTTTGAACAGTATAGTCCGCTTTTGGGAGAGGTAGTGGAAGTAACTCGAGATCTGGGAGTGCTGCATCAAAAGCCATAACTGGTTCAGTTGGATGTGGCACTTCAGGAAGAGCTTATCCCAACAGACAAAGAGGCAAAGCTTAGGGTTGCTGTTGATGGCAGCAACCAGTTTGGTAGGGATTGGTGGCCAAAAGGGTGACGAATCAAGGTTATGGTTTAGGGTTGATAGCTTGTGGTTTAGGTTACTATTGGTGCTATGGTTTGAGGGTGCTGTGGAGGCTGCAAAGGATCAGCAACCGATTTGGCAAGGTTCGATGGCTGTGGAAGATAAGGATCGGTGGCTGTGGAAGATCGTTGTTTGGGCTACGGTTTGGGTTGGCTATGGAAATTGAAAAAAGGCTATGATGGCTGCCTCTTAAGGCTATAGGGGTATCCTAAAGATGACATGGGTGGCAGCAACAATTTCGATAAGGATCAGATATAGGCGTATCAAAAAACACCAAAAGGTAGTGCTGCAGAATTCTGCATTGATAGGCTGCGATAGTCGCTATTTTGGGCTGTAGTTTTGGGTGCTATTTGGGTAAGGAAAATAGGTTATGAGGGTTGCGTCTTAAGGCTAAAGGGATGCCCTAAAGATGTCTTGGGTGGTGGCAGCAAGTTAGTTGGGTTTCGGTGAGTTAAGGAGAAGAAGAAAGACAAAGGTGCAGCAGCAGTTTTTTTGTTGAAAAAATTCCAGCAGTGAAGACGTAATTTTTTCCAGAAATTCTCAATGAAAATTTAAGTGAAACTTAAAGAGAATCTATTGGCAAGGAAGAGGTAATATTATTAAAAATTTCATGGAAGGAAACGACAACAAAAGGTTCGACAAAATCAAAGATTACAAGAAGGTGTTACTGCAGAATTATTTCAGTGAAAGATTTCAGCAGTATAGTCAAAATTTTTTGCAGCAGTGCATAACAAGGAATCGAGTAAAACTCAATGGAAATCCATTGATAAGGGAAAGTTAATACTGTCAAAAAATTTATGAAAGAAATCGGCAACAAAAGTTTTGGCAAGATCAAGGAATACGAGAAGGTACTACGACAGAACTTTTTTGTCAAAAGATTTCAGCAGTGTAGACGAGATTTTTTCCAGTAGTTCAAAATAAGGATTCAAGTAAAACTCAAAGAGAATTTGCTGGTAAGAGAAAGATAATGTTGATAAAAAAATTTATGAAAGAAAACGGCAGCAAAAGGTTCAGCAAAATCGAAGATCACGGGAAAGTACTACAGTAGATTTTTACGTCTAAACTACAGCAGCTTAGATGTAAAAGATGAGCAGGTTATCTTGATGATTTTTTGATGAAACCAAAGGGAGGTCTGAGGATAGGAAGTTATAAAGCTGTGGTAGAAATTTTGTAGAAATTTGAACGGTAGAAACACAGCAGCAAATCAAACAGTAAGAGGTGTGTGGCTAGAATTCTGTGACATAACTTTCATCATAAAGATGAAAACTTTGCAACGAAAAGTTTATGCAACAATATGGGAATAATTTTTTTGGATTTTTAGATTAAGGATAACTAAATTGTAGTAGTAGTAAGGTAGAAAACCAGAACTTGTTACAATTCACGGGGAGATCAAAGGATGATCTGCGATAGTGGAGATGACGGCGGAGTTTGGTGACGATCTTCTAGCAATTGTGAGAATTGCTTTGGACGGCTGTGGGGGGCTAATGGATGGCTGTGGAAGGGCAGCGAGATGTAAGAACATTGCTATGATACCAAGTATTAGAACCCTTATGGATTCTAAGCTTGGGGTGATCTCTATAGGGGATCGGCACATTGGAACTCTATAGGAGTTCCTCCCTCCTTGGTACTCAAGCCATTAGCTAAAGAAAGATTGATCTATTCATGATAAAAAGTGGATGATTACAAGGCTATTTATAGGCCTTCAATTCCTAATTACTAATATGACTCCTACTTCAAGACTCCTACCCTCAACCAACTCCTAAAGCAACTTCTAATGTAACTCTAAGTCCAACCACCAACTGGTCCATCTAGGGGTGGCCGGTTGCTTGATTGTTTCCTAATCCTATTCTAATTTAACCCCTCCTCAACCAACTCTTTTTTAACTAGGATAACGGGGTGGTTAATTAATGTAACATGCATCTTACTCTCCCCTCAAACATCTTCCTCAACTAATCCTAACCTAGCCGGCCTCCTTACTTTCCTTAGTAGAGGTTAACTAGATATGATTTACATGAATGCCCCTTAGATTTTACATGATTCCCTCTTCCATGAAACTAAATTAGGACTCCCCTAGCTAGAGTCCTAACACAAAGTTATTCTTGCATCAACTTTTTCTACTGGGAGGGTCGCTTGGAAGTAGGAAGGAGCCGAAGGTCTGGGTGCTGCTGGTTGGGTGGTGACTTTAGTCTTCCGGGCATCTTGGTTTAGCCACTCTTCTTGTAGCTATGCAAAGGAAATAGCTACCATCAACGTGTAGGGTTGTCGTGTCTTGTCTTCTCCTCAAGTCAATGGCTTCAACCTCTCGATAAAAGTCCCTAGCAACTATTTTTCAGACCAATCTCTTATTTTGTTAGAAAGATGTTCAAACCTGGTCTATTATTCTTGAACTGTGGAGGTCTAGCGGATCTTTGCAAGTTGGCCATCAATATTTTCATATTCACATGGTCCGAAGCGGAATAACAGCCCGCCTTTGAATTGCCTCCATGTAGGGACTCCATAGGTGTGCTCGAACCAATCATACCATTTGATCGCATCTCCTTCTAGATGTATAGCAGCAATATCGACCATGGATGTATTCTGGGTCATGTGATAGCGGAAATATCATTCCACATGCGAAATCCACTTGGTCGGGTCTCTATCTTCCCACCGAGGGAAGTCCACTCTCATGCATGGGCATGATAAGTCTATGCTTATTCTCCTTTTTTTAGGGTTCCCTCTTATGATCTGAACTCTTGCCATGATGTGATCTTCTCGGGCTCAGTGATTGGCCCAATCTAAATTCCCCAAAGAGGGCACATAGTTTGTCATCCATATGTGCCTCGAAGGCCTTCAGCTTTATATCGATCAGATCTTCTGAAGCCATAGCATATGACTCTAGATCTGTAATATTGAGTTGTTACATTCTTTTGCTTTCAAGTTAAGAGCATGGATCGGTTGGATGGTTTGGTGGTCGAAAGAGACAAGGATCAGGGGTGAAGGGCTGTGGTACGCTACTGTTTGGGGTGTGGTCTATGCGGATATTTGGGGCTGCTGTAGAGGCTGTAAGGGGGCTATGATGGTAGTGGCTTAATGCTAAAGAGATGGCTTAGGGTTGCTATTGATGACAACAATAAGTTTGGCAAGGATCAGTTGTGTATACAGTGATAAACACTGAAAAATATGGCAGTAGAATTTTTTTGTCAAAGGGACAACATCACAATGTTGTATGGGTGATTGATCCGCCTACCTAATGTTGTATGGTTAATGATACCTGATGTTAGATAGCGATTCCATAGTCCCAGTTTTGTATCTGATCCTTAGACTTCAGACACCAAAGATGCCTTGTTTGAGTACCACTTTCCTTCATGTTGGAATTACAGATCAAGAAAGTCTCAGACTTGATACAGCCGGTTATCAAGATTAGTAGCCAACCTTATGAAGGCTATTTAGTGTCAATAGGGGATCATCCACTCTCATTATCATGAGAGGAATATCCTGTATGCTCTCACTCAGGTATATCCTTGATCAGGTTGGTCAGATTTAGAGAAGAATTCTCCAGAAGAATTCTCCAGAAGAATTCGATTAGAGTGAGACTTAGAAAAATTATGTATATGGCCTGGCAGCACCATGCCCGATATACGGTCTCTAGGATATTAGATGAATGAGGGATAATAGATACATGGTAATTAAGATATTAAATGGATAAGATCCCCTATACCATCTGAGGACTATGGCGCAATGGTCTAGTCTTTTCATAATCGATGAGTCGAGTGAATTATTATGAGATAATAATTCATTGAGTTAGAAGGAGTTCTGACATGTGGGACTCACAGTCAGCTTGATATTGGGCCTAGAGGGTCATACATATATGCTAGATGCTTCAACAAATAGAGGATTGAATATGAGTTATCCAATTAGCTCATGTTCTCATTAGATGAGACCCTACATTGATAGGCTCCTTGCATGAGGCCCAATTAAAGTCCAAAGAAGATTATTGGATAGAGATCTAATAATCCAAGATTAGTGAGTAATTGGATGGAGATCCAGTACCCACTAAGGCAGGATCCATTAGGGTTTCATAGGTGGCTCTCTATAAATAGGAAGGGAGGCACATAGATGATAAGTTGCACCTTTGGCCACACCCTCCTATTCTCCTCCCTCCCTTTATGCAAGAGTTATAAGATTTATGGCTATAATTAAAGGAGTATCACTGTAGCGATCCATCATATGGATACTGCTAGAGAGGACGTTTGACCTCCTTCATCCTCTCTATCCAGATCTAGAAAAATAGGGATATGTGATTCCCTAGGTAAACAATCTCTCATACAATGCAATTTTTAGTTTTGCGATATTTTCTCAAACTAATCATTGCACGATGATTTTGATCTACGTAAGAAATTAATTTTATTTTAATCTTCTGCTGCGCATGTGATGTTCCGTTGAGGTTTCCTAACAATGGTATCATAGCCAATATTGTTTGTGCAATAGATTGGTTTTTTAACTACATGTGATGAGATTGAACCGCCTAGAACTGTTCTGCATTCTTGCTGTGATTCAAAGCAGCCAAGGCAGTGAGGAGGGAGGTAGCCACCTGCGGGCAAGTAGTCTGTAATTACGGCCACCTGTGGCCAAGCCACCTATAGGGGCGATCGCAATCGGCCAGGGCCGCTAGCAAGGGCGATCGCCCATGGCCAGGCCCTTTGCAATGGCGACCAGGCCGCAACAGGCAGTCATCGCCCGTGGCCCGGGCTATCGCCAGCAAGGGCGACTGGCTGCAGCCAAGGGTGCCCATTGGTGCGACCGGCTATGGCCAAGGGTGCCCATTAGTGAGGTCGCACATAACTACGACAACCGCCTACGACCAAGGGCACCCGTAGGTGCGACCGCAAGCAACTGCGATGGTTCCCTCCAACAGCCAATTGTCTACGGGTGCGGCGACTGCTAGCAGGCCGCTTGTGGGAAGAGGCAGCGCCCACAAGGGCGGTGCCCGCAGAGGGGCCTGTTAGGACACTAGCTAGGAGAGTCCTAATTTACTTTCATTGAAGAGGGTAAATATGTAAATCCTAAAGGTATTCATGTAAATCATATCTAGCCGAACCCTATTAAAGAGGTGAGGATGCCGACTAGGTTAGGATTAGTTGGGAGGAAGATATTCTGAGGGAAGTATAAGATACATGTCACCCTAATTAACCACCCTTTATCCTAGTTAAAGAGGGGTTGGTTGAGGTGGGGTTAAGTTAGAGTAGGAATAGGAAACAATAAGCAATCGACCACCCCTAGATGGGTTGGTTGGAGGTTGCTTCTCAGAGAAGTATTAGGAGTTAGAGACCCTTAAAGCCACAAGTCATATCATGTTTAGGAGTTGGCTAGGGGTTAGGAGTTGAGGGGAAAAGGAATCTTGGTTTAGTATGAGTCTTAGTTTACTTGGAGTATGAGTTATTTTTTAGAGTTGGAGTTGGAGTTGTTGGAAGTAGGAGTTGCTTCTTAAAGTTGGAGTTGTTAGAAGAATGAGTCTTGAGTAGGAGTCCTACTAGGAGTTGGGGTTTAGAAGCCTTATAAATATCCTTGTATTCTCCCCTCTTTTATTATTAATAGATCCATTATGTTTTAGCCATAGTGTAAAATTCCAAGGAGGGAGGAACCCCTATAGAATTCCAAGGAGGCCGATCCCCTATAGAGATCACCCCAAGCTTATAATCCGTAATGGTTCTAACACTTAGTATCAGAGCAGCGTTCTTAGCGTCTCATTATCCTTCCACAGCCATCTATCATCCTTCCAAAGTAATTCCCACAATTGCTTGACGATCGTCACTGAATTCCATCGTCATCTCCACCATCGTAGATCATCCCTTGATCTACCCGTGAATTGCAATAGATTTTGGTTTTCTACCTTACTACTGCTGCAATTTAATTATCCTTATTAAAAAAAATCCAAAAATTCATTCCTATTTTACTGCACAAACTTTTTGTCGTAAAGTTTCCATCTTTACGATGAAAGTTATGCTGCAGAATTCTAGCCGCACACCCTTGACTATTTGATTTGCTATTGCATTTTTACTGATCCAATCTCTACAATTTTTTTACAATGGCTTTTAGCACTTCCTATCTTTGCATTTCCTTTTAGTTTCATTGAAAAATTCTCAATATAAATTGCCGATATTTTACCCTCCAAACTGCCGCACTTTAGACGTAAAAATTTTGCTGCCATTTTCTTCCAAAAATTTTTTGTCGGTATTACCTTTCCCTTACTAGCAGTCTCCTTGAATTTTACTCAAATCCTTATTTTGAACTATTGGAAAAAAATCTCATCTATACTGCTAAATTTTTTTGAAGAAAATATTCTACCGCAGTACCTTCTTGTATTCCTTGATTTTGCCAAAACGTTTGCTGCCGATTTCTTCCATAGATATTTTGACAGCATTACCTTTCCCTTGCCATTGGATTCCCATTGAGTTTTACTTGATTCCTTGTTATGAATTGCTGCAAAAAAAATTTGAATATACTACTGAAATCTTTCGCTGAAAAAAATTCTACAGCAACACCTTCTCGTAATCTTTGATTTTGTTGAACCTTTTGCTATCATTTTCTTCCATGAAATTTTTGACGATTACCTCTCTCTTACCAGTATATTTCCCTTGAGTTTCACTTGAATTTTTGTTGAGAATTTCTAGAAAAAATTACGTCTTCACTGTTGGAGTTTTTTCGATGAAAAATCTGCTATTGCACCTTTGTCTTTCTTCCTCTTCTTAACCCATTGAAACCCAACTATCTTGCTTCCACCACCCAATATGTTTTTGTGGCATCCCTCTAGCCTTAAGATGCAGCTGTCATAACCTATTTTCATAACCCTAACACCCCCAAAAACTGCAGCCCAAAATAGAAAACCATTGCAACCGAACCCTTTTATCACCAACTGATTGTCCGAATCTTCCACCACCCATGCCATTGACCCATCAACAGAAAAAAGGACAAGGACATATCTGATCTACAGTCATATGCCATGGCATCATCAGATATAATTGATGCCAAGTTTGAAGCATGAGAATCTCAGCTTGAATCGCAGTTCGAATCGCTCTTGGAGGACAAACTACGCGCTTTTTTCACAGAGTTCAAAATTGGACAACCACCGAGTCCAACCAAATTTCAGCAAGGAGAGAGTTTAGAGAGGCCTCCAGAGAAGGAGGACAGTCTTCGGACATGCTTTAGCCATGCATGAGGGTGGACTTCCCTCGATGGGAAGAAGGAGACCTGACAGGATGGATTTCACGTGCCGAACATAACTTCCGTCATCACCAAACACCGGGGGATTCCATGGTGGACATGTTAGAACTCTAGCTAAGGGAATCCTATTTTAGTTTCATGGAAGAGAGCAATAATGTAAAATCTAAGGGGCATTCACGTAAATCATATCTAGCCAACCCATATTAAGAAAAGTAAGGAGGCCGGCTAGGTTAGGATTAGTTGAGGAAGATATTTGAGTGGAGAGTAAGATGCATGTTACCTTAATTAATCACCCCTTATCCTAGTTAAAGAGGGGTTAGTTGAAGAGGGGTTAAATTAGAATATAATTAGGAAAAATAAAGCAACCAGCCACCCCTAGATGGACCGGTTGGACTTAGAGTTGAATTAGAAGTTGCTTTAGGAGTTGGTTGAGGGTAGGAGTCTTGAAGTAGGAGTCCTCTTAGAAATTAGGGAATGAAGGCCTATAAATAGCCTTGTAATCATCTACTTTTTATCATGAATAGATCAATCTTTCTTTAGCCAATGGCTTGAGTACTAAGGAGGGAGGAATCTCTATAGAGTTCCAAGGAGGCCGATCCCCTTTAGAGATCACCCCAAGCTTAGAATCAATCCACAAGAGATCTAACACTTGGTATCAGAGCAACATTCTTGGTGTCTCGCTGCCCTTCCATAGTCATACATCAGCCCCCCATAGCCATCCAAAGCAATTCCCACAATTGCTTAAAGATCGTCACCGAATTCTGCCGTCATCTCCACCACCGCAGATCATCCATTGATCTACCCGTGAATTGCAACAGGTTCTAGTTTCTACCTTACTGCTACTATAATTTAGTTATCCTTAATTAAAAAACCTAAAAATATTATTCCCATATTGCTGCATAAACTTTTCATCACAAAGTTTCCATCTTTACGATGAAAGTTATGCCATAGAATTCCAACCACACACCCCTTACTGTTTGATTTGTTGCTGCATTTTTGCTGATCAAATTTCTACGAAATTTCTACCACAGCTTTATAATATCCTATCCTCATATCTCCCTTTTGTTTCATCAAAAAATCATCAAGATAACCTGCTCATCTTTTACGTCCAAACTGCTACAGTTTAGACGTAAAAATCCGTTGTAGTACCTTCCCGTGATCTTTGATTTTGCCGAACCTTTTGCTGCTGTTTTCTTCCATAAATTTTTTATCGATATTAGTTTTTCCTAACCAGCAGATTCTATTTGAGTTTTACTCAAATCCTTGTTTTGAATTGCAGGAAAAAAATCTCGTCTATACTGCTGAAAACTTCTACAAAAAAATTCTACCATAGTACCTTCTTATATTCCTTGATCTTGCCAAAACTTTTGCTGCCGATTTCTTCCAAAAATTTTTTGCTAGCATTAAATTTCCCTTGCCAATGGATTCCCATTGAGTTTTACTCGATTCCTTGTTATACACTACTATAAAAAAATTTGACTATACTGCTGAAATCTTTCACCGAAAAAATTCTATAGCAACACCTTCTCGTAATCTTTGATTTTGCTGAACTTTTTGCTATCGTTTCCTTCCATGAAAGTTTTGACGATATTACCTCTTCCTTACCAGTAGATTCCCTTTGAGTTTCACTTGAATTTTCATTGAGAATTTTTGGAATAAATTACATCTTCACTGCTGGAATTTTTTCGACAAAAAATCTACTGCTGCACCTTTGTCTTTCTTCTTCTCCTTAACCCACCGAAACCCAACTAACTTGCTGCCACCACCCAAGACATCTTTAGGGCATCTCTTTAGCCTTAAGATGTAATCCTCATAACCTATTTTCCTTACCCTAACAACACCCAAAACCACAGCCCAAAATAGCGACTATCGCAGCCTATCGACGCAGAATTCTGCAGCACTACATTTCGTGTTTTTTGCTATGCCCATATCTGATCCTTACTGAAATTATTTCTGCCACCCATGTCATCTTTAGGGCACCCCAATAGTCTTAAGATGCAGCCATCGTAGCCTTTTTTCGATTTCCATAGCCAACCGAAACTGCAGCCCAAACAACGGTCTTACACAGCCACTGAACCTTCCACCGATCCTTATCTTCCGTAGCTAGTGAACCTTGCCAAATCGGTTGCTGCCCCAACAGTAACTCTAAACCTTCCTTCCCAACCTCAAACCACTGCCACAAAAATCCTTTGCAGCCTCCACAGCGCCCTCAAACTGTAGCACCAACAGTAACCTAAACCGCAACCTTGATCCGTCACCCTTTTGGCCACCAAACCCTACCAAACCGGTTGCTGCCATCAATAGCAACCCTAAGCCACTCTTCTAACCCTAAACCTATGTCATCAAACCCCCTTTACATCCTCTGCAATAACCCCAAACAGCAGCATCAACAGCACCCTCTTTGCCGAAAATTTTTGTTGCACTACCTTCGGTACTACTTGCTGCATCCACACCCAATTCCTACCAAATCCATTGTTGTCATCAATAGAAACCCTAACCCATTCCTTTAACCTTAAACCTTAGCCATTATACCCTCTATACAACCCCTATAGTAGCCCTAAATCATAGCCCCAATAGCAACCAAAAATAATAACCTTTCAGCCCCAAACCGCAATCATCTACCCTTAACTACCACCTCTTTCGGCCATCAATCCACCAATCATTTCATATCACTTACCCAACAACAGGAGAAGGATATTGACATCTCAAATCTGGAGACACACGCAATGGCATCTCAAGGTTCAATCAATAACAAGTTGGAGGTGTTTAAATCACACGTAGAGGACAGATTGCACGCCTTATTCGTCGAATTCTGATTGGGCCGATCTCCGAGCCCAACAAAATTCCAACAAAGTGCAAGCTCAGAGAAGCCTCTCAAAAAGGAAGTATGAGCCACTGATATGAGGCAACCATGCATGAGGGTGGACTTCCCTCGATGGGAAGAAGGAGACCTGACAGGATGGATTTCACGTGCGGAACGTTACTTCCGTCATCACTAAACATTGGAGGATTCCATGGTGGACACCGCTGCCATCCATCTTGAAGGAGATGCTATACGATGGTACAATTGGCTTGAATACAACCATGGGGCTCCGACGTGGATACAGTTCAAGTATGCATTGCTCAACCACTTTGGGCCGACCAAGTACGAGAATATCAATGAACAACTTGCCAAGATCTGACAAACCTCCATGATCCAAGAATACCAAACCAGGTTTGAGGAATTATCTTACTTTGCTCATGATTGGTCTGACAGACAATTATTAGGGATGTTCATTGAAGGACTCAAGCCAGAAATTAAAGGAGAGGTTAAAGCGCGATAGCCCCCTATCGTGAAGGCTGTAATCTCTTTCTCCCGAATCCAAGAGGAACGACTGAACCAAGATGCTCGAAGGATGAGAACTACTCCTAGACCAGCAATATGTAAACCCACAAGCAATGAAAGTTGAAGAATCTCTTAAGTAGCAGTCGGTCACCATCCTCATCAAGACCAGGAGCCCCAATGACCTTATGAATGGCAAAGTAAAGCAGGTGACCTTACATGGGAAATGTGAGAGCAGAGAAAAGACACAATGCTTTGAGAAGTTTGCTACCTCCACCGAACCGAGCCGATTTCATCCTACCAGACTGCACGACCTCTGTATGCTGATCTTACAAGAGGAACCACCAGCACATATTTGGCTCTATTGCTGTTCATATCCTCAGAGGGCTGAAGCAAAAAGGATTATCCAGGAGACGCAGGAGACATAGATCATTCGGCCATGACCTTCCCTTGCAATGATATTTTATCTCCAAAAGCTTTGCCTCTTTGTCTGCAGGGATAAGCTCTTCCGGAAGTGCCACATCCAGCTGAACCAGCTATGGCTTTTAATGCAGCACTCTCAGATCTCAGGCTACTTCCACTACCTCTCCCAGGAGTGGACTATGCTATTCGAAGTCTTCCCTATTGATGATCGTAAGAAGATCAGGTCCCTCCAGCAACAGTAACAACATGGAATCTATGATTGGATGGAGATCAAAATTCTAAAGGAACAAGAGGAAGGCATCCACACATCCATCATCTATGGGGCCTTCATAGCCATGATGCCATCTATATCGGTCTTAGCATTACCAGATTGAAATGAGGTGTTTGGAATTGGAGCAGACAAAACAGGAGTTGAGATCGGCCCACCCTCGTGCAAGCTGGCCGACACCTAATCTGCACTAAGGCTCTCACTACATTTCACACGATACTTCTGATATATAAAAGGATACTAATTACTACTAAATTTGAAGTCTGGAATGATACAGGTCAGTAGTATAATAGAGAGATGAAAACATGCTCGGACTCAGAATGGGCTCACACCACTAGGAACCTTATCAAAGGGCAGCAATTATTCCAAAAGAAGGCTCAGTTACTATTTAAGAACAATTAAGTTGTAGTCCATGCAAGAAAGAAATAGCCTCTCGACAAATACCATAGCAGAAGAAACTTTGCTACTGAATATCGAGTTTCCCTTCATCTCAAGCCCTACCAGCAGAAAATTCGAGCCTCAAGGAAGTGGTTTCCCTGCTACTTTGGCCCGTGCAAAATTAGGGATCACAATTGAGATGTGACTTATGGATCATATTAGTATATTAATTTAAAAATACAATTGATCCTCCAAGTATCTCATCATAAATGGAAGTTTAGAGAAGACAACTCGGCCTTGACTTATCCACCCGACACCCAAGTTGATAAGGAGGCACAAATTCAATTGATGATCGCTTGGGATCGTAGGATCATGATGCACCACCGTCTAAATACTACTACCCCTGATGGAGAGATATAATATACTGTTGGACCGTCGGACCATAGTTCGCCTACCGTAGATACCATAAGGAAGCTTCAAGGAGAATTGCAGATCAAGACCCAAAGTTCATGGAGTCTCAGCCTTGAGAATAAGGTTGATTTGAAGAGGGCGAGTCTGTTAGGACTCTAGCTAGGGGAGTCCTAATTTAGTTTCATGGAAGAGGGCAATGTAAATCCTATCTAGCCAACCCCTATTAAGGAAAGTAAGGAAGCCGGCTAGGTTAGGATTAATTGAGGAAGATATTTGAGTGGAGAGTAAGTGCATGTTACCTTAATTAACCACCTCTTATTCTAGTTAAAGAGGCGTTGGTTGAGGAGGGGTTAAATATAGAATATGATTAGGAAACAATAAAGTAACCGGCCACCCCTAGATGGACCGGTTAGACTTAGAGTTGCATTAGAAGTTGCTTTATGAGTTGGTTGAGGGTAGGAGTCTTGAAGTATGAGTCCTCTTAGGAATTAGAGATTGAAGGCCTATAAATAGCCTTGTAATCATCCACTTTTTATCATGAATAGATCAATCTTTCTTTAGTCAATGGCTTAAGTACCAAGGAGGGAGGAACCCCTATAGAGTTCCAATGAGGCCGATCCCCTATAGAGATCACCCTAAGCTTAGATCCGCAAGGGTTCTAACAGGACACCGCTATCATCCACCTTGAAGGAGATGGTATACAATGGTACAATTGGCTTGAATACAACCATGAGACTCCGACATGGATATAATTCAAGCACGCACTGTTGAACCACTTTGGGTCGACCAAGAATGAGAATATCAACGAACAACTTACCAAGATCTGACAAACCTCGACGAGCCAAGAATACCAAATCAGGTTTGAGGAATTATCTTACCTTGCTCATGATTGGACTGACCGACAACTATTAGGGACATTCATCAAGGGGCTCAAGCCAAAGATTAAAGGAGAGGTTAAGGCATGGCAATCCCGAACCAAGATGCTTGGAGAATGAGAACCAGCCCTAGACCCACGGCATATGAACCTCCTACTTCCAGCCATCCTTTGCTACTAAAGAAAATGACAAGAAAAGAACTATGCGATCGATCGACAAAGGGTCTTTGTAGGCATTGCAACGAATCATGGAGCCACAATCATCACTGCAAAAAGGGTTGCCTCCTATTGATTGAACCTCTTGAAGACGTAGAGGAGGAGGTCAAGAAGCATGAGGAAGAGGTCACGGATGAAGAATAGTAGTCGGTTGATTTTATGATGCATACTCTTGCCGACTATGTGAATCCACAAATGATGAAAGTGTGAGGACTTCTAAAGCAACAATCAATCACCGTTCTTATTGACACCACGAGCACCAAAAACTTTATGAACAACAAGGTTGTTGCCCAATTAATGCTCCAAAATGAAGATTGCAGCAAGTTAAATGTTGAGGTCACTGACGGCCAAATTTTGAAGTGCGACGAAAGATGTCCGGGGGTGAAATTGTTACAATAGGACGAAGAGATACTTGTTGATTTCTTCCACCTTCCTCTTGATGATTATGAGGCCGTTCTTGATATCAAATGGCTAACTATACTAGGTGATGTTCCTTGGAATTTCTCTAAATTTATTATGAAATTTTTCAGCCATGAGGAATAGGAGATCCTACGCGGGAAACGTGGGAGTGACGTAACGACGACTTGCACGCAGCTAACGAAGAAAGTTTTGAACAAAGAAAAGAATAGCTTCCTAATACAACTTCAGCAGCACTCTATGGGGGAGCCAACAAAATTTGAAGACCTGGACATACTCCAATTGTTTGCTAAATTTTTAGATATTTTTGTCGAACAGCGTAGCCTACTTTTTAACCGTCGGCATGACCACCAAATTCTTATTCTCCCAGGCAAACCAATAGCAAACTCTCAGCCATATCATTATCCTCACCTTCAGAAAGCTGAAATGGAGAGGATTGATGATGAGACACTTGAAACATGGGTCATACAGCCAAGTTGTAGCCCTTACTCTTTGTCGGTGCTAGCTTTAATGGACTTCGATAAAGTGTTTATTATTGATTCATCGGGAGCTAGAAATTATGTTAGCCACCTGTAAGATGGCCGACTCCTAGCCTACATCAGCAAAGCCCTCACTCCAAATCACCTGACGCTACCAATCAACTACGAGGGAATGCTGACCTTTGTTGAATTTGTTGCTTGGTATGATATAAACAACACCACGAAGAGGAGATGAAAGTAAGTCTCAACAAATTGTAGCTTCTACTCCTAAACTCAGATCAAGCTCACCTTACTATGGACTTTACTAAAAGGCAGCTATAATCACAGAGGAAGGCTTGGCTATCAATAAATAACAACCACATGCCAGGCCCCACAAGAAAGAAACAACCGCCCGACAAACGTCGGAGCAGAAAGAAGTTTATTATTAAAGATCGAGTCTTTCTCCATATTCATCCTTATTAACAGGAATTTATGAAGACTCGAGCCTCACGGAAGTAATCTCTTAGTTTCTTTAGACCCTATAAAATTGGAGATCATATTGGAGCCATAAATTGTGGAAAGGACTTGCACACTAATTTAAAATTATAACTCATCCTCCAATAATCTCACCGCAAATGGAAGTTTAGAGAAGATAACTCAACCCCGACTTATCCACCTGACACCCAAATTGATTAGGAGGCCCAAATTCAGCTAATGATTACATGGGATCATCGGATCGTGACACATCATCGTCAAGTCAGTACTGCTGATGCTGGACCCCAGGAACATGATGTGCCTACTGTAGGGCCACGAGGGACCCTCGTGAGGAGTTGTAGATCACGACCCAAAAACATGGAGCTCGGCCTTGAGGACAATGCCGATTTGAAGAGGGTGGGTCTGTTATGACTCTAGCTATGATAATTTAGTTTCATTGAAGAGGATAAATATGTAAATCCTAAGGGTATTCTTATAAATCCTATCTAGCCGACCCCTATTAAAGAGGTGAGGAGGCCGTCTAGATTAGGATTAGTTGCGAGGAAGATGTTTTGAGGGAAGTATAAGATACATATCACCCTAATTAACCACCCCTTATCATTGTTAAAGAGGGGTTGGTTGAGGTGGGGTTAAGTTAGAGTAGGAATAGGAAACAATAAGCAACTGACCACCCATAGATGGGCCGGTTGGAGGTTGCTTCTTAGAGAAGTATTAGGAGTTGGAGACCCCTAAAGCCGTAAGTCATATCATGGTTAGGAGTTGACTAGGGGTTAAGAGTTGAGGGGAAGAGGAGTCTTGGTTTAGTATGAGTCTTAGTTTACTCGGAGTAGGAGTTGCTTCTTATAGTTAGAGTTGGAGTTGTTAGAAGTAGGAGTTGCTTCTTAGAGTTTGAGTTGGAGTTGTTAGAAGAAGGAGTCTTGAGTAGGAGTCATACTAGGAGTTGGGGTTTAGAAGCCCTATAAATAACCTTGTATTCTCTCCTCTTTTATCATCAATAGATCAATTATGTTTAAGCCATAATTCAAAATTCCAAGGAGGGAGGAACCCCTATAGAGTTTCAAGGAGGTCGATCCCCTATAGAGATCACCCCAAGCTTAGAATCTGTAAGGGTTCTAATAGGGGCACCTACGGGGATGGCACCCGCCCGTAAGGGCGGCCACCCGAGGGAAGTGGCGGTCGCCCACGGGCAAGGGCGGCCACCGCCTGCGCAGAGGCAACGACGATGGCCTATTGGAGGTGGGCAGAAAGTGCTAGGGCTTCTTTTTGGCAAAAGGATGCTTTTACCCCTTGAAATTTGAGAAATTCTTGGATCTATCCTTTTGTCTAGATTCCAAAAATGCCCTTTTATAATTCTAAATTTTTTTGCATGTTTTGATTTTCAAAAAAATAATTAATAAAATAGTTTAATTATTTATTTATTATCTAGTAATCTTATATGGTGATGTGTATATGTGATGTATGATGTGGATGGATGATCATGAGCCATAAGATGTGATGTGTGTACATGTGATTATTATTATTATTGGGGCTTGCTAGCCTCCGTTTTTTCTTGTTTATTGTCAGGCCTGCATGCCTATGATTATTTTGTAGTTACACGGAGAGTTACGGTGGGAGCATGGAGGTGATAGCGAGACCTACAATGTCATGGCTGGAGATCATAACGCATGATGATGTGGTGAGGATACAACGAAATCGATGATGATGAAATTAACAATCACATGACATTAATATCCGTCGATATACACATAGAGCTTAATCATATTAGGTGATGGCTCATAATTATCCGGTGTAGCTTGCATATGTGATATGTGTTATACACCTACTATATGTTGGAAAACCTCAGCGGGAGCATCAAATGCGAAGCGGAATATCAAAACAAAATAGGTTTCCCGCACAGATCAAATTGTCGTGCAAAAAATTGGGTCACGAGAAAGCCACAAAAATAAAAAAAATCACGTTATGTGATATATTGACTATCTAGGGAGATCGTATATCCCTGTTTTCAAAGATCCATATGGAAATGATGAAGAAGGCCAAGCGTCCTCCTCTTTAGCAGTATCCACACGATGGATCTCTCTAATGTAACTCCTCCAATTTGACCTCGCAACTCTTGCGGAGAGAGATGAAGGAGAATAGGAGGGGGTGGCCAAAGCTGTAGCCTATCAACCATGAACCTCCCTCCTATTTATAGAGAGCCACAAAAAAACCTAGTGGTTCTGCCTTAGTGGGTATTGGATCTCCATCCAATTACCCACTTACTTTGTATTATTGGATTTCTATCCAATAATCTCCTTTGGCCTATAATTGAGCCTCATGCAAGGAGCCGATCAGTGTAGGGTCTCATCTAATGAGAATAAAGACTAATTGAATCTCTATCTAACTCTCTATTCTTTAAAGTATCCACCATATGTGGGTGACCCTCTAGGCCCGATACCGAGCAGTCGTAAGTCACTCCCATCATAACTCCTTCTGATATAGTGAATTATTATCCCCATAATAATTCACTCGACTCATCGACTATGGATGTACTAGGCCACTACGCCATAGTCCCTAGACGATACAAGGGGATCAAATCCATCGGACTTGTCTGTCCATAGTTAC
Source organism: Ensete ventricosum (assembly GCA_029747655.1). Classification (NCBI taxonomy): domain Eukaryota; kingdom Viridiplantae; phylum Streptophyta; class Magnoliopsida; order Zingiberales; family Musaceae; genus Ensete; species Ensete ventricosum. Next base: position 24,531,202 of record JAQQAF010000004.1, on the reverse strand, counting down.
TATGTATCTATAATCTATCCTCTAACAAATATCTCAGAGACTGTATATTGAACATGTTACTGTCAGGTCACATACGAAATCCGTTTGAGACTCACTCTAATCGAATTCTCCTAGAGAACTCCTCTCTCAATCTGAATGACCTTGGCTAGGAATTTATCTAAGCAAGTATATATGGGATATTTCTCTCGTGATACCAAGAGTAAATGATCCTTTTTTGACACTCAATTACCTTCATAAGGTTGGCTACTAATCCCGATAACCAATTGTACCAGATTTAGAACTTTTTAAACCTATAAGTCTGGCATCAAAGAAAGGAGTACTTATATAAGGTATCTTTGGTATCTTAAGTCTAAGGACCAGATACATAACTGAGACTATGGAATCACTGTCATTAGGTATCATTAACCATATAGGATTCCATAAGCGGATCAATCAGTGAACTCATTCTCTAATGAGCACTTATACAATATCCTTAGTGTCTCCACACAAGTGGCTATAAGACCAGTTGCCTCTATCATATGGATAGGTATATAGTACACCGATCTGTCCGATTATTTTGTTGTCCCTCTCAAGTAACCTATGACCGGGATTATTTAGGATTTGTGTTTAATAGTGAATCGATCTTATTATCATGATCTCATCATAAACTATTTCCCATTGTACAGAATCAAGAATATTACAATATATATATGCAATAGATAATATAATATGAGAATATGCCAATAATAATCATAAGCAAAAAGATCATGCAATAAGTCACATGTGCCATCATTCACGTGATAGGCTTGCAGGGCACCTATAACCAACAATCTCCCACTTGACCTAAAACCAATCATATGTCTAATCCCCATCAGACCCCTGTGATGCTCAAATATAATTTGAGCCAATGGCTTTGTTAGTGGATCTGTAATATTATTTTCGGATAAAACTATTTCAATTGCTATATCTTTACTGGCCATAATCTCTCTAATCAGATGAAACATCCTCAGAACAATTCTGATGAGACCTGGGGAAATGCTAGAGTTATCGCCATGTCATTGTCCAAGTATATGGGAATCGACTCCACGCTGCTTGGTATAACTCACAAATCCCGGATGAACTTCTTCATCCACACCCCTTCCTTTGCTGCTTCTGCTGCAGCAATGTATTCTGCCTTTGTGGTCGAGTCAGCAGTAGTATCTTGCTTGGAACTCTTCCAGCTTACTACTCCATTCAGGGTGAAAACATATCCTAAGTTTGACTTATTATTATCAATGTCGGACTGAAAACTCGAGTTTGTGTAGCCTCAACCTAGAGGCTACCTCCTCTATATACCAGTAAAAGATCCTTAGTCCTTCTCAAGTATTTAAGGATACACTTTACTATCTTCCAGTGTTCTAAACCTGGATTCATCTGATACCTACTCGTGACACTCAGAGCATGTGCTATATTAGGCCCAGTACATAGCATAGCATACATAATAGACCCTATCGCTGAGACATTGGGTATCTATCCATTTATGCCCTTTATTCAAGAGTCTTTGAGGATATACTCCTAGAAAGTGATATTTCATATCTCATCGGTATAAGACCTCTCTTGAAATTCTCCATGCCAAACTTTTTGACAATGGAGTCTATGTACCTAGATTGGGACAAGTCAAGCACCCTCTTAGTTCTATCTCTATAGATCTGGATCCCAAAATATAGGATGCTTCCCTTAAGTCTCTCATGGAGAAGTTTCTAGATAGCTAAGCCTTTTCCTACATCATTCCCAATGATTAGGATGTCATCCACATATAGCACCAAGAAGGTGATAGCACTGCCACTTATCTTCCTATACACACAAGGCTCATCTTTATTCTTAATTAAGTCATATATGTTGAATCTTGGATTTTGATGATGAAATCAATTGATGGGTTATTGATCTAACATGGATTGTTAGAAGTTGATTGATGCAGGATTAATTACGACAGAGAGAATATGATAATCAGGTTTGGCCAGAGTCAAGTCCATGCATTGGGTCGGGGTTTGGACGGTGTGGTTGGGAACTCGCTAGGAGTGTATCGGAAGCTTGCCAAGGGTATTGGGAGCTTGCTTGCATGGCGCAAGGGAGTTCGCTAGAAGAAGACCGAGATTTGTCGGAAGATTATCAGGGGTAGCTAAAAGGCTTGTTGGGAGTTAGGAAGTGCTTGAAGTGGACTTGTTGCTATTATGATTGAAATTCATTAAGTCACAGTTAGCATCATGCAGGTTTAACCACGACAGAAGAAGGAGTTACAGATCAGACATAGACCCAGGATCAAGCTTAGGCATCGGACCAAGGATTGGACGATGCGGTAGCCACTCGCCGGGAGTTCATTAGGAGATTCGTCGAAGGGATCGATAAGCTCGTTAGGAACACGCCGGGAGATCGCTGGAGGAAGACCGTGAGACTCACCACTGGATATTTCGAAGGTTGCCAGAATGCGAGAGTGAAGTCATTAAGCTTGGTGGTCATGTTTGATTGTAATCTTCAAGTCGTAGGTTAAGAGTGAGTCTGATTTGAGTGTGATTTGAAAATCAACTCAAAGAGGCAACCGAGTCCACTATAGGGTTTGATTTGGCTCAGGTTAAGCTCAATTAGTTGACTAAAGAATTAGTCAACATCAGGTTCAAGCCGAAATTCAGAAAGTGGAGGGAACCACTTTTGTGAAGATTTTGATGGGTAAATCGCTGGTAAGAGATGGTTGTACCATCGTACCCAGGAGTACGAGCGACTGTTAGCGGCTGAGCCGACCAAGCTGGGTGGATGAACCACCCATACCCAGGAATCTGGGCACTTTCGACGGTTGACCCGCCCAGGCCGACGAGTGAACCGCCCGTACCCGATTTTTCCAGATACGGTTGAATTTTGGCTCCGGTTTTGAAGCTAATTTGGGTCCTATAAATACCCCAAGTTTTCTTACATTCCATACAACAAATTTTAGGGATTATATTCTGAAAAAATATTATGTGAGAATTGTAAGAAAAAGAAAAGGGGTAAGGGAGTGATCAAAGAGTGTATGTAATCTTGTCTCCCTTGTAAGCAAAGTGTAAGGGTTTGGTCTTCACCCAAAGAAGATCGATAGTGGACACCGGCGTGCCTCAATAAAGAAGACTCAGGAGTGGAAGTAGGCCGTTGGTGCCGAACCACTATCAAAATTTATCAAAATTTTGAGTGTTTCATTGCTTTCATTGCCTACATATTTTTATATTAACGCTTCCAATTTAACTCAACTCTTTGAAAGCAAAGTTTTCACGATAAGTTCTTTCCTTCAAACGTTGCTTATATTTCTGGTTTGCTTATTAACTTAGCAACTTTATTTTAATCACTCACTCGTTTCACTAAGAACAAAAAGCTTCGAATTTCCTATCTTGGTTTAATCGAAAAGTTTTCATCTAACATAAAAATTTATACTTGCACTAATTCACCGCACCCCCCCCCCCCCCCCCCCCCCCTCCTCCTTCTCTTAGTGCCAATTGATCCTAACAATCCTAACAATTGGTATCAAAGCATCGGTTTTTTTCATTTAGTTTAACACTCAAGAGAAATGGCTCTTATTGGCTTTCAAGAGGGATTTTCTATTATTCATCCTCCCATATTCAATGGTACAGGCTACACTTATTGGAAAACTCGGATAAGAGTTTTCTTGCTTTCTTTTGACCTTGATTTATGGACTATTGTTGAAAATAGATTTGAAAAGTCTTCTATTCTAATAAATAATTTGAATGATTTGGAGAAGAAGACTTTCTCTTTAAATGCAAAAGTTATGAATGCCTTATATTGTGCACTTGATAAAAATGAATTTGATCAGGTTTCTTGTTTTGATTCGGCTTTTGATATATGGCATGCATTAAAAATCATACATGAAAGCACAATGAATATAAATGAAGCAATGAATGAAATATCTTACAAAAATAAACTTGAAGACCACCTTCTAAAGAACACAAAGGAATTTGAACTGAGAACATATGACTCATCGAGTGAAATCTCGAGTGATGAGGACCTTTAACATTTGATAAATGAACCGAAAAAATTAATCAACATGAACCATAAAAATGATTTAAGGATGGACAAAATCTCTTGCTATGAACGCAAGAAGCGGAGGAGCTCTAAAGATAAAATGTACAACCAAGAAGTGGAGAACCTCGCTCTTATGGCCATCGACGAAGAAGTTAGTGATTCATTAAGCATTTCTTTTTCAGAATTATTAAACATATTCCATGATTTGCTTGATGAGTTTAGAAAACTTAGCAAATCTTTTAAGTTGCTTAAAAATGAACATAATTTGTTAGTTGGTAAAGTTGATGAAATGCATGAATTATTAGTATCACATAATCTTAGTTCTAAATATGAAATGCTAGACAACATTAAAGAAGAAAATATCATGCTTAAGACAACGTTAGAAAATTTTAAAATTAGAAATAAATCCTTGAATATGATCTTTGGCAATAAGGGTCATTTTAATAGAAGAAATAACATAGGCTTTGTTGGTAACATTCAACAAAAGTCAATGATTTTTGTTAAAAGACCAACCTTAAATGTGCCACCAAGAATCAAGTGTAATTTTTATGAAAGATTATGACATATGGCTTACAAATGTCCATTTAAAAATTATAGTCCTCACAAGTTATTTTAGGTTCATAAAGAAACCATAAACAATCTTATATCATTAGAGAAAATCGGAAGAATATGTCATGAAGGACCCAATATTAAATGGGTACCTAAATAAAAACATCCTTTAATATAAAGTTGTTTCCTAACAAGGCTAGGAGTAATAAAAATATTTTGAAAGTAGATGCTCAAGTCATATTACTTGAGATCTAACAGTCCCTCAAGCTTACTAGCATAAGTAGTAATAAGAAAATTATTAGAATTAAAATTATTGATAATAAATCTTTTAATAGTTCATCATTAATATTGATGATGTATAGCTAAAGTATACAAGTATGAAAATGTATTAGAACCAAAGAACCTTAGTTATTCAAAAATATGCATGCAAAATTCTTGATTAACAATTGGCTTGTTTAAATGTAAAGACTATTGTTAAATGATTCAAATATTGACAAAGTCTATAGAATGATTGATTTAAATATTATATTTATTGAAATGCTATGATTGAATGATTGTGTTGAATGATAGAATTTTAGCATAGAACAATATAAAAAATGGAGAGAAAAATCATGCTTCATTGTCTAGTATTTTTGTAAATTAAAAATATATTTAATGAGAATGAAATATGCATGCAAAATTCTTGATTAACAATTTAAGCTATCATGTTTTCTTTTGGATATTTTGATACTTATTATCAAAATATAAATGAAAGGTGATCTACAAAAATACATGATTTGTTATTTATGTTAGAAAATCACATAATTTAAATGCATGAGTAGCTCTTAATTCTTATTGGATTTCTTAGATTTTTTAGCTCACTTTCGAAATCACTCTAGTTAAAATGAACATAAGAAGACAATTCAAATTTTTGTGATAAGATAGTTTTAAAAGATTATTCTTGGTTCATAAATCTGGATGAATGTTTACAAAGGATAATATATACAACATAAACTTCTATTATGCTTGAAATAAGTCATTGATATTAAATCTTTGATGAATCACTTAATGTGCTATTCTTGATTTAAATGAATTAAATTGCATGGGTAGATATCAATTCTTAGATTTTGAAATTTACATCTAAAAGATCGAGCCCTATTTTTGTGATACAATGTCTCTAACCCCTCCCTTGTTTCTTATTTGTTATTCAAAGAAATGGAATAAAATTCTTTCATAACAAAATTATCAAGGGAGAGCAATACTTGTTTGCTTTCATGATGTAAATTGATTGCTTGAATATTACAAAGGAAGCAAAAATTTGCTAGCTTCCACTTCTCAAAAGAGAAGAAAGAACTCACTAGCTTTATTTGCTACGTTTTATTGAAATTTATATAAGATGGATTTGTTGAGCTCATATTCGAAATTATTAAAATCTTACATCTACAAGATTGAGGTTGAGAATTAAAAATGCTAAATCATAAACATATATAAATTGATAATCTAGATTTCATGATAGTAAGTCTTTTATGATAATGTTTTTGAAAACATTCTCCATGTTTTTATCTTATTATTTACAAAAACAAAAAGGGGAGAAAATTTGCATGATGTTACCCTACAAATTTATTTGCTACCCTTGCTTGATATTACGTGAGATGTTTTTAAATGCATGAGTAGCTCCTAAATTCTTGAATTTCTTGAATATCTTGGATCCTTTAGCTTATTTTTGAAATTCATCTTTACAATTTGAAAGCTATACATAATGATGTTTTATAACTCCTCCCTTATTTTTTTTTCTTTCCTGTTCACAAGAGAAAGAAAATTCTTTATGACTCATATCGTATTTTTACAAAAAGGGAGCAAAAACTCATATGCCTTAAAATTATAAGCCCTATATTTCTCCCCCTTTGTCAGTGACACATGATATTAATGATATACATTGATATGGATATGGATTGATATACCTTGGATATGGATATGAGTGCATAATTCCTTTTTACTCATGATTTGATATCTTAGATATGCAAATTTATGTTAAAATTTATATATAATTTTGATTGCTTCAATTTAAGAGTGTGTGATTCTCTTAAATTTAAGTGGTATTAATTTAGGGGGAGTTAGTAACTCCTGTCATCAATTGATTATCATCATCAAAAAGGAGGAGATTTTTAATTCTCGGATTTGATGATGAAATCAATTGATGGGTTATTGATCTAACATGGATTGTTAGAAGTTGATTGATGCAGGATTAACTACGACAAAGAGAAAGTGACAATTAGGTTTGGCCAGAGTCAAGTCCATGCATTGGGTCACGGTTCGGACGGTGCGATTGGGAACTCGCCAGGAGTGCGTCAGAAGCTTGCCGAGGGTATCGAGAGATTGCCTGGATGGTGCAAGAGAGTTCTCTAGATGAAGACCAAGACTCGTCGGAAGATTGTTGCGGGTAATTGAAAGGCTTGCTGGGAATTGGGAAGCTCTTGAAGTGGACTTGTGGCTATTATGATTGAAATTTATTAAGTTATAGTTATCATCATGCAGGTTTAACGATGACAGGAGAAGGAATTACTGATCAGATATGGACCCAAGATCAAGCTTAGGCATCGGACCAAGGATTGGACGATGCGGTGGGAGCTGGCTGGGAATTTACTAGTAGATTCGCCAAAGTGAGCAGGAAGCTCACTAGGAACACACCGGGAGATCGCTGGAGGAAGACCGTAAGACTCGCCGCTGGAGAATCAGAAGGTTACTGGAATGTGGGAGTGAGGTCATTAAGCTTGGTGGTCATATTTGATTGTAATCTTCAAGTCGTAGGTTAAGAGTGAGTCTGATTTGAATGTGATTTGGAAATCAACTGAAAGAGGCAACTGGGTCCATTATGGGATTTGTTGAGCTTAGGTTAAGCTCAATTAGTTGACCAAAGAATTGGTTAACATCAGGTTCAAGCCAAAATTCAAAAAGTGGAGGGAACCACTTTTGCGGAGATTCTGACGGGTAAACCGCAAGTGGCGGTTGTACCGCCAGGATTTTGGGCAGCTATCAGTAGCTGAGCTGCCCTGGCTGGGCGGTTGAACTGCCTGTACCCAGGAATCTGGGCACTTTCGACGGTTAACCCGCCCAGGGCCGCGGGTAAACCACCCGTACCCAGATTTTCCAGATATTGTTGGATTTTGGCTCCAGTTTTGAAGCCAATTTGGGGGCTATAAATACCCCAAGTTTTATTACATTCTATACAATAATTTTTGGGGATTATATTCTGAGAAAATATTATGAGAATTGTAAGTAAAAGAAAAGGGGTAGGAGAGTGATCAAAGAGTGTAATCTTGTCTCCCTTATAAGCAAAGTGTAAGGGTTTGGTCTTCATCCAAAGAAGATCATTAGTGGATGCTGGTGTGCCTCAGGAAGGAGGACTCGAGAGTGGATGTAGGTCGTTGGTGTCGAACCACTATAAAAATTGTGAGTGTTTCCTTGCTTTCATTACTTATATATTTTTGTATTGACGCTTCCGATTTAACTCAACTCTTTGAAAGCAAAGTTTTCACGATAAGTTATTTCCTTCAAATGTTGCTTATATTTCTAGTTTGCTTATTAACTTAGCAACTTTCTTTTAATCACTCACTCATTTCACTAAGAATGAAAAACTCTATAGATTTTGAGAAAGTTATTGGTGTTGCCCGTGTCTAGAAGGAGTTTTTTCAGAAATTAATCCCAAATGAAAGCCTAGTTGATCTTTAGAATTATATAAAAATTTTGGCCAGAAAATAGAAGAACTAAACTGGTTTCAAGAAACAAATAGGCGGTTGAAAATTTCTGCAGCGTTTCACCTTCGCAACAACGATAATGTTTGTGACAAACAAAATTTGCAGCAGATAAAATTTGGGAAAAAACTTTAATGTGTAAAGTAAGGAATCTTGCAGTGTTGAAGAGGCGTGGATAATAAAAATATAGTAGATTTCCAGATCACGCAGGAGGTGGCAACAGATAGATAGATCTGCGGCTTGGTGGGCGACGGTGGATAGAGGCGACGTAAAAAGCAATTGTGGAAATTAGTTAGAAGATGGAGGCGTGGATGATGGCTACAAGGTAGCAGGAATGCAGCTCTGATACCAGGTGATAGAACCCTAGAAGGAGCTCTATAGATTTTGATCCTTAAGGGGGATCAACCCTTGGAACGCTGTAGGGGTTCCTCCCTCCTAGATTCGGCACAAGACTGAAATAAAATTGATAATTGCTTGATTCAAGAGGGGGCGCGGCTACATCTTTAAATAGAGATCAAAACCCTAGCCTAAGGGGGTGCTTGCCTAAGTAGAATTACCCCTTTGCCCCTCCTATAGCCAACCTACCTTAATAGGAACAGGAGGCTGTTAAGTGGCTCTATAGCCGACATAAACAGGAGGAAACCCTAGCAGACCAACCCAGTAAGGGGTGTGGCGACTACTAAGCCCTAAGGGCTAATCTAAACCCTAGTCATACTCCTTTATAAGATAGGAGTGGCTTTATTATAATCTAACAGGATTTTTATTGACTAGTACTAAGATGATTAGGACTCAACCCTGCTGGAGTCATATTAAGTCCGCCCTCTTCAGATCAGCCTTGTCCTTAAGGCTGAAGGTCCATAAACTCTGGAAACTGGATCTTCAACTCCTCATGTGACTCTCATACTATCATTAACTGAACTTTGGACTCCTCATCAGTTGGGGTGTTAGTTGGAAGGATTTGGGCTCAGTCATCTTATTTAAATTTCCATTTGAGGTGGGACACCTGGCGGATTAACTATAATCTTGATCTGGTGTACGAATTTAATCTCTAGGTTAGGGCCCCAATGTGATCCTCAATTTTGCAAGGCCCAAAGAAATAGGAAGACCACTTCATTAAGGCTCGAGTTTCCTGCTGATCGGGCTGGAGGTGTAGAAAAACTCGATCTTCAATTTTTCGTCCATTCTAAAGTTTGTCGGGAGGCCTTCTTTGCATGTGCTACCATATGGTTAGTCTTTAGTGATAGCCAATCTTTCTTCTGGAATGGTGACTGCCCTCTGGTATGATTCAAGATGATGAGAGCCCAATCTGGCATGAGCATGGATTGCAATTCTTCTAGTTTAACTCCTCTTTCATGCCATGGACATGTATCCAACCATATTTTAAATTTGGTAGTAATTAGTATCCCTTGTAAAAACCTCATATGAAGTGTGGGGGAAGCCTCGGTGTAAATTAAGAGTCGACCATCTTGCATAAGAATAGCCCCAATTCTAACTCCTGACGCATTGGCCTCAATGACCAAAGTGCGATTGAAATCGGGCAGCGCTAGGACCGACGTCATCGTCATGGCTGCCTTGAGTTGTTCGAAGGCTATGGAGGCTTTATCCGGCCACAAGGAGTCTTTCTTCAGTAAGGACGTGACCGGGGCACTAATCTTGCCATAATATTTTACAAAATTTTGGTAGTAGCCTGTGAGTCCAAGGAAACCATGTAATGATTGTACGTTTGTAGGTCTCGACCATCCTTGCATTGCCTCGATCTTTGTCGGGTTCACTACCACTCCATCCTCTAGATACTCTACTTTACACTGTAAGAAGGTACACTTTGACTGTTTAATATAAGGAGTATTCTCCCGAAGAATCGTTAGAACAGTTCGTAAGTGCTGAAAATATATATCAAGCGTAGGGCTATAAATGAGAATATCATCAAAGAATACCAATACAAACTTGCATAGAAAACTCTAGAAGATTTCATTCATCAGGCTTTGGAAAGTAAAAAGAGCATTCGTAAGTCCGGAAGGCATTACCATAAACTCGTAGTGGCCGTTATACGTGCGGAATGCAGTTTTCAGAATACCTTCAATGCATACCCGAATCTGATGGTATCCGAATCGGAGATCCAATTTAGTGAAGACTTGGGCTCCTTTTAATTCATCCAAGAGTTCATCTACGTAATAGGATAGTGTAGACTTGGGCTACAGGGCAGCAGGAACGCGGCTCTGATACCATATGATAGAACCCCAGAAGGAGCTCTATAGATTTTGATCCTTGAGAGGGATCAACCTTTAGAACGCTGTAGGGGTTCCTCCCTCCTAGATTCGGCACAAGGCTAAAATAAAATTGATAATTCCTTGATTCAAGAGGGGGCGCTACATCTTTAAATAGGGATCAAAACCCTAGCCTAAGGGGGTACTTGCCTAAGTAGAATTACCCCTTTGCCCCTCCTATAGCCAACCTGCCTTAATAGGAACAGGTGGCGGCTAAGTGGCTCTATAGCCAACCTAAGCAGGGGGAAACCCTAGCCGACTAACCCAGTAAGGGGTGTGGCGGCTAATAAGCCCTAAAGGCTAATCTAAACCCTAGCCATACTCCTTTATAAGATAGGAATGACTTTATTACAATCTAACAGGGTTTTTATTGACTAGTACTAAGATGATTAGGGGACTCAACCTTGCTAGAGTCCTATCACCCTTGTAAGCAAAGTGTAAGGGTTTGATCTTCACGCAAAGAAGATCGATAGTCGACGTCAGTGTGCCTCAAGAAGGAGGACTCGAGAGTGGATGTAGGTCGTTGGTGTCGAACCACTATAAAAATTGTGAGTGTTTCCTTGCTTTCATTGCTTACATAGTTTTGTATTGACGCTTCCAATTTAACTCAACTCTTTGAAAGCAAAGTTTTGACGATAAGTTATTTCCTTCAAACGTTGCTTATCGTTCTGGTTTGCTTATTAACTTAGTAACTTTCTTTTAATTACTCACTCATTTCACTAAGAATGAAAAGCTTCAGATTTTTTATCTTGGTTTAATCGAAAAGTTTTTATCTAAACTGAAAATTTACACTTGCGCTAATTCACCCACCCCCCCTCCCTCTTAGTGTCAATTGATCGTAACAATAAGATCTATATCTAGTAGATGGATAATACATCACATATGCAAGCCACACCGGATGATCATATGTTGTTACCTAATATGATTAAGCCCAAGCCAATGGGCCTAATCACTCAGAATAGGATCTATGTGTAAATCGGTGCATCTCCATGCCCTGTGATTGTTGATCTCATCATCATCGGTTCCGTTGGATTCTCATCACATCACCATGCATCGTGATCTCCTGCCACCACATCATGGGTCTGATTGTCACCTTCACGCTCCCGCCACGTCTCCCATGTAATTACAAAATAATCACAAGCATGCAGGCCCAAAAATAAATGAGAAAAACGAAGGCTCGCAGGCCCCAATAATAATAATAATAATAATAATAATAATCACAATAATAATAATAATCACAATTACACACATCACAACACATGACTCATGATCATCCATCTACATCATACATTACATGTACATCACATCACATGTAGGATTACTAGATATATAATAATTAATTAAACTATTTAATTCTGGAAATAATGACATATTCGAAATTTTCTAAATTATCACGGGCATTTTCAAAATTCTGGACAAGAGGACAATCCTTGAAATTTTCAAAATTATTGAGGGTCTTTTTGATATTCTGGACATAGCACAGAAACTGGAATTTCTCAAATTTAGAGGGGCAAAAATATCCATTTATCGAAAAGAAAACCCTAACCCTTTATGCCCTCATCCAGTAGTTGCCGCTGTTGTCGCCCTCATATAGGCGGTCGTCTTACCCACGAGCGGCTGCCTCTGCGGCAGGCACCGCTACCCTCGGGCGACTGCCCCTATGGTAGGTGTTGTTGCCCTCAGGTGGCACCTCGTGGGCAAGCGGGTGTCGTGCTCGAAGGCGGCACCTCTATGGGCGTCACCCCTCTATGGGCTGGCCGCGGGCGGCCACTCTTGCTAATGGCCCTAGTCGTGATTATTCGCCCCTGCAAAGGGCCTAGCCGTGGCCGGTCGCTCCCTTTCCTTACTACCTTCGCTGCTCAAAATTTAGCAAGAACGCATAGAACAGTTCTACGTGATTCAATCTCATCACATGCAGTTTGAAACCAATCTTTCGCATGAAAACCTTGGCTCTGATACCACTATTGGGAAACCTTAGTGGGAGCATCACATGCGTAGCGGAAGATCAAAATAAAATAGATTTTTCATGCAGATCAAATCATCATGCAAAAAATTGGGTCACGAGAAAGCCATAAAAACAAAAAAAACTACGTCAAGTGATAGATTGATTACCAAGGGAGATTGTATATCCCTATTTTCAAAGATCCAAATGGAGAGGATGAAGAAGGTCAAGCGTCCTCCTCTTTAGCAGTATCACACGATGGATCTTTGTAGCGAAACTCCTCCAATCTAATCTTGCAACTCTTGCATAGAGAGAGTGAGGAGAATAGGAGGGGGTGGCCAAAGCTATATAGCCTATCAACCATGAACTTCCCTCCCATTTATAGAGAGCCACCAAAAACCCTAGGGGTCCTACCTTAGTGGGTCTTGGATCTTCATCTAATTACCCACTAACCTTGCATTATTAGATCTTCATCCAATAATCTCCATTGACATCTAATTGGGTCTCATGCAAGAAGCTCAATAGTATAGGGTCTTATCTAATGAGAATATGGGCTAATTAGATCTCTATACAATTTTTTATTCGCTGAAGCATCCACCATATGTGTATGGCCCTCTAGGCCTGATACCGAGCTGGTCGTGAGTCACTCCCATCGGAACTCCTTCTAATATAGTGAATTATTATCCCCATAATAATTCACTCGACTCATCGACTATGAACGTACTAGGCCACTATGCTATAGTCCTTAGATGGCACAGGGAGATCAAATCTATCAGACCTATCTTTCTACAGTTACCGTGTATCATAATCACTCGTTCAACTAATATCTCAAAGACCATATATTGGACATGGTATTGTCAGGTCACATACGGATTCCGTTTGATACTCGCTCTAATTGAATTCTCCCGGAGAACTCCTCTCTCAATCTGAATTACCCTAGCCAGGTATTTGTTTGAGCAAGTTCATATGAGATATTCCTCTTGCGATACCGATAGTGGATGATCCTTTATTAACACTCAATTATCTTCGTAAGGTTAGCTACCAATCTCGATAACCGATTGTACCAGATTTGGAACTTTCCAAACCTACAAGTTTGGTCAAAAAAGGAGTACTCATACAAGGCATCCTTGGTGTCTCAAGTCTAAGGACCAGATATACAATTGGGCCTTTAGAATCATTGTCTGACATTAGGTATCATTAATCATACAGGATTCTATAAGCGGATCAATCAGTGAAGTCATTCTCTAATGAGCACCTGTACTGTATCCTTAGTGTCTCCACACAAGTGGCTATAAGACCAACCGCCTCTATCATATGGACGGGTATATAGTACACTGATCTGTCTGGTTATCCCGATGTCCCTCTCAAGTAATCTATGACTGGGATTATTTAAGATTTATGTTTAAAGATGAATCAATCTCATTATCGTGATCTCATCATGATTGAACTCACATTGCACATAACCAAGGACATCACAATATATATATGCAACAGAGAATATAATATGAGAATATGCCAATAATAATCATAAGTTATAGGAAGAAATTGAACTATAACAAAGGTTGAGTTGGTCGAGTCCCTCAAGACTTACGTATCTACGTGATCGAAATCTTGCCTATGGCATAGAGATGTCATCGGTGACCTGAGGATATAGTATGCTTGGTCGAGTCCCTCGAGGATATATCATCAAATCGAACTTATCTTATAATGATGGTGATGACTTAACTGAACATCACGGTTAGTTGAGTCCCTCGAGACTATGATGATTCAGAGGTCGAATATAACGAGAATCACAAAGAGTTGTGATTGGCAAGAGTTGCCTACCTTTTGGGCTTAGTGCAATTGGTCTAGTCCCTTGAGGTTGCAATAAGACGCCAATTGGATCTTGATCCCCACTAGAAGTCTGCTAGAGTCTTCTACTTTACATGCCAAGTATGTCACATGATTTGCTAGAAAAATTAGTGGGAATAAATTAAGATAGAAGTTCATATCTTAGTTAGTTTTTTTTGTAAAATTTATATGTTATTTATTTATGTTATATCTTGTTTAACAAAAACATATCGCTTGTAAATCTCGTACGTGGCATACTTGATGCCAATCGCCTCACTAGTCTAAACTACACAGATTGGCTCCGCAATTTGAGAATTGTTCTTATGATGGAGAAAATTATGTATGTCCTCGATACGATTGTGCCCACGTTGGATGAAGGGGCAAGTGAGGATGAGATTGCTCACTATGTGAAGCATATAGACGATTTCATTTTACAAAAATGCTATATGTTGGCCTTCATGACTCCTGAGTTACAAAGGCAACATGAGAGCATGGATGCCAATTCTATCCTTCTTCATCTCTGTCAGCTATTTGAGGAACAGGGAAGAACTCAAAGATATGAGATATCCAAGAGTCTCTTACGAGCGAGGATGACAGAAGGGACATCGGTTCAGAACCATATCATGAAGATAATATAGTGGATCGAGAAACTCATATGTCTAGGAATAGTCCTAGAGGATAACTTGTGTGTTGATCTTATACTTCAGTCCCTGTAAGATTTCTTTTCTCACTTCATCATGAATTTTAATATGAGCAAGTTTGAGGTGACTCTCCCTGAGCTCCTCAATATGTTGAGGGAAGCTTAGAGTGCCATCAAGAAAGAGAAGTCAGTTCTCTATATTGGTGAGACCAAAAAGAAAAAAAATGTCAGTAAGACCCTTAAGAAGGGCAAGGGCAAAGAAAGACTGGGTAAGGCAAAGGTTGCCAAGAAAGACCTGGAAAAAGATAAAGGAAAGTGCTTCCACTACGGCAAAGATGGGCACTAGAAGAGGAACTGTAAGGATTACCTTTCAGACTAGGTGAAATAAAAGTTTAAAGAAGCTTCAGGAATATTCATAATCAGTCTCCAATTGTCAGTTTTTTAAGATAATACATGGGTACTCGATACCGGGAGTTCTTATCATATCTATAATTCATTGTAGATTTTGGCAAGACCTAGGAGATTGGCCAAAGGTGAGACAGACCTTAAGATGGGCAATGGAGCAAGAGTTGCTACAGTTGCCATTGGGGAGGTCACCTTATATCTACCTGTTGGAGCTATCATAGCATTAGATGCTTGCTATTTTATTCCCTCTATTGTCAAAAATATTATTTTCATTTCTTGTTTGACAATCAGGGGATATAAATTAGTTTTTGAGAATAATAGTTATGGATGATGAGATCGTCACAATAGGGACCTTGATAAATGGCTTATATGTGTTAGACACTTCTCCACACTTCATGAATGTAAATACATCCAAGAGGAAACAATATGAGGTGAAAAAGTGCATACTTGTGGCATTGTAGTTTAGTAATATCTATTAGGGAATAATTCAAAAGTTACTGAAATATTGATACTTAGATCAATTCGACTATGAGCCGTATGCAAGTTGCGAACCTTGCCTTTACAAAAAATTGACCAACTCTCCTTTTAGTAGAACTGGAGAGAGACCCACTAAGTTGTTGGAACTCATAGATAGCGATGTATATGGTCCCATGTCAGCTCAAGCTATAGGTGGTTACTCATACTTCATTATATTTACTGAAGATTTCTCTAAATATGGACATATGTACTTGATGAAGTATAAGTCTAAGGCCTTTGAGAAATTTAGAGAATATAAGAATAAAGTAGAGAACCAGATTAGAAAGAGTATTAAGACTCTTCGATCTGACTTAGATAGATTTCGTATGTGGCCTAACAATACCATGCCTAGTATACAATCTCTGGGATATTAGATGGATGAGAGATTATAGATACATAGTAACTGAGGATAAACAGATCCAATGGATAAGATCCCCTGTACCGTTTGGGGATTATGGCGTAGTGGCCTAGTATGTCCATAGTCGATGAGTCGAATGAATTATTATGAGATAATAATTTTTTGAGTTAAAAAGAGTTCTGATAGATATTGGGCCTAGAAGGTCACACACATATGGTGGATACTTCAGCAAATAGAGGATTTGATATGAGTTATCCAATTAGCCCCTTTTCTCATTATATGAGACCCAACACTGATGGGCTCCATGCTTGAGGTACAATTAAAGGTCAAAGGAGATTATTGGATAGAGATCCAATAATCTAAGGTAGTGGATAATTGGATGGAGATCCAACACCCACTAAGGTAGGATCCATTAGGGTTTCATGGGTGGCTCTCTATCAATAGGGAGGCATATAAATGATAGGATGGTCCTTTGGCCACCCCCTCCTATTCTCCTCCCTCCCTCTATGTAAGAGTTTCAAGATTTGTGACTTCGATTGGAGGAGGATCGCTATAGCAATCCATCATGTGGATATCACTAGAAAGGAGAACATTTGACCTCCTTCATCCTCTCCATCTAGATCTGGAAATACAAAGATATACGATCTCCCTAGGTAAATAATCTCTCACATGATGTAGTTTTTGATTTTATGGCTTTTTCTGGCACCAATCTTTACATGACGATTTTGATCTACATTGGAAACTAGTTTTGTTTTGATCTTTCACTGCACATGTGATACTCCCGTTAAGGTTTCCTAACAATCTCGTAGCTGTTGATCACCTTTGTCTACAATACAAGTACTACAGTGAAGGAATCTCTCATTATTCGACCACAAAAGCCACCGTCGCCGCTTATACCACTACCATAATCTCTCTTTTCCCCTTCAGCTACCACAAGCATCGCTACCTGCATGACACTGCTAGCCACTACTGCAATGATCTCTCAGTACCATCTCTATCCTAGTGTTGCTCCTTCCATATCTCTATCGTCCTCTTCCTTGGCTACAAGGATAAGCCCAATCGTTGCCTTCCAACCTCGCTTACACCGGCAGCGCCTATTTTTCCTTTTTGAGTGATCGCTTCTCAGCGACCGCAATAGCTACCTTCTTCCACCCTGCTTCTTCATCCCAACTGTCGCATATCGCTCTCAGCCGTGCACTCCCCTACTGTAGCCCCCGCTCCAACCCACCTTCTTCCTCTGCTTGGCGTTGCCATCTCCACCCCTTCGCTGCAATCGCACGACCAGCTATCGCTATCCTTCCCCTGCGCCTCCATTGAAGACGATGTTGCTGCCCCTCCTTTGCTGCCATCTTCCACCGCCACCTTTGCTAGAGCCGATGTTGTTGGTGTCTCCTCCCAACAGCGCACGCAGCAACAATAGCTGCTACCCTCATCTTTGTCCCTTCTTCCCTACCCTCACCACTACCACTGTTTCCCTCCAACCGCACCTTACGCCTCCTCTTCATCTCTAGTGCCTCACCACCACTGCAGCAGCCCTCGCTGCTGCCATCCACTCTCCACGCCGACGCCATCCCTCTTCAGTCATAGCAGCCTCAGCCCTCTGCTATGCCACCATCCATGTCTCCTTCCCAATGACCGCAGTAGCCGCGCAGCCTTGTCCTCAGCCGCACAACAACAGAAATAGGGTAGTAATTGTCCCTCCTTGCAGTGACCAAAACAGGGCAACTTCCAGCCCTCAACCACTACCATCTTCCTCCTTCGCTGGCTGCACCAATGCTGCCCTTTGTCTCTGTCCATCATTGCCTCCTTCGCTGGACGCCCAACGTTGCCCCCTTGCCTCTGTCTGCCACTGTTATCTTCCTGCTTCATCAGCTGCTCCAGCGTTGTAATGGTAGTCCTGTCATCTTCCTCCTTCCCCCTTGCCCCCTTCTTCTGTCCACTACACTACACTACACTAACACTGCTCCCTAATCTACTACAACGATAAATGCTACCTCCCTACAGACTGCAACAATAATTTCTTCCCATAGATCACAATGCTACCTCCTCATGAATGTCAACAATGATTTCTTTTTATAGATCGCTGCCCTCCACTTGTTGTCGCCTCGACGATCTCATCCTTGTAGCATCATCACACCACCGCCATTCCTGGCCACTGGCACAATAGCAATCGATCCCAACCAAGATCAACAACCAACAGATCGCATCTAACCCAGTGATGGCAGTCCTCGGTGACACTATCCTTCTTCTTGTTACCATCCACGTAGCGATTCTTCACATCCACAGAGCCACCACCAACCAATGTCATAGTAGCAACACCGAGTAGTGTTACGTGATGGCTACTGATAATTCAATGGAAGCAAGATTTGAAGCCTTTGAAACCCTAGTAGAAGAAAGACTACAAGAATTCTTCAGCGAATCAGAAGAAGTCTATTGGATAGCCTCAACAAATCTCAACATCGTGAAAATTCTAACCACAAAGGGAGCCAATCTGAAAAATATGATTAAAAGCAAGACACAAGATACCCACACATGAGGGTGGAGTTCCCTAGATAGGAAGATGGAGATCCGACCAATTCGATCTCATGGGCTGAAAAGTTCTTTCACTTCCATAGAACTCTAGAAGAATCCAAGGTAGAAGTCACTTCAAGTCAACTTGATGGTGATGCGATCTTGTGGTATGATTTGTACGATACTTGTCATAGAGTCCCTTCATAGGGACAATTCAAGATAGAGTTCCTGATTCGCTTCAGACCGTTAGAGTATGAGAACATTAATAGACAGCTTGCTAAAATCCACCAAACTTCCACAATACAGGAGTACCAGAGTATATTTGAGCGCTTGTCGAACCAAACCCAAGATTGGTTCGAGAAACAATTTGTGAGAGAATTTATCAAAGGATTTAATCCTTATATTCAGTGTAAAGTTAAAACTCGCCACCCCCCGCACCATGATGGTTATCATATCATTCGTCCGTGTGTAAGAAGAACAATATGGACACTCACTAAAATAGAAGCTTCAACAGACAGGTAATCAGCAAACTGCCCACCCCATCTATTCTCAACTAAAACTTGGACATCCAAGAGTTGACCCGAGAAGAACCCAAGGAAAGATCAATAAAGGATATGTGCTCACATTATGATGAAAATTGATGCACACAAGGGCAACTTCTGATGATTAAGCAACTTAAGGAGGAATTAGAGACCAATGATATGGGATCCGATCATGAAGGTATAGATTCTGATGAAGATATTGAACCTATCACACATATAGTGCATGCATTAGCCGACTACCCTAACCCACAACCCATGAAAATTGAAGAAATTTTGAAACATTAGCCTTATACTATTTTAATCGATACTGGTAGCACTAATAATTTTATAGATAGAAAGATTATTGATTGATTGGCCTATCACATTGAAGGCTATGACAAATTCGAAGTCAAGGTTTCTTATGAACGAATCCTAACTTGTGATAACAAGTGTTCAAAGATAAAGTTAATCATATAGGGCAAAGAACTGCTTATGGATTTCTTTTTGATACCTTTAGAAGACTTCGAAGTGGTGATCCTCAAAAGAAGATATGGAACTGCTACTAACCATCAGATGAAGAAGATTCTTTAGAAGACTACAATGATTACTACACCAGAAGACCTACACATTGCTTACAACAAGTGGAGATCCTACTTAATTGATCAAAGAGTTGTGTGTGCAACAAATATCAAAGTGCTCCCGGAATTTGATACTCGGCCTTGAAGACAAAGCTGATTTGAAGAGGGCGGTTTGATAAGACCCTAACAAGGTTGTGTCCTCATCTATTTAGTCATGTTCTTTATTGAGTCATGTTGGTCAGTCCAATCAAGTCAATTAGGAGTCCTAGTAGGAGTTGAAGTCTATTTGATTAGGAGTCCTAGAAGGAGTTGGAGTCTATTTGATTAGGACTCCTAGTAAGAGTTGAAGTCTATTTGATTAAGAGTCCAAGTAAGAGTCTATTTTATGAGTCCAAGTTCAATTAGGAGTTGGTTAAGAGTCTCTATAAATAGGGCTGTAACTATTTCAATTTGACAATGAATGAAGAAAATATGTTTTAGTCAATATGCCAAAACCTTAGAAGGGCTGATCCCCTATAGAGATCAAGGAGGGTCAATCCCCTATAGATATCAAGGAAGCTCGATCCCTTATAGTGATTGTTTATCCCCTCTTCATCTTCAGTAGAAACCTAAGAGTTCCTATCAACTGTAGTGAGCGGACGGCGCAAAGATTATAGTGAGAAGGGGAATCGCCCTTTTGCTGGAGCCACCGTACTACTAGTAGTGGGTTGAGGATGGCACCCTTCTTGGCTTCAGTAATGGTGCTTCACATAGTGGTCTTTGTCATAGATATTTAGACTGCCAATACTCTTGGAAGATGTGAAAGTAGTCATAGATCCAGTGTGTTCTAAGCTGCACAGTCTATAGTGAGAATGGGAATCGCCCCTTTACTAGAGCCGCCTTACTACTGACAATAGGTTTAGGAGTGATTGATGTCGTCAGACAATAAGAAGAGAGGAGAAAATAGTCCTAGTGAGGAGGCGCCTTTGACAACACAGTAGGATGAGGTAGCTTGCGGCAACATCCGAAAAAGCTTCTCTTGTCACAATGGCAGTGAGGGGAGTGGCAATGACAAGTCGCTAGAGAGAAATTGTTGATCGGTGATGGTAGTGATGATGCACAGATCTGGGAGGAAGAATATTATAGATTTATGCTGAGATTCTGCGACAGGGAGAGGAGCTACCTAGTAGATCATCAGCAATGTTGCAGAGGCTTCTCCCCTTCATCGAGAGGAGGAAGAATATTATTGGTTATGTTGCTTATAGGATTGTCTTGCCACCATCCTTGGGTCATATTCATGATATATTTCATATTTTAATGCTCAGATAGTATATTCACAACCCTTCTCATATCACTCAGTATGAGCCGATTGTAATCGATGATAACTTATCTTATGTGGAAAAACCTATATAGATTATTAATAAAAAAGAGAAAATCCTAAGGAATCGGGTCATTCCTCTAGTTAAAGTAATACGGAGGCATCATTTTATGGTTAAAACAACTTGGGAACTAGAAAAAGAATGAAAAAAATCTATCCTCATCTTTTCGTCGATTGAGGTATGATAAATTTAGAGAACTAAATTTTTATTTTAAGGGGGGGGGTGTAATATCCCTCATTTCTGAAATATTTTAAATTATTTATGAGGACCTAATTATAAATTTAAGGATTTATTTAATAATTCTTTTGATTAAATAATTTTATATTAAAAATTTATTGCTGGGACCTAAATGTAAATCTTAAAAATAAGACATGAATTATGAAAGATTACATTAAGTTAAATAAAAAAATAGAGAGGATATGTGTCATTACCTAATTTAAAGTGGAGCCACTTATGCATGTGCATAGGTGACACATAAGCACCTTACATGCATGCTTGTCATATAACAACTCATATGTTAGCTAAAACAATTAGCAATTAGAGAAGAAAAGAGATTTGGCTACGATGTAAACTTGAGAAGAAGAAGAAGAAGAAGAAGAGAACGAAGAGGCGAAGAAAAGATTTGGGGGGTTTTGTGATTTTGATCAAATCCAAACCTTTTGGATCAAAATTTTCAAAGGCAAGTATTTTATCTTTCTTCAACTGAAATTTATCCTTGTTCTTACTATGATTATGAGAAAAATTTGGAACAAATCCGAAATCTCTTTTGCTTGGTTGCTAAAGTGTGAATCTGTAATATTTTAGAGACTACAACCTGTCTGCCTTGTTTAAGTTAAAACTTTTAGTACAAACCTCAGTTTCAGATAAAACATATTTCTTTCAAAAATAGATTCACAGATCTTTCTTTTGAAACTAAGTTTGAAGAATTTAGAGTTCATTTGCTAGCCCAAACGTTTACTTCTAATGAGCATATATAATCTGTAAAATAGAATTTGTAGCTTCTGACCTTTCATCATTGGATTACGTATATCTCCCTGTTGGAGTCTCTGATTCATGTAAAACTTAATTCATTAGAAAATAGGCTCATAGATCTCTCATTTGATACTAGGATTGAAAGATCTGAAGTCTAAATAACTATCAAATTTTTTATTTTGTTAGACCTTATGGATTCTATAAAACATAGATCATAATTCCTGACCTTTGGCTGCCAAATCATCTTTAACTTTTTGTAGTGACTTCCAATTTATATGAAACTTATTTCATTTGAAACTAGATTGATTTAGCTTCTAACAATACATTTTTTTAAGTAATTTATGGTATGTTTTATTGTCTAAATAATTTTATAATTTTCCTTCTGAATTCGGCCAGAATAGAGAATCGTACCAATTCTGCCTATACTTGCTTCATCCATTTCAAAACTGAAATCTCTGATGCTCTTCATCTTTGATTTTCTTACATATCTGATTATATTATGTATTAATCAATGTTACATCATATTATTTTATTTAGTACATGTATGATTTATTGTTCCGCATGTGCTTCTGATATATGCCAAATTCATTGCTCATGTCCTTTTGTAATCTAGTGTTTGTAGGATAATATGAACCCTTGCTAGAAATGGTAAAAAGAGTTATGTTTAGAGCCCATGATACTCTGTCGGCCCCCTATGACTTCACTCAGACATGGGTCGATGGAGCTCATAGATGTGGGAGACTTATGTATGGTGGTCTAATGGATAAACCGCATTATGTTTATGATCTCACTTCATCCTCTATATTTTATTTCATATGTTATCGAAAGTATTGCTTATGTGTTTCCTATTATGCTTTAGATAGGAATGATATGCATCCAACTTCAAATATGACATACGAGCTTAAGTTTGTTATTTGTTCTCTTGACATGTTCAGAAGAGTTTCATGTGTTATTGATATGCTCCTAAAACTTCATATGTCATTGATACATACCAAAATACTTATGATTGCCATATATGCCCCAATTACCTTTCCAAATTGTTACGGATTTAAGTATGCTTCAAATGAGACGAACCTTGTAGTTTTGAATCTAATTTGATGCTATATGTGAAAACTTTTGTATTCCCTGTCTTGCATTCTTATATCAGGTTCAATTCGTAAACACATTTCCTTGCCTTGAATCTGTTTGATACTTGCTGGGCTTCATAGCTCACTCTATTGCTTTGTAATATCCTTTAGGTTAGCTTGGCATTTATTAAAATACTCGATACAGGGCTAAAGCAGTGGAAAACAAGTTTTTGTGCTAAATCTTTATTAGATAATATGTTATCGTTGTATGTGTATACCTTGTATTTAATATAAAGTTGTAGATATATTTTGAAGTGGTGTAACTATGTAATGGTTTTAAAAGTACATGTTAGGGCTCTAGCTAGGGGAGTCCTAATTTAGTTTCATTGAAGAGGGAAAACATGTAAATCCTATGGGCATTTATGTAAATCTTATCTAGCCGACCCCTATCAAAGAGGTGAGGAAGTCGGCTAGGCTAGGATTAGTTTGGAGGAAGATATTTTGATAGAAGAATAAGATACATGTCACCCTAATTAACCACCCCTTATCCTAGTTGAGGGGTTGGTTGAGGAGGGGTTAAGTTAGAATATGATCAGGATTAGTTTGGAGGTTGGTACTTAGAGTTAGAGTTGGAGTTATTTAAAGTAGGAGTTGCTTCTTAGAGTTGGAGTTAGAGTTGTTAGAAGTGGAGTTGATTCTTAGAGTTAGAGTAGGAGTTGTTAGGAGTAGGAGTCTTAAGTAGGAATTCTATTAGGAGTTGGGATTTAGAAGCCCTATAAATAGCATTGTATTCTCTCCTCTTTCATCATCAATAGATCAATATTATTTTCAGTCATTGGGCAGAAAACCAAGGAGGGAGGAACCTCTATAGAGTTTCAAGGAGGCCGATCCCCTATAGAGATCACCCCAAGCTTAGAATCCGTAAGGGTTCTAATAGTATCCTCTTGTTTGGGATCTCGAATATTAAACTTTATATATAATATATGAAGTGGTATATGGTTGTTTTCAAAGTTATATAGATTTTATCATATTGGTGGACTATATGAATGTGAATTATATTTAGTTGCATTGGATTTGGATCAGTTGTGTGATTCATTAGGAGAATGTGAAGAGTAATTATAATCTACATAGGTTTTTATAAAAGTGATTGAATGGCTCTGTATGTTTTTCTTAGTATCCTCAAATGTTAGTTTGGATCCTGGATTAATTTGTGATGAATTACAATAACACTGATTTTAAGACAGGGTCACACCTATCGAATGTGATATAATTCGGGGGGCATGACATAAATCATAAATGATCTTTTTGGCATCATAGTATGTATTCTCTAAGTAGTATATTTAATAGAACCCTAAAAGATTCTAATGCTGGATTGATCTTTATAGAGGATCGGCCCTCCTTAGAACTATATAAGGGTTCCTCCCTCCTGGTATACGGTCACAAGGCTGAAGAGAAAATCAATCTATTGCTTAAGATATGGGCAGCTACATGCTTTTATAGGGCCTCTAAACCCTAACCCTAGAGTGACTCCTACTTATGGTGAAACAAGTCTAAGGACCAGATATACAACTGGGACTATGGAATCACTGTCTGACATTAGATATCATTAACCATACAGCATTCCATAAGCGGATCAATCAGTGAACTCATTCTCCAATGAGCACCTGTACTATATCCTTAGTGTCTCCACATAAGTGGCTATGAGACCAGCCGCCTCCATCATATGGATGGGTATATAGTAAGTACACTGATCCGTCTGGTTATCTCAATGTCCCTCTTGAGTAACCTATGAGGATTATTTAGGATCTGTGTTTAAAGATGAATCGATCTCATTATCGTAATCTCATCATGATCCGACTCCCATTGCACAGAACCAAGGACATCACAATATATATGTTACAGATAATGTGAGAATATGCCAATATTAATCATAAGCAAAAAGATCATACAGCATGTCACACGTGCCATCACTCACGTGATTGGCTTGCAGGGCACTTATAACCAACAATCTCCTACTTGACCAAAAGCCAATCACCTATGTGTCTGATCCCTATAGGTTGTGTCTTCTAACGTGGATAGACAGCCCCAAATCTTTATCAATCTTAAGATCGGGCTTCTTTCCTTTCCATATCTCATATGGTGTAGACACTACCGACTTTGATGGAACTCTATTCAGAATGTAAGCTGCGGTCTCTAAGGCATACCCCCAGAATGAGCCGAGTAGCTCAGCGAAACTCATCATGGATCGCACCATGTCTAATAGCGTGTGATTCCTCCTTTCTGATACACCATTGAGCTGAGGTGTATAAGGAGGTGTCCATTGGGATAGAATCTCATTGTCCTTAAGGAAATGTGTAAACTCTGTACTCAAGTACTCTCCTCCTCGATCTGATCGAAGAGTCTTAATACTACTTCCAATTTGGTTCTCTACCTCATTCTTATATTCCCTGAATTTCTCAAAGGCCTCAGATATGTACTTCATTAAGTACACTTATCCATACCTAGAGAAATCATCAGTGAATATAATGAAGTATGAGTAACCACCTATAGCCTGAGTCGACATGGGACCACATACATCACTATGTATGAGTTCCAATAACTCAGTGGCTCTCTCTCCAGTTCCACTAAAAGGAGAGTTGGTCATCTTCCCACGAAGGTAAGGTTCGCAAGTTGCATGTCTCATAGTCAAATAGATCTAAGTATCCATCTTTCAGCAACTTTTGAATTCTTTCCTCATGTATATGACCTAGCCTACAATGCCATCGGTTTACATTATTCACCTCATCTCTTTTCCTCTTAGACATATTTATATTCATGATGTGTGGAGAAATGTTTAACACATATAAGCCATTTACAAGGGTCCCTCTAGTGATGATCTCATCATCCATAATTATTGAATAACTATTATTCTCATAAACTAATTTATATCTACTAATTGTCAAACAAGAGATGGATATAATATTTTTGATAATAGAGAGCATGCATCCAATGCAATGATAGCTCCACCAGGCAGATATAGGGTGACCTCCCAAATGGCAACTGCAGCAACTCTTGCTCTATTGCCCATCTTGAGGTTCATCTTGCCTCTAGCTAGTCTTCTAAGTCTTACTAAAACTTACAACGAATTACAGATATGATAAGCACTCCCGGTATCCAATACTCATGTATTATCATGAAAGTATGACAAGTGAAGACTGATCATGAATATACTTGAAGCTTCGTTAAGCTTTTGTTTCGCCTTATCTACAAGGTAGTCCTTACAATTCCTCTTCCGATGCCCATCTTAGCTGCAGTGGAAGCACTGTCCTTTGTCCTTTACCGGGTCTCTCTTGGCAACATTTGTCTTACCTAGTCTTTATTTGCCCTTGCCCTTCTTAAGGGTCTTGCTGGCCTTCTTTTTCTTTTTGGTCTCACCAATGTAGAGAATTGGCTTCTCCTTCTTAATGGCACTCTCAGCTTTCCTCTCCGGGAGAGTCACCTCAAACTTGTTCATATTAAAATTAATAATGAACTGTGAAAAGGAATCCGGTAGGGACTGAAATATAAGATCAACACATAGGTTATCCTCTAGGACTATCTATATACTTCACAAAGCGAACAATCTCATCCTCGCTTGTCCTTTCCTCCAGCATGGGTACAATCGTGTTAAGGACATATAAAATTTTCTCTTTTGTGAGAACAATTCTCAAATTACAGAGCATTTGGACTAATGAGGCGGTTGGCATCAAGTATGCCACATAGGGGTTTTGCAAGCGACAAACAAGATATAGCATAAATAAATAACAAGCAGATTTTACAGAAAATACTAATTAAGATACGGACTTTTATCTTAATGTACTCCCACTATTTTCTTAGCGAATCATGCGACACCCTCGACACGTGAGACGAAAGTCTCCAGCAGACTCCGAGTGGGGATCGACATCCAATTGGCGTCTTAGTGCAACCTCGAGGGACTCGACCAATTACACTAAGCCCAAAAGGTAGGCAACTCTTACCAATCACAACTCCTTGTGATTCCCGTCACGTTCGGCCTCCGAATCATCATGGTCTCGAGGGACTCGACCAACCATGATATTCAGTTAAGTCATCAGTATCGTTACAAGATGAGTCTGATTTGATGATATGCCCTCGACGGACTCGACCAAGCATACTATATCCTCAAGTCACCAGTGACATCTCTATGCCTATCATCTCTGTGCCTCCCCTCTTATTTATAGAGAGCCACCCATATAACTCTAATAGATCCTGCCTTAGTGGGTGTTGGATCTCCATCCAATTACCTACTAACCTTGAATTATTGGATCTCTATCCAATAATCTCCTTTGGCCTCTAATTAGCCCTTATGCCAGGAGCCCATCAATGTAGGGTCTCATCTGATGAGAATAAGGGCTAATTGAATAACTCATATCCAATCCTCTATTCGTTGAAGCATCCACCATATCTGTGTGACCCTCTAGGCCCAATACCGAGCTGGTCATGAATATTATCATTAGAACCCCTTTAAATTCATTGAATTATTATCTCAAAATAATTCACTCGACTCATCGAATATGGATGTACTAGGCCACTGTACTATAGTCCCCGAACGGTATAGGGGATCTTATCCATTGGACCTGTCTATCCTCAATTACCATGTATCTATAATCTTTCATCCATCTAATATCCCAGAGATCATATAACGGGCATGGTACTGTCAAGCCACTTACGGAATCTGTCTGTCTCGTTCTAATCGGATTCTCCCAAAGAACTCCTCTCTCAATCAGACCAACCTGATCAGGGATTTACCTGAGCCAGAGCATTTGAGATATTCCTCTCATGATGCCGAGAGTGGATGATCCTCTATTGACACTCAATAGCCTTCATAAGGTTATCTACCAATCCCGATAACCGGTTATATCAAATCTAGAACACACCAAACTTGTAAGTCTGGTGTCAAAGAGAGGAATACTCAAATAAGGCATCTTTGTTGCCTCAAGTCTAAGGGCCAGATACACAACTGGGACTATATAATCGCTATCTGACGTCAGGTATCATTAACCATACAATATTTTATAAGCGGATTAATCAATGAACTCATTCTCCCTAATGAGCACCTGTACTATATCTTTAGTATCTTTACACAAGTGGCTATGAGACTAGCCACCTCCATTATATAGATAGATATAAAGCACACCGGTCTATTTGGTTGTCTTGATGTCCCTCTCAAGCAACTTATGATTGAGATTATTTAGGATTTGTTTTAAAGACGAATCGGTCTCATTATCATGATTCGATTCCTGTTGCATAGAACCAAGGACATCACAATATATATATTCAACATATAATATAATATGAGAATATGCCAATAAATAATAATGTAAAACTGTGCAGCATGTCACATGTGTCATCACTCACGTGATTGGCTTGTAGGGCACCTGTAATCAACACAAACCAATTAAAGATCTAGAACCTAAAGATGCAGATCTCGAGTTCGAGGAGGAGGATGCAGAGGAAGAACTACAATTGGCCATCAGCATAGTGCATGCTTTAGCTAGCTACACGTACCCACTGACTCTGAAGATCGACGGGTTCCTCAAGCATCAGTTCATCACCGTCCTTATCGACACCGGAAGCACCAATAACTTCATGGACAACAAGGTTGCTACCCGATTGACTCTCCAGATTGAAGATTATAGCAGGTTTGATATAAAAGTCACACATGGCCGAATCCTCAACTGCAGCTACAAGTGTCCGTGGATAAAGCTAATCATGCAGGGCCAATAGATCACCATAGATTTCTTCCTATTACCGATGGATAACTACGAAGTGATACTCAACGTCGAATGGCTATCCACTCTATGTGATGTTTCCTAGAATTTTTCCAAACTAATTTTGAAAATTTCCAGCCATGGGAAACAGATGATCCTACGAGGAAAACACGGGGGCGAAGTATCGACTATTTCTACACAATGCATGGAGAGGGTGCTGCACAAATAGTATATCGACTTCTTAATACAACTTCAAGGGTTGCAAATGGAGGAACCAATGAATGAATATCCAAACCTTACTTCATTGCTTGCTGAATTTTCAGATGCATTTGCTGAACTGACAAAACTGCCCCTTACCCGGCTGCATGAAAACTACAAGTTCATGAAGGACAATGGCAAGATCAATGCTTCCCTCACGATATTACTGAAAAAAGGTACCTTCCTCTAGTTGGATGGAGTTACAATAGCCTTCGATGCCCTCACAGCTGTGATGCCATCTACACCAATGCTAGTCTTACCCGACTTCGACAAAGTATTCGAATTTGACGCTTCGGGAGCCAGATGGTCGATCTCTAGCCTACATTAGCAAGGCCCTCTTTCCACCAAACTTGAAGCTATCAATCTACAATGAGGAGATGTTGTCCATTACTGAATTTATGGCTTGGTGTGATATTGGTCAATGACACAAAGGAGAGACGGAAGCAAGCTCGGGAAAATTGCAGTCTCTACCCACTCCGGACTCAGAGTGGACTGACATCCCCACGAACCTCATTTGAGGGCTGCCACTATCTCATAGGAAAGTTTTGCAACCATTAAGGAACAACCACATGACAGCCCACACAAGAACAAAACAACCACCTGACAAACGTCGAAGCGAAAATAACTTTGCAAGGGAGACAACAGCAAGTTTGGGAAAATCTCGCCCTACCCACTTCGATTTCAACTTGGACCAACATTCCCATGGACTTCATTGGGGGGGCTGCCATCATCTCAAGAAAAGTCTACGAGGACAACCCCACGGTGGCCCAAGTAAAAATAAAACTGTAGGCTGACAAATACAGGAGCCAAAGGAAGTTTACTATTAGGATCGAGTCTTCTTTCATCTTCATCCCTTCCAGCAAAAATTCATGAAGATTCGACCCTCAAGGAAGTGGTCTCCTCATTTCTTTGGATCTTACAAAATTAGAGAGCACATCAAAGCCAAGTCCTACAGATTGGATATGTGTGCCGACTCCAAAGTACACTTGATCCTCCACATCTCCTGCCTCAAATTGATGCTTAAAGAGGATGAATTGGCCAAGAGCCATCTACCTGACATCTCAGCTGATGGAGAGGCCTAGTTCAGCCGATGATCAAATTCGATCATAGGATCATGATGCGCCACCGATGCCCTTCCACCGAAGTATTAGCGCAGTGACCCATTCGCCCCACTAAGGATGCTGCCTGGGAGCCCTATGACAAATTGAAGCTGAAGTTTCTAGAGACTGTGGAGGCTCAGCCTTGAGGACAAGACTGATTTGAAGAGGATGAGTCTGATAGGACCCTAGCTACATCGAGTCTTAATCGATTGAGTCGAGTCCGTAGATTAGGAGTTGTTGGGCGGCCTACACCTAACACTAAGTCAGCTAGGAGATGAATTGAGTCAATTTGAATAAATAAGCCCAAATCCTAGTAGGATTAGGATCCCGTTAAATTAGAATTTGATTAGGAATATAAGATGGAGTAGAGTCAAGATCCTAGTCATGATTGTAATATGCTTGTTACAGGTGCCCTGCATGCCAAAACGTGAGTGATGGCACGTGTGATACGCTGTGTGATCTTTTTGTTTATGATTAATATTGGCATATTCTCATATTATCTTTTACATATATATTGTGATGTCCTTAGTTCTGTGCAATGAGAGTCGAATTGTGATCAGATCATGATAATGAGATCGATTCACCTTTAAACACAGATCCTAAATAATCTTGGTCAAATGTTACTCAAGAGGGACATTGAGATAACCAGATAAATCGGTGTACTATATACCCGTCTATATGATGGAGGCGGCTCGTCTTATAGCCACTAGTGTGGAGACACTAAGGATATAGTACAGGTGCTCATTGGAGAATGAGTTCACTGATTGATCCGCTTATGAAATGCTATATGGTTAATGATATATAATGTCAGACAACGATTCCATAGTCCCAGTTGTGTATCTGGTCCTCAGACTTGAGACACCAAGGATGTCTTATATGAGTACTCCTTTCTTTGATGCCAGACTTACAAGTTTGGAAAGTTTAAGATCTGGTACAACTGGTTATCGAGATTGGTAGCCAACCTTACTAAGGCAATTGAGTGTCAATAGAAGATCATCCACTCTCGGTATGATGAGAGGAATATCCTATATGTGCTTGCTCAGAAAAATCCCTAGCCAGGGTCATTCGAATTGAGAGAGAAAGAGTTCTCCGGGAGAATCTGATTAGAGTGAGACTATGATGGATTCCGTATGTGACCTGACAGTACCATGTCCAATATACGGTCTCTGGGATATTAGTTGGATGATGGATTATAAATATACGATAACTGTGGATAGACAGGTCCGATGGATTTGATCCCCCCTGTACCGCCTGGGGACTATGGCGTAGTGGTCTAGTACGTCCATAGTCGATGAGTCGAGTGAATTATTATGGGGATAATAATTTACTATATCAGAAGGAGTTTTGATGGGAGTGACTCACGGCCAGCTCGGTATCGGGCCTAGTGGGTCACACACATATGGTGGATGCTTCAGCGAATAGAGGATTGGATAAAGATCCAATTAGGCCCTATTCTCATTAGATGAGACTCTATGCTGATGGGTCCTTGATTAAGGCCCAATTAGAGGCCTAAGGAGATTATTGGATAGAGATCCAATAATACAAGGTTAGTTGATAATTGGATAGAGATCCAATACCCACTAAGGAAGGAGCCTTAGGGTTTTTTGGTGGCTCTCTATAAATAGGAGGGGAGACTCATGGTTGATAGGCTGCAGCTTTGGCCTCCCCCTCCTGTTCTCATCCCTCCCTCTACGTAAGAGTTACGAGATCAGATTGGAGGAGTTACGCTATAGAAATCCATCGTGTGGATGCCACTAGAGAGGAGGACGCTTGACCTCCTTCATATTCTCCATCCGGATTTGGAATATAGGGATATATGATCTCCCTAGGTAAAATCAATATCTCACACATCGTGGTTTTTCTGATTTTTATGATTTTTCTCACGATCCCAATCTTTTGCACGAAGATTTGATCTACGTGGGAAACTTGTTTTTGTTTTGATTTCTGCTGCGCATGTGATGCACCCGCTGAGGTTTCCCAACAGTGGTATCAAAGCCATGGTTTTCATACAAAAGATTGGTTTTAAACTGCGTGTAATGAGATTGAATTGCGTAGAATCGTTCTACGCTTTATTGCTGCATTTTCGCAGGAAAGGCAACGAGGAAAGAGGGTGGCCGGCCACGGCCAGGCCCCCTACAGGGGCGGCCGGCTACGGCCAAGGCCAGCCCGCAAGGGAGGCCGGTGGCGCCTACAAGGGGCGACAGACGCCAGCGGCCTGCAGGCGATCGCTCGCAGGGGCAGTAGCCCATAGGGGCGGCGCCTGCAGGCAAAAGCGTCACCCCCAAGGGCTACCGCCTGCTGCCAACAGGGGTGCCCGCCCGTGGCCAGTCGACAAAGGGGCGGCGCCCGTGGAGGTGCCAGCCGCAAGGGCGATCACCCCTTAGCAGAGCGGCTGCTAGTGGGCAAGGAAGTCGACGCCCACACAGGGGCGGCGATAGTGGCGGCGCAGATGGGGCAAAGGGGTTAAGGCATTCCTTTTGAGAAAAGGATTATTTTACCCTTCTAAATTTAGAAAATTCCAAGGACTGTCCTCATATAGAATTTCCAAAATACCCTCAATAATTCTGAAATTTTTTATAACTATCCTCTGATCAAGAATTATAAAAATGCCCTTGATAATTCTAAAAATTTCGAGCATGTCCTGATTTCTAGAAAAGTAATTAATTAAATAGTTTAATTAATTTTTATATATATCTAATAATCCTACATGTGATGTGATATATGATGTGGATGGATGATCATGAGACATGTGTTGTGATGTGTGTAATTATGATTATTATTATTATTGGGGCCTGCGAGCCTCCATTTTTCTCGTTTATTGTCGGGCTTATGTGCCTGTGATTATTTGTAATTACATAGAGAGGCGTGACAGGAACATGGAGGTGACAACGGGACCCACGATGCCGTGAAAGGAGATCATATCACAAGGCGATGCGATGATCTAACAGAACCAATGATGACGAGATCAACAATCACGGGGCATGGAGATGCACTGATGCACACATAGATCATATTATGAGTGATTAGGCCCATTGGCTCGGGCTTAATCATATTAGGTGACGGCTCATAATTATCCGGTGTGGCTTGAATATGTGATGTGTATACACCTACTAGATATATGTATATATATATGTGATGTGTGACAGCGAGACCCATGATGTCGTAGCAGGAGATCACACTGCATGGTGATGCGACAATCTGACAGAACCGATGATGACGAGATCAACAATCACAGGGCATGGAGATGCGCCGATGCACACATAGATCCTATTGTGAGTGATTAGGCCCATTGGCTCGGGCTTAATCATATTAGGTGACGGCTCATGATCATCCGGTGTGGCTTGCATATATGATGTGTTATACACTAGATATATGTATATATATATATATATATATATATATATATATATATGATGTAGATATATATTAAATATGTATGTGTGTGACACGACATATTAGGAGACCGATATGAAATAAAAACCCCACCTACAATAATATTAAGTTGGTAAGCGTGAGGCAATAAAATTGACCCACATGGCCTTCCATCGTTATAGGAAGAAATTGAATCACGACATAGGTTTAGTTAGTTGAGTCCCTCAAGGCTTACCTATCTACGTGATCGAGTTCTTGCCTACGACATAGAGATGTCGTCGTGACCTGACGACATGATATGCTTGGTCGAGTCCCTCGAGGGCATATCATCAAATCAGACTCATCTTATAACGATGGTGATGACTTAACTGAATATCATGGTTGGTTGAGTCCCTCGAGACCATGATGATTCGGAGGCCGAACGTGATGGGAATCACAAGGAGTTGTGATTGGCAAGAGTTGCCTACCTTTTGGGTTTAGTATAATTAGTCGAGTCCCTTGAGGTTGCACTAAGATGCCAATTGGATCCTGATCCGCACTAGGAGTCTGTCGGAGACTTTCGTCTCACGTGTCGAGTGTGTCCTGTGATTCACTAGGAAAATAGTGAGAATATATTAAGATAGAAGTTCATATCTTAATTAGTATTTTTTATAAAATCTGTATTAGATGCCTGTTATTTTGTTCCCTCTATTATCAAAAATATTATATTTATCTCTTGTTTGATAATTAGTGGATATAAATTAGTTTTTGAGAACAATAGTTATTCAATAATTATGGATGATGAGATCATCACTAAAGGGACCCTTATAAATGGCTTATATATGTTAGATACTTCTTCACATATCATCAATATAAATATGTCTAAGAGGAAAAGAGATCAGGTGAATAATGCATACCTATGGCATTATAGGCTAGGTCATATACATGAGGGAATGATTCAAAAGTTGCTGAAAGATGGATACTTAGATTCATTTGACTATGAGTCATATGTAACTTGTGAACCTTGCCTTCATGGGAAGATGACCAACTCTCCTTTTAGTGGAACTAGAGAGAGCCACCGAGTTATTAGAACTCATACATAGTGATGTATGTGGTCCCATGTTGACTTAGGCTATAGGTGGTTACTCATACTTCATTACATTCACTAATGATTTCTCTAGGTATGGACATGTGTACTTTATGAAGTATAAATCTGAGACCTTTGAGAAATAAATTTAGGGAATATAAGAATGAGGTAGAGAACCAAATTGAAAAGAGTATTAAGACTCTTCGATCAAATCAAGGAGGAGAGTACTTGAGTACGGAGTTCACATATTTCCTTAGGGACAATGAGATTCTATCCCAATGGATACCTCCTTATACACCTCAACTCAATGGTGTATCAAAAAGGAGGAATCACATGCTGTTAGATATGGTGCGGTCCATGATAAGTTTCGCTAACCTACCCGTCTTATTTTGGGGGCACACCCTAGAGACCGTAGCTTACCTTCTGAACAAAGTTTCATCAAAGTCGGTAGTGTCTATGTCATATGAGATATGGAAAGGAAAGAAGCCCAATCTTAAGATTGTTAAGATTTGGGACTATCATGCCCACGTTAGAAGACACAACCCCGATAAGTTGGAATCAAGGACAGAATGGTGCACATTCGTGGGATACCCAAAGGAAACTTATGGGTATTATTTCTATCACCCAAAGGACCAAAAAACTTTGTTGTCAAGCGAGCCGTGTTCCTTGAGAAGGAACACATTCTTGGTGGAAACAATGGGAGCAAGATAGAATTGAGCGAGGTTGGAGAACCTAACTCAAGCATCATTCCAGAGCCCGAGTCTGTTCAAGTACCTAACACACAAGTTCCAACTTTACATAGGTCTAGTAGAGTATCTCACCCTCCTGAAAGATATGTGGGACATATTAGTGGAGATGACTCCCAGGATGTTGATCCTCGGACCTACGAGGAGGCTATTATAAGTATAGACTCTGGGAAGTGGCAAGAAGCCATGAATTCTAAGATGGATTCCATGTACTCTAACAAAGTTTGGAACCTTGTGAATGCACCTGAGGGTATTATATCCATCGGCTGTAAATGGATCTTCAAGAAGAAGATCAGAGTGATGGAAAGGTAGAGACCTATAAAATAAGGCTGGTAGCTAAAGAATATCGTCAAAGACAAGGAGTTGACTATGATGAAATCTTTTCACCTGTAGCCATGCTTAAGTCCATTAGAATTATTTTGGCCATTGCAGTAGACTATGACTATGAGATCTGACAGATGGATGTCAAAACGGTATTCCTCAATAGCAACCTCGAGGAGGAGGTGTATATGATATAGCCAGAGGGATTCATATCCAAATATAGTTCAAATAAGGTGCGCAGGTTGCTTAGATCCATTTATGGATTAAAGCAGGCTTCCCGAAGTTGGAACATAAGATTTGATGAGGTAATCAGATCTTATAACTTCGTTAAGAACAAAGATGAGCCTTGTGTGTACAGAAAGGTAAGTGAGAGCTCTATCACCTTCTTGGTACTATATGTAGATGACATCCTAATCATTGGTAATGATATAGGAATGCTCTCCACAGTAAAGGCTTGGCTATCTAGAAAATTCTCCATGAAAGACTTAAGGGAAGCATTCTATATTTTGAGGATCTGGATCTATATAGATAGATCCAAGAGGATGCTTGGCTTGTCCTAGTCCAGGTACATAGACTCCATTATCAAAAAGTTTGGTATGGAGACTTCTAAAATAGAGGTCTCATACCGATGAGACTTGGAATATCACTTTCTAGGAGTATGTCCCCAAAGACTCGTGAAAAAAAGACAAACATGGATAAGATACCTTATGCCTCAGCAATAGGGTCTATCATGTATGTGATGCTATGTACCAGGCCTAATATAGCACATGCTCTGAGTGTCACGAGCAGGTATCAGGCATATCCATGTTTAGAATACTGAAAGGTAGTAAAGTGTATCCTTAAGTACTTGAGAAGGACTAAGGATCTTTTACTGGTATATGGAAGAGGTAGCCTCTAGGTTGAGGGCTAGACGGACTCGAGTTTTCAGCCCGACACTAATGATAATAAGTCAAATTCAGGGTACATTTTCACCCTAAATGAAGGAGAGTAAGCTGGAAGAGTTCCAAGCAAGATACTACTACTGACTCGACCATAGAGGCGGAATATGTTGCTCCAACAGAAGCAGCAAAAGAAGGGGTGTGGATGAAGAAGTTCATCAAGGAGTTGGGAGTCATACCAAGCAGCGTGAAGCTGACTCCCATATATTGTGACAACGACAGGGCGATAACTCTATCAAGGGAACCTAGGTCTCATCAGAATTGTTCTGAGGAGGTTCCATCTGATTAGAGCGATCATGACCGGTGTACTATATACCCATCTATATGATGGAGGCGGCTGGTCTCATAGCCACTTGTGTGGAGACACTAAGGATATAGTACAAGTGCTCATTGGAGAATGAGTTCACTGATTGATCTGCTTATGGAATATTGTATGGTTAATGATACCTAATGTCAGACAGCAATTCCATAGTCACAGTTGTGTATCTGGTCCTTAGATTTGAGACACCAAGGATGCTTTGTATAAGTACTCCTTTCTTTGACGCTAGACTTACAGGTTTGGAAAGTTTCAGATCTGGTATAACTGGTTATCGGGATTGGTAGCCAACCTTACAAAGGTAATTGAGTGTCAATAGAGGGTCATACACTCTTAGTATCATGAGAGGAATATCTCATATGTGCTTACTCAGACAAATCCCTGGCCAGGGTCATTCGGATTAAGAGAGAAAGAGTTCTCCGGAAGAACCCAATTAGAGCGAGACTATGACGGATTTTGTATGTGACCTGACAATACCATGTCCAATATACAGTTTCTATGATATTAGTTGGATGAGGGATTATAGATACATGGTAACTGTGGACAAATAGGTCTGGTGGATTCAATCCCCCTGTACCGTCTGGGGACTATGGCGTAGTGGCTTAGTACGTTCATAGTCGATGAGTCAAGTGAATTATTATGGGGATAATAATTTATTAGATCAGAAGGAGTTCTTATGGGAGTGACTTACGGCCAGCTCGGTATTGGACCTAGAGGGTCACACACATATGGTAGATGCTTCAGTGATAGAGGATTGGATGGAGATCCAATATCCACTAAGGAAGAAGTCATAGGGTTTTTTTGTGGCTCTCTATAAATAGGAGGGGAGACTCATGGTTGATAGGCTGCAGCTTTGGCCTCCCCCTCCTATTCTCCTTCCTCCCTCTACGCAAGAGTTGCGAGATCAGATTGGAGGAGTTTCGCTGCAGATATTCATCGTGTGGATACCGCTAGAGAGGAGGGCGCTTGACCTCCTTCATCTTTTCCATCTAGATCTGGAATATAGTGATATATGATCACCCTAGGTAAAATCAATCTCTCACACATCGT
The DNA here is from genome assembly GCA_029747655.1 of Ensete ventricosum. Classification (NCBI taxonomy): domain Eukaryota; kingdom Viridiplantae; phylum Streptophyta; class Magnoliopsida; order Zingiberales; family Musaceae; genus Ensete; species Ensete ventricosum. The sequence continues at coordinate 24,493,026 of JAQQAF010000004.1, read as the reverse complement.
GGTTTTCCGATTTTTACAGTTTTTCTCGCAATCTCAATCTTTTGCATGACGATTTGATCTGCATGGGAAACTAGTTTTTGTTTTAATTTTCGCTGCGCATGTGATGCATCCGCTGAAGTTTTCCGACACGGACAGACCGGTGTACTATATATATGTCTATATGATGGAGGTGACTGATCTCAAAGCCATTTATGTGGCTATACTAAGGGTACAATGCAAGTGCTCATTGGAGAATGAGTTCACTGATTGATCTGCTTATAAAATGCTAGATAATTAATGATATCTAATGTTAGACAACAATTCTGTAATCCCAATTATATGTTTGGTCCTTAGACTTGAAACACCAAGGATGTCTTGTTAGAGTACTCCTTTCTTTGACACTGGACTTAAAAGTTTGGAAAGTTTCAGATCTGGTACAATCAGTTATTGGGATTGGTAATCAACCTTGTGATGGTATTTGAGTGCCAATAGAGGATTATCTACTCTCGGTATCACGAGAGGAATATCTCATATGTTATCGCTCAGACAAATCCTCGACCGAAGTCCTTCGGATTAAGAGAGAAGTTCTTTTGGAGAATCTAATTACAGCGAGACTCGGAAGGATTCTGTATGAGGCCTAACAATACCATGCCTAATATACGATCTATATGATATTAAATGGATGAGGGACTATAGATACACTATAACTAAGGATAGACAGGTTCAATGGATAAGATCCCCTATATCGTCTAAGGACTATGGCGTAGTGGCCTAGTACATCTATAGTCGATGAGTCCAGTGAATTATTATGATATAATAATTCACTGAATCAAAAGGAGTTCTGACAAGTAGGACTCACTGTCATCTCAGTATTGGGCCTAGACTATCAAACATATATGATGGATGTTTCAGCGGGTAAAGGATTAGATATGAGATATTCAATTAGCCCCTGTTCTCGTTAGATGAGACCCAAAAATGATGGACTCCTTGCATGAGGCCTAGTTAGAGGCCAATTGAGATTATTGGATAGCGATCCAATAATCTAAGATTAGTGGGTAATTAGATAAAAATCCAATACCCATTAAGGCAAGATCCATTAGGGTTTTTTGGTGGCTCTCTATAAATAGGAGGCAGGGGCGACACATTAGTGATAGGCTGCACCTTTGGTCGTCCCCTCCTATTCTCCTCTCTCCCTTTACACAAGAGTTACGAGCTTTTGGGTTGCAATTATAGGAGCATCGTTATAACGATTCATCATATGGATACCGCTAGAGAGGAGGGGATATACGATCTCCCTAGGTAATTAATCTCTCAAATATCGCAGTTTCCATTTTTACGGGTTTTTCGTGCACCAATCTTTGCACGATGATTTGATATACGTGAGAAATCTATTTTATTTTCTTTCTTCCACTACGCATGTGATGCTCCCGTTGGGTTTCCCAATAGTGGTATTAGAGCCAGGTTGCTCATGCAAAAGATTGGCTTTTAAACTACATGTGATGAGATTGAATCGAATAAAACTGTTCTACACGTTCTTGCAGCGAATGTAGTGCCCGCGGGCAAGCTGCCTACGGGCGAAGGGGACGATCACCTGTAGGCAGGCCGCTTACAAGAGTGGCCACCCACGGCAAAGCCCCCTGCATGTCACGAACGGACGTCGCTCAACCGCAACATCTTCACTCCGTAAACCGTTCGTTGCTTTTTCTTGCTTGTACATATGTTTGGCAGCTTGTTTTGCCTTGAGTTTATATGTTTTTACCTAAGAAATGTGAGCGAAAGTAGTGTAGAAGGCTGCAGAACGGTCGTTCGCTGCATAGAGCCAAAACAGCCCTGTTTTTGGGTCTTTTTTGTGTGCCACGGTAACCTTTCTGAGCGGTGCGAAATGTCAGCCATTTCAGCACCTTGGAACCCCCCGGGTGGCACCGGGCTGGATGGGGCTCCGGGTATATGTCGGGCATAGTCGTTCATCAGCAATTGAACTTGTCTTGCGTCCGATACCTTGGGAACCATCGTTTGCGGACTTGCGACCGTTCCTACAACCCTCCAAAGTCCTATTTCGCTCTCTCTCTCTTTTCTCAGCTGCTCTCAAGTTGTTCGACAAATTGCTTGTATAGCTTTCTGCTTTGCGAGACGCCGGGACGTGTTCGTCGCTCGCTTCTAAACTAATCAACTTCTTCTTTACAGGTCCTACGGGACCTTAAGAGGTTGTAAGAGGGTTAACCCTGTGTGGACAGATAACGCTTTGGGCGTTTCATGACTTAGGCAATCCCAGCTAGTCCAGAACAGTGGGCAAGGTTGCTTCACGACTTAGGCAATTTCAACTAAGTCTTCGGGAGGGCCGCAAGGGTGCCGCACGGCTTAGGCAAATTCAGCTAAGCCCATGACAGTGTGGTATCAGAGCAGGCAAGCAATTCATACGAACAGCGAAGAAGATTCATAATTTCGCCATGGTGAGACATCGTGGTGAATCAAGCAAGATGGGGCAAGCGGGACCCTTGCTCCAAGCAGTCGCAGGTGGGCTGAAGTGCAAAGTCGCTCATAAACTGCTGGAGCCGCTTATGAGGAATGCGGCAGTGAACAAGATGAGAGTGAAGTTGGGTCTTCTCCTCGAGGGGAGGAGGCACCATCTGGAGCGCCAACCGGGAAGAAGGGCCATAGAGAGAGACTTGCAATGGCAGAAACCCACCTCGATGTTCTTGAAGCGAGCGTGGAGGAACTCTACCAAGGCCGAGGAAGGTTACTTGGGGTAGAGAGCTCACAAGAAGAAGCTGAAACTCGGATCGAGAATGTTGAATCTCTGATTGATCAACTGACAGAGGACACCAAAGATTCCGTACGACATCTACATGAAGTTGTGGCAGAACTCACGGCTAAGGTGATGGTATTAACAAGGACTCTTGACGCGGGAGGGAACAACACCCGCGCTGCGCCACCACAACACTTCAGAGCACCGGAGCAGTAGTGTTACGGAGGTGCTAGGGATGCCAAAGAGCTTGAAAATTTCTTGTTCGACATGGAACAGTATTTTCATGCTACAGGGCTCGATTCTGAAGAAACCAAAGTTGCGATAGCAACAATGTATCTGAATGGGGATGCAAAACTTTGGTGGCGAACCCGTTGGGAAGAGATCCAACACAGCCGATGTCGAGTGGATACATGGGGAGACTTGAAGCGAGAGTTGAGAACTCAGTTCTTGCCCGAGAACACAGAGTTCGTCGCAAGAAGGAAACTGAGACAACTCCGCCAGAGTATAATAATCTGAGACTATGTTAAACAATTTTCAGCACTGATGCTGGATATTCGGGACATGTCTGAGAAAGACAAGCTATTCAGCTTCCTCGATTGCTTGAAGCCATGGGTACAACAAGAACTACATCGGAGGAATGTCACCGATGTAGTCGGGGCAATTGTAGCCGCGGAAAGGCTGACTGACTTTGTTTCTTCAGAGGATTCGAGAAAGAAGAAACATTCTTCGGGAAATCGCTCATCTAAATACTCTCGAGCGAAGGAGTCTGGGGGCGAGCAAAAGAAGAAGAATTTCCACAAGGGACCGGGCTCAAGAGGTAGAGTCTCCAAGTCTAGTGCATGCTTCTTGTGTGGAGGACCACACAAAGTGAGAGAGTGCCCACAAAAACAGGCACTCAACGCTTTAACAGCATCGGTTCTATCCCGTAAGTCAGACAAGGGCAAAGCTATCACCCTTAGTTCAAGCAGTTCTGACTCCAGTAGCGACAGTGAGGCGTCGCAAGGACCCAGGATAGGAGCAATGCGTTTGTTGAATGCGTTGCGGGGTCAAGTGGGGGAGAACACAAAGGCAAAGCCACTGAGGGCAGGAAACAGCGAGTTGATGTATGTGGACATCAAGCTTAATGGCCAAACAACCCGTGCAATGGTGGACACGGGCGTGACCCACAATTTTATTGCCGATCGCGAAGCTAAGCGACTGGGATTACTCTTGGAGAAGAGCCCAAGTTGTATGAAGGCGGTGAATTCGGAGGCCAAGCGGATCTCCGAACAAGCGAAAGGGATCCCCATCAAGATCGGGACATGGAGCGGGAGCACAAACTTGATGGCAGTGCCACTAGACGACTTCCAAGTGATTCTCAGAATAGAGTTTATGCACGCAGCAAAGTTGGTGCCAGTACCATTCCTGAACTTCTTGTGTCTAATGGGAGGTGATGATCCCAGCATGGTTCCAGTTTCTCGGGGAGGAACCAAGGACCTACAACAAATATCGACTTTACAATTGAAGAAAGGGGTACGAAGAGGTGAATCAACCTTTGTAGCGGCTATGAAGCTAGAGACACCTGATGGGGAAGCCATTCAGGAACCTGCTGTTGTGGCGAACATCCTGAAGGAGTTCTCAGATCTGATGCCAACAGAGTTGCCGAGAACTCTACCACCACGCAGAGGCGTGGATCATCGGATTGAGCTGGAGCCGGGAATTAAGCCTCCAGCGAGACCACCATACCGCATGGCCCCTCCAGAGTTGGCGGAATTGAGGAAGCAGTTAGATGAACTGCTAAGCGGTGGTCTCATCCGTAATTCCAAAGCACCTTTCGAAGCTCCAGTCCTCTTTCAGAAGAAGCAAGATGGGAGTCTCCGATTATGCATCGATTATCAAGCCCTTAACAAGATGACGGTGAAGAACAAGTACCCTATCCCGCTCATCGCGGACTTGTTCGATCAATTGGGAAAGGCAAAGTACTTCTCCAAACTCGACCTTCGGTCGGGGTATTGGCAGGTGCGCATTGCAGAAGGTGATGAGGCAAAGACTACCTGTGTGACCAGGTATGGAGCATTCGAGTTCTTGGTGATGCCTTTCGGCTTAACCAATGCTCCGACCACATTCTGCACTCTAATGAACCAGCTGTTCAAGGAGTATCTGGACAAGTTTATGGTCGTCTACTTAGACGATATCGTCGCCTATAGCCAAACACTTGAGGAGCATGTTAGACACCTCCGAACAATTTTCAAAGTTCTCAGGGAGAACACGTTGTTCGTGAAGAGGGAAAAGTGCTATTTTGCCCAAACAGAGATTTTGTTCTTGGGGCATCGAGTCGGCAATGGTTCCATCCAGATGGACTAGTCTAAGGTGCAAGCTGTGGCGGACTGGCGAACACCAGAGAAGGTACCAGAGTTGAGATCCTTCCTTGGGTTCGTCAACTATTATCGGCGCTTCATAGTGGGGTATTCGAAGCACGCAGCTCCGTTGACGGAGTTGCTAAAGAAGGAGCAGTCCTAGAGATGGTCGGACAAATGTGAGGTGGCATTTCAAGACCTAAAGACTGTTGTGTTGGAGGAACCTGTACTCAGATTGTCGGACTATGAAAAGTCATTTGAAGTCCATACAGATGCTTCTTATTTTGCTATTGGAGGAGTTCTTATGCAGGAAAATCATCCGGTGGCCTATGAGAGTCGCAAGCTCAACGAGACCGAGCGGCGATATCATGTGCATGAGAAGGAGATGACAGTGGTGGTCCACTGTCTACGAGTGTGGTGACACTACCTTCTGGGAGCACCATTTGTGCTAAGGACAGACAATGTCGCATTGAGTTACTTCTAAACTCAAAAGAAACTCTCCCCAAAGCAAGCACGATGGCAGGACTTCTTGGCTGAGTTCGACATGGTAATGGAGTATAAGCCCGGAAAAGCAAATGTCGTGACCGATGCATTGAGTCGGAAAGTGGAGCTAGTGAATGCTATACAGTTGGAGGGCGGAGGCCAAGCAAGTCAATTGCGCTCCAACTTCCTTTCCAGGATCAGGGATGGACTGCACCGAGATCCTCAGGCAGTAACTCTGATGCAACTCATCAAAGAGGGCAAGGCACGACGATTTTGGGTCCAGGAGGGACTCATCTATACCAAGGGGAACAGAGTTTATGTTCCGCGAGCGGATAACTTGAGGTGTGAACTCCTGAAAGAGTGTCACGATTCCCTTTGGGCTGGACATCCGGGTATCCACCGAACAATGGCTCTCGTGGAGAGGGCTTCTATTGGCCGAAAATGGGGACAGATGTGGAGGAATATGTTCGAACATGCCTTACTTGTCAACAGGACAAGGTAGAGCAACAGAAGCCAGTGGGACTTTTGGAGCCGTTGCCCGTACCAAAAAGGCCTTGGGAGAGCATTTCCTTGGACTTCATATCAAGCTTGCCCGCAGTAGGGGGACATGGATCGAAACTCGTGGTAGTTGATCGATTTTCGAAGTATGCAACATTTATTGTTGCACCCCTACATTGCTCAGTGGAGGAGGCAGCTAAGTTGATGATGAAGAATGTGGTGAAGTTTTGGGGAGTCACACACAACATCATTAGTGATCGAGATTCTCGGTTCTTGGGACGATTCTGGACCGAGTTGTTCAAGTTGTTGGGATCTAAGTTATACTTCTCCACAAGCCTCCACCCCCAAACGGATGGCCAAACAGAAAGAATCAACTCGCTCTTGGAGCGATATCTGCGGCACTACGTAAGTGCCAACCAACGAGATTGGGTGAAGCTGTTGGACATAGCCCAATTCTCCTATAACTTGCAGCGGAGCTCTGCATCCAACAAGAGCTCATTTGAGATTATTACGGGACAACAGCCATCAACTCCTCACACCCTGGTTATTGGCTATACAAGGAGTAGCCCATCAGCCTATCACTTTGCAAAGGAATGGCATCGCAATGCAGATATTGCGTGGGCTTACTTGGAGAAGGCGGCCAAGAAGATGAAAAAGTGGGCAGACTTGGGGAGGCGACCACGAGTTTAAAGTGGGCGACATGGTGTTGGTGAAGCTCCAACTAGCATCACTCCAGTTCTTTAGGCACAGAGTGCACAAAGGATTGGTGTGCAAATATGAAGGGCCTTTCCCAATCATCAGCAGGGTAGGCAATGTCTCATACAAGTTGCAACTACCTGCATGGTTCAGAATTCATAACGTCTTCCATGCGAGCAACTTGAAAGTCTACCACTCAGATCCGCAAGATTATTCTCGAAATGTTCCAACTCGACTACCCCCCACCAGAGCCTCTTACGAGAAGCGAGTTGAAACTATTCTAGCGGATCGCAAGATAAAGCTACCCAATGGAGCACAGCAAATTGAGTACTTGGTGAAGTGGCAAAAGCTTCCTCAAACAGAAGCCAGTTGGGAGCCAGAAGATGCCCTCCGACATGAAGAAGCTCGCGTCAAAGCCTACCAACAAGCGTCGACGAGGGCGTCGACAGTTTAAGTGGGGGAGAATGTCACGAACGGACGTCGCTCAACCGCAACATCTTCACTCCGTGAATCGTTCGTTGCTTTTTCTTGCTTGTACATATGTTTGGCAGCTTATTTTGCCTTGAGTTTATGTGTTTTTACCTAAGAAATGTGAGCAAAAGTAGTGTAGAAGGCTGCAGAACGGTCGTTCGCTGCATAGAGCTAAAACAGCCCTATTTTTGGGTCTTTTTCGTGTGCCACGGTAACCTTTCTGAGCGGTACGAAATGTCAGCCATTTCAGCACCTTGGAACCCCCCGGGTGGCACCAGGCTGGATGGGGCTCCGGGTATATGTCGGGCGTAGTCGTTCATCAGCAATTGAACTTGTCTTGCGTCCGATACCTTGGGAATAGTCGTTTGCGAACTTGCGACCATTCCTACAACCCTCCAAAGTCCTATTTCGCTCTCTCTCTCTTTTCTCAGCTGTACTCAAGGTGTTCGACAAATTGCTTGTATAGCTTTCCGCTTTGCGAGACGCTGGGACGTGTCCGTCGCTCGCTTCTAAACTAATCAACTTCTTCTTTGCAGGTCCTACGGGACCTTAAGAGGTTGTAAGAGGGCTGACCCTGTGCGGACAGATAACGCTTTGGGCGTTTCATGACTTAGGCAATCCCAGCTAAGTCCAGAACAGTGGGCAAGGTTGCTTCACGACTTAGGCAATTTCAGCTAAGTCTTCGGGAGGGCCGCAAGGGTGCCACACGGCTTAGGCAAATTCAGCTAAGCCCGTGACATGCAGGAGTGACCATGCCATCTACAAGGGCGGCCAGGCCACCTGCAAGGGTGACCACCCACGGTCAGGCCTTTTGTAGGGGAATCCAACCGCAAGGGGCAGTTGCTCATAACCAGGGCTGTTGCCAGCAAACGCAGCCACCCGCGGCCAGGGCTACCGCCAGTAGGGTCAACCGCCCATTGCTAGGCTGCCTACAACGGTAGCATCTGCAAGCAAAAAGATGATACTGCCCTTCAGAATTTAAGAAATTCCTCTATCTATCATTTTGTCCTAAATTCCTAAAATATCCTTAATAATTTTAGAAATTCCTAGCATATCCCAAATTTTAGAAAAATAATTAATTATTTTTAATTAATTATTATTTATAACAAGCAAAGAAGAGGGAGCAGGTCAGGACAATCCCCGCCCCTCAGCACTTCCCAAGGAAAGCAACTAGATAGTGTCATGAGTTGGGCGCCATCTGCGAAGGCAAAATCTGGCATCCCTTGTGGCAAGCCTCGATGAAAGGATGCAGCAGGAACCACAATCCTGCCTCAAGGGCATCAATGATCAGCCCTAACCTATTCAGAAATGGATCAAAGGCACACTATCCCCGTCGAGGAGCGTGCAGCTCATATTTGACTATATGATATAGCACTCCATGATGCAACTGAGAAGCTGCTCGATCACAATTAAACTGAAGTTATGAGACATTCTCATAACTTGAAGGGCCTTGAAGGCCTTGATGTCTATCGGGGTCATGTCACCCAAGGATGAACTCACGACTTCTACCCTAGGACTACCCGAGGACGATGCTATGACCCTAGGAGATGAACGACTGGAAGAAGAAAGAGAAGAGGAGGACATTTTGACCTTGACTGACTAATGACCGAGGAATAGAGGATTCAAGGTAGAAGGAGGGGATGAAGGAAATGAACTAGAATAAGCCTTCCCCAACCTTTGGGAGGGCCTTATATAGAGCATTCACTGTCTGCATGACCCTTCATCTCCCCGAGAAGGAAAACAGCTCAGCTCGCCATTATGACTCCCTAGGGAACAAGTGATCGAATCCGAAACACATGAGGCTCAATGGAGGGGTAAAACCTATAAAAACCAAGGATTTCCCCCATTGTGAAGCTAAAGTTTCTCGCCAACCTTCCACCCACCAAAACCGAAGTTTCCCGCCAACGTACCTCCTACCAAAACCAAAGTTTCCTGCCAACCACCCTCCAACCAAATGCCAAGGCTTTCCACTAACCATTCCTCCCTTTGAATCAAAGGCCCACCTTGGTAGGATTCCAGCCATGTGCCTGAGTTGTGTCGCTCGGCCAATCAAGTGCACGAGCTATGTCACTCGACCAGTCAAGTGCCCGAGTTGTGTTGCTCGGCCAGTCAGGTGCCCAAATTGTATTGCTCGACTAATCATGTGCTCGAGTTGTGTTGCTCGGCCAGTCAAGTACCCGAGTTGTGCTTCTCGACCAGTCAAGTGCTCAAGTTGTGCTCGGCCAGTCATGTGCCTGAGTTGTGTTTTGCTCAGCCAGTCATGTACTCGAGTTGTGTTGCTCGGCCAGTCAAGTGCTCAAGTTGTGCTCGAGCTATGTCGCTCGGTCAATCATGTGCCCGAGTTGCGTTGCTCAGCAACCATGTGCCCAGGCTATGTCACTCAGTCAGTTAAGTGTCTGAGTTGTGTTGCTTGGTCAGTCAAGTGCTCAAGTGGTGCTCGATCAGTCCAGTGCCCCAGTTGTGCTCACCAAGCAAGTGCTCAAGTTGTGCTCGGCCAGCCATGTGCCTGAGCTATGATGCTCGGTCAGTCAAGCGCTTGAGCTATGTCGCTCGGCCAGTCAAGTGCTCAAGTTGTATTGCTCGGACAGTCAGATGTCCGAGTTATGTTGCTTGACCAGCCATGTACTCGCTTGACCAATCAAGTGTTCAAGTTGTGCTCGATCAGCCATTTGCCCTCGAGAACCCGAGTTCTACATCTCAGCCAATCATAAGCCCGAGTTTTATATCTCGGCCAATCATGAGCTTGAGTTACATTTGGGGCCAATCGAGAGCTCGAGTTGTGCATTTTGGTCATTCGAGAGCCCGAGTTATGTGTCTCGGTCAGTCATGTGCCCAAGTTATCCATCTCGACCAGTCCAACACCCAACTTATGCATCTCGATCAACCTACAATGAACTATGAATCCCAACCGGACGAGAGACTCCCAACGATAGACAGGTGAAGTAGAGGTGGGCCACCCAGCCCGAACAGGGACTACAACAAGAGAGCCCGCGCACCTAGTGAGACCCCGGACCTAGTCAAAGAAAAAACCAAGTCGTGCCTCAAGGCCCTCCATGAGGAACCTGAGGCATGCCTCTTAGGGGGAAAGAATGATATGGCATATTCTAGCGCCACCCCTATGACAACAGTCAGCAACCATGTTAGTGCCAACGTGGAGCCTTGGAGCCTACGCAGTGTGTGGACAATAACATGACCTCTCAGACTCATACAAGACAGTAAATAATGCCCATGCTATTCGGGACCATACAGGACAATACCGCACGACAAACAACCGCCCGAGAACGTGTGGAGTGGCACCGTGTGGTATGAGACCATGTTGATCAGCCCACATCGTGCAGAGTGCATGACTCGACTACTTGAAGCACTGATGGTCATTAACAGATCACGTACGACCAACCCTTGACCACAAGTATAAAAGCCGACCTCCTAGCCAACTTCAAGGGTCGAGCTTCGAACACTCAAGACTCCCTCAATTCCACAAGATACTGATTGAATCATCGAAGGGGTCGAGTCGAGACATCCCCACCTAACTTCGACCTTAGTGTAGGAACCAGCTCGGGAGAATAGAAGAGGCTTACCTCCGTCTACCTGGGGTGGTTCGCCAGATGACTCAACCTGACCAGGCGTTGACTATCCCGACAATCCACACGGATGACCTTGTGCACTCGAGATCAAATCAATCTGTGTTGACATATCATCCACGTAATAAAGTTGTATAATATAAGGTATTATGGATATGAAATTTATATAAAATAAGTAACTAAGAAAAGACCCCCAAAAAAAAAAGGAAAAAGCTAATTCTGTATTATGGACTTCTATAGAGATGTGAGTTCTTGGGGATTCATACAAGTCATACAAAACGTAACAATTTGAGTAGCGGTTTGGTTTAGTAAAACTGAACATTTGGTGTTTCTTTTTATTTCTTCGTTTACTCCCTCTCTTCACCTTTTCTCTTCCGTATTGTTGCTTTCGAACTCCCTGTTTGTATTAGTTTTGTTTCACAGTCTTTTGAAATTAATTCTTTCTGTTGAGAACTCCCTTCAGTTTACTTCCAAAGAGGAAGAACAGGAGAGAAAAAAAGGGGCAATAAATTCCTTGACTATGTATTCACTAACAAATCGTTGGCATCAATACTGCCATAATTCTGAATGCAAATCAATCAAGAATTATTGTGAAACTTTGGTCCTCCTGAATTGAAGTTACATACAGCACTGCACTGCCTGAATTGAAGTTTCGCGCATGTACCCAACAAATTAATGCACAAAATGTATGACGAAACCAAAACAAAAGAATGCCAAATTCCCGCTACTTGGGTTCAATCCTCGCCGAGTACGCCCCACTGTACTCAAACGCGCTGCTGCTCTCCTCGTTTCTACTTTTCATGTTATCATGATAAGGATGACGAGGAGCTCCCTGCGCTTTCCCAAAGTCTGTGACCGACGAGGATGCCGAGCTCGGCTGCGTGTTCAATCCATTACTCTGCAGTATTGTCTCGATTTCCTTCACCACCTCATTCATCGTCGGCCGGTCGGCAGCTGATTCCTCCACGCAACGTATCGCCAACCGAACAAAACTCCGAAGCCCTGTGAGGTTTCCCACGTCTCGTATAACAGGATCCATCATCTCCCTGAGGCCGTAGTACTCTTCGTCGTAGTTGTCGACCGCATTCCTAATTTCGCGGACGATGTATTTGCCCTTCTCTATTGGTTGCCTGGCTGTGATCAGCTCAAGCAAGACCACCCCAAAGCTGTACACATCACTCTTCTCCGACAGCTGCTGAGTCATGTAGTACTCTGGATCCAGGTAACCCTGTAAAAAAGTTGGACCAAGCGATGCATTAGCTGAGCTGGGAGATGCAGAAGTTGGGTGAATGCATGGGAAGTAGTTCAGAGACGGACTCTCACCAATGTTCCTTTAACTTGGGTGGAAACATGTCCTTTTCCGCTGTCCGATACTAGTTTTGACAGGCCAAAGTCTGCAACCTTTGCATTCAAACTTTCATCCACCAGGATATTGGTGGACTTGACATCTCTGTGAATTATGGGTGGATCAGCTAACTCGTGAAGATAAGCTAATCCTCTGGCTGAGCCCAGTGCGATTCGTAGTCTCTTCTTCCAATCCAACTGTCTGCCACTTCTCCCTGCAGATTACGACAGAAAAGGAAGGCCAGGTTATTACTGGTAGATGATTGGATAAGGTTCCTTTGAGAAGTGGCCATGGCGCAGACCTGTCAAGTTCTCCCTTAATGTTCCATTGGGAATGTATTCGTATACCAGCATTTGTTCCCCTTGTTCGAAACAAAAACCTACAAGGTCTACCAGATTTTTGTGGTGAACCCTAGAGAGCAGTTCGATCTCTGTCTTGAATTCTAGCGCTCCTTGCATGGATCCTTGCTGCGCCCTCTTGATTGCAACCATCTGCCCGCTCGAAAGAATTCCTCTGTAGACCTGGAAAAGAAGTCACAAAGTTCGTTGCTTTCTCCTTGGTTCAATCTTTTCTCGAATGCATTCAGGTAGATAGTTTTCTTTAGAGAACCATTGATGTGGTTGATTGATGTACCTTTCCATAGCCCCCAGAACCGATTTCATTGGCGTCTGAGAAACTGTTGGTGCATTTCTTGATCTCGTCGAAAGGAAACCATCTTGCTCCTTTGAGTTGCGGTGCGCTACCATCGTCTTTACCACCGGCTCCCCATGAAGCTGCAAAGTCGAGGAAACATCAACTACGGTGCTATCCAACACTGTTACTTACCATCATCTTGTTCACAATCTCCTGCTGGGAAAGGGACATTACCGAAAGGTCTGCTCTGTTCAATAGCTCTTTTAGCCTTTTTCTTTTGCAGATAGGCATAGATCCCAACACAAAAAAGTCCAATGACAAGTATGATGCAGCCGGCAGCTATTCCAGCAATGGCGCCTGTACTTATTGTCGTCTTTCCACTATTCCCACCTGTGAAGATTAAGTTACTTCTTCAGCGAATTTAATCTACAAGAAGGCAGTGTTCAGGTTCGAAGTCAGACGAAGGGTGGATTGATACCTGAGAAGGTGTACGGGAATGCTAGGAAATAATATGGTCCAAATATGTCAGGGGGTTTGTAGGTTTGGTTGCTTAGATAAAACCCAATTATTTGGATCTCTGACCGGTTGAAGTACATTCCACTCGAAGGGAACAGCGCCAGGTTGAGTTGAATGTAGTTATCACTGTTGAAGAAAAGGTCAGAAATGTATACGGAACTTGGAGCAAGTCCAAGTTTAGTCCGCAGACTCGTCTCCAGCTCTTGGAACAAGGTGGCATTCGTCAGATCTCGGAAGGAGGGTGCTCTGAAAACCATCAACCCTTGATATGGATAGGCACAGGAACAGCTCCGAGGGTTAAGTTTCTGCTCCGAGGAGCATGATGTAGAACCACCGCATTTGGCTAAACTGGTGGAGTACGACGTTTCTGCTTGTTGCTGCAGGAGGCAATAGCTTTTGGTGTTTTCGGCGGAAGAACTGCACAGAGGATTTCCATACAGTCTGCAGTTGTAGAGCAACAAAAGTCATGCTTGCGTATGAGCCTCTGAAGAATACGATAGAACTTTTCGAGATGAACTCACATTAGAGTTTTGGTGAAACTGGATGTTAGCACGACCTCATCGATGGAATTGTTCCTGAAATTTACTAGCTGTAGTTGTGGACTGATGATGCTGCCCATGTTCAGTGTACCATTGAATCTATTATTATTAAGCAACCTGTTGAATGTATGAGCTGATGAAATTTCTATACGGGGGGGAATGCTAGAAGAAACATTCCTTTTAGGATTCGATTGGAACTTGGTAATGAACTCACACTTGTTGCAATTGAGGCAAGCTGAATAAATCTTCCGGAATTTGGCCAAAAAGCCCTCCAGATTCTATGACTCTGCAAATGGACCAACAATGTCTCAGCTCCGTTGACATAATTCTAAGCAAAAGCGCAGGATGTGGTAAGGAGACTCACAAGGTGGTGAGAGATTCTAGTGTGGTAAACCACCCCGGAGCTTCTGAAGGACTGAAGGAGTTGTTGCTCAAGTCACTGTACAACATCACACATCAGTGCACGGGGATAAGTCGAGGAAGTTTTATGTTGGGTCGGTAGCAGAGCTACACAATGGTTGCTTACACATAATTGAGGTTGTTCATTCCTGTCAGATTCGGCAGCGATCCAGTTAACTGATTGTTTGCCAAGTTCCTGCAAGAAAAGGAAACAGCGAGTGTGTCAGCAGCCAGTGATGGATTTGCCGCCCATGATATCCTCACTTACAGTTCATTGATGCTTGTGAGATTGTTGATGTTGGATGGAACAGGACCTCCCAAATCATTATTGTCGAGCCGACTGTTTGAAGAAGAAGATAGCATGTGAGATCAAAAGATTACAACCCTTCAAGCGGTAGATAAAGCAAAGGCAAAGAAAATATCAGTGCACGTCACTTACAGAACCTCCAGCGTTTTCACCAGTTCTACCGAGGTTGGAACGGGACCAGTAAATTTATTCGAGTCGAAGAGTCTGCCAGAGATCACGATTGCAGTCCTTTGAAACTAATGGGAGGCGATCAGTACAAAAGATTCAAAATCCAAACTTACATGTGTATCAGTGTCATCTCGGAGCTGAAGAGTTGTTCTGGAATTTCTCCTGATAACTGGTTCTTGTTGAAGTGACTGCGAATCAAATGGAACAGTAACTCGTGTGATCCATTTCATCTTGTTCTGATCAACCCATTGAGCCATTACTTACAAGTGCTTGGTGTTGAGGAGCAGGTCCAGGCCCGGTGTCTCGTTGACCGAGATAGGGAGAGATCCAATCAACTGGTTGTCTGCCAGATCTAGCCAATACAGGTTAGAAAGGAGACCCAGTGAAGCTGGAATCCTGCCGCTGAACTTATTTGAATTCAGAGCCCTGGAGAGTTTGGTTGACATCCAATTATGACGTTCGAAGAATAATGGTGGAATCGTGTAACACAAAAGGAACGCTTACAGGAAGGAGAGCAGTTTCAAGTTGCCTAATTCCTCTGGGACTTTGCCATTGAAGCTACAGCCAGCCAAAATCCTGGAAAGTGGAACAACACAAGGTCTCAGCCAATTCGTTACATGTCAAACTAATAGGAATCAGTTTTCAGTATTTGGGAGTCCGTGCTTACAAAGTGGTGAGCTTCTTCAGGTTCCCGATATTTGGAGTGAGTAGCCCACCCAGATCTTTGTTGTACGACAGATCCCTGCAAATAGATGTGCTATCAAGTGAGATTTATGCATAACACTGAAAATGTTGCAACATCGTTTGCAATCAGAATTTGGTTTAGGTTTAGGAGAACACAACGTACAAGGATTGCAACTCCGTGAGTTGGCTTACGTCGCTGCTTAATGTACCTTTGATTCCCATCGTGGACAGCCTCCTGCAAAGACCACAGCTTCAGCATAGGGATATCTGAACAAGGAGGTCAGGTTTGCAGCAAGCTCACAGTGAGGTCACCCTGGAGGCGTCGCAGAAAACTCCTTCCCATGGCATACCACAGGGATCACTCGACTGCCCCCACGTTGGTGGAGCATTCTTCCACTCGCTCAGCATGGATCGCAGAGCGGCAGCTGTACGTTTTTTTCTCATCAACATAAGAAATCAAAAAAGGAATGTTTTCTCCAATCCATTCTGAGAGTTCATACGACGAGAGAAGCTGCTGCAGCAGCACGAGAACTTACCGTCCTGAGGATCGGTGTCGCAGGAACCAAGACGAAGAAGACCTGTAAGGATCATGAACACAAGCAAAAGCCTGGCGACGGTGCCCATGTCGGAAGACCAGCGAAGTCACCGGCGAATGATCGATCACCCACAATATCAGAAGGCCTCAGTTATGTCAGATCCAACAACCATAACCCGCAATAATTCTCCGCTCTTTTCCACGCTTTAGGAGCTGAGGAACAAATGATGAAGATGGAAGGAAGGTTATACTTGTATTGGAAGCCATTCTATCATGTGAAATGAGATCGATTTGATTCCCTAAGCACCCATGTAAGAATTTTAGGTAATGGGGATTGGACTCGTTGCCATTTCTTGTGTTTTGAACAAGGAAGCTGCACGTGCCGTTTGAATGAATCCAGAGGTGTTTCTTCTATTTGTTATTGTGGTTGGGGTGGTGGACCCCGCTATTAACCATTCTTCCTGTCACCCAATAACTTGTCCCAACTGCCTCTTGCAATGGATATAATCTTTGTCAAGTTGTTCACTCTATTGGGAAAGAGGTTGCCAGCTCAGCGCAGCATTCTCTGCACTGACTTGGTAAAAGTCAACTATTAGCAACTGGCTCTTAGTTGGTCATAAATGAAGAGTTGCGTCGGTCAACTCATGGGGGTGGTCTTCTTAATTCAGGATAAACGCAAAGCACAAAAGAACGGCTGAGGCCATCATCAAATGAAAAATTCAATCTCCTCTCTTTGACCACTCTTCTATTATTTCTTTCTTTTTTTTTTCTTTGAAGAACGATTTTTCTTACAAAAGATTTTTTTAAGTTTTTTTTTTGCCAACAAGTGCCCCTCCTTTTAGTTTTCCTAGACAATGTCCCTTAATTTAAAAAATATATCTAAAATACCTTTTACGAATTCTTTCTATCAAGTTCTTTCTGTTCATCAAATTTGAATCATTACAGTGCGTTAATTTGGCTCATTTATAATTTTTTTAATAATATTGTTATTGAGATATTGAAAAAATATAAAACTATTAAAACATACTAATATTATGTCTCTTGATTGTCATTGCTCGTAAATCATTAAGATATCATATTTTTTAATTTTGTAATTGGTTTGATTGAGGTTATGAGTCGATTTAGATCAATGTTTTTTAGTAGATTTTATAATATTTTATTACGACAGTCAAAATATTATAATAAGTTTATTTTTTATTTATATTTGGGTGATATTATTTCTAAATTATTATAAATATTTATTTAATCCTAGTATGATATATCAAATGATTTCTGATGTGTTTTGATTTCATTTGACTTGCCTATAGTGTTTTCCAATATCATTATAATATTTTTATTAAGGTGTTAAAAATATTGTAAAGTGACTGAAAAATACTACAATTGATATCATATTGTGTCTCCTTGGTTGTTATTGCTCATAAAGCCATTACAATACTAAAAAAAATTTTAGGCTTAAATTTTATTTTATTGATATAGTGAGTTCATTTATATCATTAAAAAAATTTAAATAGTTTTATAATATTTTTATTGTGGTGCTTTGAACACTATAATAGACTAAAATACTATAATAGATCAAAACACTACGGATGGGAACAATATAATCAACTTTCTTAGGGCAATTTGAATACCATTGGAATTAAGATGCAATGTTTATGTTTATGAAAAACCAAAAGAATGACGTGTATGGAGAAAAACTCAAAAAAGATTTTTTTTTCAAGGAAAAGATCGCCGTTCTCTCATTCCAAACTTATACGTGGATGGAGATGTCTTGAATAGACATCAACACATGTACTGCGAGATATATATTTTTTAATTTTCGGATTTTTTTTCAGATAAGCAAAAAATTTCAAGATTTTGAGAAATAGATCTATTATTTGCCATTTCAGGATTTCAAAATTATTTACCATTTTCATGACATATATATAAATTCCATTTATGCTGTTTTAATGATACTATAAATAACACAACTCATTCTGAGCATATACCTTAAAGACTTGTTGCCGTATATAATATTAAATATTATTTTAAATGGCTTAGTTATATGTGTTATAATAATCGATATAATATTTTCAAAGTTTTGAATGACAAATATGTCAAAACCATTCTTTTGTATAATTCAATATTTAACACCTTATTTTGATGCCTATTTCGGTATCATACTGAATTAGTATGATACTGATATACAGAACAGTATATTGATCTAAAATATTCTATATCAGTGAAAAATCGATCATCTCCTCGGTTCAATAAAAAAATAACCATCATTAGGTGATGATATAGTATTTAAGTCTTTATATGAACATTATAAGGTTTGATCACTTGAAAATTTGTTATCAGAAATAGTGATTCAGCTTGTGTTTTGAGGATGATTTGAACTCTCCATCCTATCACTATATAATATGAGTTAATATTCTGTTGATATGTATTAGAGATGGTAAATATTTTAGTGGGTATAATTATGTTCTAAATATTTGAAAGGAGTCTTTAAATTCAAATTTTTTGATAGATTAAGATTTAGTTTAGAGATTCAAGCAAGAAGAATTCCTAAAGAATTATGATTTATTACTATAAATATATCATGAGTCTCAAGGTCTAGATGAGAGAGAGGTAATACACTTGTAGTGCTTCTAAGGGATTTTCTTTGGTAAATCTAGAGAGGGTTCAGAGAATAATTCTTTGAATTTATGTACGAGAGTATAAAAGGGTTTTAGATTTGGGTTTAGACTAGTTTAAGAGAATAATTACTTATATTGATTTTCTTGCATAGTGAAGAGTTTAGTTTTCTCTGTAGATGTAAGTAGGGAGTTGTCGAACTACATTAAATCTTACATTAGCTTTTTGTATGTTCTTTGATTATTGATCTCTAGGATTTTTTTTTTATTTTTGAGTTATTTTCTCTCCTTCCTCAATAGATGGTATTAGAGTTTAGAAAATCATATAATTAGATATTCAACAAAGATGTCATTGGTTGTCTCTATTAGTTTTATTATAGGAAATTTTGATGGATGAAATAGTTTCACTTTATAGTAGAGGAGGATGAATGATCTTCTTGTACATCAAGATCTAGCAAGAACGTTGAAGGGATGAGAAAACAAATCAAAAAAGATAAGTGACAAATATTAGGATAAGCTTAAGGAAAATATACAAGTATTACTTATTTTTGGATTACTAATAATATTATCAATAATGTTATTGATGATGACTCCATCGTGGATATTTAGGATAAGTTAGAAAAGCTTATCTAGTTAAAAATTTAAATAACAAGTTATATCTAAAGCAGAAGTTATATATATTAAGGATGGACAAAAACAAAGACTTGGTATTGCATCTAAATATATTTTAAAAATTATTAGATAAACCGAAGAAAATTGATGTGAAGATTGATGAAAATGATAAGATATTATCCCTTCTTATATCGCTGGTCGATTCCTATAATGATATTGTGGAAATGATACCATGTGGGAAGAATATAATTACTCTGAAACAAGTTGAAGAAGCTTTAGCATCTCATGTTATCAAGACAAAAAATAAATTTTGAAATATGAATGGTGAGAGATTAGCTACTCAAGGTGGAGGTTAACGATAGAATTTTCTAAAACATGTATATCTTAATGTGATAAGTTGAGAGATTAGCTACTCAGGGTGGAGGTTAACGAGAGGATTTTCTAAAACATGTATATCTTAATGCTATAAATGCATACAGTATGAACATATCAAACAAATGTTCATGGAAAAAGAAACATAAAGAAGAGGTCAATAAGTATTATCTTTTCATGGATGGTGATGAAGATATTTTCACCATCTTTAAAGGTAATAATGCATTTTTTTTAAGAGTTAGTTTTTATATATTTTTATTTTACTCATATTTATTATTTGAAGGATTGTTTTGATTCACTGAATCATAAGCTGACTAATAAGTTGAGTCTAAATGATGATTCTATGGTGAAGGTTATGGGTGTTAGTAAAATAAAGATAAAAATAATTAATAGAATGGTATATACTTTTGGATGATGCATCTTATGTTTTAAAAATATAAAATAATTTAATTTCGTTATGTCTTTTAAAATTTTAAGATTATTAAAAAGCCAAACGTGGAGTTTTAAAAGGTACTAGAGATTGTATGATCCTAATAAAAGATAACTGTATAAGGGTTATGTTGTCTAGAAGAAAATATAATAAAAGATTACAATCATATTACAATTGTAAAGGATGGTACATAAGAAGATGAGTTTTATTCATGATGTAGAAGATGAATAGTGTTATTTATGATTTTCAAGAAATAGACAATTGTGAGGGAAAAAATTTTATTGGTGATAAGATGGTGAGTGAAGGTCTCTTTTTAGAATGAAGTAGTATTATTGATTTGTATCCAACTATACATGATGCATTTATGAGTTTATAAGAATCAGATGTCAGATCATGAACTAATTTGGTTTATATAATCACAATGAATTTCTTAAGTCAATAGTTCAATTTTTGCATGACGCTGAAAGTAAAAAAAAAAATACTCACTAAGTGAAGATTGTTAGCGTTGATAAATATTTTAGGAGTTTTATTTAGATTTTAGCTACTTGAGAGGAATCCTAATTAAGTTTAAGCTCCCTGATGGATTAAAAGTAAGATTTAAATTAAGAATTCAATAGAAAGAATCCTTAGAGAGTTAGGATTTATTTCTATAAATACAACTTGAGTTTCAACATTTTGATAAGAGGAAAAGATAAGATATCTTGGGTATTCATAACAGTTTCTCTCTAGTGGATCTAAAGAAGGTTGCAAGTTCTTTGAGTTCATATAAAAGTTGTACAAGAGTTTTAAGCTTGGGTTTAAGTTCACTCAAGAGTGTGATTTCTTATATTATTTTTCTCATAGAGAAATTTTTTATTTTCTCCATAAACGTAAAAAAGAAATTATCAAATATATTAAATCTTATGTTAATTTTTTGTTTTTTTATTACCGATATGTGATTTTTTTTATTTTCGATTTATTTTCCCTCCCTCCCCAACAATATGGTATTGATCGAATTAATGGTTATGAAGATAGACAAAAAAAATTAGATTCTACAAAGACTAAAGAAATTAAACATATTCCAAATTCAAGAACCTAAAGAAATTAAAAATATTCCGAATTGTCTAGCTACATGCACGATTACGAAGAACGAAGGCACAAAGAACAAAAATAGTAAAGAGTCATAAAGAAAAAGACAAAAGGATGAAATATTTTATGCACTCTTCGGAGAAAGATATAAATAGATTTTATAAGTTCCCCAACGTTGATACGTCTCATGTTCACGATAAACAATAAAATATTTAACTAAATGATAATGATATATATATATATATACATCAACAATTAAAGTATAAATAAAAAAATGATTCGATAAGTCTTATCTACATCGATAAGAAAATCAAATGTTTACCAATTCAGAAAAATATGTTGGCTTTTATGTAGAACTTCAAGGAAAAAGAGAAGAGAATAGTAGATGACACCATGAGTACTTTAAATCAATAGTCTGCAGTACTCTGGAATGAACGAAGAGTACCTATTTATAATGATTAAAAGACAGAATACAGATATTTTAAAATAATAAAAATCTATCACATCTAAATAAATCTTATCCTTATCTAAACTGATCTCATCATCATCTTAACTACTTAGATTATTTCCAACACACCCCCTTAATTCAAGTAGTTATAATTTAAAATTATTTTCAAGTAATCTTTTTTTCTCTCCAAAATTTTTGTGAAAATATCGGTAAGCTTATGTTTTTTCTCGGTCCACACATTTTTTAGAACTTCTGACCTGATGGAGACTCTGCATTTGTAGGATTGAATCCCTTTGTATGCGGAAGCTTCATTTTTCTTTTCTTTCTCTTGGCTTTCTTCATATCATCAGAAACTTCTACCAACTCTATATCTGTACTTTGATTGTTGTCCTTTGAGTTTAGAGCTTCACCCCTTTTCTGTATATGTGTGTCATCAACATTACGACCTGCATCATCTGAGACAGTTTGCATAGATCCACAGAATTTTAAATGATCATAACTATTTTTTCATAATGCTGATTCTTCGATAGGAGTAGCGTAGTCTGAAAATAATAAGACAAACATTTTATTTTTTGTCATCCTTGCAGTTGCTATCAATTTACCAATTTTTCATCATAAATCAGACATTTTTCTTCATAAAAAATAACATAATATCATTTTCTCATTAGTTGTCCTATACTAATGAGATTTTATTTTAAATCAGGAATAAATAACACATCATCAATAATTTTTTTACCAGACTTTGTGTTCATAGCAACTATTCCTTTTCCTTTTACTTGAACCTTTTTACCATTTCTCATCTGCACAGTAGATCTGACCGAATCATTAAGTTTCTGAAATAGACTTTTATCCCCTGTCATATGATCACTACATCCACTATCCAAAAACCAAACAAATCTAGAATATTTTTCATCAGATGTTATAAATAAAATATTTTCTTCATATCTTTTGTCATCATTATTTTCCTCATGATAATTTGTTTGATTTTTGTTCCAACAATCTTTTTCAAAATATCCATATTTTCCATAATAAGAACATAGAGGAACATTTAGATTTTTATTATTGTATCAACAATCCTTTTTAATATGCCCTATTTTTTTTGCAACAAAAATATTTTCGAGTTTCTTTGTTACCTTCATTTGGTCGGCCTCGTACTCTGTCCTTTTGATCTCTCCCTTGAGATCTGATTTCTGAATTCTCTTTTTGATCCTTCTTCTGATCTATCTTCATTTGAAGAACATGTTCCACAGTTTCATCTGAAGATCTGTTCACTTTTTGTTCATTGACTAAAAGATATCTTATTAATTCATCAATAGATAATGTACTTGTATCTTTAGCTTCTTCTATAACAGTAGAGATCATATCAAATTTTGAACATAAACTTTGTAAAAGAATTTCTACTACGGTTTGATCTTTTAGATTTTCACCATAATATCTCATTTGATTCACAATAGAAGAAATTTTTGAGAAGAAATCAGCAATAAATTCCGAATCTTTCATCATAAGTGTTTCAAATTTACGACAAAGAATTTGAAGCTTTGAAATTTTTACCTTCTCTGTGCCTCCAAACACATTTTTTAATATCTCCCAAGCTTCTGTTGATGCTGATGTCATCATGATTCTGGGAAATAGGGAATCATTTATTGCTTGTTGTAACATGTAGAGGGCTTTTGCATCTCTTTGCATATTTTCATTCATATGATGTTTTTGATCCTTAGTAGTCTTAGGATCATGCAGATCATACTCAACAAAACCATTTTCTACCAACTTCCACAATCCTTATGAAACAAGGAGAGTTTTCATTTTAATAGCCTAAAACTGATAATTATCACCATTGTTGGCTTTTCTGCATAACTTCAGGGAGAAAGAAAAGAAAATAGTAGATGACACCAGGAGTACTTTCAATCAACAGTCTGCAGTACTCTGAAATGAACCAAGAGTACCTATTTATAATGATTAAAAGATAAAATATAGATATTTTAAAATAATAAAAAATCTATCACATCTAAATAAATCTTATCCTTATCTAAACTGATCGCATCATCATCTTATCTACTTGGATTATTTCCAACAAAATAAACATATGAAATAATTTCTCTCTTGTGCTAATCCAAGCACATATCTGAAATCTAGACGTATTAGAGAAAATCTCAAGGGCATCTTGGTTACGTTCCTCTACGACTCTATTACCAAAAATCTTACAATGCATTGGCCATTTATTGAATAAATAAATCCCACTTCAAACTCTTGTCATACTTGAATTTTTAATTCTCTAATATTTTTAAAATTACTTTCCAACCTAACAATCTTAGCTTTAATGAATATTTTTCCTATTTTATGTCTTTATAGAAAGTTTATAAACTGTCTTTGTAGAAATTCTAAAAAAATTATTACTATAAAACCGATTCATGATCCAACACCTACTAAAAAAATCACCAATATATTAAGTATAGTCAAGATTGAATAAGTAATATGTTTAATCTCGAATTTTGATTATGAAATCAATTGATGAGTTATTGTTCTAAAATATGTGTTAGAGATGATGATGCAAGATTAACTATGACAGAGAGAGAATTACAATCAGATGTGGGCCAGAGTCAAGTCCGGTGCATCGGGCCGAGGTTCGGACGATACAGTGGGAACTCGTCGAGAGACTCACTAGAAGCTTGCCGAAGATATCAAAAGCTTGTTGGGAGTTCGTTGGGAGCTCACCGAAGGGATCAAAGGCTTGCTGAAAGTTTGTCGGAAGCTTAAGCTTGCTGGGAGTTCGTTGGATGCTTGCCGAAGGTAATCAGGAGCTTGCCATGATAATGTCAAGAGTTCGCTGGAAGAAGACCAAGACACTATCGGAAGATCGTTGGAGATCACCAAAAAGCTTGTCGGGAGTTAGAAGGGCCTTGATTGGACTTATATGTTCACATTGATTGTAATTAATTAGTTATAGTTAGCATCAGTTAAGGTTTGAGTCATATCTAAGTTAGATTTGGATGAAATCCAAATTAACTCAAGTGAGGCAAACTGAGTCCACATTTGAGATTGGATTGAGCTCAATTGGTTGACCTGAGATTTGGTCAACATAAGGTATAAGTCGAGATTGAAAAAGTGAAGGAAATCACTTTTTCAAAATTCTCGGCAATTGTACCATCGTCGCCCAGTCTTCCTTCGGTGGTAGCACCGCCGATGCCGGCAGTTGTATCACCGATACCTAGATTTTCCTGATACGTTTGAATTTTGGCTCCATTTCTAAAGCCAATTATGATCTATAAATACCCCAAGATTTTTTACATTTAGCACAACGTATTAGGCTAGAAATTCTGTGAAAAATAATGTGTTAAATTTGTAAGAAAAAGAAAGAGGGCAATAGAGTGAGAAAAAAAGTTGTATTCTTGTAAAGTCTCCCTTGTGAGTTTGTAAGGTTCCTCTCCTAAACCTGTGAAAATGAGAGTGAGAAGTGTACGGGTTTGATCTTCACCCAATGAAGATTGATAGTAAACATTGGTGGACCTCGGAGAAGAAGACTCGGGGAATGGACGTAAGCCAGGTTGAGACCAAACCGCTATAAATCTATGAGCATCTTTTTACTTTGCCTTTTTTATTATGCGTGTTCTTATATGGAGTTTTCAATTAGCATGATCATAAGTTAAATTCATTCAATAATCTTATTACTCACTTACTCATCGAAACACTTCTAATTTATGGTTTTACTCCAAACAAAAAGTTTTCCTTAAATTGTAATTTTTACATTTGTACTAATTCAACCCCCCCCCCCCCACTCTTAGTGTCAATTGATCCTAAGATTCTATTTTATCATCTAAGAGGAGATTTATTATTAAATCATATATTCTGAATGTCTTTTAATGTTAATATTTTTCATGACATGATTATTTATGACTTATTTCTTAGTACATCTTATCACCAAATTAATATGTCTCAAAATTATGATAAGTTGTAAATTAAAAAAGATTTATTTTATTATGAACATTCGCATGATCTCTTGACATGACTTAATCTTTTATGGGAATCACGTTTAAATCTCTATGATTTTTTTTAATAAAAGAGGGATTTATGATCTTAACAATTATAATTGAGATTTTTATCAAGATCATTCTTCTATTTTATTAAAA
Organism: Ensete ventricosum; assembly: GCA_029747655.1. Classification (NCBI taxonomy): domain Eukaryota; kingdom Viridiplantae; phylum Streptophyta; class Magnoliopsida; order Zingiberales; family Musaceae; genus Ensete; species Ensete ventricosum. Next base: position 24,467,444 of record JAQQAF010000004.1, on the reverse strand, counting down.
AAAATTATTTAAATGAATTATGATCTTAAGATTTATCTGGGATGAATTAAGATTATCCCCTAAAATTTATTTCTATTATTTACAAAAAAGGGAGAAGATAATTCTTAAAAGAAATCATGTCTTTTGGTTCTTATATTTGATTTTTTTCATCCTTAATGACATGATCTCTTTGTACTTATGGTAGTAAATTAGGATATGGATGTAAAAAAGAAAAATTATATAATCATATTTTTTTAATGACTAAAGGGGGAGATAAAATTATCAATATGATTAGAAAAAATTAGATATGATGAATCTTATAACATTGAATGAGAAACAATTTGCTTAGAATAAAATATAGAATTTTAAAATTTCTAAATGCTTACGAAATACATGATTTACAATTTGTGACTTTTACAAATTGATGCATGATTTGTTATTTTTCAGATTTCTTGATTTGCATGTTTGAAATTTTACATAAGATGAATGCATTTGTGGATCTTGGATTTTTGAGCTCACCTTTCAAATTTTTTTTTCAAAATTTACATCTATAAGATTGAGGTTTTGAGTCATATTTTTATGATATGATGTTCTTCACTTCCCTCTTTTGTTTATACTACTTTTTTATTTACAAAAAGGGAAGTCAAATTTTCATGAGAAAATTATGTTTTCTAAGGAGGAGCAATAAATTATTAAATATTTATTTTGGCACATGATGAGTTTATGTATCATGAAATTATTTGCTCATTATTTTACTTATTTTTGTTGATGACAAAGGGGGAGAAATAATATATTGATGACACATATATGAAAAATGATACATGAAAAAAGAGAAGAAAATTTTTCATGAGAAAATTATTGCTCATATCCTATTTTACTAAGGGGGGAGCAATGACACATGTGTCTTGAAACCATTTGCTCTAACATTTCATATTTTTATTGATGACAAATGGGAAGAAATGACATATTGATGACATATGTAGAAAAATAAAAAATGAATATTTCTCCTATTTTTGCTGATAAACAAAGGGGGAGAAATAATTGATAACTTGAAGCAAAATTTTTGGTTGAAATTGATGCTATATCATTTCTGAAATTGATGTATGAGTGTTTTGTTGCATCCTTGAAATATTGATGAAAATTACTTAAAAAATTATTTCATGATTCTTGAATTCAAAAGTGTGTTGTTCTCTTAAATTTAAGTTTACATTATTTGGATTATGACATAGATTTAGGGGAGTAAGGTTTAACTCCTGCCATCAATTAGTTATCATCATCAAAAAGGGGGAGATTGTTGAATCTCAGATTTTGATGATGAAATTAATTGATGGGTTATTGATCAAATGTATATGTTAGAGATGATTGATGCAGGATTAACTACGATAGAGAGAGAATTACAATCAGATATGGGTCAGAGTCAAGTATGGTACATTGGGCCAGGGTTCGAACGATGTAGTGGGAACTTGCTGGAAGCTTGCTGAAGGTATCGAAAGCTTGCTGGGAGTTCGACGGCAGCTTGCCAAAGGGATCAGAGGCTTGTCGAGAGTTCGCTGGAAGCTTGCTGAGAGTTCGCTGGGAGCTTACCAAAGGTAATCGAGAGCTTACCAGGATGACATCGGGAGTTCACCGGAAGAAGACCAAGAGACTCGCCGGAAGATCGTCGGGGGGGGGTTGCTGAAAAGCTTGTTGAGAGTTAGGAGGGTTTTGATTGGATTTGATGGTCACATTGATTGTAATTAATTAGTTGTAGTTAACAACGATTAGTGTTTGAGTCCTACTTAAGTTAGATTTGGATGAAATCCAAATTAACTCAAGTGAGGCAAACCGAGTCCACATTTGGGATTGAATTGAGCTCAGGTTGAGCTCAATTTTGACCTGAGAATTTGTTAACATAAGATACAAGTCGGGATTGAAAAAGTAGAGGGAATCATTTTTTTGGGATTCCTGATGGTTGTACCGTCAATGAGCGATAGTTGTACCGCCCAAGTTGGCAGTTGTACCACTACCGCTTAGTTTTCCGGGCAGCTTTCGGTGGTAGTACCGCCGACATCGGAGGTTGTACCGCCCGTAGCCGGATTTTTTGGATATATTTGAATTTTAGCTCTATTTTTGAAGCCAATTACGATCTATAAATACTCCAACTTTCTTGTATTTAGCACAACACATTGGGCTAAAAATTCTATGAAAAAGAGTGTGCTAAATTTGTAAGAAAAAGAAAGGGGGCAAGTGAGTAAGAAAAAGAGTTGTATTCTTGTAAAGTCTCTCTTATGAGTTTGTAAGGTTTCTATCATAAGCATATGAAAATGAGAGTGGAAAGTATAAGGGTTTGATCTTCACCCAAGAAGATTGATAATGGACATCGATGGACCTCAGAAAAGAGAATCAGGGAGTGAATGTAAGCCAGGTTGAGACCAAACCACTATAAATCTGTGAGCATCTCTTTACTTTGCTTCTTTGATTATGTATGTTCTTATACGGAGCTTTCCTTTAGCATGATCATAACTTAGATTCGTTCAATAAGTTTATTACTCACTTACTCAACGAAACGCTTCATATTTTCGGTTTTGCTCCAAATAAAAAGTTTTCCTTAAACCGTAATTTTTACACTTGCACTAATATAACCACCCTCCTCTTAGTGCCAATTGATTATAACATCTACTTGATTCCATAGGGTTACTTCCATCATAATGTTTAGTATACTTAGATTCCATAAGGTGACCTCCATCATAATATTTTTACCAAAATGAGATTTTATCTTTCACAATCATTTATATCATGAAAATCATAAACATAAATTTTTATTTTTTTATCATATAAATGGAACTTAGTATTGTAGGTGGCTAGCATCCATGTACTAGCCCTTAACGTCTTTATCCTTCTTTCTTCTAAATGATACCTTATGTCTAATCTTTCATTGTCTTTATCATTCTTCTTTCTTAATGATAAGATTCTTGATATAATCGTATCTGATGTAAGTAAATTTTAAAACTTCACCTCTATCATTTTTTCTCTTTTTTTTGGACAATTATGCTTCACATATCTATACTATTTACAGATATAGCATTGAACATAATATAAAGATTTGACTTTTGATCTCAATTGATTGGGTCGGGGTTTGAACGATGCAGTGAGACTTCATCGGGAGTTCGTCGAAGGGATCGAGAAGCTCGCTAGGAACACGTTGAGAGATCACCGAAAGAAGACCATAAGACTCATCACAAGAATGTTGGAGGCTGCCAGATTAGCGGGAGTTAGGTCTTATTTAAGCTTGATGGTCATTATTATTATAATCATTGAATCGTAGTTAGGGTTTGAGTCCTAATTAAGTTGGTTTTGGAAGAAATTCAAATCAACTAAATAAGTCAACCAGGTCCACTATGGGGTTTGATTGAGCTCAGGTTGAGCTCAATTAATTGACCAAAGAATTGGTCAACATTAGGTTCAAGTCAAAATTTGAAAAGTGGAGGGAACCACTTTTCCGGAGATTTCGACGGTTGGAACATTGGTGAGCGACGAGTGTACCACCATCGCCTAGGATTTCGGGCGGCTGTCAGCAGTTGAACTGCCCAGGCTGGGTGACTGAATGCCCGTACCCTAGAATCATGCTACTTTCGGTGGTTGACCCACCTAGGCTAGCGGCTGAACTGCCCGTACCCGAAATTTTCATGTGAGTTTAAATTTTGGCTCCAAATGCTAAAGTCATTTAGGGCGTATAAATACCCCAAGTGTTTTTGCATTCTATACATCAATTTTAGGGATTACATTGTATAAAAAAATTGTGTGTGAATTGTAAGAAAAAGAAAAGGGAAAGGGAGAGAGCTTAGAGTTAAAAAATTATTAAAGTCTCTGTTGTAAGCTTAAGTGTAAGGATTTGGTCTTCACCCAAAGAAGATTAGTAGTGGATGTCGGTGTGCCTCAAGGAGGACTCAGGAGTAGACGTAGGTTGGTTAGTGGCAAACCATTATAAAACTGTGAGTTTATTTTTGCTTACCTTGCTTACAAATTTGTATAGACGCTTCCAATTTTATATTTTAAAAGTAAGACTTTGAAATCAAGCACTTCACTTACGACATTGTCTATCTCCTTATTTGGATTTGATTATTCTTTTTTTAGTTGTCTTCAAGCAACAAGCTTAGCATTTCTATATAAGATTAAATTGTTATACTTGAACTAAAAGCTTCATATTTTCCTCTCTTGCTTCAAGTGAAAAGTTTTAAGCTAAAATGAGAATTTACTGTTGCACTAATTCACCCCCCCCCCCCCCCTCTTAGTGCCAGTTGATCCTAATAATTGGTATCAGAGCAAGGTAGTTACTCATTGAATTAACACTCACTTAAGTAAATGACTTGTTTTGGCATGAATAAGGGACATTCCATCTCACATCCTCCCATGTTTAATAGGGCATATTACACGTATTGGAAGACAAGGATGCATATTTTTTTTTATCTCTTTAGACCTTGATTTATGAAATATTATTGAGAATATATTTAAAAAATCTTTAAATCCAATGAATGATTGGAATGATTTAGAAATGAATAATTTTTTTTAAATGAATGTTTTGTTTTGTGTTCTTGGCAAGAATGAGTCTAATCGAGTTTCCATTTGTGAATCGACCTTTGATATTTGGCACACACTAGAAATCACACACGAGAGGACTAGTAGAGTAAAAGAATCTAATATTAATATTTTAGTTTATAATTATGAGTTGTTTCGAATGAAACTAAGTGAGTCCATTGGAGACATATACACCCGTTTCACGGATGTCGTCAATGGCCTTAAAGCACTTTGAAAATGTTTTCAAATTTTGAACTTGTTAGTAAAATATTAAGATCTTTACCTAAAAATTAGGAACATAAAGTAACTGCTATTCAAGAGGTAAAAAATTTAAATAACTTACCTCTTGAAGAACTAATTGGCTCACTCACGACATACGAACTAAACTATAAAGCTCATGATGAGCTTGATGAACCCCTTACAAAGAACAGGAAGGATGTAGGACAGACAACAAATGACTCCTTAAGTAATGAGGACCATGATATTATATTATTATCAAGAAAGTTGAAAAAATTTATAAAAGCAACAAAAACTATAAAAACAAAAAGGAATCGAAGAAGGACAATGTCATATGCTATGAATGCAAAAAACTGGGACATTTCAAAAATGAATGTCCTCGTTTGAAGAAGAAGCCAACACACGAGAAGAAAATACCTTCGGCCACTTGGAACGATTCAAGCTCTTCGGATGAAGAAGATCACTCCAAAGAGAAAGTTGCTAACTATGCCCTAGTGGCGATCGATGATAAGGTTAGTGAGTCTTTAAATATTTCTTTTTCAGAGTTATTAAATATGTTTCATGATTTGTTTGATGAGTTTAGAAAACTAAGCAAATCTTTTAAGTTACTTAAGAATAATTATGAATTGTTAATTAGTGGACTGGACGAAATATATGATTCATTAATATCACATAAATCATGTTTTAAATGTAATATGCTGGATAATGTTAAAAAAGAGAATATCATGCTTAAGACAATATTAGAAAATTTTAAAATTAGAAACAAATCCCTAAATATGATCCTTGCGAATAAGGGTCATATGAATAAAAAAAACGGTATAGACTTTGTTGGTAACTTTTAACAAAAGCCAACCATGTTTGTTAAAGGACCAACCTTAAATGTGCCACTAAGAATCAAGTATAATTTTTTATGAAAAATTAGGACATAAGGCAAATAAATGCCTATTTAGAAAATATAGCCTACATCAACTAGATTGGGTTCCCAAGGAAACTTTATATAACAAAAAACAAATAGAAAAGAAAGATAAAGTTCTTTATGAATGACCCATTGTAAAATGGGTACCTAAACCAAAAATATCTTTCTTATAGGTTTGTCTTCAAACTAAAGCTAGGAGCACTAACTGGTATCTTGATAGTGGATGGATGCTTAAGGCACATGACTGGAGATCCATCTTATTTTTTTAAGCTCGCTAGCTTAAGTGGAGTTGTTACCTTCAGAGACAACAATAAGGATAAAATCATTGGAAAATGAACAACAGGTATACATCAAACCTCTTGATTGAAGATGTGTTATTAGTTAATAATGGCTTGAAACATAACTTGTTTAGCATTAGTCAATTATGTGATTAAATTTTAGCCTAATGCTAGCATAATTGAATTGCTACACAAAAATAAATCTTTGATTGCCTTAAGAAATAACGATGTATACACTATAGATATTAAAAAAATTTGTGATGAAACTTATTTTTTTGGCTTTGAATGATGATGCTTGGATTTAGCATAAAAGACTATGTCATGCTAGCATGAAACTTTTAAATCAAATTTCTACCAAGGAACTAGAAAGAGGCTTACTTAATCTTAAGTTTATCAAAGATAAAGTATGTGATACTTGTCAATTAGGGAAACAAATAAAGAGTAGTTTTAAGTTTAAAAATCAAATAATCACATCTTATTTACTTCATTTAATTTATATGTATCTATTTGGACCAATTGACATTAGAAGTTTAGGTGGTAGCAAATATGCATTTGTTTTAGTGGATGACTTTAGTAAATATACTTAGACCTATTTCTTGCGCATAAAAGTGATACATTTAAATGTTTTACAAAATTTATAAGATTATGTAAAATAAAAAAGGATGTATGATTTATTCAATTCATAGTGATCGTGGTGGAGAATTTTAAAACAATGATTTTTAAAATTTTTGTGAATCAAATGGGTATATCCTTAACTTTTCTACTCTACGAAATTCACAACAAAATGAAGTAGTAGAAATAAAACATAGGAACTTACAAGAAATAGCTAGAATAATGTTGAATGAACATAGCCTACCCAAATACTTTTGGGCCGAAGCCGTTAATATAACATGCTATGTCTTAAATAAGATTCATGTAAGACCATTGCTCACTAAAACTCCTTATGAATTGTGGAATTGTAAAAAAGCTAATATTTCTTATTTTAAGATATTTGGTTGCAAATGTTTTATTTTAAATAAGAAAGATGATTTAGGAAAATTTGATACAAAATCCGATGAAGGCATTTTTCTAGGTTATTCTTCTATTTCAAAAGCTTATCGTGTTTTTAATAAAAGAACATTAGTAATAGAAGAATCCATTTATGTTGTTTATAATAAATTTTTTGAATTTAAAAAGATTGATTTTGATACTTTAAAATTAAATGATAATACTTCTAAAAGTAACTTGGATGAATCACTTCAAAATCCTTACCCAAGGAATAGAAGTATATGAATGATCATCCCAAGGAGTTTATAATAGGAGAAACATCAAAAGGAGTTCAAACTCGATTTTCTTTTAGAAATTTTTGTGCAAATATTGTGTTTCTTTCTCAAATCGAGCCAAAGTGCATTGATGAGGCCCTAAGAGATGATTCTTGGGTTAATACAATGCATGAAGAGCTTAATCAATTTGAGATAAATGAGGTATGTGAGCTTGTTCCTAGACCTAATGACCATTTAGTGATTGGTACTAAATGGGTATTTAGAAATAAGCAAGATGAAAATGGTATCATGGTTAGAAACAATGCTAGATTAGTGGCTAAAGGTTTCAACTAAGAAGAAGTAATCGATTATGATGAAACCTTCGCTCCCGTGGCTAGACTTGAAGCCATAAGGATGCTCCTACCTTTGCATCTTTTAAAAATTTTAAGTTGTTTCAAATGGATGTTAAAAGTGCTTTTCTAAATGGTTTCATTTTCGAAGAAGTGTATGTTGAACAACCACCTGGTTTTAAAAATAATCTTCTTCCTAATCATATTTTCAAACTTACAAAAGCTCTTTATGGATTCAAACAAGCACCTCGGGCTTAGTATGAAAGACTTAGTTCTTTTCTTACTTTAAATAAATTTTCTAAAGGCAAGGTTGATACCAGATTATTTTTTAAGCATTTTGAAAATGATCTTCTTGTTATTCAAATTTATATTAATGATATCATTTTTGGATTTATAAATAAATCTTTATGTGGGTCTTTTGCTAAAGAAATGAGCCAAGAGTTTAAAATGAGTCTAATAGGTGAATTAACATTCTTCTTAGGATTACAAATAAAATAACTAGATTATGATGTTTTTATTAGTCAAACTAAATACACCTTGAACTTTATAAAACAGTTTGGGATGAAAAATGCTAAAGCATTAAACACTCCCATGAGTATATCTACAAAGTTGGACTTAGACACTGAAGAAGAAAACTTTGATAAAAAAACTTATAGAGGAATGATAGAAAGTTTATTATATCTAACTACTATTAGATCAGATATCATGTTTAGTGTTGGATTATGTGCAAGATTTCAATCTAATATTAAATTCTCTGATTTGAAAGTAGTTAAACGAATTTTAGATACTTAAAAGGAACATCTAAACTATGATTATGGTATCTAAAATAAATTTTTTTTGACTTGATTGCTTATTCAGATGCTGATTTTGGTGGATGTAGAATAGATAGAAAGAGTACTACTGGGACATATCAATTTTTAGGACATGTACTTGTTTCTTGGACTTCCAAGAAATAAAATTCAGTAGATTTATCTACTACAGAAGTAGAATACATTGCAGTTAGTGCATGTTGTGCCTAAGTTATTTGGATAAAAAACACACTAGAAGATTATAGAATGAAATTGAAAAATATTCCTATAAAGTGTGATAATACAAGTGCTATATGTTTAACCAAAAATTATATTCAAAATTCAAGAACTAAACATATCGATATTAGACAACATTTTATAAGGAATCATGTAAATTATCAAGATATCTCCTTAGAATTTATTGACACTAAGCATCAATTAGCAGATTTTTTACAAAACCCGTAAATGAAGAATAATTTGATTTTATTAGAAGAGAACTTGGAATGCTAAATCATGAAAATATATGAATTGCTTGATTTCATGAGGTTAAGTTATTTTTCTTTGAGATAATATTTTAAAAACTCTCTCAAAAAAGGGAGAAAATTTACATGATGTATTGGTACTTTACGGATTTATTTGATATGCTTGTTTGAAATTACATGAGATGATTTTAAATATATAAGTAGCTCCTAAATTTTCTGAATCTTCTTGAATATCTTGGATCTTTGAGCTTATCTTCGGAATTCACCTCAAAAAATTGAGAGCTATACTTAATGATGTTTTACAACTCCTCCCTTATTTTTTTCTTTTTCACAAGAGGAAGAAAATTCTTTATGACTCATGTTGTATTTTACAAAAGGGGAGCAAAAACTCATGTGTCTTAAAATCCTTAGCCCTATATTTCATCTTTTCGTTGATGACAAAGGGAGAGAAATATACATACATGATATTGATGATATATATTGATAACACATGATATTAATGATATATATATATCGATGACACATGATATTGATCATATACTTGGATATCTTAGATATGGATACATAATTCTTTTTGAAATTCATGAAAATCCTTGATGAGTTGATGACTTGATAGTTTAAAAGCAAATTTTTTGTTGAGGTATAAGTATCCCATTACAATCCTTGAAACATTATTTTCTTAAAATATTGATTTCTTCATGATACTTGAATTCAAGAGTATGTGATTCTCTTGAATTTAAGTTTTCCTTATTATGGCATGGATTTAGGGGGAGTAAGGTTTAACTTCTGTCATTAATTGATTATCATCATAAAAAAGGGGGAGATTGTTGAATCTTGGATTTTAATGATGAAATCAATTGATGAGTATTTAATCTAACATATGTGTTAGAGAAAGTATTGCAAGTCTAACTGCGATGGAGGAATTGAGTTGCAGGCAGATGATGGGCCAAGATCAAGCTTGGGCATCGGGCTGGGGTTTGGACAATGCAGTGGGACCTTACCGGGAGCTCACTAGGAATTCGGTGAAAGGATCGGGAAGCTCGCTAGGAACACACCGGGAGATCACTGAAAGAAAATCGTAAGACTCATTGCAAGAATGCCGGAGGCTGCCAGATTAGCGGGAGTTAGGTCTTGTTTAAGGTTGATGGTCATTATTATTGTAATAATTGAGTCGTACTTAGGGTTTTAGTCCTAATTGAGTTGGATTTGGAAGAAATCCAACAATAAGGCATTCGGGTCTACTAGGGGGTTTGATTGAGCTCAAGTTGAGCTCAATTAGTTGACAAAAGAATTGGTCAACATCAGGTTCAAGTCAGAATTCGAAAAGTGGAGGGAACCACTTTTCTGGAGATTCCGTCAGTTGAACCATCGATGAGCGACGGGTGTACCGTCACCGCCCAAGATTTTGGATAGCTAAACCGCTTAGGCTGGGCAGCTAAACCCCTCGTACCCTGGAATCAGGGTACTTTCAGCGATTGACCTACCCAAGCCGGTGGCTGAACCGCCCGTACCCGGATTTTTCGGGTGAGTTTTAATTTTGGCTCCAAATTCTGAAGTAATTTAGGGCCTATAAATACCACAAGTTTTCTTGCATTCTATAAAATAATTTTAGGGATTATATTTTATGAAAAATTATGTGTTAATTATAAAAAAAGAAAAGGGGAAGAGAGAGAGTTTAGAGTTAGAAAAATTCTTGAAGTCTCTTGTAAGCTCAAGTGTAGGGTTTGATTTTCACCCAAAGAAGATCGATAATGGACGCTGGTGTGCCTCAAGGAGGAGGACTCGGGAGTGGACATAGGTCGGTTAGTGCCGAACCACTATAAAACTATGACTTCCTTTTTGCTTACCTTGCTTACTACTTTTCTATTGATGCTTCCGATTTTATTTACGTTTTGAAAGTAAGGCTTCGAAATCAAGTACTTCACTTACGATATTGCCTATCTCCTTATTCAGATTTGCTTGTTCTTGTTTTAGTCATCTTCAAGCAACAAGCTTAGCATTACTCTATAAGATTAAATTGCTATACTTGAACTAAAAGCTTTATATTTTCCTCTTTTACTTCAAACTAAAATTTTTAAGTTAAAACGAGAATTTACTTTTGCATTAATTCAACCTCCTCTTAGTGCCAATTGACCCTAACTTTAGCTTCAGATATAACTTATTAGTTAATTTTGTAGCCAACTAAAACTTTTTACTCTAGATAGAGTCATCATTAATAATATTAAAAACGAGCAACATTTATATCCTTTGCCACAAGATTCTTCAAATCTTAATTGTTTACCTTATTAAATAAGAAGATTCTTCATCTTTTTTTTATCATAGGATAAAATTATTATTTTAATCAAAATTTTTCATGAAAATTTCATAAAAATAGTTGATGATATCTTTACTAAATATTTGATCATCGAATCTTTCATGCTTTGATATCATTTTATTGAGAAGAGAAAAAAACTTAATTATATAAAAGAGAAATTATAAAAATCAGCAAACAGAAAAAAAGGAAGATGATGCAAGATCATATGGTTTGCAACCCGTGTTTGCCTCTATGGAGAAATTATATCTTAAAAAATAGATATAAAAAGATAATTCTTTTTTAAGTCAGCCCAAGCTGAAGCCTGAAATTGCTTGTACACCCTCTCTCAAGTCTCTGTAGACCTGGTATAGAAAATATTAGGAGCATCCGAATTATTTTTCTCTCTTTTTTTACTAAAACAATGATATTCATATAGTATTATAAAATAAATAAATTCTGGCTCACTAATGATCTTTTTAACACTTGAAATTCTAATAATGAAAGTAATTTGAATCTTATTAAAACTGCCAAGCAAAAAAAAGAAAAGAAAAGAAAACACACACTTGCCAACACTAACCGTTATCCCACACCGAAGAACTAAAAGTTTGACCGAGATCAAAAGGATATTGACTCTCAATAGGTACTTTTATTCGGTTTGCTATACTGAGAAAATAAATAGGTCTGGCGATGACGATTAGCACAAAATGTTGAGGTTGAGTTAATAACTATTACAATCATCAGGTACTCATAGGCCATTCAAATTTTGACGCACTTCGATGTGAGGGTTTTACATTTGAACACCGGAGAACCAAGAAAATTTTGATGGTCATGATAACTAGTTGAATTAAGCAATTATATGCGTGTACTTCAGCACCAAAGTTTTTGGCCTCCGTCACCCTCTCTGTTGCGTCAACAGATTGATTACTACGCTACGCGCCTTTATCTATTATTAAACTCCACCACATGTATTGGTGGGTGGGAGAGTTGAAGAAGAGGAGTTTGAATCAAATAAAATTAGAGCAAAATAGTGTTGCACGATTCTTATCTACTTCTAAGAGGTTAAATCGAATTAGTTCTAGATATGCTAAAGACGACAAACGCAAATTGAGATCTAACTGATCTTTTATTTTAATTGCTTAATTGGGTCGGTTGAACACTAGAATTAGTCCTGCTTGCTGGCCTTATTTATATTGTTGATCGAATTGAATTGATAAAAATGAAAATAAAAATATTCTTTTGTCGCATTCGAATGAATGGCTCAAGTCGTAACTGCGACGAGAAACGCGCTCGTGTCCCGTATCAGTCGGCACTTCAGTCGTGCCTTCGGAGTTCCAAAGTCTTCAAATTGCAGCTGACATGGCAGTAACTCCAGACTTAAGCCGTGATGTTGAGCCAGTCCAATTGAAAATTTCTTATTTGTCACGATATTGATTGTAATGTCGTGTCAGATCCCATCGTCGTATCAGTCGACACTTAAGTCGTGAATTCGGAGGCCGAAAGTCTTGAAATTGCGGCTGCCATATCAGTAACTCCAGACTTAAGCCGCGATGTTAGGGCCAGTCCCATTGAAAATTTCTTATTTGTCACGATATTGATCGTAATATCTCTTCAGATCCCATCCTCATAATGGTGTTTTCGGTAATTCCATCGACTCAATAAAGTCCGCAAGGTAGTCATAATCAGGCAATTTCCAATCCTTCAAAAATATTAATATAATTGCCCGTTCAGAGCTCTCCCTGCGTAAGCGGCATTTAGATCCATCCATCCAGCCACTTCCCCTTGCATGTACCTACAAGGGTGACAGCATCCAAGACGGGAAGATTAGATCGGGCGCGATGGATCCCCCCGTCACTTCTCCGTCTTTCTCCTCATCCGCCTCGTCTTCTTCATGGTTCGCGGGCATTGTCCGCGGCCGCTCGATTAAGTCCAGCTCCGGCGGCGGCGCTCCCTCGATCCCCGTGTCCACCGATGGGTCCGGCCCGGGGAGTCGTAAGAACCAGCTCCGTGGTGCTCTCTTCAAGTACGGCCCCAAGCCTATTCAGGTACAACAATGCTTGAGAAGTAGGATCATATGCTTATGTCCTTTCTCGCATTCTTGCTTGTTGTGGATTAGAAGATAACTCTGAGCTCTTGAAACCGACGGTCATATCAACGATCTTCCCGTTTGTGTGGTGTTGATGTTTGAATTGTTGATGCGTGAATCGAAGACTTCCTCTTTCGGTTGCGCCGCAGGCTAGTGTTGACTTAGGTTTTCTTGGACGATTTTTGAACCAATCGCCTGCATGACACTTCCTCCTTCGAAACCTAAATTGTCTTCCTTAATTAGTATTATCTTTGGTTTGACTCTATTTGGAAGGAATCTCTTGAATTTCATGTAGGCATCGCAAACTTTTGCATCTTGTATCCATCTCCTTCACTTGTATCTTTGGGTTTTCCTATTGAGAGGATAAAGTTCTGAAGGCGATATATATGTATGTATATTCGAGGTTTCCTCCTAGTATGCCTTTAAGTTAATCTACTAGTTCACTGAAGACCCAATTAAGTCATCAACGAAAAGGTCCTTCATCTTCTTTGCCTCTTGAATTATTGTCACCTTTGGATCACAAGTATTTTCCTCATATAATTAGAATTCTAATACATTTTGTCAAGTGCCTTCAAGGAATTTATGATGTCCATAAACATTGTATATATCTGTGACAGATTAAGTTGGATCTTTTCTTTGTAATTTTGTGAGTGAACATGAGTTTAGATTCAACTTTGTTTAGTGCCTTTCTGGGTCTCTTAGTAGGCCGTGTATATGTCTGATGTCAAAATCCAAGAATCCTATTAAATTCATTGAAAGCATTAAAAGAACAGAGCCTTTTTTTCCATTTCCTAGGGGCTATGATGGTGGTAATTCTGTTTTCTTGATTCTTTTCTTTATGTTGAACCCATTCTTTACATGATATGCCAAAATTCTTAGTTAATGGGAAAGAGATGTATGAGAGGTCCAAAGTTGGGTTCAATGCTCACAACACACTGATTGATGATGCTTGGGTTTTCTGAAAGGCGATTCAAAACTTGTTTGCAAGAGAGAAACGGAAGTCAAGCTTGCTGACCTGATGATCTAAAAGGAGAGATCGAGGGTATGAATTAAGATCTAGAGTCAGGCTCCAGAAAGATGTCACTCAAGATTCAGGAGTTACATCATGATCACCCGATATGCAATCTCCAATTTAAGAAGGCCACCTTAAGGTTGGGCAGGAAGCTGTCTTTCTTGTAGAAGCTGAGGATAGATTGAAAAATCGTGAAGTAAATTTTTAGAGAAGTTGAAGTGGGCATGAGAACCAATGGTTCAAGTTGGCGAAATGAAAGAGGAGTGCAGAGTTGTTGCCTAGATCATTGTAATAGAAGAACATCTTGCCATTTCCTTTGATTTTGACAGGATATTTCCCCATTCATCATGGGTCTTCTTTCTTCGAGTGAAGAAGGTGTCCTCCAAAAGATAAATCGAGAGAGAAAGAGAAGAAAAGAGAAGAAAGAAATTGAGAGAAGGCATGGGACAGAGAGGAACTGTAAAGGGTTTATTGTTGGCAATGCGATTTAATTTTTTTTTATGCCTGTAGGGCTTGTAAGATCTTTCTGTATAAACTTTCATAACTTCCATTTCAAATTCATATGCAAAGTGGAACATAACAGGACTTACACAACACAAGCTGAAAGATTTGAGGAAGCTGTTTTTGCAACCAATTTCAACTTTTTCTCTAGAAAGGGCATTCTTGAAGAATTTGAGGAAGTTATTTTTGCGATGGCTAGGGAGAAAGACACTTGGCCCTGATGGATTGTCAATGGAATTTTTTTCAAAAACTCTGCAATAACATTAAATAGGAGATTCTAAGTGGATTTGTGGAATTCTATCATGCCAGGTGTAGTCTTCAACATTTTAATTATGGTTTTATCAATCTTGTACTTACGACTAAAATTGCTTCTAAATTCATGAACTTTAAACCCAATTTTCTCCTTAATTGTTCACTCAAAATTTTCAAGTAGGTTCTTGCTTCAGCCTAGTGAATGGTTTTCCATTTTAACTCTCTACAAATGTGCCTTCATCATGGTCTAAAATACTACTAGATAGATACATATCATCAGTCCAACCAAGTGCTGGTTGTGGAACGTGTAGCTCATTATCACTCAATATATCATTCATTTTTCTTTTGTTATTTTGTTCAGCAATGCAGGGCAGTACATGTTGATATATAACCCTAGTATCTCAATTCTCTAGCAATTTGACAGGTTTTTCAAATCATACAATCTTGGCCTTCACCTATGTGATTGCTTTTGATAGGATGTTTATTTTTATTAAAATGATTTCATGCCCCGATATTGGAATACTAATTGAATTTGATAATCCTTTTTTGACACTGTCCTTAGTGATGAGCACCATTTAGGTCTTTATTCATGAAACTCAGCTAGGATCTGCGGTGCTTCGTAGGCCCTTCTTTTTATTTTTATATTCTCATCTCTCTTCTCTCCTATGCTATGTCTCTCTCTGCAAATACATCTTTAAAAAGGAAAACAACTAATTGACTTATATGACATCTAAATTAGAGCTTCTGGACACAAATTTGACAAAGGAATCTAAAGACTTTCAGATATTGTCTTTGAAAATATAAATTAAAATACAATAATATTCCTAATTTTAGGAATACTTGGAGGCCATTTCCAATGGTCGGTTCTAATAGGAGTCCTAATTCTGACTTGACATGGTTATAGCTCAGTAATGCACAGATGGGTAAGATAATGCTGTTGTCCTATGCCAAATAGGATTGGCACTATTTACCAAATCAAGTGGGTCTGATTGTTGTCAAATCATGAGTATAGCCGGGTAGACGATAACGAGGATTTTCATGTCACCAAAAGGTGCTACTTAATATCCTATTATTGATTGGTTGTTGGGATCTAGTAGAGGGCCCTCCCAGATACTTGTCATCAAATCATGATTATAGCTGGGAAGATGATGATGAAGATTTTCATGTCAATGTCACCAAAAGGTGGTACTGAATATCCAATTGTTGATTGGTTGTTGGGATCTAGTGGAGGGCCCTCCCAGATAATTGTCATCAAATCATGAGTATGGCTGGGAAGATGATGATGAAAATTTTCATGTCACCAAAAGGTGCTCCGAATATCCAATTGTTGATTGGTTGTTGGGATCCATTAGAGGGCCCTCCCAGATACTATGGGGCCCAAGGCCAACTCGTTTTGGCTATTTAGATTAGGTTTCATGACAATCTTCTAGGTTGATTTCAAGGTTAATGAAGGTGTTATTTGGGTTAAGGAATTTTCTGATCATCCGATACAAAGATGTAAGTCATTGCTATAACCTATAAGTACATGTTCCCCATCTTGACCATAGTGACTTCTTCCTGTATCGTCAAGATGGAGCATCTGTTGTGATTCGAGGCTAAAATATATGTAGCATAACCTCATTGGACAAGATTTCCAATATCATGGCTTTAAGGCCACAAAATAAATTGATACGTTATGCTGTTAATCACAAGCTGAACAGGTTATTGTTGAAGCTAGACTTTAAGAGGCTTTCAATACATCTCAAGGAGTTTTATTTTCTTTCTATTAGATGCTTGGGTCTTTTGGTCTAAATGTTTCTCTTTGTTAAGAGATATTTTGTTCAAACAAATATTCAAGTCATTTTTGATGACACTCGTAAATAGTTTTGTTTGAACAAAAGCCTCATACAAGGAGATGCTTTGTCCTTGTTGCTCTTTATGTTGATTGTGAATTTCCTTTTTCAGAATGCTTTTTCTAAGTCAAGGGATTTGGGCCTTATTACTGGAATTAATATTGCTCATTTTCCCAATAATAACTTTGTTCTTCAATTTTCATATGCCACTCTTGTTTGTTCAGTTGAGTCACAGTTCCTAAGTTAACCTAAGATTACTCCTATTCTTTTGGACCAAGGGAATCTTCCTAGGAAATCACTTTACAGTCATTGCAAATTATCTAACCCTTCACTTCCTTATATAGGACTTCCTCTTAGACTTGGGCCTTTAATCAAATGAGGCTGTTAGGTAGTTTGAGCTTAGGCTGGGTAGTTAGAATAGCCAATTCTAATAGAAGGAAGATTGATTCCTAATTCACTGCTTTAAAATTTTCTCACTTATTATCAAAAGTGGATTATCAAAATACCAAATAGTATTAGGTCTTTCTTTCACAGAGGTGTAAAGATGCAAAAAATGATATCATGTTTATCACACTGGTCAGTAATTTTCAAAGGAAAAATTAAAGTAGGTTTGTAATTCTTATCAGCGATATTTCAGCTGAGCTTTACTGAGAATATGGTTTGGATGGCTTAACACTTGTAGAAATATGCTATAGAATGCTATGCCATGGTACAAATATTTTGGAAACCCTAGTCCTCTTTCTGATTACATGGAAGCCAATTGCTTATCTTCCATTTGGATGGGAATTCTTGAGGTGGAATGATTACTTCAACCTTCATGCTAGGTAATAATAGGAACTAGGAAGTGCATTTTGCCTTTGGTGTTCCAATTTCCTAAATAGGCCTCTTGAGTTCCTATTCGTCCCTTCTAGAACTCCTGTTCGTGAAAATGTGGAAATGTTCTATAAACTCTTGTTCTTGAACTCTTGTTCTTCCCTTCTAGAGTGTCTAATGTTGTTTTATCAAAATTGATGATAAAATCTGCTATAAAATCTCTGATGGAAATGTTCTTTCAGCCTATTCATTTTATGGAGTCACTAATATTGGTAGTATTTTGTGGGCTTATGATAAAATTCTCTGCTTCTATTAAATTTTACAAGATCGAGATTGAGATCAGCTAGGGATGTTACAATCAGGATTGTTAATATTGTAAAATTACAACAATAAGATTGAATTGGCTGTAAAAAAATCTAAAAATTAAAAAAGAGCAGAAAAAACTAAATTAAAAAATTTAAATAAATAAAGTAAAATTTGTGAAAATAAAAGTAATGCTTAATGATTCTTTCATCTTCATGTTCGTACGTTTTTATCGTAAAAGAATATGTAACATTAATAAAAGGAGAAAAGATAGTATAAAAATGATGAGTAATATAGAATAGCTTATTAAATATCAATCAAGGTTTTTAATCTCGTACCGTACCGGCGTACCGAGCAGTATGCCTAAAATAGGCATAAAACCCTCCAAAAATATCTGAAAAATAGAAAACAAAAGTGAGGTAGGGCTTTTAAGTTAGAAATAAATATACATTTATTATAGTTTTAGCACAACTAATGTAAATTAGGTAAGAATAGTGCCACATATCTTTTTTGAGCTTTTGGGAGTAGCCTTGTGCAAGGTTTGCAATTTCAGTTTGTTTCATATCGTCTTTCTGTTAATATTGAATAATCTATAGAAAAATTATTGGAAATATTAGATTATTTTGTATATAACTTAAACTTTAAGATTCAAATGAATAAAGTAATCACATGTGTAGATATACTTGATTCTACCACTATAATGAACGTTGGGCCTCCATGATTGATTTCAATCTATACCGCCCGGTACGGGCGATACGTACCGGTCCGCCAACTTACCGGTACACGAATTGCTCGCTACCGGGCGGTACCGCCAAAATCGACCATCTAACGGTCGATTTCGGCCGTCGACGGCCGATTGAGGGAGAAATCGACCGTTGGCGGTTGATTGAGGGAGAAAAAAAGGAAGAAGAAGAAGAAGAGGAATAAAAGAAAGAAGAAGAAGAGGAGATGGAATGTCTCCCCATGCGGGGAGAAAGATCGAGGCGACGTTGCCCCCCCTTTTTTTAATATATTAATATATTAATATATTAATATTATATTATATTATAAAAATTATTATAATAATATTTAAATGTATCGGCCGGTACGTATTGGTACTGTATCGGTACCGAGATAATCTCGGTACACCGGCACGGACCGGTATGTAAAACCTTGGTATCTATATATCAATATAATATGTTTGTCGGATCCAATCTTGAAATTGATCCTAGGACATAGTGTATTGATACACCACATGCCATTGGTGCATCAATATGGTGATGGTCATAGGTTGACCGTCGTGAATCACGTGTCTGAGGGCTCCTATGGCATTTATTGTTGAATGTCAAACTTCTGCTTGCGATACTAATTTGTTGCTCCGTATCATATTGTTGCTCAGAGAAGTATGACCAACTATCACTGTACTACTGTTGGTCGTAAGATTCTCGATACTACGATAGCTGTGAATACGATGAGCTTTGTTCCGTGTCTACGTCGTGTAGGCTTTGTCGTATCTGCTGAAAATCATCCATTGGCTTCCCCTTCCCCTTCTATGCATAAACTTGATCATTACTTCGTCGATCTCCATGATCTGAATCTTAGATGGCATGTGTAAAATATTCTCCTTGGTTCATGCACCACCCTCAAATTGTATAGATGAGACCAACGACTCCTCGGTGCCTCGCTATAATTGGTCGAGGCATTGCTTCAACATCACTGCCATGTCTCTAGTCCGAGCGAGTTGCTAAACGTGATTGCAAAGGTGTCTCTTAGCTTGACTCGATTCTTTTCAACGATGTCGCTGATACTACTGCTTTCCCTTTGCTTTTGCCTTTATACACTATGCGGACGACTATGACGATTGAGTATCTTTAGTTCCTAGAGTAGTTTGACTCGATCTTGTTTCACTCCTTTCGCCATGTTCTGATCGAGGGGGATATTCCTCCCATTGGGGATGTGCTTCCTCTTCTTCTATTGCCTCATTAATAAAATGCGAAGGATGTTGATGATCTCTTGCCTCATAAAGTAGAGGATCCTCTTGGTTCTCCGTCGCTTTGACACATTCTAACATCGGCTCTGAATCTTTATTGTAGAATTGGAGGTCGATGGGATTAATCTGTGGTTCCTTTGTCTCCTAATTCAGCTCGGCACACTACAACCTTAGTTGTGTATTATAGTGGACATATATCAGTTTTTCTAACCATCTATATGATAGTATGTTGCGGACCTTGTATGAATCAATGCGAATGTTGACCAATTACGTTCGCAACCGCTAGATGTCGTATGTGAAAGTACACGAATGATAACATTCGTTAAATATGGTGAGTCCTCCAAACTGTAGCCACCACTCGACTATAAAAAGATATAAATAAGATTTTATTAGCATAATAAATAATTAATATCAAATATAGTTGATAACAAGGAACACAATACCGATCGATACCGCTCGTACTGGGTGGTACATACCAATTTGCCAGTTAACCGATACGTGGATCGCCCGTTACTGGGCGGTACCACCGATTGTGGCTATTTCTGCTAGCGACAGTTAGCACGGGCGAAGAGCAGCGCCGAACTTCAGGTTTTTCTTCTCCCTCTTCTTTCTCTCGCCCTCGGCTGATACCGCTCGAAATCTGTCGTCGACGGGCGATTTCTTCTCCCTGCATGGGGAGAAGGAATGAGGCGATAACGCCCCTTTTTTTATTTTTTAACTTATATTATATTATATATATACCGAGCGGTATGCCTGTGCGTACCGTTCGATAGCAGGATATCGTGCTGAGCTGAGCTCGGTATGCCGGTACAACGAATCTTGGTTAATAATCAATATGTGTGATTTTTTCTCACCAGGATCCATAGTGTAACGACACGATACAGCTATACAATTGGAGAATGAACAATTGTATCTCAGAATCGACTCTCTATAATAGCATCAGCTGTATTAGCAGTATTTGACAAGAGTCGATATATAATATTTTTTAGTTTCGTTGGTAAATTATTTTGTGTTTCAAGAGGATACCGAAATTAAATTGTCGGATTTAGATAATATGCTATAAGACATAATTTTGTTTATAGGAATTTTTTATACAATAAAAAATTATGAATTAAATTATACTAAATATGAATTTATCTATATTATGGATATCTTGGTCCACATGAACTTCAGTCTTACGATTAGTGATCGTAAATATTGTTCGGTCTTAAAATCATCTTTGAATGCTTTCCTGACCTCCTCTCTTACTGTAATCAACATATGTTTAAGGTAAGGCATCTTAGATGCTTGTCCATATCGACCTTACGGAGGACAACATAAGTTGGTTCCACACTTTTTATGATTTCAATCATACTCTCAAAATCTAGAAGAAAGAATGATCTTTTTCATTTTCTTTCCATTGCTCAATCTCGAATACCTAGAATCAGACTGTTCCTGTAAGGTGATTATTGTCTTGAGACCTTGCCTCTTTTGCAGCAATGACTTTAAGACAATGAAATCGACAATAAAACGAGTGACTCCAGGTTGGAGTATCTCATCATTTTCATACTTTTGCATTAAAAAGTGGACCCATAATGATTATATATAAACTTTATAATTGATTTGCCTCGAGCTATACACTTGCTTATTGATGGTAGGTCGCCAATATCCTTCAGCATTAGATCCATAGAATGAGCTGCACATGAAGTTCAAAACAATGTTATTCTTTTTTTATCAATTGTAAATCGACCCTCTTGAAATTCGCTCAATTGTCGATGACTATTTGGACAATGTACTATGGTTTGATCTCCTCTACTATGGTGTTCATCAATATTTTAATGTAGTTTGTATCTTGAATTATGTTAGAAGCATTAATTGACTTATGAAGCACCACTCGTTTGTTGCAATAAACAAGAAAATTGATAATACTCATTCTTGTTGACCTTGTCCAATTGTCACACATTAGTGTCACCCTATATTCGTCCCATTCTCTTAAAAGATTTGATCCAATTATTCAGTTCTGCCACCTCCTCATCTAAATACACACCGTGGATCTCTCTTGATGTTGGATCCCCCCTGCCAAACTTCTGAATAGAGGAGACCATGCTTTGTTAATATGGATCTTGGGTTGTGTTTGCTGGAATCCTATAGAAGTTGAACCATTTTGAAATTATCTTTCTAATATCCCGCTTCTTTTTTCTTGTATATGTAACGTCAATCCGTGTTTATTTTACTGTTTATTGATGATAGGCTTGTGGCTCAATATCAACAATATCTGCTGCGGACCTCCTACCAAGACCTCTCATAAGACTACAGAGTCTAGCTTGCCTCATGCTACTAGTTTGACTTAATTGAGGAGGGCAGTTGGCTACCTCACGCTAGACGACCTCTTGATTCCACTGCCACTGCCATGCTCTCATTGTGAGTCAGGCCGTCGATGTCTTATTGCTTCGTTGTGCATCTAATGCTCTAGTGATGCATGAGTACTAACTATAAGATCCGGGTCGATTACATCGTTGTGACCCTCATAGTTGTCATAAGCTGATTTCTACAGAATCTTACATTATTCTTCCTCAACTCTTGCCTTCTTTTTTATTGTATCTTTTCTTGCTTGTTGTAACTAGTTTTGAAATGATTTATGGACCTCCGTTGGAACCTTCTTGCATTTTGCAACATCGGTATACTCGCCGTCCAAATGCATCTTTACCAGAGTGATTCCTCTACCTTTGCCAATATAGTCATAATAAATACAATATCATTGATAACGGTTCCCATCCATCTTTTGGTCTTGAGCCCATGCGTCATCATATGGTTGTTCCTTTGGTGCCATCAATATCGATCAAATAAGCTATAAACATGTAAATCACTCTAATAAGTATTAAAGATATTGAATTAACCTAATATCAGTCAAATTTTGATTATATCATCATTAAAACAATTAATTACAGCATTAAATAACTTTATTAAAAATCTAATTAAACCTAATTTACCATCATAAATATGTGAAACATATAAAAGAAATATTAAATACGTAATTTTGATCTAATATTGGTTAAATTATGATGAAATCATCATTAGATATAGTAATCACACGATTAACATAGTTAATTAGCTATTAATTACTTCTCTTTAAACACTATAAACATGTCAAACATCTTAATAGGTATTAAAGACATTGAATTGACTCAATATCGATCAAATTTTGATTAAATCATCATTAAAACTACTAATTGCAGCATTTAAAAATTTTATTAAAACCTAATTAAACCTATTATACTATCATGAACATATGATCCAATACTTAATATGCGTGAAATATAAATATTTGACCTAGTAAGTGTCTAATTTCGAATAAATCAATATTAAACACACTAATCACAATATAACGATCTTAATTACTCCATAATTAATACTATTCTGCCATCAAAAGCATATCAAACAATATATTAGACAATAAGTTTTACATCACATAGAATATGTTTAATTATCTCATAAATCAATAAAAATCTAGGAAGAGAATATATACCTCTTCATTAAAAAGTTCTTCCTCTTAATCCTCCTAAATTAGCATTCTAAATTTGATTTAATCCATAAATCATTGCTTCGATGAGTTTAAAAGAGTGAAAATGTGAGAACAAGAGAGAGATTGTGAGTAAAAATGAGTTATAAAGAGTTTAAGAGAGTGTGAGAGTGAAATGGATTGAAAGAAGAGCAAGGAAAAGATTTAAAAACTGTTTATGATGCCCCCAATGGTCAAATTGACCATTTTAAAACTATCATCAATCAGTAACGGTCGGTTTAAATCGTTACTGCCCGGTATAGGTCGGTAATGATCGAAATCGATCGGTATTGCACAGTACAGGTCGGTAATGGTCGAAATTTCGACCATTACCATCGATACAGGTGGTCCGCATGCTGATAGGTTGGAGGACCGACACATACCGCTTGTACCGGATGGTATGGTACAAAATTGAAAACCCTGATATCAATCATATTGTAAAAAGATATTATAGTATTAGATCACCATCATTTAAGTCATACAAAAACCAAAAACTTTTAATTTGTAGCTTGTAAGATAATGGTGTGTCCTACATGCAAAGTGTAAGATAATATAAAAAAGCAAGGAAGATAAACATTTGGAACATCCTATGATGTCTAGTTTCTTTCATAGGTTCACTACTTTCTAATTCTTCTCTGTCCCCTCCTTGCACTATTTTATCTGTACTATAGACGATCCTGAGTGAGAAATATTACAACATTAATGGTAAATAGTAAATGTAATGGTTGCAATAGAGAGAACAATTGCCATGTCTCTTCTAATCCATAGTCATAGTCGTAGGTCTTTAGTTTTTGTTGTATCTCATCTTCCCTCTTCTGCTCTGTATCCTCCCCTCTTTTTTCTCTTCATTTGAAGCTAATCTGCTCAAAATGACCAAAAGGACTAAATAGAATAAGTACGTTTGCTTCTGGCTGATTCCCAGCAATATCTAACCATATGGTAAAAAGTTCTACTGACATCAGATTGGCCATGGATTGGGTGTATCATATTGGTACCAATTGATATTGTAAATTATGATTGGGGCACCTGTTTTGGTGTTTTAGCTAGATTCTAAATAACAAAGCTAGTGCTATACTTGAAACTAGTCGGTGAAGTCAGTGATCTCTCTTTTGAAATCAGGTGCCTAGTTACCTTTGTTGTTAAGTGTGTGATTCTTAGAGGCTCTGCACCTTTGTTTTCCAAGATCAGACACCCTATGAAGTTAATGAAGACTTGGGGAAAATATGTTATCCCAACCTATGATTTTGATTTCACGTTGCCTACTTTCGGTTCAATAAGTGATACTTAATGCATCTGCGGTTCGGTCCATCAGATTGCAACTTTCCTTTACACGCTTGGCATTAATCCAATACTTGAATGGCACTTGTATCAAGTTTTAAGTTTATGAGACTGGTTCCACTAAATTGGGGATTAATGACTGTATTATGCCTAAAACTGAGGCCTGTAGCTTTTTAACCCTTGAGTCCTAATGCATGTGCTATCCACATTCTAGATCTAATGCTTGGTGGGTAATGGAAGATCCCACGACAACTTTGGATGACGTAAATCCTTACCTGTGATGCTGTTCACATGAGGTTTTCCTTGATCAATATTTAAATACCAACTTTGGAGAGTTGATGTCAACATCTGATCTTATAACTTTGTCAAACCTTCAATGCAATCGTCTTGATTCTGAATTGAAATTTGGGCAAACGTGGAAATGACCTGTCCTGGATTTATCTAAATGGAGTTTAGGCACATTTGTGAAGCATGGTTTTGAGCTTTGGTAGGTTCTGTTCCATGCTGACCACATCCTTGTATGCCAGAATGGTATCGATGCAAGGGTCTATGCTATACCAAAATTTGTATCGATACACCGGTCCGATGGTTTACCGATACGCGGATCGCCCTGTACCGGGCAGTACCAACCGTTACATAGCAGAATCGACCGTTACAGAAATATAATGGGCGAAATTGACCGATACCACTCGGTAACGATCGAATTTTTGACCGTTACCGACCGTTAATGGTCGGTAACGATCAAAATCGACCGTTACAGACCTTGTAACGGTCGAACTCAACCGTTACAAATCCTGTGACGGTTGAACTCAACCGTTACAGACCTTGTAACAGTCGAACTCAACTGTTAGTGACCCTGTAAAACGTCAAAATCGACCGTTACAGACTCTGTAACGGTCGAAAAAACCCTTTCTAACTCTATTTAAACTTATCCTTCTCCCATTTTACTTCACACACTCACTCTTTCTCAAACTCTCTCACTTCCTCAAAACGGTTCCTCAAAGCTCGAAAAAGATATGTAATATTATTTTTGCCTAATTTACATTGATTTTGTTGAATCTATACCAATTTCTATCTTACAAACCCTAACCCAACTTTTTTTTTCTAATTTTTCAGGTATTAAAAAAATAATATTTTTTAATCATTAAAATATTATTTATTTGTACCGCTTGGTACACCCAAGTGTACCGAGCTGTACCGACATACTGTACCATACCGGCCAAATCTCGGTATACCGGTATGGACCCGTACGGCGAACCTTGCTATGCTATACCAAAATTTGTATCCTTCTTGCATGTTTTTGCCTTGAGCCAGTTAGCATGGACTTGGTGGCTTGCTTTGAAGCACAGGCTGTTGTATTTTAAAATGTTGTGCATATCTGCGACTAATTATGCTTGCTTGGTGAAAGCCAAAAGTATCTAAAGATTCTAAACTGTCATGATATTATATTAGTCTAGAGAATTGCTACATGTTTGCATTCTTCAGTTGAGAATGATGATTTTCATTTCGCGGAATAGTATGTTCTCAATGTTCTATTTTTCTATGCAAAATGCTTAGTTTTTTTTCAATCTGATACTATGTACAATATGCAACTAGAAACTGGAGAACATCAATTCATAAGTGGGTTGTGGAAAAATTTAATCCATAAGTGGATAATATTTGCTCCTATTTTTGTAGGTTGCTTTCAAAACTGGTGAGTTCAACCAACAAGTCATTTTTGTTGGTGGTTTGACAGATGGATTATTGGCAACCGAGTATGTTTCTTTTAATTTAACATGCACTTTTTCTCAGAATTTCTTGTATCTAATAATTGTTGTACCTAGTTGTGCTATGCTTCTATTGGTATCAAAATCAAGTCTAAATGTTTGGCATACTTGCATTTGTAAATGTCACCTATAGGAACAATTTGGTTGGGTAGTATTTAAACTTTGAATTTACTTCAGTTCTGGTCGTGTCATTCACATTGAGCAAATTAATTTGCAATATGTAGTTTGACCTGATTATTCACAATACATAAGGCTCTTCCTTTCAGCAATTCTAGGCCTTTCTTTCTGATCAAATTAACCCCTCATTTTCTCTAATATCCTGTGCATTGTGGCCCCTTGTTCCTCTCTTGGCAGAGCTAGGAGTTATTTCTTGTTGCCTCAAGATTTAGATAATGATCAAACCATGACATATGGCATATTTATCAAAATTTAGTAATAAAGCAACAAATTCAATTTGCCAAAACGCTTATGGCATGAATCATCTTAACTGATGCAACACTAATTGTCATGCCTCCTTATTTCCTTGGTGACAGTGCTGCTGCCTCCTCTTAGTAGTCCGCTGCCACCTTCTCCACCTTTTCTTTCTCCCTTTCCTCCTTTTCCTCTATCGGCTCTGCCTCATCTGTCTCACCCTCCTCTTCTTCCTCTTGCTTTGCCTACTCTGTCTTCTTGTCCTCCTCTCTACTCTGGTCTGGATGATACCAACCCCTACTTAGGTTTGGTATGCCTGCTCTGTATCAGTACCATATTGGTTCAGCTGCCAGATGGTATTGATATTGGAACAAGATTTCAATCCATGTCTTGAACAGGAGTGAATTAATATGAATCAATTTGAACCATGTATAGGCAAATTAATATGAATAATTTTAAATCATATATAGGCAAATTATAATTCCCCCAAGCTTTTAGTTCTATTTTCTTTATATTGTTGGAGAAGATAATACAAGTTTCTGTATAGTGCTCTTTTAATTGTATTATGCCAAATTCAAGAAACCCCATTATTTTTGCAGTTACTTGGAACCTTTATCTATTGCTTTGGAAAATGCAAAATGGTCCCTGGTGCAACCTTTGCTGTCTTCATCATATATTGGATATGGCACTTCTAGCTTAGATCAAGTATGACTTCCTAAATTTATTACTTGTGTAATTGCTATTCTTTTTTTTTTGTTAAATTCGGTTTCTTTTATGTGAAACATATAAAAACCCCAAAAAAGATCCTGGTTTGACTCCATACTACATATATTTCTGCTGCATTCTCCTTAAGATGTCTCATGAACGTAGTTTAGCTCATTAAAAATAAATGTTATTAGTTCCCTTGACTTAACTAAGTTAAACTAGTTAAATACACAGTGTATGAGGTCATAGCTGCTTATGTGTTATCCCTCACTCATCATAGATGATGATCATAAAAAAAAATGATATAGTTTTAAGCATAATATTGAAACTATCTTATTGTAATGGATCATCTGGTCCGAAGTATAACTTGACATAAGTTTATATGATCAGGGTAAGTATGAACTAAGGTTTGCCTTACCGAGTGGTAAGGCCCTGTACCATGCGATATGTACCGGTCCGCCAACTGACCGGTATGTGGATCGCTCGCTATCGGGCGGTACCACCTAAATCGGTTGTCTACGGTCGATTTTGATCGTCGGCGGTCGATTGAGGGAGAAATAAGAAAAAAGAGAAGAAGAGGGAGAAGAAGGAGAAGAAGAGGAGAAAAATACCTCGTGCGCTACTCTTCACTGGTTCCCCCATACGGTCCGTCGCCCGTGGGTCGCCTGAGCGATTCGTCGCTTGCGGGCAAAGAATCATCAGCGGGCGTTTCCTTCTCCCCGCGTGGGGAGAAGGATCGAGGCGATGTTAGCTTTTTTATTTTTTCTAATATATATTATATTATATTATATTATAATATATCAAGTGGTACGCATTGTGTGTACCGCTCGATACCGTGTATCGTAATGTACCGAGATAAACTAGGCTGCCGATACGGACCGGTACGGCGAACCTACTATAAACCAAGGTTTCCCGTGCCGCCCTGTACCGCCCGATACGGGCAGTATGTATCGGTCCGACAAGGTACCAGTACATGGACCGCTCCGTACTAGGCGGTACAGATTTAATATATAATATTATATAATGTAATATAATATAAATACAAATATATATTAAAAATAAAAAAAATGAGGCGTTGCCTCGCCTCGTGGGAGAGACGAGGCGGCACCTCGTCTTTCTACGCGGGAGGGCGAGGTGTCGCCTCTCTTTCCGCGCGGGGACGAGGGCGAGGCACCACCTCGTCTTTTCACGCGGGGACGAGGCAGCGCCTCATTTGCCCATTGGAAGACGAGGCGTCGCCTCCTCTTCCGGCTTGGGGACGAGGCGCCGCCTCGTCTTCCTGTGCGGGGACGAGGCAACGCCTCGTTCTCCCACTAGAAGACGAGGCGTCGCCTTGTCTTACAGCTCAGGGACGAGGCGTCCTAGTCTTCCCGCTCTGGGACGAGGCAGCACCTCGTTCTATCGCCTCGTCCCTCCCGCGAGGCGAGGCTATGGCTAATTTTTTTTATTATATATATTATATTATATCTAATATTATATTATATAATATTATATTATATAATATTGTATTATAAAATATTATATTATATTTTAATGTATCGGGAGGTATGCACTTTACGCACCGCTCGATACCGGGTACCGTACCATACCGTTCCGATCAGATACCGGTATATCGGTACGGACCGATACGGCGAACCTTGGTATGAACCATACTACTATATCTTATCTCTTGCTCGTACATATGCTAATATTGGCACATGGGTTGATCATCACCAACATCATGTCCTTGGCACTCGTAATAATCGATGACATATAGATGCCTAACTATCAAGGTTCCCCTTCGTATGTTGCTTCATCTTTAGGGCTTTCTTATCTGCCAATCTCTGACTGCATTTTTTATTTTTTGTGGGGCATTTATGTATTTTGGCCACTTAAGGAAATCCACCAGCCAAAAGCATCTTTAGTATTGTTATTCCCTCCACCATTGCCATTGCAATCAGAATGGATGTATTGTTAATCATGATAACTTTCTAGACGTTGGGAATATTACCATGCCGAATCTAATCCTTAGTTGATGGTAGGATTTCTTTAAGTGCATGGTTAGCAAGCATGTGTCTAAGGTTTGCGTGTGCAAATTTAGTAACATTATATAACTTGGCTTAATCGAACCACCTAAGCTATTGTTTAATCGAACACTTTGTTTCAATTGGGCTCTCGCCCGTGGTGCCCTGCGCTTGGGTTCAGGCGAGTGCCTAGGCAGCGCTTCATTGAAGCACACTGCTTGGTCGAGGCTTGAGGTGCTTGGGCCTCATCTCACCTGAGTGCCTAGGCGAACGCTCGGGCACCTATTTAAACCCATAGTTGTATTTATTATTAAAAGTAAAGAGACAAATAAAGACTTGCACATGGTGTTTATTGAGTCCTTATATATTTAGTGCAAGGTTTTCCTTATCGAGCGGTAAGGCCCGTACGGCCCGGTACATACGGTTCGACAGCTGACCGGCACGCGGACCAGCCGCTACCGGGCGGTACTATTAAAATCGACCGTCGGCGGTCGATTGAAGGAAAATCGACTGTCGGTGGTCAATTGAAGGAGAAATCGACCGTCGGCGGTCGATTGAGGAAGAAAAAGGGAAGAGGAAGAAGAAAGAAGAAGAGGAGAAGAAGAAGAAAGAAGAAGAGGAAAAGTACCTCGCCCACACGCCCTCGCCGCCCGCGGCTCGCGGGCGACTTTTCTCCCCGCGCGGGGAGAGATCGAGGCAACGTCACCCCTTTATTTACTTTTTTTAAATATATTTAATATACCGCCCGGTACTAGTACCATACCGGTACCAACAAAATGTTGGTACACTGGTATGGACCGGTACGTAAAACCTTGATTCAATGTATTTGAAATGGGAAAATGTTATCTAGTTTTATATTGTGCTGATACTGTATATGCATGATAGGTTTGCCTTTAGTGCAGTACAAAAGGGGTGTTTAGCGAGTTTCCTATCACATGATTATCATCAAAGGCCACCTTCAAATCCTTATTTTTTGGCATTGGTAGTGGATGAATTTCCTAGGTGTGTTTTTAATAACTTCTATCATGTGTTTTCTATTTGCTTATGTTAATATATACAATGATGAAAATCTAATTGTGACTAATCTTAAATTTGATCTAATATATTTTTAGAAATAAGATATTTTACTAAGCTGAAATTAGACCATACATATGAATTGTGATTTTGACCAATACCAGGAAAAAAATGATATTGTAAGAAATGAATAAATTTTGGAAGGCAAATTTTTAGGTATACTGCATTTATTGTTTGGTAAGAATGGGAGATTGATGAAGATAATATATCATAAAATTAAAATGGGTTTGGCTAAAGTGGAGAGAGGTGTTAGAATGCTGTATGACTATCATGTCTGTGCCCTTAGAATCCAAGAAGATGTTATTAGACAATTATAAAACTAGCTCTATGGTTAGAATGTTGGGGAATTAGGAAACAATATGAGAAGAAAAAGTTTTTGACTCTTAAAATGTGGCTTGAGATGAATGTGTGCAGTTACTAAAAAGAGAATAAAATATAGTTAACTTCATGATTAACAAGAAATATTTTGATTAAGAATAAAATGTGATAAAAAAAATTTAAGATGACATTGGTATAGTCAATGAAATCTTATTTATGCAGCTTAGAAAATTGTTAAGGGTAGTTTTGATCAAGAATAAAACGAGTGAATACCATTTAAGGTAATGGATATATCCGATGGAGACTTATAGATGCATACAGGTTGGAGGAGGTAAATTGTTTAGGATTAATGGTGTTTGGAGCATTAGAGGTATACCAATGAAAATATTATTAGAAATAAATAAGATGTATTTCACTATCTCGTATTTTGACTAGTGATACTTTCAACCAAGGTTGGCAATACCGTATTGTACCGCTCGGTACGTACTGGTCCGATAGAGGACTGGTAAATTCGGTATAACTCGATACCTTAGTGTACTATGTGTTGGTCCGCTTGGTACAACTCGATACGTATTGTACTGACAGCTGATCGATACGTCGGTATGGTACGAGATTGCGAACCTTGCTTTCAACAAAACTTAATGTCAAAAAATATCCATGTAGCTGACTAAAATAACTGGGATCTTTTGGCTTGTTATTTTATAGCATAAGTTATATGTATTTTCTTTTAACATAAATATGCTTTTCTTTATCTTGATTTCTATCTTTCAGGACTCCTTAGAGCTGGATCAGTTAATTGGTTACTTGATAAATAAGGAAAACTCCGAGGGTGTTGTGCTGCTTGGGCACAGTACTGGTTGTCAGGTTGTAACTAGTGAAATTCTATATGAAGTTTTATCTATTACATGTATGCCAGTGCAAGAAAATTTTTCACCCATTGATGTGGTACAGGATATTGTGCATTACTTAAGGACAAATTTGGCATGCTCCAAAGCAGTTCTTGGAGTAATTTTGCAGGTACCTTTCTTATTTGTTCCAACTTTTTACTTGGTGTCTTGTAGGGTGTGTTTTAAGTTAAAAGAACTTTTTAAAATCATAGTTGCTTTTTAATTTTTCTTACTTGGAGGAAAATTACTTTTATGTCTGTATTAGAAACAAAGCTACATGAAGCTTGATGTCCAACTTTAGCAAATAACATGTCTGACACTTCAAAATTAACTATAGGAAAAGAGTAGATCTTCCAGTGTATGAACTCAACACCCTTGTGCACTAGGTGGCATGCCAATGCATGGTATACAATGGAAAACACCGACATGCACTGAAGCTTTCTCTGCACATGCTAATTAGTGTATTTAAATCAATGGTGGTTGCAAATATGTGTAATTCATTGATTACTTCACCTATAACTTGAGGCAAAAAAGGCTAGGTATATCAGATGTTATATAAGCTAGTATTTATAGATCCAATTTTGAACCATCACACAAAACAATAGGTGTTGCCGTATATCGGTTCATCCAAGGTGTACTACCCAATATGATTATGCACCAAGTTTGTTACTTAATTTTTTTACCATTGGACTAGGTGTATGGAGCAGTATTCTCAGTGCTCAATACCTAAAGCTGAGACCATCTCCTACCTGTTTAAACCCACCAACAGCCTACTTTTTTCCTTTTTTTAATCTTACACTTTCAGTCTCACTGTCCAAATTCACTTTCTCAAATTTAAGGTCAAATTATAAAAAATCAAGTAATCATCCTTGCTTTCCTTTGCACGAGGTAAAGTTCTAAAGCTCAAATTCAAATTTTTTTCTTAATTTCTTGGTGAATGATCCTGTGTTCTCCTTACTCTTGATTTCACGATTTCATGGATTTTGGCTTTTATTTGACTTAGATTTGGCAATTCTTTCTAGATTTATATATGAATATTATCTGATTTCTTATTCAAATGAGGTTGGATTAACACAAATTTAACATACATATACTTGAATATAAGCTGGTTTCCTCAGATTTAGCTAAGATTTATGTGAATCCAGCGATGCCTCATTCCAATTCGACCAAGATGCATGCAAATTCAGCTTAGATCCAAGGTTCGCAATCTCGTACCATACCGATGTGTCGATCAACTGTCGGTACGGTATGTACCGAGTTGTACCAAGCATACGGAGACATGGTATACATTAAGGTACCGAGCTGTACCGAGCGTATCGGTCCTCTATTAGACTGGTACGTATCGAGCATACCGAGCGGTATGATACGGTATTGCAAACCCTGCTTAGATCCATGCAAATCCAACCTAGGTATACATGGATATAGGTCCTATTTTTACTTAATTTTCAATTTTATTTCTGTATCTGAACCAGTTCTTAATATTCGTAGATAGTGACATCAAAGCAGTAAAATACTGATCGAACATGGCAAAACATCATTGCTTGGAGCACCATAATTATTGGCAATTCATTCATCGCCTATATTGGTTGCAGTGGAGGAATAACTTGGCTAAAGTAGCACTTGCCTAGTGGATTTTTCGATGTAACCAAATAGACAAACATAACCTCAGGAAGCTCTAAGGTCACAATAGAAAGCTCAAAGGGAGGACTTTGATAGGTCGGCATCTAAGTTATCTATCTATGATGACTATAAGGGCATGAAGCATAATGTTGAGGACACCAAAGTTGTATTCAATATTCATGAATCACTAGAGCAGCATTACCTGGAGTGGAAGTCATGAGATACAAATATGAGTTCAATGCTTGATCCCACTATGATCTGACAATGATATAGGACCTTTTAGTTCAGGTGCCTTCCACTATATGTGGGGCATCCTAGTGGTAGAGATGCTTAGGGTTTAGGTCGGAGTGCCAGTATAAGGCAGCATAATAACACTAAGAGTGGTAGTATGCAACATCCTTACGTCAGGGGCATTGGGATTTTTCAGCTCTTGATAAAAATAAGGTTTTTATTTCTTCTTAAAGGCCAAAAACAGTTTGACCCATAATGGTCAATAGTGATCCATACTGACACGTAGTATATGTCAAAATTGGTATCTTATTGGTCTGGCCAATGACCTATGCAAACTCTAGATCGAGATTTAATCCTTATAAACAACATACTAAAATGAAGAGTTAATCATTCCACAACCTGTCATGAATTTTAGAAAGTTGAAGGCAACAATTTTGGTAATCCTTACCTTAGGAAGCCCAAGAAACAAGAAAAGAAGATAATAATTAAAAAGAAAAGCCCCAAGAGCCTCTCTCTAAATAGGAAAGAAAAGGCTACCATTTTTTAACTCGATTTTGCCTCAGAAACCATGGATGCAAAGCATTTCACAGTTTGGCTTTAATTAGGCCTCTCTAGATAGAAGGATGAAATAAAATGATGAAATAAGATAATAATTTAACTAGGTCTAAACTTTAGTCTCAACTTATTTGACCCTAGCAAATCATACTCCGATTTTGATATTAATGTTGTAACCAAGGTTTTCCATACCGGGCCGTACCGGTTGCTACCGGGCGGTACGTACCGGTCCGCCAACTGATCGGTACGTGTACCGCTCGCTACCAGGCGATACTCCCATGTCACAGACAAATATATAAAGAGGGTGCTCGATGTAATGCTCATGTATGTCTATGTCTTTTGAGGTTTGTTCATACTTTGTACAGTAAGTAGTGGGCTAGCAGTAAGCTTGGCAGCCCTAGTTTAGTTAGCTTTTGTGGCCGTCTTGGTTTGTAAAAGAGAGTTGTGTCATGTGGACACTTGTGGGGACTTTGGTCTGTAACAGACCATGATCCTTTATATGCGACCGTTCAAAGCTTGTAAAGTCTATGATTGTAATTTGCATTAGCTATATAAAGTGTTTGCTGAAATGATTGCTTGTGGATCTCGCGGGAAATGCTTTCTCTAACTCGTTTTCTCTTTTATAGGTCCTAATGGACCATAGGAGGTTTCGGGGAGGCTGACCTTTGCGGATGGACACATGATGGTGTCGCACGAAAACTAGCTAAGTTCATGACAGTTGGTATTAGAGCGGGACAAGCATACATAGAAACACTTGGCATGTAAACGTGGGGGACCTAGTTGGGCTGCATGGAGGGCAGCCAACATGCACTATCGTTTGAGGGAAATGAACATTGAGATGTAGGGAAAGGAGTTGGTCAGAGGAGCGGGCATCCAAGATTGGCATTCAGAGGAATGACCAACCCTTTGCGTGAGAGGTACCACGAGGACAAGCAAACTAGGAAGAATGTGTAGCGCACAAAGGTTGGGATGGCTGAGTTCGAGCTACGGTTTGTCGTTAACAACCAAACTTGATGGTGCTTAAGGCAAACGAGACGCTTGGTAAAAGATGAGACC
Source organism: Ensete ventricosum (assembly GCA_029747655.1). Taxonomy (NCBI): domain Eukaryota; kingdom Viridiplantae; phylum Streptophyta; class Magnoliopsida; order Zingiberales; family Musaceae; genus Ensete; species Ensete ventricosum. Next base: position 24,432,119 of record JAQQAF010000004.1, on the reverse strand, counting down.
GTGCAAAGTGGGATGTGTTCCACAACAATCGAAATAGTTGTGCAAAGCTCATAGAGGTGAGGGGAATTGCTAACTCGAAGAATTCGGTACTCATGCAAGGTCTTATATGCGGATGGAGTGTTTATGACCATCCTAAGGTGACCGTAACTCGGCGCCATAGAGCATTGAAACTTTCTCTTCGGCATGAGAATGATATATTCGTAGGAGGCTAAAGTGTGCAACAAGTTCAGCATGTTGCTAGGCCTTAGAGGTTGCAACGGGGGGTTGTATTGGCGAAGAGTCATAATCTAGCAAGTGCATTTGCGGGGGCAGAACAATGCACAGTTTGTTCAACAATGCAGAGTAGTCCAAGGGGATGGTGGTCTCCGAAACTTCCAAAGGGAAGAATGCGAAGAGGAAAGTTGCTCCAACAAGACATATATCCAAGAGGGATAAGTCCTGGTTCTCTAGAAGAAGAATAATGTGTAGTGGACCATACATGTTGAGGAGTATCTCAAGACAACAACTCCACAAAGCTCAACTGACTGAGCGAGCGGCGAGAAGTCGTTGCATGATCTCACATCAGGTAATGCATTGCGAGATCAAGTGGGGGGAGCGACTATGACAACATCAAATGAAGGCACACTTAGAGCCGATGTGAAAATCAGACTTAACAGAGGGCTGACCCGTGGAATTGTGGGCGTGAGGGCTACCATCAACTCAATGCAAATCGAGTGGCGAAGCAACTTGGGTGGAACTAGGTGAAGTATCCATGCCGCATGAAGGGACTCATCATAGAAGATGAAACATAGAGCGGAGGCACGGAGCTTTCCTTGGATAGAGGTCAAGGACATGAACTCTTGTAGAGGCAAGAGTGAGATCATATCGTTCCATGGGTTCTTCATTCTGATGGGGTGGACTCATCCTGCATGGTGCCAAAGATGAAGGGAGCTTCGAGGCACATGCACCTTGTCTTAGAGATACATTTGACGGAGGAACTAAGGTGATTCAACTTGCGGAGGCAAAGTTGGGATCAGAAGGCCTTAGCATGTGACAAGAGGACGTAGTGGCGGGTACTCTTGAAGAATATGTCATATTGCTACCATTCGAGTTGTCATGAAGAAAGCGGTGCACAACAGAGATTGTGCTGGTGGGGGATAGAGGGCCTGGATCCAGACAATGGTGCACCAATTTCAGCGAAGTTTGTGGACTTCGAGAGCTACTAGGCGACAAACTGTCATAGAGTGATGCTTCATTCGGGTGTGACCCGAGAATGGGTTGACGAAGGTTAAATGCCAAAGGAGCAAATACAATCGGAGGTGGCGGAGGCCCTACGATGTGCTGGCAGAGGCCACACATGGAGAGATCGTAGTTCGAGTTCATTCTACAAGAATCTGAATGCAATGGAGGTGTCACCAGGAGGCGATATGGTGCAGCGGATCGTGGTAGAATAGTTCGAGGTAAGACAACACACGCGAGAGAAGTCTCATGAGGGACTTGATCATGTGGAGGTATGATTAGGAGCTACTGGGAGCTCCACTTAGGTAAACAATATGATGGCAAGAAGGGCTATGGATTCAAGGAGTGAATGCCATGGTATCGTAGAGGCGGGTCTTCCGTGCATGCGTCGAATCTTACATCGGATGAAAGCCTTGGTCATCAGCATATACCACCGAGGGAGAATTCTAGAGTGCAAGTACAGTGAGTCCCATGAAGGGACTTGATCATACAGAGGTATGATCGAAGCGGTTGGAGAGTTGGACTGCTCTATTTCTTGTATTCGCTTAAGGGAGCTCGACAAGTTAGAGGACAAGGCCGAGTAAGCAAACGTTGCTACCAAGGAAGCTAAGGATAACAGAATTGGTGCGAGCCCTGCAACAGGATGACGGAGGCCATGCATGGGAGTTGTAGTTTGTCTTTCCATCAACTAAGGAAAACTGCTCGGAGAACATAAAGGTGTTGAAGCTGGTGGTCGAAAGGGGCGAGGAAGCGATGACGAGTCCAGATGGGCTCATCTACCCAAAAAGCTAAGCGTCGATCATAATGAAGATGGACTCGGAGGAGTGTCACAGTGCCGCAGAAACAAATCTACTGATCGCGAAGAAAGGGACGTAAATGTTAGGCAACAAATAGTTGTGCCATGGGCTTGGCAGCGCCATGGTGCCGCAGAGGCGGGACTTCCGTGGAGTCATCGATACCTTGCTCTCATGGAGGGAGAGGGTTGGTCGTGAAAGGGGTCGAGCAGGTGGAGAATACAGACGCAAACTCCAAGTACCAGGACAAGGTTGAAGGGCAGAGGCCAAGGAACTTCATAAGACCAGTGTTAACAAGCTTCTCATCAAGATAGCGAAAGTGGGGGACTTTGGGTTGATGTATGAGTGCTCGACCAAGGAACAAAGTAGGCAGTATGTGGTGCTGTACCTTTTCCACTCAGAGGAGTAGGCGGCTAAAGATGATGGAGAAGACGGTACAATCATAAGGGCGACCAAAACTATCAAAGACTTGTTCTAAGTTGGGGTGAAATTTTGCTCTTTTCGAGCAAAACTTCTTGCATTCCAAAAGTTCGATGGCAGAGAGAAGGTGAATTACAGTAACTAACTCAATACAAGGAGTGCAAACACTTCGGGTACCGTGCTGAGCTGAGCTTGGTATGCCGGTGCGGACCAATATGGCAATCCTTGGTTGTAACCCATAAAATGGGCCTCGTGCAAATATTGTGGGGCTTTGTTTATATTTGGCCTAATTGGATAAGTAACCCATTAACTTGATGAGCATGAATCATCGATCCAAAATTCATATGCCCAAGATAATGAAAGTAGACTCACTCTAGGCCTATAAACTAAGTCAAATGTCCTTGCACATCCAATGTGAGACTAAAACATAACATAGAAATTAAAATTGTAAAACGGTTGTAGTGATAACTCATTATAAAGGAGGATAAATTGGTCACATTAAGATTATCATTTGGGCAGGTCCAGTTGGTATGTATAGCAACAGTTGGAGCGACATCCTCCCTCAAGAGTTAGTCAATAGCTAGAATCAAATTCTAGTATGGTCCTTGTGAGATCCAGTCCTATAGTGACTTCATGTTATGATGTGCATCCAACCCATCCACAATTAGTCTTTTTTCACTTTGCCTCCCACCTTATCCAATACTATTTCCACTTTGATACTATTTGTTAGGACATGACCTGATGGATTGACCCAATATGCTTAGGCCCAGGCCAACGGTAGCACATGATTCAGGTGAGGATGATTGAATGGACTTTGATGATTATTCACTTTCTTGAGTGAAATTCTTGGACTTTTAATGTTAATCTTCTCTTGTTTTGTCACGTTTGTTATTAGATTTGGACAATATAGTACTTTGGTACTTTAAATGAATGTAATTTGATATTCTGGTGGTGATATTTAGATTATGAAATGATATAGAACTCATGTATTGTCTCATTTTTAAATTAGTGATCATATGTTTCCTCGATTAATTTTTTTTTTAAAATTTAATGTTAGTGAGTGTTTTGCTTTGCTCAGGCAATCACCTAGCGCCTCAAACATTTTGGCACCTTAGTGCCTTTTAGCATCTAGTGCTCTTGACTACACTGAGTAGATCCATTCTGGCTTTATAAATCAAATTAAATTTCCTCCCACATCCGATGTGAGACTAAACTGGGGTATTATGGTGGTTTGGGGCTAAACCATACATTGTAGAACTTAGGTCAATTCGATCCAAGTTGTGCATGTGCTGCATCATAAGAGATCCCTACTCAGGTACTTGATTGCCGTGGTAGTTCAGAACCTTGCAACAACAATACTTCTTGCAATTGTATTGATTTCTTCTTCACATGGAAGAGATGAATAGTGATGTGACATTACAACTTGTAATGAGAATAAAAAAGTATTGTTATAATTGGAAGATATTGGTCCATCCCTACAACGTCAATATGCTTATTGATTGAGAAATAGTGCTAGTTGATGGAGAAACAATTAAGAATCTCTAATTGCAGATTGGCGCAGGAGTTGGTGGTCCTCTTGTTCATCTGGAGAAGATTCTCGTTAGGCATCTAGTGATGGCAACCCCGAACATAGTCCAGACAGGTCTTGTTGGGCAGTAAACCCGCACCAAGGCAAGTGGTGCCACTAAGGATAGTACCGATTTGGCTAGTGGTGCAACCGATAGTATTCAAAGTTGTTCATTTTGGGCTTTGTCCAAGTACTTTAGTTGGTCTTTGCTTTCCTTCTAATTAAGTATGCAATTCTAGTTTTGTGTATGTGATATATGTGCAGACCACAATAATATCGAGCAAATTCAATCATGTAATAACTCATGTTGGTAGACTAATCCATGTATAACTACATCTTTTGAGTCATCAAATTGATTGTTTGAAACAGATATAAATTGGTAATGGGGTTGGTTTCAACCGTTACTACTCGGTACAGGGTGGAACAAGATCAGGAGGTTGAATTACAATTTCATCATTGTGCTTTGACATTGAGACAAGTGTCACTATCAGATTTTTCCTATCATCTCAATGCACCAATTGGATTGTTGAAACCATGTGTTAACTTGTTGATACTAATATTGATACGTTTATTATCATCTTTATCATCGTATCCTTTCCATGTTCTTCATGAATCTCTTGGTAGATTGTGTCGATGTCTCCTACGTTGAAGACCTAATCTTGTGTATCTGGCAGCTGATGTTAGTTGTTTCTAGGACTTGGTTGAAATGATATCAAATTCCATTAAAATTCAGCCAACAAAACCCCAAATTGATAAGCTTTTAATGTGTCAATTTTTAACTCGATTGTACTTACATTTTATCAAAACATGTTAGAACTGTACCAGAGCCTGAGTATCTGAGCTTGGATTTTCAACTGAATCTGTACAAAATCGATAGGATCTTTCCATTCTGTTATGGACCTTCCTTTTTCAAGGATTAGGAATCTTTCAAGAGAATTTTAGAAGAAAAAAACAAATTAGAGATGGATAGACAGGAAAAGAGAGATGTAGGAGAATAAGATCGCAAAGATATAAAATAAGAGACCGATTATAGAGATTTGTATTGATAATTCTAATTCTTCTATGCCTTTAGGGCTTACAAGAGCTTTATTTATGAACTCTCTCATTCACTATCTCTCCTATTCATATATTAAGTCAACTTAACATAGTTAACATCATACAAGTTGACATATGGGAACTTAATCCAATCCCAACAGAATCTGCACAAAGTAGTTATCTTATATCATATGCATAATGGAACATATAGATGCTACTGTGACTTTAAGTAAGCCTACCTTCCAAAAAGACTTAAAATGGCAATATGATGATAATACCTAATTTAAGTAGGGCTGGATCTCTTTGTAGGTAGGAGGGCTGGCTAGGGCACAATCAGATTTTGACTCGGGTCTTTGCTTATATCTGGTCTGGGTGGATCATCTTCATACTTAGCTTGGATGCTAATATTTGGCTCCACCCAAGTGATCTAAGGCCAGGTATAATTAGAATAACTTGTTAAGGCTATTAAGTGCTGGTTTTAATGGAGTCTTCTGAACTAATAAATATGTTTTCAGTCTATTAGAATTTTGCATCATGATTGGTTTCACCTGACTGAATCCTCTTCTGCTGACCTGAATCATATCCAAGCCCTATTCAACCCTAGATTAGGTCCTTGGTCATCAAAATTGAGGGATTTGCAGGGTAACAAGATTAACTTTTCTCCCATAATTCATATATAAGTCCTAAAACTAATTCTTGGATGTTATCTTCTTTATATTACAACTAAGTTATCTCAACAATTAATCTTTTAGATGATAACTTGAGATGTCCTTTTTCATCAAATTGGAGAAACACTTATAAGAAGCATGACCTCTAACATCTTATTCCTAGAGTCCTTCATAACATCTTCATATGTCATCAACTTGGCTCAACCATCACCTTGTGTTGAAACTTAATTCTTATCATTAGAAAACTTGGGATTAACAATTAACTGGTCAATAACCTCAATATGGAGGATAACATTTGTGGCTAAGTCTGACATCCTTTTGTTTCATGGATATATTTTTTGTTACCCTAGCAATCGTTAACCAGAATGAGGAAGCTGACTGCACTTAAAGACCTTGATGCATAGGAGCTAAGGTTTCTAATTAGACAAAATTTGTTTATATTTCATCAATGAATTCTTTTTGGGAAATTGAGACTCTTCTTTGAATTGATTGTGAAGATTCATTAATCTGGCCTCCAAAAGATGGTTTGGATAAAATGGGCTTGCAACATGTGAATATTCTAATTAAACATTTCAGCTCTTAAATTGCCAAAAATTTTGGAACTCAACTTTATGAATTTTGTGTCTTTTGCAAGCAGTATGTTAGGCATATTCTTATGCAAGAGGTTTCTTTCTTTTTTAGGTTGAAGATTGATTCAATTTTCTTGTGCATGTTGTTAACTATGTTAATTTGTTTTTAGAAATGAGTTAAGATTGGTATTTGTTGCTATCAAGGTTTGCAATTTCGATCTGTACCGTCCGGTATGGGCAGTACATACCGGTCCGTCAGGTTATCGGTATGCGGTACCACCCGCTATAGGGCGATACCGCCAAAAATCGACCGTCGGCGGTCGATTGAGGGAGAAAAAGGGAAGAAGAAGAAGAGGAAAAGAAGAAAAAAGAACCTACTTTCCACGCGACGCCCTCGCCTGTGCGCCGTCGCCGCTCTCGCCCGCGGGTGCTCTTTCTCCCGCGCGAGGAGACGGAATGTCTCCCCATGAGGGGAGAAAGATCGAGGCGACGTCACCCCTTTGCTTTTTCTTTTTATTAATATATTAATATTTTAATATAATATAATATAATATTATATTATATTATAAAATATCATATTATATTTTAATATACTGGATGGTACACATTGTGTACCGCCCGGTACTGGTACCATACCGGTACCGAGATAATCTCGGTACATTGGTACAGACCGGTAAGTCAAACCTTGGTTGCTATTGCTTTCCTTATGACTGCATTAAAAGGGAAGTATTCAAAGATTCTTCAAGAATTTGAATCTAAATTAGTTATAGCAACCATGCTGGTTAAGATAATTGCATTACTGATAAAATCTTCAAAATACTGTAAGTTATTCTAACAAAATCAATGATCAGGCCCCAGTCAGTGACCGAGAATATCGAGCCACTCTGCCTGAAACTGCTGAAATGATAGATTTGGCTGCAAAAATGATTGGTGAAGGTAGGGTAATGGAACTAATGCCAAGGGAAGCAAATCCAGATGCACCAATAACTGCATACAGGTGAAAGTATCTTATTGATTTAGCTGTTTTTCAATACATGTATTTATATTCTATTGATATCTACTGATCATACATCTGTATAATCATGTATGAATACAATCTTGGTTGGATGCTAAGATTGTGTTTTTTGTGAATTATAGAATGCATAATCTTACAAGAATAAACTTAGGATACATGCAATATAGTCTTTATAACGACATGGATGCAAATTATCGAATTTGATAGATGCCATTGATATCTGAGGTAATATTGCTTATCATCAAGCTGAAAAATATAGTAAGCAAATTTTTTATGACAATGAGTTTCTTTGATTTGTAGATTTAGAAAATTGAGCCTTTTTTAAAATGTGGATTAGGCATATATCTTACAATGCTTAGATCAAGATCAATAAGTTGTACTTTTAAATAACTAGCTTGTAGGATACCTTCCTTGTAGAAGGAAGAGATTCTGTAGTAGGGAATAGTCTCATCATATTCATTGTTGACCATGAATGCAAGGGCCTAGTAATTCCAACTTTTGGTGTTGTAATCTGACTCGTGATCATGTGATGATGTTTACTGAAGTAAAAGGCTCTGGCAAATTGGTTGTGTTTCAAAATAACTTTCATGAAATTAGCACTAAGGACAATCTTTGGCTTCTTTGCTGTATCAAGTTTGATAATAACTGGATGGCTGTATCAATGGTTCTAACATGATGATTGCTGTAATTGGGTTGTATTAGGACCCTAGCTGGGTCGGGTCCTAGGTTCACTGAGTCATGATGTCAATAAAACTCTGAGGCATGTAATAAACCCTAAATCAGCCGCCACCCACCTTGTTTGAAGAGGTCGGCTAGGGTTAGGGAGGAGTCCTCATAGAGTGGGGGTCTCCTAGCTATCGTCCCCACCTATTTGGGAGGCCGGCTAGGGTTAGAGAGAGAGAGTTCCATTTAGTTGGGATTTTCTCTAGGGTTGAGTAGGAATTTAATTTGTGTAGGAGTCTTCTATAGCTGCCGGCCACACCATTGGCAGAAGTCGGCTGGGAGTTAGCAAGTTGGTTAGGAGATGGAGTCTATTAAAAGTAGGATCCTATTAGGAGTTAGGGTTTTGGGACCCTATATAAACACCTATAGCCACAACATTTTCATCATATACATCAATCTTTCTTCAGCCTTGTGCCGAATACTTTGGAGGAGGGAACCCCTATAGTGTTCCAGGAGGGCCGTTCCACTACAGAGATCAAGCTTAGAATCCGTAAGGGTTCTAACACTTTGTATCAGAGCAACATTCCTTAGTGCTTCGCTGTCCTTCCATAGCCGCCCATCATCTTCATCCAGCCATCTAAGCAATTCCTACAATTGCTAAGACCATCGCCAACTCCGCCGTCATCACCACTACCGCAGATTACCCCTACAGTCCCCACAAGAATTGCATTAGGTTCTGCTAATCTACCTTACTGCTGCTACAATTTAGTTATCCTAAATCCAATATTCAAAAAAGTGTTACCCTACTACGCTGCACAAATTTGTCGTCGCAAAGTTACCATCTTTGCGACGAAAGTTATGTTGCAAATTTCAGCCACATGCTACTGCCCTATCTTTTATCTTGCTGCCACTATTTTACTGCTATATCTTCTACATATTTTTATGATGGCTTTGGCGTTTCTCATCAGCAGATTTTCCTTTGGGTTCTGCATAAAAATTCTTGATACAAACCGTTGAAACTTTTATGTCCAAACTACTGAACTTTAGACGTACAAATCTACCGCAACACCTTCTTGTACTCCTTGATCTTGCCAAATTTATTGCTGCCATATTCTCCTATGAATTTTACATCGGCTTATCTTTCCTTACCAGCGGATTCTCCCTGAATTCTTCCTTTAATCTTTGACGAATCACTGAAAACATTTTGTTGAACTGCTGCCCTTCGACGTAAAATTTTGTCGATGCATCTTTTCGGTGTTTTTTGCTGCATACGCTACCGATCTCTTCCAAATTTGTTGCTGCCACTACTTTTATCTGTCTTGCTGCTATCCTCATGGGTTTTTTGTTGATGTAATACTCTAAAACATCATTGGAATTTTTGTTGTCAAATTGCTGAAATTTTCGACATAAAATTCTGTCGCCATACCTTTTGCCGTTCTTTTCCACATAACTCACCAGATCCTACGTAGTTTGCTGCTACCAACCACATCGTCTTTAAGGACCCCTCTAACCTTAAGACGTAGCTGTCGTATCCTATTTCTGAAATTTACAGCCAACCCAAACAGCAGCGTAAACCGCAGCCTAAACAGCGGGCTACTGCAGTCGCAATCCTCCACCACCAATCTTTATCTTCCGTAGCCACCAATCCCTATCAAACCGGTTGCTGCCATCAAAAGCAACCCTAAGCCACCCCTTAACCCTAAACCTGTGTCACCAAACACAACATCAACAACACCCCCTTTGATGAAAAATTCTACTGCACTACCTTCGGTATTACTTGCTACATCCACACTCGATCCCTACCAAATCCGTTGATGTCATTAACAACAACCCTAAGTCATTCCTCTAACCTTAACCCTCGGCCATCATACCCCCTATACGACCCCTACAGCAGCTCCAAACCACAGCCCCAACAACAACCAAAAACAGCAACCTATCAGCCCCAAAACGCAGCCATCTACCCTTGATCCACCACCTCATTCGGCCACCAATCCACTCCGGTTCATACCATTGACCCAACAGCAAGAGAAGGATCTCGACACCACAGATCTAGGGTCTTACGCCATGGCATCGGTAGATCTGATCCGTGCCAAGTTGGAGGCTTTTGAGACGCGTATTGTCACGGGCTTAGCTGAATTTGCCTAAGCCGTGCAGCACCCTAGCGGCAAACGTGAAGACTTAGCTGGAATTGCCTAAGTCGTGGAGTAACCTTGCCCAATGTTCTGGACTTAGTTAGGATTGCCTAAGTCATGAAACACCGAAGCATTATTTGCCCACAAAGGGTCAGCCCACTTGTAACCTCGTGCAGGTCCCGAAGGACCTGCAAAAGAGAAGTTGATTAGTTTTGAACACGAGCGACGGACAAGTCCCGACGTCTCGTAGAGAGGGCTGTAAGAACGGTCAAGCAATTCGTCGAACATCTTGAGTGCAATAGAGAAAGAGAGCGAAATAAGACTTTAGAGGGTTGTAAGAACGGTCGCAAGTCCACAAACGACGGTTCCTAAGGTATCGGACGCAAGTCGAGTTCAACTCTTTATGAATGCTTATGCCCAATACATATCTGAAGCCCCATCCAGCCCTGTGCCACCCGGGGGGTTCCAAGAGGCTGAGATGGCTGACATTTTGCAGCACTTAGACTGGTCGCCGCAGCACGCGAAAATGACCAAAAACTGGGCTGTTTTGGCTTCGCGCAGCGAGCGGTTGTTCTACAACGTTACAGATTGTTTTTGCTCGTATTTCTTAGGAAAAATCACATAAAACCAACGCAAAACAGGCTGCCAAACATCTGTTCAAGTAAACCAAAGCGATGAAAGGTTCCTGAGCTAAGAGTTGCGGTTGAGTGACGACCGTTCGTGACATTCTCACCTACTTAAACTATCGATGCCCTCGTTGATGCTTGTTGGTAGGCTTTGACGCGGGCTTCTTCATGTCGTAGGGCGTCTTCTGGCTCCCAAGCTGGCTTCTGTTCGGGGAAGCTTTTGCCACTTCACAAAGTACTCAGTTTGCTCCGCTCCGCTGGGTAGCTTAGTCTTGCGATCCGCCAGAATGGTCTCAACTCGCTTCTCGTAGGAGGCTCTGATTGGAGGTAGTCTCGCTGAAGGCTTAACTCTCGGCTCCAGCTCGATACGATGATCCATGCCTCTACGTGGTGGTAGAGTTTTCGGCAACTTAGTCGGCATCACATTTGAAAAGTCCTTTAGGATGTTCGCCACCGCAACAGGTTCTTGAATGTCCTCCCTATCAAGTGTTTCGAGCTTTATGGATGCTACAAAGGTTGATTCACATTTTCATAACCCCTTCTTTAATTATAATGCCGATACTTGTTGTGGATCCTTGGTTCCTCCTCGAGAAACTGGAAACACGCAGGGGTCGTCGCCTCCCGTTAGACATATGAAGTTCAGAAACGACATAGGCACCAACTTTGTTGTGTGCATAAATTCTATTCCAAGAATCACTTAGAAGTCATCCAAGGGCACCGCCATCTTGTTCGTGCTCCCGCTCCATGTTCCGATCTTGATGGGGACCCCCTTTGCTTGTCTAGAGATCTGCTTGGCCTCCGAGTTTACAGCTTTTGTACGACTTGGATTCTTCTTCAAGATTAGTCCAAGTCGCTTAGTTTCTCTATCAGTAATAAAGTTGTGGGTAGCGCTCGTGTCCACCATTGCTCGGGTTATTCGGTCATTTAGCTTGATGTCCACATACATCAGTTCGCTGCACACTGCCTTTGATGGCTTTGCCTTTGTGTTCTCCCCCACTTGACCCTGTAATGTATTTAACAAGCGTATTGCTCCCATTCGGGGTCCTTGCGACTCCTCATCGTCGCGCTGCTGGATTCCGAAATGCTCGAACAAAGGGCGACAACTTTGCCCTTGTTCGACTTGTGGGGGTGTATTGATTCAGTTAAAGCATTTAGTGCCTACTTTTGTGGGCACTCCCTCACCATGTGTGGTCGTCCGCACAAGAAGCATCTGCTAGACTTCGGAGCCTTGCCTTTTGAGCTTGGTCCCTTATGGAAGTTCTTCTTCTTTTGTTCGCCCCCAGACTCTTTCGTTCGAGTGTATTTTGTTGGGCGATTTCCTGAGGATTGTTTTTTCTTTCCCAAGTCCTCGGAAGAAACAAAGTCAGTTAGCCTTTTTGCGGCTCCAATTGCCCCGACCACGTTGGTGACATTCCTCCGATGCAGTTCTTGTTGTGCCTATGGCTTTAAGCCATCAAGGAAGCTGAATAGTTTGTCCTTCTTGGACATGTCTTGTATATCCAACATCAAGGTCGAAAATTGCTTCACGTAGTCTTTGATGGATGTACTTTGGCGGAGTTGTCTCTGTTTCCTTCTTGCGACGAACTCTGTGTTCTCGGGCAAGAATTGTGTTCTCAACTCTCTCTTCAAGTCTTCCCATGTATCCACATGACATCGACCCGACTGTATCTCTTCTTAATGGGTTCGCCACCAAAGTTTTGCATCTTCGTTCAAATACATTGTTGCTATAGAAACTTTGGATTCCTCAGAATCGGGTCTTGTAGCACGAAAATACTGTTCCATGTCGAACAGAAAATTTTCGAGCTCCTTGGCATCTCTGGCACCCCTGTAGCAATGCGGCTCAGGTGCCTTGAAGCTTTGTGGTGGCGTAGCGCAGGTATTGTTCCCTCCCGCATTTAGAGTTCTTATGAGCAAGGTTTGAAATTTCGACCTGTACCGCTCGATACGGGCGGTACATACCGGTCCGTCAGGTTGCCGGTACGCGGACTGCCTGCTACCGGGCGGGTTCGCCAAAAATCGATCGTTGACAGTCGATTTCGACCGTCGGCGGTCGATTAAGGGAGAAAAGGGGTAGAAGAAGAGGAAGAGAAGAAAAAAAAAGAGGAGTACCTATTTCCCCGCGCTATCCTTGCCGGTGTGTCGTCGCTGCGCGTCGTCGTTGCCCGCGGGTCGCCATTGCCTACGCGCCGTCGTCGCCCGCCGGTCGCGGGCGCTTTTTCTCCCACGCGAAGAGACGGAACGTCTCCCCGCGCGGGGCGAAAGGTCGAGGCGACGTCGCCCCTTTTCTTTTTTTATTAATATGTTAATATATTTAATATTATATTATAAAATATTTATATTATATTTTAATATATTGGGTGGTACACACTATGTATCGCCTAGTACCGGTACTGTACCGGGACCAAGATAAACTCGGTACGGACCAGTAAGTTAAACCATGCTTGTGTGTAACGTCACCTTTGCTTTAAGTTTCGCCACAACTTCGTCTAGATGTCGTACCGAGTCTTTGGTATCCTCCGTCAGTCACAAGGACTCAACCCTGTCTATCCGAGATTCAACTTCTTCTTGTGAGCTCTCTACCCTAAGGAGTCTTCGTTGGCCTTGGTAGAGTTCCTCCAAGCTCGCTTCAAGAACATCGAGGCGGGTTTCGACCGTTGTAAGTCTCTCTTTGTGGCTCATTTTTTCGGTTGGCGCACCAGATTGCGCCTCCTCCGCTCGTGGAAAATACACCATTTCGCGCTCGCCTTGTTCGCTGTTGCGCTCTTTGTGAGCGGTTCCAATAGCTTACGAGCGAGTTTACACTTGTAGCCCACCTACGGTTGCTTGGGGCAAGGGTCCGGCTTACCCCATCTTGCTCGATTCACCACAGTGCTTCTCCATGGCGAGATTGCGAATATTCTTCGCTGCTTGTTCAGATTGCTTGCCTGCTCTGATACCACAATGTCACGAGTTTAGCTGAATTTGCCTAAGCCGTGCGGCACCCTAGCAGCAAACGTGAAGACTTAGCTGAAATTGCCTAAGTCGCAGAACAACCTTGTCCAATGTTCCGGACTTAGCTGGGATTGCCTAAGTCATGAAACACTGAAGCGTTATTTGCCCGCAAAGGGTCAACCCACTTGCAACCTCGTATAGGTCCCAAAGGACCTGCAAAAAGAAGTTGATTAGTTTTGAAGACGAGCGACATACAATTCTCGATGTCTCGTGGAGAGGGTAGCCCTTACAAGCAATTCGTCGAACACCTTTAGTGCAATAGAGAAAGAGAACGAAACAGGACTTTAGAGGGTTGTAAGAACGGTCGCTAGTGCACAAACGACCGTTCCCAAGGTATCAAACGCAAGTCGAGTTCAACTCTTTATGAATGCTCACGCCCGATACATACCCGAAGCCTCATCCAGCCCTATGCCACTCGGGGGGTTCCAAGGGGCTGAGATGACTAACGTTTTGCACCGCTCAGACTGGTCGCCCCACGCGAAAACGATCCAAAACTAGGCAGTTTTATCCTGGTTTGGCTCCGCGCAGTGAGCGGTTGTTCTGCAGCGTTACAGACTATTTCTGCTTGTATTTCTTATGAAAAATCACACAAAACCAAGGTAAAACAGACTGCCAAATATCTGTACAAGCAAACAAAAGCGACGAACGGTTTGCTGAGCTAAGAGTTACGGTTGAGCGACGATTGTTCGTGACAGTATGGAGGACATACTACACGCTCTCTTCATAGAATTCATAATGGGATGATCACCGAGCTCGATGAGATCGTAGCAAAGCGAGAGTCGAGATCGAAATGAGAACCCTTCGGAGAAAGAAGAATGCGCAACGGAACCAACATCTACATGCATGCGGGTGGACTTTCCCCGATGGAAAGATGGAGACCTGACGGGATGGCTTTCGAGCGTGGAATGCTACTTCCGTTATCACCGAACCCCGGAGACTTCCATGGTGGACATCGTTGCCATCCACCTTAAAGGAGATGCCATACAATGGTATGATTGGTACAAGCACACCTTTGGAGTCCCAACATGGAGGCAATTCAAGAGTGGGCTGCTACGCCACTTCGGATCGTTTGAGTACAACGACATCAACAGTCAACTTGCAAAAATCCGTCAGACCTCCACAGTTTAGGAGAACCATACCAAGTTTGAAAGACTCTCTAACCAAGCAAGGGACTAGTCGAAAAAACAACTATTGGAGACTTTCATTGAGGGGATAAAGCTAGAGATTCAAGGAGAAGTCAAAGCATGACAGCCCTATACGCTGATGGCGGCTATCTCTTTCATGCGTCTACAAGAAGAATGGCTGAACCAAGAACATTGGAGGACTAAAGTAATCACACGACCAGCAGCACAGAGACCCTTGGCTCCATCTACCACCAGTCGGCCACCTCAACCGAAGAAGTTATCGAGAGAAGAACTTCGCGATAGATCCGCGAAGGGCTTATGCTGGCATTGTGACAAGTTGTGGAGCTGCGACCACCATTGCAAAATGGGGAGACTTATCATGATCGAACCCATTGATGAAGTCGGCCGATTGTACGACTCACGCTTTAGCCGGCTATGCGAACCCGCGAACAATGAAGGTTGAAGGATTCCTTAAGCAATGGCTCGTCACCATCCTCATCGAGTCCAGGAGCACCAAACAACTTTATGAATAACAAGGTTACTGCCCGATTAATGTTCCAAAATGAAGATTGCAGTAGGTTCGACGTCAAGGTAGCTGATGGCTGAATCCTGAAGTGCAACCAAAAGTGCTCGCGGGTGAAATTGTTTCTACCAGGCCAACAGATCATTGCTGATTTTTTCCTCCTCCCTCTCGATGAAATGGTGCTCGGCATTGAATGATTTATCCACGATAGATGATGTTTCTTGGAACTTTTCAAAGCTAACCATGAAATTTTTCAGCAAAGGGAAACAAGTGATCCTACGCGGGAAAAGAGGGAGCAAAGTAACTATAGTTGCAACATAGCACTCAGAGAAGGTATCATAAAAAGAGTCTAGCGGCTTCTCAATTCGAATTCAAGAACTTCGGGAGATGAAGCCTAAGGAGATTGAAGACATGAACCCTCTCCCACAGCTTGCTGAAATTTCAGGCGTCTCCACCAAACCGAGCCGACTACCTCCTATCAGGTTGCCCGACCCCCCTACACTGAATTGGCCACTAGCTGATACTCGGCCAAATTGCTTCCCACATCCTCAGAAGACCAAAGCTAAGAGGATCGCCTAGGAGATGACATTGACATAGATTATTCGACCGCGCTTTTTCCCCGCTACGACACTTCATCCCTATATCTTTGTCTCCAGCAATAAGCTTTTTTTGAAGGGCTACATCCTGTCAAACCCGCCATGGTTTCTGATGCGGCACTCCTAGATCTCAAGCAACTTCCACAAATTGAGTTTGCTTACAATCGTTCCATGCATCATACTTGGTAAGAGTCCTTTTGAGGTTGTTTATGGTGCTAATCTTGTTGGTCCTTTGGACTTAGTCCCTCATTCTACGAATAAGCAATTTAGTGGAGATGCTAACGAGAGGGCTAAACAGATAAAGAAGCTGCATGACGATGTTAAAACAACCATGGAGAAGCAAAATGAAAGGTACATGCAAGCAGCTAACAAACATAGAAAGCAAATGAGGTTTAATGCAGGTGATCTGGTTTGGATTCATCTAAGGAAGGAGAGGTTTCCACCAGGAAAATTTGGGAAGCTGAAACCAAAGGCTGATGGTCCATTCAAAGTGCTTAAAAAAATTGTTGAGAATGCTTATGAGATTGATCTACCTGAAGAATATGAGGTATCATCAACATTCAATGTGGCTGATTTAATTCTTTATTGTGATGATCAAACAAACGAAGACTTGAGAACAAGTCTTTTTCAACCAGAGGAGATTGACACGGGAGTGTCTAATTTTTCAGAATTTTTAACCCAGCCCACTCAATTTACAGCTCATGAGCATATTCCTTGGACAAAGTTACAGCTATTTCAAGATGCCTTTTTTCATGACCAAGGAATGCATAAAGGGGTTAGTTGGCAGATGTGAAACATTTAAAGTTAGTTAACAGATATGAAGCATTTAATGTTATAGATCCCTATGCATGAAGGGATGTTTCATGCTCTAGTACTTATTTTGGATATTCTAGGGTTGAAAACAACTTTTTGGATAGTTGATTGTATTTGCAGAAGCTCTTTGGAGTCTCTAAAACTCTGTATATCTTGGATGCGTCCTTGAGTGGTGAGTCTTTTGATTTTAGTCCTGTATCCCTGTTTAATTTCCTTGAGGTGGTGAACTTTCTGTATCCTCTTGCGATTTTAAACTTGGTGGTGAACTATCTTTAACTATTTTGTGCAAGTTGTGTTTTGAGTTTGTTGGTTTCCTACAACTCAACTTTCGGGTATTCTCGTTTCTTTCCGAAATCCATTCCTCTTTCGCCCTTCCCGGTATCAGAGGAGGCATCGCCTTGTCCCGTGCTGGGAGATGAAGCGTCACCTTGTTTCTGCGCGGGGAGACTTTGGTTTCGACTGTACCCCTCGGTAGCTAGTGGTCCGCGTATCGGTATCCTATCGGACTGGTACGTATCGCCTATACCCGGCGGTACAGCTCGAAACGAAAAACCTTGTGTTAAAGTACATGAATGTCAACCTTTCTTAAACTTGGTGGAGACCCTCCAAATTGTATCCATCACTCGATTGCAAAAATATATAAATAAGATTTTATTAACATTTAGTATAATAAATAATTAATATCAAATATAGTTGATAATCAATATTTGTAACTTTATCTCACTAGGATCCGTAGTGAACGACACGATACAACTACAATGTCAGTGAATAAACAAATTATATCTCGGAATAATTGGTCCTCCATTATAGCATCGGTTGCATCAGCAATATTTGACAATAGTCGATTTATAACATTTCTTAGTACCATTAGTAAATCATTTTGCGTTTCAAGAGTTTATCAATATTGAATTGTCTGGTTTAAATATTACGCTGCAAGTAAGCATTTTTCATACATAAAAGATAATAAATTATATTACACTGAATATAAATTTACTTGCATTATGGATATAAAGATAATAAACTTCAGTCCAACGATTAATTATCCATCAGTATTGGTTGGCCTTAAAGTCATCTTTGAATGTTTTCTGACCTCCTCATTTGCTTTAATCACCAAATTTGTAAGATAAGGCATTTGTGGACTCTTATCTATATCGATCTTAGTGAAAACAACATAAAGTGTTTCCACACCTTTTATGATTTTCATCACGGTCTCCCAAAATCTAGAAGAAAGAATGATCTTTTCCATCTTTTTTTCATCTTCTTTCTATCGTTTAATCTCGAATACTTAGAATTAGACCATTCCTGTGAGATGATCATTGCCTTGAGTCGCTGTCTCTTTTGCTGTAATAATTTTAATGGAATGAAATTGGTAGCAAATCGAGTGACTTCAGGTCAGAGTATCTCACCATTTATATACTTTTGCATTAAAGAGTAGACCCAATGATGATCCATAAGTATTGGTCGACCTTAAAATCATTTTTGAATCCTTTATGACCTCCTCTCATGCTGTAATCAGCATATGTTTAAGATAAAGTATTTTTGGATGCTTGTCCATATCGACTTTAGGGAGAACTACATAAAGTGGTTTCATACCTTTTATGATTTCAATCACAGTCTCTCAAAATCTAGAAGAAATAATAGCTTTTTCATCTTTCCATCGCTTAATCTCGAATACCTAAAATTAGATCGTTCCTGTGAGGTGACTATTGCCTTGAGTCCCTTCCTATCTTTTTTGCTGTAATCACTTTAATGCAATGAAATTGCTACCAAATCGAGTGACTCTAGGTTGGAGTATCTCACAATTTATATATTTTGGCATTAAAAGAGTGGATCCAATGATGATTATATATAAAATTTGTAATTGACTATACTTGAGTTATACACTTGTTGACCGCGTCTAGCTCACCAATATCCTTCAGCATTAGATCCATGCAATGAGCTGTATATGGAGTCCCAAAACAATGTTTTTTTTCCATCAATTGTAAATTAACCTTTTGAAATTCAATCCATTGTTGGTAATTATCTGGACAATGTATTGTAGTTCGATCTCCTCTACTATGCTATCTATCAAGCTCTCAATATAGTTTGCATATTGGATTTTGTCAAAAGTATTAACTGACTTATGAAACACCACCCTTTGTTGCAATAAGTACGAAAGTTGATGATAATCATTCTTGTTGGTCCTGTCCAACTGTCATACATCAGGCTCACCCTATATTCATCACATTGCCTCTTGATCCAATCCTTTAGCTCCAAGGTTTTCCTTACCGAGCGGTAAGGCTTTGTATCGCCTGATACATACCTGTCCGGTAGCTGACCGGCACGTGGACCGGCCGCTATCGGGCGGTACCGCTAAAATTGGCCATCGACGGTTGAATTCAGCTGTCGGCGGTCGATTTCGACCGTCGACGGTCGATTGACGGAGAAATTGACCGTCAGCGGTCGATTGAAGAAGAAAAAGGGAAAAGAAGAGGAAAAGAAGAAAGAAGTACCTGGTCGCCGTCCTAACCTGTGTGCTGCCCGCGCGCCCTCATTGCCTGCGGGTCGACCGCGAGCTGTCGTCGCCCTCGCTGTCCGTGGGTTGCCTGTGAGACGTTGTCGTCCTCGCAGCCCACGGGGGACTATCGTCCTCGCGCGGGGAGACAAAACGTCTCCCCGCGCTGGGAGAGAGACCGAGGCAACGTCGCCCATTTATTTCTTTTTTAATTTTTTAATATTATATTATATAATATTATATTATATAATATTATAATAATTTAATAATACTGGGTGGTACGCACTGTGCGTACTGCCACGGTACTAGTACTGTATCGATACCATCAAAATGTCGGTACGCCGGTATGGACCGGTAAGTAAAACGTTATTTAGCTCTACCACTTATTTAAATATACGTCGTGAATCTCTCTCGGTGTTGGAGACTGGATCCCTGTGCTATACTTTTGAATAGAGGAGATCATGCTCTAGTGCGTTTGCAGGAATCATGTGGAAGTTGAACCATTTTGAAATTGCCTTTTCAATATCCCGCTTATTTTCTTTTGTATATGCATCGTCGATCTGTGTTGGTTTCGCTGTTTGTGGAAGATAGAATTACGGATCGATATCAACAATATCTGGTGCGGGCCTCCTATCAAGACCTCTTATAAAACCACAGAGTCCACCATGTCTCATGCTACTAGTTCGGCCTAACTGATAAGGGGTAGTAGGTTGCTTCATGCTGGCCGACCTCCGGATTCCTCTATCACTACCATGCTCCCACTGAGAGTTAAATCGTCGGTGCCTCATTGCTTCGTCATACATATACATATGATCTAGTGATGCACAACTACCGGTTGTGAGATCCGAGTCGACTTCATCGCCGTGACCCTCATTCGTCATAAATTGGTTCCTGCGTAGGCCTACAATATTCTTCCTCATCTCTTGCCTTGTTTTTTATTATATCTTCTCTTGCTTATTGTAACTTGTTTTGAAATGATTTACGGATCACCATCGGAACCTTTTAGCATTTTGCAGCATCAGAATACCCATCGGCTCAATATATCTTCACCTAAGTGATTCCTCAACTTTTGCCAATGTAGTCACAATAAATATGTTGCCAATGCGCCCATGCGTCATCATATGGCTATTCCTTGGTGCCATGTTCTTACTAAATTTAAATCAAATAAGCTATAAAAGTATTGAAGACAATGAATTGACCCAATATCGATCAAAATTCGATTATCATCATTAAAACCACTAATTACAATATTAAATAACTTTATTAAAACCTAAGTAAACCTAATTTACCATCATAAATATTTGAAACATATAAAAGAAATATTAAATATGTAATTTTGATCCAATATTAGGTCAAATTATGATGATCACACGATTATCATAGTTAATACCCACTAATTACTTATCTTTCGATATTATAAACATGTCAAACACCTTAATAGGTATTAAAGATATTGAATTGACTCAATATCAATCAAATTTCGATTAAATTATTATTAAAATCACTAATTGCACCAATAAATAACTTTATTAAAACCTAAATAAACCTAATTTAACATTATAAATATGTGAAACACATAAAAGAAATATTAAATATATAATTTTGATCAAACATAGTTCAAATTACGATGAAATCATCATTAGATACATTAGTCACATGATTAACATAGTTAATTATCCACTAATTACTTCTCTTTCAACACTATAAACATGTCAAACACCTTAATAGGTATTAAAGACAATGAATTGACCCAATATCGAAAAAATTTCAATCAAATCATCATTAAAATCACTGATCATAGTATTAAATAACTTTATTAAAATCTAATTAAACCTATTATACCATCACAAACATATGATCCAGTACTTAATATGCATGAAATATAAACATTTGACCTATTAAATGTCTACTTTTAAATAAATCAATATTAAACATACTAATCACAACATTAAATACTTTGATTACTCCCTAATTAATACTATTCTATCACCAAAAACATATCAAACAATATATTAGCCATTAAGTCATACATTACATAGAATAGACTTAATTATCTTATAAATTAAGAAAAATCTAGAAAGAGAATACAATACATATTTATTAAGAAGTTTTTCCTCTTAATTCTCCCAAATTAGCCTCCTAAATTTGAATTAATCCACAAATCGTTTCTTTGTTGAGTTGAGAGTGAAAATGTGAGAATAAGAGGGAAAATATGAGAAAAAATAAGTTTGAGAGAGTTTAAAAGAATCAGAGAGTGAAATGGATTAAAATAAGAGGGAGGAAATGGTTTAAAAATCCTTGAGAATGGCTTCAACGGTCAACGGTTGGAGCACCATTATAGTTGGTCACGGTCGGTTTCAACCATTATCGCCTGGTACACAACGGTATCATCCGATATGGGGCTATGTCATTGATACCACTCGGTAGCGGGCGGTCTACGTATCGGTCTACTGGCGGACCGATACGTATTGTTCTTACCAGGCAGTATGGTATGGTTTTAAAAACATTGATTCATAATTATCTAGCTTGTCACAATGTTTCTTTATATTCTTTTGATGCTACATCATTTCTGATCTGCATTGGACTGGCCATCATGGTAGCACATTTGTATCACATCATAGTGCCAATTCTTATGCCACTCATATAAAATGATATGTGGTGTTAATTAAGGGGGCAGAAGAGAGGAGAGAGAAATTTCAAATTGTTTGAAGTTTCACGATTTGAAGGAAATACGACATGCATTGAACTTTGTGGCCATACATCATGGATTATCTTTAGATCAAATTATGTCCCCTAGTAGAGCCAAAACATACTATTGTGCATATATGGAAGCATGTAATGGCTACTTGATGTAGAAACTGAAATCACAATTTTTTGATAGTTATTATGTTTTATTTGTAAAATTAATTTTGGAAAAGATATCCTAGAACTATAATTAGCTGATGGAATCAAATTTCCAGATCTAATTTTAAGCTAAGATTTAACTTTTGAAGTGATCGTTGATCTATGAAATATGTGTTTGGATAATACAAGTTCTCTGACAACTCAATTCCCTATGTTAATCAATTTTCTATTCAATATTCTAATATCCTTCATTTAGAACATCACATTTGTGATTAAAACTTAGTGCATTACAAGCAAAGATTTAAAATCCAGTACAACACGTGTGCTGGTTCCTCCTAAGATATTGGCATCCTGCAGTATACTAGCTGGCACAGATGGAATAATGAAAAAAGAAATTTTGGGTGAAGGGAAAGGAGGACAAATCTCAAGACCTCTCTTCCTATTCTTCGTCTTCTTTCCATGTCTTGTTTTTCTTAGCTAAGGTTATGTGGTGCATGAGGAAGAATCATGAGTCACTATCTCACAATTATAATAAACCTTTTGACTGATTTTTAGTAAAAATTGGTCCCAGTCTAATGAACTGCTAGTCTGCAAACTGGTCCGTGGCAAGTTCTTGATTCGAACTGGAATACAACACCTGTACCAAATAATGTACCAGGATATGAAACATAAAGCTTTTTCTGATAGTCATATAACTGGATCCTTAGTTTCTTTGCCTTCTTAATGTACCTAGTATTCTCTTTGGTTATCAAGTTATGTATCTCCAAGACTACTATTTGAATCAAATTTTAGTTAGCATACAAATTATGAACCAAAGCTTTGAATCCTCGTGTGCTAAATCATCAGTAGGAGCAAAACACACATCAGAAGTACTAGACATTCAGGTTTCTAAACATGGTCAATTTGAAAAGACTAAAGATATTTCAACTAATTATATATCTTCAACTGAATCAAATTATGACAATAAGATTATTTTGCACTTAATGCTTTTAAAATTTATTAATAAAAATTTGAGATCTAAAAATATGTTTGATAAATGAAAAACTTTATAGTACTAACTTTTAAGAATAAGTGTGATTTCTAAAACCAAGAACAGTCCTATCGTGTATAGGACTTGTACCAAGCGAGGGTCGAATTGGTATGTAACAATCTGTCACGAACTTAGGTGGTTTGCCTAAGTCGTGCGACACCTTTGCGTGTCTGTTCGCAAATGTCAGTCTCCCCGAAACCTCCTAGGGTCCCTTATGACCTACAAAAGAGAAAACGGGTTAGAGAAAACATTTCCCATGGGACCCACAAGCAACCACTAGCCAATCCAAATTACAACTATGGACTTTGCAAGCTCTGAACAGTTGCACACAAAGGATCAAGGTCCATTATAGACCGAAGTCCCTACAAGTGTCCACATGATACGACTCTCATTTACAAGCTGAAACCGATCATGAAAGCTAAACAAACGAGGACTGCCAAGCCTACTGCAAGCTCGCTACTTGCTGTATAAAGCATGTATAAAAATCGAAAGACACAGACAAACATGAGCATTACATCGAATACTTTGTTTATATTTTTGTCCGTGGCATTCTCCCTCACTTATTCCTTCGACGTCCTCGTTGAAGCCGCTACAGACGTTGCATCTCCTCGCCTTTTGTTGAAGCTTTAATCTTCTGCTCTGGCTGCAACACGCCTCCTGGCTCCCAGCTGCTCTCTGCCGCTGTTGTTGAGTAGTCAAACTCTGATCCGCCATGCTGCTTTAACTCGCCATTGACTGACTCTGGTGTGGGGTCGGCTGAGTTGTGCTGATCCTTGTTAATTCTTGCGGATCTTTCTGATGAAGAAAAAGACCTTCCCTGTTATACGCCAGTATCGTAATGGTCTCATGTTGCTTAACCTGGGTGGATGCTTGTTGGAGCTTTAACGAGCATCGCCTCGCAGATTTTGAAGTTTTTGAGGTCCTTCCTCCGGAATTTGCCCATCAATTCTTTTTCAAATTAGTTGTCGCTTCCAAGTAGGTTCGCATTACTTTCGCTTTCGATTGGCATTCTATTGGGAAATGAAGCGAAGAATCTACTCTCAATAGCACTGATCACAATTGGTGAGGATTAAACAACTCATTTTCCATTAGATTTCTTAGAAGAGTATTAGAACTTGTGTAGAGCTCCTCAGCAAGAAAATAACAGAACTAGGGTACTCGGTTTCGCCCATTCTCTTAGAGTTGAGAAGACAAAGGTTACTTGATTTCGTCGCCTCCTCGAGGTTGTATTTCATGCATCGAGCTGGTTGCTAGTCTTCGCCCGCTCTTTGCTCACACTTCTGAAGCACCCGAAGTGTTTACACTCCTTGCGTTGAGTTAGCTACTGTGATTTGCCTTCCCACTGCCATCGAACTTCCAGAATGCAAGAAGTTTTGTCCGAAAAAAGAGCAAAATTTTACCCCAACTTGGAGCAAGTCTTTGATAGTTTTGGTCGCCTTTGGGATTGTACCGTCTTCTCTATCATTTTTGCCGTCTACTCTGAGTAGAAAAGGTACAACACCACGTACTGTCTACTTCGTTCCTTGGTCGAGCACTCCTACGTCAACTTAAAGTCCCCCGCTTTCAGCTATCTTGATGAGAAGCCCATTGACACCGGTCTTATGAAGTTCTTTGGCCTCAGCCCTTTCGCCCTATCTTAGTACTTAGAGTTTGCCTCTGCATTCTCCACCTCCTCGGCCCCTTTCACGACCAACGCTCTCCCTCCTATGCATGGCCTTCGCCATCTTGTTACAGGGCTTGCGCCTATTTTATTCTCCTTAGCTTCCTTGGTAGCAACGTTCGCTTACTTGACGTTATCCTCTGACTTGTCGGGCTCCCCTAAGCGAATGTGAACACTGAAGCAGTCCAACTCTCCAGTCGCTTCGATCATACATCTGTATAATCAAGTCCCCCCATGAGACTCACTGGTACTTGCACTCGAAATTCTCCCTTAGTGGTGGTACATAGCCACCATATGCTGATGACTAAGGCTTTCATCCAATGCAAGATTCGATGCGCACACACGAAAGACCCACCACTGCGGTACCATGGCATTCACTCATTGAATCCATAGCCCTTCTTGCCGTTGTGTTGTTCACCAAAGTGGAGCTCTCAGTAGCTCCTGATCATACCTCCGCATGATCACGTCCCTCACGGGACTTCTCCCGCGTGTGTTGTATTGCCTCGAATTATTCCACCACGATCCGCTGCACCATGTCACCTCCTGGTGACATCTCTATTGCATTTAGATTCTTGTGTGATGAACTCGGACTATGATCTCTCCATGTGTGCCCTCTGCCAGCACATCGTAGGGCCTCCACCACCTCCAATTGTGTTCGCTCCTTTGGCAATTCACCTTCGCCTATCCATTCTCGGGTCACCCCAGGACGAAGCTTTGCTCTAGGACAGTCCGTCACCTAGTAGCTCTCGAAGTTCACCGACTTCGCTGAAATTGGTGCATCATTGTCTGGATCCGGGGCCTCTATCTCCCACCAGCACAATCTCCGTTGCACATCGCTTTCTTCATGACAACTCGAATGACAGCACTGTGGCATATTCTTCAAGAGTACCCGCCTCTGTGTCCTCTTGGCCCGTGCTAAGGCCTTATGATCCCAACTTCGCCTCCACAAATTGAGTTGCCTTAGTCCCTCTGTCAAATGCATCTCTGAGACAAGGTGCATGTGCCTCGAAGCTCTCTTCGTCTTTGGCACCATGCAAGATGAGTCTGCCCTGTCAGAATGAAAAACCGATGGAACGACATGATCCCACTCTTGCCTCTACAAGAGTTTATGTCCTTGACCTCTGTCCAAGGAAAACTCTGTGCCTCCACTCCATGTTTCATCTTCTACGTCGACTCTCTTTATGCGGATACTTCGCCAAGTTCCACCCAAGTTGCGTCGCTCCTCGATTTGCATTGAGTTGATGGTGGCCCTCACGCCCACAATTCCACGGGTCAGCCCCCGTTGAGTCTGATTTCCACATCGACTCTAAGTGTGCCTTCGTATGATGTTGCCATTGTCGCTCCCTCACTTGATCTTGTAATACATCCACCAATGCATTACTTTATTCGAGATCATGCAATGACTCCTCGCTGCTCGCTCGATCCGTTGAGCATTGTAGAGATGTTATCTTGAGGTACTCTTCCTCAACATGTGCGGTCCGCTGCACATGATTCCCTCTAGAGAACCAAGACTTATCAGGTTCCTTTTAGATTTAATGGAAAATTCTAGAAGATCATTGTTAGACCATTATTAGACATTTATGGACTTGAGTGTTAGGCAGTTAAGAAACATCATATATATAAAAACTTTGTATCACTAAGAAATCTTTTTTGGTAGATACATGGAGAATGTTGAGATGGACATATGGAGTTCAAGGGAAAGATAGGAAAAGAGATGATTTCATTTATGAACAATTGTCTAGATACAGTAGAGGATAAGATACAGAAGAATCATTTAAGATAGTATGGATATGTGCTAAGAAGACCAATAGATGTAGTTAAAAGATATAAAACAATTAATATTAGTGATACGACGAGAGATAGAGTGAGTTATGAAAAAAAATCTATTAGAAACTACAAATAAAGATTTATATATTTCAATTTAACTAAGAATATGATTTTTCATGGAGCTCACTGGTGGTAAAACATCTATGTAATCGATCTCAAATAGTTGATATTTTATGGTCTTCTTGTTGTTTGTTATTGTTATTATTATATGGTTTTACTTTTGCATATGCATCATGATACTCTTGCTGACTTAATAGAATATTGTAAAGGTACCACTCCCTTTGTGCTTACATGGGAGATGATGACATGTTCAGCTCAGATCTCAGTGATGACCAGTTGAGGTTGAGACTTGGTCACATGTCAAGTACACCGTGCCAGGTTTGTTTTCTTTCTCTTTTTACCATTTATTTAATGGTAAAGATGGACAATGCCTATCAGTCCTATTTCACCTTGCCTTGTTTGGTAGTTTCTAGTTTGTTTGGGTTCTGTATTCCACTGAGGTTTAATTGCCAGCTATATATGTGATAACAATCAGTACTTTGACTCATTTGATGTATTGAATTTTGTCATTTACCCAATGTTTGCCTTACCGGGCAGTACGTACCGGTCCGCCAGTTGACCGGTACGTGGACTGCCCGCTATCGGGTGGTACTACCAAGTAATGGTTGTTTCCACCCATTACCACGCAAAATCGACCAGTAACGGTTGATTTCAATCGTCGCTGGCCGTTTTCGAGCGGTCTCAGCTGAGGGAGGGAGAAAGAAGAAGAGGTGCGGTCTCAATCGTGGGAGGGTGAAAGAAGAAAAGGGAGAAGAACAGGAGAACTTGGATTTCTTCCCGCGTCGCCTGCGGGCGATTTCTTCTCCCCGCGCGAGAAGAAATGTCTCCCTGCATGAGGAGAACGAACGAGGCGGCGTCGTTAAGACCGCTTGAGGGAGGGAGAAAGAAGAAGAGGGAGAAGAAGAGAACCTGGATTTCTTCCCCCGTCGCCTGCGGGCGATTTCTTCTCCCCGTGCGAGGAGAAGAAACGTCTCCCTGCATGGGGAGAACGAACGAGGCGACGTCGCCCTTTTCTTTTCTTTTTTTTACTTATATTATATTATATTATATTATATTATATTATATTATACTGAGCGGTATGCCCTGTGCATATCGCACGGTATCGGGTATCGCACCATACCGAGCAGAGCTCGATATGCCGGTACGGACCGGTTTGGCAATCCTTGCATTTACCAAAAAGGAAAAAAGTATACTTTAGCTTTTAAATAATGATTTCAATCTGTAACATAAGCTTTGATCTAGTTGATCAATAGATATGAAGAAAGCATACATCTGATAACCGATCTCACCAAAACTACTAAACTAGGGAAACATAATTTAGATCTCTACTAATACAATATGAAGAAAACAGATGAAATTGTTTTTTTAATTTTTTTCTGATATTTTATGAAATTAAATTTGGATCTCTACTAATTTTTTGAAAGGAAAAGGCAGATGAATGCCAGCTTATTTCGGAAGAGAAAAGAGAAAAGAAAAGATTTGATGGAGAGGAGGAAAGCCTATGTAGAAATAAAAAGTCTTAGCAGTAGGTCTCAGAACGAAAGCCACCAAGATAATATACTCATGTTCCCAGTCATCTGTTCCATTATGTCAATCAATATATGGACTAGCAGATTACACTAGAACTCCCATCCTGAATAGTTATTGATTTTCCTACAATGTTAACTTTTTGTCTACTTGCGCCACCCACTAAAAAGTGCTGTTGGAATAGAATAGCGATTCTATTGAGTAAGCTTGATAAAAAAGATGATAACAACATCTGGCTAACAAATTCGACAGAGCATCCACCAACACAATAAGAGATGGGCATTAGCCACCCTCACCTTTGTGAAAAAGAATCCTTTTAGAATATTATATATCTCCTAACTATTCCCCTGAGGAAGATATATCATCCAGCAATTTCCTTTGGTTGCCCTCATTTCATATTATTTTCTAGTTAACTCATGTAGTATAATTGGCCTTATTACACTATTTTTTTTACATTACTTATCTTAGCAGATTTAATAGTACACAATACTTCAAATGTGTCTTCCTAGTTCAGTTATTCCTTCTTTCTTTGAAGGATGAATAATTTCTTCTGATGTCCTTTCCTGTTAAATAACAGTTCCATCTGTATTTCAGTTCTTTTTATGTTATCAATCACATAAATTATCTATTCCTAAATACTTGCATCCGTCAAAATATTCTCATCGATAAAAAGTATTGGTCGAAATTCTTATTGACCCTGTACTATGCCTCAAAATCAAAGTCACCCTCTGTACTTTAAAACTCGTCTAAATGAACCCCCGTACTATGCCTCAAAATTAAAGTCACCTCCCGTACTTTAAAACTCGTCTAAGTGACCTCTCGTACTATGCCTCAAAATCAAAGTCACCCTCCCGTATTTTAAAACTCATCAAAGTGACCCCCCGTACTATACCTCAAAATCAAAGTGACCCCCCATACTTTAAAACTCATCTAAGTGACCCTCCCGTACTACGACTTTGTATTAAAGTGGCCCCGTGTACTAAGGATATTGATATGCTTTTAAGTTACTAAGGATAATATGTAGTTGATTTTTTCTTTAATATAAGAAATTAATGGCCATAAATTAAAGGATAATAAGTTAGAGATTGTGGTGTATTTGATAGGTTTTGTTGTTTTATGTCTGATGACGGTGGTATCATTTTACTCATGTGCCAAAAGGATATCCTGGTGATGTTTGCTGTCCCATGACTTATGCTGCAGGTTATTTTCTCCATGGCTGATGAATATGTGCCAGACTATGTAGATAAGAAAGCACTGGTAGAACGGTAACAATTCATGTCCTTACCCAACGATTTAAGATTCCACCTGATTCTTGTCAGTAGTCCACTTCTCTTCGACGGATATAGACTCATTGTTTAAAAGATTTTACAGACTCTGTCGAGCACTGGGTGGTGCAGAGAAGGTCGAAATCGATTGGGGAAATCATGCTCTTTCCAATAGAGTTCAAGAGGCTGTCCAAGCCATCATGGATTTTGTTAAGAGGGAGGGACCGAAAGGATGGGATGATCCTTGGAGCTAGCCAGCGTTTTATTCATCATCATTTCTTTCTTTCTTTGTTAGGTTTTTTTCCCAACAAGTTTTGTAACATACTCTCCAATTTTAGAGTTCCCTGTTATAAATTATTACTGAGTCTATAGTTAAATTGTGAATATAGTTTTATTTGATTGTATGACTAGAAATCTTATTCTAGTTTCAATGTATACAAATTTCTTCAACCATCTTTCTTTTTATGCATTTTACTGACGAAAAGTCTAGATATATAATATACATTAATTAGATAGTTCATTACAAAAGAAGAGCGACCAAAAGGGGTTTCGTAAACCCGAACTAATAGTCAACACAAATACTGAAAAGGAATACCTCAGATCTTTGCCTTCATCGATCCGGAGGTCAATCCATTTTGGCTTTGTCCAGGCCAAATCCATGCCGAATGGCAGGTCTCCCAGAATAGCTAAAATGTCCGGTTGTTATGCTTCAGTCCAGAGTTTCATCCATTTTTGGCTTTGTCCAGACCAAATCCATTCCAAATGGCAAATAATCCTATGGTGATGATGCATCGGAATCGGAATGTACAAAGAGATGAGCTTATAAAGGTTGATGAGTATATCATTCTAACAGATAATAAATCCTAAGGTTATGACACATGCATTGTTGGAAAACTGATTCGTAGTCGCTACGCACCAATTACCTACAGCCTCGTGAAGTTGCAGTGAGATTTATGTGCTCATCGTGCCTCCGGAGGTATCAGGTAGAATTCGTAATTTTAAGCCCATGCCATTTCATCAATTTTATTTGTCGTCTTAAAAATAAGATGAGGTTGTAGAACCTAGATTCTTAATAATGATAGTGTCAACTGATATAATTACACTGGTGTATCTAGGCTTTAGTCTAGATTACTAGAAACTAAACTATATGAATTTAACATAGTCTACTACGTTCTAACTGATAGATACTACGTTGTAACTGATAGAAGATCAGAAACACACGTGAAAGAACAATCATATTTTTTAATATCTTCAATCAATTTATGATTTGAGAATGTATCATGAATTGGAATAGCTGATCTGATTGGATAATGAAAATCTCACGAAACCTATATAAATATTTATCTCCTCATTTAAGCAATCCCTTTCTCAATATATTTTTCAACTTTAACTCTATATGGTATAGAGCTCCTCTTGCCTCAACAACACTTACCAACTGGTTTTCCTTTCTCACCAACAAAGCCTCCTTTGTCGATATGCCATTAACAGAGCAGCTCATCTCACAGTCTTGGGGACCGATCTTATTCATTTGGTTCTGTTTGCTCTTTGGACTTCCAAATCAAGGCGGATCTGATCGTTGATGCCTGATCGACCAAAGCTATCCTTAGATCCACCACCTCTTCTTCTATTTCCTTTTCGATTCCTCATGTTCCCTTGTGTGGAGTTGTCGCTATTGCTTGCTCAAAGAAGTGGTGTAGGGTTCTGCTTATAAGATTTCACCGCCTCGACCAATCATGTAGATCCGGAAGAGGAACCTCCTACTTCTTCCTCATTAATGAACCTCTTCTGGATGAACGCTACTGTCTACCATCTTCCTCACAAGTCGACGACGAACACTAGCCATCGCCACACTGCTACTCTACCGATAGACCTATTGTGTTCTTACCACATCTGACATCCGAAGTTGATTTTGCTGGTTATAGGTACCCTGCAAGCCAATCACGTGAGTGATGGCACGTGTGACACATTGCACAGTCTTTTTATATTATTACTATTATTATCAGTATTTTTTCACATTATATATTTATTACATATATATATTGTGATATCCTTGGTTCTGTTCAATGAGAATTGAATCATGATGAGATCAGTTAGCCTATAAACATAGACCCTAAATAATCCTGATCATATATTACTCAAGAGAGACATCAAGATAACCAGACAGATCAGTGTATTGTATTCCCGTCCATGTGATGGAGGCCGCTGGTCTCATAGTTGCTCGTGAGGGGACACTAAGGATACAATACAAGTGCTTATTGGAGAATGAGTTTATTGATTAATTTACTTACGAAATGTTATATGGTTAATTATACGTCAGATAGCGATTCCATAGTCCCAATTATGTGTTTGGTCCATAGACCAGATACCAAGGATGTCTTGTTTGAGTACTCATTTCTTTGATATTGGACTTATAGGTCTGAAAGTTTCAAATATGGTACAATCGGTTATCGGGATTGGTAGCCAACCTTACAAAGGTAATTGAGTATCAATAGAGAATCATTCACTCGGTATCATGAGAGGAATATCTCGTGTTCTTTCTATGACAAATCCCAAGCTAGGGTCATTCAGATTAAGAGAAAATTAGTTCTTTAGGAGAATTCGATTAGAGTGAGACTTGGATGGATTCCATATATGTCCTGACAATACCATGCCCAATATATAGTCTCTAAGATATTAGATGGATGAGAGACTATAGATACACGGTAATTGAGGACAAATAGGTCCAATAGATTAGATCCCCTGTACCGTTTGGGGACTATGGTGTAGTGGCCTAGTACGTCTATAATTGATGAGTTGAGTAAATTATTATGAAATAATAATTCACCAAGTCAAAAGGAGTTTTGAAAGATGGAACTCACGGTCAACTTGGTATTAGGCCTAGAGAGTCACACACAAATGGTGGATATTTCAATGAGTAGAGGATTAGATATAAGTTATCCAATAAGCTCCTGTTCTCATTAGATGAGACCTAACATTGATGGACCCCTTGCATAAGGCTCAGTTAGAGGCCAATTGAGATTATTGGATAGAGATCCAATAATCCAAGAAAAGCGAGGGTAATTAGATAGAGATCCAATACTCATTAAGGTAGGATCCATTAGGGTTTTGATGACTTTCTATAAATAGGAGGCAAAGGCGACTAACAACATGATAGGCTACACCTCTGGCAGCCCCCTCTTGATTCTCCTCTCTCCCTCATCTTCTCACCCGACTAGCCTCTCCCTGCTACAAGAGGATAGTGAGGATGATAACAGATCTTCTTTCATGTTCGTTGCGAGAAGATGCGCAAGAGTTACAAAGTTTTGTCTATGATTAGAGGAGCATCACTGAAACAATCTATCATATGGATACCGCTAGAGAGAAGGACGTCTGACTTCCTTCATCCTCTCTAATTGGATCTGAAATTTTAGGACATATGATCTCTATCGTTAATCAATTAATGTTAAACTAGTCGTAGTTTTCGATATTTATGATTTTTCATGCACCAATCTTTGCACGACAACATGATAAATATGATAAATCGGTTTTGTTTTGTTTTTCTATTACGTATGTGATGCTTTCTCATGGTTTCCCAACAGTAGTATCAAAGCTAGGTTGCTCGTGCAAAGATTAGCTTTTAAACTGCATGTGATAAGATTGAAATACGTAAATTATTTTCTGCTTAACTTATAATTTTTTGTAACATTTTAGATATAGACACCACCTTTTCTTGATGTGGAGAGGTGCATTATAGAGGTCTTTTGAGGTCCTTTGTGTTAAATCTCATATTTTGATAATGAAATCAATTGATGGGTTATTGATATAATAAGGTTGTTAGAGTTGATTGATGCATGATTAACTACGATATATTACAATCAGATGATTGACTAAAGTCAAGTCCAGGCATTGACCCAGAGTGAGTACGATGCGGTTGGGAACTCACCTGGAGTATGTTAGGAGCTTGCTAGGATGGGGTAAGGGAGTTCGCCAGAAGAAGATCGAAACTCACCGAAAGATTATCAGGGGTAGCCAAAAAGCTTGCCGGGAGTTGGAAAGATTTTCAAGTGGATTTGTTGGTCATGATTATAATTAATTAAGTCATAGTTAGCATCATTAAGATTTAACCACGATAGTAAAAAGGAGTTACAGACCAGACATGGTCCCAAAATCAAGTTTAGGCATCAGACCAAGGTTTGGATGATGCGGTGGGAGCTCGCTGGGAGTTTGCTAGGACTTCGCTAAAGGTATCGGGAAGATTACTAGGAACACGTTGAGAGATCACCGGAGGAAGACCATGAGACTTGCCGAAGGAAGACCGTGAGACTCACCGTAGGGAATGTCGGAGGTTGCCAGATTATGAGAGTGAGGTCGTTAATTAAGCTTGGTGGTATGGTTGTAATCCTTAAGTCGTAGGTTAAGTTTGAGTCTGAATTGAGTGTGATTTGGAAGGAATCCAAATCAACTCAAAGAGGCAACCTGGTCCATAAAATCCCTTTGGCGAGCTCTCAATGAACTCTCGATAAGCTTTTGATACCTTCGGTAAGCTTATAACGAGTTGTCACCGCATCGTCCGAACCCCGGCCCGATACCTGGACTTGACTCTGGCCCAACATCTGATTGTAATTCTCTCTCTATCGTAGTTAATCCTACATCAATCATCTCTAACACACATGTTAGATCAATAACCCATCAATTAATTTCATCATCAAAATCCGAGATTCAACAACCTTATGGTAGGGTATCCTAAAAATTTTAAAAATAATTAATTAGATAGTTTAATTAATTATTATTATCTAGTAGTCCTACATGAAGATATGTACGTATGATGTATGATGTGGATGGATGATCATGAATCATGTGTTGTGATGTCAGTACATATGATTATTAATATTATTAGAGCTTGCGAGCCTCCATTTTTTCCGTTATTATCGGGCCTACATGCTTGTGATTTTATTATAATTATACAAAGAGGCACGGTGGGAGTTACAAAGACACTATGAGAAATCATCAATGTTTAAGGAATAGAGTGATTTCTCATAGTGTCTTTGTAACTCAGGACCTATGAGAAATCATCAATGTTATTATTGGTTGCCCTTGTGTGAGTTAGTCCCTATTCCTTAAACAACTGGCGAAGATGTAGAAGGATGGAATTGGCATCATAGGTCCTGAGTTACAAAGACACTATGAGAGCATGGATGCCAATTCCATCCTTCTACATCTTCGCCAATTGTTTAAGGAATAGGGACTAACTCACACAAGGGCAACCAATAATGTGATAAGCTGCATCTTTAGCCACCCCTCCTATTCTCCTCCCTCCCTCATTTTCTCGACTGACTAGCCTCTCTCTGCTATGAAAGGGCAGCAGAAAAGATAACATATCTTCTTCCACGTTCGTTGTGAGAAGGTGCATAAGAGTTACGGGGTTTTGGCTATAATTAGAGGAGCATCACTACAATAATCCATCATATAGATATCGCTAGAGAGGAGGATATCTGACCTCTTTCATCCTCTCCAATTGGATATGAAATTTTAGGGATATACAATCTTCCTAGGTAATTAATCTCATACTAGTCGCAGTTTTCGATTTTGTAGTTTTTCATGCACCAATCGTTGCACGATGACATGATAAACTTGGGAACCAGTTTTGTTTTATTTTTTTACTGACATGTGATGCTCTATGATGGTTTCCCTAATAGTTTTATGTTACTACCACATTCGAAGTTGGTTCTTCTTCCTCATCCTCAAAGGTTACCATCATTAATTATTAACCTCTCTGTGCCCTAGTCACAAGAAAGGGCTTTTCTCCCTCCTTCCAACAATGTACAATTGTAGCTTGATCTTTATCAAATTGATTCATATTCTCTGCATGTCTTTCTCATCTACATCTGATGCTCTAATTATTATTTATGTAGGAAATAATAGTTCTTCTTAACATATAAAATTTATATCCATCAATGTTACAACTTTGATTCCCTTCAAATTTTCCAAGAGTGGCAATTATGAATCTTAGCAAGCACAATTTTTCAACCTGCTCTTTCGATATGATCTATTAGGCTAAATTGATGGCTCTCTCAATTGACCACCAGAAAAAAGATTCAAATACTAAGAGAACTCAACCCAATAATAAATCCTGATCATAGGTTATGACTATAATAAGATCATTTTATTCTATAAGCAATTCAAGCCTAAATCACCAGCTCTATAGCACCATTAATATCTTCATGAAGTACTATAGTAGAAGCATGGTCAAAATTACAAACCACCCTTATCAATTACTGTCGCACTCACATACTAATCTCTTAGCTACTCTAATGAAAACAACATAAGAGGGAAGTAATATTGTTGATATGCAATATAAAAGTTATTATTGATGATTTGGCTTTAATAGGCCAACCCCTGAATGATGAAGTTATTGTCCATACCCTCAATGGCTTAAGAGATGAATATAAGGAATTGGCGACAATAATTCGGGCATGAGACTCACCAGTGTCATTTGAAAAACTATATGACAAGTTGATTCATCATGAAACATATCTGAAAAGAAAAGAGAGAACGACATGATCAACTATCAGACTTAAGTTAGTCAAAAATCCAATATAAAGAGTGATCAAAGCAAACAAAAATTTCAACAAAGGATCGAACTATTTGGAAAGCTGATAGGAGCATCATAGGTGTAACCAAAAATAAAAACAAAATTAGTTTTCCATGTTTATCATGTGATCGTGCGATGATTAGTGCATAAAAAATCATAAAATCGAAAACTATATAATATGTATTAGATGTTTTACATAGTATGATCATATATCCCTAAAAAAACTAGATCTAAAAGAGAGAATGAAGGAGGTTAGATGTTCTCCTCTTTAGCAGTATCCACATGGTGGAAGAAATGACGATGCTCATCCCTTGCAGTGCAAAAACTCATAGCTTTTGCACTCCTTTGCAGCTTTTGCGACCACTATGCAGCAAGCATGGAAGAAGAACTCCTTTCTTCTTCACTGTCCTCACGCACTAAAGAGAGGGGTGGTCGACTGAGAAGAAAAGGGAGGGAGGAGAATAGGAGGAGGTGGCCAAAAGTCTCTTGCCCATAAGCCCTATAGCCCCTTCCTATTTATATATGTCCCTGTCAACTTAACCCTAATGGATCCTATCCTATTGGGTACTGGATCTTCATCTAATTACTCAAGCCTCTTGGATTAATGGATTTGTACCCAATAATCTCTTATTAGTTATTATTGGATCTCATCCATAGGATCCAATAATATATGGGCTTATTAAATTTATAATAAAACTAGGGCTATGTGGATATCTCATATGTAAACCTCTACTCGTCACAACAATCATCATATGCGTGTGACTCTCTAGGCCTAATACTGAGTTAGCCTTGAGTTGCTATCAGAACTTCTTTTGACTTAGTGAATTGTTATCTAATAACAATTCACTCAACTCATAAACTATGGACGTATTAGGCCACTATACTATAATCCCCAAACAGTACAAGAGATCTAATCCATTGGACATGTTTATCCATAGTTACCGTATATCTATAGTCTCTCATCCATCTAATATCCCAGAGACTATATATCGGGCATGGTACTATTAGGCCTCATACGGAATCCATCCGAGTCTTGCTCTAATCGGATTCTCCCGGAGAACTCATTCTCTCTCAATTTGAACAACCCAGGCCAAGGATTTGCCTAAGCAAGAACTCATGAGATATTCCTCTCGTGATATTGAGAGTGGACAATCATCTATTGACAATCAATTACCTTCATAAGGTTGACTACCAATCTCGATAATCGATTGTACCATATCTGAAACTTTCAAACATGTAAGTCCAACATCAAAGAAATGAGTACTCAAATAATATATCCTTAGTGTCTCAAGTCTAAAGACCAAACACACAATTGAGACTACGAAATCATTGTTTGACATTAGGTATCATTAATCATCTAACATTTCATAAGTGGATCAATCAGTGAACTCATTCTCCAATGAGAACATGTCCTGCACCCTTAGTGTCCCCACACGAACGACTATAAGACCAACCACCTCCATTATATAGATGGGTATGTAGTATACCGATATGTCCAATTATCTCAATGTCCCTCTCAAATAACCTACAACCGGGATTATTTAGAGTTTGTGTTTAAAGGTGAATCGATCTCATTATCATGATCTCACCATGATCTGATTCTCATTGCACAGATCCAGGGACATCATAATATGTATATATGTATATATATATATATATATACGTAACAAATAATATATAATATGATAAAATACCAATAATAATATACAAAAAAGACTGTCCAGCATGTCACACGTGTCATCACTCATGTGATTAGCTTGTAGGGCACCTGTAACCGTCAATCTCCCACTTGACCTAAAGCCAATCACTTATGTGTTTGATCCCCATCAGACCCCTGTGATACTTAAAGACAATTTTAGACAATGGCTTCGTTAGTGGATCTACAATATTATCTTCAGATCAAACTCTTTCTATTGCTCCATTTCAATGGGCCATGATATCTCTAATCAAGTGAAATCTCCTCAGAATATGCTTATGATAAGATCTAGATTCTTTCGTTGATCAATCACCCCATTGTTGTCGTAATATATGGGAATTGACTCCTCACTGCTCGAAACGACCCCCTCATGATACTTCATCTATACTCCCTCATTTGCTACTTCTGCCACAACAATGTACTTTGCCTCTGTAGTCAAGTCAATAGTAATTAGTATCTTGCTTGGAACTCTTCTAACTTACTGCTCCTTCATTCAGGGTGAAGACATACCTTGAGCTCGACTTGCTATCATTGATATCAGACTAGATACTCAAGTCCATGTAGCCCTCAATCTGAAGGCTACCTCCTCCATATTCCAGTAAAAGATTTTTACTCATTCTCAAGTACTTAAGGATGCACTTTACTGCCTTCCATTGTTTTAAACCTAGATTCGCTTGATACTTGCTTGTGACACTTAGTGCATGCGTTATATTAAGCTTGGTATATAGCATAGCATATACGATAGATCCTATCACAGAAGCATAGGGTATCCTATCCATGTCTACCATTTCTTTAGGACTCTTTGGGGACATGCTCCTATAAAATAATATTTCATATCTCATCGATATGAGACATCTCTTGGAATTTTTCATGCCAAATATTTTGACAATGGATTCTATATACTTGGACTTGGATGAGCCAAGCATCCTCTTGGATCTATCTTTATAGATCTGAATTCTTAAATTATAGGATGCTTCCCTTAAGTCCTTCATAAAGAAGTTTCTAGATAGCCAAGCCTTAATTGTGGAGAGCGTTCATACATCATTCCCAATGATCAAGATGTCATTCACATACAATACCAAGAAGGTGATAGCGCTCTCACTTACCTTCTTATATATGTTAGGATTAATTGGCACTGAGAGGAGGAGAACGGGTGGTGGTGAATTAGTACAAGTGTAAATTTTTTAATTTAGATGAAATCTTTTCGATTAAACCAAGATAGAAAATCTGAAGCTTTTCGTTCTTAGTGAAATGAGTGAGTGACTAAAAGAAAGTTGCTAACTTAATAAGCAAACTGAAAAGATAAGCAACGTTTGAAGGAAAGAATTTATCGTGAAAACTTTGCTTTCAAAGAGTTGAGTTAAATAGGAAGCGTCAATACAAAAATATGTAAGCAAGGAAACACTCATAATTTTTATAGTGGTTCAGCACCAACAGCCTATGTCCATTCCTGAGTCCTTCTTATTGAGGCACATCGACGTCCACTACCGATCTTCTTTGGGTGAAGACCAAACTCTTATGCTTTGCTTACAGGGGAGACAAGATTACACTCTTTGATCACTCCCTTACCCCTTTTATTTTTTTTTACAATTCTCACATAATATTTTCTTAGAATATAATCCCTAAAAATTATTGTATAGAATGTAAGAAAACTAAGGGTATTTTTAGGCCCCAAATTGGCTTCAAAACCGGAGCCAAAATCCTATCGTATCCGAAAAATCTGGGTATGGGCGGTTCACCCACCGGCCTGGGCGGGTAACCACCAAAAGTGCCCAGAATATTGGGTACTGGTGATTCAGCCACCCAGCCTAGGCGGCTCAGTCGTTGACAGCCGCCCGGAATCCTGGGTACGATGGTACAACCATCGCTTACCAGCGATTTACCCGCTAGAATCTCCGCATAAGTGGTTCCCTCCACTTTCTGAATTATGGCTTGAACATAATGTTGACCAATTCTTTGGTCAACTAATTGAGCTCAACCTGAGCTCAATCAAACCCCATAGTGGACCTGGTTGCCTCTTTGAGTTGATTTTCAAATCACACTCAAATGAGACTCACTCTTAACCTATGACTTAAATATTACAATCAAACATGACCACCAAGCTTAATGACCTCACTCCCGCATTCTGATAACCTTCAGAATCTCTAGTGGTGAGTCTCA
This sequence comes from Ensete ventricosum, assembly GCA_029747655.1. Classification (NCBI taxonomy): domain Eukaryota; kingdom Viridiplantae; phylum Streptophyta; class Magnoliopsida; order Zingiberales; family Musaceae; genus Ensete; species Ensete ventricosum. The sequence goes on along the minus strand of JAQQAF010000004.1, from coordinate 24,392,231 downwards.
CGGTCTTCCTCCGGCGATCTCCCGATGTGTTCCTAGTGAGCTTCCCGATCCCTTCGGCAAATCTCCTAGCGAACTCACGCGAGCTCCCACCGCATTGTCCAATAATTAGCCCGATGCCTAAGCTTGATCCTGGGTCCATGTCTGATCTGTAACTCCTTCTACTTTCATTGTTAAACCTGTATGATGCTAACTATGACTTAATTAATTTCAATCATAATAGCCACAAGTCCACTTCAAGATCTTCCCAACTCCCTGCAAGCCTTTCGGCTACCCCCAACAATCTTCCGGCGAGTCTCGGTCTTCTTCTGGTGAACTCCCTTGCATTATCCAGGCAAGCTCTCGATACCCTCGACAAGCTTCCGACGTACTCCTAGCAAGTTCCCAACCGCACCGTCCGAACCCCGGCCCAATGCATAGACTTGACTCTAGCCAAACCTAATTGTCACATTCTCTTTATCATAGTTAATACTACACCAATCAACTTCTAATAATCCATATTTGATCAATAACCAATCAATTGATCTCATCTTCAAAATCTGAGATTCAACAGTACACACAAGGTTTATTTTCACAATTAACAAAGTCATAACATTTGGTTGCCTAATCAAATCTTATGTTCCAACTTCGAAAAGTTTGCTTCAGTCCGTAGATGGACCTGAGCAAACTGTATACTTTCTTTGGACTTTTCTTAGATTCGAATTCCTCGAGTTGTATCATATAAACCTCCTCCTCATGATTATCATTGAGGAATATAGTTTTCACATACATCTGTTAGATCTTGTAGTCATAGTGTGCTGCAATGACCAAAAGAATTCTGATGGATTTCAGCATAGCTACAGGTAAGAAGGTCGTTAGAGTTAACTCCTTGCCTTTGATGATACCACTTGGCTACCAGCCTTGCATTATAAGTCTCCACCTTTTCATCTACTCCTATCTTCTTCTTGAAGATCCATTTACAACCGATGGCTACGATATCCTCAGGTGTATAAACAAGGTTCCAAATCTTATTGGAGTACATGGAATCTATCTCAAAATTCACGGCTTTATGCAACTTCCTAGAGTCTATGTTCGTAATAGCCTCCTTCTTAGGTCTGAGGATCAACATCCTGAGTGTCCTTTTCACTGATATGTCCAACATATCTTTTAAGAGGGTGAGATACTCTGTAAGACATGCGCAAAGTTGAAACTTATGTATTAGGTACCTGAACAGACTCGGTCTCCAGAGTGGTGCTTGAGTTAGGTTCTCCAATCTCGCTCAACTCTATCATATTCCCACTATTTCCACTAAAAATATGGTTCCTCCTACAATGTCGGCATATTAAGATTGAATAGCCTGGTAGGAAGTAGTCGGCTCGGTTCAGTGGAGGCGCTTGAAATTTCAGCAAGCTTCTGCAAGCGTTGTGTTGAAATCATCATTACTTTGCTCCCATGTTTCTCGCATAAGGTCACTTGTTATCCCTTGCCATTCATAAGATTATTGGTGAGGACGGTGACGAGTTGCTGCTTAAAGGATTCTTCAACTTTGGCTGCTTGCGGGTTCGCATGGCCAGCTACGACCGATTGCGGGTCCTCCTTTGTGTTCTCCTCCTCAGGTTCCTGGACCTCTTCTTAAGATTCTTTAATAGATTTTATCATGAAAAGCTCCCCTTTATTACAATGATGGTTGCAGCTCCAAAGTTCGTTACAATGCCAATAAAGGCCCTTCGCCGATCTATCACGTAGCTATTCTCTCGTTAATTTTTTGGCAGTGAAGAATGGCTAGGAGTAGAGGGAGGTTTATATGTTATTGGTCTAATAGTGGTTCTCATCCTCCGAGCATCTTGGTTCAGCCATTTCTCTTGGATTGAGCGAAAGAGATTACAACCTTCACAGTGGAGGGCTGGCGTGCTTTAACCTCTCCTTTAATTTCTGGCTTGAGTCCTTCAATGAACGTCCCTAATAATTGTTTGTCAGACCAATCATAAGTAAAGTAAGATAATTCCTCAAACCTGGTATGGTATTCTTGGATCTTGGAGGTTTATCGGATCTTGGCAAGTTGTCTGTTGATATTCTCATACTTGGTCGGCCCAAAGCGGTTTAGCAGCACATACTTAAATTGTATTCACGTCGAAGTCTCATAGTTGTATTCAAGCTAATTGTATCATCATATAACATCTCCTTCAAGGTGGGTGATAGTGGTGTCCACCATGGAATTCTCTGGTGTTTGGTAATGACAGAAGTAACGTTCGACATGCGAAATCCATCCCATCGGGTCTCCTTCTGCCCATCGAGGGAAGTCCACCCTCATGCATGGCTGTCTCATATCATTGGCACATTCTTTCTTTTTGAGAGGCCTCTCTGAACTTTGACCTTACTAGAATTTTATTGGGCTCGAAGATTGGCTTAATCCGAATTTGGCAAATAAGGCACATAATCTGTCCTCTATGCATGATTCAAACGCCTCCAACTTGGCATCAATTGAACCTTAAGATGCCATTGCGTGTGCCCCCAGGTCTAAGATACCAATGTCCCTCTCTTGCTATTGGGTCAGTGGTATGGAATGGTTGGGTGGTTTGATGGCCGAAAGGGATGGTGGATCATAGGTAGATGGCTATGGTTTGGGGCTGATAGGTTGCTATTTTTTTGGGTGTTGTTGGGGCAATCATTTAGGGCTGCTGTAGGGGCTGTAAGGAGGGTTTAGTGATAGAGGTTTAGGGTTAGAGGATGGCTTAGGGTTGCTATTGATGGCAGCAATCAATTTTGTAGGATTAGTGGCTATAGAGGGTAAGGATCAGGGGAAGGTTCGGTGGCTGTGGAAGACTACTGTTTAGGCTACGGTTTTGGCTGCGGTTTGAGTTGGCTGTGGATTATGGAAATAGGTTAAGATAGCTGCATCTTAAATCTAGAGGGGTGCCCTAAAGATGACATGGGTGGCAACAACAATTTCAGTAAGGATCAGATATGGGTGCAACAAAAAAACACCGAGAGGTAGTGCTACAGAATTGTACGTCGATAGGCTACGATAGGTCACTATTTTGGGCCGTAGTTTTGGGGGTTGTTTGGGTTATAAAAATAGGTTATGAAGTTTGCATCTTAAGGCTAAAGGGATGCCCTAAAGATGTCTTGGGTGGTGGCAGCAAGATAGTTGGGTTTCAGTGGGTTTAGGAGAAGAAGAAAGACAAAGGTGCAGTAGCAGATTTTTCATCGAAAAAATTCCAATAGTGAAGACATAATTTTTTTCAGAAATTCTCAATAAAAATTCAAGTGAAACTTAAGAGTAATTTACTGGTAAGAGAGAGTAATGTCGTCAAAAATTTTATGAAAAGAAACGACAGCAAAAGTTTCAGCAAAAATCAAAGATTGCAAGGAGGTATTACTGTAGAATTTTTTCAGCGAAAGATTTCAGTAGTATAGTCAAAATTTTTTGCCATAGTTCATAATAAGGAATCGAGTAAAACTTAATGGGAATTCACTAGCAAGGGAAAGATAATGCTATCAAAAAACTCATGGAAGAAATCGACAACAAAAGTTTTGGCAAGATCAAGGAATACGAGAAGGTACTACAGTAGAATTTTTTCGTCAAAAGATTTCAATAGTATAGATGAGATTTTTTGCCAGTAGTTCAAAACTAGGATTCATGTAAAACTCAAGGAGAATCTGCTGGTAAGGGAAATGTAACACCAACAAAAAATTCATGGAAGAAAACAGTGCCAAAATATTTGGCAAAATCGAAGATCACGGGAAGGTACTACAGCAGATTTTTACGTCTAAAGTGCAACGTTTGGACGTAAAAGATCAGCAGTTTATATTGAGAATTTTTTGATGAAACCAAAAGAAAATCTAAAGATAGGAAGTGCTAAAGTCGTCATAAAAATTTTGTAGAGATTGTATCAGTAAAAATAAAGCAACAAATCAAATAGTTAAGGGTGTGCAACTGGAATTCTGTAGTGTAACTTTTATCGTAAAGATGGAAACTTTACGATGAAAAGTTTGTGCAGCAAATAGGAACGAATTTTTTTAGATTTTTTGAATAGGAATAACTAAATTACAGCAATAGTAAGGTAGGAAATCAGATACTATTACAATTCACGGGGAGATCAAAGGATGATCTGCGGTAGTGAAGATGACGGGGGAATTTGGTGGCGATCTTCAAGCAATTGTGAGAATTGCTTTGGATGACTATTGGGGCCTGATGGATGGCTATGGAAGGGTAGCGAGACACCAAGAACACTGCCCTAATACCAAGTGTTAGGACCCTCATGGATTCTAAGCTTGAGGTGATTCTATAGGAGATCGCCCTCCTTGGAACTCTATAGGGGGTTCCTCCCTCCTTGGATTTTCTGCACTATGGCTGAAACATAATTGATCTATTGATGATGAAAGAGGGGATAATACAAAGCTTCTAAACCTCAACTCCTAATAGGATTCCTACTAAAGACTCATACTCCTAACAACTCCTACTCCCAACTCAAAGAAGCAACTACTACTTCTAACAACTCCAACTCCAACTCCAACCGTAAGAAGCAACCTCCAAACTAATCCTAATACTATTCTAACTTAACCCCTCCTCAACCAACCCCTCTTTAACTAGGATAAGGGGTGGTTAATTATGGTGATATGTATCTTATTCTTCCCTGAAAATATCTTCCTCCCATCTAATCCTTACCTAGCCGGCCTCCTTGCTTCTTTATTAGGGGTCGGTTAGATAGGATTTACATGAATATCCTTAGGATTTATATATTTACCCTATTTAATGAAACTAAATTAGGACTCTCGTAGCTAGAGTCCTAACATGCTTCTAGCTTTAGTTTGGAGACAAACCTACAAGAAAGATATTTTTGGTTTAGGTACCTATTTTATATTGGATCCTTCTTAAAGAACTTTATTTTCTTTTCTAATCATTTTTTATTGTATGAAGTTCCCTTGGGAGCCCAAACTACTTGATGTTGACTACATTTTCTAAATAGGCATTATTTTGCCTTATGTCTAAATTGACCACAAAAGTTATACTTGATTCTTGGTGGCACATTTAATGTAGGTCCTTCTACAAAAATGATTGGCTTTTGTTGAACATTACTAACAAAGCCTATGCCATTTCTACTATTAATATAACCCTTATTGGCAAGGATCATATTTAGGGATTTGTTCCCGATTTCAAATTTTTCTAATGTTATCTTAAGCATGATATTTCTTCTTTAATACTATCTAGCATCTCACATTTAGAACATGTGTTATGTGATACTAGTGAATCATGCATTCCGTCAAGTCTACTAACTAATAATTCATGATCATTCTTAAGCAACTTAAAAGATTTACTAAGTTTTTTAAACTTATCAGACAAATCATGAAACATGCTTAATAATTTTGAAAAAGAAACACTTAATGAATCACTAGCCTCATTTTCGATCGCCATTAGAGCATAGTTAGCAACTTTATCTTTGGAGTGGTCTTCTTCGTTCGAAGAGCTTGAATCGTCCTAAGTGGCCGAAAGTGCTTTCTTCTTGTGTGTTAGCTTCTTCTTCAAATGAGGACATTTATTTTTGGAATGTTTCAATTTTTTGCATTCATAGCATATGACATTGTCCTTCTTCGATTCTTTTATATTTTTATAGTTTTTATTTCTTTTTATAAATTTTTAAATTTTTTTTGATAAAAGTACAATATCATGGTCCTCGTCACTCGAGGTTTCACTCGAGGAGTCATTTGTAGTTCGAAGTGCATATCCTTCCTGTTCTTTGGAAGGGGTTCATCAAGCTCATCATGAGCTTTATAATTTAGTTCATATGTCATAAGAGAGCCAATTAGTTCTTCAAGAGATAAGTTATTTAAGTCTTTCGCCTCTTGAATAGCGGTTACTTTAGGATCCCAATTTTTAGGTAAAGATCTCAAAATTTTACTAACAAATTCAAAATTTGAAAAATATTTTCAAGTGCTTTAAGGCCATTGATGACATCCGTGAAATGAGTGTACATGTCTCCAATGGACTCACTTGGTTTCATTCGAAACAACTCATAAATATGAACTAAAATATTTATCTTAGATTCTTTTACTCTACTAGTCCCCTCTGTGTGATTTCTAGTATGTGCCAATTATCAAAAGCCGACTCACAAATGGAAACATGATTAAACTCATTCTTGTCAAGAGCATAACATAAGATAATAGCCTTTGCATTTAAAGAAAAATTTTTCCTCTCCAAATCATTTAACTCATTCATTGACTTGGAAGATTTTTCAAATCCATTCTCAACAATATTCCATAAATCAAGGTCCAAAGACATAAGAAAAAAATACATCTGTGTCTTCCAATATGTGTAATTCGTCCCATTAAACATGGGAGGACGTGAAATGAAATATTCCTCATTCATGCCAAAATAAGCCATTTAATCAATTGGGTGTTAATCCAATGAGTAACTACCTTGCTCTGATACCAATTGGTAGGATCAATTGGCACTAAGAGGGGAGGGGGGGGGGGGGTTGAATTAGTGCAAGTTAAAATTCTTGCTTTAACAAAAAGCTTTTGGCTTGAAGTAAGATAGAAAGATCCAAAGCTTTTCGTTTAAGTAAAACAAGTTAGTGATTAAAAGAATATTACTAAGTTACTTGCTTAAAAATTACTTGAGAAAGAACAAGCAAACTTGAAAGATAAGCAACGTCGAAGGGAAATGCTTGACTTGAAACTTCACTTTCCAAGAGTAAGTAAAAATCGGAAGTGTCTAATTGATATTTAGTTCAAAGCAATTAAAAACTTGACAATTGTAAGTAATAAATGTAATAAAAATAAAACACTCATAATTATAGTGGTTCGGCACCAACGAGCCTACGTCCACTCCCGAGTCCTCTTTGAGGCACACCGACGTCCACTACCGATCTTCTTTGGGTGAAGACCAAACCCCTACACTTTGCTTACAAGGGAGACTTCAAGAATTTTCTAATTCTAAGCTCTCTCCCTTACAATTCACACATAATTTTTTTCACAGAATGTTGTCTTCAGCATTGTTGTATAGAATACAAAAAAACTTGGGGTATTTATAGACCCCAAATGGCTTTAGAAATTGAAGCCAAATTTCAAACATACTCGAAAAATCTGGGTACGGGCGATTCAGCTACCGTCCTAGGCGAGCCACCCGAAAACCAGGTTTAGGCGGTTCAGTCACCGACCTGGGTGGTTTACCCATCGTCAACTGCCCGGAAACTAGGTACGAGCGGTTTACCAATCGATCCTGGGTGATTCAGCCGCTAACAGCCACTGGCAGTCACCTTGTTTCCAAGGTACGAGCGGTCCAACCATTGCTCACCGGCGGTTTACCCGTCAAAATCTTCAGAAAAGTAGTTCCCTCCACTTTTCGAATTCCGGCTTGAACCTGATATTGACCAATTCTTCGGTCAACTAATTGAGCTTAACCTGAGCTTAACCAAACCCTATAGTAGACTCGGTTGCCTCAATGAGTTGATTTAGATTTCTTTCAAATCTAACTCAATTAGGACTCAATTCCTAACTATAACTAAATTATTACAACCCTTAATGATCAATAAGCTAAACCAAGACCTAACTCCCACCAATCCGACAGCCTTCGGCATTCTTACAGCAAGTCTTATGGTCTTCTTTCGGCGATCTCCCAGCGTGTTCCCAGCGAACTTCCCGATCCCTTCGGCGAATCTCCAAGTGAACTCCCGAAGAGGTCTCATTGCATCGTCCGAACCCGACCCAATGCCCAAGCTTGATCTTGGCCCATCATCTGGCTGTAACTCAATTGCTCCTTTTATAGTTAGACCCGCAATACTTTCTCTAACACACATGTTAGATTAAATACTCATCAATTGATTTCATCATTAAAATCCGAGATTCAACACCATTTAGTATCAATCACTAAATGGTCACTAGGTCTAGGAATAAGCTTCCACACCTCACTTCTCTCAAATTAGTTCAACTCTTCGTGCATTGCAATAACCCAAGAGTAATCTTTTAGGGCTTCATCAATGCATTTTAGTTCAATTTGAGATAAGAATACGACATTAGTACAAAAATTATTAAACAAGGAGCGAGTTTGAACATATTTTATTGTATCTCTTATAAGCTCCTTAGGATGAGCATTTATATACTTCCATTCCTTGGGTAAAGATTTTGAAGTAGATTCATCCAAGTTACGTTTCGGAGGATTTTCATTTAAATTGAAAGTGTCAAAATCAAAATCATCCTCAAAATCAATTTTCTTAAATTCGAAAACCTCATTAAAATCGATATGAATATATTCTTCAATAACTAATATTCTTTTATTAAAAACATGATAAGCTTTTGAAGTTGAAGAATAACTAAGAAAAATACCTTTTATTGGATTTTGCATCAAACTTTCCTAAGACATCTTTTTCATTTAAAATAAAATATTTACAACTAAAAAAATTAAAATATAAAAATTTTAATTTTTTATTATTCCATAATTCGTAAGGAGTTTTAGAGAATGATGATCTTATAAGAACCCTATTCATAACATAGCATGTCGTGTTAACAGCTTCGGCCCAAAAATATTTGGGTAGGCTATATTCGTTTAATATGGCTCTAGCCATTTCTTGTAAGCTCATATTTTTTCATTCCACTACTCTATTTTTTGTGGATTTCTAGGAGTAGAGAAATTGTGATTGTACCCACTTGACTCACAAAAGTTTTAAAATCATGATTTTAAAACTCACCACCATGATTACTACATATATATGAAAACATAAAACCCTTTTCGTTTTGAACAAGTTTACAAAATTTTAAAAAATATTTAAAAGAATCATTTTTGTGTGCCAAGAAATAAGTCCAAGTGTATCTACTATAATCATCTACAATAACAAACGTATATTTGCTACGTCCTAAGCTTGTAGTATCAATTGGTCCAAATAAATCTATATGAATCAATTGTAGTAGCCCAGAGGTGCTTATTTGATTTTTTTTGATTTAAAACTACTTTTTATTTATTTATTTTTTTTGGCATGCATCACAAACTATGTCTTACAAACTTAATGTAGGCAATCCTTTTACTAGATTTTTAGTTAAGATTTGGTTTAGAGTTTCATGCTAGCATGTCCTAGTCTTCTATACCAAATCCATGCATCATCATTCAAGGCTTAAAAATATATTTAATCACAAAAATTATCAATATCGATGGTATACACATTATTACTTCTTAAGGCAATCATAGATTTATTTTTATGTGGTATTTCAATTATACAAGTATTAGATTTAAATTTAATAGTGTATCATTTATCACACAATTTGCTAATGCTCAATAGATTATGTTTCAAACAATCAACTAATAACACATTTTCAATCAAGAGATTTAATTTGATACCTATGGTTCATTTTCCAATGATTTTTCTCTTGTTGTTATCCCCAAAGGTAAGGTGACAAATCCTTTATTTAGGCTAGTGAGCTTAGAGAAATGAGTTGGATCTCCGGTCATATGCCTTGAGCATCCACTATCAAGATACCATTTGTGCTTCTAGCCATTGTTTGGAGACTTGGGATTTTACTTTAGGTACCCATTTGACTTTGGGTCCCTCATGAAAAGCTCTTCATAATTTAACTAATGGCATTGAGTTGTGTATGGTTCGTTTAGCAATTCAAACTAACTTGTGTAGATTATGTCTTTTAAATGAGCATTTATAGGCAAAATGTTCAAGTGTACTACAAAAATTACATTTGATTTCAGGTGAAAAGTGTAATGTAGGTCCTATAATGAAGATAATTGGCTTTTGTTGAGTGTTATCCACAGAACCAATACCTTCCTTTCTATGAACATGACCCTTATTAGAAAGGATCATGTTTAGAGATTTATTTTTTATTTTAAACTTTTCTAAAGTTTATTGTAGTATGATATTTTCCTTTGTAATTGCCTCTAGTGCCTCACACTTAGAGCAAGAAACACATGGTGTTGATGCTTCATGCATGGTTTCAAGTTTAATAGCAAGTAATGCATGTTGCTTCTTAAGTAATTTATAAGTTTTGCTAATCTTTTTAAATTCATCAAATAATTCATGAAAGGCATGTAACAACTCATTAAATGTAAATGAGTCTTCAGAAGAACTACTTACCTCATCATGGATGGCCATGAGTAGGTAGTTAGCCACTTCTTTATTATGGTCTTCATCATATGACGAGCTTGAATCATCCCATATTGCTGTGAAGACCTTCTTCTTATTTGGAATTTGTAGCTTTTTCTTCAACTGTGAGCACTCAATTTTGAAATGTCCTGGCTTCTTGCATGCTGGTTACAGGTGCCCTACAAGCCAATCACATGAGTGATGGCACATGTGACACGCTATGTGATCTTTTTGCTTATGATTAATATTGACATATTGTCACATTATCTGTTACATATATATTGTGATGTCCTTGGTTCTGTGCAATGGGAGTCGGATCGTGATGAGATCACGATAATGAGATCGATTCACTTTTAAACACAAATCCTAAATAATCCCTGTGATAGGTTACTCAAGAGCGACATTGAGATAACCGGACAGATCGATATACTTACTATATACCCGTCCATATGATGGAGGCGGCTGGTCTCATAGCCACTTGTGTGGAGACACTAAGAATATAGTAGAAGTGCTCATTGGAGAATGAGTTCATTGATTGATTCGCTTATGGAATGCTATATGGTTAATGATACCTAATGTCAGATAGTGATTCTATAGTTCCAGTTGTGTATCTGGTCCTTAGATTTGAGACACCAAGGATGCCTTGTATGAGTACTCCTTTCTTTGACGCTAGACTTACAGGTTTGGAAAGTTCCAGATCTGGTATAATTAGTTATCTGGATTGGTAGCCAACCTTACGAAGGCAATTAAATATCAATAGAGGATCATCCACTCTCGATATCATGAGAGGAATATCTCATATGTGCTTGCTCAGACAAATCCTTGGCCAGCGTCATTCGGATTGAGAGAGAAAGAGTTCTCCGAGAGAATCCGATTAGAGCGAGACTATGACGGATTCCGTATGTGACCTGATAGTACCATGTCCAATATACGATCTCTGAGATATTAGTTGGATGAGGGAGTATAGATATATGGTAACTATGGACAGATAGGTCCGATGGATTTAATCCCCCCTGTACCGTCTGGGGACGATGGCATAGTGGCCTAGTACGTCCATAGTCGATGAGTCGAGTGAATTATTATGGGGATAATAATTCATTATATCAGAAGGAGTTCTGATGGGAGTGACTCACGGCCAGCTCGGTATCAGGCCTAGAGGGTCACACATATGGTGGATGCTTTGACGCATAGAGGATTAGATGAAGATCCAATTAGACCCTATTCTCATTAGATGAGACCCTATATTGATGGGCTCCTTGATTAAGGCCCAATTAGAGGCCTTAGAAGATTATTGGATATAGATCCAATAATACAAGGTTAGTGGGATATTGGATGGAGATCCAATACCCACTAAGGAATGAGCCTTAGGGTTTTGGTGACTCTCTATAAATAGGAGGGGAGACTCATGGTTGATAGGCTGCAACTTTAGCCACCATCTCCTATTCTCCTCCCTCCCTCTGTGCAAGAGTTGCGAGATCAGATTGGAGGAGTTTCATTGTAGAGATCCATCGTGTGGATATCGCTAGAGAGGAGGATGCTTGACCTCCTTCATATTCTCCATCTAGATCTGGAATACAGAGATATACGATCTCCCTAGGTAAAATCAATCTCTCACACATCGTGGTTTTATCGATTTTTATGTTTTTCTCGCGACCCCAATATTTTGCACGATGATTTGATCTGCGTGGAAAACCAATTTTTTTATTTATTTCCATTGCGCATGTGATGCACCCGCTGAGGTTTCCCAACAATGGTATTAGAGTCAGGTTTTCGTGCGAAAGATTGGTTTTAAACTGCGTGTGATGAGATTGAATCCCGTAGAATCGTTCTACGTGTTCTTGCTACGTTTTCACAGCGAAGGCAGCGAGGAGGAGGGGTGGCCACCCACGGCCAGCCCACATGTAGGGTCGGCCACCCACGGCCAGGCTGGCTGCAAGGTGCAGCCGACTGCAGCCAAGGTCCCCTGCAAGGGGGCAGCTGGCCACGGCCAAAGCCCCTTGCAGGGGTAGGCGTCAGCATGCGCAGTCGCCCGCGGGCATGGCTGGCACCTGCAATGGCGGCGCCTGCAGGCATAGGCAGCGCCCACGGCCAGGCCGCAAGGGGCAGCCCAACGACTAGGGCTACCGCTTGCAAGGGTGACCGCTCCTGCAGGGGCAGCGCCCACACAAGGTGGCACCTCCCGCCCGCGAGGTGCTGCCCGAGGGCAACAACGCCTACCGCAGGGGTGGCTGCCCACGTCGACGGCGTGCAACGTCGCTGCTTGCGTAGGGCAATGGCGGCGGCGGCGCAGTGAGGGTAAGGGAAGAGGGCTAGGGAATTTTAGAAATTCCCAAAATATCCTTAATAATTCCTAAAATATCCTTAATAATTTTAGAAATTCGAAGGATTATCCTCTGCTTTAGAATTTTGAAAATACCTTTGACAATTCTAGAAATCCTAAGCATGTCCTGATTTCCAGAAAAATAATTAATTAAATAGTTTAATTAATTATTATATATATAGTAATCCTGCATATGATGTGATGTACATGTGATGTATGATGAGGATGGATGATCATGAGCCAAGTGTTGTGATGTGTGTAATTATGATTATTATTATTATTGGAGACTACGAGACTACGTTTTTCACATTTATTGTTGGGTCTGCGTGCTTGTGATTATTTGTAATTATATGGAGAGGCGTAGCGGGAGCATGGAGGTTACAGCGGACCCACGATGTCATGGCGTAGATCATGACGCATGATGATGCGACGATCCGACGGAACCAATAATGTCGAGATCAACAATCACAGGGCATGAAGATGCGCTAATGCACACATAGATCCTATTGTGAATGATTAGGCCCATTGGCTCGGGCTTAATCATATTAGGTGATGGCTCATGATTATCCGGTATTGCTTGCATATATGATGTGTTATACACCTGCTAGATATATGTATATATATATATTTGCATGCGATGTAGATATATATTAAATATGTATGTGTGTGACACAATATATTAGGAGATCGATATAAAAAAACCCCTCCTAAGATAATATTAAGTCGGTAAGCGTGAGGCAATAAGATTGACCCACGTGGCCTTCCATTGTTATAGGATGAAATTGAATCACGACATAGGTTGAGTTGGTCGAGTCCCTCGAGGCTCACCTATCTACGTGATCGAGATCTTGCCTACGACATAGAGATGTCACCGGTGACCTGAGAACATGATATGCTTGGTCGAGTCCCTCGAGGGTATATCATCAAATCAGACTCATCTTGTAACGATGGTGATGACTTAACTAAACATCATGGTTGGTCGAGTCCCTCGAGACTATGATGATTCAGAGGTCGAACATGATGGGAATCATAAGGAGTTGTGATTGACAAGAGTTGCCTACCTTTTGGGCTTAGTGTAATTGATCGAGTCCTTCGAGACTGCACTAAGACGCCAATTGGATCCTGATCCTCACTAGGAGTCTGCCTGAGACTTTCGTCTCACGTGTCAAGGGTATCGCGTGATTCGCTAAGAAAATAGTGGGAGTACATTAAGATAGAAGTCTATATCTTAGTTAGTATTTTCTGTAAAATTTGCATGTTATTTAATTTACGCTATATCTTGTTTGTCGCTTGCAAACCCCCTATGTGGCATACTTGATGTCAACCGCCTCATTGGTCCAAAGGCTCCACAATTTGAGAATTGTTCTCATGGAGGAGAAAATCCTATATGTCCTCAATATGATTGTGCCCACGCTGGAGGAAAGGACAAGCGAGGATGAGATCACTCACTTTATGAAGTATATCACCTATGTATGATCTTAAACTTCAGTCCCTATCAGATTCCTTTTCATAGTTCATTATTCACTTTAATATGAACAAGCTTGAGGTGACTCTATCTGAGCTCCTCAATATGTTGAGGGAAGTTGAGAGCACCATCAAGAAAAAAAAGCTAATTCTCTATATTAGTGAGGCCAATAAGAAAATGAAGGATAGTAAGACCCTTAAGAAGGGCAAGGGCAAAGGAAGACCAGGTAAGGCAAAGGTTGCCAAGAAAGACTCAGTAAAGGATAAAGGACAGTGTTTCCACTTCAACCAAGACGGGCATTGGAAGAGAAACTGTAAGGACTATCTTGCAGAGAAGGCGAGACAAAAGCTTGGAAAAGCTTCAAGTATATTTAAGATCAGTCTTCACTTGTCAGATTTTCATGATAACACATCGGTATTGGATACCGAGAGTGTTTATCATATCTGTAATTCGTTGCAGGTTCTGGCAAGACCTAGGAGTTTGGCTAGAGACGAGATGGACCTCAAAATGGGCAATGGAGCAAGAGTTGCTGCAATTGCTATTGGAGAGGTCACCCTACATCTGCTTGGTGGAGCTATTATTGCATTAGATGCATGCTATTTTATTCTCTCTATTATCAAACATATTATTTCTATCTCTTGTTTGACAATTAATGGATATAAATTAGTTTTTGAGAATAATAGTTGTTCAATAATTATGTATGATGAGATCATCACTAGAGGGACCCTTATAAATGACTTATATGTGTTAGACACTTCTCCATATATCATGAATATAAATATATTTACGAGGAAAAGAGATGAGGTGAATAATGCATACCTATGACATTGTAGGCTAGGTCATATACATGAGGGAAGGATTCAAAAGTTGTTGAAAGATGGATTCTTAGATCCATTTGACTATTAGACATATGCAACTTGCGAACCTTGCCTTCGTGGGAAGATGACCAACTCTCCTTTTAGTGGAACTGGAGAGAGAGAGCCACCGAGTTATTGGAACTCATGCATAGTGATGTATGTGGTCCCATGTCGACTCAGGCTATAGGTGGTTACTCATACTTCATTACATTCACTGATGATTTCTCTAGGTAAGGACACGTGTACTAAATGAATTATAAATCTGAGGCCTTCAAGCAATTCAGGGAATATAAGAATGAGGTAGAGAACCAAATTGGAAAGAGTATTAAGACACTTCGATGAGATCGAGGATAGTACTTGAGTACGCAGTTCACCCATTTCCTTAGGGACAATGAGATTCTATCCCAGTGGACACCTCCTTATACACCTTAGCTTAATGGTGTATCAAAAAGAAGGAATCACACGCTGTTAGACATGATGTTGTCCATGATGAGTTTTATTGACCTACCCGTCTCATTCTGGGGGTACGCCCTAGAGACCGCAGCATACCTTCTGAACAGAATTCCATCAAAGTCGGTAGTGTTTACACCATATGAGATATGGAAAGAAAAGAAGTTTGATCTTAAAATTGTTAAGATTTGGGGCTATCCTGCCCACGTTAGAAGACACAACCCCGATAAGTTGGAATAAAGGATAAAATGGTGCACATTCGTGGGATACCCAAAGGAAACTTGTGGGTATTATTTCTATCATCCTGAGGACCGAAAGGAAGACATTCTTGTTGGAAACAGTGGGAGTGAGATAGAATTGAGCGAGGTTGGAGAACCTAGCTCAAGCACTATTCCAGAGCCCGAGTCTGGTTAGGTACCTAACACACAAATTCTAATTTTATGTAGGTCTAGTAGAGTATCTTACCCTCCTGAAAGATATGTGGGACATATCAGTGGAGATGACTCTAAGGATGTTGATCCTCAGACCTACGAGGAGGCTATTATGAGTATAGACTCTGGGAAGTGGCTAGAAGCCATGAATTCTAAGATAGATTCCATGTACTCTAACAAGGTTTGGAACCTTGTGGATGCACCTGAGGGTATTGTATCCATCGGCTGCAAATGGATCTTCAAGAAGAAGATCGGAGTGGATGGAAAGGTAGAGACCTATAAAGCAAGGTTGGTAGCTAAAGCATATCGTCAAAGACAAGGAGTTAACTATGATGATACCTTTTCACCTATGGCTATGCTTAAATCCATTAGAATTATTTTGGCCATTGCAGCACACTATGACTATGAGATCTGGCAATGAATGTCAAAACGGTATTCCTCAATAGCAACATCGAGGAGGAGGTGTATATGATACAGCTAGAGGGATTCGTATCCAAAGAGAGTCCAGATAAAGTGTGCAAGTTGCTTAGATCCATTTATGGATTGAAGTAAGCTTCCCGAAGTTGGAACATAAGATTTAATGAGGTGATCATATCTTATGACTTCGTTAAGAATGAAGATGAGCCTTGTGTGTACAGGAAGGTAAGTGGAAGTGCTATCACCTTCTTGGTGCTATATATGGATGACATCCTAATCATTGAAAATGATGTAGGAATGCTCTCTACAGTAAAAGCTTAGCTATCCAGAAACTTCTCCATGAAAGACTTAGGGGAAACATCCTATATTTTGGGATCTGGATCTATAGAGATAAATCCAAAAGGATGCTTAGCTTGTCCCAGTCTAGGTACATAGACTCCATTGTCAAAAGGTTTGGCATGGAGAATTCCAAGAGAGGTCTCATACCAATGAGATATGGAATATCACTTTCTATGAGTATATCCCTAAAGACTCTTGAAGAAAGGACAAACATGGATAAGATACTTTATGCCTCAGTGATAGGGTCTATCATGTATGCGATGCTATGTACCAGGCCTGATATAGCACATGCTCTTTGTGTCACGAGCAGGTATCAAGCAGATCTAGGTTTAGAACATTGAAAGATAATAAAGTGTATCCTTAAATACTTGAGAAGCACTAAGGATCTTTTACTGATATATAGAGAAGGTAGCCTCCAGGTTGAGGGCTACACAGACTCGAGTTTTCAGTCTGATAATGATGATAGCAAGTCGAATTCAGGGTTTGTTTTCACCCTGAATAGAGGAGCAGTAAGCTAGAACAGTTTCATGCAAGATACTACTACTAACTCGACCATAGAGGCAGAATACATTTCTGCAGTAGAAGCAGCAAATGAAGTGTTTTGGATGAAGAAGTTCATCAAGGATTTATGAGTCATACCAAGCAATGTGGAGCTAACTCCCATATATTGTGACAGCGACAGGGTGATAACTCTAACAAAAGAACTCAGGTCTCAACAGAATGGTTCTGAGGAGGTTCTATCTGATTAGAGTGATCATGACCTAATAAGATATAGCAATGGAAAGAGTTCCATCCAAAGATAACAATGCAGATCCACTGATGAAGTCGCTGGCTCAGATTATATTTAAGCGTCACAGGGGTCTGATAGGGATCAGACACATAGGTGATTGACTTTTGGTCAAGTGGGAGATTGTTGGTTACAGGTGCCCTGCAAGCTAATCACATGAGTGATGGCACGTGTGATACACTATATGATTCTTTTCCTTATGATTAATTTTGGCATATTCTCACAATATCTGTTACATATATATTGTGATGTCCTTGGTTCTGTGCAATGAGAGTTGGACCATGATGAGATCACGATAATGAGATCGATTCACCTTTAAACATAGATCCTAAATAATCCCGGTCATAGGTTACTCAAGAAAGATATTGAGATAACCGGATAGATCGGTGTACTATATACCCGTCCATATGATGGAGGCGACTGGTCTCATAGCCACTTGTGTGGAGACACTAAGGATATAATACAGGTGCTCATTGGAGAATAAGTTTACTGATTGATTCGCTTATGGAATGTTGTATGGTTAATGATACCTATTGTCAGATAGTGATTCTATAGTCCCAGTTGTGTATCTGGTCCTTAGACTTGAGACATCAAGAATGCCTTGTATGAGCACTCCATTCTTTGACGCCAAACTTATAGGTTTGAAAAGTTTCAGATCTGGTACAATTGGTTATCGAGATTGGTAGCCAACCTTATGAAGGTAATTGAGTGTCAATATAGGATCATCCACTCTCGGTATCACGAGAGGAATATCTCATATGTGCTTGCTCAAACAAATCTCTGGCCAGGGTCATTCGGATTGAGAGAAAAAGAGTTCTCCGGGAGAATTCGATTAGAGCGATACTATGACGAATTCCGTATGTGACCTGACAGTACCATGTCCAATATACGGTATCTGAGATATTAGTTGGATGAGGGATTATAGATACATGGTAACTATGGACAGATAGGTCTGATGGATTTGATCTCCCTTGTACCATCTAAGGACTATGGCATAGTGGCCTAGTACGTCCAAAGTCGATGAGTCGAGTGAATTATTATGGGGATAATAATTCACTATATCAGAAGGAGTTCTGATGGGAGTGACTCACGACCAGCTCGGTATCGGGCCTAGAGGGTCACACATATATGGTGGATTCTTCAGCGAATAGAGGATTGGATGAAGATCCAATTAGCCCCTATTCTCTTTAGATGAGACCCTATGTTGATGGGCTCCTTGATTAAGACCCAATTAGAGGCCTAAGGACATTATTGGATAGAGACCCAATAATGCAAGGTTAGTGGGTTATTTGATGAAGATCCAATACCCACTAAGGAGCCTTAGGGTTTTGATGGCTCTCTATAAATAGGAGGGGAGACTCATAGTTGATAGGCTGCAACTTTAGCCATCACCTCCTATTCTCCTCCCTCCCTCTATGCAAGAGTTGCGAGATCAAATTGGAGGAGTTTCGCTACAGAGATCCATCGTGTGGATACCGCTAGAGAGGAGGACGCTTGACCTCCTTCATCTTCTCCATCCGGATCTGGAATACAGGGATATACGATCTCCCTAGGTAAAATCAATCTCTCACACATCGCGATTTTATCGATTTTTACGTTTTTCTCGCAACCCCAATATTTTGCACAACGATTTGATTAACGTGGGAAACTAGTTTTTTATTTTAATTTTCGCTACGCATGTGATGCACCCGCTGAGGTTTACCAACATTGTATTCGTAACATATTATAGTATCTTTTTTTATTTTTTTTTATGATATTTATTCTTATTCATGAATTTTTTAAGTTTTCTTATTAGAAGTGAAATATCATTGTCCTCATCACTTGAGGTTTCACTCGATGAGTCATCTGTCTTCTCAGTGTCATGTCCTTCCTATTCTTTGGAAGGTGTTCTTCTTTAGTTCTCATTGCAATATCCTTCTTGTTCTTTAGGAGTTCATCATGTTTATCGTAAACTTTGCAACTCATTTCATAAGTCATTAGAGACCTAATTAGTTCTTCAAGAGGTAAATTATTTAAGCCTTTCACCTCTTATATAATAGTTACTTTCGGCTCCCAACTTTTAAGTAAAGATCTCAAAATTTTATTTACAAGTTTAATATTAGTATAAACTTTACCAATAGATTTTAAACTATTGATGACATCCGTAAAGCGAGTATATATGTCACCAATAGTCTCACTTGGTCTTATTTTAAACAATTCATAGTTATTTATAAGGAGATTTATTTTTTATTTCTTTACTCGTGCCTTCGTGCGTGACTTCTAAGGTGTGTCATATATCATAAGTTGAATCACAAGTACAAATCTGGTTAAGTTCGTTTTTATCTAAAGCACAAAATAAAGCATTCATAGCTTCCAATCATTTATAGGATTGCATGAATTCTGAAATCCATTTTCGATAATGTTCCATAATTCAAAATCCATCGAAATCAAAAAAATCCATGTTCTAGTTTTCCAATAGGTGTAGTCCGTCCCATTAAACATAGGAGGACATGTGATAGAATGACCATTGTCATTAATGCCAGAGAAAGCCATTTGAACTCGCTTGGGTGTTAATCCAATTGAGTGAGCCTTGCTCTAATACCAACTGTAAGGATCAAGTTGGCACTAAGAAGGGGGGGGGGGGGGGGGGGGGGGGGGGGGGGGGATGAATTAGTGCAAGTGCTAAAAAACTTGGTTTCAAAAATTTTGTTTGAAGTAAAAATTGAAAATCGTAATTTCTTTTCTTAAAAGTAGTTGAAAGTAACAAAGTTTGAAAGCAAAAGAAAATCGAAAGAAGATACTCGTGTTTTTCTTTGAATGAATTAAGAACGATCAGATTCAAATATAATAGTAGAGAGAGGCAATAGGTAGAGATGCTCACAGATTTTATAGTGGTTCGATCAAAAACTTGACCTATGTTAACTCCCAAGTCCTCTTTTATCGAGGCCAACAAGTGTTTACTAATGATCTTTTTTCATGGGCGAAGATCAAACACCCCTTTACACTTTTCTTCTTTTCACAGGTTCTGGAGAGGAACCTTTACAATCTTTCACATTTTCCCTTAAACTCACTTTATACTTGAAAGATATAAAGGAAGCTCTCAATTGATTTTACAAAATTTCCCCAAATATTTTGTTCACTATCTTAGCACTTTCTTGCTTTTCCATGCAATAATACTTCGGGTATTTATAGACCCCAATTGGCTTCAAAAATTGAAGCCAAGATTCAACCCATCTCTTGAAAATTCGGATACAAGCGGTACGACCATTAGCATCGGCGATACTATCATTGACAGTGCCCTGGAAAACTGGGTAGCGATGGTACTATCGTCGATTGGGAGGTACCACCGCTGCCCACTGATGGTACTACCATTAGAAAACTCAAAATAGTACTTTCCTATACTGTTTTATACCCGAGTCATACTTTTTATTGCCCTCTTTCCAAGTTCACAAAATGAGCTATATAATGAGCTTAAATCTAACCCAAAGTGGATATGGTTGGCCCCTAATTGAGTTAGTTATGATTTCTTAAAAACTAACTCAATTGAGACTCAAATCACAACGCTAACTATGACACACTAAAATAATTACAATCATTCTTGTTGTCTGGCATGCCAATCGATCTTTTGAACTCTTGACGAACTTCCCGGCATCCTTCTGGTGAACTCCTGAGGAGCTCCCAATCATCTTCCGAAAAACTCCAGACATACTCCAAGCGAGCTCCTACTGCATCGTCCAAAGCCCTGGCCCGATGCCCGATTTTGACTTCGACCTAACATCAGGTTGTTTTTCCTTTTCATAGTCATAGTTAATCCTGCATCACTTAGCTCCAACACGTAGGTTAGATCACAAATCCATTAATTGATTTCATCATGAAAATCTAAGATTCAACACAATAATGATATTCGGTTAAGTCATCACTATCGTTACAAGATGAGTCTGATTTGATGATATACCCTTGAGATACTCGATCAAGCATACCATATCCTCAGGTAACCAATGACATCTCTATGTTGTAAGCATGATCTCGAATCGCAAGATAGGTGAGCCTCGAGGGACTCGACCAACTCAACCTACGTCAGGATTCGATTTCTCCCTATAATGATGGAAGGTCACATGGGTCAATCTAATTGTCTCACGCTTACCGACTTAATATTATTGTAGTAGGGGGTTTTGATTCTATCTCCTAATATGATGTGTCACACACATATATATTTAATATATATATATATCTACCTCGCGTATAAATATATATAAGTATCTAGTAAGTGTATTATCATCCATATATCACATATAAGCAATCATAGCAGATGATCATGGACCATATCCTAATACGATCGAGCCTGAGCTAGTGGACCCAATCACTCACATCATGATTTATGTGTGCATCGGCGCATCTCCATGCCCTATGATCATCCATCTCATCATTCATCAATTCTACAGACATGGCTCATCTTCTTGTGTCGTGATCATTAGTCTTGGCCTCGTGGGTCCCATTGGCACCTTCGCACTCCTATTGTACCTTATTGTATAATTCATAATCACAAGCACACATGCCTGATAATAAGCGAGACAAATTAGAGGCTCGCAGGCCCCAATAATAACAATAATCACACATACACACATTACATCACATGGTCCATAAACATCCATCCACATAATACATCATATATAGACAACATCATGTAGGACTACTAGATAATTATAATTAATTAAATTATTTAATTAATAATTTTATTGGATTTTGGGATACCCTACTAGAGGGTGCCCCATATGGCAGAAAACAATCCTTAAATGGTTAGAAAACCCTAGCCATTAGGGACACCCCTACGGTCAGGAGTCCCTGGCCATAGGGCAACCTTAGGTGTGTTGGGAAACCTCAATGGGAGTATCACATTGGTAGCGAAAGGTCAAAATAAAATTAGTTTCCCATGTAGATCAAAATCATCGTACAAAGATTAGTGCGTCGAAAGCTGCAAAATTGAAAAACTATGTTATGTGAGCACCTAGGGAGATCGTATATCCTTATTTTTTCTAGATCCTGATAGAGAGGATGAAGGAGGTCAAATGTCCTCCTCTATAGCGATATCTATACAATGGCTCACTATAGTGATATTTCTTCAATCGCAGCCCAAGTCTTGTAACTCTTCCGCAGCTTCTCGTAACAAACTTGGAAGAAGATCCTCTATCTTCTTTACTATCCTCTCATGTTAGATAGGGGCTGATCAACTAAGAAGGAGAGGGAGAGGGGACTAGGAGGGGGGCAGCTAAAGGTGCAGTATATCACATAAGAGCTGCCCCTCCCTCCTATTTATAGAGAGCCACCAAAAACCCTGGAGAATCCTGCCTTAGTGGGCATTGGATCTTCATCCACTTACCCACTAATCTTGGATTATTGGATCTCTATCCAATAATCTCCTTTGGCCTTTAATTGGGCCTAATGTAGAGAAATCATCAATGTCGGGTCTCATCTAATGAGAATAGGGGCTAATTGGTTCTCTATACAATCATCTATCCGTTAAAGCATCTACCATATGTGTATGACCCTCTAGGACCAACACCGAGTTGGCTGTGAGTCCTCCCTGTAAGAACTCCTTCTAACTTAGTAAATTATCATCTCATAATAATTCACTCAACTTATTGACTATGGATGTACTAGGCCACTGCACCATAGTCCCTAGATGATACAGGGGATCATATCCATGGACTTGTTTGTCTTCAGTTACCATGTATCTATAGTCCCTCATTTATCTAATATCCTAGAGATAGTATACTGGGCATGGTAATGTTAGGCCACATACGGAATCCTTCTAAGTCTTGCTCTAATCGGATTCTCTTTAAGAATTCATTCTCTCTTAATCCGACCAACCTGATAAGAGATTTACCTAAGTCGGAGCAGATGAGATATTCCTCTCATGATACCAAGAGTGGATGATCCTCTATTAACACTCAATAGCCTTCATAAGGTTAGCTACCAATCCCGATAATCAGTTGTACCAAAACTTTCCAGATCTGTAAGTCCGACATTAAAGAAAGGAGTATTGAAATAAGGTATCCTTGGTGTCTCAAGTCTAACAACCATATACACAATTGGGACTATGGAATCACTGTCTAACGTCAGGTATTATTAACTATATAGTATTCCGTAAGTGGATCAATCAGTAAACTTATTCTCCAATGAGAACTTATATTCTATCTTTAGTGTCACCACACAAGTGGCCATGAGACTAGCCGCCTCCGTCATATGGATGGGTTTATAGTACATCGATCTGTTTGATTGTCTCGATGTCCCTCTCGAGCAACCTATGATCATGATTATTTAGAATCTGTGTTTAAAAGTGAATCAGTCTCATTATTGTGTTCTCATCATGATCTAATTCTCATTACACAAAACCAAGGAAGTCACATATATATATTCAATAAATAATATAATGTGAGAATATATCAATAATAATAATAATGCAAAGAGATTGTGCAACATGTCATATGTGTTGGGAAACCTCAGCGGGAGCATCACATGCACAGCGAAAATATAAAAAAAATTGATTTCCCACACAGATCAAATCGTCGTGCAAAAGATTGGGGGCACACATGCCATCACTCATGTGATTGGCTTATAGGGTACCTGTAACTAGCAATCTCCCACTTGACCTAAAGCTAATTACCTAGGTATCTGATCCCCATCAGACCCTGTAACACTCAAAGACGATCTGAGCCAACGGCTTTGTTAATGGATATGCAATATTATCTTTAGATGTAACTCTTTCCATTGCTATATATTTCCAGGCTATGATCTCTCTAATCAGGTGGAACCTCCTTAGAACTTCGTTAGATTTCTGATAAGACCTGGGTTCCTTTGCTCAAGTGTATATAGGAATCGGCTCAACGCTACTCGGTACGACTCCTAAATCCATAATAAACTTCTTCATTCACACCCCTTCCTTTGTTGCCTCTGCTGCAGCAATATATTCTACCTCTGTGGTTGAGTCAGTTATAGCATCTTGTTTGGAACTCTTCCAGTTTACTGCTCCTCCATTCAGCATGAAAAAATATCCTGAGTTCGACTTGCTATCATCAATGTCGGACTAGAAACTCGAGTCCATGCAACCCTCAACCTAGAGGCTATATCCTCCATGTACCAGTTCAAGATCTTTAGTCCTACTCAAGTACTTAAGGATACACTTTACTGCATTCCAGTGTTCCAAACCTAGATCCGCTTGATACCCACTCGTGACACTCAGAGCATGTGCTATATCAGGCCTAGTACATAGCATGACATACATGATAAACCCTAACATTGAGGCATAGGGTATACTATCCATGTATGCCCTTTCTTCAGGTGTTTTTGGAGACATAATCTAATGAAGTGATATTTCATGTCTCATCGGTATGAAACCTCTCTTGAAATTTTTCATGCCAAACATTTTGACAATAAAGTCTATGTACTTTGACTAGGACAAGTCAAGCATCCTCTTGGATCTATCTCTATAGATCCAGATCCCAAAAGATAGGATGCTTCCCCAAGGTCTTTCATGGAGAAGTTTCTGGATAGCCGAGTCTTTAATGTTGAAAGCATTCTTACATCATTCCCAATGATTAGATGTCATCCACATACAACACCAAGAAGGTGATAGCGCTTCCACTTACCTTCTTGTACACACAACACTCATCTTAGTTCTTAACAAAGTCATAAGATCTGATTGTCACATCAAATCTTATGTTTCAACTTCGAGAAGCTTGCTTCAATCCATAAATGGACCTAAGCAACATGCACACTTTTGTTAGATCAATTGGCACTAAGAGGAGGAGGAGGAGGAGGAGGAGGAGGAGGAGGGAGGGGGGGGGGGGGGGGGGGGGGGGGTGGGTGGGGTTTATGAATTAGTGCAAGTGTAAAATCACATTTTAAAGAAAGCTTTTTGTTTAGAGCAAAATTAGAAATCAGAAGCATTTCGTGAGCATTAAGCTTATTGAATGAAGCTAAGTTATGATCATGCTAAAGGAAAGCTTCGTATAAGAATATGCATAATAAAAAACCTTTGCTTTCGGAAAGTGAAGAAGAAATAATAGAAACTAATCTTGAATAATCGATTAAGAGTCGATTTGAAAAGGTTGAGAGATTGAAACTTTGTATCTAACTATTAAGTGTTTAAGAGCAATCAAAAACGTAAAATGAAAGCAATTAAAACACACTCACAGTTATAGTGGTTCAGCCCGATGCTTGGACTTGACTTTGGCTAAACCTCTGATTGTAATTTTCTCTCTATTATAGTTAATCCTGCATCAATCAACACTTGAATTAGTGCAAGTGTAAAATCATATTTTAAAGAAAGCTTTTTGTTTAGAGAAAAATCAGAAATAAGAAGCATTTCGTGAGCATTAAGCTTATTGAACGAAGCTAATTTATGATCATGCTAAAGGAAAGCTTCGTATAAGAATATGCATAATCGAAACCTTTGCTTTCATGCAATATTTAATCATGCTCGTTTAAAAAACCTTTACTTTCAAAAAGTGAAGAAGGAACAACAGAAACTTCTCTTGAATAATCCATTAAGAGTCGATTTGAAAAGGTTGAGAGATTGAAACTTTGTATCTAACTATTAAGTGTTTAAGAGCAATCAAAAGTAAAATGAAAGCAATTAAAGCACACTCATAATTATAGTGGTTTAACCCGATGCTTGGACTTGACTTTGACTTTGGCTAAACCTCTGATTATAATTTTCTCTCTATTGTAGTTAATCCTGTATCAATCAACTCTGACAACCTTGTTAGATCAATAACTCATCAATTGATTTTATCATTAAGATCCGAGATTCAACAATTGATGACATGAGTTAAACCTTACTACCCCTAAATCTATGCCATTAATTCAAATAAGGTAAACTTAAATTCAAGATAACCACACACTCTTGAATTCAAGTATCATAACATCTATTCAAATCTTGAAATGATATACCATGAATTTCAAAATCATCAAATCATACATGATACATAATATTTATTTTAATCAATCATGAATTATCAAATTTTCAAGAATATTCCATGCAAAATTTTCTTCTTTCAAATCATCAAGATATAATCATTTTTGAAAATCTCCAAGAATTTCAATAATATTCCAAGACTTTCAAAATCCATGCATTCCTCATACATTTGAAAATATCCCCTTAAGTCATTAATTATTTTTTCCTTTGTTTATCAACAAAAGTAGGAGAAATATCTTATTTTCATTTTTCTACATATATCATCAATATGTCATCTCTCCTTTTGTCATCAATAAAAATGTGAAATATTAGAGCAAATGATTTTAATACACATGTGTCAATAATTTTCTCATGAAAATTTTTCTTCCCTTTTGACATGTATGTATCATTTTTGTGTCATCAATTTGCTATTTCTCCCCCTTTGTCATCATAAAAAAGAGATGAAATAACAAGCAAGTAATTTTATGATACATAAACTAATCACAGATCAAAATTTTTATATTTATATAAAATAAATTTTGCATTGCTCCCCTTAATAAAATAGGATAAAACCATAATTTTCTTATGAAAATTTTTCTTCCCTTTCTTTGAATAATAAAGAAGAAACAAGGGAGGGGAGCGAAAAATATCATATCACAAAAATATAACTTAATCTTATAAATTTCAAAATCCAAAAGTTAAGAACTACCTATTCAATTTAATTCATTTCATTTCAAACAAGAGTTTCAAATCAAGCAATTCAGGCATTCTCATGGTTTAGCATTCCTAGCTCTCAACCTCAATCTTATAAATATAAATTTTGAAATGATTATTTTAAAGATGAGCTCAAAGATCTAAGAAATCTAGGAAGATTCAAAATTTTAAGAGCTACTCATGCATTTAAAATCGTCTCATGTAAATTTCAAGTAAACGTCACAAATAAACCCATAAAATAGCAAATCATCATCTTCATGTAAATTTTCTTTCCTGTTTGTAAATAAGAAGGCAGAAACAAGGAAAGGGATTTTAAAAGCATCATCACAAAGATAGATTTTAATCTAGTAAATTTTGATTAGAAGCTCAATTTGTATAGGTCAACAAACCCAAAGGAAAATATAAAATTATGAATTATGCATTTCACATGTATTTAGAAAATTTAAAATTCTGAATTTTCTTCTAAACAAATTATTTCTCATTCAATTGTATCATATCCAATTTGCTTCTAATCATATTAATAATTTTATCTTCCTCTTTGGTCATTGTAAAAAAAATATGATAGTATGATTTTTCTTTACATCCATGTTCAAATTACGCTCAAAATTATAAGGAGAATCATATCATTAAAAATGAAAAATCAAATCTTTAAGTATCAAAAGACATTATTTCATTTAATAGATCTCTCCCCTTTTTCTTTGTAAATAATGAAAAATGAGTCTTAGGGGATTAAATTAATTCTTCAAGGATAAATCATAAGACCCCAATTCATTTAGATAAATCTTCTTTTAATAAAATCGAAGAATGATCTTGATAAATTTTTTAATTATAATTGTTAAGATCATAAATCTTCTTTAAAAAGAGGAAATTATAAAGATTAAATGTGATTCCCATAAAGGATAATCCAAGTCATGGAATCAAGGGAATATTCATAACAAAATAAATCTCATTTAATTTACAACTTATTATAATTTTGAGACATATTAATTTGGTGATAAGGTGTATCATTCATGAATACAAGTCAAGGATAAATCATGACATGAAGGATATTACTATCAAATCGTGAATACCAAAGGTCATGATTAAATTTGACAAAGTTCTTCTTAGATAAGATTCAAGGCTTTAGAAATCTTTAGGAGATCAAATAAGAAGAATGTTCAGTCATAAAAAATATCAAATTATAGATATTAAGATGATGAATAAATTACAAAGAAGAAGTGATAGAAGATCTTGATATGTATATAGTAAACTCAAAGTTATGAAGAATATGGTTCATAAGAAGTTTTTCAAGTTATTATTCCGAAGAGACAAA
The DNA here is from genome assembly GCA_029747655.1 of Ensete ventricosum. Taxonomy (NCBI): domain Eukaryota; kingdom Viridiplantae; phylum Streptophyta; class Magnoliopsida; order Zingiberales; family Musaceae; genus Ensete; species Ensete ventricosum. Next base: position 24,364,146 of record JAQQAF010000004.1, on the reverse strand, counting down.
TTATGATTCATTTATGTGATTTTCTTTGAATGAACTTGATTTTTATAAGGATTTCAAGTTTTGATTTCTTAAGCTGTCAAAATCATGATTTAAGTTACGAAATCATTAAGAGTAACAGGTTGAATAGATTCATCAATCCTTTTCTAAAATAAAATCATTTGAAAACATATCCAAAATCATTATAAAAATCACTTTTTGGAAGATTTCAATAAAGGCAACATAGATTGTTTTCCAAAAGAAAATAGCCAAAATTTTCTAATTCAATTTTGTAGTTTAAGAGATTCATCAATAATTGTATCATTTTCTCTTATTGAAGCCTTGATAGTACAAAGATATTTTTAAAAAGAAATATCCTCCTTTTTAGTTGTTTCATGTGATTTGTTTCAAGAATGATTTTCAAATCAATGAATTATCATTTAAGACCAAAAACCAAATTTCATTCTAGAAGGAATCATTAAGGTCATTACTAAAACACATCAAAATGATAAAAACATCTTCAAGGCAAAAAATTCAATCTATCTTAATTCCAACATTTAAATGAGTCTAACTCTTTACACATAGTCCAAGGAATTGACAAACTCATTTTTAAATTTTTATTTATTCTATTTTTTTGTATGTAAAGATAATGTATTAAGTATAAGGTTTGTACAAAATAGCTTTGTCTACACAATTCATAGACTAAAGCTTGAAGCCTCTTAGAGCAATTGAGAAGATTGCACCCCACCTGAAAAAGGTGGAATGAGCTCACTTCATATAACTCATCTCCAAGAGTAGCCAAACTAAAATGTAGACAAGCCTACACATAATGTAGACAATGACACCATACTGTAGTTAATAAATAATAAAATGCAACATCTAGACCATCCTGGACTACTTGTGAACACATCACAAAATGAAATCTTTGCATCACATAATAAATACATTACAATCTTCATCATCATTCTTGATATTATTAACTGGCAAAATTGAATCTTGTGAAGATCTCTTTATCTCTTCTTGTTAAGTCCTCCATGTTCAGTTCCTGCTCCACACATGATCGTGAGTCCTGAAGAATCTCTATTAGAATTTGAGTTTTATTCGTGTTGTGATACTCAAAGATTCTATCACACCTCTCCTTCCAAATCCACCAAATAACACATTTGAATATAATCCTTGCCAGTTGTGTAAGAGGGTCATTTCTTGAGAAGTTTTGCATAAGCATTTCTAATTCATGATGCAAGTTTGGCTGCGATAGCCTATGAAGATCAAATCGCTTCAAGATATCCTTCCATATCCAAGATCTCCTTCAAGATCAAATCGCTTCAAGATGGTCAACATTTTCTTCCTTTTGCATACACAGAGAGTATTGATTTACAATATAAATACATCTTCACTACATATTGTCTATTGTAGGAAGTTCATGACATAAAGAATGTCTCTGTGAGCATGGTCTATCCCATGTCCAACTGCTTAAAATCCACTTATTGTTTCATTGTCTAATTTGGTTTCATACAGAAGTAGCACCAAATTTACCATTATTATGGAGCCAAATAAGCATATCTGAAGAGTTGTTCTTGATCGGAATAGCCATAATAGTCTGCCAAAGTGATAACATGTCTGGGGAGGTTGGGTTGGGAAGACACCAGGTTCCATTGTAAATGAATTCAGAAACCTTCCAATCTTTGGGAGCCCCCAGATCCTGTCGTACTCTATCACCAAATAACTGAAATATACTTTTTTCATTCACCCAAGGGTCATACCACATATTAATATTAGTTTCAGAAGAGATCACACAAGAAATGTTGTTATTAGCCACCTCCTTGCCTTCAAAATTCCTTTCCAAGCAGCAAAATGAGATATTTTTACATATACTTTCCAGATTGATTCCTTGGTTAGGTACCTAGCAAAAACCCATTGTGACCATAAGGAAGATTTGTTTTATAAAATATCTCACAATTATTTTACCAAACAAGCTTTATTCTAATCTCTAATATTTTATAGATTCAACCCACCTTCATCCTTCGATTTGCAAATGTTGCCCTAATTTACCATATGCATTATTTTACCATATGTGTCATTCCAAAAGAAGTTCATAAGTAATTTATCAATATCGTGGAGAAGCCCAACAGGTAGAAGAAATGCATGAGACCAGTAAATTGAGTAAGAGATCAACACAGATCGAATAAGTTCAAGTTGTCCTGCTTTAGAAAGAAGCCTATTTTTTCAAGAGGAAATTTTGTTCTTAATTTTTTGTAGGATAGGCTGACAGTAGACTTTGTTGATTCCAGTAGAGATATGAGTGGGAGACCCAAGTAAGGAACTGGTAAACTTCCTTCAGTAACCCCCAAAGTTTGAGCTATATAGTCCTTATCTTCAATACAAGCACCCGCATATACTTTGCTCTTTGCATGGTTTAGCTTAAGACCAAAAACTATACCAAATTCATTGAGGATAACTGCCAGATTATTCATAGAAATTGGATCATCTCGAAGAAAGATAATAAGGTCGTCAGCAAATGTTATGTGAGAGATATGGACAGAACCATAATATGGTACCTTAAATTTGTAATTGAAAACTGCTTCTTCCAACATACAACTGAGCCCTTCCATTGTAATTGTAAAAAGATAAGGAAATAGTGGATCTCCTTGTCGGATACCATTCTTACTCCCAAAGAAACCAATAGGTGAACATTGAAGAGAACAAAAAATTTTAGAGTTTCCAAGCAACATTAGATCAAATTAACCCAATGTTGAGGGAAGCCCATATTGTGGAGCATCTTGTAAATAAAATATCTCTTAACTGAGTCAAAGGCCTTCCATAAATCAGCTTTAAAATAGATTTTCTTCCCTCTTATTTTTTAGTGCAGATCATTAACCATATCATTAGCAAGAAGGATATTATGATGAATACTCCTCCCTTAAAAAAAAGTAGTTTGATTAGGACTAATGACCTTGTGCATAACCTTTTGTAATCTATCTACCAACACCTTGGAGATGACCTTATAAATAAAGTTGCATAGTAAAATAGGTCGATAGTTCTCCAATAAATCAACTCCCGCATTCTTGGGCACTAAAGAAATAAAAGTGTAATTCGTTTCTTTAAGGATATGACTTGAGAAAAAAAAATGTCGATAAGCTTTTATGACATCACTACCTACGATAGACTATGCAATTTGATAAAACTCAACTGGAAATCTGTCTAGACTAGGGCTTTTATACTTTGGGAACTTAAAAACAACTCTAACAATTTCATCATTTATTATTTGGGCATTAAGAAGAGATATAGCATCATAATCAAGTCGTCTAGTGGGCTCTACATGAATACTATTAGGCTGCTCCTCCTGATTGAGTAGGGTATAAAAAAATTGCTTTATGTATTTTTTAACCTCATCCAAATCCTTAATAAGATTACCATCTGTGTCTTTGCATTTTTTGATGCTATTAATGCCCTTCTAGTAGCAAAAGCAGTATAGAAAAACTTAGTATTGGAATCCCATAGAGTAAGCCAATGCTGTCGAGACTTCTGTTTCAAAAAGCATTCCTCCTACTTTAAAGCTTACATAAAGTTATATCTTAGCGTCAGCCTCTTTGCATATATGATTTGCATCAAGAGGCTGAAGATTTAGCTTGCATTGCACTGCCATAAGTTCTTTCTTGTATAACTGAACCCTATTGGTGATATTTCCAAAGGTAGTTGTATTCCAATCCTTAAGTGCTGTTTTGCATGCTTTTAGCTTTTGACATAAGATGTAAGGGGAAGAACCAAACACGTTAATGTTCCAAGCTGACTTGATAACTTCGAGGAACTAAGGGTGAGTACTTTATATATTAAATAATCGAAAATGTTTCTTGCTGCTGGGTATTGCTTTATCTACGTGTATATGCATAATAGAGTGATCCGAAAAGAGTTGAGTAGCATACTCAAGAAGTGAATTTGGGTAAACTTCTAACCATTCCTGATTAATCAAACATCTATCAAGTCGAGCCATAATTTTTCTGTCGGCAGCACTTTGATTATTCCATGAGAACCAATCACCTATAGATTTCATGTCAATCAATGCAGGTCTCTATACAATCATTAAAACTTTGAAGCTGACATTCTGAAAGCACTCTACCCGCCACTATCTCATTTGTGTATCTGACAGTATTAAAGTCACCGAGAATAATCTAAGGCACTGTAGAATAACTATTTGCAATGCGAACCAAATTACGCCATAGAGCATTCCTGTCAGACGTATTGTTAGAAGCGTAAATACCGATAATATTGAATTGACATCCAGTATGTTTGTCTTCTGCCTTAAGATGAATGAATTGATCAGTAGTAAAAATAAACCAAGCATTAACAGAGTTAGGATGCCATAAGACCCTAACTCGACCATAAGTATTATGAGAATCATTAGTAAAAAGTTCCGCCTTAGGCCATATTAAATTCTTCTGAACATGAACATGATGAATTTTAATTTTAATTTCCACAAGAATAACAATATCACATACAGCAGATCGGATTATTCTATTGAGCTCCCGATATTTCTTAGGCTTATTAAGTTAGGCTTATTAGTCCACGAACATTCCAACAGATTATATTCATCAAAACTAGATAGAAGGAAGAACGTATGACTTTGGGAGGATATTACCATCCTTTTTTTAATCCTTTGATTTTGTATATTCCTCCCGCACAATATCTTTACCTTTCAAACATTTATTTCTATATTTATCCACCTCATCCATAGCTTAGCAAATGTTTAAACTTTTGAGAACCTTGAATCGAAAAGTCCTTAATAACGTGTTATGTCGGAGTGCGTTGAGGTTGATGAGGTGCAATATCCTAGTTTAGAGGAGGTTGTTGAGATGCAATTTCCTTATTAGCCGAAGGAATGGTTTTTGAAGCCAAGGTGTTGTTGAGGTACAAGTACCATAAGAAACTCCTACTGTGAAAGGCTCAGACATAATAAGAAGAGATGAAACTTCTAACTTGTCCTTCTTCTGTTTGTATCATTGCCCCATCGAGTCAGAGTGTACACTTATATCCCCATCAAAAGAAACCATTACGCAGGCTCTTGCAAAAACTAATCTCATTTGTATAGCTATTGCCTTATTGATATATAATGATTGTCACAGGGTGTTGCATAACTTTACAATAAAACGATGACTCTAGAAATGTAACAGAAGGCCATGAAACGATACCCATAAGGGAATATACTGTAGACTGTCTAACTCTAGTCGTACATCAGGTGCCCAACGTCATAAGATCATTAGATGGTCGTGAATAGTCCAAAATCCTTCAAGTATCCGTAGTAAATCTTCTTGAGAATATAGCTTCCACACAAAAAATCATTCTTTAACATATGAAGGTCAAATGCCAATGTTCTCCATCGAGTCTTGATGAAAGAGGATAGCAAAAAAAAAAAAGATGTTATGAGTTCGACCACATAGCCAACAATCGCCATCAACCATGTCTCAATCAATTCCTCAGAATCAACAGTCTCAGAAATAATAATCTTCTGATCAGCCTGTACTTCTGAAGTAAAGAAATCCAAGCAAAGATCTAGACTACCAACCGAAGCCTTGAAGAGGCTATTATAAGGCCGAGAATCTCAAAAAATGAGAGCAGGAGGTCGTGATCTAGAGCATGAATGACCTCTAGGCTGGTCCATTGGAGGAGCATCTTGATGGGAAGAAACCAGCGAAGGGGCATCCCGTTGGGAAGAAACCAGCGTAGGGGCATCTCATTGGGAAGGAACCAGCGAAGGCCAATGGGAAGGAACCAGCGGAGGGGCATCCCGCTGGGAAGGAACTAGCAGAGAGGCATCCCGCTTGGAAGGAACCAGAGGCCACTGGGAAGAATGCCTTGTATGAGTACTCCTTTCTTTGACACCAGATTTACAGATTTAGAAAGTTCCAGATTTGGTACAACTGGTTATAGGGATTGGTAGCCAGCCTTACGAAGGCAATTGAGTGTCAATAGAGGATCATCCACTCTCGGTATAATGAGAAGAATATCCCATATGTGCTTGCTCAGACAAATAACTGACCAGGGTCATTCGAATTGAGAGAGAACGAGTTCTCCGGGAGAATCCGATTAGAGCGAGACTATGACGGATTCCGTATGTGACTTGACAGTAGCACCATATCCAATATACGATCTATGGGATACTAGTTGGATGAGGGATTATAGATACACGATAACTATGGACAGACAGGTCCGATGAATTTGATCCCCCTTGTACCGTCTGGGGACTATGGCGTAGTGGTCTTTCGATGAGTCGAGTGAATTATTATGGGGATAATAATTCACTATATCAGAAGGAGTTCTGATGGGAGCGACTCATGGTTGATTGGCAATAGCTTTAGCCACCACCTCCTATTCTCCATCCTCCCTCTAAACAAGAGTTACGAGATCAGATTAGAAGAGTTTCGTCGCAGAGATCCATCATGTGGATAACGCTAGAGAGGAGGACGCTTGACCTCCTTCATCTTCTCCATCCGGATCTGGAATATAGGGATATATGATCTCCCTAGGTAAAATCAATCTCTCACACAATGTAATTTTATCGATTTTTATGTTTTTCTCCTGACCCCAATATTTTGCACGATGATTTAATTTGCGTGGGAAACCGATTTTTTGTTTTGATTTCCACTGTGCATGTGATGCAACTGCTGAGATTTCCCAATAGTGGTATCAGAGCCAAGGCTTTCGTGTGAAAGATTAGTTTTAAACTGCGTGTGATGAGATTGTATCGCGTAGAATCGTTCTACGCATTCTTGCAGTGTTTTGGCAACGAAGGCAGCGAGGAGGAGGGACGGCCAGCCAGGGCCAACCACCCACAACCAGGGCGCAACCAAAACCAACTCAGAAGGGAGGTCAGCGGCTCCCACATGGGGCGACAACCGCCCGTAGGGGCAATTGCCCGAAGGGGCGGCGCTTGCGAGCAGAAGCGCAACCCACGGGCACGGTCGGTTGCGGCCAGCCCGTAGGGGCGGTAGCCACCCGCGGACACAGCCGCTTGCAGCATGGCGCCCGTAAAGGGGGCCGACTACAGGGCGCCCGCAAGGGGCTATCGCCCGCTGCCAGCCCTGTCGCCAGCAGGGGCGGCGGCACCAGCCGCAGGGGTGGTCGCCCCTTGGTAGGGCGGTTGCCAATGGGCAAGGGCAACCGTCGCTTGCGCAAGGGCAGTGATGACGGCGGTGCCGCCGAGGGGAAAGAGGCGTTATGGCATCCTTTGGAGAAAAGGATGATCCTGCCCCTATGAATTCAGAAAATTCCAGGGATTATCCTTGTATACATAATTCCCATAATACCCTCAATAATTCTGGAAATTTTGAGGACTATCCTCTCATCCAGAATTACGAAAATGCCTATGACAATTCTAGAAATTTCAAGCATGTCCTGATTTTTTTTAAAATAATTAATTAAATAGTTTAATTAATTATTATATATATCTAGTAATCCTACATATGATGTGATGTACATGTGATGTATAATATGGATGGATGATCATGAGCCATATGTTGTGATATGTGTAATTGTTATTATTATTATTATTATTATTATTATTATTATTATTATTATTATTATTATTATTATTATTATTATTATTATTGGGGCTTATGAGCCTCTGTTTTTCTCGTTTATTGTCGGGTCTGCGTGCTTGTGATTATTTGTAATTACATAGAGAGGGACAGCGAGAGCGTGGAGGTGATAACGAGACCCACGATGCCGTGGTGGGAGATTATGATGCATGGTGATGCGACGATCCGACGAAACCGATGATGACGAGATTAACAATCACAGGGCATGGAGATGCGCCGATGCACACATATATCCTATTGTGAGTGATTAGGCCTATTGGCTCGGGCTTAATCATATTAGTGACGGCTCATGATCATCCGGTGTGGCTTGCATATGTGATGTGTACCTAACACATAAGTTTTAACTTTATGCAAGTCTAGTAGAGTATCTCACTCTCTTGAAAGATATATGGGACATATCAGTAGAGAGGACTCAGGATGTTGATCCTCAGACCTACGAGGAGGCTATTATGAGTATAGACTCCGGGAAATGGTAAGAAGTCATCAATTCTGAGATGGATTCTATGTACTCCATTAAGGTTTGAAACCTTATGGATGCACTTGAGGGTAATGTACCTATCAATTACAAATGGATCTTTAAGAAGAAGATTGGAGTAGATAGAAAGGTAAAGACCTATAAGGCAAGACTGGTGGCTAAAGGATATCATCAAAGATAAGGAGTTGACTGTGGCAAAACCATTTTCACCCACAGTCATGCTTAAATTCATCATAATTCTTTTGGTTATTGCATCACACTATAACTATGAAACTGGCAAATGGATATGAAAACTGCATTCCTCAATGGCGACCTTAAGGAGGAGATATATATAATACAATCAAAGGAATTCGTATCTAGAGAAAGTCCAGATAAAGTGTGCAAGTTGCTCAGGTCCATCTATGGACTGAAGCAAGCCTTCCGAAGTTGGAACATAAGAGTTGATGAGGCAATCAGATCTTACGACTTTGTTACGAATGAAGATGAGCCTTATATGTATAGAAATGTAAGTGGATGTGTTATCACCTTCTTGGTGTTGTATGTGGATGATATCATAATCATTGGAAATGATGCAGGAATGCTTTCCATATTAAAGGCTTGGCTCTCCAGAAACTCCTCTATGAAGGACTTAGGGGAAGTATCGTATGTTTTAGGGATCCGGATCTATAGAGATAAACCCAAGAGGAGGCTTAGCTTATCTCAGTCCAGGTACATAGACTCTATTATCAAAAGGTTTAACATAGAAAATTCCAAGAGAGGTTTCATACCGATAAGACATGGAATATCATTTCTAGGATTATATCCCCAAAGACTTTTGAAGAAAGGGCAGACATGGATAAGATACCATATGCCTCAACGATAGGGTCTATCATGTATGCTTCTATGCACTAGGCCTGATATAGTGCATGCTCTAAGTATCACGAGCAGGTATCAGGTACATCCAGGTTTGGAACACTTGAAGGTAGTAAAATATATCCTTAAGTACTTGAGAAGGACTAAGGATCTTTTACTAGTATATGGAGAAGGTAGCCTTCAGGTTGAGGGCTACATGGACTTGAGTTTCTAGTTCGACATTGATGATAGCAAGTTGAACTTAGGATATGTTTTCACCCTGAATGGAGGAGCAGTAAGCTGGAAGAGTTCCAAGCAAGATACTACTACTGACTCGACCACAAAGGCAGAATATATTGTTATAGCAGAGGCAGCAAAGGAAGGGGTGTGGATGAAGAAGTTCATCAGGGATTTGGGAGTCGTACCGAGCAGCGTTGAGCTGATTCCCATATACTACGATAACAATGGGGCAATCGCTCAAGCAAAGGAACCCAAGTCTCATCAGAGGTCTAAGCATGTTCTGAGGAGGTTTCATTTAATAAGAGAGATCATAGCTCGTAAAGATAAAGCAATGGAAAGAGTTCCATCCGAAGATAACATTGTGTATCCATTGACAAAGCCATTAGCTTAGATTGTCTTTAAGCGTCACAGGATCTGATGGGGATCAGACACATAGGTGATTGGCCTTAGGTCAAGTAGGAGATTAATTGTTACAAGTGCCTTGCAAGCCAATCACATGAGTGATGGCACGTGTCATAAACTACATAGTCTTTTTACATTATTATTTATTGACATATTCTCACATTATATTATCCGTTGAATATATATATATATATATATATATATATATATATATATTATGATGTCATTGGTTATATGCAATGGAAATCAGATCGTGATAAGATCACGATAATGAGACTTATTCGCCATTAAACACAGATCATAAATAATTTCGATCATAGGTTGCTCGAGAGGGACATCGAGACACCCAAATAAACCGGTGTATTGTATACCTATCCATATGATGGAGGAGACTAGTCTCATAGTTGTTTGTGTGGAGACACTAAGGATATAGTACAGGTGCTCATTGGAGAATGAGTTCACTAATTGATCTGCTTACAGAATGTTGTATAGTTAATTATACCTGACGTCAAACAGTGATCTCATAGTCCTAGTTGTGTATCTAGTCCTTAGACTTGAGAAACCAAGGATGTCTTATTTGAGTATTCCTCTCTTTGACGTGGGACTTACAGGTTTGGAAAGTTTCAGATCTGGTACAATCGATTATCGGGATTGGTAGCTAACCTTATGAAAGCTATTAAGTGTCAATAGAGTTTCATCCACTATTGGTATCATGAGAGGAATATTTCATATACTCTTGCTCAGGTAAATCCCTTATCAGGTTGGTCGGATTGAGAGAGGAGTTCTTCGGGAGAATCTGATTAAAGTGAGACTTAGACGGACTCCGTATGTGGCTTAATAGTACCATACCCAGTATATGATCTTTGAGATATTAGATGGATGAGAGATTATAGATATATGATAACTAAGGATAGACAAGTACGATGGATAAGATTCTCTGTACCATTTGGGGACTATGGCATAGTGGTTTAGTACGTCCATAGTCGATTAGTCGAGTAAATTATTATGAGATAATAATTCACTGAGTCAGAAAGAGTTCTGATAGGTATGAGTCACGGCCAGCTCGGTATTGGGCTTAGAGGGTCGCACACATATGGTAGATGCTTCAGCGAATAAAGGATTGGATATTAGTTATCTAATTAGCCTATGTTCTCATTAGATGAGACCCTACATTGATGGACTCCTTGCATGAGGCCCAATTAGAGGCCAAAGGAGATTATTAGATAGAGATCCAATAATCCAAGGTTAATGGGTAATTGGATGGAGATCTGATGTCCATTGAGGCAAGACACCTAGGGTTTTTGGTAGCTCTCTATAAATAGGATGGGAGGCACACATAGATGATAGGATGTATCTATGACCCGCCCCTCCTATTATCCTCTATCCCTCTATGCAAGAGTTGCGAGACTTAGGGTTGTGATTGGAGGAGTATCGCTGTAGAAATCCATCATGTGGATACCGCTAGAGAGGAGGATGTTTGACCTCCTTCATCCTCTCATTCAGATATGTAAAAATAGGGATATATGATCTACTAAAGTAAGCAATCTCTCACATGATGCGGTTTTGATTTTGTGGCTTTTTCTATACATCAATTTTTGCACGAAGATTTTGATCTACATGAGAAATCGATTTTGTTTTAATTTTTCACTGCACATTAATGCTCCCGTTGAGGTTTTTCAACACTTATTTGTTATTTGATAAGTTCTGATATGATTCATATATCTTTGATATGCTCCGAAATATGTTTACGCCTTTGATATGCTCTGAAATATTTATATACCATTAATATGCTCTGAAACATATTTATGCCTTTTGATTTGTTTTGAAATGTTTCATATACTATTGATATGATTCAAAATATTTCATATACCTTTGATATGCTCTAAAACATGTTTACACCTTTGACATGCTCTAAAATGTTTCATATGCTGTTGATTGATATGTTCTAAAATATTTCATATGTCTTTGATATGCTCTGAAATATTTTATATGTCATTGATATGTTCTAAAATATTTCATACATCTTTGAAATGCTCTGGAATGTTTTATATGCTATTGAAATGTTCAGAGACATTTCACACATATTTGATATACCTCGAAATATTTCATATACCGTTGATATGTTTCAAAATATTTCATATGTCTTTGATATGCTTCAAAATGTTTCATATATTGTTGATATGTTTTGAAATATTTCATATACCTCGAAAAATTTTCATATGTTATTGATATGTTCCGAAACATTTCATACTTCTTTGATGTGATTCGAAATGTTTCATATATCGTTAATATGTTCTGAAACATTTCATAATATGCTTCGAAATGTTTCATATACCGTTGATATATTCCAAAATATTTCATATACCAATGATATACTCTGAAATATTTCATATACCTTTGCTATACTCCGAAACATATTTACACCTTTGATATGCTTCAAACTATTTCATATACCCTTGATATGCTCCGAAATATATTTACGCCTTTGATATGCTCCGAACTATTTCATATACCCTTGATATCCGAAACATATTTACACCTTTGATATGTTCTAAAATATTTCATATATCATTGACAAACTCTGAAACATATTTACGCCTTTAATATGCTTCGAAACTATTGACATGCTCTAAAATATTTCACATTCCATTGATATACTCTGAGTCGTTTCATACGACATTGAAATGTTCCGAGATATTTCACACCAAAGTAATGCTCCAACTATTCTTCTTCTATGTTTTGACCAAAATGATTTATGATTCTATATCTAACGAGATGTTATCTACGAATTCTTATACCCTTGCCTTGCTATTTGATATGAAGTTTATTTTGAAAACTATTCTTCTTTGTTTTGTATATGTTAGTCACTTGCTGAGCTTTTATATGCTCACTCTGTTGCTATATAAAATTTTGAGGTTAGCTTGTCACTCACGAAAAAAGTTAGCATTAGGCTAAGGTAGAGGAAAGCTATCCAAATTTTGGGCAAGTTTTATTGGATGATATATCGTAGATGTTGTATAAGAATATTTTGCATGTAATGAAATATTATAGATAAATCTGAATTGATGTATCTTGTAAAAGGTTCGAAGACATCTCAATGTGAAATATTTAAATGTTAAGTTAGTTTTACAATCATATGAAGTGGTGGAAAATGGTTGGTTTTACAATCGTATAGATTTCTAACACTGGTGGATTTATAAGTGTTGTTAATGTTTTTGTTAAGTTGGCTTTGAGTTTTGTAGATTACCAAGTGATATGACATATGATTATAAACTGTACATGTTTTATAGATGTGAATTTTAAAGTTTGAATGTTTATCAGTATCCTCAAATGTTAGTTTAGATCCTAGGTTTGGATTGTGGCTGAACTCTCAATTATTCTTGATTTATGATAGGTTTTACACCTCTCGAATGTGATAATTTGGGGGGCATGACAATCTGCAAAGAAAATAATATACATCATTCATTACAACACACAATTTATAGCCAATCATAGCACGATAAACCTGGCTCTGATACCACTATTGGAAAACCTGATAGGAGCATCATATGTGCAGTGGAAAATAAAAATAAAACTAGTTTCTCACGTTTATCATGTCATCATATTATGATTGATACGTGAAACACCGTAAAATAAAAAATAATGTAACACGTGTTATATGTTTTATCTAGTGAGATCATCTATCCCTGAAAACCAAATCTAAAGGAGAGGATGAAGGAGGTCAGATGTTCTCCTCTTTAGCAATATCCATACGATGGAAGAAGCGGCGATGCTCATCCTTTTCATCGTAAAAACTCATAGTTTTTGCACACCTTCTTCGCAGCTTTTGTGCACTAACTTGTACCAAGCGTGGAAGAAGAACTCATTTCTTCTTGCTGTCCTCATGCACCAAAGAGAGGAGTGGTCGACTAAGAAGAAAAGGGAGGGAGGAGACAGTCAAAAGTCTCTTGCCCATGACCCTTGTGGCCCCTTCTTATTTATAGAGGTCCCTATCAACTTAATTATAATGGTTCCTATCCTATTGGGTACTGGATCTCCATCCAATTACCCAAGACTCTTAGATTAGTGGATTTCTACTCAATAATCTCTTATTAGCTCATATTAGATCTACATCCATAGGATCCAAGAATACAAAGGCTTATTAGATATCTAATAAAATAAGGACTCCGTAGATATCTCATATTCGAACCTAACTATGTAGAGTGTCACACATGTCATCACTCACGTGATTGGCTTGCAGGACACCTGTAACTAGCATGAACAAGATGCCTCCTAGACATACAAAGCCATCGTCCTCCGTTACACTATCAACCCTTCAATCATCATAGCAACTTCAATCTAAATAACTCAAGAAATAATTTACACTACAACTACCAGTAGTTCCGGCATCCCAATAATAACAATCAATAAAAACTCATCCGCTTGGTCTATAACAAAATCAGACATATAACAAAAGTCCATCGATTTTGACCCAAGCCTACTATTACACCCAATTGAACTCATGCAAATATCATGACTACTCTGATTGTACATCCAAATAATTGGATTATTGACTCAAGTGCTTCTTATCATATTACTTCCAATCTGTAAAACTTATCCAACCATATTGACTATGGAGGCAATGGAGATATCATCGTTGGTGACGGTAATGGAATCTCTATTACTCACACTAGCTCCACAACACTTAATACAAATACTAACACCATTCTTCTTGTTGATGTATGTGCACACCTCTATTAAGTTCTTTTCTAACTTGTTTCTTATAAAGGATTTGAGTATTGAGACTCTATGGTCTGAAGCCAAAATAAAGACAATATATATGAGTAGCCTTTGGCTTCACAAATTACCAAGCCAATCTCTCTTACTTTAGTTGCTACTCCAATTGACATGTGACATCATCACCTTGGTCATCCATCATCCTTCATTCAACAACAACTACTTTCTCGTTAGTCTCTTCTAACTTCTAAATCAAGTAGAATTACAACTCATTGTGATGCTTATCTATATAATAAAGTCATAGACTATCTTTTATAATATTTTTCTGCTCCAAACCATTTGAGATTATCTACACCGATGTCTGGGCCCTATCACAACCACTTTTGTTTTTATAATTTTAAATTTTATATTATTTTTAGATTATTTTACTAAATATATATGGTTATACCCTCTCGAACATAAATATGAAGTCACCATAATCTTTACTCATTTTAGAAATATGGTTGAGAACTTCTTTCAATCTGTCATTAAAATAATTTACTCTGATAGAGGAGGTGAATACCAAGTGTTAAAAACCCACGTCTTGTCCTATAGTATATAATATCTATCTCAAGTCACCACCATATACACCTCACCTGGTTGGCTTTGCCAAATGAAAGTATCGACATATAATTGAGACTCATCTAGCCCTTTTACACCAAGCCTTCATGCCACCAATCGTTTGATTAGCAGCCTTTCAAATTATAGTCTACCTCATTAATTACCTGCTCACCCCTATCCTATAACACTAGTCATCATTTGAAAAACTATTGCACAAAATCTCAAACCTTCCAAAACTCAAAGTATTTGGTTGTTTATATTATCCCTAGCCACGTTCCGACACTTCACATAAGTTAACACCAAAATCCAAGTCTTGCATCTTCATAGGGTACTACTTTCTTAAACATAATGCTTTCTAATGTTTTGATCCTCAAACTCAAAAATCCTTTATACCATGCCTTGATATTTTTATCGAGTATACCTTTCCTTCCAAAACTCCATGCCTTCAACAATGCAAACCACTTCAATAACTATACATCACTGGATTCATATGAATATACCTCAAACCCTCTCAAACACATCTCTCACCATGTCACCTGGTAGTTCTCATTAAAATATACACTCCTTTATCACTCCAATTCATTAGCACCTCACCCTCTTTGTAACTTCTCCACCTACTTTTTCACAAATTTATACTGCAATGCCTGATGAATCAAAATCTTCGGCACTACAACTGACATCTTTGTCCTGTCCTCAACCAAGTGACACTGAAGTATATTAGCCTGATCAAGTACGTGTCATTGAGTCTCCACCAATTCTTATACCTCCAACACAACCTAATAACACCATCGTGCTTGAACATCATATTGCAACATACTCTAAAAATGGCATCTTTAAATCATGTTAAACTCTTAACCTCTATGCTACCATAAGTTCTCCACCTAAACCTGTTGAACCAACACTAACCCAAAGTCATATGTGAAGAAATATGATGCCCTACTCCATAATGCTACATGGGCCCTTGTACCATTTCATCATACATAAAAGATCATCGGGTATAAGTGATCTTTTGAATTACGGAACCCCGATGAATCCGTTACTATATATAAAGCACGTCTAGTGGCCAAAGGATTTTACCAACGATCAGGTTTTGACTTCACAGAAACATTCACTCTAGTTATTAAACCAGTAACAATCCTGCTTATCTTGAGTTTAGCTATCACTCAAGGTTGGCACATGTGTCAACTGTTGAATCTCAGATTTTGATGATGAAATCAATTGATAGTTTGTTAACCTAACATGTGTGTTAGAGATAATTGATGTAGGATTAACTACGATAGAGAAAGAAAATCACAATCAGATGTGGGCCAGAGTCAAGTCCGGGCATCAGGCCAGGGTCGGATGATGCAGTGAGAACTCGCCGAAAGCTTATCGAAGGTATCGGGAGCTTGTCGAGAGTTTGTCGGGAGCTCACCAGAGGTGATCGAGAGCTTGCCAGGAAGGCATTGGGAGTTCGCTAGAAGAAGACCAAGAGACTCGTCGGAAGATTATCGGGAGGTTGCCGAAAGGCTTGCCGGGAGTTACAAGGGTCTTGTTTGACTTGATTGTCACAATGGTTGTAATTAATTAGTCATAGTTAGCATTGATAAGGTTCGAGTCCTACTTGAATTAGATTTGAAAGGAATCCAAATTAACTCAAGTGAGGCAAACCGAGTCCACACTTGGGTTTAGATTGAGCTCAATTGGTTGACCGGGAAATGGGTCAACTGAAGGTATAAGCCGGGATTAGAAAAGTGGAGGGAAACACTTTTTCAGGATTCCCGACAATTGTACCATTGGTGAACAGTGATTATACTACCTAGGTTGATAATCGTACCACCCAGGTCGACGGTAGTACTGCCCCCACCCTATTTTTCGGGTAGATTTCAGAGGTAATACCATTGACGCTGGTGGTGGTACCGCTTATACCCGATTTTTTTGGATACATTTATATTTTTTGCTCCATTTCTGAAGCTTATTTGGGTCTATAAATATCCCAAGATTTCTTGCATTTAGCATAACACATTGGACTAGAAATTATGTGCAAGTTAGTGTGCTAAAATTATGCAAGAAAAGAAAAGGGTGCAAGAGAGTGAGAAAAAAAGTTGTAATCTTTGTAAAGTCTCTCTTGTGAGTTATAAGTGTAAAACTTATAAGGTTCCTCTCCTAAGCCTATGAAAATGAGAGTGGAAAGTGTAATGGCTTGGTCTTCACCCGAAGAAGATCAATAGTGGACAACAGTGGACCTCGAAGAAGAGGACTCAGGAAGTGGACGTAGGCCAAGTTGAGGCTGAACTACTATAAATCTGTAAGTGTCTCTTATCTTTTCTTTTGGATTTGCATGTTCTTACTTGAGCCTTCTTTAAGCAAGAAACTTAGCATCATTCTATAAATTGCTCATTTACTCTACTTGAACGAAACGCTTCCGATATTATTTTTACTTTGAGCACAAGTTTTTCTTAAATCGAGATTTTTAGCACTTCACTAATTCGCCCCCCTCCCTCTTAGTACCAATTGATCCTAACAAATGATATCAGAGTGAGATTTTACTCTTTGGACTAAACACTCAAGTGAGTAAATGATTTCGTTTGGCATGAACGAGGGACATTCTATTGTGCATCCTCCCATGTTCAATGGGATGGATTACATATATTAGAAAATAAGAATGCATATTTTTCTCATTTCTATGCATTTTGATTTATGTCACATTGTTGAAAACGGTTTTAAAAAGTCTTCCAAACCAATAAAGGAATTGAATGATTTGGAAAAAAAGGTTTTTTTGTTAAATGCAAAACCAATGAATGCTTTATTTTGTGCACTTGATAAGAATGAATTTAATCTGATTTCTGTTTGTGAAACTGCTTATGATATTTGGTATACACTTGAAATCACACATGAAGGCACTAGTAGAGTTAAAGAGTCTAAGATTAATATTTTAGTTCATAGTTATAAATTGTTTAGAATGAAATCAAGTGAGACCATTAGAGATATGTATACCCGGTTCACGGATGTCGTCAATGACCTAAAAGCTCTTGGTAAATGCTTTTCTAATTTTAAACTTGTAAGCAAAATATTAAGATCTCTTCCAAAAAGTTTGGATCTTAAAGTAACTGCAATTCAATAGGCTAAAGATCTAAATAACCTTCCTCTTGAAGAACTTATTGGATCACTTATGACTTATGAACTGAGCTGTAAAGCTCATAATGAACTTGAAGAACCCCATCCGAAAAAAAGAAAGAATTTAACATTAAAAATTATATATGACTCCTCGAGTGAAACCTCGAGTGATGAGGACAATGACATTGCATTATTATCCAAAAAATTAAAAAATTCATGAAAATGAACACAATTATAAAAATAAAAATGAACCAAAAAGGGACAATGTTATATGCTTTGAACGTAAAAAGTCAGGACATATCAAATATGAGTGTCCTCAATTAAAGAAGAAGGCACTGCACAAAAAGAAGCCACCATCGGTGACTTGGGATGATTCAAGCTCATCAGATGAAGAAGACCACACCAAAGAAGAGGTAACCAACTATGCTCTCATGGCCATCCATGATGAGGTAAGTGAGTCTTCCAATATTTCCTTTACTAAATTATTGAATATGTTTCATGAGCTTTATGATGAGTTTAGAAAAATTAGTAAGTCTTATAAATTACTTAAGAAATACCACAATTCACTAGTTAGTAAATTTGAAGAAATACATGTAGCATCACCATCATATAGTTCATGCTCCAAATGTGAAATTTTAGATGAAATAAGAAAAGAAAACTTTGTATTAAATAAATATTAGAAAATTTTGAAATAGGAAATAAATTCCTAAACATGATCCTTGCAAATAAGAGTCATGTTCATAGGAAAAAAATGTATAGGCTTTGTTGGAAATACTCAACAAAAGCCAACTATCTTCGTCAAATGACCCACTCTAAATTTGCCACCAAAAATTAAATGTAAGTTTTGTGATAGGTTAGGACATAAAAGCCTATAAATATTTATTTAGAAAATATAGTTCATATAAATTAATTTGGGTTCCTAAAGGAACCATAAACAATCTTAAGGCATTAGAGAAAATGGGAAGAGACTTTCATGAGGGACCCAAACCCAAATGGATACCAAAACCAAAACCCCTCATCTTATAGAGTTGTCATATAATAAGGCTAGGAGCACTAAATAATATTTTTAAAGTGGATGCTCAAGGCACATGACTTGAGATATAACACACTTTCAAGCTCACTAACCTAAGTAATAACAAAAAAATATTAAAAATAAAATTATTAGTAACAAATCTTTGGATGATTCATTGTTATAATTAATTACTCTCAATCGTGCATGACTTTTGCGCAGCTAGAATAATGAAAGTTTAGTTACTATGCAAAATTATCTAAGTTGAAATTTATGGAAAAAGAGATTTTGATGATAGATTGAAAATTATTATCGTGAATGATTGAAATATTGGATGGGTTATATGTTAATTTAAAGAAGGTTGTATAATTGAAAGATATATCACTTTTGAATTTGAATATAGAATAAATAAAAATTTGAAAATGAGTTTGTCAACTCCTTGCACTATATGTAAAGAGTTAGACTCATTTAAATGTTGGAATTGAGATAGATTAAATTTTTTATTTAAAGATGTTTTATCTTTTTGATGTGTTATAGTAATGACCTTGATGATTCCT
Organism: Ensete ventricosum; assembly: GCA_029747655.1. Classification (NCBI taxonomy): domain Eukaryota; kingdom Viridiplantae; phylum Streptophyta; class Magnoliopsida; order Zingiberales; family Musaceae; genus Ensete; species Ensete ventricosum. The sequence continues at coordinate 24,344,652 of JAQQAF010000004.1, read as the reverse complement.
TCTAGAATGAAATTTGGTTTTCGGTCTTAAACGATAATTCATTGATTTGAAAAGCATTCTTGAAACAAATCACATGAAACAACTAAAAAGGAGGATAATTCTTCTTATAAATATTTTTATCCTATTAATCCTTCAACAAGAGATAAAATGATATCATTATTGTTGAATCTCTTAAACTACAAAAATGAATTAAAGAACTTTAGCTATTTTCTTTTGAAAAATAATCTATGTTACCTTCATTAAAATTTTCTGAAAAGTGATTTTTGATGATGATTTTGGATATGTTTGATAAGACTCCAACAGGGCTGAGTCCTAATTAACTTAGAAGTGGTCAATAAAAACTCTATAGGATTGTAATAAAACCCCACCTAGCCACTTCTATCTTATAAAGAAGTGTGGCTAGGGTTTAGATTTGGGCCTTAGAGTTATTGGCCGCCGCCCCCTTTACTAGGCTGGTCGGCCAAGGTTTCCATCAGCTAGGTCAGCTATAGGAGGGGCAAAGGGGTAACTTTACTTAGGCAAGCACCTCCATGGGCTAGGGTTTAGAATCCTATATAATGATGTACCCACCCCCTCACTTTTATCAAGCAAAGATCATCTTTTATTCAGCCTGTGCCAAGTTCTAGGAGGGAGGAAACCTTATAGCGTTCTAGGGTTTGATTCCCCTCAAAGATCAAAACCTATAGAGCTTCTTCTAGGGTTCTATCATCTGGTATCATAGTAGCATTCCAGCTACCCTTGCTGCCATCTCTGTCGCCCCCACCCTTCCAAGCAATTCTCACAATTGCTGCAGCATGTGCCTCCACCGTCATTCACAAGTCGCAAATCAAATCAATCTTCTGCTGCCCCCTGTGTTTGAAATTGGAGATCTGGTATATTTTCATCAGTCACGCCTATTTGCTACTATAAACTATTCCTTTGCCTTACACATTGGAGAAGTTTTTTCATAATTTTCTTGCTACAAAATTCTACCGTCACAAACGTTATCATTGTTGCGAAGGGGAAACGCTGCAGAAAAATTTCAACTGATTATTGCTTCTTGAAACTAAACTTTTGCTCTTCCTTTTTGACTGAAACTTTTATACAAATTCATAGATCATTTTAGCTTTCATCTAAGATTGATCTCTAGAAGGAATTCCTTCTGAAACCAGACTTATAGTGCTGTAATTCCTCGTCGCGCATTGTTGAAATTTTACGACGAAGAATCTGCCTTCCATCTTTTTATCCACTTTCCTACTATTACGCTGTCGAAATTTTATCGAATCTATTTACTGATATTACACACATCTGAACTGAGGATTTGTGACAAATTTTTGTATATTTTACTTGGGTTTTCCTTCAAAAATTACATCGAGAATTAGGTGTTTCTCCGACGTAAATTCTGTTCGGCAGGACAGCACGTACACATCCCTTTCTTCATCGAATTCCATCAGATTTGAGTGCTGTCTTTTGTAGATTTTGGACTCTCTTTCTCTCATCCTAAAACCCTACCATCCTCACTAAGAACCCTTCCAAACCGTACCCTAAATTGATCCCAAACAGCCTCCCAAATTAGCCCTAACCGCAGCTTACTTCCATCTACCCGATCCACCCATCCAACCGGCCACCTCTTCTCCAAAAATTCTCATGCCACTAACCCGATAATAGAAAAAGGACCTCAACATTATATATCTAGGGGCCTACACCATGGCATCAGAGGAGGCCATCAACGCCAAGTTTGAAGCCTTTGAAAGTCGCATAGAGGAGAAGATCTGATCCCTTTTCACCGAATTCAGCATGGGTCGACCATCGAGCCCGAGGAAATCACAGCAAGGAGAAACTTCATATCCGCGAGATGGTCCTCAAGATTATGGTCACATCATCCCTGATTCAAACAATCTACACATGAAGGTTGACTTCCCTAGATGGGAAGAAGGAGACTCGATTGAATGGATCTCGTGCACGGAGCACTATTTTTTATTCTATTAAATCGCTGACACTACACGGGTGGAGATTACTGCCATCCACCTCAAGGGAGACGCTATTCAGTGGTTCAATTGGTTTAAGCACCCCCATGGAGGTCTCTCTTAGTAGCGATTCAAGGAAGGACTACTAAATTACTTCGGACCAACCGATTTCGACAACATCGACGGACAATTGGCGAAGATTCGATAAACCTCAACAATATAAGAATACCAAACAAGGTTTGAACGTTTATCTAACCAAACCATGAATTAGTCTGAAAAGTAACTTTTAGGGACTTCTATTGAGGACCTAAAGCCAGAGATTCAAGGATAAGTAAAGGCGCGACAACCGTACACTCTCATGGTAGCGATTTCCTTCGTAAGAATCCAAGAAGAACAATTGAACCATGAAGTACGAAGGACAAGGGTTGCTCCCCGACCAGCCATGCCGAAACCTTCAGCCCCCTCTATTGCCATCTAAGCTCCTGCACCAAAAAAATTAACAAGAGACAAGCTTCGTGAACGAATAGCCAAAGGGTTATGTTGGCATTATGATGAACCGTGGAGCCGAGAACATCATTGCAAAAAGGGATGAATCGTGCATGACTTTTGCGTAGCTAGAATAAAGAAAGTTTAGTTACTATGCAAAATTATCTAAGTTACAATTTATGGAAAAAGAGATTTTGATGATAGATTGAAAATTATTGTCGTGAATGATTGAAATATTGGACCACTATTTACTATAGATACGGGTTGGAGGACTCCTTAAACGGCAACCCATCATCGTTCTTATAGATACGGGCAACACCAATAACTTTCTCAACAGCAAGGTTACTGCACGTATGGCACTTCAAATCGAAGGTTGCAACAAGTTCGATGTAAAGGTCGCCGACAGCCGAATCCTCAATTGCGACCAACGGTGCCCGCAGGTAAAATTGCTCCTACAAGACCAAGAAGTGGTAGCTGATTTTTTCCTCCTACCCATCGATGACTACGAAGCCATGCTTGGGATTGAATGGCTCACAACATTATGTGACATCTCCTGAAATTTTTCTAAGCTACTCATGAAGTTTTATTGTAAAGGGAGACAGGTCACATTGCGAGGCAAGCGCGGAGCCATATCTCCACCGTTTCGATGTAGCGAATGGAGAAAGTGCTACACAAGACATATGGTAGATTTTTTTATGCATATCCAACAACAATCAAAGGAGAACATGCAAAATTCAGATCCTAAGCTTGCCCTCTTGCTAGACAAATTCACGGATATTTTCACGGAGCCGCGTGGGCTTCCCCTTAACCGGCTGCATGACCACCGCATCCCTATATTGTCGGGCAAACCTCCAGTAAATTTGAGACTGTACCACTATCTTCACTTATAAAAGGATAAGATTGAGAACATTGTTAAGGAGATGCTCAACACCGGAGTGATTCGACCAAGCTGCAGCCCTTACTCCTTGTCGGTGTTGCTAATGCGCAAGAAGGATGGTACATGGCGGATGTACGTTGATTACCGGGTTTTGAACGCCATCATCATCAAAGATAAATATCCTATACCAGTAGTAGATAAGCTCTTGGATGAACTAAAAGAAACCCAAGTCTTCATTAAATTGGATCTCCATTCTGGATACCATCATATTCAAGTATGCATTGAAGATGTTCTGAAAACTGCATTCTGCACACATAACAGCCACTACGAGTTTTTGGTAATGCCCTTCAGACTTACGAATGGTCCTTTTACTTTTCAAAGCTTGATGAACGATATTTTCCGGAGGTTTCTACGTATGTTCATGTTGGTATTTTTTGATGATATCCTCATTTATAGCCCTACACTTGATATGGATTCAGCACTTACGAATTATTCTAATAATCCTTTGGGAGAATACCCTCTATGTTAAACAATCAAAGTGCATCTTTTTACAATGTAAAGTAGAGTATCTAGAGCATATAATATCAGAGGATGGAGTGGTGGTAGACCTGACGAAGATCAAAGTAATGCAAGGATGGCTGAAACCTATGAACATAAAATCGTTGCACGGCTTCCTTGGACTCACGGGCTACTACCGGAAATTCGTGAAAGATTATGGCAAGATCAGTGCCCCACTCATATCCCTATTGAAGAAAGACTCCTTATGGTTGGATAAAACTTCCACAGCCTTTGAACGACTTGAGGCAGCCATGACGATGACGCTCGTCCTAGTGCTGCCTAATTTCAATTGTACCTTCGTGATTGAGGCTGATGCATCCGGAGTTGGAATTGGGGTTGTTCTAATGCAAGATAGCCAACCTTTTACTTACACCAGCAAGACTTTGTCTCCTTCCCATCTTAAAAATATTCGTGTATGATAAAGAAATGTTTGCCATTGTACACGCTGTCACGAAGTGGAGACCCTACTTGATCGGCCGACGCTTGCAGATTAAGACCGACCACCGAAGCCTCAAGTATTTTTTAGAGCAGAAAATATCTTTCCCGGAGCAACAACGATGTGCAACTAAACTTCTTAGCTTTGATTATGAAATTATTTATCGAAAGGGAAAAGATAATAGTGTTGCAGATGCTTAATCTCGACTACTAGGACAAGTCAAAATTTTAGCCATTTCCCTTCCCTCCACCGACTTCCTCAAAGACATTAGGGAGGAATGGAAGAGCGACCTAGAAACCTAAGGTATCATAGAAAAATTGGAGAAGAATCCGAGTTCTACGGGTCACTACACTTGGGATTCAAAGGACCTGTGCTATAAAGACCAAATTATGATTGTTCCTTCTTTCCCTTGCATCAAAATTATTTTGCATGAGATGCACTCTTCACCTTCAGTAGGGCACTCCAGATTTCTAAGAACACATAAGAGGGTGAAGCAAAACTTCTTTTGGAGAGGCATGAAAAGATCGATTTATAATTATGCATCTAAATGTGATGTATGCCAGTAGCAAAAAGGTAAAATGATGGCAAGTCTGAAAAAACTACAACCACTACCTATACCGGACATAGCATGGACTGACATCTCCATCGACTTCATTGAAGGGTTGCCACCATCTCAAGGTAAAAGCACGATCTTTGTGGTGGTAGATCGTCTAATCAAATATGCTTATTTTTGTGCTATAAGACATCCTTATACTGCTGCCAGTATTGCTCAATTTTTTATGAAAAATATTGTAAAACTACATGGGATGCCAAAGTCGATTGTGAGCGATCGTGATGGGATATTTACAAATAAATTTTGGACTGAGCTCTTCCAACTACAAGGCACCCAATTTAAGATAAGCATAGCCTATCATCCATAGACGGATAGCCAAATAGAAGTGGTGAACAGATGCCTCGAGACCTACTTACGGTGCTTCACCAGTGATCGACCTAAAGAGTGGACAAGGTGGCTTCCTTGAGCTAAATGGTGGTACAACACAACTTATCATTCATCAACTAAATGTACCCCCTATGAGGCATTGTATAGCCGACTGTCCTCTGTAATACCTAAATATGTAATTGGTGTGGCCAAAGTAGATCAGGTCGACCAAAACTTAATTGACAGGGATAAGTTTCTGTAGTTGCTGAAAGACAACCTAACTGTTGCCCAAGCCCACATGAAGCAACACGGAAACACTCACCGGAGTGAGCAAGAATTTTCGGTAGAAGATTAGGTCTACCTTCACCTATAACCATACAAGCAGCTGTCAATCAACACCAGAGCGTTGATGAAACTATCTCCATGATTCTATGGACCATATCATCTAAATGACACTAAGATCCATCCCATCTTCCACATATCCTTGCTAAAGCCAAAATTGGGAGAACGTGAATTGGCTCAAACTCAATTGTCGAGCACTAGAAATGATACCGAGATTCAAGCTCAACAGAAAGCTATACTTGATCGGAGGATTGTGATGCACTGATGATGTCCTTCAATTGAAGTACTCGTGAAATGGAATAATTTATCATCCGAAGATGCAACACGAGAGTCCTATGAGGAGCTGAAGACCCGGTTCCTAGAGTTTATGAACCCTCAGCCTTAAGGACAAGGCTGATTCAAAGAGGACGGGCTTGATAGGACTCCAACAGGATTGAGTCCTAATCAACCTAGAAGTAGTCAATAAAAATCATGTGGGATTGTAATAAAACTCCACCTAGCCACTTCTATCCTATAAAGAAGTGTGACTAGGGTTTAGATTGGAGCCTTAGGGCTTAGTGGCCGCCGCTCCCTTGAATTTATGATAAGTTCAAAATTAATATTTCTTAAATTTATGATAAGTTCAAAATTAAATGAGATTTGTTTTATCATGAACATTCCCTTGAATTTTTTACTTGATGGGAATCACGTTTAATCTCTATGATATCCTCTTTTTAAAGAAGATTTATGATCTTCACAATTACAATTGAGATTTTTTTATCAAGATCATTCTTCTATTTTATTAAAAAGATTTATCTAAATGAATTAGGTGTCTTAAGATTTATCTTGGAAGAATCAATATTATTGAATCCCCTAAGACTCATTTTTATTATTTACATAAGAAAAGGGGAAGAGATTTATTAAAAGAAATCATGTCTTTTGGTACTTATGATTTGATCTTTCATCTCTAATGACATGATTCCGTGCTTATAGTCATAAAGAATATATATCTTCATAATATTTTTTATAATAAAAAAAGGAGGCAAAATTATTAATTTGGTTAGAAGAAAATTTGGATATAAAAAATCTTCTAACATTGGATGAGGAGCGATTTGCTTTAAAAAATTAGGAATTTTAAATACATGAGATTTGCATGATTGTATTTCTATTTTACATGGAATTTTAAATACATTCTTGATTACTTATGTTGAAATTCACAAAAAAAAAGGAGGGACAAATTTATTAATTTAAATAATATCTTTTGGTACTTAAAGATTTGATTGTTTTTAATCTTTAATGACATGATCCCCTTGTACTCTTGGGTGTAATTTGAACACGAATGTAAAAAATAATAATATGCCATCATATTTCTTTTCTTGACAATGACCAAAGGGAAAAATAAAATTATTAATATGATTAGAAGAAAATTGAATATGATGAATCTTATAACATTGAATGAGGAATAATTTGCTTAGAAAAAAATTAAAATTTTAAATTTTCTAAATGCATGTGAAATGCATGATTTACAAATTAAGCTTGATTTACTAACATATTTTCTTTTGGAATTCTTGAACTTTACTAATTGTGCTTCTTTTCAAAATTTATATGAGATAATCTTTAAAATGCATGATTTGCTATATTTCGGATTTCTTGATTTGTTAATTTTGCTTGTAATTTACATAAGATGAATTAAATTGCATGGGTAGTTCTTGATTTATCTTAGATTTCAAAATTTACATCTATAAGATTGAGTCATATATTATGATATGATGTTTTTTACTCCCCTCCCTTTTTCTACTTCTTTCTTATGAGAAAATTATGTTTTTATCCTATTTTACTAAGGGGGAGCAATGAAGCACTAAACATTTAATCAATATTTATTTTGTACAAATATAAAAAAATTTATGCATGTTGAGTTTATGTATCTTCAAATTACTTGCTCATTATTTCATCTCTTTTTGTTGATGACAAAGAGAGAGAAAATAGCATATTGATGACACAAACATGAAAAATTATACATATATGATAAAGGGGAAGAAATAGCATATTGATGAAAAATGATAAAATAAGGCATTTATTCTTTCTAAAGAAGAAAATTTTTAAATTGATTATACGACTATGTATGAATTTTGATATTATTAGAATATTCTTAAAATGTTAATGTTATATGATTTGATGGTTGAAATTAATGTTATACCATGTATTATTGATGATTTGATAATTTTTATATGTTTGAAATTTATGGTATATCATTTCAAAATTTGATAAATGGATGTTATGATACTTGAATTCAAGAGTGGTTAGTTCTCTTGAATTTAAGCTTTCCTTATTTGGATTATGGTTTGGATTTAGGGGGAGTAAAGTTTAACTCCCGTCATCAATTGATTGTCATCATCAAAAAGGGAAGATTGTTGAATCTCAAATTTTGATGATGAAATCAATTGATGGTTAATTGATCTAACATGTGTGTTAGAAATGATTGATGTAAGATTAACTACGATAGAGAAAGAAAATTACAATCAGATGTGGGCCAGAGTCAAATTCGGACATCAGGCCGTGGTTCAAACGATGTAGTGGGAACTCACCGAAATATTATCGAAGATATCGAGAGCTTGTCGGGAGTTCGCCGAGAGCTCGACAGAGGTAATCGGGAGTTTGCTAGGAAGGCGTCAGGAATTCGCCGGAAGAAAATCAAGAGACTCACCGAAAGATTATCGGGGGTTACCGAAAAGCTTACCGGGAGTTATGAGGGTCTTGTTAGACTTGATGGTCACAATGGTTGTAATTAATTAGTCGTAGTTAACATCGGTAAGGTTCGAGTCCTACTTAAGTTATATTTGGAAGCAATCCAATTTAACTCAAGTGAGGCAAACCGGGTCCACACTTGGATTTGGATTGAGCTCAAGTTAAGCTCAATTGGTTGACCTGGAAATGGGTCAACTGAAGGTACAACTCGAGATTGGAAAAGTGGAGGGAAACACTTTTCCGGGATTCCTGACGGTTGTACCGTCGGTGAACCCGATTGTACTACCCAGGTCGACGGTTGTACCACCATCGCCTTATATTTTTTAGGCAGCTTTCGACGATAGTATCGTCGATGCCAATGGTGGTACTGCCCATACCCAAATTTTTGAGATATATTTGAATTTTTAGCTCTATTTCTGAAGCCAATTGGAGTCTATAAATACTCCAAGATTTTTTACATTTAACACAAAACATTGGGCTAGAAATTCTATGAAAAATAGTGTGCTAAAATTGTTTAAGAAAAGAAAAGAGGGCAAGGGAGTGAGAAAAAAAGTTGTAATCTTTGTAAAGTCTCCCTTGTGAGTTGTAAGTGTAAAGCTTTTAAGGTTTCTCTCTTAAGCCTGTAAAAAAGAGAATGGAAAGTGTAAGGATTTGGCCTTCACACAAAGAAGATCAGTAGTTGACATAGTGGACCTCAGAGAAGAGGACTCGAGGAGTGGACGTTGGCCAAGTAGAGGTTGAACCACTATAAATAGCAAGAAACTTAGCATCAGTCTATAAATTACTCACTTACTCTACTTGAACGAAATGCTTCCGATATTGTTTTTACTTTGAGCGGAAGTTTTTCTTAAATCAAGATTTTTAGCCTTCCAATCCTAACACTAACTAGATGTTAATAATGCTTTCCTATATGAGACCTTAACTGAAGATATTTTATGTAGTAACCTTGTAGTTTCATCCACCCTCAATATCCAAGCCATGTTTGTAAACTACGAAAAGCTATTTATGAACTTTTCCAAGCTCTAAGAGCTTGGAATACTAAACTTGTTTCATTTTTTACATCAATTAGCTTCAGGAGCTCCGAATCTGAGACCTCATTATTTCTACGATAACAAAATGGAAGTATTATATGTCTACTAATGTATGTAGATGATATTATCATTACAGATAATAATCTCATGAGGATCAAGCAATTCCTTAAGCAATTGATAAATTTATTCTCCATCAAGGATATAGAGACCTTAAGCTATTTTTTGGGAGTGGAAGTACATTCACATCTTTTGGATTTTTATTATCTCAAAAGAAGTATATTTAAGATATAATATTAAAAACTAATAGGCAGAATGCTAAAGAAGTTGCCATCCTATTTTTCACTACTTAATCATTCAAATTATATAATGACAGCACTACTACAGATCCTACATAGTACCAACAAGTAATTAGCTCCTTACAATATATATATCTCATACATCAAAATATCTCATTTTCAATCAATAAATTATCATAATTTATGCATCGACTCTCTAATATGTGTTAGTTTATAGTAAAACGATTCTGCAGTATCTAAATGAACTATTAATCATGGACTTCTTTTTGATAAATATTCATCGCTTTATCTTCATACCTTTATCGATGCTGATTAGCAAGCAACATTGATGATATAATATCTATGTCAACCTATATTGTCTTCTTTGGAGCAAATCCAATCAGTTGGAGTTCCAATAAATAAAAAATAGTCACAAGATCTATCACTAAGGCTGAATACTAAGCCATCGACACTACCGCTATAGAACTCAACTGGGTCAACAATCTACTACAAGAACTTGACGTCACCTCCAAATCCACTCCTATAACATACTGTGATAATATCAATGCCACCTAATTATGCACCAATCCAGTGTTCCACTTATGCATAAAACATATTGCGAATGACTTCCACTTTGTCAAAGATCAAATTATCAAATATCAACCATATATTTCTCCCTTACAAAGCCTCTTGCTCGTAAGATATTTTAATTGCATCAATCCAAGATTGATATTTTTGACAAAAGCTAAATCTTACAAAAGTATTTTAAAAGATCATGTATTAGAACTCTTGCGGATTCAAAGCTTGGGGTGATCTCTATAGGGGATCGACCTCCATAGAACTCTATAGGGGTTCCTCCCTCAGTTTTATGCACAATGACTGAAAAATAATTGATCTATTGATGATGAAAGAGGAGAGAATACAAGGCTATTTATAGGGATTCTAAACCCCAACTCCTAACAGGATTCCTACTTAAGACTCCTTCTCTTAACAACCCTACTCCAACTCTAAGAAGCAACTCCTAATACCAACAACTCCAACTTTAACTCTAATAATCAACCTCCAAACTAATCATAATCCTATTCTAACTTAACCCCTCCTCAACCAACCCCTCTTTAACTAAGATAATGAGTGGTTAATTAGAATAACATGTATTTTATTGTTCCCTCAAAATATCTTCCTCCAAACTAATCCTAACCTACCCGACCTCCTCACCTCTTTAATATGGGTCAGCTATATAAGATTTACATAAATGTCATTAAGATTTATATGTTTGCCCTCTTCAATGAAACTAAATTAGGACTCCCCTATCTAGAGTCAATAACATCATAATAGAGATACACATAGAATAACTTCTCAGCTTCTTTATATCCTCAATCAATTTATGATTTAAAGATCAATCACAGATTTAAATAGTTGATCTGATTACATGATAGAAAAATCTATCCCTCAAAACCTATTTAAATAGTACCTCAATGAATAGACTATCTTTTTCCCAACATATTCCTAAGTCTACACTAACCCAAGGTCAAGTCACATGGCTCAGAGAACTCTAATTTATTATACTCGATGATGATCTAAAAACCGTCAGCTTAAACAGAACCTATCACCCAAACTATTAAAAACATCAAACTAATTATATTAAGTTGGCAACATATATTTCACAGTTTATTGAATTCACTTCACCTTAACAACACACACAAAGACAAATCAGAAGATAGAACCAGGGACAGAAGTCGGCACAGATGAACTGATTTAATAACATTCAAGAAGAAGAAGAAGGATAAAGAAGTGGATGAGTCGACAATGAGTTAGTTCTTATTCTTAACTGAGAAATCTAACAAACCATACTCAGCCTTTAAAAACCTGAAAGAGTAAAATCAACAGGCATGAGATTAAGGGTCAGTCAAACCAAGTTAAACTATACCCCAACCTAAACCGAAATTATCGTTGATAACAACCGTTAGGTTGAATGATACAATCATCGGAAGAAGTGGTGCACTCAGCTAAGCCGCCTGGGGATATCAACTTAAAAAAACAGTATTACAAGCTATTCTCGGTAAATCGAGGAATCATAGCAAAGGAAGTTCCATAAACTTCTAAAGATAATTTTTTCTTTCTTTCTTTCTTTCTTTCTTTCTTTCTTTTCTAGCAAATCCAATATACTCTTGTCATCAATCAGAGACTTGGGAGAACCTTTTCGGAGCATGAATTCAAACTTATACTTAAAAGTTATTTACATCTATAAAAAATATAAATAAACTTGTCTAAGCAACATATTTGAGAGATTAATCAACCTACTCTACATGAGGACTCAGACTCACCAGGTCTTTTTGTCATACTTGTTAATGGCAATCTGTTAACTTGATCAATGTTGTTAATTTTTATATAGAATGCTCCAGAGCCTCCACATGCAAAATCTAAGAGGCAAAAGAGTCTTGATCTTGCAAAACCATTGCTCTTCCTTATAAGTTATAGTTCAATTATGTACACTAGCTTACTTGTTCCTTCAACAATTTTCTCGTGATCTTATTGTGATTAAGTGAGATCTCCTTGGTGACATCTATATGAAGGTTGGTTTATGAACCGGAAAAAGGGAATATACATTGGTCTCGAAACCTACCAAAAAGAAAGAGATTATTTCTATGCCTATACAAGAAAAAGGTACTCTCTTTATAAAAAAGAATTTTCTATATTATTACTTTACTATGTTAGTTTATCCAACTCACTTAAATGTTCAAATCTTCATCAGATAACTAACATCTAAAATAATAACTTAACGCTGGGGTGCTTATCTTAACGCTGGGTTGAAGATCTAAAATTATATCTTACGATTTTACATAGGTAAAACATTAGTATAATCATGATGTATTTATCTTTTGTTGAGGTTTGTAATAACTTCCTATAAAATTCTTTACCTAAATAGTTAGTCTAGCATGTCCAACTCACCAACTTGTTAGGACTCTAGCTAGGAGAATCCTAATTTAGTTTCATTAAAAAGGATAAATATATAAATCTTAAGGGCATTCATGTAAATCTTATCTAGTCGACCCCTAATAAAGAAGCAAGGAGGCCAGCTAAGCTAGGATTAGATGGGAGGAAGACATTTGGAGGGAAGAATAAGATACATGTCACCTTAATTAACTACCTTTTATCCTAGTTAAAGAGGGGGTTGGTTGAGGAGGGGTTAAGTTATAATATGATTAGGATTAGTTTGGAGGTTGATTTTTAGAGTTGGAGTTGGAGTTGGAGTTGGAGTTGTTGGAAGTAGGAGTTGCTTCTTAGAGTTGAAGTATGAATTGTTAGGAGTATGAGTCTTAAGTAGGATTCTCATTAAGAGTGGGGTTTAGAAGTCCTATAAATAGCCTTGTATTCTCCCCTCTTTCATCATCAATAGATCAATTATCTTTCAGCTCATATAGTAGAAAATCAAGGAGGGAGGAACCCCTATAGAGTTTCAAGGAGGACAATCTCCTATAGAGATTATCCCAAGCTTAGAATCTGCAAGGGCTCTAACACTTGGTATCAGAGCAGCGTTCTCAACGTCTTGCTGCCCTTCCACAGCCGTCCAAAGCAATTCCCACAATGGTGTAACGATTGTCACCTAATTCTGTCGTCATCTCCACTACCGCAGATCATCCTTTGATCTCCTCGTGAATTATAACAGGTTCTGATTTTCTACCTTACTACTACTGAAATTTAGTTATCCTTATTAAAAAAACTCAAAAATCCGTTCCTATTTTGCTGCACAAACTTTTCGTCACAAAGTTTTCATCTTTTCGACGAAAGTTACGCTGCACTCTTAACTATTTGATTTGCTGCTGCGTTTTTACTGATTCAATCTCTATGAAATTTTTACGACGGCTTTAGCACTTCCTATCTTTGGATTTCATTGAAAAATTCTCAATAAAAATTGTTGATCATTTACGTCCAAACTGCTACACTTTAGCCGTAAAAATCTGTTGTAGTACCTTCTTGTGATCTTCGATTTTCCTTAACCTTTTGGTGTCGTTTTCTTCCACAAATTTTTTGTTGGCATTACCTTTCCCTTATCAACAGATTCTCTTTGAGTTTTACTCGAATCCTTATTTTCAACTGCTGGAAAAAAAATCTCGTCTATACTGCTGAAATCTTTCAATGAAAAATTATGCTTTAGTACCTTCTCGTATTCCTCGATCTTGCTAAAACTTTTGCTACCGATTTCTTCCACGAATTTTTTGACAGTGTTACTTTCCCTTGCTAGTGGATTACTATTGAGTTTTACTTGATTCCTTGTTACAAACTGCTATAAAATTTTTTGACTATACTACTGAAATCTTTCGCTGAAAAAATTTTACAGCAACACCTTGCAATATTTGATTTTGCCAAAACTTTTGCTGTCGTTTCTTTCCATGAAATTTTTGATGACATTACCTCTCCCTGACCAGTAGATTCCCCTTAAGTTTCACTTGAATTTTCATTGAGAATTTCTGGAAAAAAATACGTCTTCACTACTAGAATTTTTTTCGACGAAAAATCTGCTGTTGCACCTGTCTTTCTTCTTCTCCTTAACCCACCGAAACCCAATTATCTTGCTACCACCACCCAAGACATCTTTAGGGCGTCCCTTTGGCCTTAAGACGCAACCATCATAACCTATTTTCATAACCCAAACAACACCCAAAATCGTAACCCAAAACTGTGACCTATTGCAGCCTATCGACGCAGAATTCTGCAGCACTACCTTTCGGTGTTTTTGCTGAACCCACATCTAATCCTTACTAAAATTATTGCTGCCACCCATATCGTCTTTAGAGCACCCCTCTAGCTTTAATATGTAGCCATCGTAGCCTTTTTCCGATTTCCATAGACAACCCAAACTACAACCCAAATAGCGGTCTTCCGCAGCCACCGAACCTGCCAAACCGGTTGCTGCCCCCAATAGCAACCCTAAACCTTCCTTCCCAACCTCAAAACCACTATCACAAAAATCCTTTGCAGCCTCCATAGCACCCTTAAACCGCAGCACCAACAGCAACCTAAATCGCAAGCTATCAACCCTAAACTACAACCTTGATCCATCATCCTTTTGGCCACTAATCCCTACCAAACCAGTTACTGCCATCAACAATAACCCTAAACCACCCCTCTAACCTTAAGCCTCTGCCATTATACCCCTTATACAATCCCTACAGTAGCCCTAAATCACAACCCCAACAGCAACCAAGAAACAACAACCATTCAGCCCCAAACCGCAGCCATTTACCCTTGACTCACCACCTCCTTCGGCTATCAATCCACCCAATCGTTTCATATCACTGATCCAACAACAGGATAAGGATATTGACATTTCAGATCTGGAGGCACACGCAATGACATCTCAAGGTTCAATCAATGCCAAGTTGGAGGCGTTTGAATCACGCATGGAAGATTGATTTCACACCTTATTCACCAAATTCGGATTTAGTCGATTTTCGAGCCCAATAAAATTCCAACAAAGTGCAAGTTCAGAGAGGCCTCTCAAAATGAAAGAACGAGCCACTAATATGAGGCAGTTACACATGAGGGTGGACTTCCCTCAATGGGAAGGAGACCCAACGGGATGGCTTTCACGTGTCGAATGTTACGATTCTACCCCTCAAAATTTGAGAAATCTCGAGGTCTATCCTTTGTCTAAAATTCTTAAATACTCTCTACAATTCTAAAAATTTCGAGGACTATCCTTCTATCCAGAATTCCAAAAATATCTTTGACAAATCTAAAAATTTCCATGTCCTGATTTCAAAAAAATAATTAATTAAATAATTTAATTAATTATTATATATATAGTAATCCTACATGTGATATGATGTACATATGATGTATGATGTGGATGAATGAACATGAGACATGTGTTGTAATGTATATAATTGTGATTATTATTATTATTATTATTGGGACCTGCGAGCCTCCGTTTTTCTCGTTTATTGTCGAGCCTACATATTTGTGATTATTTTATAATTACATGAAGAGACGTGACGGGAGTATAGAGGTGACAATAGGACCCACGATGCCGCAGCGGGAGATCACGATGCATAGTGATGCAACGAGGATCCCACGGAACTGATAATAACAAGATCAACGATCACATAACATGGAGATACGTCGATGCATACTTAGATCCTATTGTGAGTGATTAGGCTCATTGGCTCGGGATTAATCATATCAGGTGACGGCTCATGATCATTCGTTGTGGCTTGCATATGTGATATATTATATACACATACACACACACATATATATATATATATATATATATATATATATATATATATATATATATATATATATATATATTAAATATGTATGTGTATGACATAAAATATTAAGAGACTGATACAAAAACAAAAACCCCTCCTATAATAATATTAAGTCGATAAGTGTGAGACAATAAGATTGACCCATGTGGCCTTCCATCGTTATAAGAATAAATTAAATATTAAATCTCTCAAGGCTCACATATCTACGTGATCGAGATCTTGCTTACCACATAGAGATGTCCCCGATGACCTGAGAACACGGTATGCTTGGTCGAGTCCCTCGAGAACATATTATTAAATCAGACTCATTTGACAAAGTCATCCAACATTAATAAGCTTGTTCTTAAAGTTCAACAAAAATGCTTGTTGCCATATTGTTTAGAAATAAGCTGAAATTTTTTAACAACCTAGCATAAGTTTATCCTAAGGTGCCAAATCCAGACCATAATGAAAAAAGTTTATCAGTACACAGTAACAACAAAAGAATAGGGGTTCCATAATCCCAAAAATATAACTAGTACATAGGTTTCCCACTTCTGAAAGAAGACAATTGCTAGTCAAAGTTTCAAAGAATGGAAGGATTGGAGATATAAGCACTATCATCATTATCATGAATTGTTTGTGTAATTATAACAAGCAAAATAGTTCCCAATTGAGGCAACGTTGAACCCACCTGTTGCTGCTGCCAAAAACAACACCACCACCACCAATTTATTCCCTTAGGAACCACAACATGATGATCCCGCTGCAGCAGTACCATCAGCGGCAGTCTGATCTGGTTTGTTTATCTTGATCATCCGATCCTGCAGCAAGATAACTTATTATATCTTCAGACTTGGGAGTCATGCTATTTTGACCAAGGAAAAGATTGCTTCTACCTCAGATTTTGTATCACTTTCTGCCAGTCTCTGCTTGATATCTCTAGCTATTGAAAAAAAGACTTCTTCAACATTGAGATTAGTCTTTGCACTCTGCAACAAATCAGACATTTGTTAAAAAATTACCATAAATTAGCACATACCCAAATCCAACAAGAACACGGACAGTCTCAAAAAACTTGATCCCATATTCATCAGCAAGAGCTTGTCCCCTTGATGTCGGCACAGCCTGCAAGGAACAATTCAGTTGAAACAAAAATGATTTTTAGAAAGAATTCTTGAGACAGCAAAGGCTTTGATGAACTAGTGCCCAAACCAAATATTGGAGATGGAACCCAGTAAAACATACCCTTCTACTTTCATCCATATCAGCCTTGTTACCAACCAGAACTTTATTAACATTATCAGAAGCATGCTGTTCAATGTTACGGATCCAGTTCCTGATGTCTGTGTGTTACCATGCACAGAGGAAGGCAGCATAAGAGAACAAGCAAAGGCGGAACTCAAGTGAGAGTACAAAGAAGATGATTACTATTGAAAGAAGATTCATCAGTTACATCATACACAAGCAAAATGCCCATAGCCCCTCGATAG
The DNA here is from genome assembly GCA_029747655.1 of Ensete ventricosum. Classification (NCBI taxonomy): domain Eukaryota; kingdom Viridiplantae; phylum Streptophyta; class Magnoliopsida; order Zingiberales; family Musaceae; genus Ensete; species Ensete ventricosum. The sequence continues at coordinate 24,327,308 of JAQQAF010000004.1, read as the reverse complement.
TAAGCTGAAAGGAAAAAAATGATGAATTGGTTACCATATTAAAGTTTAGACAACATATATTGCACATAGCCCAACATCAAAAGCAATAAGAAAAATACCAGTTGTGATAGTTCGAAAGCGTTCCTGACCAGCTGTGTCCCAAATCTGCAGCTTAATCCTCTTGCTATCCAGCTCAATTGTTCTTATCTTGAAATCAATGCTGCACAAATATCAACCAATAGACAATAAAACCAGAGGACACTACTAAAACAAATAAGCAAATATAAATTGTCGTTCCTTGAAATTACACCCACCCGATTGTGGTAATAAAACTGGTGGTGAAGGAACCATCCGAGAAACGCAGAAGAAGGCAGCTCTTCCCAACACCTAAAAATTATCATTTCATGTGGCACAAAATCAACTAAGAAACATGATATAGAATTAGAGAATCTCAAGAAGATGGAATTTATAATTTATGGCAAACTTCTCACATCTCATCAGTCAAGTGCATTGCTAGTTTGCTACATGTGACAATAATAGTTCTCTTTATACCATATGCTTTAGCATAATAATTTAACTCATGTCATTCTGCATCTCAAGAAGATAATTTCTGCTACTAATGGCAGAAGTTTCGAGTCTCAACAACCAAGATCTTCACTGAGAGTTTGATATACTTATTTAACTAGTGCCACTCATATATGTACTGTAATTATCACCTTATATTGAGCGAAAATACTATCGAGAGAAATTTTCAATAGAAGGGGAAAGGACACAGAGAGACTAGAAGAAAAATTAGGGTATAACTTTATTACTCCAATAAAGAACTTATTAAGTTCAGAAATTGCCCTCTTTTATTGGCTACTAATAAAGCTTTCCATAATAGAATTATACTGCATTAGATAATGGAACTAAATACCCCTTAAAAAACTGTTACTCTCTTTAAACTAGGGTTTTGAATACCAGTCCATACAGATTACCAAGCTCTATTTGTGGTACACCCTAAAACCTTAAAAATACCTCCACCTACCACGCTAGGGCATATCGACCTGTACGCCTCCGTAACGATCGAAATCCAAGGCGGTACTGGTCGGGATGTCTCGATACTAGTCAAAACATTCAAATCGCCCTATCACAAACAAATTCATAAATAGGGTGTCCAATGTAATGCTCATGTATGTTTGTGTCTTTCGGTTTTGTTCATGCATTACACAACATGTAGCGGGCTTACAATAAGCATGATAGCCCCAATTTGGTTAACTTTTGTGCTCGTTGCAGGCTTGTAAATGTAGGTTGTGTCATGTGAGCACATGTGGGGACTTTGGTTTATGGCGGACTATCTTGGACCTTTTGTCGTGCGGCCGTTTAGAGCTTACGAAGTCTATTTTTGTAATTTGCATTACCTATCAACCATTGTCGAAATGGTTGATTGTAGCTTCCGAGTTAAACACTTACTTTAACCCTTCTTCTCTTTTGTAGATCCTTAAGGGACCATATGAGATTTCGGGGATGCTGACCCATTATGAACGAACACATAAGGGTGACGCACGACTTAAGCAAAACTAGCTAAGTCCGTAACAGATGGTATCAAAGCAAGACAAGCATACTTAGAAACACTTGGCATGCAAATGTGGGATACCTAGCGAGACTGCATTGAGGGCAAGCAGCACACGATTGTTTGAGGGAAACGAGCATTAAAGTGTAGGGAAATGAGTCAGCATCCTAGATTAGCATTCAAAGGAATGGTCAACCCTTCATGCGAGAGGCACCACAAGGACAAGCGAGCTGGGAAGAACACATAGTGCACAAAGGTTGAGATGGCTGGGTTTGAGTTACGATTCAACGTTGGCAACCAAGCTTCAAGATGCTCAAGGCAAGCAGGGTGCTTGGCTAAGGATGAGACCGTACAAGATGGGATGGGTTGCTCAACGATCGAAAGAGTTTGCAAAGCTCACAAAGGTGAGAGGAATTACAAACTTTAAGAATTCGGTACTCATGCAAGGGTATAATTGTTCATGTGTGTTAAAAAATATCATATCATAAAATGACAAACTTGATTTTAAATACCAGTTTGATGACGGTTATGGTTACCTATTGGACTGTCACTGATCCAGTACATACCCATACTGACTGCCCGATATCATTGGGTAGTCTAATAAAAAAGGTATATGTACCTCTCTACACTACTACTGCATATGGAGCACAAGTATAGTAAGTAATAGTAGGCAGAAATCATGGGTCATTATGATGGATAGCAAGAAAAGAGGGGGATACGAAGTTGGTACAAGTCTAAAGGGCAGCAGTAATGTCAAATCATGTCCTACAAAACAAATCAAATAATTTACCATAACATAAATACATGCACTAAACATTCCAAGAGAGTTTGCAACAAGTTTCATGTAAAGTGATATCATACCAAAATATCAACATGTGTCCAATAGACATACAATAAAAGTATCAAAAAAAGTCCAAATATGATTTCTGATCGATCTATTATATCAACATTAAAAAAGGTTAGAGATATAATGTTACAGTTTGACTATTTCAAGGAATTCAATTTTAATTACCAGAATCGTGTCAGTCCATGGTCGAATGGTACAGGTCTGATCTGACCTGACGTACCAAATGTTGGTACACCGGAACACACTACAATATTGTTGAGGGAGAGAGAGAAAGCGAAGAAGGAAGAGCAAGAAGAAGAAGAGGAACAAGGAAGAAAGAGATGATGAAGAAGAAAAGGAGAAGAGGAGGCAATCAAGGACTGGTGAGTTAGAGTGGGCAACAGGTGCGTAGGCACAGATAATGGCATAAGGGCAACAACGAGCAGTAACACTAGAGAGACCAAGGGTAGGTGCCATTACAACCCTCAGCTGGTTTTTGCCTAAATCTACAGATAGGTGCTTCCCTTTTTACCCAACACTAAAGAAACCAAAGATTTTTTAATGGAGTAGACAATGTCAAAAAGCCTTCAGCCAATTGAAAGCCTATCTAAAATCACCAAAATCACCTTCACAAGTAGCAAATTTAAATTCCAAAGTACAGTTGTATCTTCAACGAACTACTAAAGATGATGTTGCAAGCTCAATGCTAATCAGAGATGTGAATTCAAATACCAATCTATTATGTAAACCATGTCGGCATGCCCTAAAAAACGTTGAAGAATGCTACCTGCCAATCAAAAAGCTAATGTATTCTCTTATATTGGCTACAAGGAGAAGCCGAATTGATATCAGTTAGATATTAGAATATGCACTTCAGTTTGACTTCAAAGTCACTATCGATACAAAGCACTTATTACAGACTTGAAGTTGGCAAAAGATTATCCATTTCCGAGTTGATAGTTAATAACCACTCCCAACTAATAGTTATATTAAGTCATCGAAAATCATAAAGCCTGAGAACCAAGATCAAGTATTTACAGAGGGTAAAGGAGTCTGCTGATGTACTAAAATACTTTGAGAACGAGCAGGTATCTAGGATAGAGTATACAAGATCAAATGACATCAAAATTGGCTTTAGGACCCTACTCCGATGAAGGGGACAAAATGTTGATAGATACACTAGCAACATAAAGTATTGACACTTCTTATTGACTCAACCTATCATAGACAAGCCAAACTTATTGATCTCTAAGATGGCTGAGGGAGAAACATCGACAAACCTTGCAACCTGCTCTCTGTAGATCGGTCATTCGCATGATGGTATTCAGAAGTGTTAGTAGTTAGTTGAAAGCATAGCCCTTCCCGTCTCCAGTGAGGATGTATCATCGCTTCTAGCATTGCCCATTATTTTATACCCTCTAAGATATAATACAAGTTATTAACTAGACACTCGAAAGCAGACTTGAAAAAGTTCTGAGGTCGAGAAGATGTTAAATTAACACTACTTGATAAATACTATCTGCATAATGCCATGAGCTCAGCACTATCTGAAATAGAACTATTCAACCTAAAGCAATCTACTATAAAAGGGTTATGCAAAAACCAAAGTCTCACATCCAAGGTATCCTAGTTTATACAAAGTAATGTACTTGGAAACATGGGTGAGTACTAGACCAAGGTACATCCTTAATAGAAATAAAAAAATTATCCTGAATTTTTGCAAGTCGTCCTGTGTTAGACAAGTAGTGTCTTCCCGGGATAGACACCCTGTGCAGGAGGAGCTCAATATCCCGAGGTCAACGTTCCTTGCTAAGGTGGATGGAGAAGCTACCTCAGCTGTTTGGCCCTGAAGGTTAGAAAAGAGAGGGATGAACTACTCAACCCCTCAAAAGCTAGAAGGGTTTGGCAACTATAACAAATATGGGTTATCACAGTCTTGAATTCATCTTTCTCAGGAGCCATGGCTTAGCCAATGTGTAGAAAGGATGATCAAGAGAAAAAGAAGAACTAAAGAAGTGACAAGGTTGGGAATTTGTCCTTAAAGGTCCTAAGGTATGATGGTGAAGTAATGAAGGTTCAGGTACTATTTATAGAACCCGAAATAACTAAGGACGATTCAACTTCAAGCATTTATTGAGGCAATTATATCTCACATATGAAGTATCAAAAGAAAACCGAACAAATATGGCGGTCCATCTCAAATACAGCTTGCAACTCAAAGATGGCACTTAGCCGAGAACGCTCAATTACTTTACCAATATTAACCTGTAGCTATATCAGTCTTTGATCGGACTATGAAAAATGATTAATAAATATTAGTACAAGTAGGATTCAATCCTTGGTTTCTTTAACACTTAAATGTAGGGGTTTTTACATTACACACACAATTGTTATTCTTAATAATGTTCTAATTGAGACGATTAGACCGAAGCTAAATCTTTCAATACAATGCTTTTTCATTTTAGGGTCATATTTAGCAAGTTTTTATCCCTTATTGAGTCAATTATTTGATCTATAATTACTTTCATATGGCCAAATTTGATGGCTTTATTTCTTGATTGAGATGAATTTATGTAATAACTGTAACCAGCTAAGTAGAATGCTATTTGTTTTCTGACCAAACTAAATAAAAAGGGTAGCAACCAGGTCTTACAGGGGAAATTGGTCAGCTTTCGAGCCTCTTTAAAAGCAAGGAACCTTGCTCTACCTTATCCTAGGTCTTGATTTCTTTACAACTACTAATTTCTTCGTTTCATTGTATTTTACTATCATCTCTCTTTTTCTGTTGTATGTTATTGAAAATACATTGCCCCATGCTTTGAAGACACTTATATTAGGTCATAGGAGATTGGTTCATAGGGATAAGCAATCGAGGAGAACCTTCTCGACTGTGTTAGGCTAATTTAAGACAAGGTCTATCCATCTACGCTACATTAACATCAAAATCGATCTCCTAACCGAAGGCACTTTCTTTAAGAACTTTAGCTTTAAATTTATGTGCACATAATGCTTCATAGATAAGAGATTAATGAATATTACAGATTACTAAACAAAACTTTACTTTTTCCTTGAAATAATTTATTATTTTTGGTAAGAGTTATCTTATTGAAACAATTAACAGATCACTTAACTAGTTTAATTAAATTCATCATGAATGTTCTTTATTTGAAGAAAATATTATTTGTTCTTTAAGTCCATAATCTATTTCAGTTGCTACTCCAATTGTCTTAAATTTAAACCGCATTACTATCCTTGCTCAAGGTGTTTGTATAGGGAGAGTGCATCAGCCCTTGGGAGAAACAAGAAAAGATAGACTGCTCTCAGAGTCTCAAAGATCATAGATGGCTTATTTTGGTCAAAGAGAATATGTAACAAAGATGCAACTGCATAGAAGTTTTAATTTGTAGATAATAGTGCGGAAAAGCAAAGTCTTAAGAAAAAAAGTTAGTTTACTAGAATTTAAAGCCTAATAAAACAAAAGTTTTCATGTTCCCTATAAATGAGAATTTGTCAAAACCCAAAATTTAATGACGAGTAACTCCACAAGAAAAGATACACTGCTCTCAGAGTCTTAAAGATCATAGATGGCTTATTCCGGTCAAAGAGAATATGTAACGTAGAAGCTACTGCATAGAAGCTTTAACTTGTAGATCATGAGTGTGCAAAAGCAAACTCTTCAGAAGAAAATTTTGTCTACTAGAATTTAAAGCCTAATAAAACAAAAGCTTTCATGTTCCCTATAAACGAGTATTTGTCAAAACCCTGAATGAAATGATGAGTAACTCAATTGATGATCATGCTACTAATGTTAACGCCCGAATGCAGATCAAGTTACTAATCTGTTTATGCTTGACTAAGTTTCCATTTGTCAAACTCAAGTCAAAACTACACAAGTCAGATTAATAAAGCAGAAATGGTCGACTTCAAAAACTATTGAATGCCATGGAGTTAAATTATGCACCTAATCACAAAATTCATAGACTGAGCTGAGCAAATAGACTCTGCAATAGTTAGAATGAGAATTCATTTCAGAAAAAAAAAATGGATGATTCAATCAAGGCCAAATAGAAGAGTGATATAGAACACAGTAGAAATGTAACGACTGTAAATCTCTAATGCCTCAAATTTCAGAAATGAATATAGAAAAACATCGTAAAAGAAATAAACATGATCATAAAATGGACAAGTACATCCTCAAAATGACAATATAAACTCCTTCAGGCACTTAGAAAGCAAAATATACAAGGCTCCAACATTCGATAATTTTTTGTTTTCTTGAGATTGTCACTTTCACCTCTAGCAACAAACCATCATAACCCAGTTTTCCCTCCGTTATACACAGAAAAGAATACCAACCCAAAACACTGTAAACTCCAAATTTCTTGACATATGAAAAATGGAATACCCATGATTTATGTTGTACTAGTGATTCATAAGCATATCAAATACCACTAAATTCTAAATGACAATATAAACTCCTTCAGGCGCTTAGAAAGCAAAATATACAAGGCTCAACATTCGATAATTTTTTGTTTTCTTGAGATTGTCACTTTCACCTCTAGCAACAATCCATCATAACCCAGTTTTCCCTCCGTTATACACAGAAAAGAATACCAACCCAAAACACTGTAAACACCAAATTTCTTGACATATGAAAAATGGAATACCCATGATTTATGTTGTACTAGTGATTCATAAGCATATCAAATACCACTAAATTCTAGTAGATAAATACCAGTAAGATTTTGGGATATCCACCAGAATTACAGTGAGCATCATCAATATGTAATGTTTACTAATGAGGCCAAATGATCTATCTCTAGATATTTAGATTGACTAGAAAATGTGCTTCAAAATGGTCCTGGGATAACAATCTGATATTGCATATTCTGATAATAAAGTAGAAAAAGTTCAAGAAATAGCCTTTGATGAATCGAAGTAATGACCTGCTGCCTCCAAGAAACTAGATCGTTACATTGACCACTCCAGTAATGGAGGAAATAAAAAAATATGCATCGTATAGCAAAAAATAATAGCATTTCAGTGACAGTCGCCAAATGAATTATTGTTTTGATGGCATTAGCTACGAAACGCAATTTATCACTCTCAAAAACTTAATATCCACCTATCTTTTCGCAGTGCACCGACACTAATAAAGCTCTTGATAAGGAACATTTTGGAAAGATCTAACAAAACCACGGTCATTAATCCAGGGAAACCCTCGAATCAAAGCTCCAGATATGTCGCCTTACAAAACCGAACCAAATCAAACAACCGAAAAACAGTAATCAAATCCTAACCGCTGTCGCCGATCAGAAGAAGCTTTATGAGGTAATCGTAGTCCGCCCGAGCCCTAACAGGAGGAGCCGCCATGGCAAATCAAAACGAGCAGCAAAAATCCAGGGGGCCAAAATCCCTAATTTGGTGATTCGATCAAGGATCGGCCTCTTCAGATACACCAACAAGAGAAAGTACGAGGATCATAAAGGGAAAACTGAGAAAACTATAAAAGGAGGAAGCATTAGATTGACGGGGAAGACATACCAGACTCTGACAAGAACAAGGAGAACAATGATCAAGAGGAACGGGTGGGTTCCGCGGGAGAGCGAAGGGAGAGAGAAAAACTCGTGATCTTTCTATTTCAAATGGCGGAGAGACGATGACGGGTCCGTCGCACTCGACCTCTTTTGGGCGCACGGTACATCACTGTACAGTGTGGGTAACCTCCGTTCCTGTCCCCAAACGCACCGCTTCTGTCGCGGCCGCCGCGTTCTAATTCAGCTTTTACATCCGGTGACCGTCTGTGCACTTACCGACAAATGCTGGTTGGAGCAATAACCAAAATATCGAAGCGTCAACCACAATCTTTTTTGACATTAATTCCACGGCCGACTTAGTTCAATTAAATTGAGAACATTACAGTGTTATTACTTCTTCATTTACTTGATTGAAAATAGGCAAATCATAGAATTATTGGATTTTGATAGCCTGGAAGCATCAATGAAAGGGGAGTTACTAATGTTCCGACGTTGACCTCTCATATATATTATCTGTGAACGAATCATACACGGCGTATAGTAAGAACAAACAAGTTGAATTATTGTAATGGTAGCAAAGTCCTGATGACTCTTTTATTAGGAGGTTCCTGTATTTTTCTTCTTTTTTTTACTATTGACAACTCTTTAACTGCTCATAATCTTTTAAAAATTAATAAAATAATAATTCATTATTTATAGTCTCACTAATTTTGATATTATCTTTTTCTTGTTTTAATTTCTCCACAACTCGTTTGCTAGTCGTGTATGCATCTTCTTATATAGACACTTTTCTAATCTGCTCTTTATCGTAGATCGTTTCCCTTAGCATACACTCCCCAATCCACATTTTCTATCGTCTATCATCACTCCTTAACCCACATTCCATGATGCTCCCGACGATGATCATCGCCCCCCCCCCCCCCCCCCCCCCCTTTTCCCCCTTTATCCATTGCTATCGACCCTACTAGCTACGAACGCTATTGTCATCGAACTTCTCTAACACTGATCATCACCTCCTCTGATGCCTCTCTAACACAGGTAATGACCTCCGCAAGCCTCACTAATCATATTCTATCGAGATGACTAATTCTAGGAAGAAGACATATCACAAAATATGTATCTTTTGGGCCTCTTCTATGATGCCTAGAGTGTTTATATTCTTCTATGCTCTTTTAACACTATCTGGGTATACATTTTTCGGGTGTTTGTAATATTATATGTTTCAAGCCTTTTATCTGTTTATTTGTCATGATAACAAAATTATTAACATCTCTCAGATTATGGGTGTGAACACATGTTTGTGGATCTAGTCATGAGGGTCATCCTACTATATCTCGAAGGAGACGATGAATGCACGAGAGTGAGGCATAAGCCAGACTTGTTACATAATTCATTCATAATGTCTCTCAGGATAATTTAGGTTGCTCTGAGGATCCATCTCAATATTGAAGAGTTTTGGATCATACATTGTTTATGCTATATGGAAGCAGCAATGTGTTCCATTCATCATTAGTTTAATCATTTTTATTTTAATATTTACTTTTAATTAATTTGTATGATATATTTACATGAGCAATTACTAAAATATTTAAACCATACTCATCAAATATTTGAGTAGTTATTAAGTACAGATAGACAACCACATTTCCTAAATCTAGATGATTGTAGTTCTGTCTTTTTGCCATATGGGTTTATCTACTCCCAATATTGTTATACCATTTGGATTTATCCACTCCCATTATCATTGTATGCCTCTATAGTAGAACCATATTCTAGGTTTTCTTCCTCCAAGTCTTTCATTTCATATCTCAAGCTCTCGATTTATAAATTTTAATAAATACTTTTCAATGAAGAATAAGTTTGAACATATTTTGATATATCTCAAATGATCAGCTCCTTAGGATGTGTATCTACTTGCTTCCATTCCTTGGGTAAGGATTCTTTGAAAATAGATATATCAAGTTGATTTAGAGAATAGAAATCAAATTATAAAATTCAAAGTCATGATCAAAATCACTTTCTTAGTTGAAGAGATTCAAAATAGATTCATTAATGATTAAGGGTCTCTTATTAAAAAACTTGATAAGTTTTAATGATAGAAAAATTTTCATAAAAAATGTATCCCCCTTTTTAATTTCAATTTATGTGATTGATTTCATACAAACATGCTCTAGTCTTTTATGCTAAATCCATACATCATCTTTTAAAATTAAAAAATAAGTTTCATCATAAAAATCATCAAGATTAATAGTATAACCATAAATCATCTTCAATCAAAAGATTTATTATAACTATAACAAAACTCATCAAGTTTTAATAATTTTAATTCAAATGATCTTTCCTTTATTTTTGTTGTTTCGGTTAGTGAGCTTTGTGAAATGTGATGGATTTTCGATCATATTCCTTGAGCATCAATTATCAAGATATTATATTTTGCTCCTAGCTTTTGATTGTAGACACATCTAAAAGAAAGGGGGTTTGCTTTTGGCACCAATTTAACTTTAGGTCCCTTGTGAATAGATCTACCCATCTTAACTATTGACATTAAGTTATTTATGGTTCTTTTAGGAACCCAAACTAATTTATGTGAGCTATATTTTTTGTATGAATATTTATAAGCATAGTGACATACCATAAAAAATATATTTAATTTTAGGGGAAACATGCAATGTGGGTCCTTTAACAAATATAATCAGCTTTTGTTGAGTGTTACTACTCACAAAGTCGATTCTGTCCTATTTATGCACATGACTCTTATTGTCGAGAATCATATTTAATGATTTATTATCTATTTTAAAAATTTTTAATGTTTGTTGAAATAATATATTTTTATTTTTAAATGACTTTAATCTTCACATTTAGTGAAAAGTGTTAACATGCAATTATCATACTCATTTTTTTATTTTTTTCAAATTTACTAGAGAGAGAAGCATGATCCTTTTTCAATAATTTATATTATTTACCAACTAATTTAAATTCATCAAACAAATCATGAAATTCATCAAGTAATTTATTATAAGGTAAGGGATTTTGGTTGAGTCATATACCTCGTCATTGTGAGCCATTAAAGCATAGTTCACCATTTCATCTTCATTTGTTTGTTCTTCATCTTCTAATGCACTCGATTCATCCTAAGCTGGCTTGAGTGCTTTATTCTTTTTTTGTGCCAGCATTCTCTTCTTCAGTTGTGGACATTCATTTTTGAACTGGCATGGTCTTTTGTATTTATAACAAGTTATTATATCCTTTTTAAGTTTATTTTTATTTTTAGATTCTTGTTTTATGAACTTTTTAAAATTTATTGTAAGGAGTTCAAGGTCATCATCATTACTTGAAATTTCGCTCGAGTGGAGTTCTTTTGTTCTCAGTGCAATATCCTTCCTATTCTTTGAAATATTGTTATTATGTTTGTCATGTGCCATAAAAGTCATCTCATAGGTCATTAATGACCTAATAAGTTCTTCAAGTAGAAAATAGTTTAAGTCCTTTACTTCTTGAATTGTAGTTAATTTTGGATCCCAACTTTTTAAAAGGGATCTTAGAATTTTAATAACAAGTTCAAGATTAGTAAAAATTTACCAAGAGCTTTCAAACTATTGACAACATCCGTAAAATGAGTATAGATGTCACCAATGGTTTAGTTTTGCTTTATTTTAAATAACTCAAAACTATGTAGCAAAAGATTAATCTTAGATTTTGTAACTTTACTTATGCCTTTATATGTAATTTCAAGTATATGCCAAATATCATGTGTAGTTTCATAAGTCAAAATATGATTAAACTCAGTTTTTGTCCAAAGCATAAAACAAAGCATTTATCGCTTTAGCATTTAATGAAAATAATTTATTCTCAAAATTATTCCATTTATTTATTGATTTAGAGGATTTTTGAAAGTCACATTCAATGACATTCATGTTTATCATATGTATAGTCTATCCCATTGAATATAGGAGGACAAATGATAGAGTAACCCTCTTAATAGTTAAAGAAAGCTATTTAATGTCTCTTAGGCGTTAAACCAAATGAGAGAAACTTGACTCTAATACCAACTGTTAGGATCGTAATGACACTAAGAGGGGCGAATTAGTGCTTTCAAAGACGATTCGAAAAAGTCATTCGATGAAACCGTATAGAAAATGCGTTTTGACTTGGAAAGTGAGCAAAGTGTAGTGAGTAGCCAAATCAGTAAGCAATAAAAAGAAAAAGCAAAAGAAGAAGTGCACACAGATTTATAGTGGTTCGGTCCTTCGACCTACGTCCACTCCTGATTCCTCTTCACTCGAGACCATCGGCTTCCACTACCAATCTTCTTTCCAACGGGCTATCACGGACTTAGCTGAATTTGCCTAAGCCCACCCTTGCGACACTCCCGAAGACTTAGCTGAAATTGTCTAAGTCGTGAAGCAACCTTGCCCACTATTTTGGACTTAGCTGAGATTGCCTAAGTCATGAAACACCCAAAGCGTTATCTGTCCGCAAAGGGTCAGCCCTCTTACAACCTCTTAAGGTCCCATAGGACCTGCAAAGAAGAAGTTGATTAGCTTAGAAGCGAGCAACGGACACATCCCGGCGTCTCGCAAAGTGGAAAGTTATACAAGCAATTTGTCGAACACCTTGAGTGCAGCTGAGAAAAGAGAGAAAGAGAGCGAAATAGGACTTTGGAGGGTTGTAGGAACAGTCACAAGTTCGCAAACGATGGTTCCCAAGCTATCGGGCGCAAGACAAGTTCAATTGCTGATGAACGCCTACGCCCGACATATACCCGGAGCCCCATCTAGCCCGGTGCTACCCGGGGGGTTCCAATGTGCTGAAATGACTAACATTTCACACCGCTCAGAAAGGTTATCGTGGCACACGAAAAAGACCCAAAAACAGGACTGTTTTGGCTCTATGCAGCGAACAATCGTTCTGCAGCCTTCTACACTACTTTTGCTCACATTTCTTAGGTAAAAACATATAAACTCAAGGCAAAACAAGCTGCCAAACATATGTACAAACAAGAAAAAGCAACGACTGGTTCACGGGACGAAGATGTTGCGATTGAGCGACGTCTGTTCGTGACATTCTCCCCCACTTAAACTGTCGATGCTTGTTGGTAGGCTTTGACGCGAGCTTCTTTATGTCGTAGGGCATCTTCTGGCTCCCAACTGGCTTTTGTTTGAGGAAGCTTTTGCCACTTCACCAAGTACTCAATTTGTTGTGCTCCATTGGGTAGCTTTATCTTGCGATCCACCAGAATAGTTTCATCTCGCTTCTTGTAAGTGGCTCTGGTGGGGGGTAGTCGAGTTGGAACATTTCGAGAATCATCTCGCAGATCTGAGTGGTAGGCTTTCAAGTTGCTCACATGGAAGACGTTATAAATTCTGAACCATGTTGGCAGTTGCAGCTTGTATGAGACATTGCCTACTCTGTTGATGATTGAGAAATGCCCTTCATATTTGTGCACCAATCCTTTGTGTACTCTATGCCTAAAGAACTGGAGTGGTGCTGGTTGGAGCTTCACCAACACCATGTCGCCCACTTTAAATTCTTGTGGTCACCACCCCAAGTCTGTCCACTTCTTCATCTTCTTGGCCGCCTTCTCCAAGTAAGCCCGCACAATATCTGCATTGTGATGTCATTCCTTTGCAAAGTAATAGGCTGATGGGCTACTCTCTGTATAACCAATAACTAGGGTGTGAGGAGTTGATGGTTGCTGTCCCGTAATAATCTCAAATGAGCTCTTGTTGGATGCAGACCTCCGCTACAAGTTATAGGAGATTTGGGCTATGTCCAACAGCTTCACCCAATCTCGTTGGTTGGCACTTATATAGTGTCGGAGATATTGCTCCAAGAGCGAGTTAATTCTTTCTGTTTGGCCATCCGTTTGGGGGTGGAGGCTTGTGGAAAAGTATAATTTGGATCCCAACAACTTGAACAACTCGGTCCAGAACCGTCCCAAGAACCGAGAATCTCAATCACTAATGATGTTGTGTGGGACTCTCCAATACTTCACCACATTCTTCATCATCAACTTAACCGCCTCCGCTGAGCAATGTAGGGGTGCAGCAATGAATGTTGCATACTTTAAAAACTGATCAACTACCACGAGTATCGATCCAAGTCCCCCTACCACGGGTAAGCTTGATATGAAGTCCAAGGAAATGCTCTCCTAAGGCCTTTCTGGTACGGGTAGCGGCTCCTGAAGTCCCACTGGCTACTGTTGCTCTACCTTGTCCTGTTGACAGGTAAGGCATGTTCGAACATATTCCTTCACATCTGTCCCCATTTTCGACCAATAGAAGGTCCTCTCCACGAGAGTCATTGTTCGGTGGATACTCGGATGTGCAACCCAAAGGGAATCGTGACACTCTTTCAAGAGTTCACGCCTCAAGTTATCCGCTCGTGGGACATAAACTCTGTTCCCCTTGGTATAAATGAGTCCCTCCTGGACCCAAAATCATCGTGCCTTGCCCTCTTTGATGAGTTGCATCAGAGTTACTACCTGAGGATCTCGGTACAGTCCATCCTTGATCCTAGAAAGGAAGTTGGAGCGTAATTAACTTGCTTGGCCTCCGCCCTCCAACTGTATAACATTCACTAGCTCCACTTTTCAACTCAATGCATCGGCCACGACATTTGCTTTTCCGGGCTTGTACTCCATCACCATGCCAAACTCAGCCAAGAAGTCCTGCCATCGTGCTTGCTTTGGGGAGAGTTTCTTTTGAGTTTGGAAGTAACTCAATGCGACATTGTCTGTCCTTAGCATAAATGGTGCTCCCAGAAGGTAGTGTTGCCACACTCGTAGACAGTGGACCACCGCTGTCATCTCCTTCTCATGCATAGGATATCCGAAGGTCGAGTTTGGAGAAGTACTTTGCCTTACCCAATTGATCGAACAAGTCCGCGATGAGCGGGATAGGGTACTTGTTCTTCACCGTCATCTTGTTAAGGGCTCGAAAATCAATGCATAATCGGAGACTCCCATCTTGTTTCTTCTGAAAGAGGACTGGAGCTCCGAAATGTGCTTTTGAACTGCGGATGAGACCATTGCTTAGCAGTTCATCTAACTGCTTTCTCAATTCTGTCAACTCCGGAGGGGCCATGCGGTATGGTGGTCTCGCTGGAGGCTTAACTCCCAGCTCCAGCTCAATCCGATGATCCACGCCTCTACGTGGTGGTAGAGTTCTCGGCAACTCTGTTGGCATCACATCTGAGAACTCCTTCAGGATGTTCCCCACAATAGTAGGTTCCTGAATGACTTCCCCATCAGGTGTCTCTAGCTTCATAGCAGCTACAAAGGTTGATTCACCTTTTCGTACCCCTTTCTTCAATTATAAAGCCAATATTTATTGTAGGTCCTTGGTTCCTCCTCGAGAAACTGGAACTATACAGGGATCATCACCTCCCATTAGACACAAGAAGTTTAGGAACGGTACTGGCACCAACTTCGCTACGTGCATAAACTCCATTCCGAGAATCACTTGGAAGTCATCTAGTGGCAATGCCATCAAGTTTGTGCTCCGGCTCCATGTCCCGATCTTGATGGGGATCCCTTTTGCTCGTCCAGAGATCCGCTTGGCCTCCGAGTTCACCGCCTTCATACGACTTGGGCTCTTCTCCAAGATTAATCCTAGTCGCTTAGCTTCACGATCGACAATAAAATTATGGGTCGCGCCCGTGTCCACCATTGCACGGGTTGTTCGGCCATTAAGCTTGATGTCCACATACATCAACTCGCTGTTTCCTGCCTTCAGTGGCTTTGCCTTTGTGTTCTCCCCCACTTGACCCCACAACACATTCAACAAATGCACTGCTCCCATCCTGGGTCCTTGCGACGCCTCACTGTCACTACTGGAGTCAGAACTGCTTGAACTAAGGGCGATAGCTTTGCCCTTGTCTGACTTACGGGATATAATTGATGCCGTTAAAGCATTGAGTGCCCATTTTTGTGGGCACTCTCTCACTTTGTGCGGTCCTCCACACAAGAAGCATCCACTAGACTTTGGGACTACCTCTTGAGCCCGATCTCTTGTGGAAATTCTTCTTTTTTTGCTCGCCCCCAGACTAGTTCGCTCGAGAGTATTTAGATGGGTGATTTTCCGAAGAGTGTTTCTTCTTTCTCGAATCCTTCGAAGAAACAAAGTCAGTCAGCCTTGTCGCGGCTGCAATTGCCCCGACTACGTCGGTGACATTCCTCCGATGTAGTTCTTATTATGCCCATGGCTTCAAGCCATCGAGGAAGTTGAATAGCTTATCTTTCTCAGACATGTCCCATATATCTAGTATTAGTGCTGAAAATTATTTCACATAGTCTCAGATTGTTGTACTCTAGCAGAGTTATCTCAGTTTCTTTCTTGCGACAAACTCTGTGTTCTCGGGCAAGAACTAAGTTCTCAACTCTCGCTTCAAGTCTCCCCACATATCCACTCGACATCGGCCTTGCTGGATCTCTTCCCAACGGGTTCGCCACCAAAGTTTTGCATCCCCATTCAGATACATTGTTGCTATAGCAACTTTGGTTTCTTCATAATCGAGCCTTGTAGCACGAAAATACTGTTCCATGTCGAACAAGAAATTTTCAAGCTCTTTGGCATCCCTAGCACCTTCGTAGCACTACGGCTCTGGTGCCCTGAAGTTTTATGGTGGCGCAGCGCGGGTGTTGTTCCCTCCCGCATCAAGAGTCCTTGTTAACACCATCACCTTAGTCGTGAGTTCCGCCACAACTTCATGTAGATGTCGTACGAAATCTTTGGTGTCCTCTGTCAGTTGATCAATCAGGGATTCAACTTTCTTGATCCGAGCTTCAGCTTCTTCTTGCGAGCTCTCTACCCCAAGTAGTCTTCCTTGGCCTTGGTAGAGTTCCTCCACGCTCGCTTCAAGAACATGAAGGCGGGTTTCCGCCATTATAAGTCTCTCTCTGTGGCCCTTCTTCCCAATTGGCGCTTCAGATGGTGCCTCCTCCCCTCGTGGAGAATAACCAACTTCACGCTCGTCTTATTCACTGTAGCGCTCCTCATGAGTGGCTCCCACAGTTTACGAGCGAGTTTATACTTGCAGCCCATGTGCTGCGGCTGCTTGGATTGCCCCATCTTGCTCGATTCACCAAGATGTTTCACCATGGCGAGATTGCGAATCCTCTTCACTGTTCGCTTGAATTGCTTGCCTGCTCTGATACCACACTGTCACGGTCTTAGCTGAATTTGCCTAAGCCGTGCGGCACTCCCGAAAACTTAGCTGAAATTGCCTAAGTCGTGAAGCAACATTGCCCACTGTTCTGGACTTAGTTGGGATTGCCTAAGTCATGAAACGCCCAAAGCGTTATTTGTCCGCAAAGGGTCAGCCCTCTTACAACCTCTTAAGGTCCCGTAGGACTTGCAAAGAAGAAGTTGATTAGCTTAGAAGCGAGCGACGGACACATCCCAGCGTCTCGCAAAGCGGAAAGCTATACAAGCAATTTGTCGAACACCTTGAGTGCAGTTGAGAAAAGAGAGAAAGAGAGCGAAATAGGACTTTGGAGGGTTGTAGGAATGGTCGCAAGTCCACAGATGATGGTTCCCAAGGTATCGGACGCAAGACAAGTTCAATTGTTGATGAACGCCTATGCCCGACATATACCCGGAGCCCCATCCAGCCCAATGCCACCCGGGGGGTTCCAAGGTGCTGAAATGGCTGACATTTCACACCGCTAAGAAAGGTTGTCGTGGCACACAAAAAAGACCCAAAAACATGGCTGTTTTAAGCTATTTTGGCTATGTGCAGTGAACGATCATTATGCAGCCTTCTACACTACTTTCGCTCACATTTCTTAGGTAAAAACACATAAACTCAAGGCAAAACAAGCTGCCAAACATATGTATAAGCAAAAAAAAGCAACAAATGGTTCATGGGGCGAAGATGTTGCGGTTGAGCGACATCCGTTCGTGACAGGGCGAAGATCAACTACCCGTACAACACTTCTCCTTTTACTAGGCTCAGGAGAGAACCTTTATAAACTCTTTCTCTTAAGACCTCAACCCTCCTTAGAATGACCACTAAACTTGAGGAGGGAGAGACTCAAACACTAAGAGTTTACGATACTTTTTCCTTGAGAATTCTCTCTTTTCGCTCTTACCCATGCTTCATCAAGCAATAATGGGTGAGATATTTATAGACCCATAATGACTTTAAAGTTAGAACCAAAATTTCAAATCCCTGGTTCTTTGAGGTACTGGCAGTACCACTGCTTGTACTAGGCAATACTACCACCGAATAGAGCCTAAAAAATAGGGCTCAAGCGGTACTATCATTGGAATAAGCGATACCACCATTAGTAAGGAGTGGTACCACCGATTGGATTCTCGAAAAAGCATAAAATTATGCTTATCGTAGCTTGGGCGGTACCACTACCTGGACCGAGCAGTAGCACTGTCTAGGTCATTTCCAAGATTCTAATTTGGCCTTTCATCAGGCCCAACTCTGCCCCAATTCAGGCCCAATGGGCCCGGAATCAAGTTAGTATGGTTATGACCCAATACCATCTTAATTCGACTCTAAACGACCGTGATCAAGACCTAGCCACTCAATCACATATCTAGCACAATCACGAAGCAATCAGCATGTTATCCAACATTTCGACATGTCATCCGATCATTTGGCACTTTATGCGAACCTTCAGTGTATTGTTCTTTCCCTCGATATATCGCCCGATCTATCGGTATGTTGACTTCTCACAACATTCGATCTTTTGGCACAATGTTCGATCCTTCTGGCCCGATGCTCGAACTTCGTACGAAGTCAATCTTACCACACATTAACCAATCCTTCGGCTTGATGTCCAATCTCTAACATGATACTTCACTAGCCCAAATCTAATTCTCCTACTTTGATAATTTACATATGATGGTTCGTATCCATGATCCAAGTCATTCCTACGTCACTTAAACTCTCATTAGATCATAACTTCATCAATTGATTTTATCATCAAATTTAAGGTCAACATTATCAGCCTTCCTTTTCCTCTTGGTCTCACCAATGTATAGAATTGGCTTCTCTTTCTTGATGGTGCTCTCAGCCTCCCTCAATATATTGAGGAGCTTAGGGAGAGTCAACTCAAACTTATTTATATTAAAATTCATAATGAACTGAGAAAAGGAATCTAGTGGGGACTGAAGTATAAGATCAATACATAGGTTATCCTCTAGGATCATTCATAGACTTATGAGTTTCTCAATCCACTCAATCATCCTTAGAATATAGTTATGAACTGATGTCCCCTTTATCATATTGGCTCGGAAGAGACTCTTGGATATCTCATATCTTTGAGTTCTTCCCTGTTCCTCAAATAGCTAGCGAAGATGAAGGAGGATGAAATTAGCATCCATGCTCCCAAAGTGGAATCGTTTAAGCGATCTCATCCTCACTTGCCCATTCTTCTAGCGTGGAAAATTCATGCTTTTCTCCATCTTGCAAAGTATGCCATAAAGTGGTTGACATCAATCATGCCATGTTGGGGGTTTACAAGCTACATGTTTCTAACAAACAAGATGTAACATAAATGAATAACATGCAGATTTTATAAAAAAGTGAACAATTAAGATACATACTTATATCTTAATCTACTCCCACTATTTTTTTGGCGAATCACATGACACCCTCGACACATGAGACGAAAGTCTCCAATAGACTTCTAGTAAGGATTAAAATCCAATCGACATTTTAGTGTAACTTCGAGGGACTCGGCCAATCACATTAAGCCCAAAAAGATAGGCAACTCTTGCCAATCACAACTCCTTGTGATTTATATCCTGTTCAGCCTCTGAACCATCATGGTCTTAAGGGACTCGACCAACTATAATGTTCAATTAAGTCATTACCATCTTTACAATATGAGTTTGATTTGATGATATGCCCTCAAGGGACTCGACCAACTCAACCTACAAGATTCATTTCTTCCTATAATGATGGAAGGTCATGTAGGTCAATCTAATTACCTCATACTTATCGACTTAATATTATCGTAGAAGGGGTTCTGTTTCGATCTCCTAATATATCGTGTCATACACATACATATTTAATATCTATCTACATTGCATGAATATATATATATATATATTTATTTATATATATATATAGTATGTATATATAGTATGTATATCAGCAATCACATATCATATATGAATAATCACACCGAATGATCATGAACGTCACTTAATGTGATCAAGCCCGAGCCAATGGGCCTAATCACTCACACTAGGATCTATGTGTGTACTAGCATATCTTCATACCCTATGATTGTCCATCTCGTCATCATCAGTGTCGATACCTAGCATCTCCATGGGTTGTGATCATTCGTCTCAACATTATGGGTCTTGCTACCACCTCTACGCTCTCATCGCATCTCTTCGTGTAATTACAACATAATCACAAGCATGTAGGTCCGATAACAAACAAGAAAAATTAGAGGTTCGCAGGCCCTAATAATAATAATAATTGCACATACACCCATCACATCACGTAGTCTATGATCTTTCGTCTATATCATACATCACATATACACATCATCATGTAGGAATACTAGATGAATAATAATTAATTAAACTATTTAATTAATTATATTACTAGAATTATGAGATACCCTATCATAGGATGCCCCACATGGCAAGAAAGAGACCCCTATGCGGTTAGGAAACCCTAGCTACTAGGAGCACCCTTGTGGTTAGGAGTCTCTGTCCACAGGGCAACCTTGGGTGGCTGGGATTTTGAATCTTGGATTTTGATGATGAAATCAATTAATAGTTTATTGATCTAACATGTGCGTTAGAGAAAGTAATGTAAGATTAACTACGATGGAGAAAATGAGTTACAAGATGATTGGGCCAGAATCAAGTTCGAGCATCGGGCCAAGTTTCGGACGATGCAGTGGGAGCTCGCCGGGAGTCGCTAGGAGTTCGCTGAAGGGATCAGGAAGCTTACTGGGAACATGCCGAAAGATCATCGGAAGAAGACCGTAAGACTCACCGGAAGATTACCGCAAGTTGCTAGATTGCCGGGGGTTAGGTCGATTGTTGAACTTGATAGTCTTGTATGGTTGTAATCAAGTGAGTCATAGTTAGGTTTGGGTCCTAATTGATTTAATTTTAGAAAGAATCCAAATTAACTCAAGTAAGGCAAATTGGGTCAACGTTTAGGTTTGGGTTGAACAGGTTGAGCTCATTTGGTTGACCTAGAAAGGGATCAATTGAAGGTACAAGTCGAGAATATAAGGTACAAGTTAGGAATATAAAACACTTTTATGGGATTCCTAATGGTAGTACCACCAATGGGTGATGATTGTACTGCTCAGGTCGATGGTCATGCCACCGTCGCCCGATTTTTAGGGCAGCTTTCAGTGGTAGTATCGCCGATGCCAACAATTGTACCGCCCGTACCCAGATTTTTCAGATATGTTAAAATTTTTGGCTCTATTTTCTGAAGCCAATTGAGGTCTATAAATACCCCAAGTCTTCTTGCATTAAGCACAAGAAATTGGGCAAGAAAACTGAGAAAAAAATATATGCTAAAAGTGTGCAAGAAAAAGAAAGGGGGCAAGAGAGTGAGCAAGAAAGTGTTGTAATCATTGTAAAGGTCTCCCTTATGAGTTGTAAGTGAAATACTTATAAAGTTCCTTTCCTGAACCTATGAAAAGGAGAGTGAGAAATGTAAGAGTTTGGTATTCACTCAAAGAAGATCAGTAGTTTGGCATTAGCGGGCCTCGACAAAGAGGACTCGGGAAGTGGACATAGGCCAAGTTATGGCCGAATCACTATAAATTATGATTTTTCTCTCTTTTTTTAATTTCAACATTCATTAACTAAATCAAAATTTTTTGATCTTAAGTTTTATTCGCTCACGTATTCAAATTCTAAGAAATGCTTTCAATTTTTTATTTTACTTTGAACGAATGTTTTTCTTAAACCAAAGTTTTCAACTCTTGCACTAATTCAACCCCCTCCCCCTCTTCATGTCAATTGATCATCACAATTGGTATCAGAGCAAGTTCTACTCATTGGTCTAGCACCCAAGTGAGTAAATAGTTTCATTTGGCATGAACGAGGGACATTCAATTGCACGTCCTCTCATGTTTAATAGGACGGATTACACGTATTAGAAAACGAGGATGCGTATTTTTCTAATCTCTATGGATTTTGATTTATGGCGCATCATTGAGAATGGTTTTGAAAAGTATTTCAAACCAATGAACGAATGAAATAATTTGAAAAAGAAGACTTTTTCTTTAAATGCAAAAGCAATAAATATTTTATTTTATGCTCTTGATAAGAATGAGTTTAATCGGGTTTCTATTTGTGAAACCACTCATGAGATTTAGTACACACTTGAAATCACATATGAAGGCACTAGTAGAGTTAAAAGAGTCTAAAATTAATCTTTTAGTGCATAGTTATAAATTGTTTCAAATGAAACCAAGTGAGATCATTGGAGACATGTACACCTAGTTTACGGATGTCGTCAATAGTCTAAAAGCTCTTAGTAAAAGTTTTTCTAATTTTGAACTTATAGTGAGATAGTAAGATCTCTTTCAAAAAGTTGAGATCATAAAGTGACTATAATTCAAGAAGCTAAAGATCTAAATAATTTTTCTCTTGAAGAACTTATTTGATCACTTATGACTTGTGAACTGAGCTGTAAAGCTCATGACAAACTTGAAAAACTCTTTCTAAAGAATATGAAGGACTTGACACAGAGAACTGTAGATGACTCCTCAAGTAAAATCTCAAATGATGAGGACAATGACATTGCATTATTGACAAAAATTATGAAACATAACAAAAAATTATAAAAATAAAAATGAACCAAAAAAGGGACAACATAATATATTTTAAATGCAAGAAACCAAGATATTTCAAAACTGTGTCAACAATTGAAAAAGAAGGCATCATACAAGAAGAATGCTCTCTCGATAACTTGGGTTGATTCAAGCTCAACGGATGAAGAAGACCACATAATGGAAGAGGTTGCCAACTATGCTCTTATGGCTATACATGACAAGATAAGTGAGTCTTCCAATATCTCTTTTACTGAATTACTGAATATTTTTATGATCTTTATGATGAATTTAAAAAAATTAGCAAGTCTGATAAACTACCTAAGAAAGAGCATGATTCACTAATTAATAAATTATAGCATCACCATCACATATTTCATGCACTAAATGTGAAACTTTAGACAAACATAAAAAGAAAAATATTATATTACAACAAACATTAGAAAATTTTAAAATAGGAAATAAATCCCTAAACATGATCCTTACAAATAAGAGTCATGTTCATAGGAAAGAAGATATAGGTTTTATGGGTAATACTCAACAAAAGCCAACTACCTTCGTTAAAGGACCCACTCTTAACTTGCCACCAAAAATTAAATGAAACTTTTATGGTAGATTAGGACATATAGTTTACAAGTGTTCATTTAGAAAGTATAGTCCACATAAATTAATTTCGGTTCCTAAAGGAACCATAAACAATCAAAAACCTCTAGTTAAATTAGGTAAAACTCTTCATGAGAGACCCAAAGTAAAATGAGTACCTAAATTAAAATCATCTTTCTTGTAGGTTTATCTCCAAACTAAGGCTAGGAGTACCAAATGGTACCTAGCTAGTGGATGATCTAGGCACATGACTCGAGATCAAACTTACTTTTCTAAGCTCACTAGCCTAAATGAAGGAGTTATCACCTTCAGAAACAACAACAAAGAAAAAACCATTAGGAAAAGAACCATAGGTAACATATCAAACCTTTCGATTGAAGATGTGATATTAGTTGATGGTTTGAAACATAATCTACTTAGTATTAGCCAATTATATGATAAATGATATATTGTTAAATTTGAAACTAATGCTTGTATAGTTGAAATGCCACACAAAAATAAATCTTTGATTATGTTAAGAAACAATAATGTGTATACTATTGACATTGAAAGTTTTTATGATAAAACATCTTTTTTTATTTTAAATGATGATGCTTGGATTTGACATAGGAGACTAGGTTATGCTAGCATGAAATTACTAAATCAAATCTCAACTAAAGATTTAGTAAGAGGATTACCTAGCTTTAAGTTCGTTAAAGATAAAATGTATGATACTTGCTAAATAGGAAAGCAAATAAAAAATATTTTTAAGTCAAAAAATCAAATAAGCACCTTTAGACCACTACAATTGATCCATATGAATTTATTTATGCCAATTAATACTACAAGCTTAGGGGGAAGCAAATATGCCTTTGTCTTAGTAGATGATTATAGTAGATATACTTGGACTTATTTCTTGACACACAAAAGTGATTCTTTTAAATATTTTTAAAAATTTTATAAACATGTTCAAAATAATTTTTTTTATGATTTCGTCAATACATAGTGATCATGGTAGTAAATTTCAAAATAATGAGATTTAATTTTTTTGTGAGTCAAATTGGTATATCCACAACAAAACGGAGTAGTAGAAAGAAAAAATAGGAGTTTATAAGAAATGGCTAGAACCATATTAAACGAACATAGCCTACCCAAATATTTTTTGGGCCGAAGCTATTAACACGGCATATTATGTTTTGAATAAGGTTCTCGTAAGACCATTACTCTCTAAAACTCCTTATGAACCGTGGAATGGTAAAAAACCCAATATTTTATATTCTAAAGTATTTGGTTGTAAATATTTTATTTTGAATGAAAATGATGCTTTAGGAAAATTTGATGTAAAATTCGATGAAGGTATTTTTCTTAGTTATTCTTCTATTTCAAAAGCTTATCATGTATTCAATAAAAGAATTTAGTAATTTAAGAATTTATTCATGTTGTTCTTAATGAGATTTCTGAACTTAAGAAAATTAATTTTGATGATGAATTTAATTTTGGCACTTTGAATTTAAATGATAACCCTCCCAAAAGTAACTTGGATGAATCTACTTTCAAATCCTTATCCAAGGAATGAAAATATATAAATGTTCATCCTAAGAAGCTTATAATAGGAGATACATCAAGAGGTGTTTAAACTCATTCTTCTTTTAATAATTTTTATGCTAATGTTATATTTCTTTCTTAAGTTGAACCAAATTGTATTGATGAAGCCCTAGGAAGAGTTAAATTAATTTGAGAGAAATGAGGTATGAGAGTTTGTTCCTAGACCTAGTGACCATTTAGTGATTAGTACTAAATAGATCTTTAGAAACAAGGAAGATGAAAATGGTATCATGGTTAGAAACAAGGTTAGATTACTGGCCAAAGGTTTCAACCAGGAAGAAGGGATCGATTATGAAGAAACCTTCGATCCTGTGGCTTGACTTGAAGCCACACGGATGCTCCTTACTTTTGCACCCTTAAAAGATTTGAAGTTATTTAAAGTAGATGGTTAAAGTATTTTTCTTAATGGGTTCATTTCCGAAGAAGTGTAGATTGATTGAACAATCCCCCGATTTTGAAAATAGTCTTTTTCCAAATCGTATTTTTAAATTTTCTAAAATTCTTTATAGATTGAAACAAGCCCCTCGGGCTCGGTATGAAAAACTTAGCTCTTTCCTTATTTCAAATAATTTTTTGAAAGACAAGGTTAATACCACATTATTTTTTAAGTTTTCTGAAAATAATTTTCTTGTTATTCAAATTTATGTTGATGATATAATTTTTGATTCAATAAACGAATCCTTATGTGAATCTTTTACCAAAAGTATGAGCAAAGAATTTGAGATGAGCCTAATGGGTTAATTAACTTTTTTCTTAGGATTACAAATAAAGCAATTGATGATAGTATCTTTATTAGTCAAACTAAGTATAAATTAGACTTACTAAAATGGTTTGATATAGAAAATGCTAAAGCTATAAACACACCCATGAGCACTTTTACAAAATTAGACTTAGATAATGAGGGAGAAAATTTTGATCAAAGAACTTATAGAGTGATAGGTAGCTTATTGTATTTAACTGCTACTAGAGCGGTCATAATGTTTAATGTTAGATTGTGTGCAAAGTTTCAATCCAATCCTAAACTTTCTCACTTTAAGGTAGTTAAATAAATATTTAGATATCTAAAAGGAACCTCTGACTTAGGTTTATAGTATTCTAAATCTAAAAACTCTGATTTACTTACTTATATAGATGTCGATTTTGGAGGGCGTAGAATAAATAGAAAAAGTACTATCCGGATATGTCAATTTTTAGGACATGCTCTTATTTTTTTGTCTTCTAAGAAATAAAATTTGGTTGCTTTATCTATAGTTGAAGCTGAATATATTGCAGCTAGTGCATATTGTGCCCAAGTTAGTTAGATAAAAAACAACTTAGAAGATTATAAAATTTAATTAAAAAATATCCCTATAAAATATGATAACACTAGTGTAATATATTTAACTAAAAATCTCGTTCAACATTCAAGATCTAAACATATTGATATTAGGCATCACTTCATTAGAGATCATATGAATAATCATGACATATTTTTAGAATTTATTAATACTAAGTATCATTTAGCATATATTTTCACTAAGTCATTAAATAAATAGTAATTTGACTTTATTAAAAGAGAGTTAGGAATGCTAAAATATCCAAATACATGATTGCTATTTTTCATATTTCTTAATTTGCTACTTTTGCTTGAAATTTATATAAGATTAATTTAATTGCATAAGTAGCTCTTAATTCTTCTTAGATTTCTTGGTTCTTTTTTAGCTCTCTTTCTAAATGATTCTCCTTGAAGTTGATATTATAAGAATGAGTGAGATGAAAAGTTCTTTTTGTGATGAGATATTTTTTTCTCAAGAATTATTCCGATTCATGAATCTTGAAGAATATTTACAAAAGAAAAATATATGACATGAACTTTTATGATGCTTGATATGAGCTCTTTTTTGTATCATCTCTAAAAAATTATTCTGATTGATGAATACTTTCGAATGTATCCCTCCCTACTTAATATTTATTTTTTTTTACACTATATTTTTGGATCTTTAACACCCCCCAACGCACCCCCCCCCCCCCCCCTTTCATTTCTTCTTCTTTTTATTCATAAAGAGGAAGAAAAAATTTCATGAGAAAATTATGTCTCTTATCTTATAATCATTAAATTTTTAGATATATAATGCATTAAATTTTTAGATATATAATCAATATTTTACAAATGCAGAGAAATTTGACACATAATGAGATTATGTGCCTTGAAATTGTTTGCTCAATATTTCACCTTTTTGTTGATAACAAATGGGAAGAAATGACATATCGATGACACATGTAGAAAAATGATAAAATGAGCATTTCTCTTTTTTGTTGATAAACAAAGGGGGAGAAATGATTGATGATTTAAGAGGGAGATTTTTAAATTATTATATGACTGATGCATGAATTTAAATGAAATTTTGTATACATGGAATATCTTTGATGATTTGATTATTGATGTGTTAAGGATTTTTTGAAATTAATATTATATTATTTCTAAAACTGATAAATGAATTTGATGTTGCATCTTTTGATGAAAACTGTTTGAAATGTTATATTATGATACTTGAATTCAAGAGTAGTTAGTTCTCTTGGATTTAAGCTTACTCTATTTGAATTATGACATTGACATAGGGCGGGGGTGAGAGAGAGTTAATGTTAACTCTTGTCATCAATTGGTTATCATCATAAAAAAAGGGAAGATTATTGAATCTTAAATTTTTATGATAAAATCAATTAATATTTTGTTGATCTAATATGTGTATTAGAGAAAATAATTTAATATTAACTACAACAGAGAAAATGAGTTACAACCAGATAATTGGGCAAGAATCAAGTTCGGGCATTGGACCAAGGTTCGGACGATATAGTGGGAGCTCACCGAGAGTTCACTAAGAGTTCACCAAAGGGATCGAAAGAAGAAGATTGTAAAACTCGCTGGAAGATTGCCAGAGGTTGCCAGATTGTCAAGGGTTAGGTCGATTATTGAACTTGATAGTCTTGTATGGTTGTAATTAAGTGAGTCATAGTTAAGTTTGAGTCCTAATTGAGTTAATTTTGGAAGAAATCCAAATTAACTCAAGTGAGGTAAACCGGATCCACGTTTGGGTTTGGGTTGAGCTCATTTGGTTGACTTGGAAAGAGGTCAACTGAAGGTACAAGTCAAGAATAGAAAAGTATAGAAAACACTTTTTCGGGATTCTCGACAGTAGAACCACCGGTGGGTGGCGGTTGTATCACCTAGGTTGGCAGTTGTACCTTCACCGCCCTATTTTCAGGGCAACTTTCGATGGTTGTACCATTGACATCAGTATTTTTTGGATACGTTTAAATTTTTGACTTCATTTTCTAAATCTAATTGGGGTCTATAAATACCTTAAGTCTTCTTGCATTACGCATAAAAATTGGGCAAGAAAATTGAGAAAAAAGTGTGCAAGAAAAAAAAGGGGGCAAGAGAGTGAGCAAGAAAGTGTTGTAATTCTTGTAAAGGTCTCCCTTGTGAGTTGTAACTGAAATACTTGTAAGGTTCCTCTCCTGAACCTTTGAAAAGGAGAGTGAGAAGTGTAAGAGTTTGGACTTTACCCGAAGAAGATCAGTAGTGGACATCGACGGGCCTCGACGAAGAGGACTTGAGAAGTGGACGTAGGCCAAGTTGTGACCGAGCCACTATAAATTATGAGTTTTTCTCTCTTTGTTTAATTTCAGCATTCATCAGCTAAATAAAAAATTTTCAATCTTAAGTTTGATTCGCTCATGTATTCAAATTCCAGAAACATTTCTGATTTCTAGTTTTACTTTAAGCGAATATTTTCTTAAACTAAAGTTTTCAACTCTTGTACTAATTCACCCCCTCCTCTTAGTGCCAATTGATCGTAACATGGGAAACCTTATCCACCAAGGTCTCCCTTGTAGCCAAGATTCCTTGGCTGCAAGGTTGTCTTGGTCGACCAGGACCCCTTAGTTGTTGGGTTGCCCCTGCGGTCAAGAGTCCCCAGTCATGGGGTCACCATAGGCGGCTAGGAAACCTTAGCCGCCAATGTTCCCCATGCAGCCAAGACTCTTGGCCACATAGGAGATCTCAGCCATGGCCGAGAGCTTGCTGCTCTCGGCCAAGCAACCCTTGGCCAGGCCAAG
Source organism: Ensete ventricosum (assembly GCA_029747655.1). Lineage (NCBI taxonomy): Eukaryota > Viridiplantae > Streptophyta > Magnoliopsida > Zingiberales > Musaceae > Ensete > Ensete ventricosum. Next base: position 24,298,347 of record JAQQAF010000004.1, on the reverse strand, counting down.
GCAACAAACTGTGCTTCAGCCAAGGCTGTAAGCAGTCTTTGGCCATACCCTAGGGTAGCAACAATTACTGTCATTTTTCTCCCATTTTGTGTCAATAATTTTGATGTCAAAGTGTCTCTTTATAGTATATCTTAACAACGAGAAAAGGTGCTATCCATATGTGAAAACTATGATAAAATCACAAGTTACACAGAAAATAATTTATGCATTTCAAACTCAACACATGCAGTTTATAAGCCAATCACTGCATGATGAATCTGATAAATGTGGGAAACTTTTTCTTTTACTTTTTCACTGTGCATGCTTTAGACAAAATTTAAAATATAAACTATATTGAGAATCTCATGGACACCATGATAAAAGAGATTAGACCATAATAGATTATGCAGATTATGACTAATAATGAAGCTAATTTTAAGAAGGTTAGGTTACAGTTGATAGAGTAAAGAGAAAGCTTGTTTTAGACTTAATGTTCACTCATTGCATGGAGCTGATAATGAAAAATTTTGGTGAGTTAGCAACAGTCAAAAAAGTGTGGCAAGATCCCGAGCCATAGTAATTTTTATCGACAACCATTATTGGGTGCACTCATTGAGGTAGAAGTTTACAAACAAAGAGATATTTTGACTCGGTATCACTTAATTTGTAATAAATTTTATTGTCTTAAAGTCTATTCAACAAAAAAGACAGTCTAAAAGTAATTATAAAATTACAAAAATGGTTGGTTAGATTCCTGATATTCAAAATCAGCTAATGGCAAAAAAGTAGAGAAGATAATTTTATGATCTAGATTTTAGAAGTTTGTAAATGAAATCTTAACAGCAGTCAAACCCCTATACGTTATCCTCTGTAATATGGAGAAGTATTTACAAATGTTCTATCTTAGATATATATTACTTATAGACAGAGAGAGGAGATAAAAGAAAGCAATATCCAATGAATGGAAGGTTGATTAGTATCTACAATCATCGAATGTAAGATCAAATCTCATATGAACCACGACACTCATCATGTAAGTATATTAAGTTCATAGTCATTTATAATATGAATACTCATTGTATGAAAAATTCAATATTGATTAAATCATTTGTCTTCCAACATATTACCTAAATCTTGTCATTCAGATTTATTACAAGTGCAAAAGAATATTATATATAATCTCTTGCCAAAAAGTGTTAATATAACCGATGCTATCATGGAGGGTTGTCTATTCCGGAAGAGATTCAATACCCAATAGGGTAGGATCAATTAGGGTTAATTTGATAATGACCTCTATAAATAGGAGGGGGCTAAAGGGTTTAAAGTCTTAAAGCTTCTAGTGGATCAATTAGGGTTAATTTGATAATGACCTCTATAAATAGGAGGGGGCTAAAGGGTTTAAAGTCTTAAAGCTTCTAGTGGCTACCCCTCGTATTCTCCTTAGCCTCCTCTCCTCCTTGGGCAACATATCTTATATGCTACACGTGGAGGGAGATCCCGTAGTGATCTAAGGAGCATCGTCGCCATATCCACTGTGTGGATACCGCTAGAGAGGAGGACATCTGACCTCATTCATCTATGCCTGCGGATCTGGGTTTTCAGGGATATATGATCCCCTTAGGTAAAACATCTAATACAATGTGTATATTTTTTTGGTTTTATTTTTCGAGCACCAATCATCGCACGACGATTTGATCAACATGGGAGACATTTTTATTTTGTATTTCCATAGTGCATGTGACACTTCTGATAAGATTTCTCAGCAGTAGTATTAGAACCAGGTTCATCGTGCGATGATTGGCTTATAAACTACGTGTGTGGTTTTGAATCGCACAGAAGTGTTTTATGCATTCTTGTTGTGCCTAGAGACGCATGCAACAGTGTCACCTACGAAGAGTCGGCACATGAGCAAGGGCTACAGAGGAGACGCTTGGCTGCGAAGGCAGCACTTACGAGCAGGGTGCCGACAGGTAAGGGCAGCGCCAACGACGACTATCTACCCACATGGCACCCACAGAGGTGGTGGCTACAAGTAAGGCGTTCACAAGCAGGCTGCCTGCGGGCATAGTGCCGCACTTGAGACCTCCTGCATGTGAGACGGTTGGTCGCCTATGAGAGGTGACGCCTACAAAAAGGCAGCGGCTGCCCGCGGGAGGCGGTGGTTACATGCAGAAAGGTGACAACCGCCCACGAGAAGGTGGCAGAAGGGGAGTTAGGTTCTTTTGGAATAAAAGAATGATTTTGCCCCTTTGAATTTAAGAAATCTTGAGGTCTGTCCTTCTATCTAAATTTCAAAAATACCATTCACCAATCAGAAAATATCCTATATATCTCAAATTTTAGAAAGTATTAGTTAATTAAAATATTTAATTAATTATTATTATTTAAATAGTAGTCCTACATGGTGATCTATATATGTGGATGGATGATTATGGATTTTATGATGTGATGTATGTATATGTGATTATTATTATTATTATTGGGGCCTGCAAGCCTTCGAATTTTCTTATTTGTTATCGGGTCTACGTGCTTGTGATTATGTTATAATTACACAAGGAGGCACGATGAGAGCGTGGAGGTGCCAACGAGACCCACAATGCCATGACGGATGATCGTGACACATTGAGATGCGCCGAGGTGTCAACGGAACCGATGATGATGAGATGGACGATCACAAGGTATGGAGATGCATCGATACACACATAGATGATAGTATGAGTGATTTCCCCATTAATTTGGGCCTGATCACATTAGGTTATATCCATGATCATCCGATGTGATTGTGCATATGCAATATGTGATTGCTTATACACTTACTACATATGTATATATATTTGCATGTGATATAGATATATATTAAATTTATATGTGTGTGACACATCATATTAGGAGACCGAATCAAAATCCTCTCCTATGATAATATTAAATCGGTAAGCTTGAGATAATAGATTGACCCACGTGGCCTTCCACCGTTATAGGAATAAATTGAATCCTGACGTAGGTTGAGTTGGTCGAGTCCCTCGAGGCTTACCTATTTTCATGATTCGAGATCTTACCTATGACATATAGATGTCACTGGTAACCTGATATGGTATATTTGGTCGAGTCCCTCGAGGGCATATCATCAAATCAGACTCATCTTATAATGATAGTAATGACTTAACTGAACATCATGATTGGTCAAGTCCCTCAAGGCTATGATGGTTCAGATGCCACATAGGATGGGAATCACAAGGAGTTGTGATTGACAAAAGTTGCCTACCAATTTAGGCTTAGTGTGATTGGTCGAGTCCCTCGAGGTTACACTAAGATACTGATTAGATCTCGATCCCAAATAGAAGTCTATTGGAGACTTCCTTTCATGTGTCGAGAGTGTCACGTGATCGATAGAAAAATAGTGGGAGTAGATTAAGATAAAAGTCAATGTCTTAATTGTTTATTATTCTGTAAAATCTATATGTTATTTATTTATGTTACATCTTTGTTTGACAGAAACATATCGCTTGAAAACCCCTACGTGGCATATTTGATGCCAACCACCTCACTAGTCCAAACTACATACAACGGCATCGTGGCGGAAAAAATCAAGTATGTCCTTTATACTATTTTACCTATGCTAGAGGAATTGGCAAGCAAGGATGAGATCGCTCGTTACATGAAGTACATAAATGGTTCCACCTTGGTTAAGTGCTATATGTTGCCCTTTATGACTCTTGAGCTATAGAGGCAATATGAGAGCATGAATTCCAACTCCATCCTCCTTCATTTTTGCTAGTTGTTTTAGGAACATAAAAGAACTTAGAGATATGAGATATCCAAGAGTCTCTTCCGCGCTAGGATGACAGATGAGACATTGGTTCAAAACCATGTCCTAAGGATGATTGAGTGGATTAAAAACTCCAAAAGTTTAGGAATAGTTCTAGAGAATAACCTATGCATTGATCTTATATTTCAGCCGCTACCAGATTTTTTTTCTCAATTCAATATAAATTTTGATATAAACAAATTTGAGGTGACTCTCCCTGAGCTTCTCAATATGTTGAGGGAGGCTGAGAGCACCATCAAGAAAGAGAAGCTAGTTTTCTACATTAGTAAGACTAGAAGGAAAATGAAGGCTGATAAATCCCTTAAGAAGAGCAAGGGCAAACCAAGTAAGGCAAGGGTTGCCAAGAAAGACCTAGTAAAGGATAAAGGTCAATGGTTCCACTGCGGTAAAGATAAGCATTAGAAGAGAAACTACAAAGAGTACCTTGTAGAGAAGGCGAAACAAAAGCTTGAAGAAGCTTCAGGTATATTCATGATTAGTCTCCATTTTTTAGATTCTTATAATAACATTAAAGATTGGATATCGAGAGTGCTTATCATATCTATGATTTGTTGTAGGTTTTGACAAGGCCAAGGAGATTGGTGAGAGGTGAGATGGACCTCAAGATGGGTGATGGAGTAAGAGTTACTGATATTATTGTTAGTGAGGTCATCCTACATTTGTCTAGTGGAGCTACTATTGCATTAGATGTATATTATTATGTTTATTCTATTATAAAAATATTATTTTTATTTTATATTTGATAATTAGTGGATATAAATTAGTTTTGAGAATAATAGTTGTTTATTAATTTTGGATAATGAGCTCATCACCAGAGGAACATTGCATAATGATTTATATATATGAGACATTGCTCCATACACTTTGAATGTAAGTATGTCCAATAGGAAACGAGATGAGGTGAATAGTGCATACCTGTGATATTGTAGGCTATGTCATATCCACGAGTAAATGATTCAAAAGTTGCTAAAGGATGTATACTAAGATTCATTTGGCTATCGGTCATATGTAACTTGCAAACCTTGCCTTTTTGAAAAGTTGACAAACTCTCCAATTATTGGAACTGAAGAGAGAGCCATTGAGTTATTGAAACTTATATATACCAATGTGTGTGGTCCCATGTCGACTCAGACCGTATGTGGTTACTTATACTATATCTCACTGATGATTTCTCTAGGTTTAGACATGTGTAATTGATGAAGTATAAGTCCAAGGCCTTCAAGAAATTTAGAGAATATAAGAATGAAGTAGAGAACCAAATTGGAAAGAGTATAAAAGCTCTTTGATCAGATCAAGGAGGAGAGTACTTCAGTAAAGAGTTCACCTATTTCCTTAAAGACCATTGGATTCTATCCCAATGGACACCTCCTTATACACCTCAACTCAATGGTGTATTAGAAACGAGGAATCGTACGTTACTAGATATGGTGTAGTCTATAATGAGTTTTACCAACCTACCTATTTTATTATGGGGGTATCCCTGGAGACCCTAGCTTACCTTCTGAATAGAGTTTCATGTATGTCGATAGTGTCTGCACCATATGAGATATGAAAAGGGAAGAAATCCAATCTAAATATTGTTAAGATTTAGGGTTACCCTGCCCACGTTAGAAGACACAGCCCCGATAAGTTAGAATCAAGGAATGAGCGGTGCAAGTTTGTGAGATACCCCAAGGAAACTTATGGGTACTATTTGCTAGTAACAGGTGCCCTGCAAGCCAATCACGTGAGTGACACGTGTGACACACTGCGTAATCTTTTTGCTTATGATTAATATTGACATATTCTCATATTATATTATATGTAGCATATATATTATGATGTCATTGGTTCTGTGTAATGAGAATCAGATCATGATGAGATCACAATAATGAGATCGGTTCATCTTTAAACACAGATCCTAAATAATCCCGGTCATAGGTTACTCGAGAGGGACATCGAGATAACCGGACAGACTAGTGTACTATATACCTGTCCATATGATGGAGGCGATTGGTCTCATAGCCACTTGTGTGGAGACACTAAGGATATAGTACAGGTGCTCATTAGAGAATGAGTTCACTGATTGATCCGCTTATGAAATGTTGTATGGTTAATGATACATAATGTAAGACATCGATTCCATAGTCCTAGTTGTGTATCTGGTCCTTGGACTTGAGACACCAAGGATGCCTTGTATGAGTACTCCTTTGACGCCAGACTTATAGGTTTGGAAAGCTCCAGATCTGGTACAACTGGTTATCGTGATTGGTAGCCAACCTTACGAAGGTAATTGAGTGTCAATAGAGGATCATCCACTCTCGGTATCACGAGAGGAATATCCCATATGTGCTTGCTTAGATAAATTCCTAGCCAGGGTCATTCGGATTGAGAGAGAAGGAGTTCTTTGGTAGAATCCGAATAGAGCAAGACAAACTGATTTCATATATGACTTGACAGTACCATGTCCAATATACAATCTCTGGGATATTATTTGGATGAGGGATTATAGATACATGATAACTGTGGACAGACAAGTCCGATGGATTCGATCCCCCTGTATCGTCTGGGGACTATGACATAGTGGTCTAATACGTCCATAGTCAATGAGTCGAGTGAATTATTATGGAGATAATAATTCACTATATCAGAATGAGTTCTGATGGGAGTGACTCACGGTCAGCTCGATATCGGGCTTAGAGGGTCACACACATATGGTGGATGCTTCAGTGAATAGAGGATTGGATGAAGATCCAATTAGCCTCTTTTCTCATTAGATGAGACCCTATATTGATGGGCTCCTTGATTAAGGCCCAATTATAGGTCTAAGGAGATTATTGGATAGAGATCCAATAATACAAGATTAGTGGGTTAATGGATGAAGATCCAATACCCACTAAGGAAGGAGCCCTAGGGTTTTGGTGGCTCTCTATAAATTGGAGGGGAGACTTAGGGTTGATAGGATACAACTTTAGCCACCACCTCCTATTCTCCTCCCTCCTTTTGCGCAAGAGTTGCGAGATCAGATTGGAGGAGTTTCGCTACAGAGATCCATCGTGTGGATACCGCTAGAGAGGATGACGCTTGACCTCCTTCATCTTCTCCATCCGGATCTGGAATACAGGGATATACGATCTCCCTAGGTAAAATCAATCTCTCATACATCATGGTTTTATCGATTTTTATATTTTTCTCGCGATCCCAATCTTTTGCACGACGATTTGATCTGCGTGGGAAACCGATTTTTGTTTTGATTTTCGCTGCGCATGTGATGCACCCGCTGAGGTTTCCCAACACTATTTCTATCATGAGGATCAAAAACTCTTTATTGCCAAAGGGTATTGTTCTTTAAGAAGGAATACATTTTTGGTAGAAACAGTGGAAACATGATATTGTTGAGCGAGGTTGAAGAACCTAGCTCAAGTACCACTCTAGAGGTTGAGTATATTCAGGAACCTAACACATAAGTTCTATCTTTGCATAGGTCTGGCAGAGTATCTCATCCTCTTGAAAGATATGTGGGACATATCAATGGAGACGATACTTAAGATATTGATCCTTAAACCTATGAGGTGGCTATTATAAGTATAGACTCCGAGAAGTGCAAGAAGTCATGAATTCTGAGATGGATTACGTGTAATCCAATAAGGTTTGGAAACTTGTTGATGCACCTGAGTGTATCGTACCCATCGGCTGCAAATGGATTTTCAATAAGAAGATTATAGTAGATGGACAAGTGAAGACCTATAAGGCAAGATTGGAGGCTAAAATGATATTGACGAAGGTAGGGAGTTGACTATGACAAAATATTCTCACACGTAGCCATGCTAAAATCCATCAAAATTCTTTTGGCTATTGTAGTACACTATGATTATGAGATCTAGCATATTGACATGAAAACTATGTTCCTCAATGGTAATATCAAAGAAGAGGTGTATATAATACAGCCTGAGAGATTTGTGTCCAAGGAGAGTGCAGATAAGATCTGTAGGTTGCTTAGGTCCATCTATAGACTGAAACAAGCTACCCGAAGTTGGAATATAGGATTTGATGAGGCAATCAGATCTTATGACTTTGTTAAGAACGAAGATAAGCCTTATATGTATAGGAAGTTAAGTGAGAGCATTATCACCTTCTTGGTATTAGATGCGGATAACATCATAATCATTGGGAATGATGTTAGAATGCGCTCCACATTTAATAGCTTGGCTATCCAGATACTTCTCCATAAAGGACTTAAGGGAAGCATCCTACATTTTGATGATTCGTATACATAGAGATAGATCCATCCTCGGCTAGAGCTTCCAGTGGCTACCCCTCCTATTCTTCTCAGCCTCCTCTCCTTTTAGGGCAATAGATCTTATGTGCTCCACATGGAGAGGGAGATCCTGCAGTGATCTGAGGAGCATCATCACCACATCCACCAAGTGGATATCGCTAGAGAGAAGGATATTTGACCTCATTTATCTACACCTATAGATCTAGGTCTTCAAGGGGATATACAATCTCCCTTGGTAAAACATCTAACATAATGCATATATATATATATATATATATATATATATATATATATATATATATAATTTTATGATTTTTCATGTACTAATCATTACACAATAATTTGACCAACGTGGAAGATTTTTTTATTTTATTTTATTATTATGCATGTGATGCTTCTGATAAGGTTTCTCAACAGTGGTATCAGATCCTCCTCAGTTAGAACATGATAATAAGAGTTGAATAACCTCGAGTCAAATTACTCATGGTCTGACACCCGAGATTCACAATCATTTGTTTAGCATATGAAGGAAAAGGAGAAGACAATAGCATTACCCGAACTATTAGAAAGAATCAACGAGTAACAATTTCAATCAAGCGACAACACACCTTCATCACATTTAGTACTCGCCTCGATCCATAGAGATAGTAGTGATCTAAATAGCAATGCCTCGACTAGTGATGGCGGTGATGATTGGGAGTTAATGGTTTCATCTACTCAGCCTTATATGGTGAATGGACCGAAAAGCAATATTTGATACATACCACCTAATATACATATCATGGAGCCCAAGGGGGTAGTCATGACATTTATACATACAAGGGGAAGGGGAATACAATTGATGACTTTAAATAGATACGTCAAAGTCTATATGATGTGAATATAGAGTAGAGCTCATCGCATTCTCAATCATAATATTATGGAGGATACTACAAGCAATAATAGTATGATGATAGTTAATCAGTCTTCTCTGATGTTGATCATTTTTATAATACGAAGTAGCATGTTAGTGATAATAATGAAAGTTCTGATATTCTTCAGCCTCCCCACCTATACATGTCATAATCGTACTTATCTCAAGACACTCTTTGAACATATGTTATTCAAGATGATAAGCAACCATCAATGATATACTATTTATCAGTATGCCATATATCATGAGAGCAATTCCATGATTGGGTCCAATAGATATACCATATCAATATATAAATATACAAGATCAACAACCTCGATTCATTGACTATAGAGTCTCATTATTCATTTGGGTAGCATAGTTACAGATGTATCCAATAATTAATCTATATATTATTTGATTTCTTAAGGCATACATAATCTAACATTTCAAGTTATTTGTAGATGATCACTATAACTACAAGAACAATTCCAAATGTGTCATATACTACTACTCAACATCCAAAAATCATAAATCTTCTATCCCTTCCTTATTTAGATATATTTTTTTGAAATTAAACTAATTATATTTAGTTTTAATAAAAAATCCTAATTTGAATTTTTTTCTTAATTTTTAGATATTTTTAAAGATTTTTTAACCCTATTTTTGAAACTTTAGGCACGTGTGACACATACTAGCATACCGATCAATACATAATGATCGAATCAAAGAATAGTACGAATAGATTGTAGTCCTTACTTTAAACTACTAATATATACCTCTAACCAATCCGATAAGACTTAACACCAAAAGGTTATTCATTGGGTTAAAATCTCCTAGATAGAACTAATATAATAGGAGTAAAAGGATGAATATTCACAAGGCAAAAGATATAGTAAATAAGAAGAGTAGCAAAATAGAGAGGGATGCAAAAGACCTAAATTTTGTAAATTTGCACAATATATTTTGGATGATGAGTTTGAGATTTGGTAAAGATCTGAGTGTCTATGGGGTTGCAAGTAAAGGCTACGTAATTAAAGGCCCCTTAGAAAGATTATTCCTATGGGTCATTATATATGCTGGGCTTCCAGTCCTTACGAGTGGCTAAATCGTGCAAGACAAAACTAATTTTGTAATATTCAACTAATATCAGACTCTCTATAATGTATAAAATTTATATTTGACTCCACTAAAGCATCTTGGTACTTGTATGAGGATATTTTGCCATTGACAAGTGAGATTAATGTGATTAAATTCAGATTCATTTTCTTGCTTTTGTTCCTTCACTTTCAGTCAGTCATGAGGGGAAGATTTTGATGGTACTATCGTTATCAACTAACTATGCACCTGTTTTCGATAACTTTAATAGATAATTATCCTCTTATATATATATATATATATATATATATATATATATGTGTGTGTGTGTGTGTGTGGGGGGGGGGGGGGGGGGGGGATGGAGGGGGGTGATGTGAAGGTAAGAGAAAATAGCCATAGGGGGGGGGGGGAGGGGGGGTGATATATATATATATATATATATATATATATATATATATATATATATAGCTAATCACCTATATGTTATATTAAGTCTACAATAATAGCCATAGCAACTCACTTATGTTTTGAATGACAAACAAATCCTCAACTAACTTTCATCAAGAAATTCATCTGTTAAATGTCTCCTTTATTCAAGGAAAGAATGCATAATATAAGATAATGAAATGAAAGGTAAGAGAAAAAAAGAGATCTATAGGTGAAATCTGAAGAGAGATTATCATAAATTATAATTAGTTTCTGGCTTAAAGGTTTATAAAGCTATTTACATATCCTAATCTCTCTTGGAGTAATTGTCCTCCAACTTAATTGGCTTGTGCCAACAAGTGGTGGTAAGCTAGCAATTTTACGGTCGTGCTGTAGATTTTTCTGTATTGATATGTTTGGTTCTCTATTGAGATATGGCAGTAGCATTAAAGCCAACATCAAAACCTCGAAACATGTTAATTGTTCTGCAACTATAATAGGTGAACAAGTTGGACGGGAGATATGCAAATGACCCTATGATATTTGGCTTGATGACCGAGATGAGAAGCTAGCAGAAGGATTGAGCTTTTATGTCATATCAATGACTTTAACCTTTCCAGCATACAATTCCTGGCGACGTGATTAAGGACTCAATTTAAGACGATTTACTGGCTGTGATTCTGGTTTCAATATGCGTCAGTGACTTAATCCGTCTGAGTATAAAATTTATACATATGTATTTTAACCACAACAAGGAGTTTTAGTTAGTTTTGTTTTGATGTAAAAATTTAGGCAAGTATATAATTAAATTTGAGACAAGACTAGATTTTAGATAAGTCTCTATAATCGGTAGAAATAATAGATTTGTTAACACTTTTCCAGATTTAATCATTGATAAATGCCTTCACAGATCCCAACGAAAGGTTTCGGTCAGTAATTTTTATTCTTTCGCACTCACACACATTCATGAACCTTTCGATCGCTAACAAAACCGATAATCGAATTTCTTTTGAAATCAATCTCCTGACCAAAACAAACTCAATTTTTTTTATTTATGAAACTAATAAGATCAAATGAGTACCTTAAAACTATTAAAATTTTCATATGAGCATAATGTTGAAATAGAAATAGTAATGAAATACCCATTAAGTTTATCGATTCATCATCAATTGGTGAAGATGTGAGAATTTCTCTCAATTAACCTATGTGATTTTCTCATTCAGTTAGAGAAATCATATCTAAATTCTAACTTAATCCTATCTTCTATCATGCCCCCGCAAGATCGAGCTCCTGTAAGGATGCCGATCTTAAACTAAGGACGTTGATCTTGAACCGATGACAATGAATCTGAAGAAAGGAAGCCACTGTGTTGTCAACCGTGGTGAAGACCTGATGGCGGTTGACTTCGACGGCGATGTCAGCCTAGTTGAGAAGGAAACCGTTGTGTTATCAACTGCGATGAAGATCTAACGACGATTAACTTTGACGGTGATGTTAGCCTAGCTGAGAAAGAGCAGACGATTCTGCTGAAGCCAAATTCAAAAATTCGATTAGATCGGGCTATCATGCGCCCACAAGATCAAGCTCCTGTGAATGATGTAGATCTTGAACCAATGCTAATGAATCTTAGACAGCGAATGCAGGCATAGAAACTGTTGTGTTGTCAATCACGGTGAAGATCTGACGGTGATTGACTTTGACGACCATGTTAGTCTGGCTGAAAAAGAGTAGACGATTCTACTAGAGCCAAATTCGAAAATACGATTAGATTAAATTGTCATGCCCTTACAAGATCAAGCTCCTGTGAAGGACGCAAATCTTGAACTGATGCCAATGAATCTTGGACAGCGAAAGCAAGCATAGAAACCGCTGTGTTGTCAATCGTGGTGAAGGGCTGACGGCGATTGACTTTAGTGGCAATATTAGGAGATCATCCTCTGTTGCTGGAGATGAGCGACATCAACTATCTTTTCGTAGTCATCGCTGGAGAATTGATCATATCAATAGATCTGTTCAATGGAGAGAGTTTGTAGTCGTTGGACAGTGGATAGCAGCAACGATAGAATGAGATGATCAGGAGGCAAAGGACATGGGTCTGGGCAGTGAGTTCGGTGAGGAGGAGGAAGCTGACGGGGAAGAAGCTTCACATGCAAACGCAGCACCCACTGCAGTCATAGCAGTCATACGCAGGACTTTGGCACACAGCAAGAGCGGCTCGCAGGAGGCAACGATAAGTAGGTTGAGGGCCACGGGAGTCGACACCAAAGGAAACCTTGGTCGGGCCATGGCATAGGAGGAAGATGCGACCAGGCAGCAAGGGGCTTGGCTCCGACGGCTATGGCAGAGGGATGAACCAAGGCCGAGGGCTGGGAAACAACGACGGCAGGAAGAGCTTGAGGGTAGCGACTGCAGCGACGACAGAAGCCCGGTTGCAACAGAGGGACAGATCTGGGAGCGTCACCTGCGATGGATGAGAAGGTGCGGGGTCGACCGGGTCGCAGAGTCTGTGATGCTATGGAATTGAAGGATGCAAGGCAAGTCGAAGAGGTAGAAGAGCAAGGAAACAAGGGAGGTCATGATGCGTTGGATCCATAAGGCAACAAGGGAAAAGAAGGTAGTGGCAGAGCCAACGATTGGAGCGTTGAAGGTAGTAGTTGGAGGAGGTTTCCTGTCGTTGGCGGTGTCACCGAGCAAATTGTGGAGGCGATAGTAGCGAGGGGAAGGAGCGGCAAATGCTCAGCTAGGAGGGAGCACTAAGAGTCGCGGCTAGAAGGCACGACTGAGAGCAAGGGAGTAGGGGATGTAGCAGAAGCTGCACTTCGTCGCCCATATTGCTGGCTATTGAAGAGATCAGGCTGCCTTCGATACTGACAGTGGGTCCGATAGGAGAGGAGGCGGAAGTTACTTCTTCTCTTCGCAGAGAGAAGAGGGCGAGGGAGAGGAGCCCTCGGCAAGAAGAGAAGACGAGGTAAGAAGCTGTCGTTTGACAGTGAGAAAAGAAGGTAATCTCTCTGGTAAATTGGAAGCTGACGACGGTGGGTCCGACGGGGGAAGAGAAACCGACAAGGAAGAAGGGCAGCAGTTGTGGGCTTCGCGACAGATGAGTGAGAGAGTGATTGTTGCAGAGTGTAGCAGCCAACAGAGGAAGACAACAGTGCCAGCAGATGAGGGATGAGGCTGTAGGTAGCGGAAGGGGGAGCGGGTCGACTGATGATCGAGAAATCAGTTGTTCGTCGACCATTGCTGTTGCTGTGTGGGCTATAGCACTTCTACGACAAGAGAAGCAGGGGAGCCACCACTGATAGAGAGGAAGGAGGCGAGTTTTGCCGACCATGAGTAGTAGAAGGGCTATGCTGGCGGCTAAAATTTTGCTATCAATGAAGGAATAATCGACAGATTTGTGCGCTGCATAGATGGTTTGGGTTGTTGCTGTAGCGACAGCTATGGGAGAAGGAAGCAACGTTAAAGATTTTATGGTCAGAGATCTGGCAGGTGAGCTATGGCTTTCACAGATGTACAGCTGGAGAGGAGGTCACCCGGGTCGTTGGACCTTAGAGAGCTACCACTGATAGAGGAGAGAATCGGCACCGACAGCAGATAGTGTCATCGATTCTTCGTTAGCAAGAAGCTGCCATTTGACAAAAAGAAAAGATAGAAACTGTTGTTTGACGGTGAATAAAAGAAAGATAATCTCTCTTATAGAGAGAGGGGCTCTGATACCATGTTGAAATAGGAATAGTAATGAAATATCCATTGAGTTCATTGATTCATCATCAATTTATACAAGCGAAGATTTGAGGATTTTTCTCAACTAACCTACATGATTTCCTCATTCAGTTGGGGAAATCATATCTAAATCCTAATTTAATTCTATCTTCTATCACATAACATATTCTTTCCCTTCCAAACAACTCCAATAGCATGTGGTCTCTTTGGAAAATTGCCCATAAGAACTCTTCTTTAAAAGCCATATGACTTTCATATGATTTTTAATGGATGTACCACTCGGTACTGGCATACCATACCGTATCGAGATAAGCTTGATACGTTGGGTACAATTTAAAACTTATTTAGTCTAGCCTAAGAATAGTGAGATAAAAACTTATTTTCTCTTTAGTTCTTTAGACTATTATATATAATTAATTAGTACATCTACGAGGCTGAAATATTTGTTGGTCTTATAAGTCATTTGCTACTATGGAAGTGGTTTAGACCCTCTTACTTATGTTGTGGGAGTGGGTGATTATCAGGTTAAATTGTATTAATTCGGTTGATGATGACGGGTATGATCTAAATCTCATTAAGATTGGTTATTTATCACATACTTCAAAATTTTGTGTGAAACTATAAAATGAGATAATTGATAAAAAAATTATTATTATTATTATTTTTGAAATCATAACATAAAATTATATTATCAATCACGCTACCCGAAGAATATTATCCTAACCTTTATCAATTCAATGTTGGGCAAGCTTTGTTAATAAATACTTTCACAGATCAGAGTTTCTTTCACTTATCCTATGCAAATACACAAAAAAATAAAAACTAAAAAACTACTTTATTTTTCACACTTTAGCTTTCATTCCTACTAGCTCGAGTAAAACCTAACTGTTTTTTTGTCCCTAAAAAAATAAATCCATCCACCATTAAAAATATTTAGGTATATGTCCTTCTTTAATGTAATTTATAAACTTTTTACTAAGGTATGAGGCAATCAAATTATATATAAAATTTATGATCTTATCAGAATGCTTTCGCGATCACAACATATATGATAACAGATGAACTACTATGATTAATGTAGGGAAAGATGGTTTTCAACAAAGTTCCTGAATTGTTCTCTCCTTACCAATGGGATGGCAGCTGTTGTGGAATTTGATGTCGTGGCTAAGGAGTCAACACGGCTTGGTCCACCGATGTGTGCAAGCTCATCTATGTCGAAGGGGTTGATTGGGTCTGCTATGGATAGATCTCAGTTGGATCTACTTGGAAGTGCGTCTTGGCTAGGATTGCTCGGGAGCAAGTCTCAGGCTCCTCCTCCTCGGGGTCTACTAGGGGATCCTGCATAAAGGCCTCGTCGGGGTGGGGGTGCCCGATGTGGCCCCTCCGACGATCAAGTTAATGCCTTAGCCGAGATGGTTTTAGGAGTTTAATATGTAAAGTGAGAGTCCAAGAGAGTGAGAGAGAGAGAGAGAGAGAGAGAGAGCCCATCCCGATCCTATTCCTAAGAGGGGTTTTTATACTTTCCAGGCGTTCGATCGATCGTACTTCCGCCCTTTACCTTTGCCAATGTGTTGTGTAAGGTAGATATACAACCTCCTCGGGTACCCACATCGTCGTACGTTTGGTTGGCGTGGAGCGAGGGCGTGTGCACCATCCTTCATTTATGAGCGTTCCAGCTCGGCTCCTGTTGTCGTGGCAGCTCGGACAACACTGTGCCACCTCGGTCAAGTACTGTGCCAGCCGAGTTGGTGCCAGACCTCCTGCTATCATGGCTCGCCGAGTTGGAGGGGTCATAATGAACTGGGCCGACCCACAACTTGCCATATCATCCACACCCACCCCCCTGACTGGATTGGTCGAGATACACAACTCGGGCAAAGACTGATTGTAACGTTAGCACGTGCTGATTCTCGTGATCTCTTGATATGTTAACCCATGTGGTCCTGTAACATGCTAACTCACAGGGTCTCGTGAAACGTGGACCCTCGTGACCACATGGCATGCTGACTCACCCAAACCTATTATGCGGGTGTCTGACGTGTAGGGCTCATGTGGCTTATTACACTCTTCGTGTGTTTCCTAGGCGAAGGTGTTGCGTCGCCTCGGGAAGATGAAACGTCATCTGGCATAGGGAGTTCCCCTTATAAGTTTCTTCCATGTTGATGTTGAGGGATCACATGCATTTTCTTCCTTCCTCATATTAGCCTTCGGTCTTCTGGATCTCAGTTTTTAGGATTGTCCTCAGACCCCCTTTGGTCGGTCTTCTCACTTGATCAGGTTGGATTAGTTTCCCTGATCTCTTCTTCTTCTACTTCTGCTTCTCCCTCTTCCTCTTCTTTGGTCTCCTTGCCTCCCGCAGAAGAGGTCCGTTCTAGTGGGTTTACGGCTAATCAGCCGGAGGCAAGTTCGTCCTTGGGTGCATTGACCCCGATGGATGCTAGGGCCATTAAGGCCCTTGAAGTCATGAAGTCGTGCCATGACTGTGACTTAGTCTTGAGTGTCGAATTGCTAATGGTGGTCAAAGAGCACTATAGCATCTCGAACGAGTAATCCTTTTATTGAAAATAGTTCATCATTATATAATTAATCTTGATGATGCATAGCTAGAGCATGCTAGAATTAGAAAGAAGAAAGTATAGTTAACTTAAATAAAAGTCATATGTATAAAAAAAGATTTTGATGATGATTATTGTATTTATGTGTATTAACTTGTATTGATGATTTATGTTATTTTTGAACCTAAAAATCATTTTTCTTTGAAAGAAAAACTTCTTGATAACATAATAGAATCTTCCAACATCCAAAAATCATTGGATTTAAAATGAATCAAAGCTTTTGTTTGAAAATATTTTTGTAATGATCATAATAAAATTTCATTTTTGACTTTAAATACTAATGCATTCTTGAAATACATTTCAAAAGAAGGATGATTCTTCTTGAAAGAATATTTATCCCGTGAATTCTTCAACAAAGATAAATTGATACATTTATTGTTGAATCTCTTTAACTAGAAAAATAAATAGAAAACTTTAGCTTTTTTTTTTTGAAAACAATCTATAATGACTTTATTGAAATTTTTTGAAAAGTGATTTTTTATGATGATTTTGGATAAGTTTTCAAATGATTTTATTTAAAAAAACATTAATGAATCGATTGTGTTATTTTTATGACTCTCTTGAACTATGAAAGTGATTTTGATGATTTGATGGTTTGAACTTGAATAAATTATTATCATGATTTTGGTAAGTTTAGAAAATAAAACTTGAAAATCTTCTTATGAACTATATTCTTAAAAACTTGAAGTTTCATATATATAAATCAAGATCTTCTACTTTTTTCTTCCTTAAAATTAACTCATGATCTTCATATCTATAATATGATATCTTTATGAGATGAAGACTCTTCTTTGTTCTCTTATGGTTCTAGTTTATCATCTAAGAAGAGATTTATTAAATTAAATCATGTCTTTACTATTAATGAATATTTTTTTATATCAACATTTATCTTGACATGATTTATTTTAAAACTCATGAATGACATAATTTATCACCAAAATTAGTATTTCTTAAATTTATAATAAGTTAAAAATTGAAAGAGATTTATATTATCATGAATATTCCCTTAATTTCTTGACTTGACTTTTAAGTTATGGCAATCACGTTATTAATCTCTATAATTTTCTCTTTTTAATAAAAAGAAGATTTATAATCTTAACAATAATAATTAAAAATTTTATCAAATCATTCTTCTTTTTTATTAAAAAATTTATCTTGGATGAATTGAGATTATCCAGTAAGAAAACATTTTTATTATTCACAAAAAAGGAGGGAAAGAAACTTATTAAACGAAATCATGTCTTTTGATATTGAAAAATTTGATTTTATCTTTAATGACATGATCTACTTGTACTTTTTGGCGTAATTTGAATATGAATGCTAAGAAGAAATTATACTATCATATTTCTTTCTTAACAATGATAAAAAAGAGAGAGATAAAATTATTAATATGATTAGAAGTAAATTTTGATATGATAACATTGAATGATGAACAATTACTTATAAGAAAATTAGGACTTTTTAAATGCATGCAAAATACTTGATTTACAATTTGAGCTTGATCAACTATCATGCATTCTTATGAAATTCTTGATGCTTTTTATCAAAATTTATAATAAATGATTTTTTTTTGCTATACTTGAAATTACATGAGATGATTTTAAATGCATGAGTAGCCCTTAAACTTTTGAATCTCCTTGAATATTTGAAGTTCTGAGCTTAATTTTAAAATTCGCATCTATAAAATTTATATTTTTAAAATTGAGCATTCTTTTGATATGATATTTTTTATTTATCTACCTTGATTCTACCTTCTTGTTCACACAAAGTGGAGAAAGAAAATCACTGGTATTTTAAGAGACTAAAAGTCTATTAATTATATTATGAATCTCTTGAAAGTGATTTTGATGATTTTAAAATTGAATGAGTGATTTACCTATATCGTGGTTATGTGTTCTCGTATTATTTAAAAAGAAATTTTTATGCAAATCATGAACTTGACAACTTAAGCTTTCTTATGAATAAATCAAGAGATTTTATTTTATTTGTTTCTCTTATAATTTGTCTCTTGGTAGTCACAATTTGTCTTCATGAATTGTACATCTCATCACTATGTTAATTTTTCTTGATATATTTCATGTGATGATTTGAAAAATGATGTAATGGGAAAAGTTTTGCACTATCTCTTCTTTTTTACAACGACAAAGGAGGAGCAAAACTTGTTTGTTTGCATGATATAAATTGCTAGCTTGAATATTGCAATGGAAGCAAAAATTTGCTAGCTTGAACTTCTCACAAGGGAGCAATGAACTTGCTAGCTTGCATGTTCCAAAGTAATGAAAAATTTACTAAATTGCTAAGCTTTCATATATCAAAAACTTGCTAATTGCACTTCTCCTTTTTATTGATGACAAAGGGGGAGAAGATATGATGATGTGAAATCATCTATGATGATAATGCATGTTGATTTTTAAAAATATATATGATGATTTGGAATAATAATCATAATTTTATAATATGATGTATTGCATATGATGTGGTTAAAATAGTTTTAACATTGATTTTTGAGCTCATCTTAATATTCTTTTTGAAATTTATTAAGAGCACTTATTAATGACGTTTTACAACTCCTCCCTTATTTTTTTTCTTTTTTTACAAGAGAAAGAAAATTATTTATGACTCATGTCGTATTTTACAAAGGGAGAGCAAAGACTCATGTGCCTTAAAATTCTTAGCCATATATTTCACCTTTTTGTTGATGATAAAGGGAGAGAAATATATATTGATGACACATGATATTGATTGATGACTCATGATATTGATGATATACACTGATAACACATGATATGGATATGGATTGGACATCTTGTATATGGATATGAGTGCGTAATTATTATTATGATTTGATGACTTGATGTAAATTTGTGTTGAAATTTACATAAAATGTTGATTGCTTGAATTTAAGAGTGTGTGATTCTCTTAAATTTAAGTGGCATGGATTTAGAGGGAGTTAGGATTAACTCCTACCATCAATTGATTGTCATCATCAAAAAGGGGGAGATTGTTGAATCTCAGATTTTGATGATGAAATCAATTGATGGGTTATTGATCTAACAGGATTGTTAGAATTGATCGATGCAGGATTAATTACGATAGAATGATTATTACAATAAGGATTGGCCAAGGTCAAGTACATGCATCGGGTCGATACGGTTGGGAACACACCCGGAGTACGTCGGGAGCTTGTCGAGGGTATCGGGAGCTTGCCAGGATGACGCAAGGGAGTTCGCCAGATAAGACCAAGACTTCCCGGAAGATTTTCGGGGGTAGCCGAAAAGCTTGCCGGGAGTTAGGATGATCTTGTAATGGATGTTTGGCAATTATGATTGTATTTAATTAAGTCATAATTAGCATCATGTAGGACTAACTATGTCAGGAGTAATGGAGTTACAACCAGATGATGGGCCAAGATCAAGTTTGAGCATCGGGCCGGGGTTTGGACGATGTAGTGGGATCTCGTCGGAGTTCTCTAAGAGATTCGTCGAAGGGATCGGGAAGCTCGCTGGGAACATGTCGAGAGATTACCGGAAGAAGACCATAGGACTCGCCGCAAGAATGCCGAAGGCTGCCGGATTAACGGGAGTTAGGTCTTGATTTAGCTTAATTGGTTATTAAGTATTGTAATCATTGAGTCATAGTTAGGGTTTGAGTCCAAATTGAGTTTGATTCAGAAGGAATCCAAATCAACTCAATGAGGCAACTGGGTCCACTATAGGGTTTAGTTAAGTTTAGGTTGAGCTTGATTAGTTGACCAAGGGAATGGTCAACTGATGGTTTAAGCCGAAAGTCAAAAAGTGGAGGGAGCCACTTTTGTAAAAATTCTGGTAGGTAAACCGTTGGCGGCGGGTGTACCACCACTGCCTAGGCTTTCGGGCGGCTGACCCGCTTAGACTGGGTGGTTGAACTGCCCGTACCTAGGAATCTGGGTACTTTCGATGGTTGACCCACCCAGGACCAGCGGGTAAACTGCTTGTACCCTAGTGTTCGGGCGGCTGAGCCGCCCAGGTCGGCGGGTAAATCACCCGTACCCAATTTTTTTCGGGTATGTTTAATTTTTGTCTCCAAAAATATGAAGCCACTTGAGGCCTATAAATACCCCAAGTTTTCTTGCATTCTACACAATAAATTTTGGGGATTATATTCTGAGAAAATATTATGTGAGAATTGTAAGAAAAAGAAAAGAGGTCAGGGAGTGATCAAAGAGTGTAATCTTGTCTCCCTTTTAAGCAAAGTGTAAGGGTTTGGTCTTCACCCAAAGAAGATCGGTAATGGATGCCTATGTGCTACAAGAAGGAGGACTTGAGAGCGGACGTAGGCCATCGGTGCCAAACCACTATGAAAATTGTGAGTATTTCATAGCTTTCATTGCTTACATATTTTTATATTGACGCTTTCGATTTAACTCAACTCTTTGAAAGCAAAATTTTCATGATAAGTTCTTTCCTTCAAACGTTGCTTATTTTTCCAGTTTGCTTATTAACTTAGCAACTTTCTTTTAATCACTCACTTGTTTCACTAAGAACGAAAAGCTTCGGACTTCCTATCTTGGTTTAATCGAAAAGTTTTCATCTAAACTGAAAATTTACACTTGCACTAATTCACCCCCCCCCCCCCCCCCCCACCTCTTAGTGTCAATTGATCCTAACAAGCTCATCTACCTAGGTTCTATCTGCCCCGGTGATCCTTCTTTTTAGCCCCTCGAGGATGAACCGATTGGTGATCTCAATGAGTCCGTTGGCTTGGGGGTGCAAGATCGAGCTAAACCTTAACTGGATTTTGTAGTTATGAAAGAACGCTTTGAATTTGGGGTTATTGAATTAGGTCCCATTGTCGGTGACAATGGCCTTCAGAATATTGAATTTGGTGATTATGTTTTTCCAAACAAACCTTTCGACCTTTTTTCCCATAATAGATACTAGCAGCTCGACCTCGACCCATCTGGTGAAATGGTCGACCTCGACTATAAAAAAATCTATGGTCCTGAAGCTGGGGCAAAAGGACTGAGCAGGTCCATGCCCCATTTGGTGAACGACCAAGTGCAGTCAGAGGTCAAGAGTGGGACTATGGGTTGATGTTGGATCCTAGCATGTCTCTAGCATTGTTCACATTTCTGCATATAAGTTTGAGCGTCTCGTCATATGGTTGGCCAGTAGTACCTTTGCCAAAGTATTGTAAGTGTGAGAGTTCGGGCATCGATATGCTCTCCATAGATTCCTTCGTGTACTTCGGCCAGCATGGTCTGTGCTTCGGTCGGGTGCAAGCAGCGGAGCAGAGGTTGGCTGAAACCCTGCCGATAGAGCCATCCGTTAACCATGCAATACCATGCTCCTGTCCTTCTTACTCGTCGAGCAACAACTCTTTCTCCGGGTAGCGTGTTGTCATTTTTGAATTTGAGCATCTAGTCAATCTAGTCGTGCCCGACCTCAGTTGTGACCACCTCGATTGGGTTGATGGTTGATCTGAAGGCTCGGGCCATCCATGTCGGGCATTCGTCTGTTCCGCGCGTGGAAGCTAATCTCACTAATGCATCGGCCTATGAATTGTTGGATTGAGACACTTTCGTGTTAGTGAAGTGGCAAAATATGCTGATCGGTGTTGTGCCTCGATGAGGTATTTGATTATCGGTTCCTCCCGAGCTTCAAATTCTCCATTAAATTAGCCAGCGATGAGCTGAGAGTTGGTGAAAACTTTGATATGCCCCACATGTAGCTCAGTGGCGAGCTTTAGCCCGAATAGTAATGCTTCATACTCGGCTTCGTTGTTCGTGGCTATGAACTCAAGTTGGAGTGCATGCTCGTAAACCTGGCCGGGAGCACCCTTGAGGACAAGCCCAGCTCCCCCGCGCTCGGCGTTTGCCGAGCCATCGACGTACAATGCCCATCTCGGGCTTCATTGCAATAAGCTATCCTGAATCGTTAACTCTAATATGAAGTCAGCTACTGCTTGAGCTTTTATTGCCGTCCTTGGAACATATTCAAGGTCAAACTCTCCAAGCTCAACCAACCATTTAAGCATCTAACCTGCAGCGTCAAATTTTGAAAGGATTTGGTGTGGGGGTTGGTTGGTGATTACTTTGATGGGGTGTGCTTGAAAGTATGGTCTCAGCTTCCTTCACGTTAGGACTAGTGCTAGAGCTAGCCTTTCGATTGGGGGGTAGCGCTCCTCGAGGCCATTTAGGATGTGGCTGGAATAGTATACTGGCCTTTACCCCTCCTTGTCGAGCTTCACCAAGCCCGAGTTGACCGTGGCCTCTAATGCTGTGAGATATAACCCGAGAGGTTCTCCAAGAGCGATTGATGTGAGCTATAGTAGATGGGCGAGGTGTGATTCAGCTGTAGGAATGCTTCTTCACACTGGGGCATCCATTTGAAGTCTTACACCTATTCTAGTGCTCAGAAGAAGGGCAAGCACTTGTCTTCAGCTCGGGAGATAAATCGACTTAACGCCGCCAATTTTTTGGTAAGTTGTTGGACCTCTTTCACTGTTCGGGGGGATTGCATCTATAGGATGGCTTCCACCTTTTCGGGATTTACGTCGATTCCTCGTTGATGTATGATGAATCTGAGAAACTTGTCTGATGCGAAGGCGAAGATGCATTTGGTCAGGTTGAGCCACATTCTATACTTTCTTAGTGTCTGGAACATCTCGGCTAGATCCACGAGATAAGCATTGGCTCTTTGGCTTTTAACTATATCATCAACATAGACCTCCATATTTTTCCCAACCTGGTCCTTGAACAAGTGGTTCACCATCCATTAATAGGTAGCTCCAACATTCTTTAGTCCGAACGACATTGCTTTGTAATAATATATGCCATGGTAAGTGATGAAGGTTGTTTTTTTCCGGTCTCCTAGTGCCATTTGTATTTGATTGTACCCTAAAAATGCGTCCATGAACGAGAGCAGTTCGTACCCTAATGTAGCATCTACCAGTTGGTCGATTCTCAGGAGGGGATAGCAATCTTTCCGGCAAGCTTGATTGAGGTTGGTATAATCATTGCACATACGCCAATTCCCATTAGATTTTTTAACGAGTACAACATTGGACAGCCAGGTCGGTTACTTGACTTCTGTGATGAACCCTACATCCAGCAGCCAAGCGACCTCGTCCTCAATGGCTTTCTATCGATCGGGAGTGAAATTTTGGGGTTGTTGCTTCACAGGTCGGACATCAAGTGATATGTTGAGGTAGTGTTGGGCTACTTCTGGACTGATGATGGGTATGTCCTTTGGGGACCAAGCAAAGATGTCGATGTTTCTTCCGATAAACTCCACCAGTTGGACTCATTGTTCCTCCGAGAGTGTCGAGCGGACCTTCATGGCTCTGCTAGGATGTTTTGGGTCGAGGGGAGCCTCCAGCACTTTCTCGACTAGTTCAGAATTTAGGGGACCCTTGTCGAGATCCCGGGGGTCGACGGTCGTCATCGGGGCCTTGAGCTTCTTAGGTAGCATCATTGCCATCAAGTAACATTGCATAGATTCTCAATGATCGCTTCTTGCCTCGCCGACTCCTGCTCTAGTCAAAAATTTCATAGTACGGTGGTATGTTGAAACGACGGCCCTGAGCTTATTGAGTGTCGGTTGGCTAAAGATAGCGTTGCATATCGACGGGAGTTCGACCACCATGAATGAGATCATGAGTGTTTTTGACCTCAGTTCCTCTCTGATTATGACTGAGAGGGTCGTCATGCCGAGGGAAGAGATGGAGTCTCCCGTGAATCCTATCAATGTGGATGTCATGAAAATAAGGTCTTTGTCAGTCAATCCTAATTTTTGAAAGGCATCAAGGTACAAGATGTCGGTTGAACTCCCTGTGTCGACCATGATTCTCTTGACTTAGGCATTCACGATCTGTGCCGAGATTACTAAGGTGTCATCATGGTCATGGTACTCCTTGTTCCCCGACCTGAAAGTGATCTCGGGGTCTAATCACGTTTTGGTCTTTTCTTCACTGTGGATTGTGTGTAGGCTTTGTGCGCCAAGGAGTTGTTGCCTCCATAAGTAGGCCCGCTGACAATAACATCAATTTGTTTCTCGATGGATCCCTTCGAGTGGGGTGAGGAATCCCTAGCAGGTTGATGGTTGTCGTTGGGAAGTGGTTGTTGGTCTCGGACATACCAACGGAGGTGTCCCTAATGAATGAGGTCTTCGATTTGGTTTTTAAGGTCGTGGCATTCCTCCGTATCATGTTCGTGTTCTCAGTGGAAATGACAATATCTTCTCTTATCACGTCTTTCAGGCCGTGTTTTGATCGGGTTAGGGGACTTGAGAAGCCCCTTTTCTTGGATTTGGAGGAAAATTTCTGTCTGAGTTGAGTTGAGGGGGATCGGCGGTGGCCTCAATGGTGGTGGCCTCGACGGTGGCAATTCTAGACTGTCAATTCTTCTTCTTGGGGGTTCGAGGGCTGTCCTCAAAATTGTTTAGTTCGGGGGCGCTTTTGATCATCCCATTTCCCAAAGACTAGTGTCTCAACAGCTGTATATTAGTATGCCCATTGTAGCATCTCAGGCATCATTGTCGGCAGTCATTCAATTAACGACCAGAAGAATCTGGAAGGTCGGAGCCCCATTAGGAATGCTTGGATCACCAGAGAGGGATATGCGTCGGGCACTCCTCGAATCTTTATCGCGAAATGCCTAACGAATTGGGTGAGGGACTCCTCGCTTCCTTGGGTTAGGCCAAGGAGCGAAACAGCTGTGGGTCTCCGACGAGTGTTCGCCAAAAAGTTCAGTTCGAATGATGAGATTGAGGATGGTTTAAGTCGACTATACCACATCCGAGCCGGGCCCCTCAAGGTAGTCAGAAAAGCCCAACACATTAGCATATCCGAAGTGTCGTAGAGGACCATTTGAGCTTGAAAGGCTGCAACATGTTATGTTGGGTCCGTATTGCTGTCGTAAGATTCAAGCAAGGGTAGTCGGAAGTTGGTCGGAATGAGCTTGTCTTGTATCTCGGGGACAAATGGAGAGCCACCCTTGGAGCTTTCACCGAGTTCTTGCTTGGATTTGATGAACTCTTTCTGGACCTCGTCCAGGCTTTGGTTAACTTGGCGTTGTTGTTCCCTTAACGAGTCCGTTGAATCAGAGGAGAGGGTATCCAACTCATAAGTAGCATAAGTAGAATCTCGGGGATGGCTCATCGATCGTGAGGCGATGACACTCGGGGTTCCCGACCTCACCTTAGTCGTAAGATGTCGTTGTCCCTTCAAGTGGGGCTGATCCTCCAGAATCGAGGGCGATTGGGGTTACATTTGTTGGGCTGTCGATCGGGGAGCTGGTTGTTGGGGCCCTAATGGCATGAGTTGCGGGATGTGCAGGACGATTTGCATCATCCTGGCCAGTGCTTGGACATGGTGGGTGAGACTGAGGAAGGCCTCGGTCGTAACAACGGGTGGCCCGGGATTCACCGTCGGGGCAAAAAAACTGTTGAATAATCTCTAGTAGTGGTTCGGGGTAGGTGCCAGTATATTTGTTTCCTCGGGAGGGGAAAAGGAGCTCAAGCCCCCGATCTGCAAAATCGATGGGGGAGTGTGAGTCTGTTCGTCGAGACATTTTGCGTCGCATCGCTCGGCGGGCACTCACTCTTGCGACATCATGCAAGTTTTTATACTTGCCAGACATTCGATTGATCGTACTTTCACCCTTACCTTTGTCGACGTACTGTGTAAGACAGACGTACAACCTCCCCAACTACTCGTATCGTCGTACGTCCGGTTGGCGTGAAGCGAGGGCATGTGCACCATCCTTCATTTATGAGCATTCTAGCTTGGCTCCTCCTACTGTCGTGGCAGCCTAGTCAGTACTATACCACTTCGATCAAGTACTATACCAACTGAGTTAGTATCAGACTTCCTATTGTCATAACCTATCGAGTCGGAGGGGTCTTAGTGAGCTGGCCGGCCCACAAGCCCATCAATAGTAACCTTGCTTCATTCTTTCACTGTGCCTTAATTGATGAGATTAAATTAATACACATCAATTGTGCCTCTAATGGTGTCTAATGACCATACAACTCTCCGGAGTCACTATTTCTGGAGAACAACAGTAACTCGAAATAATCACAGATGTTGGTTCCTCAGCCAATTTCTGAAAGCCATAGGGATGGACGTGCAAAAGTTGTTTCCGATTTTAGTCATGAAATTTCTCATGAAGCACCTAAGAAGCTAGTGAAGCTGTACCCTCTCAAAAGACTTTAATACCAAATAGAAACATAAATAAATACTCAAATGCACAACTCTCCGATCAATGTCAAATCAATATAAATTTTTTTAAAGATTATTTGTGTGATTTGAACCCTAAATCTCTGGAATCATAAAGAAACAATTTTATCGCTGTACTAAAGTATCAACTAGTTTAGCTGATAAAAACCTTTATAGTTATTGTAAGATCTGAGTTTGAATCCCACCCTCATCACTTATCATTTATAAAAAAACAAAAACCTTTTACCGGTGTATTAAGCTTGTTCAACCATAACCCCTGAGCAACTTTGTCTTAACCCGGTCCTCTGTTTTAATATCATATGCATATCTAAATATGAAGAAAAGAAAAGAACCATTAAAAGTAAATACTTTACAAAATTCTTGCAATGAGAACTAGGAAAAACATGAAGGAAATAACGAATCCTGGATCCATATTTCTAAATTGTAAGAACAGCAAAAAGAGAATTCAGAGAGAAATAAATGGAAATGAGAGTTCATTCATCTACAAAATTATCATGACATACAAACAAATACTGTACAAAAACATGATTTATTGTGAAAAAAAAGATTAAGGTTCGTCATATCGTACTGTATCGGTATGATATGGTATGATACCCTAGTATATATATATATATATATATATATATATATATATATATATATAATATTAAAAAATAAAAAAAGGAATGATGTCGCCTTCTTTTTTCTCTCCACGCTGGAGACGTTTCTTCACTTCGCATAGGGCGAAGAAATCACCTGAGAGCGACGAATCGCGTGGGCAAAGAACAGCGTCGGACTTCAGGTTTTTCTTCTCTCTCTTCTTCTTTCTCCCTTCCTCGACTAGTACCATCCGAAATCAACTGTCGACGGTTGAAATCAATTATTACCGTCCGACAACGACGGATAACATTTGCCTTAGGTCCCTCGTCGTAGAGATCTACTAGTGAGTATATGACATCAAAGTTACTCTGCTTGAGTTCCTAGATTTATGGGATGTATAATCACAACATAAATTAAATAAAAAATGCAAACATTTGCCAATACAACTAAGATATTTATAATACTTCGTTCATCCATTAATTCAATAAATAATACCCTGAGAAGAAGTTAAAAAGAGGTAACTATCAAGTAAGGTCCAATTCCATCCTCATGAAGCTTCTAAAACAATTTGGTCAATCGCCAGATCTACATAGCTATCTTTTCCAAACAACTGCAAGCTAACAGTAACCTGCATGAAGGATTAAAATATGTCAGATGCTGTCAAAGTTACCTCACAAAATTAAGAGTACTGCACTATAAAGAAACAAACATACACCAAAATGGCCCTTGTTACCTTTGCCTTTTGTTTGTGGTATTAGCTTATTTTACTCTTGTTAAGGTCATAATAGAACAGGCAGTTTACTTGATAAGGTAAATTTAGTGTGGACATGTAATCATCCACACAGGCACATACCTTTCCACTTCCAAGATTCAGCTCCTTGATGCAGCCAGTAAATTCAGAGAATGGCCCAGACAAAATGCGAACATTAGAACCTGGTGCAGGAGATTTATGATTCTCTAAATGCACCAAGCTAGTTTCAGAATACTTTGAACCTTTCTTTGAGTTGCGAGGCTTAGCCTTTGTGGCAGATTTTATGCTATCTACAGAGCCATTCACATTCAGTACATTCTGCTCCTGTTGATCTTTGGATTGTTTGACAGCATTATCTTGCTCCTTTTTAGCTTGTCCAAATATTGCTTCCATCTCCTCCATTGGAACAGGTTTTGGTTTGTTTATCTGCCTTTTGCTGGGAAAGAGAGAACAAATATTATTGACATGATTTCTCATAAAAAAAAGAGGAAAAAAGACCATTTATATGAAAAACATGTGGCGGTATATCTGAACTCTCTTTGTGACCTCACCTAGTTTCCTATCAATTCCACACAGTTAAAATAGCAATAACCTTATAGAAACAAGAACTGATCACGTCACCTTGCAACTTTGAGGACATAAACACTGAAGCCATAATCTAGTTTATTTCCACATTTAGTAATTAGATACTTAAAGATAGAGCAGTATGCTGACTATTTATTCCTGTCTTTGATCAATAACTTCACAAGTACATATGTTTAGGGTCCTTTTTGTACATGGTTCTCTTTTTGTGAGCTACAAGTTCCACCTATAATGAACAACTGGAAATACAAAAGATCATTCCACTCATCTATTAGGCAGGAAAGCACAAAATATCTAGTGGTATCTAACCCTTTCTGGTGAAGCAGATCAAAGAAAATGGCATTTGGTACAAAAGGTAGCTGAATTTGAAGCTGAAGCACAATAATTCATTAGGCAGTGGTTCAGTATCTGATTGATCATAGATGGGAATAGAATTTAGAGGGTCGGAATTACTAGTGCATCAAATTTGTAACTAAGCAGCTGTTGTTAAATTAGCAATCAGTGATATATGGTGATAAGAAACTAAATGCTGGTACTGGAACTCCAGAGACTGGAACACCATAGTTGATATGATACTGACACAAGTTGCTATGCAATAAAAATTATTACAAAATATTTAAATATCAGTAATTGGTGAGTATCATGGTATGCCAGTGCACCAAAATAAATTAAGCCACTACTTGATCTATAAATTATCAATATTTGTATGATATAAGGACAAATACCAATAAGGCATACCACCTGATACATACTGGCAAAACTGTGTTAACTCACATAACATGGAGGATTATTAAAAATATAATCAAGTCTTGAAGCTAGTAAGGTCCAAACAACATATGCAATATTCTCCTTTTCATTCTTGGTAAGAAACTGTTAACACAGGAACGAAAAAGATGCTACTTTCATGTCAATAAAGAGCAGGATTTGCAAATTTGACTACAGACTAGTACTTGGTTGACAATTGAAGATATCTGGCATTGCAGTACATGAGTGTACTAAGCAAACAAAAATTAATACAAGAAAATGCAGAACAAAGAAAAATTAAAATACAAATTAAAAGCAATGTGGTTTAGATATACAATTGAAGTATCATAAACTTATCATGTGATAGGATAGTTAGTGACTTCTGAATTGATGTGGCAAGCTTTAGGTGCCTATGATCAAAATACAGCATGTTTTCAACATAAGCTGATGAATAAGCACAACCTAAGAAAGCAAATAAAATATGTTCCATGATACAAAGCCCTCAAGGACTCATTATCGAACATATATGCAAAACTGAGTTAGTCAAAAACAATATATAGAGCAAACTAAAAAGTGACTCACTTTTATCATTATGTTCCTACTATTCATGACATGAATAAACAGAAATCATGTAAAAGAAGATACTATGAATGATTCAACATACGTATTTCCAACTTTGGACCCTACAAAGCCTCCAATGCCATCAACTTCTCTGATAAAGTCATGAATCTCCTTGTTCAAAACACAATTTAGGAAGACACAACCAGGAAAAAGGGGCTTAAGTTTCACAGAGTCAGAACCATTTTTTAGTTTCCTTTGCTCTCGAACAGCTGGATAATAAACCTGCAGAAAATTTTGTATAGTTGCAAATTAAATCAAGGCAATTTCATCATTTACTACAATTGTTGTCAGCAATATGGAAGCATCACAAAATTTTAAAAAATGACTACAAGAAAACAAAAGACGAATGGAATAATAAAGCTTGATATCAAATAAATCAACAAGTTGCACCACATGCATATCGCAGTCAAGTACTAAATGTCCTTGATCCAACATCTGAAAATGTGAAATTCATGACAATGATCAAAACCAATTGAACTAAGTTCTGATCATTATTTGTGGAATTGTATAAAATGCAGACATGATTGCAATGTGATATTCTATGTGCCAAAGGAAATTAGTGACTGTATCTGACCAAGAATTTACAAGTAGGAAGTGGATAGGAGAAGCAGTTAAGCTGATACTATCATATCAAGATTGTTCAATCATCAATGACTAGAATCCATTTACTATTGTACAGTTTAGCCAAAATGTACATGTTCATGCAATTTGTCTTTGATGACAATAAACACTTTTAAGGACGTATCAAACCTACCATCAGGAAAGCTAGCAATTCCGAGACAGTGGGAAAGAGGGTTGATTAGTGGTTTTGGGTCCACAAATTTTCTCAACTCCAACCTAACCTACATATGATCAGATTATAGAATCACAGCTTGAACCAAATCTGTTCAAGTTAAGTCAACTTCAGTAATAGATATGATATCAAAATGCAACACAATGTTTGGCAAAGATAAGAAAGCAGCATGAAAATTGAGCAGTCACAACCAAGTTCGCCGAACTGTACTATATCGGCATACCGAGCTCAGCTCAGTATGGTACGGTATGCTAGTACCGAGCGGTACATTTAGGCATACTGCTCGGTATATTAATTATATATATATATATATATATATATATATATATATAATAAAGTTTAAAAAAATAAAAAAAAGGGCAACGTCGCCTCATTCCTTCTCCCCACGCGGGGAGAAGAAATCGCCCGCGAGTGACGAATCGCGTGGGCGACGGATCCCGTGGGGCGACGGATCGCACGAGCGAAGGGATCGGGAGAGCAGCGCCGACTCCAGGTTCTCCCTTTTCTTCTCCCTTTTCATCTTTCTCCCTCGGCTGATACCACCCGAAATCGACCACTTGTCACGGGCCTAGCTGAATTTGCCTAAGCCGTGCGGCACCTATGCGTGTCCGTCCGCAAAGGTTAGCCTTCCCCGAGATCTCCTAAGGTCCCTTAGACTTACAAAAGATAAAATAGGCCAGAAGAAGCAATTTCATCGGGATCCACAAGCAACTGCTCAAACAAACACTTTATAAAGCCAGATACAAATTATATCCATGGACATTATAAACTCAGAGAGGTTGCACACAAAGGATAATGAGTCATTACAGACCGAAGTCCCCACAAGTGCTTACAAGACACACTCATATTTATAAGCCAAAATTGGCCACAAAGCAAACCAAACTAGGGCTGCTAAGCCTACTGCAAGCCCACTACTTGCTGTACAAGGTATGTACACAAGCCGAAGGACACAGACAAACATGAGCATTTCATCGAACACCTTGTTTACATTGTTGTCCGTGACATTCTCCCCCACTTATTCCTTCGATGTCCTCGTCGAAGCCACTGTAGACGCTGCATCTCCTCACATTTTGCTGAATCTTCAATCTTCTGCTTTGGCTGCAACACGCCCCTTTGGCTCCAAGCCGCTCTCTGCCGCTGTTGTTGAGTAGTCGAACTTTGATCCGCCATGCTGCTTCAACTCACCAATGACTGAATCTGGTGTGGGGTTGGCTGAGTTGTGCTGATCCTTGTTGGTTCTCGTGGATCCTTCTGATGAAGGAAAAGACCTACCTTATTATGCACCAGTATCGCAGTATACTCATGTTGCTTGAACTGGGTGGATGTTTGTTGGAACTTTGACGAGCATCGCCTCGCAGACTTTAAGGTTTTTGAGGTCCTTCCTTCACAATGTTTGTCCATTGATCCTTCTTCCACGTTTAGTTGTCACTTCCAAGTAGGTTCGCATCACTCCCGCTTTCGATTGACATTTAATTGGGAAATGAAGCGGACAATCTACTCTCAGTAGGACTGATCACCAATGGTGAGGATTTGGCAACTATTGTCTTCCAGAAGCTTTCTTTGAAGGGTCACTGAACTTATGCAGAGCTCCTCTGCTGGATAGGTAAAAGAACTAGGATACTCGACTTCACCAATTCTCTTAGTAGTTGAGAAGACAAGGTTACTTGGCTTCGCTCACCTCCTTGAGTTAAGAGAATTGGGGGTACTCAGTTTCGCCCATTCTCTTGAGTTGAGAAGGCAAAGGTTACTCGATTTCGCTTGCCTCCTCGAGTTTGTACTTCATGCATTGAGCTGGTTACTAACATTCGCCCGCTCTTTGCTTACACTTCTGAAGCACTTGAAGTGTTTGCACTCCTTGCATTGAGTTAGCTACTGTGATTCGCCTTCCCACTGCCATTAAACTTCTGGAATGCAATAAGTTTTGCCCGAAAAGAGCAAAAAGTTTACCCCAACTTGGAGTAAGTCTTTAATAGATTTGGTTGCCTCTGGGATTGTACCGTCTTCTCCATCACCTTTGTCGCCTACTCCTCTGAGTAGAAAAGGTACAGTACCGCGTACTGCCTACTTTGTTCCTTGGTCGAGCACTCCTGGATCAACCCAAAGTCCCTCACTTTCGGCTATCTTGATGAGAAGTCTATCGACACCAGTCTTATGAAGTTCCTTGGCCTCTGCCCTTCCGCCTTGTCTTGGTACTTGGAGTTTGCTTTTGCATTCTCCACCTCCTCGGCCCCTTTTACGACCAATGCTCTCCCTCCACGAGAGCAAGGGATCGATGACTCCACGGAAGTCTCGCCTTTGCGGTACCATGGTGCTGCCAAGCCCATAGCCCTACTATCCGTTGCCTTGTATCTGCATCCCTTCCTTCACGATTGGTAGATCCGCCTCTGCGGCACTGTGGTGCTCCTCCGAGTCCACCTCCTTTCTAACCGATACTTTGCTTTTGGGTAGCTGAGCCCCACTGGACTTATCGTCGCTTCCTCGCCCCTTTCGACCATCTGCTTCAACACCACTGTGTCCTCCTAGCAGTTCTCCTTGGTCGATGGAAAGACAGACTGCAACTCTCATGCATGGCCTCTGCCATCTTATTACAGGGCTCACGCCGATTCTGTTCTCCTTAGCTTCCTTGGTAGCAACGTTCACTTACTCGGCCTTGTCCTCTGACTTGCCAGGCTCCCTTAAGCGAATGTGAGTACTGAAGCAATCCAACTCTCCAACCGCTCCGATCATACCTTTGTATAATCAAGGCCCCTCCATGGAACTCACTGGTACTTACAATCTGACTTCTCCCTCGGTGGTACACAGCCCCCATATGCTGATGACCAAGGCTTTCATCTGATGCAAGCTTCGATGCGCACACATGGAAGACCCGCCTCTGCGGTACCATGGCATTCACCCCTTAAATCCACAGCCCTTCTTGCCGTTGTATTGTTCACCGAAGTGGAGCTCCCAGCAGCTCCTAATCATTCACATGATCACGTCCCCCTCCATGGGACTCCCTGTTACTTGCACTTGAACTTCTTCCTCGGTGGTATACAGCCCCTATATGCTGATGACTAAGGCTTTCATCCAATGCAAGCTTCGATGCACACACGAAGACCCGCCTCTACGGTACCACGACATTCACTCCTTACATCCATAGCCCTTCTTCTTGTTGTGTCGTACACCAAAGTGGAGCTCCCAGTAACTCCTGATCATACCTCCGCATGATCGTGTCCCTCACGGGACACGATCGACTGTGTTGCATTGCCACGAACTATTCCACCACGATCCACTGCACCATGTCGCCTCCTGGTGACATCTCTATTGCATATAGATTCTCGTGTGATGAACTCGGACTACGACTTCTCCATGTGTGGCCTCTGCCAACACATCGTAAAGCATTCGCCATCTCTGATTTTTGGTTCGCTCCCTTGGCAATTCACCTTCGCACACCCACTCTTGGGTCACACCCGGACGAAGCATAGCTCTAGGACAATCCGTCATCTAGTAGCTCCTGAAGTCCCCTGACTTCGCTAGAATTGGTGCATCATTGTCTGGATCCTGGACCTCTATCCCCTACCAGCACAATCTCCACTATGCACCACTTGTTCCTGACAACTCGAATGGCAATACTGTGGCATATTCTTTAAGAGTACCCGCCTCTGTGTCCTCTTTCTCTGTGCTAAGGTCTCATGATCCTAACTTCACCGTCGCAAGTTGAATCACCTTAGTTACTCTGTTAAATGCATCTCTAAGGTAACTTGCATATGCCTCGAAGCTCCCTTTGTCTTTGGCACCATGCAAGATAAGTCCGCCCCATCAGAATGAAGGACCCATGGAACGACATGATCCTACTATTGTCTCTACAAGAGTTAATGCCCTTGACCTCCGTCCAAGGAAAGCTCTGTGCCTCCGCTCCATATTCCATCTTCTATGTCGACTCCCTTCATGCGGCTTAGATACATCACCAAGTTCCACCCAAGTCGCTCCGCTCCTCGATTTGCATTGAGTTAATAGTGGCCCTCGCGTCCACCATTCCACGGGTCAGCCATCCATTGAGTTCAATTTCCACATCGACTCTAAGTGTGCATTCATATGATGTTGTCTTGGATTGCTCCCCCACTTGATCTCGAAATGCATCCACCAATGCATTACCTCATTCGAGATCATGCGACGACTCTTCGTCGCTCGCTCGGTCCGTTGAGCTTTGTGGAGATATTACCTTGAGAAACTCTTCCTCAATATGTGTGGTCCGTTGCACATGATTCTCCCTCTAGAGAACTAGGACTTATCCCTCCTGGATATCTGTCCTGTTGGAGCAACTTTCCTCTTGCATTCCTTCCACTGGAAGTTTCGGAGACCACCATCCCCTTTGGACTACTCCGTCTTGCTGAATAATTTGTGTCTTGTTCTACCCCCGCAAATGCACTTGCTAGATTGCTACTCTTCGCCAATACAGTCTCCACTACACCCTTCAAGGTCTAGCGATGTGTCGTACTTGTTGCACATTTCAGCCGCCTACAGACGTATCCTTTCCATGTCGAAGAGAAAGTTCTGATGCTCCATGGCGTCGAGTTCCGATCGCGCCTTGGGATGGGCACGAACACTCCGTCGTCCGTGTACAAGCCCTTGCATGAGTACCGAATCCTTCGAGTTAGCAATTCCCCTCACCTCTGTGAGCTTTGCACAACTCTTTCGGTCGTTACGCAACACCTCACACTTTGCACAGTCTCATCTTTCACTAAGCGCCCCGCTTGCTTCGTCCGGGTGGTAAAGGGTGGAAACAACCCCAATTAGTCAATAGCGGGCGATCAGCATTCCGATCAACGGGCAGACCGGTACATACTGCCCAGCACGGGCGGTATCCATCGTTATTGCAGACCTTGGTCACAACAATGACGGCATGGTGTCGTTGCCCAAGAGTCTAATTTCTTGGATTGGAGAGAGATTGCCTACGGGAAGATATAAATGAAAACTGACCCTGTTTCATCTGACACTAAGACCATCCATGGTAAAGATACCAAAGATACTGAACAGTTACAAAGCAACAAGAAGATTGGAGTTGAGAGTGATTGTCAATTGAGAAAAAATGATGAAGATTGACCACATTTCATCTGATATCGAGACCATCCATGCTAGAGATACTAAAGAACATGTGAAACATGAATCTTGATTTTAAAATATTTACTAACTATTATACTAACAGTTGTATAAAAACTCTGAGAAGTCAGGTTTAGATGGCTTTTATTCAATTGATTTTGGTGCTCAACAAACCTGAAGTATAAAATTAATGCAGTCAAACAAACTTGTTTCAAGCAGGTCCAGGTCAAGAATTGCCATGACTACCATAACAATATTAATGTCCAGTTGCTGTCAGATAAGTCATATGTAAATGTTCTCTTATTTTAAATGATTTTAAGATTATGATATATAAGTGTTTATATTAGAATATTCTAGGATATTCTTTTACTTTCAAAGCAATATATGTAACTTGTAAAAAGGCATTTCATCTCATTGCAAGCATGGTTCAACTTCAATCAAACTTGTTGCTTTCTTTTCTTCAATGGATTTTAGATATATTTCTAGGGTTTCAATGTGAAATCCTGTTTATTGTTTTCAATCAATGCCAGGTGTTATCACAGTAGGAGTTTGAATGTTTTGATGGCACTCATGATTAATTTAGAGGCAGCCATCCTATTGAGAATGATCATGCGTGCACATTATCTGGGTTGTTGTCCATGATGTCTAAATTTATAGGGGAGTGATTCAAGTATTAATTAGATAGAATTGAATAATTATTTGGGGACATAAATTATTAGGTCGATGTCGTTCGGGTTGGCACGAATCAACATTGAAGGATGTGCTAAAGGTATCACTGTTAACCACCCTGTTGTCTAACCTCTTCTTATAAACCAAAATAGGTACCATAATATACAGAAATTAGACAAAAATGATTGGCAATATGGTTTGTGATCAAAGCTAGAGTTGCTTTTAGCAAATGTGTTCGATGAAATGCTACTCGGAACTAGAAGGATTTTGATTTGATGTAAATCTACCCAGGTTTAA
The DNA here is from genome assembly GCA_029747655.1 of Ensete ventricosum. NCBI lineage: Eukaryota > Viridiplantae > Streptophyta > Magnoliopsida > Zingiberales > Musaceae > Ensete > Ensete ventricosum. The sequence goes on along the minus strand of JAQQAF010000004.1, from coordinate 24,261,194 downwards.
TGAAAATTATAATATAAAGCTACTTTAGAATGGTTTACAAAATCAATTAGATTTATGATTATCTGGGAATTCTAAAAGACAAGATGGTGGAGCTGAATTTTCATAGATTGAAAGATAGAGCCTTAACTTGGCGGGAGAGAGTGCTAGAGAACAAAGGAAGGGAAAGATTGTGCTAAAGTATGGTTTACAGAAAAGAATCTTCAGGATTAATTTTCTACACAACAATGACTAGTACTCATTTTGAGATAAATCTTATAATAAACAAAATTTGAAGCAACAAAGGGAAATACAACAAACTAGGTTCATCCTTATAGCAAAGGTGCATTTAAATCTCTTGTTGAAGTTGAACCTACAAAGTTCGACAATTATTTGAATCAAAATCAAGGTAGAAATTAAGAAGATGCAATCAGAGTTTAGCTTTTTGTTAAAATTGAAGATATTGATTGTATCCCGATGATATCAGGGAAAATAAGTTTTATGTTAAAAAAATCTAAAATTTTATTTGAGAAAACAAATTAAATCATTTAGTCATTCAAATATTTGTTTTTATAGAATAGAATATTTCAAGTTCAACCAGTGATCTCAAGGATCAGTTCATTTAAAGTGGAGTTATCTAGCATAGCATGTCTTTCAATACCAAATCAAGGATACTTAGTTTTTTGTCTTATTTATGATTTCTTTTGGCAAATAAGTATAATTTCATTTTCCTTATTTTAAAATGCTTTTTAGATTTTATTTTTCAGGATATAGTTATGTTTAAAGTTAGAGCTTATATTTTCAAGTTACATGAGCCTATAAAATGATATGTCATCTAATTTTAAGCGTGTTTTATCTTCAATAGAACATTTTACTTTCTTTTCATTGATGGATTTTAGATCCGTTCTCTAAGGCATGTTGTATGCAATCTTATCTCATTACTTTTTTCATCCTACATCATCACAAGTCAAAGAATTAAGTTCAGCAGAATATGCATACACCTCAGTTTCTCAGCCAGAAAATAATTCTATGTTTTAGGATTAAAAAAACTAAAACAAATTCGCTTTCTATAATTCTCCTAGTTCACGCTTGACAAGGATAACCAAAATCCTTCTTTTAAGTCCTTAAATTGGTGGACGATTGGTAATTTTATATCAATATCTAAAGTATGAACCTAATTATGCAATAACGAAGGGTAAACATTTCAAGGAGAAGAAAGGGATGAGATAAGGACCTTGAATTCTACGGTGGGGTAGTTCCTGGCGAGGGAGCGGGCGAGGCGGTCGGCGATCTCATGGCCGGTGACGCGGGAGACGCGCACGACCCACCACTGGGGGCCGAGCCGGGCGAGGTTGTCGAGGTTGAGCTCCTCGGTCCACGAGGCCGCTTTCTTCCTCTGGTTCTTCGGCCTGTGGAGGAGACGCTCCTCCACCTCCTCCCGCCAGCCGACGCCACCAGCCCTGCTCTCCCTCCTCTCGTTCCTCAGCTGCCTCCTCTCCCTAGCCGATAGCAGGTCGTCGCCGCCCCCACCGCCCAAGGCCGAGGCGTCGACTGCATCCTGCGGGGCGAGGGAGCAGTGGGTCAATGTGGCATTTGGAAAGGAGATCGAGGAGAAGAAGAAGCCGATGGGTGGGAGAGGGGAAGTGGAAGAGGGAATCCGCGGCAGCACTGCAACGCCTCTAATCATCATATCCTCTTCTTCGAATGGATATGTTGCTGCTCCATGCCGTCTCGTAATGTAAACACGAAACCGTGAAGTGCTTGTTACGGTAAGCCGAAACCGGTTGAGTGGGGGTAGACTTCAGCTGTGTTTATTGGTTGTTATTATAATTATTATTCATTGAAGTAAAAAACTCTGCTTATTTTTCACATCAAAGAACAATAAATTGATGATATCTTTGGTATCATCTACAACAATGGCTAGAAGCCACCTCACATCTTACATGGTGCCCTTCGAGTCTAACGTACACATCTTAAAATGACAGCTAGATTCAGAAACTATTGCATTCTAAATCAACGTCACCCAATTTAGAAACGATGTATAGCAGAATTTATGTTGTTCAGAATTACATGAAGTGATACTTGTCAGTGAAGATATAATTCCTCGTAACGTGGGATCAAAATAATTATCTCATAATGGACGAATTGTCCTTCTGAAATATCGATGGACTCCAATAGTATACAGAAAGCCAACTCCTTACTAGATGTATCAAAACTACCCCCAAGTAGATACTGAGACATTCACCGCTCATAAAAAAAACTAACTTAAGTTTTGGAAGGGTCGAGCAGAAATCCCCCTTTCCAGTGTCGATCTATTGTGTAGGGACTCGATCCCAAAAGCAACTCGTTGATCCACAACGGATTGTCTTATAAGACAGTAGTTGCGATTTTTCCTCTTTGTTAAGCCTTCCCTTCGAGTAACCATGTGAAAGCCCTTGTACTATCGGGATCGAACTAAGCTGTCCCCATCCTTAAGCCACGGCATAAAGAATTATTATATTTTTGGCGCTAGAAGGAATATTCGATATCACAAGAACGTGCTAATTACATATGCCCTACAAGTCATTACGTGAGTGATGGCACGTGTGACATGCTATACAATCTTTTTGGTTATTAATTATTATGATATTTTCTCACTTTATATTGTATGATGAATATATTGTGATGTCCTTAGATTTGTGTACAATGGAAATTGGATCATGATAAGCTCATGATAGTAAGACCAATTCACCTTTATACATATACCATAAATATTTCTGGTCATAGGTTACTCAAGAGAGACATTGAGGTAATCGGACAAACTAGTGTGCTATATACTCATCTATATGGTGAAGGCAACTAGTCTTATATCTGCTTGTGTAAGGACATTAGGGATATAGTGCAAGTGCCATTGGAGAATGAGTTCACTGAATGATCCGCTTATGGAATATTGGATGGTTAATGTTACCTCATCGTCAGACAGTGATTCTATAGTCTCAGTTATGTATCTGGTCCTTAGACTTGAGACACCAAGGTTATCTTGTTTGAGTACTTCATTATGGACTTATAGGTCTGGAAGTTTCAAATCTAGTACAATCAGTCATTGGAAATGTCAGCCAACCTTATGAAGACAATTGAGTATCAATAGAAGATCATCCACTCTCGGTGTCATGAAAGGAATATCTCGTATATTCTCGCTTAAGAAAATCCCTGCCTAGAGTCATTCGGATTGAGAGAAAAAGAGTTCTCCGGGAGAACCTGATTAGAGTAAGACTCAGATAGATTCTGTATAGGTCTAACAGTATTATGCCCTATATACTGAGGGTGCTCAATATAATGCTCATGTATGTCCATGTCTTTCGAGTTTTGTACATACTTTATACAACAAGTAGTGGGCTAGCAATAAGCTTGGCAGCACTAGTTCGATTAGCTTTCGTGGCCGATTTTAGCTTATAAATGAGAGTTGTGTCATGTGGACACTTGTGGGGACATTGGTTTGTAATGGACCATGATCCTTTGTCTGCGACTATTCAGAGTGTATGAAATCCATGGTTGTAATTTGCATTGGCTATATAAAGTATTTACTTAAATGGTTGCTTGTGGATCTTGTGTGAAAAGCTTTATCTAACCAATTTTCTCTTTTGTAGGTCCTAAGGGACCATAGAAGGTTTTGAGGAGGCTAAACTTTACGGATGGACACGCAATATTTTATTTTTTGGTAAGTAGATGGACACGCAATAGTGCTGCATGACTTAGACAAAATCAGCTAAGTTCATGACAGCTGGTATTAGAGCAAGACAAGCACACAGAAATACTTGCCATGCAAACATGGGAGACTTAGTTGGGCTGCATGGAGGGCAGTTAGCATGTGCGACTGTTTAGGGAAAATAAACATTGAGATGTATGGAAAGGAGTAACTCAAAGGAGTGGGCATCCGAGATTGGCATTTAGAGGAATAACCAAACCTTGCGCGAGAGGCACCGTAAGGACAAACAAGCAAGGAAGAAGGTGTAGCGCACCAAGATTAGAATGGTTGAGTTCGAGCTACAGCTCGATGTTCGCAACCAAACTTGATGATACTCAAAGCAAGCGGGGCACTTGGTAAAAGATGAGACCGTGCAAAGTGGGATGGGTTGCACAACGATTGAAAGAGTTGTGCAAAGCTCACAGAGGTGAGGGGAATTGCTAACTCAAAAAATTTGGTACTTATGCAAAGGCTTGTATACGGATTATGGAGTGTCCGTGGTCATCCCAAGGTAACCGAAACTTGGCACCATAGAGCATTGAAATTTTCTCTTCGGCATGAGAGAGATACATCTGTAAGAGGCTAAAGTGTGCAACAAGTTCAACATGTTGCTAGGCCTTCGAGGGTACAACGGGGGCTATATTGACTATGAATTATAATCTAGTAAAGTGCACTTGAGAGGGCAGAACAATGTAAAGTTTATTCAATAAGACAAAGTAGTCCAAGGGGATGGTGGTCTCCAAAACTTTCAGAGGGAAGAATGCAAAGAGGAAAGTTGCTTTAACATGATAGATATCCAGGAGGGACAAGTCTTGGTTCTTTAGAGGAAGAATCTGTCGGGAAACCCAGCAGGAGCATCATATATGTAGCAAAAGAAAGAAAAACAAAATAGATTTCCTACATATATCAAATCGTCATACAAAGATTGGTGCATAGAAAACCCACATAAAAAAAAACTACGATACGTGAGAGATTGATTACCTAGGGAGATCGTATATCCCTGAAAATATAGATCTAGATGAAGAGGATGAAGAATGTCAAATGTCCTTATCTTTAGCGGTATCCATACAATGGATCATTACACGATGCTCCTCCAATCGTACCCCAAAAGCTTGCAACTCTTGCATAGAGAGGGAGAGAGCAGAATCAGAGGGGGGGGGGGGGGGGGGGGGGGGGGGGTCAAAGGTGCAACATATCACTATTATACTGCCCTACGTTCGATTTATAGAGAGCCATCAAAAACCCTAGTGGATCCTACCTTAGTAGGTATTGGATCTTTATCCAATTACCTACTAATATTGGATTATTGGATCTCTATCTAATAATATCAATTAGCTTGTAATTGGGCCTCATGCAGTGATCCATCAATGTTGTGTCTCATCCCATGAGAACAGGGGCTAATTGGATAACTCATATCTAATCCTCTACTCGTTGAAACATTTACCATATGTGTTCCCTCTCGGCCAAACACCGAGCTGGCCGTGAGTCGTTCTTTACCTTCTGATGCAGTGAATTGTTATCTCATAACAATTCACTTGACTTATCGATTATTGACATACTATGCCACTACACCAGAGTCCCTAGACGGTATAGGAGATCTAATCTATTGGCCCTATCTATCCTCAGTTATCGTGTATTTATAGTCTCTCATCCAACTAATATCCTAGAGACTGTTTATTGGGCTTGATGCATCAGGCCTCATACAGAATCCGTCTGAGTATCGTTCTAATTGGATTTTTCCGGAGAACTCTTCTCTCAATCCGAACGACCCCGGTTGAGGATTTGTCCGAGCAATAACATAAGGGATATTTCTCTCGTGATATCGAGAGTGGATGATGTTGAATATCATATTTTGATAATGAAATCAATTGTTGGGTTATTGATCTAACAAGGTTGTGTTACGACTCTAGCTAGGGGAGTCCTAATTTAGTTTCATTAAAGAGGGTAATTATGTAAAATCTAAGGGTATTCATGTAAATCCTATATAGCCGACCCGTATTAAGGAAAGTAAGGAGGCCAGCTAGGTTAGGATTAAATGGGAGGAAGATATTTTAATGAAAGAGTAGGATGCATGTTACCCTAATTTACCACCCGTTATCCTAGTTAAAGAAGGGTTGTTTGAGGAGGGGTTAAGTTAGAGTAGAAATAAAAAATAATAAGTAACTGGCCACCCCTAGATGGGCCTGTTAGAAGTTAGACTTAGAGATGCATTGGGAGTTGCTTTAGGAGTTAATTGAGAGTAGGAGTCCTCTTAGGAATTAGGATTTGAAGGCCTATAAATAGTTTTATAAACATTCATTTTTTATCATCAATAGAAGAATATTTTCTGCAGCCTTTGAGAAGCAATTTGGAGGAGGGAACCCCTATAGAGTTCCAAGGAGGTCGATCCCCTGTAGTGATCAACCCCTAGAGTTCTAACACATGGTATCAGAGCAGCATTCTTGGCATCTCACTACCCTTCCATAGCCATCCATCAGTCCCCCAAAGCCATCCAAAGCAATTCCCACAATTGCTTGAAGATCGTCACCAAATTCCATCATCATCTCCACTACCGCAGATCATCCCTTGATCACCCCATGAATTGCAACAAGTTCTGGTTTCCTACCTTACTACTGCTATAATTTAGTTATCCATATTAAAAAAAAATACAAAAAAATTTGTTCCTATTTGCTACACTAACTTTTCGTCGTAAAGTTTCCATCTTTATGACGAAAGTTACGTCGTAGAATTCCAACAGCACACCCTTTGTTGTTTGATTTGCTGCTACATTTTTACTAATCAAATTTCTACAAAATTTCTACCATGACTTTATAACTTCCTTCCTTGGATCTCCCTTTGGTTTCGTGAAAAAATTATCAAGATAACATACTCATCTTTTATGTCCAAACTGCTATAGTTTAGACGTAAAAATCTATTGCCATACTTCTTCGTGATATTTGATTTTACCGAACCTATTGCTAATATTTCTTTCCAAGAAATTTTTGTTGGTACTACCTCTTCCTTACCAGAAGATCCCCCTTAAGTTTCACTCAAATTTTTGTTGAAAATTTCTAGAAAAAATTATATCTTTAATGCTAGAATTTTTTCGACAAAAGAATCTGCTATAGCACCTTTGTCCTTCTTCTTCTTAACCCACCGAAACCCAACCATCTCGTTGCCACCACCCAAGACATCTTTAGAGCATCCCTCTAGCCTTAATATTGATAGGACTCCAATAGGGTTGAGTCCTAATCATTATAGTAGAAGTCAATAAAAACTCTGCTAAATTGTAATAAGGTCTCTCCTATCTTATAAAGGAGTATGGCTAGAGTTTGGATTAGCCCTTAGGGCATAGTAGTCGCCGCCCCCCCCCCCCCCCCCCCCCCCCCCCCCCTTACTGGGCAAGTTGGCCAGGGTTTCCCCCTACTTAAGTCGGCTATAGAGCCAACCTAGCCGCCCCTTGTTCCTATTAAGGTAGGATGGCTATAGGAGGGGCAAAAAGATAATTTAACCCAGATAAGTGCCCCCTTAGGCTAGGACTTGATCCCTATTTAAGATGTAGTCGCCACCCTCTTTGAAAGAAAGCAATTATCATCCTTAATTCAGGCTTTGTGCCGAGTCTAGGATGGAGGAACCCCTATAGCATTCCAAGGGTTGATCCCCCTCAAGGATCAAAATCTATAGGGCTCCTTCTAGGGTCTTATCATCTGGTATCAGAGCAGCGATCTTGCTGCCCCTATAGCCGTCATCCACGCCTCCATCTTCCCAAGCAATTCCCACAATTGTTGTGACATGCGCCTCCACCTTCCACCCCAACCGCAGATCAAATCAGTTTGCTGTTGTGTCACGAACGGACGTCGCTCAACTGCAACATCTTCGCCACGTGAATCGTTCGTTGCTTTTTCTTGTTTGTACATATGTTTGGCAGCTTATTTTGCCTTGAGTTTATGTGTTTTTACCTAAGAAATATGAGCGAAAGTAGTGTAGAAGGCTGCAGAATGGTCGTTCGCTGCACAGAGCCAAAACAACCCTATTTTTGGGTCTTTTTCGTGTGCCACGATAACCTTTCTGAGTGGTGCAAAATGTCAGCCATTTCAGCACCTTGGAACCCCCCCGGGTGGCATCGGGCTGGATGGGGCTCCGGGTATATGTCGGGCGTAGGCGTTCATCAGTAATTGAACTTGTCTTGCGTCCGATACCTTGGGAACCATCGTTTGCGGTCTTGCGACCGTTCCTACAACCCTTCAAAGTCCTATTTCGCTCTCTTTCTCTCTTTTCTCAGCTGCACTCAAGGTGTTCGATAAATTGCTTGTATAGCTTTCCGCTTTGCGAGACGCCGGGACGTGTCCGTCGCTCGCTTCCAAGCTAATCAACTTCTTCTTTGCAGGTCCTACGGGACCTTAAGAGGTTGTAAGAGGGCTAACCCTGTGCGGACAGATAATGCTTTGGGCGTTTCATGACTTAGGCAATCCCAACTAAGTCCAGAACAATGGGCAAGGTTGCTTCATGACTTAGGCAATTTCAGCTAAGTTTCCGGGAGGGCCGCCAGGGTGCCGCACGGCTTAGGCAAATTCATCTAAGTCTGTGACAGTGTGGTATCAGAGCATTTAAGCAATTCATACGAACAACAAAGAAGATTCACAATTTCGCCATGGTGAGACATCGTGGTGAATCGAGCAAGATGGGGCAAGCGGGACCCTTGCTCCAAGCAGCCGCAGGTGGGCTACAAGTGCAAACTCGCTCGTAAACTGCTGGAGCCGCTTATGAGGAGCGCGACGGTGAACAAGACAAGCGTGAAGTTGGATATTCTCCATGAGGGGAGTAGGCGCCATCTGGAGTGCCAACTGGGAAGAAGGGCCACAGAGAGAGACTTACAATGGCGGAAACCCGCCTTGATGTTCTTGAAGCGAGCGTGGAGGAACTCTACCAAGGCCAAGGAAGGCTACTTGGGGTAGAGAGCTCGCAAGAAGAAGCTGAAACTCGGATCGAGAATGTTGAATCCTTGATTGATCAACTGACAGAGGACACCAAAGATTCCGTACGACATCTACATGAAGTTGTGGCGGAACTCACGGCTGCGCCACCACAACACTTCAGAGCACCAGAGTCGTAGTGCTACGGAGGTGCTAGGGATGCCAAAGAGCTTGAAAATTTTTTGTTTGATGTGGAATAGTATTTTCGTGCTACAAGGCTCGATTCTGAAGAAATCAAAGTTGCTATAGCAACAATATATCTGAATAGGGATGCAAAACTTTGGTGGCGAACCTGTTGGGAGGAGATCCAACAAGGTCGATGTCGAGTGGATACATGGGGAGACTTAAAGCGAGAGTTGAGAACTCAGTTCTTGCCCGAGAACGCAGAGTTTGTCGCAAGAAGGAAACTGAGACAACTCCGTTAGAGTATAACAATCCGAGACTATGTGAAACAATTTTCAGCACTGATGCTGGATATACGGGACATGTCTGAGAAAGACAAGCTATTCAGGTTCCTCGATGGCTTGAAGCCATGGGCACAACAAGAACTACATCGGAGGAATGTCACCGACGTAGTCGGGGCAATTACAGTCGCGAAAAGGCTGACTGACTTTATTTCTTCGGAGGATTCGAGAAAGAAGAAACACTGTTCGGGAAATCGCCCATCTAAATACTCTCGAGCGAAGGAGTCTGGGGGCGAGAAAAAGAAGAAGAATTTCCACAAGGGACCGGGCTCAAGAGGTAGAGTTCCAAAGTCTAGTGGATGCTTCTTGTGTGGAGGACCACACAAAGTGAGGGAGTGCCCACAAAAAACAGGCACTCAATGCTCTAACGGCATCGGTTCTATCCCGTAAGTCAGACAAGGGCAAAGCTGTCACCCTTAGTTCGAGCAGTTCTGACTCTAGTAGCGACAGTGAGGCGTTGCAAGGACCCAGGATGAGAGTAATACGTTTGTTGAATGCGTTGCAGGGTCAAGTGGGGGAGAACACAAAGGCAAAGCCACTGAAGGCAGGACACAGCGAGTTGATGTATGTGGACATCAAGCTTAATGGCCGAATAACCCGTGCAATGGTGGACACGGGCGCGACCCATAATTTTATTGCCGATCGTGAAGCTAAGCGACTGGGATTACTCTTGGAGAAGAGCCCAAGTCGTATGAAGGCGGTGAATTCAGAGGCCAAGCGGATCTCTAGACAAGCGAAAGGGATCCCCATCAAGATCAGGACATGGAGCGGGAGCACAAACTTGATGGCAGTGCCACTAGACGACTTCCAAGTGATTCTCGGAATGGAGTTTATGCACGCAGCGAAGTTGGTGCTAGTACCGTTTTTGAACTTCTTGTGTCTAATGGGAAGTGATGATCCCTGCATGGTTCAAGTTTCTCGGGGAGGGACCAAGGACCTACAATAAATATCGGCTTTACAATTGAAGAAAGGGGTACAAAAAGGTGAATCAACCTTTGTAGCGGCTATGAAGCTAGAGACACCTGATGGGGAAGCCATTCAGGAACCTACTGTTGTGGCGAACATCCTGAAGGAGTTCTCGGATGTGATGCCAACAGAGTTATCGAGAACTCTACCACCATGCAGAGGCGTGGATCATCGGATTGAGCTGGAGCCGGAAATTAAGCCTCCAGCGAGACCACCATACCGCATGGCCCCTCCAGAGTTGGCGGAATTGAGGAAGCAGTTAGATGAACTGCTAAGCGGTGGTCTCATCCGTAGTTCTAAAGCACCTTTCAGAGCTCCAGTCCTCTTTTAGAAGAAACAAGATAAGAGTCTCTAATTATGCATTGATTATCGAGCCCTTAACAAGATGACGGTGAAGAACAAGTACCCTATCCCGCTCATCGCGAACTTGTTCGATCAATTAGGCAAGGCAAAGTACTTCTCCAAACTCGACCTTCGGTCGGGGTATTGGCAGGTGCGCATTGCAGAAGGTGATGAGGCAAAGACTACCTGTGTGACCAGGTATGGAGCATTCGAGTTCTTGGTGATGCCTTTTGGCTTAACCAATACTCCGGCCACATTCTGCACTCTAATGAACCAGCTGTTCAAGGAGTATCTGGACAAGTTTGTGGTCGTCTACTTAGACGATATCGTCGTCTATAGCCAAACACTTGAGGAGCATGTTAGACACCTCCGAACAATTTTCAATGTTCTCAGGGAGAACACCTTGTTCATGAAGAGGAAAAAGTACTATTTCGCCCAAACAGAGATTTTATTCTTGGGGCATCGAATCGGCAATGGTTCCTTCCGAATGGACCAGTCTAAGGTGCAAGCTGTGGCGGACTGCCGAACGCCAAAGAAGGTGCCAGAGTTGAGATCCTTCCTTGGGTTCGTCAACTATTATCGACGCTTCATAGCGGGGTATTCGAAGCGCGCAGCTCCGTTGACGGAGTTGCTAAAGAAGGAGTAGTCCTGGGGATGGTTGGATAAATGTGAGGTGGCATTTCAAGACCTAAAGACTATTGTGTTGAAGGAACCTGTACTCAGATTGTCGAACTATGGAAAGTCTTTTGAAGTCCATACAGATGCTTCTGATTTTGCTATTGGAGGAGTTCTTATGCAGGAGGGTCATCCGATGGCCTACGAGAGTCGCAAGCTCAACGCGACCGAGCGGCGATATCCTGTGCATGAGAAGGAGATGACAGTGGTGGTCCACTGTCTACGAGTGTGACGACACTACCTTCTGGGAGCACCATTTGTGCTAAGGACGGACAATGTCACATTGAGTTACTTCCAAACTCAAAAGAAACTCTCTCCAAAGTAAGCACGATGGCAGGACTTCTTGGCTGAGTTCGACATGGTAATGGAGTACAAGCCCGGAAAAGCAAATGTCGTGACCGATGCATTGAGTCAGAAAGTAGAGCTAGTGAATGCTATACAGTAGGAGGGCGGAGGCCAAGCAAGTCAATTGTGCTCCAACTTCCTTTCCAGAATTAGGGATGGACTGTACCGAGATCCTCAGGCAGTAACTCTGATTCAACTCATCAAAGAGGGCAAGGCACGACGATTTTAGGTCTAGGAGAGACTCATCTATACCAAGGGGAACATAGTTTATGTTTCGTAAGCGGATAACTTGAGGCGTGAACTCCTGAAAGAGTGTCACGATTCCCTTTGGGCTGGACATCCGGGTATCCACTGAATAATGGCTCTCATAGAGAGGGCCTTCTATTGGCCGAAAATGGGGACAGATGTGGAGGAATATGTTCGAACATACATTACTTGTCAATAGGACTTTAGGCACAGAGTGCATAAAGGATTGGTGCGCAAATATGAAGGGCCTTTCCCAATCATTAGCAGAGTAGGCAATGTCTCAAACAAGTTGCAACTGCCAGCATGGTTCAGAATTCATAACGTCTTCCATGCGAGCAACTTGAAAGCCTACCACCCAGATCCGCAAGATGATTCTCGAAATGTTCCAACTCGACTACCCCCCACCAGAGCCTCTTACGAGAAGCGAGTTGAAACTATTCTAGAGGATCGCAAGATAAAGCTACCCAATGGAGCACAACAAATTGAGTACTTGGTGAAGTGGCAAAAGCTTCCTTAAACAGAAGCCAATTGGGAGCCAGAAGATGCCCTCCGACATGAAGAAGCTCGCATCAAAGCCTACCAACAAGCATCGACGAGGGCGTCGACAGTTTAAGTGGGGGAGAATGTCACAAACGGACGTCGCTCAATCGTAACATCTTCGCCCCGTAAACTGTTCGTTGCTTTTTCTTATTTGTACATATATTTGGTAGCTTGTTTTGCCTTGAGTTTATGTATTTTTACCTAAGAAATGTGAGCGAAAGTAGTGTAGAAGGCTGCAGAACGGTCGTTCGTTGCACAGAGCCAAAACAACCCTGTTTTTGGGTCTTTTTCGTGTGCCACGATAACCTTTCTGAGCGGTGCGAAATGTCAGCCATTTCAGCACCTTGGAACCCCCCGGGTGGCACCGGGCTGGATGGGGCTCCGGGTATATGTCGGGCGTAGGCGTTCATCAGCAATTGAACTTGTCTTGCATCCGATACCTTGGGAACCGTCATTTGCGGACTTGCGACCGTTCCTACAACCTTGTAAAGTCGTATTTCGCTCTCTTTCTCTCTTTTCTCAGTTGCACTCAAGGTGTTCGACAAATTGCTTATATAGCTTTCCACTTTGTGAGATGTCGGGACGTATCCGTCGCTCGCTTCCAAGCTAATCAACTTCTTCTTTGCAGGTCCTACGGGACCTTAAGAGGTTGTAAGAGGGCTAACCCTGTGTGGACAGATAACACTTTGGGTGTTTCATGACTTAGGCGATCCCAGCTAAGTCCAGAACAGTGGGCAAGGTTGCTTCATGACTTAGGCAATTTCAGCTAAGTCTCCGGGAGGGTCGCAAGGGTGCCGCACGGCTTAGGCAAATTCAGCTAAGTCCGTGACAGTTGCCCCTGCGTTTGATCTAAAATTCTGGTAAATTTTTATAACCCATGCCTCTTCAATACTACAAGATCCTTCCTATTACACGTGGGAGAATTTTTCCAAAGTTTCCTTGCTGCAATTTTTTACCGTCGCAAACGTTATCATCGTTGCGAAGGTGAAACACTGTAGCAATTTTTTCAGCCGATTGTTGCTACTTGAAACCAAACTTTTGTTTATCGTTTCTTACCAAAATTTTTACACAATTCTCAAAATCAAGTTGGCTTTCATCTGGATTTAATTTCATGAAAAAACTCCTTCTAAAACTGGTTTTCTTGTATGATCTTTCACCATCATGCAGTTCTGGAATTTTACGATGAAGGAATCTACTTTACATCTTTTGCCCTATTTCCCTACCGTTATGCTGTCAAAACTTTGTCAAACTTTCTACTGGTGTTGACAACATCTAAACCAAGAGTTTCTGCATAATTTTCTTAAACTTTTCCCTGGAATTTATGTTGAGAAATCATCGTTTCTCCGACGCAAAAATCGGTTCAGCAGGACAGCACATCGCGGCACTTCTTTTCACTGAATTCTATCAGATTTGAGTGCTATTTTTTATGGGATTTCAGACTATCCTTTTCTCATCACCAAACCCTACCATCCTTACCAAAAACCCTTCAAAACCCTACCCTAAACCGAAACCAAACAGCCACCCAAATCTGCCCTAAACCACAGCCTACTTCCACCCAAACCGATCCACCTGCCAACCGGCCACCCCTTCTCCAAAATCCCCATGCCACTAACTCGACAACAGAAAAAAGATCTCAATATTACAAATCTTGAGATGTATACTATGGCATCGGAGGAGGCCATCGATGCAAAGCTTGAAGCCTTTGAAAATCGCATGGAAGAGAAGATGCCATCCTTATTCGCCGAATTCAGCATAGGCCGACCAACAAGCCCGAGGAAGTCACACTATGGAGAGACTTCAGATCGGCGAGATGATCCTCAAGAGCATGGACACATCACCTTTGATCCCAACAATCCACGCATGAAGGTTGACTTCCCAAGATGGGAAGAGGAGACCCGATCGGATGGATCTCGCGCGCGGAGCGCTATTTTCGGTTCTACCGAACCGCCGATGCCACACGGGTGGAGATCGCTGCCATACACCTCGAGGGAAATGCTATTCAGTGGTTCAATTGGTTTGAACACACCCATGGAGGACTCTCTTGGCAGCGGTTCAAGGAAGGGCTTTTAAATCGCTTCGATCCGATCGATTTTGACAACATCGACGGACAATTGGCAAAGATTCGTCAAACCTCTACAATACAAGATTACCAAACAAGGTTTGAGTGTTTATCTAACCAAACTGAAGATTGGTCTGAGAAACAACTTTTAGGTACTTTCATTGAGGGCCTAAAGTTGGAAATCCGAGGAGAAGTCAAAGCACGGCAACCGTACACCCTTATGGCGGCAATTTCCTTCGCGCGTATCCAGGAAGAATAATTGAACCATGAGGCACGGAGGACAAGGGTCGCTCCTCAACCAGCCATGTCAAGGCCTATTGCCCCCTCTACTGCCATCCGAGCCCCCGCACCAAAAAAATTGACAAGAGACGAGCTTCGTGAACGATCGGCCAAAGGATTATGTTGGCATTACGACGAACCGTGGAGCCGCAAACATCGCTGTAAGAAGGGCCGACTCCTCATGATTGAACCAGTGGAGGATGAGGACAATGAACCATCTGAAGAAGACCTCAAACCTGAAGAAGAAGCCATAGAGGAAGAGCCCCAATCGGCCGACTACGCAGTGCATGCATTGGCCGGCTACTTCTAAAGCAGCAATCCATCACCGTTCTCATCGACACATGTATCACAAATAAATTCCTCAATAGTAAGGTTGCTGCACGTTTAGCACTTCAAATCGAAGGTTGCAAGAAGTTTGACATAAAGGTCACCGACGGCCGAATCCTTAATTGCGACCAACGATGCCCGCGGGTGAAGCTACTCCTCCTAGACCAAGAAGTGGTAGCCGATTTCTTTCTCCTACCCATCGATGACTATGAAGCCGTGCTTGGGATCGAATGGCTCACAATGTTAGGTAATATCTCCTGGAATTTTTCTAAATTAATTATGAAATTCTATTGCAAAGGGAGACATGTCACATTACGAGGCAAGCGCGGGAGCCATATCTCCACCGTTTCGACGCAACGGATGGAGAAAGTTTTGCACAAAGCACATGGGGGATTTTTGATGCATATCTAGCAGCCATCTAAGGGGGAGAATATACAAATTTCAGATCCTAAGCTTGCCCTCTTGCTGGATGAATTCACAGACGTTTTCACAGAGCCGCGCGGGCTACCCCCTAACCGGCAGCATGACCACCGTATTCCTATTTTGCCGGGCAAACCTCCAGAAAATATGCATCTGTATTGCTACCCTGCAGAAGGATGAGATTGAGAACATTGTCAAAGAGATGCTTGACACCGGGGTAATTTGACCGAGTTACAGCCCTTATTCTTCACCGGTGTTGCTAGTGCGCAAGAAGGACGGTACATGGCGGATGTGCATTGATTATCGGGCCTTGAACGCTATCACCGTCAAGGACAAATATCCTATACCCGTCATAGATTAGCTCTTGGATGAACTAAAAGGAGCCCTAGTCTTTACTAAACTGGATCTCGATTCTGGTTATCACCGGATTCGAGTATGCACTGAAGATATTTTGAAAACCGCATTCCGCACGCATAACGGCCACTACGAGTTTTTGGTAATGCCTTTTAGACTTACAAATACTCCTACTTTCGAAAGCCTGATGAATGACATTTTTTGGAGCTTTTTATGCAAGTTCGTATTAGTATTCTTTGATGATATCCTCATTTATAGCCCTACACTTGATATACATTTTCAGCACTTACGAACTGTGCTAACAATTCTCCGGGAGAATACTCTTTATGTGAAATAGTCAAAGTGTAGTTTCTTATAGCGTAAGTGGAGTATCTTGGGCACATTATATCAGAGGATGGAGTGGCGGTAGACTCGACAAAGATCGAGGTAATGCAAGGATGGCCGAAACCTACAAACGTAAAATCACTGTGTGGCTTCCTTGGACTCACGGACTACTACCGGAAATTCGTGAAAGATTACGACAAGATCAGTGCCCTGCTCACTTCCCTACTAAAGAAAGACTCCTTATGGTTGAAACAAGCTTCTACAGTCTTTGAATGACTCAAGGCCGCCATGAGGATGACATCGGTCCTAGCATTACCTGATTTCAGCCGCACCTTCGTGATCGAGGCCGACGCGTCCGGAGTTGGGATTGGAGCTATTCTAATGCAAGATGGCCGACCTCTCACCTACACCAGCAAGACATTGTCTCCCTCACACTTGAAAATGTTAGTATATGATAAAGAAATGTTTGCCATTGTACACGTCGTCACAAAGTGGAGACCCTACCTGATCGGCCGGCGCTTCCAGATTAAGACTGACCACCGAAGTCTTAAGTACTTCTTGGAGCAGAAAATATCCTCCCCGGAGCAGCAATGTTGGGTAACTAAACTTCTCGGCTTTGATTATGAAATTACTTATTGAAAAGGAAAAGAGAATGTTGTTGCAGATGCTCTATCTCGGCTCCCAGGGCAAATAGAAATTTTAGCCATCTCTCTTCCCACCACCAATTTCCTTGAACACATTAGGGAGGAGTGGAAGAATGATCCAGAAATCCGAAGCATCATAGAAAAATTGGAGAAGGATCCAGATTCTGTAGGGCACTACACGTGGGACTCGAAGGACTTACGCTATAAAGACCGAATTGTTGTTGTTCCTTCTTCTCCTCACATTCAAGTTATTCTGCATGAAATGCACTCTTCACCTTCGACAGGGCACTCTGGATTTCTGAGGACTTATAAAAGGGTAAAACAAAACTTCTTCTAGAAGGGCATAAAGAAATCAATTTATGACTATGTATCCAAATGTGATGTATGTCAGCGGCATAAAAGAGAAACAATGGCAAGTCCCGGTAAACTACAACCGCTACCTATACTAGATTCGACTTGGATGGACATCTCCATGGATTTTGTCAAAGGACTACCACTATCTCAAGGTAAAAGCACGATCTTTGTGGTGGTAGATCACCTAACTAAGTATGCTCATTTTTGTGCTGTGAGACATCCCTATACTGTTGCCACTATTGCCCAGATTTTTATGAAAAATATTATAAAATTACATGGGATGCCAAGATCGATAGTAAGCGACCGTGATAGGGTGTTTACAAGTAAATTTTGGACCGAGCTCTTCCATCTATAGGGCACCCAATTGAAGATGAGCACAGCCTATCATCCACAAACAGACAGCCAAACAGAGGTGGTGAACAGATGCCTCGAGATTTACTTACGATGCTTCACCAGTGACCGGCCCAAAGAGTGGACAAGATGGCTTCCCTGGGCCGAATGGTGGTATAATATAACTTTTCATTCGTCGACTAAATATACCCCTTACGAGGCACTGTATGGCCGATCGCCCCCTGTAATTCTCAGATATGTACTTGGTTCGGCCAAAGTGGATCAGGTCGACCAAGACCTAATTAACAGGGATAAACTGCTACAGCTGCTGAAGGACAACCTAACTGCCGCTCAAGCCTGCATGAAGCAACAAGTAGACAATCACCGGAGTGAGCGATAATTTTTAGTAGGAGATTGGGTTTACCTCCGCCTACAACCATACAAGCAACTATCCATCAACACCAGAGCATCGATGAAACTGTCTCCACGATTTTATGGACCATATCAGATTTTGGAACGCATTGGGGCCGTGGCACACCGACTTAAACTTCCAGATGATGCCAAAATTCATCCCGTCTTCCACGTATCCCTACTGAAGCCGAAATTGGATGAACATGAACTGGCTCAGACTCAGTTGCCGAGCACTACAATTGAAGGTGAAATCCAAGCCCAACCTGAAGCTATACTTGATTGAAGAATTGTGATGCGCTGACGAAGCCCCTCTACCGAAGTACTTGTGAAGTGGAATAACTTACCATCTGAAGACGCAACATGAGAGTCACATGAAGAACTGAAGACTCGGTTCCCAGAGTTTATGGATCCTCAGCCTTGAGGACAAGGCTGATTCTGAGAGGGGCTGATTCTGAGAGGGTGGACTTGATAGGACTCTAACAGGGTTGAGTCCTAATCATTCTAGTAGAAGTCAATAAAAACTCTGCTAAATTGTAATAAGGCCTCTCCTATCTTATAAAGGAGTTTGGCCAGAGTTTGGATTAGCCCTTAGGGCATAGTAGTCATCGCCCCCCCTTACTGGGCAAGTTGGCCAGGGTTTCCCCCTGCTTAAGTCGGTTATAGAGCCAACCTAGCCGCCCCTTGTTCCTATTAAGGTAGGATGGCTATAGGAGGGGCAAAAGGGTAATTTAACCCAGATAAGTGCCCCTTGAGGCTAGGACTTGATCCCTATTTAAGATGTAGCCGCCCCCCTCTTTGAAAGCAAACAATTATCATCTTCAATTCAACCTTTGTGCTGAGTCTAGGAGGAGGGAACCCTTATAGCGTTCCAAGGGTTGATCCCCCTTAAGGATCAAAATCTATAGGGCTCCTTCTGGGGTCTTATCAAATACATAGCCATCATAACCTATTTCTAGAACCCAAACAATACCCAAAACCACAGCCCAAAATAGCACCTATCAAAGCCTATCGACATAGAAATCTATAGCATTACCTTTTAGTATTTTTTGCTGTGCCCATATTTGATCCTTACCGAAATTATTGCTGTCACCCATGTCATATTTAGGGCACCCCTCTAGCCTTAAGACACAGCCATCATAGCCTTTTTTTAATTTCTATAGTCAACCCAAACCGTAGCCCAAACAGCGAGCTTCCACAACCATCGAACCTTACACCGATCCTTATCTTCGCAACCATTGAACCTTGTCATACCGGTTGCTGTCTCAACAGCAACCCTAAACCTTTCTTCCCAACCTCAAACCACTGCCACAAAAATTCTTTACAACCTCCACAACACCCTTAAATCGTAGCACCAATAGTAACCTAAACTGCAAGCTATCAACCCTAAACCGCAACCTTGATCCTTCACCCGTTTGGCCACCAATCCCTACCAAATTGGTTGCTGCTATCAATAGTAACCCTAAGCCACCCTTCTAACCCTAAACATCTGTCATTGAACCCCCTTTACAACCTCTACAATAGCCCCAAACAGCAGCATCAACAACACCTTATTTGTAAAAAAAATTTGCTGCACTACCTTCGGTACTACTTGCTGCATCCACACCCGATCCCTACCAAATCCATTACTGTCATCAATAGTAACCCTAACTCATTCCTTTAACCTTAAACCTTAGCTGTTATACCCCCTATACGACCCCTACAGCAGCCCTAAATCATAGCACCAATAGCAACAAAAAATAGTAACCTTTTAGCCCCAAACCAGAGTCGTCTCCCCTTGATCCACTACCTCTTTCGGCCATCAATCCACCCAACCAGTTCATACCACTGACCCAACAGCAAGAGAAGGACCTTGACATCTTAGATCTAGAGGCACATGCAATGGCATCTCAAGGTTCAATCGATGCCAATTGGGGGCGTTTGAATCACGTATAGAGGATAGATTATGTGCCTTATTCGCCGAATTCGGATTGGGCCGATCTCCGAGCCCAACAAAATTTCAGCATGGTGAATGTTCAGATAGGCCTCCCAACAAAGAAGAACAAGCCATTGATATGATGCAGCCATGCATGAGGGTGGACTCCTTCAATGGCAAGGAGACCTAACAGGATGGATTTCGCACGCCGAACGTTACTTCCGGCATCACCAAACACCAGAGGATTCCATGGTGGACACCACTGTCATCCACCTTGAAGGAGATTCTATACGATGGTACAATTGGCTTGAATACAACTATGGGACTCTGACATGGATACAATTCAAATATGTGCTGTTGAACCACTTTGGGCCGACCAAGTACGAAAATATCAACGGACAACTTGCCAAGATCTGACAAACCTCCACGATCCAAGAATATCAAACCAGGTTTGAAGAATTATCTTACTTTGCTCATGATTGGTCTAACAGACAATTATTATGGACGTTCATAGAAGGACTCAAGCCAGAAATTAAAGGAAAGGTTAAAGCATGGCAACCCCCCACCATGAAGGTCGTAATTTCTCATGCCTGAATACAAGAGGAATGACTCAACCAAGACGCTTAAAGGATGAGGACCACTCCTAGGCCCATGGCTTATAAACCTCCTTCTGTTCCGAGCCATCGTTCACTGTCAAAAAAATTGACAAAAGAAGAACTACACGATAGATCGACAAAGGGTCTTTGTTGGCATTGTGATGAACCATGGAGCTGCAACCATCGCTGCAAAAAGGGGCTCCTCTTACTGATTGAACCCATTGAAGATATGGAGGAGTAGGTCCAGGAGTATGAGGAAGAGGTCACGGATGAAGAACAACAACCAATTGATATTACAATGCATGCTTTTACCAGCTACGTAAACCCACAGACGATGAAAGTGGGAGGACTTCTAAAGCAATAATCGATCACCATACTTATTGACACTAGGAGCACTAATAATTTTATGAACAACAAAGTTGTTGTCTGGATGGCAGTTACCCATTGAGGATTGTAGCAGGTTTGATGTTAAGCTCACCGAGGGACGAATTTTGAAGTGTGATCGCAGGTGCCCACGGGTGAAACTACTACTATAGGATTGTGAGGCCGTGCTTGGCATTGAATGACTGGTGACATTAGGTGATGTTTCCTAAAATTTTTCAAAATTAATCATGAAATTTTGTAGCTAGGGAAAACAGGTGGTACTACACGACAAACGAGGAAACGACATATCAATGATTTGCACACGGTGAATGGAGAAAGTATCACATAAAACATGCAGCGGCTTCTTGGTACAACTAGAGCAACAATCCAAGGGGGAGGCAACCAAAGTTGAAGACCTAAATCTACTTCCCTTACTTGCTGAATTTTCAGATGTATTTGATGAACCGCGCAGCCTACCTCCTAGCCGCCAGCATGATTATTGTCTCTCAGTTCTTCCGGGCAAACCTCCATCAAACACTTGCCCATATCAGTATCCTCATCTTCAAAAAGATAACATAGAAAGGATTGTAAAGGAGATGCTCGAAACATGAGTCATTCGGCCAAGTTGCAAACCCTACTCACTAGTGATCCTCGTACGAAAGAAGGACAGAACATGATGAATGTGCATCAACCATAAGAGCCTAAAATATTTTATGGAGCAAAAGATATCCTTCCCCGAACAACAAAAATAGGTAACAAAGCTTCTTGAGTATGATTGTGAAAAAGGGAAAGAGAATGTTGTTGTAGATGCGCTTCCATGACTACCCGAGCAAGCTGAATTTTCGGTCGTTTCACCTCCGACCAACAACTTCCTTGAGGACATTAGGAGAGAATGACAAGATGATCCAGGAACCAACAAGATCATAAAGAAATTGGAGAAGAACCAAGTTCCGTGACCCATTACAGTTGGGACTCAAAATACCTATGATATAAGGGACGCATTTTGCTTGTGCCAAATTCTAGTTGCATAAAGATCATCCTTTAAGAGATGTATTCCATGCACGTGGCCAGGCATTCCAGGTTCCTTAGAACCTATATAAGAATTAAGCAACATTTTTATTGGGAATAGATGAAAACTATTATTGCTAAATTTGTACCACAATGTGATGTGTGCCAATGACATAAAGGTGAAACAATGGCAAGCCCCGAAAAGCTACAACCTCTACCCATCCCGGATTCAATATGGACCGATATATCAATAGACTTCATCAAAGGGCTGCTCTCATCACAAGGAAAAGCTACGATTCTTCTTATTGTTGATCACCTTACAAAGTATGCTCACTTCTGTACAATTCACAATCCCTACACTGCTTCCAGCATTGCCCGAATCTTTATGGAAAATATTATAAAATTACATAGGATGCTGAGATCTATTATAAGTGATCGTGATCGGGTCTTCACGAGCAAATTCTAGATAAAATTATTCTAGATGTAGGGCACTAAATTGAAGATGAGCATAACATATCACCCACAAACCGATGGCCAAACTAAAGCGGTGAACAAGTGTTTAAAGACATACCTCAGATGCTTCGCCAATGACTAGCCAAAAGAGTGGATAGTGGCTCCCTTGGACCTAGTGGTGGTATAATACAACTTATCATTCATCTACAAAAATTACACACTATGAGGCTATGTATGGTCGACCTCCTCTTGTAATCCCAAAATATTTATTGGGCACCTTTAAAGTAGAACAAGTAGATAGGAAACTACAGGACAAAGACAAAATATTGAAGCTATTAAAAGACAATCTCACTACAGCTCAAGTAAGGATGAAACAACAATATGATCAACACAAAGGCGAAAGAGAATTTTCCATGGGAGATTAGGTATTTCTATGGCTCCAGCCGTATAAGCAAACATCGATCTAGACCAAAGCATCCATGAAGCTTTCACCTCGGTTCTATGGACCCTACCAGATTGTGGAGTGCATCGGGGTAGTAGCATATATATTGGACTTACCGTCGACTCTCGAATCCATCTAATCTTCCATGTGTCGTGCTTGAAGCTCAAATTAGGATAAAACGAGATAGTTCAAAGACATCTACCTAATATGACTGTTCAAGGAGAGCTTAAGACTTAGCCGAATGCCATTATTGATCGCAGGATCGTAACACGACGACGGTGACCTACTACTGAAGTGCTAATACAATGGTCGTACCTTCCAGAAGAAGAGGCCACTTGGGAAAATTATGATGATTTAAGAATCAAATTTCCAGAATTCATAGAGCATCAGCCTCGAGGATAAGGCTAAATTGAAGAGGGCGGGTCTGTTAGGACTCTAGCTAGGGGAGTCCTAATTTAGTTTCATTAAAGAGGACAATCATGTAAAATCTAAGGGCATTCATGTAAATCCTATAAAGTTGACCCCTATTAAGGAAAGTAAGGAGGTCGACTAGGTTAGGATTAGATGGGAGGAAGATATTCTAAGGAAAGAGTAGGATGCATGTTACCCTAATTAACTATCACTTATCCTAGTTAAAGAAGGGTTGGTTGAGGAGGGGTTAAGTTAGATTAGAAATAAGAAACAATAAGCAACCTGCCACCCCTAGATGGGCCTATTGGAAGTTAGACTTAGCGATGCATTAAGAGTTGATTGGGAGTATGAATCCTCTTAGGAATTAGGATTAAAAGGCCTATAAATAGCCTTGTAATCCTTCACTTTTTATCATCGATAGAAGAGTATTTTCTATAGTCTTTGAGCAACAATTTGGAGGAGGGAACCCCTATGGAGTTCCAAGGAGGCTGATCCCTTATAGTGATCAACTCAAAGCTTAGAATCTGCTAGGGTTCTAATAGGTTGTTAGAGTTGATTGATGCATGATTAACCACAATAGAGAGAAAATTACAATCAAATGTTTGGCCAAAGTCAAGTCCAGGCATCGGGCCGAGTGAGGTTGATGCGGTTGAGAACTCGCTTGGAGTGCATCGGGAGCTCACCGAGGGTATCGGGAGCTTACTAGGATGGTGCAAGGGAGTTCATCGGAAGAAGACTGAGACTCACCGGAAGATTATCGGGGGTAGCCGAAATGCTTGCCGGGAGTTGGAAAGGTCTTGATTGGATTTGTTGGTCATGTCGATTGTATTTAATTAAGTCATAGTTAGCATCGTTAAGGTTGAGTCCTACTTGAATTAGATTTAGAAGTATCCAAATTAACTCAAGTGAGACTAACCGAGTCCACTATGGAGAGTGGATTGAGCTCAAGTCGAGTTCAATTGGTTGACCTAAGAAGTAGTCAACAAAAGGTATAAGTCGGGATTGAAAAAGTGGAGGGAATCACTTTTCCAAAATTCCCAGTGGTTGTACCACCGGTGGGCAATGATTGTACCACCCTCACACAGTATTCCTGGCTACTTTCGGCTACGGCACCGCTACCGCTGGCAGTGGTACCGCCCATACCCGATTTTTTCGGGTGCGTTTGAATTTTGGATCCATTCTTCTGAAGTTAATTGGGGTCTATAAATACCCCAAGTTTTCTTGCATTTAGCACAAGCTTTTATACAATTCATTGGACAAAAATCTCTAAAAAAAGGTGTGCTAAAAGTGTGCAAGAAAAAGAAAAGGGGCAAGAGAGTGAGCAATAAAGGTTGTAGTCTTTTGTAAAGGTCTCCCTTGTAAGTTGAGATTGAAAAGCTTCTAAGGGTTTGATCTTCACCCAAAGAAGATCGATAGTGGACATCGAAGAAGAGGACTCGAGAGTGGACGTAAGCTAGGTTGAGGTCGAACCACTATAAATCTGACCATTTCTCTACTTTATTGTTTTTGATTATGCATGTTCTTATACAGAGCTTTCTTTTAGCATAATCATAATTTAGCTTCATTCAATAGCTTATTGCTCCCTTACTTAACGAAACACTTTCGATTTCTAGTTTTGATTCTCACGAAAAGTTTTCCTTAAACCAAAACTTTTACACTTGCACTAACAAATGATCCTTAAACCAAAACTTTTCCCCCTTATTAGTGTCAGTTAATCCTAACAAATGATCCTCTATTGATACTCATTGTATTCGTAAGGTTGGCTACCAATCTCGATAACCGGGTGTACTAGATCTAGAACTTTCCAAACCTATAAGTCTGGCATCAAAGAAAGGAGTACTCAAATAAGGAATCATTGGTATCTCAAGTCTAAGGACTAGATACACAATTGAGACTACAAAATTATTATCTGACGTTATGTATTATTAACCATATCGATATTGGTGCAGCCTATCACTATTGTGCCACCCCTACATCCTATTTATAGAGCCATTAAAAACCCTAGTGGATCTTACCTTAGTGGGTATTAGATCTTTATCTAATTATCCATTAATCTTGAATTCTTGGATCTTTATCCAATAATCTAAATTAGCTTGTAATTGGGCCTTATGTAGTGATCCATCAATGTTGGGTTTCATCTAATGAGAACAGGGCTTAATTGGATAACTCATATCCAATCCTCTATTCACTGAAGCATACATCATATGTGTGTGACCCTCTAGGCTCGATATCAAGCTGGCTGTGAGTCACTCCCATCAGAACTCCTTCTAATATAGTGGATTATTATTCCCATAATAATTCACTTGACTCATCGACTATGGATGTACTAGGCCATTGCACTATAGTCTCCAAACGGTACAGGGGGATCAAATCCATCGGACCTGTCTATTGATAGTTATCATATATCTATAGTCCCTTATCCAACTCATATCCTAGAGATCGTATATTGGATATGATACTATCAGGCCACATACGGGAATCCATCTAAGTCTCGCTCTAATCGAATTCTCCCGGAGAACTCTTTCTCTCTCAATCCGAATGACCCTGGCCAGAGATTTATTTAAGCAATCACATATAGGATATTTCTTTCATGATACTAAGAGTGGATGATCCTTTATTGACACTCATTTGCCTTCATAAGGTTGGCTACAAATCCCGATAACTAGCTATACCAGATTTAGAAATTTCCAAACCTATAAGTCTAATGTCAAAGAAATGAGTACTCAAACAAGACATCCTTGGTGTCTCAAATCTAATGACCACATATACAACTGAGACTATGGAATCGTTGTCTTACATTAGGTATCATTAACCATATAACATTCTATAAGCGGATCAATCAGTGAACTCATTCTCCAATGAGCACCTGTACTGTATCCTTAGTGTCTCCACACAAGTGGCTATGAGACCAGTTGCCTCCATCATATGGATAGGTATATAGTATACCGATCTATTTATTTATCTTGATGCCCCTCTCGAGTAACCTATGACCGAGATTATTTAGGATCTATGTTTAAAGGCGAATCGATCTCATTGTCTTGATCTCATCATTATATGATTCCTATTACACAAAATCAAAGACATCATTATACATATATATATATACGACAGATAATATAATGTGAGAATATGCCAATAATAATTATAAGCAAAAAGATTGTGTAGTGTGTCATATGTGCCATCACTCATGCGATTGACATGTAGGGCACATGTAACCAGCAATCTGTTACTTGTCCTAAAGCCAATCACTTATGAGTTTGATCCCCATCAGACCCCTGTGATGCTAAAAGATAATTTGAGCCAACGACTTTGTTAGTGGATCCACAATAGTATCTTCGGATGGAACTCTTTACATTGCTATATTTTTCTAGACTATATCTCTCTAATTAAGTGGAATCTCCTCAGAATAATTCTGATGAGACCTGTGTTCCCTTTCTTGAGCGATCATCCTGTTATTGTCGTAGCATATAAGAGTTGGCTCCATGCTGCTCGGTACGACTCCCAAATCCTGGATGAACTTCTTCATCCACACTACTTCCTTTGCTGCTTCTGCTGCAACAATATGCCCGCCTTTATGGTCGAGTCAGTAGTAGTATCTTACTTAGAACTCTTCCAGCTTACTGCTTTTCCATGAAGGGTGAAAATATACCCTAAGTTTGACTTGCTATCATCAATGTCAGATTGGAAACTCAAGTCAATGTAGCCCTCAACTTGGAGGCTACCTCCTCCATATACTAGTAAAAGATTCTTAGTCCTTCCCAAGTACTTAAGGAGACACTTTACTGACTTCCAATGTTCCAAACTTAGATCCGCTGGATACTTGCTTGTGACACTCAAAGCATGTGTTATGTTAGGCCTGGTACATAGCATAATATATATGATAGACCCTATCATTGAGACATAGGGTATCCTATTCATATCTACCCTTTCTTTAGGAGTCTTTGGAGACATTCTCCTAGAAAGTGATATTCCATGTCTCATTGATATGAGACTTCTCTTGGAATTCTCTATGTCAAACCTTTTGATAATGGAGTCTATGTATCTGGACTGGGATAAGCCAAGTATCCTCTTGGATCTATCTCTATATATTTGGATCCCCAAAATATAGGATGCTTCCTCTAAGTCCTTAATGGAGAAGTTTCTGGATAGCCAAGTCTTCACTATAGAGAGTATTCCTATATCATTCCCAATGATTAGGATATCATTCACATATAGCACAGAGAATGTGATAGTGCTCCCATTTACCATCAAGTACATACAAGGCTCATCTTCATTCTTAACGAAGTTATAAGATCTGATTGCCTCACCAAATCTTATGTTCCAACTTCGGGAAGCTTTCTTCAATCCATAAATGAACCTGATTAACCTGCACACTTTATCTTGACTCTCTATGGATACAAATCTCTATGCCTGTATCATGTACACCTCCTCCTCGAGATTATCATTGAGGAATGTTATTTTCATATCCATCTACTAAATCTAATAGACATTGTGTGCTGCAATGGCCAAAAGAATTCTGATGGATTTAAGCATGGCTCTAGGTGAAAAGGTTTCGTCATAGTCAACTACTTGCCTTTGACGATATTCTTTGCTACCAACCTTGTCTTATAAGTCTCCACCTTTCCATCCACTCCGATCTTCTTCTTGAAGATCCATTTGTAGCCGATGGGTACGATACCCTTAGGTGCATTAACAAGATTCCAAACCTTGTTAGAGTACATAAAATCCATCTAAGAATTTATGGCTTCTTGCCACTTCTCGAAGTCTATACTCATAATAGCCTCCTTGTAGGTCTAAGGATCAACATCCTTAGAGTCCTCTCAACTGATATGTCCCACATATCTTTCAGGAGGATAAGATACTCTACTAGATCTATGTAAAGTTGAAACTTGTTTGCTAGGTACCTGAATAGCCTCAAGCTCTAGAATGGTGCTTGAGCTAGGTTCTCCAACCTCGCTCAACTCTATCTCACTCCCATTGTTTCCACCAAGAATGTGTTCCTTCTTAAGGAACACAGTCGGTCCTCGGGATTATAGAAGTAATACCCTAAAGTCTCCTTAGGGTATCTCACGAATGTACACCGTTCCATCCTTGATTATAACTTGTCGGGGTTGTGTCTTCTAACGTGGGCAGTACAACCCCAAATCTTAACCACATTAACATCAGACTTCTTTCTCTTTCATTTCTCATATGGTGTAGACCCTATCGACTTAGATGGAACTATGTTTAAAAGGTAAGCTACGGTCTCTAGGGCGTACCCCCAGAGTGAGATGGGTATGTTAGTGAAACTCATCATGGATAACACCATGTCTACAGCATGTGATTCCTCCTTTCTGATACACCATTGAGCTGAGGTGTATAATGAGATGACCAACCATGAAGTTCAGTTAAGTCATTACCATCGTTATAAGATGAGTCTGATTCGATGATATGCTCTCGATTGCTCAATTAAGTTATACCATATCCTTAAGTCACCGGTGATATCTCTATATCATAGGTAAGAACTCGATCACGTAGATAAGTAAGCCTCGAGTGACTCGACCAACTCAACCGATGTCGTGATTCAATTTCTTCCTATAACGATGGAATGCCATGTATATTAATCTTATTGTCTCATGCTCACCGACTTAATATTAACGTAGGAGGGGTTTTCGTTTTGTATCAATCTCGTAATATATCATGTCACACACATACATATTTAATATATATCTACATCACATACAAAGATATATATATATATATATAGTAGTTGTATAACACATATCACATATGCAAGCCACACTGGATACTCATGAGCCGTCACCTAATATGATTAAATCTGAGCCAATTGACTAATCATTCACAATAGAATCTATGTGTGCATTGACGCATCTCTATGCCCCGTGATCCGTCGGATCCTCGCGGCATCACCATGCATCGTGATCTCCCATCATGACATCGTGGGTCATGCTATCACCATCATGCTCTCACCGCGTCTCTCCATGTAATTACAAAATAATCACAAGCACATAGGCCCGACAATAAACGAGAAAAACGGAGGTTCGCAGGCCCTAGTAATAATAATAATCATCATAATTACACACATCACAACACATGGCTCATGATCATTCATCCATCTCATACATCACATGTACACATCACCATGAAGGATTACTAGATAATAAATGATTAATTAAACTATTTAATTAATTATTTTTAAAAACCAGGACATGCTAAGAATTTTTAGAATTATAAAAGATATTTTCAAAATTCTGGACAAGAGGATAGACCTTGGAATCTAAGGGTATTTTTGGTATTCATTAATGGAGGATAGATCATAGAATTTTTAAAATTTTGAGGGACAGAATTATCTATTTACCGAAAAACCCTAACCCTCTTCCTTCTGGCGGTCGCTATCATCGCACCTGCGTAGGTGGCAACGTTGCACGGTGTCGTCGGCCACCTCTGCCCGTGGGCGACCAATCCCGCAGGTGGGTGCTGCTGCCCCAGCGGGTGGGCGGGAGCCACTACCCTCGGGCGGTCGCCTCAACGGGCGAGTGCTGCCCCTTTCGGCTTGGACGCGGGCGGCTTCTCCTTGCGGCTTGGCCTTGGGCGACTGCTCCTTGCGGCTTGGCCATGGGCAATTGCCCTGCTAGCGGCCCTAGTGGCAATTGGCCATCTGCATACAACCTAGCCGCAGGCGACCACACCTATAGGGTCCTGGCCGAGAGCAGCCACCCCTATGGGTATTGGATCTTTATCCAATTACCCACTAACCTTGGATTATTGGACCTCTATCCAACAATCTCCTTTAGTCTCTAATTGGGCCTCATACAAGGATCCCGTCATTGCAGGGTCTCATCTAATGAGAAAAGGGGCTAATTGGATTTCTATCCAATCCTCTGTTCGCTGAAGCATCCACCATATGTGTGACCCTCTATGCCCAATACGGAGTTAGCCATGAGTCACTCCCATCAAAACTACTTTTGATATAGTGAATTATTATCCCCATAATAATTCACTCGGCTTATCGACTATGGACGTACTAGGCCACTACGCCATAGTCCCTTGATGGTACAAGGGGATCAAATTCATCAGACCTATTTGTCCATAGTTACCATGTATCTATAGTCCCTCATTCAACGAATATCCTAGAGACCGTATCTTAGACATGGTATTGTTAGGCCACATATGAAATCCATTCGAGCCTTGCTCTAATCGGATTCCCAGAGAACTCCTCTCTTAATTTGAATGACCCTGGCCAAGGATTTATCTAAGCAAGCATACATGAGATATTCCTCTTGCGATACCAAGAGTGGATGATTCTTTAATTACCTTCGCAAGTTTGGCTACCAATCTCAATAACCGTTTGTATCAGAACTTTCCAAACTTATAAGTCCGACGTCAAAGAAAGGAGTACTCAAACAAGGAATCATTGGTGTCTCAAGTCTAAGGACTAGATACACAACTGGGACTATGGAATTGCTATCCGATATTAAATATCATTAATCATATAACATTCCATAAGTGGATCAATCAGTGAACTCATTCTCCAATGAGCACCTGTACTGTATCCTTAGTGTCTCCATATAAGTGGATACAAGACCAGCTACCTCCATCATATGGATGGGTATACAATACACTGGTTTGTCCGGTTACCTCGATGTCCCTATTGAGTAACATATGACCTAGATTATTTAGGATCTATGTTTAAAGAAGAATCAATCTCATTATTATGATCTCATCACGATCTGATTCCTGTTGAACAGAACCAAGGACATCATAATATATATATATATATATATATATATATATATATATATATATATATATATATATATATATATATATATATATATATATATATATATATATATATATATATATAAATAATATAATATAATGTGAGAATATACCAATAATAATCATAATAAAAAAATCACGTAGCGTGTCATATGTGTCATC
This sequence comes from Ensete ventricosum, assembly GCA_029747655.1. Taxonomy (NCBI): domain Eukaryota; kingdom Viridiplantae; phylum Streptophyta; class Magnoliopsida; order Zingiberales; family Musaceae; genus Ensete; species Ensete ventricosum. Next base: position 24,230,333 of record JAQQAF010000004.1, on the reverse strand, counting down.
ACTCACGCGATTGGCTTGTTGGGCACCTGTAACCAGTAGATACTCTGCTAGGCTTACGCAAAGTTGGAACTTGTGTGCTAAGTTCCTGAACAGACTCGACTCTAGAATGGTGCTTGAGCTAGGTTCTCCAACCTCGCTCAACCCTATCTCACTCCCATTATTTCCACCAAGAACGTGCTTCTTTTAAAGGAACACAACTCTCTTGGCAACAAAGACCTTTTGGTCCTCGGGATGATAGAAATAATACCCATAAGTTTTCTTACTTGCATCGTTCTATTATTGATTTTAACTTGTCGGGGTTGTGTCTCTTAACATGTGTAGGACAGCCCCAAATCTTAATAACCTCAAGATCGGGCTTCTTCCATTTCTATGTCTCATATGGTGTAGACACTATCGACTTAGATGGAACTCTGTTTAGAAGGTAAGCTGCGGTCTTTAGAGCGTATCCCTAGAATGAGACGTGTAAGTCAACGAAGCTAATTATGGATCGGATTATATCTAATAACATGTGATTCCTCCTTTCTGATATACTATTAAGCTTAGGTGTATAAGGATGTGTCCATTGGGACAAAATCTCATAGTTCTTGAGGAAATAGGTGAACTCTATACTCAGGTACTCTCCTCCTAGATCTAATTGAAGAGTCCTAATACTCTTTCCAATATAGTTCTTCACTTCATTCTTATATTCCCTGAATTTCTAGAAGGCCTCAGACTTGTACTTTAAGAAGTACATATGTCCATACTTAGAGAAATTGTTAGTGAATATAATAAAGTAGGAGTAACCACCTATAGCTTGAGTCGACATGGGACCACATGCATCACTATATATGAGTTCCAATAGCTTAGTGGCTCTCTCTCCAATTCCACTGAAATGAGAGTTGGTCAACTTTCTACGAAGGCAAGGTTCATAAGTTGCATATAACTTATAGTAAAATGGATTCAAGTATCCATCTTTTAGCAACTTTTAAATCCTTCCCTCATGGATATGACCTAGCTTACAATGTCATAGGTATGCCTCGTTCACCTCATCTCGTTTCCTCTTAGACATATTTACATTCATGATAAGTGACGAAATGTCTAACACATATAAGCTATTAATCAAGGTCCCACTTGTGATGATCTTATCATCCAAAATTATTGAACAACTATTATTCTTAAAAACTAGTTTATATCCATAAACTATCAAACAAGAAATGGAAATAATATTTTTGATAATCGAGGAAACATAATAACATGCATCCACTGCAATAGCAGCTCCATTAGGCAGATGTAGGGTGACCTCCCCAATGGCAACTGTAGCAACTCTTGCTCCATTGCCCATGTTGAGGTCTATCTCGCCTCTAGCCAGTCTCCTAGGCCTTGCCAGAACTTATAATGAATTGTAAATGTGATAAACACTCCCGTCTCCAATACCCATGTGTTATCATTAAGATTTGATAAGGAAACTAATCATTAAAATACTTGAAGCTTCTCCAAGCTTCTATTTTACATTTTCTATAAGGTAATCCTTGTAGTTCCTCTTCTAATGCCCGTCTTTGTCGTAATGGAAGCACTGACCTTTGTCCTTGGTCGAGTCTTTCTTGGTAACTTTTGCCTTGCCCGATCTGCCCTTACCCTTCTTAAGGGACTTATCGTTCCTTTTCTTTTTAGTCTCACCAATATAGAGAACTAACTTATCTTTCTTAGGCAGAATCATGTCAAGGACGTATGTGATTTTCTCCGTTGTGAGAACAATTCTCAAATTGTGAAGCCAATCCATATAGTTTGGACTAGTGAGGCGGTTGACATCAAGTATGCCACGTAAGGGGTTTGCAAGCGACATGTTTCTAACAAACAAGATATAGCGTAAATGAATAACATACAAATTTTACAAAAAATTAATTAAGATACATACTTCTATCTTAATGTACTCCCACTATATTCCTAGCAAATCACGTGACACCCTCAACCACGTGAAATGAAAGACTCCAGTAGACTTCTAGTGGAGATCGAGATACAATCAACTTCTCAGTGTAACCTCGAGGGACTCAACCAATCACATTAAGCCCAAAAAGGTAGGCAACTCTTTCTAATCACTGCTTGTGATTCCTGTACTAACCACCATGGTCTCGAGGGACTCAACTAATAATGATATTCAGTTAAGTCATCACTATCATTACTAGATGAGTTTGATTTGATGATATGCCCTCAAGAGACTCGACCAAACATACCATGTCCTTAAGTCACCAGTGACATCTCTATGTCATAAGCAAGATCTCAATCATATAGATATGTTAGCCTTGAGGGACTTGACCAACTCAGCCTATGTCATGATTCAATTTCTTCATAAGATGATGGAGGGCCACATGGGTCCATCTTATTATCTCACACTCACCGACTTATTATTATTGTAGGAGAGGTTTTTGTTTTGTATTGGTTTCCTAATATATCGTGTCACACACATACATATTTAATATATATCTACATTACATATATAAATATATATATATATAGTAGGTGTATAATCACATATCATATATGCATGCCATACTAGATGATAATGAACTATCACCTAATGTGATTAGGCTTGAGCCAATGGGCCCAATCACTCATAATAGGATCTATGTGTGTATCGGTGCATCTCCGTGCCGTGTGATTATCCTTCTCATCATCGTCGATTCCGTCGGATCCTCGGCACATCTCCATGCGTCCCGATCGCCCGCCACGACATCGTGGGTCCCGCCGACACCTCCAAGCTTTCGTTGCATATCTTCGTGTAATTACAACATAATTACACGCAGGCGTAATAATAAATAAGAAAAACGGAGGCTTGTAGGCCCCAATAATTATAATAATAATCATATTTACACACATCACAACACATGACCCATGATTATTCGTATATATCATACATCACTTGTAAGCATCATCATGTAGGACTACTAGATAATTAATAATTAATTAAAGTATTTAATTAATTAAATTTCTAAAAATTGAGACATGCTAGGAATTTCTAGAATTGTTAAGGACATTTTGGAAATTCTAGACAGAAGGACAAATCGAGGAATTTTTTAAATTTTGAGGGGTAGTTTCATCATTTTGCCATTGAAAAAAACCCTAAGCCCTTTTGCCTTGTTCTAGCGGGCGCAGGCGGTAACACTTTGTGTCATCGGTGGCAGGCCATGCCTACGGGCGGGTGCCGTCGCGTTTGCATGCGTCACCACCTTATGCGGCCACCTGGCTATGATACCATTGTTAGGAAACCCAACGGGAGCATCACATACGTTGTGGAAGAAAGAAAAATAAAATAGGTTTCTCACATATATCATATCATTATTGGGAAACCCAGTGGGAGCATCACATGCGCAATGGAAGAAAGAAAAACAAAATAGATTTCCTACATATATCAAATCATCATGCAAAGATTGGTGCATAACAAACTCACAAAAATAAAAAATGTGATATATGAGAGATTGATTACCTAGGGAGATCTATATTCCTGAAAATCCAGATCTAGATGGAGAGGATAAAGAAGGTCAAATGTCCTCCTCTCTAACAGTATCCATACGTTGGATCATTGCAACGATGCTCCTCCAATCTCAGCCAACTGCATAGAGGGAGGGAGGAGAATAGGAGGGGGTGGCCAAAGGTGCAACCTATCACTATTATGCTGCCCTTGCCTCCTATTTATAAAAACCACCAAAGCCCTACTGGATCTTGCCTTAGTGGGTATTAAATGTCCATCAAATTACCCACTAATCTTGTATTATTGGATCTCTATCTAGTACTCTCAATTATCCTCTAATTGGGCCTCATACAATGATCCATCAATGTTGGGTCTTATCCCATGAGAACTGGGGCTAATTGGATAACTCATATTCAATCCTCTACTCGCTGAAACATCAACTGTATGTATGTGACCCTCTAGGCCCAATACCGAGTTGGTCATGAGTCCTCCCTATCAGAACTCCTTCTGATGAAGTGAATTGTTATCCCAAAATAATTCACTTGACTCATTAACTATCTACGTACTAGGTCACTATGTCATAATCCTAGATGGTGGTATAGGGGATCTAAACTATTGGACCTGTTTGTCCTTAGTTACCGTGTATCTATAGTCCCTCATCCATCTAATATTCCAAAGACCATATATTGGGCATGTTACTATCATGCCACATATAAAATCTGTCCGGATCTTACTCTAATCAGATTCTCCCGAAGAACTCCTCTCTCAATCCGAACAACCTCGACTAAGGATTTGTCCAAGCAATAACACACGAGATATTTCTCTTATGATACTGAGAGTGAATGATCATCTATTGACACTTAATTGCTTTATAAGGTTGGTTACCAATCCCGATAATCGATTGTACTAGAGTTGAAACTTTCTAGACCTATAAGTCTGGCGTCACAAAAAGGAGTACTCAAACAAAGCATCCTTGGTGTCTCAAGTCATCAAAGAAAGGAGTACTCAAACAAAACATCGTTGGTATCTCAAGTCTAAGGACAAGACACACAACTGGAATTATGGAATCACTGCTTGACGATTGGTATCATTAACCATCCAACATTCAGTAAGCTAATCAATCAATGAACTCATTCTCTAATGAACACATGTATTGTACCCCTAGTGTCCCCACACAAGTGGCTATGAAACTAGCCGCCTTCCTTATATGGATAGGTATACAGTATACTAGTCTATCTAGTTATCTTGGTATCCCTCTCGAGTAACTTATGATTGAGATTATTTAGGATCTGTGTTTAAAGGTGAATCGATCTCATTATCGTGATCTCATTATGATCCAATTCCTATTGCACAGAAACAAGGATATCACAATATATATATTCAACAGATAATATAATATGAGAATATAATAATAATAACAATGTAAAAAGATTATGCAGTGTGTCACATGTGTCATCACTCACGTGATTGGCTTGCAGGGCACCTGTAATTAGTAGAATCATGTGTAGCGGACCATATATGTTGAGGAGGATTACCTCAAGACAACAACTCTAGAAAGCTCAGCAGACCGAGCAAGCGGTAAGGAGTCATTGCATGATCTCACATGAGATAATATAGTGGTGGATGTAATACGAGATCAAGTGGGGGAGCGACCCCTGACAACATCAAACGAAGGCACACTTAGAGCCAATGTGGTGGACTCAACGGAGGGCTAACCCGTGGAATGGTAGGCACGAGGGCCACTATCAACTCAATGTAAATCAAGAGACATAACAACTTGGGTGAAACTTGGTGAAGTATCCAAGCCACATAAAGGGAGTCGATGTAGAAGATAAAACAAGGAGCAGAGGCACGAAGGTTTCCTTGGATAGAGGTCAAGGACATAAACTCTTGCAGAGGCAAGTGTGAGATCATATCGTTCCCTGGGTTCTTTATTATGATGAAGTAGACTCATCCTACATGGTGCCAAAGACAAAGGGAGCTTTGAGGCACATGTATATTATCTTAGAGAAGTATTTGATAGAAGAACTAAGGTGACTTAACTGGCTGAGGCAAAATTGGGATCATAAGGCCTTACCATGGGGTAAGAAGATGTAGAGGTGAGTATTGTTGAAGAATATGCCATAGTACTGCCATTCAAGTTATCATGAAGAAAGCAGTTCACAGTGGAGATTGTGTTGGTGGGGGATAGAGGCCGAGGAACAATGATGCACTAATTTCAGTGAAGTCTATGGACTTTAAGAGCTACTATGCGATGAACTATCCTAGAGCAATGCTTCATCCGAGTGTGACTCAAGAATGGTTGGACGAAGGTCAGTTGCTAAAATGAACTAACACAATCGGAGGTGGTGGAGGCCCTACGATGTGCTAGAAGAGGTCACATGGAGAGATCATAATCCGAGTTTTATCCCACAAGAATCTAAATATAATGGAGATGTCACCAGGAGGCGACATGGTGTAGCGGATCGTGGTGGAATAATTTAAAGCAATACAACACATACGAGAGAAGTCCTATGAGGGACGATCATGTAGAGTTATGATCAGGAGCTACTAGGAGCTCCATTTTGGTGAACAACATGATGAAAAGAAGGGTATAGATTCAAGGAGTGAATGTCATGGTACGCTGCTTGACATGCCGCTTACTTATCTAGTTACTTGGTGCTTTTAAGATCAGTAGTTTACAGTACGAGAACAAGTAAAGTCAAACTCATAAGAATGAGTAACAGTCTTGGTCATCAGCATATGGGGGCTGTGTACCACTGAAGGAGAATTTTGAGTGCAAGTACCAATGAGTCCCATGGGGGGACTTGATCATACAGAGGTATGATCAGAATGACTGGAGAGTTGGACTGCTCTATTGTTCATATTCACTTAAGGGAGCCTGGAAAGTTAGAGGACAAGGCCGAGTAAGCGATTATTGCTAACAAGGAAGCTAAGGAGTACATAATTGACGCGAGCCCTACAACAGGAAGATGGAGGCCATGCATGGGAGTTATATCCCATCTTTCCATCGACTAAGGGGAACTGTTCGGAGAACACAAAGGTGTTGAAGCAAGCAGTCGAAAGGGGTGATGAAGCGATGATTAGTCCATAGGGGCTCAGCTGCTGGTTACAGGTGCCCTGCAAGCCAATCACGTGAGTGATGACATGTGTGACACGCTGTGTGATCTTTTTACTTATGATTAATATTGGCATATTCTCATATTATATTATCTGTTGTATATATATTGTTATGTCATTAGTTCTATGCAATGGGAATCAAACTGTGATAAGATCACAATAATGAGATCGATTCACCTTTAAACACAGATCCTAAATAATCTCAATCATAGGTTACTCGAGAGGGACATCGATATAACTAGACAGACCGATGTGCTATATACCCGTCCATATGATGGAGGCGGCTAGTCTCATAACCACTTGTGTGGAGACACTAAGGATATAGTACAAGTGCTCATTGGAGAATAAGTTCACTGATTGATCCGCTTAAGAAATGTTGTATGATTGATGATACCTAATGCCAGATAGTGATTCCATAGTCTCAGTTGTGTATCTAGTCCTTTGATTTGAGACACCAAAGATGCCTTGTATGAGTACTCCTTTCTTTGACGCCAGACTTACAGGTTTGGAAAGTTCTAGATTTGGTACAACTGGTTATCGAGATTGGTAGCCAACCTTACGAAGGTAATTGAGTGTCAATAGAGGATCATCCACTCTTGGTATCACGGGAGGAATATCTCATATGTGCTTGCTCAGACAAATCCCTAGCCAGGGTCATTCAGATTGAGAGAGAAAGAGTTCTCTGAGAGAATCCGATTAGAGCGAGACTATGACGGATTTCGTATGTGACTTGACAGTACCATGTCTAATATACGATCTCTGGGATATTAGTTGGATGAGGGATTATACATACACGGTAACTATGGATAGATAGGTCTGATGGATTTGATCCCCCTGTACCGTTTGGGGACTATGACATAGTGGCCTATTACGTCCATAGTCGATGAGTCGAGTGAATTATTATAGGGATAATAATTCACTATATCAGAAGGAGTTCTGATGGGAATGACTCACGGCCAGCTCGGTATCGGGCCTAGAGGGTCACACACATATGGTGGATGCTTCAGTGAATGGAGAATTGGATGAAGATCCAATTAGCTCCTATTCTCATTAGATGAGACCCTAAGCTGATGGACTCCTTGATTAAGGCCCAATTAGAGACCTAAGGAGATTATTGAATAGAGATCCAATAATGCAAGGTTCGTAAGTTATTGGATGGAGATCTAATACCCACTAAGGCAAGAGCCCTAAGGTTTTGGTGGCTCTCTATAAATATGAGGGAGACTCATGGTTGATAGGTTGCAGCTTTAGCTATCACCTTCTATTCTTCTCCCTCCCTCTAAGCAAGAGTTACGAGATCAGATTGGAGGAGTTTCGCTGCAGAGATCCATCGTGTGGATACCGCTAGAGAGGAGGACGCATGACCTCCTTCATCTTCTCTATACGGATTTGGAATACAGGGATATACCCTCAACAATTTTAGAAATTTCGAGGAATGTCCTCTCATCCAGAATTACAAAAATACCCTTGATAAGTTTAGAAATTCTTAACATGTCCTAATTTCCAAAAACATAATTAATTAAATACTTTAATTAATTATTAAATATATCTAGTAATCCTACATATAATGTGATGTATATATGATGTATGATGTGGATGGATGATCATGAGTCATGTATGATGTGTGCAATTATGATTATTATTATTATTGGGGCCTGCGAACCTCCATTTTTCTCATTTATTTTCGGGTCTGCGTGCATATAATTATTTGTAATTACATGGAGAGGTGCAGTAGGAGCGTGGAGGTGACAGCGGGACCCATGATGCCATGGTAGAAGATTATGACGCATGGTGATGCGACGATCCGATGAAACCGATAATGACGAGATCAACAATCACAGGTCATGAAGATGTGCCAATGCATACATAGATCCTATTGTGAGTGATTAGGCCCATTGGCTCGGGCTTAATCATATTAGGTGACGGCTCATGATCATCTGATATGGCTTGCATGTGTGATGTGTTATACACCTACTAGATATATGTATATATATATTTACATGCGATGGAGATATATATTAAATATAAATGTGTGTGACATGACATATTAGGAGATCGATAGAAAACAAAAACCCCTCATACGATAATATTAAGTCGGTAAGCATGAGGCAATAAGATTGACCCACGTGGCCTTCCATCGTTATAGGAAGAAATTGAATCCCGACATAGGTTGAGTTGGTCGAGTCACTCGAGGCTCACCTATCTATGTGATCGAGTTCTTGCCTACGACATATATATGTCACCGGTGACCTGAGGACATTGTATGACTTGGTCGAGCAGTCGAGAGCATATCCATCGAATCAGACTCATCTTGTAACGATGGTGATGACTTAACTAAACTTCATGGTCGGTCGAGCAGTCGGGACCATGATGATTCGGAGGCCGAACATGACGGGAATCATAAGGAGTTATGATTGACAAGAGTTGTCTACCTTTTGGGCTTAGTGTAATTGGTCAAATCCCTAGAGGTTGCACTAAGATGCCAATTGGATCCCGATCCCCACTAGGAGTCTCCCGAAGACTTTCGTCTCACGTGTCGAGGGTGTCGCGTGATATGCTAGGAAAATAGTGGGAGTACGTTAAGATAAAAGTTATATCTTAATTAGTATTTTCTGCAAAGTCTGCATGTTATTTATTTACGCTATATCTTGTTTGTCACTTGCAAAACCCCTATGTGGCATACTTGATGCCAACCGCCTCATTAGTCCAAATGCTCTGCAATTTGAGAATTATTCTCACAAAAGAGAAAATTGTATGTCCTTAACACGATTGTGCCCACGCTGGAGGAAAGGACAAGTGAAGATGATATTGCTCGCTTTGTGAAGTATAAAGATAGTCCTAAAGGATAACCTGTATGTTGATCTTATACTTCAGTCCCTACCAGATTCCTTTTCACTGTTCATTATTAACTTTAATATGAACAAGTTTGAGGTGACTCTACCTGAGCTCCTCAATATTTTGAGGGGAGATGAGAGTACCATCAAGAAAGAGAAGTCAGTTCTTTATATTGGTGAGACCAATAGGATATGAAAGGCTAATAAAGACCCTTAAGAAGGGTAAGGGCAAATAAAGACTAGGTAAGACAAAGGTTGCCAAGAGAGACCCAACAAAGGACAAAGGACAATGCTTCCACTTTGGCCAAGATGGGCATTGGAAGAGGAACTGTAAGGACTACCTTGCAGAGCAAGCGAGACAGAAGCTTGGAGAAGCTTCAAGTATATTCATGATCAGTCTTTACTTATCAAATTTTCATGATAACACATGAGTATTGGATACCAGGAGTGCTTATCATATCTGTAATTCATTGCAAGTTCTGGCAAGACCTAGGAGATTGGCCAGAGGTAAGATGAACCTCAAGATAGGCAATGAAGCAAGAGTTGCTGCAGTTACTATTGGGGAGGTCACCCTACATCTGCCTGGTGGAGCTATCATTGCATTGGATCCATACTATTTTGTTTCATCTATTATCAAAAATATTATTTTTATCTCTTGTTTGACAATTAGTGGATATAAATTAGTTTTTGAGAATAATAGTTGTTCAATAATTATGGATGATGAGATCATCACTAGAGGGATCCTTAAAAATTGCTTATATGTGTTAGACACTTCTCTACATATCATGAATATAAATATGTCTAAGAGAAAAAGAGATGAGGTGAATAATGTATACCTATGACATTATAGGCTATGTCATATACATGAGGGAATGATTCAAAAGTTACTGAAAGATGCATACTTAGATTCATTTTACTATAAGTCATATGTAACTTGTGAACCTTGCCTTCGTGGAAAGATGACCAACTCTCCTTTTAGTGAAATTGGAGAGAGAGCCACTGAATTATTGGAACTCATGCATAGTGATGTATATGGTCCCATGTCGACTCAGGCTATAGGTGGTTACTCATACTTCATTACATTTATTGATGATTTCTCTAGATATGGATACGTGTACTTAATGAAGTACAAATCTGAGGCTTTAAAAAATTCAGGGAATATAAGAATGAGGTAGAAAATTAAATTGGAAAGAGTATTAAAACTCTTCGATCAGATCGAAGAGGAGAATACTTGAGTATGGAGTTCACCCATTTCCTCAGGGACAATGAGATTTTATCCTAGTAGACACCTCCTTATACACCTCAGCTCAATAGTGTATCAGAAAGGAGGAATCACACGTTGTTAGACATGGTGCGGTCCATGATGAGTTTCACTGACATACCCGTCTCATTCTGGGGTATACCCTCGAGACCGCAGCTTACCTTCTGAATAGAGTTCTATCAAAGTTGGTAGTGTCTATACTATATGAGATATAGAAAGGAAAGAAGCCCGATCTTAAGATTATTAAGATTTGGGCTTATCCTGCCCACGTTATAAGACATAACCCTGATAAGTTGGAATCAAGGACAGAATGGTGCATATTCGTGGGATACCCAAAGGAAACTTATAGGTATTATTTCTATCACCCTGAGGACCCAAAGGTCTTTGTTGCCAAGAGAGTCGTGTTCCTTGAGAAGGAACACATTCTTAGTGCAAACAGTGAGAGCAAGATAGAATTAAGCGAGGTTGGAGAACCTAGCTCAAGCACCATTCCAGAGCCCGAGTCTATTCAGGTACCTAACACACAAGTTCCAACTTTGTATATGTCTAGTAGAGTATCTCACCCTCTTGAAAGATATATGAGACATATAAGTGGAGATGACTCTCAGGATGTTGATCCTAAGACCTACGATGAGGCTATTATGAGTATAGACTTCGGGAAGTAGCAAGAAGCCATGAATTCTGAGATAGATTCTATGTACTCTAACAAGGTTTGGAACCTTGTGGATGCACTTGAGGGTATTGGACCCAACGACTACAAATGGATCTTCAAGAAGAAGATCAGAGTGGATGGAAAGGTAGAGACCTATAAAGTAAGACTGATAGCGAAATGATATCATCAAAGACAAGGAGTTGACTATGATGAAACCTTTTCACCTGTAGCCATGCTTAAGTCCATTAGAATTATTTTGGCCATTGTAGCACACTATGACTATGAGATCTGGCAGGGATGTCAAAGCGACATTCCTCAATGGCAACCTCAAGGAGGAGGTGTATATGATACAACCAGAGGGATTCGTATCTAAAGAGAGTCCAGATTAAGTGTACAGGTTGCTTAGATCCATTTATGGATTGAAGCAAGCTTCTCGAAGTTGGAACATAAGATTTGATGAGGTGATTAGATCTTATGACTTCATTAAGAACGAAGATGAGACTTGTGTACAGGAAGGTAAGTGTGAGCGCTATCACCTTCTTGGTACTATATATGGATGGCATCTTAATCATTGGGAATGATGTAGAAATGCTTTCGATAGTAAAGGCTTGGCTATCCAGAAACTTCTCTATGAAAGACTTAGGGGAAGCATCCTATATTTTGGGGATCCAGATCTATATAGATAGATCCAAGAGGATGCTTGGCTTGTCCCAGTCCAAGTATATAGACTCCATTATCAAAAGGTTTGGCATGGAGAATTCCAAGAGATGTCTCATACCAATGAGACATGGAATATCACTTTCTAGGAGTATGTCTCCAAAGACTCCTGAAGAAAGGGTAGACATGAATAAGATACCTTATGCCTCAGCAATATGGTCTATCATGTATGTGATGCTATGTACCAGGCCTGATATAACACATACTTTGAGTGTCATGAGCAGATATCAGGCATATCCAGGTTTAAAACACTGGAATGCAGTAAAGTGTATCCTTAAGTACTTGAGAAGGATTAAGGATCTTTTATTGGTATATAGAGGAGGTAGCCTCTAGGTCGAGGGCTACACAGACTCGAGTTTTTAGTCTGACATTGATGATAGCAAGTCAAATTTAGGGTATGTTTTCACCATAAATGGAGAAGCAGTAAGCTAAAAGAGTTCCAAGCAAGATACTACTGCTGACTCGACCACAAAGGCGGAATACATTGCTGCAGCAGAAGCAGCAAAGGAATGGGTGTGGATGAAGAAGTTCATCAAGGATTTGGGAGTCATACCAAGCAGCGTGGAGCTGACTCCCATATATTGTGACAACGACAGAGCGATAACTCTAGCAAGGGAACCCAGGTCTTATCAGAATTGTTCTGAGAAGGTTCTATCTGATTAGAGCGATCATGATACGAAAGGATATAGCAATGGAAAGAGTTTCATCCGAAGATAAATTGCAGATCCACTGACAAAGCCGCTGGCTCATATTGTATTTAAGTGTCATAGGGGTCTGATGGGGATCATACATATAGGTGATTGACTTTTGGTCAAGTGGGAGATTGCTAGTTATAGGTGCCCTGCAAGCCAATCACGTGAGTGATGGCACGTGTGACACGCTGTATGATATTTTTGTTTATGATTAATATTGGCATATTCTCACATTATATTATCTATTGCATATATATTGTGATGTCATTAGTTCTGTGCAATGAGAATCAGATCGTGATGAGATCATGATAATGAGAATGATTCACCTTTAAACACATATCCTAAATAATCCCGGTCATAGGTTACTCGAGAGGGACATCGAGATAACCAGACAGACCAGTGTACTATATACCCATCCATATGATGGAGACGGTTGGTCTTACAACCACTTGTGTGGAGACACTAAGGATATAGCACAGGTGCTCATTGGAGAATGAGTTCACTGATTGATCCGCTTAAGAAATGTTGTATGGTTGACGATACCTAATGTCAGACAGCGATTCCATAGTCTCAATTGTGTATCTGGTCCTTTGACTTGAGACACCAAGGATGCCTTGTATGAATACTCCTTTCTTTGACGTCAGACTTACATGTTTGGAAAGTTTTAGATATGGTATAACTGGTTATCGGGATTGGTAGCCAACCTTACGAAGGTAATTGAGTGTAAATAGAGGATCATCCACTCTCGGTATCACGGGAGGAATATCTCATATGTGCTTGCTCAGACAAATCCCTGACGAGGGTCATTCGGATTGAGAGAGAAAGAGTTCTCCGGGAGAATCCGATTAGAGCGAGACTATGACGGATTCCGATTAGATCTACTGATCACAAAGAAAAGGATGCAGATGCGAGGCAATGGATAGTAGTGCCATGGGCTTGACAGTGCCATGGTACCGCAAAGGCAGGATTTCTATGGAGTCATCGTACCTTGCTCTCATGGAGGGAGAGCGTTAGTCGTGAAAGAGGCGAAGGAGGTGGAGAATGCAAAGGCATACTCCAAGTACTAGGACAAGGCTGAAGGGCAAAGGCCAAAGAACTTCATAAGACCGGTGTTAACGGGCATCTTACCAAGATAGCTAAAAGTGAGGGACTTTGGGTTGATGTAAAAGTGCTCGACCAAATAACGAAGTAGGCAGTACGTGGTGCTATACCTTTTCTACTAAGAGAAGTAGGTAGCAAAGATGATGGAGAAGATGGTGCAATCCCAAATGCGACTAGAACTCTCAAAGACTTGCTCCAAGAAGGGGTGAAATTTTGCTCTTTTCGGTAAAACTTCTTCCATTCTGGAAGTTCGATGGCAAAGAGAAGGTGAATCATAGTAGCTAACTAATGCAAGAAGTGCAAACACTTCAGGTGCTTTAAAAGTGTGAACAAAGTGCGGGCGAAGACTAGTAACCAGCTTGATGCAAGAAGTACAAACTCGAAGAGGTAGGTGAAGTCAAATAACCTTTGCCTTCTCAACTCTTAAGAGAATGGGTGAAACTGAGTATCCTAGTTCTCTTATATATCTAATAGAGTAGCTCTACATAAGTTTAAAGACTCTTCGAAGAAACCTAATGGAAGATAATAGTTATTAAATCCTCACCATTGGTGATCGGTGCTACTGAAAGTAAATTGTCTGCTTCATTTCCAAACAGAATATTAATCGAAAGTGGAAGTGATGCGAATCTACTTAGAAGTGACAACTTCAAGTCTGTGAGACGATGCTCATTAAAGCTCCAACAACCATCCACCTAGTTTAAGCGGCTTGAGATGTTTCAGATACTAGCGTAAAATAAGAAAGGTTTTTTTCTTTATCAGAAAGATTCACAAGAATCAACAAGGATTAGCATATTTAAGTCAACCCCACACCAGAGTCGGTCATTGGCGAGTTGATGCATCATAACATATCAAAAGTTTGACTACTCAACAACAACGATAGAGAGCAGTTGAGAGCCAAGAGACAAGTTACGGCTAGAGGAGAAGATTGAAGATTCAACAAAAGGCGAGGAGATGTAGCATCTGCAATAGCTTCGATGAGGATGTCGAAGGAATAAGTGGGGGAGAATGTCATGGACCAAAATACGAAGAGGGTGCTCATGTATGTCTGTGTTTTCAAGTTTTGTTCATACTTTGTACAACATGTAGTGGGCTAGCAGTAAGCTTGGTAGCCCTAGTTTGGTTAGCGTTTATGGCCGATTTCAGCTTATAAATAAGAGTTGTGTCATGTGGACACTTGTGGAGACATCGGTCTATAATGGACCATGATCCTTTGTGTATGACCATTTAGAGTTTATGAAGTCCATGGTTGTAATTTGCATTGGCTATATAAAGTATTTGCTGAAATGGTTGCTTGTGGATCCCATGTGCAACACTTTCTCTAACTTGTTTTCTCTTTTGTAGGTTCTAAAGAACTATAAGAGGTTCGGGGAGGTTGACCATTGCGAATGGACATATAATGGTGCCACACAACTTGGGCAAAATCAGTTAAATTCGTGACAATACGGTCTATGGAATATTAGATGGATGAAGGACTATAGATATGTTGGGAAACCTCGAAAGAGCATCACATGCGTAGCAGAAGAACAAACAAAATCAGTTTCCCATAGTTATCACATTGTCATACAAAGGTTGGTTCACGAAAAACATAAAAAATAAAAAATTATGATGCATGAGAGATTTATTACCTAAAGAGATCGTATATTCCTAAAATTCTAGATCCACAGGGAGAGGATGAAGGAAGTGAAATGTCCTCCTCTCTAGCAGTATCCACATAATATATCGTTGTAGTGATACTCCTCCAATCGCAGCCCAAAAACCCATAACTCTTGCATATCTTCTCGTAGCACTCATGGAAGAAGATCTGCTATCTTCTTCGCTGCCCTCTTGTAGTAGGGAGGGGCTAGTCGACTGAGAAGATGAAGGAGGGAGGAAAATAAGAGGCGACAGCCAAAGGTGCAAGCCTATCACTATTGTGCCACCCCTACCTCCTATTTATAGAGAGCCACCAAACACCATAATGAATCCTGCCTTAGTGAGTATTGGATCTCTATCCAATTACCCACTCCTCTTGAATTATTGAATCTCTGTCCAATAATCTCAATTGGCCTATAATTGGGTCTCATACAAAGAGTTCATCAATGTTGGGTCTTATCCAATGAGAACATGAGCTAATTGGATACTCCTATCAAATCCTCTACTCGTAAAAACATCCACCATATGTGTGTGATACTATAGGCCCAATACCAAGCCGGTCGTGAGTCCTACATATCAGAACTCCTTCTAACTCAATGAATTATTATCCCATTATAATTCACTCAACTCATCAACTACGGATGTATTAGGCCACTACGCTATAGTCCCTAGAATATACAAGGGATCTAATCCATTAAACTTGTCTATCCTCAGTTACTGTGTATCTATAATCTCTCATCAATCTGATATTCCAAAGACTATATATTGGGCATAGTACTGTCAGGCCACATTTGAAATTCGTCCGAGTCTCGCTCTAATCAGATTCTCCCAGAGAACTCATTCTCTCTCAACCTGAACGACTTTGGCTAGGGATTTGCCTGAGCGATAACACACGGGATAATCCTCTTATGATACTGAGAGTGGATGATCCTCTATTGACACTCAATTACCTTCGTAAGGTTGCCTACAAATCTTGATAATCGATTGTACTAGATATGAGACCTTCCTGACCTGCTAGTCTGACGCCAAAGAAAGAATTACTCAAATAAGGCATCCTTGGTGTCTCAAGTCTAAGAACCAGATACACAACTGGGATTATGGAATCGCTGTTTGATGATAGGTATCATTAACCATTTAGCATTCCATAAGTGGATCAATCAGTGAACTCAT
Organism: Ensete ventricosum; assembly: GCA_029747655.1. NCBI lineage: Eukaryota > Viridiplantae > Streptophyta > Magnoliopsida > Zingiberales > Musaceae > Ensete > Ensete ventricosum. Next base: position 24,213,709 of record JAQQAF010000004.1, on the reverse strand, counting down.
TCTCCAATGAGCACTTATACTATATCCTTAGTGTCCCCACATAAGTAGCTATGAGGCCAGTTGTCTCCATCATATGGATAAGTATTTAGTATACTGGTCTGTCTGGTTATCTCGATGTCCCTCTCGAGTACTCTATGATCATGATTATCTAGGGTCTGTGTTTAAAGATGAATTAATCTCATTATCATGATCTCATTACGATCTGATTCCTATTATATAGATCTAAGGACGTCATAGTATATGCAACATGCAATATAAAGTGAGAATATGCCAATAATAATAAGCAAAAAGATCATGTAGTGTATCACACATATCATCACTCACGTGATTAAATTGTAGGTCACTTGTAACCAGTAATGTCTCACTTTACCTAAAGCCAAGCACCTATGTGTCTGATCCCCATCAGACCCCTATGTCGCACAAAGATAATCTGAGCTAGCAACTTTGTCAGTGGATTTGCAATATTATCTTCGAATGAAACTCTTTCCATTTGTTATATCTTTACAGGCCAGCTGGAACCTCCTTAAAATAATTCTGATGAGACCTGAGTTCCCTTGCTAGAGCTATTATCCCGTTATTATCATAATATTTAGGAATCAACTCCACGCTGCTCGGTATGACTCCCAATTCTCCGATGATCAGCTTTATCACACCCCTTCCTTTGCTGCTTCTATCATAGCAATATACTCCGCCTTTGTGGTCGAGTCAGCAATAGTTTATTACTTGGAACTCTTACAGCTTACTACTCCTCCATTCAGGGTGAAGATATACCCTGAGTTCAGCTTGCTATAATCAATATCAGACTGGAAACTTGAGTCCGTGTAGCCCTAAACTTGGAGGCTACCTCCTTCTTATGTTAGTAAAAGATCCTTACTCCTTAAATACTTAAGGATACACTTTACTACCTTCCAGTATTTAAAACCTAGATCCACCTGATACATGCTCATGACACTCAAAGCATGCAATATATCAGACCTGGTACATAGCATAATATACATGATAAATACTATTATTGAGGTATAGCATACATGATAGATCTTATCCATGTCTGTGTTAGGAAACCTAATGGGAGCATCACATGCGCAGCGGAAGAAAGAAAACAAAAACATATTTTTCACATATATCAAATCGACATGCAAAGATTGGTGCATGAAAAACCCATAGAAAATGAAAAACTATGATATGTGAGAGATTAATTACCTAGGGAGATCGTATATCCCTAAAAAACCAGAAGCAGATGGAGAGGATGAAGAAAGTCAAACGTTATCCTCTCTAGCGGTATTCACATGATATATCATTGCAGTGATGTTCCTCCAATAGCAACCCAAAAGCTCACAACTCTTATGTAAAGGAAGAAAGGAGAATAGGAGAGGGCAGCCAAAGGTGCAGCTTGTCACTAATGTGCTGCCCCTGCCTCTTATTTATAGAGAGCCACCAAAAACCTAGTGGATCTTGTCTTAATGGGTATTGGATCTTTATTTAATTACCCACTAATCTTAGATTATTGGATCTCTATCCAATAATCTTTAGCTTGTAATTGGGCCTCATGTAAAGATATATCAATATTGGGTCTCATCCCATGAGAATAATGACTAATTGGATAACTTATATCTAATCCTCTACTCGCTGAAACATCAACTATATGTGTGTGACCTTCTAGAACCAACACTGAGTTGGTCGTGAGTCCTCCCTCTCAGAACTCCTTCTGACTAAGTAAATTGTTATCCTATAACAATTCACTTAACTCATCGACTATGGATGTACTAGGCCACTACGCCATAGTCCCCAAATGGTACATGAGATCTAATCTATTGGACCTATTTGTTCTCAGTTACCATATATCTAATCAGAACCCTTAGGTTTCTATCTAAGAGGAAGAGGGGATAAATGATCACTTCGAGGGGATCGAGCCTCCTTGATCTCTATAGGGGATCAAACCCTCCTTGATCACTATAGGGGATCAGGCCTCCTAGGATTTTGGCTAATAGGCTAAAATAAAAGTATTTTTATTAATTGATTTAAATAAAATATTTACACCCTTATTTATTGAGACTCCTAACTAACTCCTAATTGAACTTGGACTCCTAAAATAGACTCCTACTTAATTATACTCCTAACCAAATCCAACTCTTAGTTGAGTTTCGAATCATGGCCGAATTCAACTCCTACTTAGACTCTTAATCAAATAGACTCATAGCCGAAACCAACTCCTTGTTGAGCTTGGACTCTTAATTGACTTGACTGGACTGACCAACATGACTCAATATAGAACATGACTTAATAGATCTGGACCCGACACTATTAGGGTCCTATCAAACCCGTCCTCTTTTAAATCAGCCTTGTCCTCAAGGTTGAGCAACATCAACTTTTAAAAGTACTTCACTCCAGGATATTTATCACGCATCACAACTCTTTGATCAATTAAGTAGTGTCTCAACTTAGTGTAAGCAATGGGTCGATCTTCTGGTGCAGTAGTCACTGTAGTCTTCTGAAGAACCCTTTTTATCCGATGGCTAGTGGTAGTACCACATCTTCTTTTGAGGATGTTAGGACTTTAGCTGAGTCGGGTCCTAGTCAATTGAGTTGAGTCCTTAGATTGGGTTTTGTTGGCCACTTAGACCTGACATTAGGTCGGCTAGGAGAATATTTGAGTTTATTATAATAAATAAGGCCAAATCCTAATAGGGTTAGGATTCAACTGAACTGGAGTCTGGATATGAGTCGAAATTGGATACGAGTCAGAGTCAACTGAGTCATGCATGTAATAAACCCTAAACTAGCTGCCACCCCTATTGAAGAAGTGGTTGACTAGGGTCAAGGTAAGAGTCCTCATGAAGAGGGGGTCTTCTAGCCGCCTCCCTCCTCTTAGGAGAGGCCAGCTAGGGTTAGGAGAATACTAATCCATTTAGTTAGGACTCTCTCCAGGGTTGAATAAGAATATAATTAGGAGTTGGAGACCTCTATAGCCGCCGACCACATCATGGTTAGGAGTTAGCTAGGGATTAGGAGTTGGTGAGGAGAGGGAATATTCTAAGAGTAGGAGTCATATTAGGAGTTAGGGTTTTGAATACCTATATAAACTCATGGAGCCACCACTCTTTTAATCATCAATAGATCAATTTACTTTCAGCCAATATGCAGCAAACCTAGGAGGGAGGAACCCCTATAGAATTCTAAGGAGGTTGATCCCCTATAGAGATCACCCTAAGCTTAGAATCCATAAGGGTTCTACCACTTGGTATCAGAGCAGTGTTCCTCAGAGCTCCGCTGCCCTTCTACAGCTGCCTATCATCTTTATCCATCTCTCAAGCAATTCCCACAATTGGTGTGATCATCGGTGACTCCCCCATTATCACTACTACCGAAGATTACCCCTTCAATCTCCCCAAAGAATTGCATAAGGTTCTGGTAAATCTACCTTACTACTACTGCAATTTAGCTATCCTCAAACCAAAAAAATCCAAAAAATATTAATCTATTATGTTGCATAACTCTTTGTCACAAAGTTACCATATTTACGACGAAAGTTATACTATAGAATTCAGTCATATACTATTGCCTATTTTGATCTTGTTGCCATTATTTTTTTGCCCAATCTTATACTAGTTTTTTAGACAACTTTGGCACTCCTTAACATCATATTTTCTTTTGGTTTCATGTAAAAATTATTGATATAAATTACTAATCTTTTACATCCAAACTGCTGGACCTTTGATGTAAAATTTTGCTGCAGCACCTTCTTGTATTCCTTGATCTTGCCAAATTCTTTGCTGCCGTATTCTCTCATGAATTCTTTTGTCGGCATTACCTTTCCCTTACTAGTGGATTCCCATTGAGTTTTACTCGAATCCTTGTTATGAACTCCTGGAAATAATTACATCTATACTGCTGAAATTTTTTTGACAAAAAGTTCTACTGCTATACCTTTTGTCATTCTTCTTCTCACAACCCACCAAAACCCTATCAATTTTGCTGCCACCAATCACATTGTCTTTAGGGCATCCCTCTAGCCTTAAGATGCAGCCTTTGTAGCCTATTCTCATAATATGTAGCCAACCCAAACAACCCCCAAAATCGCACCCCAAACAATGAATTACCGCAATTGCAATCCTCCACCACCGATCCTATCTTCCGCAGCTACCAAAGCTTCCATACCCTATGCCCTTGACCTATCAACAGAAAAAAAGATTAAAACATCTTAGATTTGGAGACATACATAATGGCATCCAAAGATTCGATCGATGCCAAGTTGGAGGTGTTTGAATTACGCATAGAGGACAAATTGCGCACCTTATTCGCAGAATTCAGAATTGATCAATCTCCAAGCCCAACAAAATTATAGCAAGCTGAAAGTTTAGAGAGGCCTCCAGAGGAGGAAGAACAAACCTTAGATGTGATGTAGCCATGCATGAGGGTAAACTTCCCTCGATGGGAAGGAGACCTGATGGGATGGCTCTCATGCGCCGAATGCTACTTCCACTATCACCAAACACCATAAGCTTCTATGGTGGACATCGTTGTCATCCACCTCGAAGAAGATGCAATTCAATGGTACAATGGGCTTGAATACACCCAAGGAGTCCCGACGTGGAGATAATTCAAGAGCAGGCTGCTGATCCGCTTTGGACCGACCGAGTATGAGAACATCGATGGACAACTTGCGAAGATCCGACAAACCTCCACAATCCAAGAATACCAGACTAGGTTTGAGAGATTATCTAGCCTCACACATGATTGGTCTAGCAAACTATTACTAGGGACATTCATCGAAGGACTCAAGCTGAAAAGAAGATGAGAAGTAAAAGAGCGGTAGCCCTCCACCTTAATAGTCGTAATATCCTTTGCCTGAATCCAAGAGGAGCGACTCAACCAAGATATCGGAAGGATGAGGACCACTCCTAGACCAACAACATATAAACCTTCAGCACCCTCTACTCCCAACCATCCCTCGCTGCCAAAGAAATTAACAAGAGAAGAACTTCGCGACAGATCAGTGAAGGGCCTTTGTTGGGATTGTGATGAACCGTGGAGCCACGATCATCACTGCAAAAAGGGATGCCTTCTTATGATTGAACTCATTGAAGATTCAAAGGAGGAGGTCTAAGAGCATGAGGAGGAGGTCACAGAGGAAGAACAACAGTCAGCCAATTGTATGATGTATGCTCTTGTTGGCTACGCGAACCCACAAACGATGAAAGTGGGAGGACTACTCAAACAACAACCAATCACCATTCTCATCGATACCGAGAGCACCAATAACTTTGTGAACAACAAGGTTGTTGCCCGTATGGTGCTTCATTTCAAATATTGCGGTAGGTTTGATGTTAAAGTCACCGATGGCTGAATTTTGAAGTGCGATCGAAGATGTCCAGGCGTGAAATTATTACTATATGACCCATAAATAATTGCTGATTTCTTCCTCCTTCCACTTGATGATTATGAGGCCATGCTTAGCATCAAATGGCTAACTATACTAGGTGATGTTTCTTGAAATTTTTTAAAATTGATTATGAAATTTTTCAGCAAAGGGAAACAAGCAATTGTACGTGGGAAACACGACAGCGACGTGACGACGGTTTCAATGCAGCGAATGGAGAAAGTGTTGTACAAAGTGAACAACGACTTCCTACTGCAACTCCAATAATAATATATAAGGGAGCTGACAAAAATTGAAGATATAAACCTTCTCTAATTGCTTGCTGAATTTTTAGACGTCTTCACCGAACCGCGTAACCTACCTCCTACTCGACAACATGACCACCAAACTTCGATTCTCTTGGGCAAACCACCAGCAAACACTTGACCATATCATTATATTCACCTCCAAATATCTGAAATAGAGAGAATTGTAAATGAGATGCTAACCATTGTTGAATTTGTGGCTTCGTATGATACTAGTCAATGACACATAGGAGAGACGGTAGCAAACCTGGGAAAATTGTAGCTTCTACTTATTCCAAACTCAGATCGGGCTCATATTACCATGGACACAACCAAAGGGCAGCCACCATCTCAGAGGAAAGCTTGGATACCATTAAAGACCAACCACACGTCAGCCCACGCAAGAAAGAAATAGCCTCGACAAACACCAGAGTAGAAGGAAGTTTGTTGTTAAAGATCGAGTCTTCCTTCATCTTCAGCCCTATCAGTAGGAATCTATGAAGACTCGAGCCTCAAAGAAGCAGTTCCTGGTTACAGGTGCCCTGCAAGCTAATCACATGAATGATGGAACGTGTGACACGTTGTGCGATCTTTTTGCTTATGATTAATATTGGTATATCTCACATTATATTATCTGTAGCATATATATTGTGATGTCCTTGGTTCTATGCAATGAGAATTGGATTGTGATGAAATCATGATAATGAGATCGATTCACCTTTAAACACAAATCCTAAATAATCCCGATCATAGGTTACTCGAAAGGGACATTAAGATAACTAGACAGACCAATGTACTATATACATGTCCATATGATGGAGGCGGCTGGTCTCATAGTCACTTGTGTGGAGACACTATGGATATAATACAAGTGCTTATTGGAGAATGAGTTTACTAATTAATCCGCTTATGGAATATTATATAGTTAATTATACCTAATGTCAAACAACAATTCCATAGTTCCAATTGTGTATCTGGTCCTTTGACTTAAAACACCAAGGATGTCTTGTATGAGTACTCCTTTCTTTGACGCCAGACTTATAGGTTTGTAAAGTTTCAGATCTAGTACAGCTGGTTATCAGGATTGGTAGCCGACCTTACGAAGGCAATTGAGTGTCAATAAAGGATCATCCACTCTCGGTATCGTAAGAGGAATATCCCGTATGTGCTTGCTCAGACAAATCCCTAGCTAGGGTCATTCGGATTGAGAGAGAAAGAGTTCTCCGGTAGAATCCGATTAGAGTAAGACAAACTGATTTCGTATGTGACCTGATAGTATCATGTCCAATATACGATCTCTAGGATATTAGTTAGATCAGGGATTATAGATACACGGTAACTGAGGACAGATAGGTCCGATGGATTTGATCCCCCTGTACTATCTGGGGACTATGGCGTAGTGGCCTAGTACGTCCATAGTCAATGAGTCGAGTTAATTATTATGGAGATAATAATTTACTAATCAGAAGGAGTTATGATGGGAGTGACTCACGGCCAGCTTAGTATCGGGCTTAGAGGGGTACACACATATGGTGGATGCTTCGATGAATAGAGGATTGGATGGAGATCCAATTAGCCTCTATTCTTATTAGATGATACCCTATGCTAATGGGCTCCTTAGTTGAGGCCCAATTAGAGGCCTAAGGAGATTATTGGATAGAGATCAGTGGGTAATTGGATGGAGATCCAATACCCACTAAGGCAGGAGCCCTAGAGTTTTTGGTGGCTCTCTATAAATAGTGGATGAGACTCATGGTTGATAGGATGCAGCCTTGGCCTCCCCCTCCTATTCTCCTCCCTCCTTCTGAAAGAGTTACAAGATCAGATTGGAGGAGATTCGCTATAGAGATCCATCGTGTGGATATCGTTAGAGAGGAAGATGCTTGACTTCCTTCATCCTCTCCATCGGATCTAAAATATAGGGATATAAAATCTTTCTAGGTAAAAAAATCTCTTACATGATGCTATTTTTTTTATTTTTGTGGCTTTCTCGAGACCCCAATCTTTTGCACAACGATTTGATCTACGTGGGAAATCAATTTTTTATTTTTGATTTCCGCTGCGCATGTGATGCTCCTGTTAAAATTTCCCAAGAGTGGTCTCCCTATTTCTCTAGAGCCATGACTTGTGGATCGGATCTGCGCACCAATTTAGAAATACAACTAATTCTCCAAGTATCCCACTTTAAATGGAAGTTTAGAGAAGTCAACTCAACCCAAACCACCCACCGGACATCTTGATTGATGATGAGATCCAAGTTTAGCTGATAATTGCATGGGATCGTAGGATCATGATGCACCACCGTCCAGACACTACTACCACTGATGGAGAATACAAGACAATGTCGGACCGCAAGACCATGGTGCACCTACAGTAGATACCACCAGGAAGCTTCAAGAAGAATTACAAACTAGGACCCAAAATTCATGGAGCCTGAGCCTTTAGAACAAGGCTGCTTTAAAGAGGGTGGGTCTGTTAGGACCCTAGTTGGATTGGGTCCTAGTCAATTAAGTCGAGTCCTTAGATTAGGCATTGTTGGCCACCTAGACCTGACATTAGGTTGGCTAGAAGGAGATTTGAGTCCATTGTAATAAATCAGCCCAAATCCTAGTAGGGTTAGGATTCAACTGAACTGGAATCTGGTTAGGAGTTAGAGTTGGATACGGGTTAGAGTCAACTGAGTCATGCATGTAATAAACCATAAACTAGCCACCATCCCTATTGAAGAAGTGGTCGGCTAGGATTAAGGGAAGAGTTGGGTCTTCTAGCCACCTCCCTCCTCTTAGGAGAGGCCAGCTAGGGTTAGGAGAGGAGAGATCCATTTAGCTAAGACTCTCTCTAGGGTTGAATAAGAATATAATTAGGAGTTGGAGACCCTTATAGTTGTCGGCCACATCATGGTTAGGAGTTGGCTAGGGGTTAGTGACAGAACCCCAGGAGCTCTATAGATTTTGATCTCTAAGGGGGATCAACCCTTGGAACGCTATAGGGGTTCCTCCCTCATAGAACTCGGCACAAGGCTAAATAAAAGATTAATCTTGTTTGATAAAAGAGAGGGGGCGGCTACATCATTATATAGGGTTCTAAACCCTAGCCCATGGGGTGCTTACCTAAATAAAATTATTCTTTTACCCCTTCTATAACCGACCTGCCTTAGTAGGAATAGGGGATGACTAGGTTGGCTCTATAGCTGACCTAAGCAGGGGAAAACCCTGGCCAACTAGCCCAGTAAAGGGGGCGATGGCCACTAAGCCCTAAGGCCCCAATCTAAACCCTAGCCACACTTCTTTATAGGATAGAAGTGGCTAGGTGGGGTTTTATTACAATCTCATAGGGTTTTATTGATTACTTTTAGGGTGACTAGGGCTCAACCCTACTGGAGTCGTATTAGTTAGGAGTTGGTGAAGAGAGGGAATCTTCTAAGAGTAGGAGTCCTATTAGGAGTTAGGGTTTTGAGTCCTTATATAAACTAATGTAGCCACTACTATTTTAATCATCAATAGATCAATTTGCTTTCAGCCATTATGTAACAACCCTAGGAGGGAGGAACCCCTATAGGGTTCTAAGGAGGTTGATCCCCTATAGAGATTACCCCAAGCTTAGAATTCACAAGGATTTTATCAATGGATCACCACTTTGAAGTCTTCCTGGGGCATCAAAAAGAAATCCACAAGTAGTTGTTTGTCCTGTATACTCAGCTTTACCTTTGAACACTTGTTATCACGAGTTAGGATTTGTTCATCAGCAATTTTAAGTTTGTTACAGTCTTCATGATCGAACTCCATATTTTTAATTTCTAATTCCTCATTAATTGGCTCAATCGTCAAAAGATGTCCTTTATTTTCATCACAATGCAAGCACAAATCCTTTGTTGATTTTTTCTTGGGTTCTTCTCGGGTCAGCTTTTGGATGTTTGGGTTTTGGTTAGGAATAGATGGGGTGGGCAGCTTGCTGATTATATGTCTATTGAAGCTTCTATTTTGGTGAGTGTCCATATTGATTTTTCTTTCATGCACATAGGTGAATGATATGGTGGCTATCATGGTGCCGGGGTAGTGAGCTTTAACTTCGCACAGATTCTCATAATTAAGTCCCTCGATAAATGTTCTCACTAATTATTTCTCACACCAATCTCGGGTTTGGTTCGATAGGTGCTCAAATCTACCATGGTACTCTGTACTATGAAAGTCTGACGGATTTTGGTCAGTTGTCCATTAATATTATCGTACTTCAATGGTCCTAAGAGAATTATAAGCTCTCTCTTGAATTATCCCCATGAAGGGACTATGTGATAGGTCGTATACAAATCATACCACCGGATCGCATTCCTTCAAGTTGAATAGGGGCTATATCCACCTTGGATTCCTCTAGGATCCTATAAAAAAAAAAAAAAATTTCAGCATATGAGATCCAACCGATTGTGGAGGAGGAGAGACGGTGCACGAATCTGCTTGGGAATGCGGCGAAATGGGCCTGCGTTCCCTTGCGTGCGTGCGTGAGTGCTCTGCTCTGCTTGGGCTTGCGCTTGCGCTTGCGATCGACGCTTGGGACGACAACCTCTTCCCTTGCGCTTGTGTTTGCGATTGCTCCCTTGGGCGATTTCTCCTCTACGATCGCTCCGCGGCGAAAACAAGCGTGGAAGGCCAACGGTCGCTCCTGCGATCAGCGATTCCAGGCCGGGAATCGGCGATTTCAGGCGTGGAAGGGCGGCGGCTCTTCTCCCCTAGGCGCGGGACGGACTCTAGGGCGAGAAACGGTGGAAGCTGCGCTGCGATTGGGGCTGGGTTCACTGCCGCTCCTACGGCAACTCCAGCGTGGAAAGGGCGAGGGCTGCTTCTGCAATCGGCGTGGAAGGGGCGACGGCTGCGACATTAGTGTGGGCAGGGTGGTGGCTTCCTCTCCCCTAGGCGGCTGGCGGTCTCTAGGGCGAGCGACGCCATGGATGCGAGCGGCCGGACGCGGCACTCTGCTTCGCATCCTCTGTTCCAGCGGGATGCTCCTCCGCTGGCTTCTTCCCAGCGGCCTGCGCTGATTGCTTCACAGCAGAACGCCCCTCTCCAGCAGTCACAGCGGGAGAGGGTTGCTCCTCAACCGCTGGTTACTTCACCGCGGGAGGGGGTTGCTCCTCTCCAACAGCCGCTGGTTCCTCCCCAGCAGCTTAGGCCGGTTTCACACCAGGATGTTCCACCGCTGATTTCTTCTTCTCGACGGGATGCTCCTTCAATGAACCAGGCCCGAGGTCGTTCACGATCTAGATCACGACCTCCAGTTCCTATTTCCCGAGATCCGCGGCCTTGGAGTAGCCTCTTCAAGGCTCCAGTGGGTAGTCCGGATCTTCGACTGGACTTTTTTGCTCCAGAAGTACAGGCTGACCAGAAGATTGCTGTGTATGAGGCTATTGATTTTGACGAACTAATTGAGACATGGTCCATGGCAATTGTGGGCTACGTTGTTGGACTAAGAACATCCTTTTTCCCACTATCCTCATACATCAGAACTCGATGGGGAATATCAACATTTGATCTTCATATGTTGGAGACCAGATTCTTTGTATGCAGGCTTTATTCGGAAGAAGATTTACAACGGGTACTTGAAGGATTTTGGACTATCCGTGGTCATCCAATGATACTACGACGCTGGGCACCTGATGTGAGATTGGAGTTAGACAGTCTACAGTCTATCCCAATATGGGTTTCTTTTCATGGACTTCCACTACATCTCTGGGGTCGTCGTTTTATTGCAAAGCTTTGCAGCACCCTGGGACAGCCATTGTATCTTGATAAGGCAACAGCTTCGCAAACGAGATTGACCTTTGCCAGAGCTTGTGTAATGGTTTCTTCTGATGAGGAACTACCGAATGATGTTTCTTACCGTGATCTTGATGGGAGCACCCGAAAGGTGAAAGTCTCATATTCTTGGAAGCCACAACGATGCAAGGTTTGTCTACCTTTTGGACATGTAAATGGTGCCTGCCAACAGCCTTCACAAAAAATCACACAGGTCTACCGACCACGCCAAGAGCCACAGAATGGGGTCACTACCACTAATCCAAGCACTGATACTCCAGTGCCAACAGTGGTGATGGCGGAGAAGATGATTGAACACTCTGACTCGTTGGGGCAGCGACACGAACAAGAGAAAGACAAGTCAGGACTTCCATCTTTACCTATTATATCAGAGACTTTCACCGCAGGAGCTTCCCAAGGTTCTCACTCCCCAATAACAACCTCGCCTTCACGAATCACTCCTTCAGATAATCAGGAAATTTCATTTCAACAACCTCTTGGGAACCAAGACATTGCAACTCACCAAACTCATCGCTCTTCGACACATCTCGCTATTCAGGACTCCTTGCCTCAAGGTACGCAAAAATTTAAACATTTGCAAGCTGTGGATGAGGTGGATAAATATAGGAATAAAGTATTAAAGGGTAAAGATATTATGCGAGAGGACCATGCAAAATCAAAGGATAAGAAAAAGGATGGTAGTGTCCTAAAATCGCATGCTCTTCCTTCTATCTAATATTGATGAAAATAAGCTATTGGAATGTTCGTGGACTTAATAAGATTGAGAAATATCGGGAGCTCAATAGAATAATCCGATCTGCTGCATGTGACATGGTGATTCTTGTGGAAACAAAAATTAAACCTCATCGTGTTCGAGTTCAGAAGAATTTAATATGGCCTGAGGCAGAACTTTTTACTAATGATTCTCAGGATACTTATGGTCGAGTTTGGGTCTTATGGCATCCTAACCTTGTTACTGCTTGGTTTATTTCTGCTACTAATCAATTCATTCATCTTAAGGCAGAGGATAAACAGACTGGATGTCAATTCAATATTACCGGTATTTATGCATCTAACAGTATGTCTGACAGGAATGCTCTATGGCGTGATCTGGTTTGCATTGCAAATAGTTATCCTACAGTACCTTGGGCTGTTCTCGTCGACTTTAATACTGTCAGATACACAAATGAGAAAGTGGGGGGTAGAGTGCTTTCCGAATGTCAGCTTCAACATTTTAATGATTGTATAGATACTGCTGCATTGACTGACATGAAATCTGTAGGTGATTGGTTCTCATGGAACAATCAAAGTACTGCTGACAGAAAAATTATGGCTCGACTTGACAGATGTTTGATTAATCAGGAATGGTTAGCAGTTTTCCCTGATTCACTTCTTGAGTACGGTGCTAAGTTATTTTCGGATCACTCTATTATGCATATACATGCAGATAAAGCACTACCCAGAGTCAAGAAACCTTTTAGATTTTTTAATATGTGGAGTGCTCACCCAAAGTTCCTCGAAGTTATTAAGTCAGCTTGGGACATTAATGTATTTGGTTCTCCCCCTTACATCCTATGTCAAAAACTAAAAGCATGCAAAGCAGCACTTAAGAAGTGGAATTCAACTACATTTGGAAATATCAACGACAGGGTTCAGTTATGCAAGAAAGAACTTATGGCTGTGCAAAGCGAGCTAAATCTTCAACCTTTGGATGCGAATCTTATATACAAAGAGGCTGCTGCTAGAAATAACTTTATGCAAGCTTTGAAGCAGGAGGAATGCTTTTTGAAACAAAAGTCACGACAGCATTGGCTTACTCTAGGGGATTCTAATACGAAGTTTTTCTATGCTGCTATTGCTACCAGAAGGGCTACTAATCGCATCAAAAAATGCAAAGGTATAGATGGTAATCTCATTGAGGATCTGGATGAGGTTAAAAATTACACCAAGCAATTTTTTTATTCCTTACTCAATCAGGAACAGCAGCCTAATAGTATTCATGTTGGGCCTACAAGACGAGTTGATTCTGAAGCCCTCTCTCATCTTAATGCCCCAATAACGGATGATGAAATTGTGAAAGTTGTTTTTAAGTCCCCGAAGCACAAAAGCCCTGGTCCAGATGGATTTCCAGCTGAGTTTTATCAAATTGCATGGGCTATTGTAGGCAACGATGTCATAAAAGCTTGTCGACATTTTTTCTCCTCAGGTCATATTCTTAAAGAAATGAATTGCACTTTTATTTCTTTAGTGCCTAAAAATGATGGAGCCGATTCATTGGAGAACTACCATCCTATTTCACTGTGCAACTTTATTTATAAGGTTATCTCTAAGTTGCTGGCAGATAGACTACAAAAGGTCATGAATAAGGTCATTAGTCCTAATCAGGCTGCTTTTCTTAAAGGGAGGAGTATCCATCATAATGTCCTACTTGCTAATGATTTGGTTAAGGATCTACATTCTAAAACAAGAGGGAAAAAGATCTGTTTTAAAGCTGATTTACGAAAGGCCTTTGACTCAGTCAATAGGAATTTTATTTACATGATGCTCCATAATATGGGCTTCCCTCAGCACTGGGTTAAATGGATTCAATGTTGCTTGGAAACTCCAAAATTTTCGATTCTCTTTAATGGTTCACCTATTGGCTTCTTTGGGAGTAAGAATGACATTCAGCAAGGCGATCCACTATCTCCTTATCTTTTTACCATTGCAATGGAAGGGCTCAGTTGTATGTTAGAAGAGGCTGTTTCCAATGGCAAAATTAAGGTACCACATTATGGTTCTGTTTATATCTCTCACATAACATTTGCCGATGACCTTATTATCTTCCTTCGAGATGATCCAGTTTCTGTGAGTAATCTGGCAGATATTCTTAATGAATTTGGTAAAGTTTCTGGTCTTAAGCTAAACCATGCAAAGAGCAAAGTATATGTGGGTGCTTGCATTGACAATAAGGATCATATTGCTCAAACATTGGGAGTTGCTGAAGGAAATTTACCGGTTCCTTACTTGGGTCTCCCACTTATATCCACTGGAATCAACAAAGTCTCCTGTCAGCCTATCCTACAAAAAATTAAGAACAGAATTTCCTCTTGGAAAAATAGGCTTCTTTCTAAAGCTGGACGACTTGAACTTATTCGATCTGTGTTGATCTCTTATTCTATTTATTGGTCTCATGCATTCCTTCTACCTGCCGGGCTTCTCCATGATATTGATAAATTACTTATGAACTTCTTTTGGAATGGCACAGATGGTAAGGCAATGCACATGGTGAATTGAGACAACATTTGCAAACCGAAGGATGACGGGGGATTGAATCTTCGACATATTAGAGATTGGAATAAAGCTTATATGGTAAAGCAATTATGGGATATTTTACAAAACAAGTCTTCCTTATGGTCACAATGGGTTTTTGCTAGGTACCTAACCAAGGAATCAATCTGGGAAACATCTGCAAAAACATCTCATTCTGCTGCTTGGAAAGGAATTCTGAAGGCAAGGCGATGGCTACGTAACAATATTTCTTATGTGATTTCTTCTGGAACCAATATTAATATGTGGTATGATCCTTGGGTGAATGGGAAAAGTATATTTCAGATATTTGGTGATAGAGTACGACAGGATCTGGGGGCTCCCAAAGACTGGAAGGTTTCTGAATTCATTAACAATGGTACATGGTGTCTTCCCAACCCTACCTCCCCTGACATGTTATTACTTTGGCCGACTATTAGGGCTATTCCAATCAAGAACAACTCTTCAGATATGCTTATTTGGCTTCATGATAATGGTAAATTTAGTGCTACATCTGGATGGAACCAAATTAGACGACGAAACAACAAGTGGATCCAAAGTAGTTGGACATGGGATAGTCCATGCTCACAGCGACATTCCTTATGTACATGGCAGACCCTTCTCGGCAAACTTCCTACGATGGACAATATGCAGCGAAGAGGTATTTATATTGTAAATCGGTGCTCTTTGTGTATGCAAAATGAAGAAAGTGTTGACCATCTCTACTTTGCTTGTGATTATTCATCTTGGATATGGAAGGAGATCTTGAAGCGATTTGATTTTCAAAGGCTACCACGGCCAAACTTGCATCATGAATTAGAAATGCTTATGCAAAGCTTCTCAAGAAAAGGGCCTCTTACACAACTAGCAAGAATTATATTCAGATGTGCCATTTGGTGGATTTGGAAGGAGAGGTGTGGCAAAATTTTTGAGTGTCACAACATGAACAAAGCTCAAATTCTGATAGAGATTCTTCAGGACTCACGATCATGTATGGAGCAAGAATTGAATACAGAGCACCTAACAAGAAGAGAGAAAGATATTTTCACAAGATTCAATTTTTTCATTCGTGAAGAATCACTCGAATAATGATGAAGATTATAATGTATTATATGGGGCAAAGCTTATATTTTGTGATGTATCCACAAGTGGTCCAGAACAGTCTAGCTATTGCATTTTATTATTTATTAACTTCCTTATGCTACTCTTGGAGATGAGTTCGATGAAGCGTGCCTATTTCACCTTCTTTAGGTGGGGTGCAATCTTCTCGACTACACTAAGAGACTTCAGGCTTTAGTCTATGGCTTGTGTAGACAAAGCTTCTTTGTACAAATCTTTTACAAAATACATTATCTTTACTTACCAAAAAAAAAGATCCAACCGATTGTATCTCCATCGTCCTATCTGGAAAACTCCACCCTCATGCGTGGGTATCTTATGTCTTGCCCTTGATCATATATTTCATATTAGTTCCTCTTAAGATTGGAACTTTCACCATACTGAGATTTGTTGGGGCTCTGATATGCTCCTTTTGAGTTCGTTATAGAGTTCATGCAATCTTTCTTTCATGTAGGCTCGAAAGCTTCAAATCTTGGTTCCAATGAGTTATTGATCGCCATTGTATAAGAGTGCAGATCTATAATCTTCAATTCATGTTCCTGTGTTGGGTCATTGACATCAGTTTACGATGCAAATGTCATGAGTCTCGATTACAATGGGGTTGCTTACATGGAGGGGGCAACAATGACAGTGAGATAAAGGTGGTCGGTGTTGGAAAAAAGAAAAGACAATGACAGAGGTGCAGGAGATGGCAGCGACAGGAGGGAGGGCGCCAGCGATGTGGCTGGGTAGTGGCACTTGCAACAAGGGCTAGCAGCAATGGCAGAGGAATAGCAGCCTGTGGTGGCAGGGAAGAGCGACAGGCGCAGCCGACGGCGTGCCCCTTTCTTGCTCGAGCAAGAGGGGCTGGCTACCGCTTCAATATTTCACTACCACTTTAATCTTTCACTGCCGCTTCAATCTTTCATTGCCGCTTTAACCTTTCTTTGTAAGATTGGCTACAAATCCTGATAATTGACTGTACTAGATCTTGAACCTTCCAAACATGTAAGTTTGGCATAAAAAAAAGGAGTACTCAAACAAGACATCCTTGGTGTCTCGAGTCTAAGGACTATTGGGAAACCAAGCTGGAGCATCACATGCGTAGTGGAAGATCAAAACAAAACCAGTTTCCCATATAGATCAAGTCATCGTGCAATGATTTATATGCAAAAAACTCACAAAAATGAAAACTACGATATGTGAGAGATTTATTACGTAGGGAGATCATATATCCCTGGAAATCTAGATCCAAATGGAGAGGATGAAAAATGTCAAATGTCCTCCTCTCTAGTGGTATCCATACGATGGACCATTGCAGCGATGCTCCTCTAATTGTAGCCAAAATCTCGTAACTCTTGCGTAGAAGATTAGAGAGCGAGGAGAATATGAGGGGTAGCCAAAGGTGCAACCTATCATCTATGTGCCGCTCCTGCCTCCTATTTATAGGGAGCCACTAAAAAAGCATAATGGATCCTACCTTAGTGGGTATTGGATCTTTATCTAATTACCCACAAATCTTGAATTATTAGATCACTATCCAATAATCTTAGTTGGCCTTTAAATTGGCCTCATGCAAAGAGCTCATAAATGCTGGGTCTCATCTAATGAGAATAGGGGCTATGGATAATTCATATCCTATCATCTACTCGCTGAAATATCCATCATATATGTGTGACCCTCTAGTCCCAACACTAAGCCACTCAAAACTCCTTTTGACTCGGTGAATTGTTATCCCATAACAATTCACCCAACTAATCGACTATGGACATACTAGGCCACTGTGCCATATCCCCAAACGGTACATGAGATCTTTATCCATTGGACCTATATGTCCTTGTTACCGTATATCTATAGTCCCTCATCCATTTAATATCTTAGAGACAATATATTGGGCATGGTTCTATCAGGCCACATATAGAATCTATCCGAGTCTCACTCTAATCGAATTCTCTTGGTAAACTCCTTTCTCAATCCGAACAACTCGATTAGGGATTTTCTTGAGTGAGAGAACACAGGATATTCCTCTCATGATATTGAGAGCAGATGATCTTCTATTGATACTAAGTAGCCTTCGTAAGGTTGGCTACCAATCTCGATAATCGGTTGTACTAAATTTGAAACTTTCCTGACCTGCAAGTCCAACATCAAAGAAAGGAGTACTCAAATAATGCATCATGGTGTCTCAAGTCTAAGGACTAGACACACAACTGTGACTACAGAATTGTTGTATGACATTAGGTATCATTAACCATATAATATTTCATAAGCGGATCAATCAGTGAACTCATTCTCTAATGAGCACATGTACCGTATCCTTAGTGTCTCCATACAAGTGGCTATAAGACCAGTCGCCTCCATCAAATGGATGGGTATACAGTACACCGATCTATCTAGTTATCTCCATGTCCCTCTCGAGTAACTTATCACCAAGATTATTTAGGGTCTGTGTTTAAAGTCGAATCGGTCTCATTATCGTGATCTCATCACGATCCAATTTCAATTGCATAGAACCAAGGACATCACAATATATAAATTTAATAAATAATATAATATGAGAATATATAAATAATAATAATGTTAAAAGACTATGTAGTGTGTCACACATGCCAGCACTCATGTAATTGCCATGTAGGGCACCTATAACCAACAATCTTCCACTTGACCTAAAGTCAATCACCTATGTGTCTTATCCCCATCAGTGTGACCCTAAAATATTATATGAGCCAGCGGTTTTGTCAATGGATCTACAATGTTATCTTCAGATGAAAATCTTTTCAGTGCTATATCTTTCCGGGCTATGATCTCTCTAATCAATTAGAACCTCCTTAGAACAATTCTAATGAGACATGAGTTCCCTTGTTAGAGCTATCGCCCTATTAGTGTTGCTATATATAGGAATCGGCTCATTGTTGCTCAGTACAACTCCCAAATCCCTGATAAACTTCTTCATCCACACCCCTTCCTTTGCTGCCTTTGATGTAGTAATGTATTCTACCTTTGTGGTCGAGTCAAGTATCTTGCTTGGAACTCTTTCAGCCTATGGCTCCTCTATTCAGGGTGATGATAAACCTTGAGTTCGACTTGCTATCATCAATGTTAGACTAAAAATTCAAATCCGTGTAGCCCTCAACCTGGAGGCTACCTCCTCTATATACCAGTAAAAGATCCTTAGTCTTTCTCAAGTACTTAAAAATATATTTTACTGCCTTTCAGTGTTCTAGACTTACTCGTGACATTCAGAGCATGCATTATATCGGGCCTAGTACATACATGATAGACCCTATTACTGAGGCATAGGGTATCTCATTCATGTCTGCCCTTTCTTCAACGGTCTTTGGGGAGATACTCCTAGAAAAGTAATATTCCATGTCTCATCGGTATGAGACATCTCTTGAAATTTTCTATGCCAAACTTTTTGACAATGGAATCTATGTACCTGGACTGGGACAAGCCAAGCATCCTCTTAAATCTATCTCTATATATTTAGATCCCCAAAATATAGGATGCTTCCCCTAGTCTTTTATAGAGAAATTTCTGAATAGCCAAGCCTTTACCATGGAGAGTATTCTTACATCATTCTCATTGATTAGGATGTCATCCAGAGAAAGTACAAAGAAGATGATAGCACTCACACTTACCTTTCTATACACACAAGACTCATCTTCCTTCTTAACGAAGTCATAAGATCTGACCGCCTTATCAAATCTCATGTTCTAACTTTATGAAGCTTGCTTTAGTACATAGATGGACTTGAGCAACCTGCATACCTTATCTAGACTCTCCATAGATACGAATCACCTAGTTGTATCTTATACACCTCCTCCTCGAGGTTGTCATTTAGGAATGTAGTTTTTACATCCATTTGCTAGATCTCATAATCATAGTGTATTGCAATAGCCAAAAGAATTCTGATAGACTTTTAGCATGACTACAAGTGAGAAGGTTTCGTCATAGTTAACTCCTTGCTTTTGATGATATCCTTTAGCCACTAGCTTTGCCTTATAGGTCTCCACCTTTCCATCTACTTCGATCTTCTTCTTGAAGATCCACTTGTAGTCGATGGGTACAATACCCTCAGGTGCATCCACAAGGTTCCAAACCTTGTTGGAGTACATGAAATCCATCTCAGAGTTCATGACTTCTTACCACTTGCTGGAGTCGATACTCATAATAACCTTCTAGTATGTTTGAGGATCAACATCCTAAGTGTCCTCTCCACTGATATGTCTCTCATATCTTTCAAGAGGGTGAGGTACTCTGCTAGACCTGCGTAAAGTTATAACTTGTGTGATAGGTACCTGAACAGACTCGGGCTTTGGAATGTTACTTGAGCTAGGTTCTTCAACCTTGCTCAACTCTATCGCACTCACACTATTTCCACCAAGAACATATTCTTTCTCAAGGAACACAATTCTCTTGGCAACAAAGACCTTCTGGTCCTCGTGATGATAGAAATACTACCCCAAAGTTTCCTTGGTGTATCTCATGAACTTACACTGTTCCGTCCTTAATTCCAACTTATCGAGGTTGTGTCTTCTAACGTCAACAGGGTAGCCCCAAATCTTAACCACCTTAAGATCAGACTTCTTTCCTTTCCATATCTTATATGTAGTGATAGGAACGAACCCCTAGGGTTCTATCGTGAAAAAGGGGAGATAAATGATCACTTCGAGGTGATCGAGCCTCCTTGATCACTTCGAGGGGATCGACCTCCTTAATCACTATAGGAGATTGGCCCTCTTAGGGTTTTGGCCTATTGGCTAAAATAATACTTTCTTCATTGATTGATTAAAAAGAAATAGTTATAGCCCTATTTATAGAGTTCTATTGAGAGTCCCTTTGGACTTGGACTCTTCCACCTAGAGTTTTCTAGAAGTTGGACTCCTAATTAAATAATAAAAATTAAATAAACTCCTAACTGACTATAATTGGTCTAACTAAACCATAGATTACATGACTCAAAAATTTAAAAATTTAATGGGTTCCTAACAATTCTTCAATTCTTGAAATCAGCCTTGTCCTCAAGGCTGAGTAGCATTAAATCTCGGGAGCACTTCAGTCCAGAATATTTATCATGCATCATAACCCTTTAATCAGTTATGTAGGGTCTCCACTTGGTGTAAGCAATGGGTCGGTCTTCTCATGTAGTAGTCATTGTAGTCTTTTGAAGAATCCTCTCAATTCGGTAGTTGTTGGAGTTGTAACCTTGCTTCCACGTCTTCCTTCGAGGATCACTTGCTTTCTATTAATAAAAAACTTTATATCAGTTTAGTAAAATTTCAGAAGACATCACCCAAGGTTGACAGCCATTCAATTTCAAGTACCACTTGGAAGTCCTCCAAGGATATCAGAAAGAAATCCACTAGCAATTCCTGGCCTTGTATAATCATTTTGATCTTTGAGCACTTACTATCACAAGTTGGAATTCATCCATCAACAACCTTGACTTTGACTTTGTCATAGCCTTCAATATGATAGGCCAATCGATCAACAAGCTTTTCGTCTATAAAATTATTAGTGCTACTAGTATCGATTAAAATAGTAACAGGCCGATATTTCAAAATTCCTTCAATTTTCATGGTTTACAGGTTAGAGTAGCCAACTAATTCATGCACTGTATATGTGATAGGTCCAATATCTTCATCAAAATGCATACCTTCATGATCAGAGTCCACATTATCGGTTTTTGTTTCCTCTTTTATTGGTTCAATCATCAGAAGCTAACCCTGTTTGCATCGATATTCCTTCATTTTTCATCATAATGCTAGCACAACCCTTTTGTTGATCTTTCCTTGAGCTCTTCTATGGTAATACGTCGAGTATTAGGGTTTTGAGTAGAAATTGGTGGGGCCAACAAGTTACTGATTACTTGTTTATTGATGCTTCTGTTTCTGCGGTTGTCTATATTGGGTTTTTCCTCATGCATATGGATGAATGATATGGCAGCCATCATGGTACGAGATTGGTGAGCTTTAACTTCATACTGAATCTCAGGATTGAGCCCCTCAAAAAATGTTTCCACTAGTTGTCTCTCAGACCAATCTCGGGTTTAGTTCGATAAGCGCTCAATTTTGCTTTGATACTCCTATACTGTGAAAGTCTGGTAGATTTTGGTGAGCTGTTCATCAACATTCTCATACTCCGATGATCCGAAGCGAACGAGGAGTCCTTTCTTGAACTGCTCCCATGAAGTAAATGTCCTAATCAATTGACACTAAGAGAGGGAGGGGGGGAGGGGGTGAATTAGTGCAAGAGAAATAGTGCTCGATTTAAAAATATTGCTTTCTGAAAGTAAAGAGTAAACAACGGAAGCTTCTCTTTTATATTTCAATAAAACCGATTGGAAACTGATTTAAAGAAGTTGATAGATTGGAATTTCATATCTAACTATCAAGTGTTTAAAAGCAATCAAAAGTAAAATTAAAGCAATTAAGACACACTCACAGTTATAGTGGTTCATCCTCAACCTGGCTTACATCCACTCCTGAGTCCTCTTCCCCGAGGCCCACCGACATCTACTATCAATCTTCTTTGGGTGAAGATCAAACCCTTACAGTTTCCTCTCTCCTATTACCAGGCTTAGGAGATGAACCTTACAATCTTACAAGGGAGATTTACAAGTATTACAAGACTTTTCAAGGGAGATGAACCTTTTCTTTTTGCACATAATTTATCATAGAATTTCTAGCCCAAAATTATTATGTGAAATGCAAGAAAACTTGTGGTATTTATAGGCCCCAATTGGCTTTAGAATTTGGAGCCAAAATTTCAAACCCACCCAAAAAAAGTCGGGTATGGGTGGTACCACTATTGCCGCCAACGACGCCGCCATCAAAAGCAACTCGAAAAATAGGGCGACGATGGTACAATCGCCGACCTGGGTGGTATAACCACCAGCCTAGGCAATATGACCATAGATTCCCTCTATTTTTCCAATCCTGACTTATACCTAATGTTAACCACTTCTTAGGTCAACCAATTGAGCTCGACCCAAGCTAAATCCACTCTCCATAGTGGACCCGATGAGCCTCACTTTAGTTAATTTGGATTCTTCCAAATCTAACTCAAGTAGGACTCAACCTTAACGATACTAACTATGATTTCATTAATTATAATCAACATGACCAATAAATCCAATCAAGACCTTCCCAACTCTCGATAAGCATTTCGGCTACCCCCGACAATCTTCCAGTAAGTCTCGGTCTTCTTCCGGCGAACTCCCTTGCGCCATCCTAACAAGCTCCCGATACCCTCGGCGAGCTCCCGTTGCACTCTAAGCTAGTTCCCAACCACATTGTCCTCACACCGGTCCAATGCCTAGACTTGACTTTGGTTAAACCTTTGATTGTAATTTTCTCTCTGTCATAGTTAATCCTGCATCAATCAACTCTAATAACTTTGTTAGATCAATAACCCATCAATTGATTTTATCATCAAAATATGAGATTCAATAATCTCCCCCCTTTTGATGATAACAATCAAATCATCTATTCATATCTTCAAATGATATACCATGAATTTCAAAATCATCAAATAATACATTATACATGATATTCATTTCACCCAATCATGAATCATCAAAATTTCATGAATATTCGAAGAATTTCTTGCAAAATTTCCTTCTTTCAAAAATCATCATGATATAACATTAATTTCAACAAATCATGAATCATTAAATTTTTAAGAATATTCTACAAATTTCATGCAAAATTTCATTCTTTCAAATCATCACGATATAACATTAATTTCAACATTATACATTAGGTTGAAATTCTCTTCCTTAAGTTATCAATTATTTCTTCCCCTTTGTTTATCAACAAAAATAGGAGAAATATCTATTTTTCATTTTTCTACATGTCATCAATATGTCATCTCCCCCTTTGTCATCAACAAAAAGGTAAAATGTTAGAGCAAATGATTTCAACGCACATGTGTCAATAATTTCTCATGAATTTTTTTACATGTATATATCATTTTTATATCATCAATTCGTTATTTCTCCCCCTTTGTCATCATCAAAAAAGAGGGAAAATAATAAGCAAGTAATTTCATGATACATAAACTCATTACGTGTCAAAATTTTCATATTTTTACAAAATAAATTTTGCATTGCCCCATCCCCCTTAATAAAATAGGATAAAACCATAATTTTCTTATAAAATTTTTCTTCTCTTTCTTTGAATAATAAAGAAGAAATAAGGAAGGGAAGTGAAAAACATCATATCACTAAAATAGAACTTAATCTTGTAAATTCTGAAATCCAAAAGTTAAGAACTATCCATTCAATTTAATTCATTTCATTTCAAACAAGAGTACCAAATCAAGCAATTTAAGCATTCTCATGTTAAACATTCCTAGCTCTCAACCTTAATCTTATAGATGCAAATTTCAAAATAATTATTTTAAAGATGAGCTCAAAAATTTGAGAAATCTAAGATCCACTTATGCATTCATCTTATGTAGAATTTCAAACACAATAGCAAATTAAGAAATCCAAAATCTAGCAAATCATGCATTTTGAAGATCATCTCATGTAAATTTTGATAAGAGGTTCAATTTGTATTGGTCAAGACATCGAAAAGAAAATATGCTAATATATCAAGCTCAAATTATGAATTATGTATTTCACACATATTTAGAAAATTTAAAATTCTAAATTTTCTTCTAAACAAATTGTTTCTCATTCAATGTTATCATATTCAATTTGCTTCCAATTATATTGATAATTTTATCTCTCACTTTTGGTTATTGTCAAGAAATATGATAGTATAATTTTTCTTATTACATCATTATTCTAATTACACCCAAAATTATAAGAGTATCATGTCATTGAAAATAAAAATTTAAATCCAAAAGACATAATTTAATAAATTTGCTCCTTCCTCTTTGTTTGTGAATTTCAATATACGTATTCAAGAATTCTTATGTATTTAAAGATTTAAGTAAAATAGAAATCCAATCATGCAAATTTTATGTATTTAAATTTCCTAATTTTCTTTTTAGCAAATTGCTCCTCATCCAATGTTATAAGATTTTTTTATATCTGAATTTTCTTCTAACCAAATTAATGATTTTGTCTCCCCTTTTTTATTGTAAAAAAGGATTATGATGATATGTTTATTTTATGTCCATAAGCACAAAGAGATCATGTGATTAGAGATGAAAGATCAAATCAAAGTATCAAAAGACATGATTT
The DNA here is from genome assembly GCA_029747655.1 of Ensete ventricosum. Taxonomy (NCBI): domain Eukaryota; kingdom Viridiplantae; phylum Streptophyta; class Magnoliopsida; order Zingiberales; family Musaceae; genus Ensete; species Ensete ventricosum. The sequence continues at coordinate 24,188,677 of JAQQAF010000004.1, read as the reverse complement.
CTTTTAATAAATCTCTCCCATTTTTCTTTGTAAATAATAAAAATAAGACTTAGGGGATTAAATAATCTTAATTCATCCAAGATACATCTTAAGTCACCTAATTCATTTAAATAAATTTTTTTAAGAAAATCAAAGAATGATCTTTTAAAAATCTCAATATGATTATTAAGATCATAAATCTTCTTTAAAAAGAGGCAATCATAGAGATTAAATGTGATTCCCATAAAGGATAAGCCAAGTCATTAAATCAAGGGAATATTCATAATAAAACAAATCTCATTTAATTTACAACTTATTATAATTTTGAGATATATTAATTTGGTGATAAGGTATATCATTCATGAATACAAGTCAAGGATAAATAATGATATGAAGGATATTATTATCAAATCATGAATGTCACAGGACATGATTTATTTTGACCAATCTCTTCTTAGATGAGATTCAAAGCTTTAGAAATTAAAGAAGAGTCTTCATTCATAAAAATATCAAGATCATGAATAAATTACAAAGAAGAAAATATAGAAGATCTTGATTTATATATATGAAACTTCAAGTTATCAAGAATATGATTCATAGGAAGATTTTCAAATCATAGTTCCAAAAAAACAAATTATGATTCATTTATATAATCTTCTTTGAATGAACTTGATTTATATAAGGATTTTAAGTTTCAATTTCTCTAGATGTCAAGATCATGATTTAAGTTATCAAATCATCAAAACATCATCAAAAACCACTTTTCAAAAATTTTTAATGAAGGCAACATATATTATTTTTCAAAAGAAAATAGCTAAAGTTCTCTAATTCATTTTTGTAGTTAAATAGATTCAACAATAATGATATTATTTTATCTTTTGTTGAAGGATTGATAGGATAAGAATATTTTCAAGAATAATTATCCTCCTTGTTAATTGTTTCATGTAATTTGTTTCAAGAATGCCTTTATGCATTGTCATAAAAAACCGAGTTTCATTTATAAAAGAAGACATCAAGACCATAATAAAATATTTTCAACCAAGTAAATTTTTTTTAAATATTTTAAAACTGAAAAGCCAAGTATTATTATCAAAATCATTACAATAAAATATTTTCAAGCAAGAGCTTTGATTCATTTTAATTCCAATGATTTTTCTTTCTTAAGTGAGTCTAATTCTTTAGACTTAGTGAAATGAGTTACCATACTCATTTCATTCTCATTTCAAAAATATTTTTAATTTTTTAAAAATACTAGAAAATAAAGCATGATTTTTCTCTTCCCTTTTTTATTTTTTTTATTTTTTATTTTGCTCAAATTCTAATATTCAACAACAACAATTCAATCATATTTCAAGTTATTTCTTCAATCCTAACATTAACATAATATCATCAAGATCATTATAATATGAAATTTCCAAATGAGTAAAACATTTTCAAATGAAATCATTATGATTATTACAACAAGATATTTTCAAACAAAATCTTTTGGTTTATTCTCAATCCAACTATTTTTCTAATATGTTACCAAGAAATTTTCCTTCTCATTTGAAATTTTTATTTTTAATTTTTCAACCACATTAGAAACTAAAGCATGATTTCATATATATAGTTATTTTAAGTTCAAATTTAGCATTTAATAATTTTATTTAATTTTATCTCAAGACAATGTACACTCATTTAACCATTATAAGTTAATACAAGCATAATCAAAATCACTTTTTCATATATTTCAATTTAGATAATTTTGCACTAAACTTTCTTTGTTCTAATTTTAGCATGCTCTAGCTACGCAAAAAAACCATGCTTCATTGAGAGCAATCAAGATTAATGAACTATCCGAAGATTCATTACTATTAATTTTATTTTCAATAATTTTTATTATTGTTACTTAGGTAGTGAGCTTGAAAGAGTGTTAGATCTCAAGTTATATGTCTTGAGCATCTATCTTCAAAACATTATTTATTGCTCCTAACCTTGTTAGGAGACAAATTTATAGTATGGGCGGTCTAGGTTTAGGTACCCATTTTACGTTGGGTCCTTCATGAACAACTTTATCTTTCTTATCTAATGGTTTTCGATTGTTTGTAGTTCCTTTGGTAACCCAAACTAATTTGTGAGGGGCATAATTTTTAAATAAATATTTATTAGCTTTATGTCCTAATTTTTCACAAAAATTATATTTAACTTTTGATGGTAAATTTAAGGTAGGTCCTTTAAAAAAATGGTTGTCTTTTATTCAGTGTTGCCAACAAAGCCTATACCCTTTCTTATAGTAACATGACCCTTATAAGCAAGGATCATATTAAGAGATTTATTTCCTATTTTAAAATTTTATAACATTTGCGTAAGCATGATATTTTCCTCTTTAACATTTTATCAAATTTACAAACTAGTGATGCATGCTCTTCCTTAAGCAATTTATAATACTTACTCATTTTTTTAAACTCATCATAAAGCTTATGAAACATATTCAATAATTCATCAAACGTAAATAAACTCTTAGGTGGGTTACTTACCTCATCGTGGATAGCCACGAGGGCAAGATTTTTGACTTCTTGATTGTGCTCCTAATCTTTGAAGTGTCTTGGCTTCTTGTGTTTATAACAGAAGTTCTTATCCATCTTTAGATTATTTTTATTGTTTATGTTCATTAATTTTTCTGATTCATTTGTCAAAAGTTCAAGTTCAAGGTTCTCATCACTCGAAGTTTCACTCGAGGAGTCGTATGTTATGCTCCATTCAAATTCGTTCATATTCTTTGGAATGTCTTATTCAAATTCAATTTTGGAAGTATTTTCATTAATGATTCATTTAGATTAGTTGTGCTTTTATGTGTCATTTCTAATGTATACCATATATTGAAAGCTTAATCAAAACAAGAAACCCGATCAAATGATTCATTTAGATTTTCAACAATACATCATAAATCAAAATCTATCGAAATTAAAAAGATACATATTTGAATTTTTCAAGACGTGTAATCCATCCCATTGAATATGGGCGGACATGTAATAGAATGTCCCTTATTTATATCGAAAAAAGTCATTTACTCACTTGGGTTTTTAGTCCAATGAGTAGCACTTGGCTCTGATACTAATTGTTATAATCAATTGGCACTAAAAGGGAGTGGGGGCTTGAATTAGTGCAAAATAAATATTGCTCGATTTAAAAACCTTACTTTCTTAAAGTAAAGAGTGAACAACAGAATCTTCTCTTTTATATTTCAATAAAACTGATTTAAAGAAGTTGAGAGATTGAAACTTCGTATCTAACTATCAAGTGTTTAAGAGCAATCAAAAGTAAAATGAAAGCAATTAAGGCACACTCATAGTTTTAGTGGTTCGGCCTCAACATGGCTTACATCCACTCCCGAGTTCTCTTTCTCGAGGCCCATCAACGTCCACTATCAACCTTCTTTGGGTGAAGATCAAACCCTTACAGCTTCCTCTCTCCTTTTACCAAGCTTAGGAGATGAACCTTACAACCTTACAAGGGGGATTTACAAGTATTACAAGACTTTCCTCACTTCCCTACCCTTTTTTTTCTTACAATTTTTGCACATAATTTATCACAGAATTTCTAGTCCAAAATTATTAAGTAAAATGTAAAAAAACTTGGGGTATTTATAAGCCCCAATTTACTTCAAAATGTGGAACCAAAATTTTAAATGTACCCAAAAAACCAGGTACGAGTGGTACCACTGTCGACGCCAATGGCACTACCACCAAAAGCAGCTCGAAAAATAGGGTGGCGGTGGTTGTACCGCCGACTTGGGCGGTACAACCACCACCCACCGGTGGTACAATAATTAGGAATCTCAAAAAATTGATTCCCTCCACTCTTTTAATCCCGACTTGTACCTTCTGTTGATCACTTCTCATGTCAACCAATTGAGCTCGACCTAAGCTTAATCCACTCTCCATAATGGACTCGTTTAGCCTCACTTAAGTTAATTTGGATCCTTCCAAATCTAACTCAAGTAGGACTCAACCTTAATGATGCTAACTATGACTTAATTAATTACAATAAACATGGCCAACAAATCCAATCAAGACCTTCCCAACTCTCGGTAAGTATTTCGACTACCCCTGACAATCTTCCAGTGAGTCTTGGTCTTCTTCTAGCGAACTCCCTTGTGCCATCCTGGCAAGCTCCCAACACACTCCATGTGAGTTCCCAACCGCATCATCCTCACTTCGGCCCGATGCCTGGGCTTGACTTTGGCCAAACCTCTAATTGTAATTTTCTCTCTATCGTAGATAATCTTACATTAATCAACTCTAACAATCTTGTTAGATCAATAACCCATCAATTGATTTCATCATCAAAATATGAGATTCAACAATAACCCTATGACGGTTTTTATACCAATTGTACAACTGGATTGCGTCTCCTTCGAGTTGAATAGAAGTTATCTTCACCTTGGATTCCTATAGAGTTGTGTGGAAATGAAATTTTTTTTTAGCCTGCGAGATCCAGCTGCTCAGGTCTCCATCTTCCCATCGTGGAAATTCCATCCTTATGCGTGGGTATCCTATTTCTTGCCCTTGATCACACATTCCTATGTTTTCAGATTGGTTCCCCTTAAGACTGAAACTTTCACCATGCTGAGATTTGTTGGGGTTCTCAAATAGACTTCTTTTGAATTCGTTAAGGGTTTCTTACGGTCTATTCTCTATGCGGGTCTCAAAAGCTTCAAATATTGCATCTTTTGCATCATCAGTAGCAATCGTGCAGGATTATAGATCAATAATGTTCAGTTCTTTTTTCTGGTATCGGGTTAGGGGCATCAGTTTGTGATGCAGATGCCATGAGTCTCGGCTGCAATGGGGTTATCAACATGGAGGAAGATGGCAGCGATTGAGGGGGTGGTCAGCGGCGATAGATGAGGGCCATCAAGGGTCGTGGCTAGTAGCGAAAGAAGAGGACAGTGGCGATAAGGAATGAGCAGAGTAGCAACGTCGTGCAGCTGGGAGCACCTTGCCAAGGGCTGTGACTGGAGGGGGAGATGTTAGCAGTGTGATGCTCACTACTTGTTGATGAGATGGAAGATGGCATTGAGATGGGATCTGATGGTTGCTGATCTCGGCTAGGATCGACTGCTGTTGATGATGGTTGACGGTGCTGGGGCAAGGGTGAAAGATGGCAGCAGAGGAAGATGGTAGGAGGGGGCACTAGCAACGGAGGAGGGAGCAGCACTGATGGTGGAAGCGGTTGGCAGCACGGTTGCATGTGTTGTAGGCAACATATGAGGGTGATCAAGGGTCGCGGCTGGAAGCAACAAAGGTAGATGGTAGTGTCGGGCAAATGAGGGTGACCACAATCGCGGTTAGAAGAAGTGAAGGTAGATGGCAATGTTGGGCATATGAGGATGATCACAATCACTGCTAGAAGCAGCGGAGGTAGATGGCAATGTCGTCGATCTCTGATAGGGCAGGCATCCATGTGGCTAGGTAGGCTATGTGGTAGTGACAGAGGTGGTGAGGCTACGGTGGGCATAGGAGGGATGTGCGCTGTAGTGGGAGGGAGGAAGATGTTAGAACCCTTGCGAATTCTGAGCCTAAGGATTGAACTCTATAGGGGATCGACCTCTTAGAACTCTATAAGGGTTCCTTCCTCCAAAGCATTCAGGCAAGAGCTGAAAAAGAGATTGATCTATTGATAAAAAAGAAGTGGTCGCTACATGTGTTTATATAGGGTTTCAAAATCCTAACTCCTAATATGACTCATACTTCTAATAGACTTCATCTCTCACAAACTCTTAACCCCTAGCCAACTAGTATCGACGATAAGTCATGATCCAACGATCAATGATGGTTCTCAATTGGATCTGGAGTTCTCCATGGGCTGTATGCCACTGCTCTAAGAGCTTCATGGATACTCTGGTGTAGATGGATGTCTGTTTGTAGGGCTAGAGCCGAAGAAAGACCCAATCTCCCACTGAAATTCTATTTCACTTTTGTGCATATCGTGCTACTGTTTCATCGTTGCTTGGGCCGCTAAGAGGGGGAGCAAAGACTCATGTGCCTTAAAATCCGTAGCCTTATATTTCACCTTTTTGTTGATGAGAAAGGGGGAGAAATATACATTAATGACACATATATTGATGATATACTTGGATATCTTGGATATGGATACATAATTTTTTTTGAAATTCATGAAAATCCTTAATGAGTTAATGACTTGATAGTTTAAAAGTAAATTTTTATTGATATATGAGTGTCTCATTGCAATCCTTAAAATATTATTTGTTTGAAATATTAGTTGCTTCATGATACTTGAATTCAAGAGTATATGGTTCTCTTGAATTTAAGTTTTTCTTATTATGGTATGGATTTAGGGAGAGTAAGGTTTAACTCCCGTCATCAATTGATTGTCATCATCAAAAGGGGGGAGATTGTTGAATCTCGGATTTTGATGATGAAATCAATTGATGAGTGTTTAATCTAACATGTGTTAAAGGAAGTATTGCATGTCTAACTACAATGAAGGAATTGAGTTACAGCCAGATGATGGGCCAAGATCAAGCTTGGGCAGCAGGCTAGGGTTCAGACAATATAGTGGGACCTCGTCGGGAGTTTGCTAGGAGATTCGCCGAAGGGATTGGGAAGCTCGCTAGAAATACACTGGGAGATCATCGGAAGAAGACCGTAAGACTCATCATAAGAATGTCGGAGGCTGCCAGATTGGCGGGAGTTAGGTCTTGGTTTAACTTATTGGTAATCAAGAGTTATAATCATTGAATCGTAGTCAGAGATTGAGTCTTAATTGAGTTTGATTTAGAAGGAATCCAAATCAACTTAATGAGGCAACCGGGTCCACTATGGGATTTGATTGAGTCAGGACAAGCTCAATTAGTTGACCAGGGGAGTGGTCAATGAATGGTTTAAATTGGGACTGGAAAAGTGAAAAGAATCACCTTTCCGAGATTCCTAGTGGTTGAACCGTCGGTAAGCGGCGGTTCAACCGATCATACCTTGGAAATAGGGCAACTATCAGTAGTTGAACCGCTCAGGACCGACAAGTAAACCGCTCGTACCAGGATTTTGGGCCACTGAACCGTCCAGGTCGGCAGTTGAACCGCCTATATCCAGTTTTTCCGGGTATGTTTGAATTTTGGCTCCAAAATTCTGAAGCCATTTAAGGCTATAAATACCCCAAGTTTTCTTGCATTCCATACAACAATTTTTGGGGATTACTTTCTGTGGAAAAATTATGTGTGAATTGTAAGAAAAAAAAAGGGAAGAGAGAGAGTGTGTAGAGTTAGAAAAATTCTTGAAGTCTCCCTTGTAAGCTCAAGTGTAAAGGTTTGGTCTTCACCCAAAGAAGATTGGTAGTGGTTGTCGGTGTGCCTCAAGGAGAAAGACTCGGGAGTGGACGTAGGTCGGTTAGTGCCGAACCACTATAAAACTATGAGTTCCTTTTTGCTTGCCTTGCTTACTACTTTTGTAATGACGCTTTCGATTTTATTTACATTTTAAAAGCAAGGCTTTGAAATCAAGCACTTCATTTATCACATTTCTTATCTCATTATTCGGATTTGCTTATTCTTTTTTTAGTTATCTTTAAGCAAGAAGCTTAGCATTTCTCTATAAGATTAAATTGTTTTACTTGAACTAAAAGCTTCAAATTTTCCTCTCTTGTTTCAAGAGAAAAGTTTTAAGTTAAAATGAGAATTTACTCTTGCAATAATTCACCCCCCCAGTGCCAATTGATCCTAACATATAGACGATTCCACTTTCATAAAGTGCTATATGTTGGCCTCCATGACTCCCGAGTGATAGAGGCAACATGAGAGCATAGATGTCAATTTTATCCTTCTTTATCTTCATTAGCTATTTGAGAAACAAGGAAGAACTCAAAGATTTGAGATATACAAGAGTCTCCTCCAAACCAGGATGACAAAATGTGCATCAGTTCAAGACCATGTCCTAAAGATGATAGAGTGGATCGAGAAATTCAAAAGTCTAGGAATAGTCCTAGAGGATAACTTGTGTGTTGATCTTATATTTCAGTCCTTACCAGAGTTCTTTTCACAGTTCATCATGAACTTCAATATGAGTAAGTTTGAGGTGACTCTACTTGAGCTCCTCAATATGTTAAGGGAAACTAAGAGCACTATCAAGAAAGAGAAGTCGATTCTCTATGTTGGTGAGACCAATAAGAAAAGGAAGACCAATAAGAACCTTAAGAAGCGCATAGGCAAGGGCAAACCGGGTAAGGGAAAGGTTGCCAAGGACAAAAGCCTCACTGCTTTTTGTTAGGATCAATTTGCACTAAGAGGGGGAGGGGTGAATTAGTGTGAGAGTTGAAAAACCTTAGTTTGGAAAGACTTACTCGAAATAAAATTGGAAATCGAAAGCATTTCGTTTAAGTTGAATACATGAGCAATTAAACTATGAACAATACTGAGTTATAATTTTGCTTAAAGAAAACTTTAAGTAAGAATAGGTAAATTCAAAATGGAAAGTTAAGGAAGATTCATAGTTTATAGTGGTTTAACTAAAACTTAGCCTATGTCCACTTTTTGGAGTCCTCCTTGAGACTCGTCAGTGTCTACTAATGACCTTCTTCATGTGAAGATCAAACCCTTACATAACTCACTCTCTCCTTTTTATAGGTTCAGGAGAGGAACCTTTATAATTTTTACTCACTTCTCTTAGACTCGATTTACAATTTGAAGCACTCAAGAGGAGCTTTCAAATTTTATAACTCTTTAACAGAATTTTATCCCACTTTTTCGTTCACCACCCTTTACTTCTCTAAATTTTAGTAAGAAAACTTTGGGTATTTATAGACCCTAATTGACTTAAAAATAAAGTCAAAATTTAAAATCTTTCATAAATTCTATGTACATACGATACTACTACCGTCGCCGATGGTATTACGACCGAAATCACCCTGAAAATAGGGCAACGACAGTACAACCGCTGAGTAGGCGATGCTACCATTGCCCACCAACGGTACTACCACCGGGAATCCTACAAAAGCTATTTTTTCCATAATTTTGAGTACTTGACTCATACCTCTTATTGACCCCTTTCCAAGTCAACAAAATGAGCTCAACCTGAGATCAAATCCAACCCAAAGTTGATATTATTGTCTCACATTGAGTTAATTTGAATTCATTCCAAAGCTAACTCAATTTGGACTCTAAACCAAACCGATGCTAACGACAACATACTAGGCATACAAATACAATCAATTTGACCAACATGTCAAGTGACCTTCCCAACTTCTGACGATCATCCCAGTAACCTCTTGTGAACTCCTAGTGAGTCTTGGTTCCTCTAGTAAACCCCCGGTGCATTCTCGGTAAGCTCCCGATCACCTTCGACGAGCTCCCGGTGAACTCCTGGCAGCCTGATACCTGAACTTGACTCCGGCCCAACATCTGATTGTATAGTATTGTCATAGTTAATCTTGCATCATTCATCTCTAACACATAGGTTAGATAATCTCTATCTTTTGATTTTATCATCAAAATCTGAGATTCAATAATCTCTATCTTTTTTATGATGACAACCAATTGATGATGGAGTTAACCTTAACTCCCCCTATTGAATGCTATAGGATAAAACAAACTTGAATTTAAAAGAACCCAATACTTTTGAATTCAAGCATGATACCATTCATGACAAAATTTTCAAATATTCATCTTCCAGCTCAAAAATTTAGCATAAATCATACTTTCATGATACAATATCAATTTTAGACATTTTAAAAATTTTAAAATAATAAATCATTTCTCCCCCTTAAATCATCAATTATTTCTCCTAATTTGTCATCTACAAAAAAAGAAAAACACCCATTTTAACATTTCTCATTAATATTCAACATTTGTTATCAACATATCATTTCTCCCCCCTTGTCATTAACAAAAAGGTGAAATATTTAGTATATTATTTCTAAGCAAATGTTCAAGACAAATGTTCATCATATTACAAATAAAATATTATGTCATGTCATTTTCCCTCCTTTTGTTATCAACAAAAATGTGAAATGTTTAGCATATAATTTCTAATTCAAGACAAATGTTCATCAAGTTCAAATGTTTCCCCCTTTGTTATCAACAAAACAAGAGAAATATTGATCACATTTTCAAACACTAAATGTTTAACACAAACATTCAGAAGAATATATTTCATTGCTCCCCCTTAGTAAAATAAGATGAAGAATATAATTTTCTCATCAAATTCCTTTCTTCTCTTTTGTAAATAGAATAGAAGAAGAATAAAAAAGAGGAGGGTGTGAAATCAAAGATCCAACCATTTAGTGTTCCAAAGATATTAAGTTGGGGGAAATACTCAAAATATTTATAAAGGATCATAAAAATCTCATCACAAAGAAGATCTTTGGATCTTAATATTATAAATGTCAATTCCAAAGAGAATTATTTCGAAGTTGAGCTAAAAAATTCGAGAAATTCAAGAGCTACTCATGAATTCATCTTATGTAAATTTAAAGCAATTCAAAAAAATCTGAAAAATAGTAAATCATGCATTTGAATGGGTTAACATTCATAGCTCTCTTTTAATAATGTAAATTATTCTTCATTTAATGGCTTGGTTGTTAAGATATCAATTTTCTCTCCCTTTATGATTGTTAAAAAGAAATATGATGACATAATTTTTTTTTATATCCATATCCTAATTACGACCATAACTACAAAGGGATCAATCAATAATGATGAAAGATCAAATTGTAAGTACCAAAAGACATGATTTCTTTTAAGAAATCTCTCCCTTTTTTTTTGTAAATAATGAAATGATTATAAGGGGATTAAATAATCTCAAGATAAATCTTAAGACACATAATTTATTTAGATAAATATTTTTAATAAAATTGAAGAATAATCTTGATAAAAAAATCTCAATTATAATTGTTAATATCATAAATCTCCTTTTTTATTAAAAAAGAAAATCTTAGAGATTGGCATTTTGATTCCCATAAGAGATTTCCTAAATAGTAAAAAAGACCATAGAAATTAGCATTGTGATTCCCATAAGAGATTTCCAATAAATCATGGGAAGGTTCAAGATTTGGTTAGGAAAAATTTCATTTAAATTTCAATCATAAAAATCATATTTGTAGTTTAAGAGATTCAAATGGTATCACTTTATCTTTTAGTGAAGACTTGATAGGATATAGATAATTTCAAAAGGAGTTTTCCTCCTTTTTAATTGTTTTATGTGATTTTTTTAAGAATGACTTCCAAATCTATCCATCCTCATTTAAAATCAAATTTTATTTAAGAAGGGAATCATCAAGATTATTACAATATAAAATTTCCAAACGAGTAAAATTTTTTCAAATGAAATCATTATGATTATTACAATAAGATATTTTCAAACAAAATCTTTTGGTTTATTTTCAATCCAACGATTTTTCTTTGTTAAATGAGTCTAATATGTTACTAAGAAATTTTCCTTCTTATTTTAAAAAAAATTAAATTTTCAACCACATTAGAAAATAAAGCATGATTTCATATATATAATTTTTTATTTTAAGTTCAAATTCAGCATTTAATCATTTTATTCAATTTTATCTCAAGACAACTTACACTCGTTTAATCATTTCAATCATACAAGCATAATTTGTAGAATCAATTGACACTAAGGGGGGGGGGGGGGTGAATTAGTGCAAGTATAAATTTTTGGTTTAGATAAAATATTTTTGATTAAACCAAGATAGGAAATCCAAAGCTTTTCATTTTTAGTGAAACAAGTGAGTGATTAAAAGAAAGTTGCTAAGTTAATAAGGAAAGTGGAAAGATAAGCAATGTTTGAAGGAAAGAACTTATCTTGAAAATTTTGCTTTCAAAGAGTTGAGTTAAATCGGAAGTATCAATACAACAAATATGTAAGCAATGAAATCAAAGAACCACTCATAATTTTTATAGTGGTTCGTTGCCAAAGGCCTACGTCCACTTTCGAGTCCTCCTTCTTGAGGCACACCGGCATCCACTACCAATCTTCTTTCAGTGAAGACAAAACCCTTACACTTGAGCTTACAAGGGAGACAAGATTTATAACTCTAAGCTCTCTCCCTTACCCTTTTTCTTTTTCTTATAATTCTTACACAATATTTTCTTATAATATAATCCTCAAAATTGTTGTCTTGAATGTAAGAAAACTTGGGGTATTTATAGGCCCAAAATTGGCTTCAAAATCGGAGCCAAAATCAAATCGTATTTGGAAAATCCGGGTACGGGCGGTTCACCCGCCGGCCTGGATGGCTCAGCCGCCTGAACACCTGGTTACAAGTGGTTTACCCGCTGGCCCTAGGTGGGTCAACTGCCCAAAGTACCCAGATTCTTGGGTACGGGCGGTTCAACCACCCAGCATGGGCGGGTTAGTCGCCCGAAGACTTGGGCGGTGGCGGTACATCCGTCGCTCACCAACGGTTTACCCACCGGAATTTTCGCAAATGTGGTTCCCTCCACTTTTCGAATTCCGGCTTGAATCTGATGTTGGCCAACCCTTTGGTCAACCAATTGAGCTCAACCTGAGCTCAATCAAACCTCAATAGTGGATCCGGTTGCCTTATTGAGTTGATTTGGATTTCATCCAAATCCAACTCAATTAGGAATCAATTCCTAACTATGACTCAATGATTACAACACTTAATGACCAACAAGCTAAACAAGACATAACTCTCACAAATCCGGCAGCCTCTAGCATTCTTGCGGTAAATCATCCCAGTGTGCTCCTAGCGAGCTTCCCGATCCCTTCGACGAATCTCCTAGCGAACTCCGGCGAGAACCCACTACATCGTCCGAACCCCAGCCCGATGCTCAAGCTCGATCATGGCCCATCATCTGGTTGTAACTTCATTACTCTTGTTATAGTTAGACCTATATGATGCTAATTACAATCATAATTGCCAAACATCCATTACAAGACCATCCCAACTCTCGACAAGCTTTTCGGCTACCCCCGACAATCTTCCGGCAAGTCTCGGTCCTCTTCTAGCGAACACCCTTGCACCATCCTGGTAAACTCCCGATACCCTCGGCGAGCTCCCGATGCACTCCTAGCGAGTTCCCAACTGTATCGACCTGATGCATAGACTTGACCTTAGCCAATCCTGATTGTAATAATCTTTCTGTCGTAATTAATCCTACATCAATCAATTCTAACAATCCTGTTAAATCAATAATCCATCAATTGATTTCATCATCAAAATCCAAGATTCAACAATCTCCTACTTTTTGATAATGACAATAAATTGATAATAGGAGTTAATCCTAACTCCTAAATCCATACCACTTAAATTTAAGAGAACCACACACTCTTAAATTTAAGCAATCAATATTCTATACAAATTTCATCATAAATTTGCATCAAGTCATCAAATCATGAGTAAAATGGAATTAAGCATTATCCAAGATGTCCAATTCATATCTTTATCCAAGATATCCATGTATTTTAACAAGATCATTTGTCATCAATGTATTCATCAATTTATATCATGTATTATCAATAAATATTTCTCCCCCTTTGTCATCAACAAAAAAGTGAAATATAGCTAATAATTTTAAAGCATATGATGGCATTACTCCCCCTTAGTATATGCATTATAAAATTTTTCTTCCCCTTTAATAAGGAGAGAAATAAGGGAGTTATTGAATCATTTCATCATAGAGAAGAGCTCTTAATAAATTTTAAAAGCAATAATAAGATGAGCTTAAAAATTCAAGAGATTTAAAGACTACTTATATATTTCAAATGTAGTAAAAGTTATCCCTTGTAATTTTCAAATGTGGCACATCTTTATGTAATTTTTTCTCCCCTTTTTTGAAAATAATAAGATTAAATCATGGAGAAATTTTTCAAGAAATGTTATCACAAAAAGGCTTTATTTCATGAAATCTATATTAGTAATTTATATATTTTCATGATTTAGTATTTCTAGGTCTTAACCTCAATCTTGTATATATATAATTCCGAATATGAGCTCAACAAAATTTTCTCATGTAAATTTCAAGTAAATATAGCAAGTAAATCCAAACAATAACAAATCATTATCTTTATATAGATTTTTAAAATCATCATTACATGCATGATCATCATACATGATTTCACATCATTATACCTTCTCCCTCTTTGTCATCAACAAAAGGAGAAGTGCAATTAGCAAGTTTTTGATATATGAAAGCTTAGCAATTACTTTAGAACATGCAAGCTAGTGAATTCAGTTTCTCTTTTGAAAAGTGCAAGCTAGCAAATATTTGCTTCCTTTGCTCCCACTTTGTCATTGTCATCAACAAAATTGTTCTAGCTAGCAATTTTATAAGCTAATAAGTTTTGCTCCCACTTTGTCATTGTCAACAAGAAGGGATTGTTAGAATAATGCAAAATATTTTCAATTCTATCATTTTTTAATAAATATATCAAGAAATATATCAATCATCACACGAAATATATCAAGAATAATTAACATAGTGATGAGATATTCAATTTGCGAAAACAGATTGTGAATATCAAGAAACAAATCATATAATATCTTGATTCATGCATAATAATTCTCAAGTTGTCAAGATCATGATTTATGCAAAAATCTTATTTTAAATAATACGAGAAGACATAAGAGATTTGATTTATTAAAGATTTCAAGTTATAATTTTGAGGAATCAAAATCATGATATAGGTAAAGAACTCATTTAATTTTCAATAATAAAAATCATCAAAATCATTTTCAAGAGATTCAAAATAAAATTAATAGACTTATTAGTCTCTTGAAATGCTAGTGATTTCATTTCTCCACTTTGTGTGAATAAGAATGTAGAATCAAGGTAGATAAATGAAAAACACCATATCACAAAAATACTCAATTTTAAAGATGTAAATATTATAGATGTGAATTTCGAAATTAAGCTCAAAACTTCAAGATATTCATGGGGATTTAAAAGTTTAAGAACTACTTATACATTTAAAATCATCTCATATAATTTTGATAACAATCATCATGAATTCCAAAAGAAAACATGATAGTAGACTAAGCTCAAATTGTGAATTATACATTTTATATGTATTTAGATAATTTAAAATTCTAAATTTCTATCTAAGCAAATTGTTTTTCATTCAATGTTATCATATTTATCTCCCCCTTTGTTAATGTAAAGAAAGAAATATGATTGCATAATTTCTTCTTAACATTCATATTCAAATTACACCAAAAAGTACAAGAGGATCATGTCATTAAAGATAAAATCAAAATTTTGAATATCAAAAGACATGATTTCGTTTTAATAATTTTTTCTCTTTTTATAAATAATAAAAATGAGTCTTAGGGGATAATCTCAATTCATCAAAGATAAATCTTTTTATCTTGATAAAAATTTCAATTATTATTGTTAAGATCATAAATCTCTTTTTTATTAAAAAATAGAAAATCATAGAGATCAATAACGTGATTCCCATAATGTAAAAGTCAAGTCAAAAAATTAAGGAAATATTCATGATAATACAAATCTCTTTCAATTTTCAACTTATCACAAATTTAAGAAATACTAATTTTGGTGATTAGCTATGTTATTCATGAGTTTTAAAATAAATCATATCAAGAAAGATATTGATATGAAAAGACATTCATGAATACCAAAAGGCATGATTTATGTTAATAAATTTGCCCCTCCTTATTGTTTGTAAATTTTAATATAAGTAATCAAGAAATCTTATATATTCAAAATTTCAAGTAAAATAGAAATCCAATAATGTAAAATCTCATGTATTTAAAATTTAAAATTTTAATTTTGGCAAATCGTTCCTCATTCAATAAAGATTTTTTATAATCAAAGTATTTATGTAAAGATTTCAAGTTTCATTTTCTAAACTTACCAAAAATCATGATAATAACTTATCCAAGTTCAAATCATCAAATCATCAAAGTAACTTTCGTAGTTTAAGAGATTCATAAAAGATAACATAATCGATTCATTAATATCTTTTTGAAAGATTTATAAGCTAAAAAAAATTTCAAGTAAAAATGTATTTCCTTTATTTCGTACAAGTATGCCTTTATCTTTTAAGCCAAATAAAAATACGTATCTTCATTTAAAACCAAAAAGAGCTTTACAAGGATTAATAATCTATAAATCACAAAGATCATCATGCATAATTTTGAAATATAAGCTCATTAAGCATAATCACATGATCTTCAATCAAAATTCAACATATCTAAATTTTAACTTTTAACCCTTTTGCACATAGTCCAACGAGTTGACAAACTCATTTTCAAATTTTTATTTATTTCATGTTTGAATTCAAAGGTAATCATCACACATTCAATCTTAACATACAACTATTCAACTATCAAACATTCATTTTAACAATAGCCTTTCCAAATATTCAAACAAATGATTTTGAACTTATTATTCAATCATTATCAAAATCTCATTTATGTAAATTTTAACATATTTTTCAATAACTAAGTTTCTTTGGTTCTAGTTCATTTTCATACTTATATGTTCTAGCTATGCATCATCAAGATTAATTATATAATGATGAATCATTAAAAGATTTAATGTCAATAATTTTAATTCTAATAATTTTCTTATTACTACTTAGGCTAGTAAGCTTGAAGAAGTGTTAGATCTCAAGTAATATGACTTGAGCATCTATTTTCAAAATATTTTTATTGCTTCTAGTCTTATTAGGAAACAACTTTATATTATGGGAGGTTTTGATTTAGGTACCCAATTAACATTGGGTCCTTCATGACATGTTCTTCCCATTTTCTCTAATGACATAAGATTGTTTATGATTCTTTTAGGAACCCAAACTAACTTATAAGAATTATAATTTTTAAATGAATATTTGTAAGCTTTATATCCTAATTTTTTACAAGAATTATACTTGATTCTTTGTGGCATATTTAATGTAGGTCCCTTTACAAAGATGATTGGTTTTTGTTGAACATTACCAACAAAGCGTATATCATTTCTATTATTAATATAACCCTTATTGGCAAGGATCATATTTAGGGATTTATTCCCTATATCAAATTTCTCTAGTGTTGTTTTAAGCATGTAATTCTCTTCATTAACATTATCTAGCATATCACATTTAGAACATAGTTTATGTGATGCTAAGAAGTCATGCATTTCGTCAAGTCTTTTAACTAACAAATCATGATCAACCTTAAGTAGTTTAAAAGACTTGCTAAGTTTTCTAAACTCATTGAATAAATCATGGAACATGCTTGATAATTCTGAAAATAAAATATTTAAAGACTCACTAACCTCATCTTCGATGACCATAAGAGCGAGATTCTCCACTTCTTGGTTGTGCATTTGATCTTTGGAGCTCCTAGACTTCTTTTGTTCATAGCAAGAGGTTTTGTCCATCTTTACATTATTTTTAAGTTTCAAGTTTGTTAATTTTTCCGGTTCATTTGTCAAAAGTTCAAGGTCCTTATCACTCGAGATTTTACTCGAGGAGTCATGTGTTCTTCTCGGTTCATATTCCTTCTGGTTCTTAGGAAGGTGTTCTTTTTGTTCATTTTTAGAAGTATTTTCTTTTAATGATTCATTTATATTAAGTGTGCTTTCATATGCTATTTCTAATGCATGTCATATATCAAAAGCGGAATCAAAATAAAAAACTTGATCAAATTCATTTTTATCAAGGGCACAAAGCAAGACATTCATAGTCTTTGTGTTTAAAGAGAAAGTCTTCTTCTCCAAATCATTCCAATTGTTCATTGGAAGAGAAGACTTCAAATCCGTTTTCAACAATAGTCCATAAATCAAGGTCTAAAGAAAGTAAAAAAACTCTCATCCGAGTTTTTCAATAAATGTAGTCCGTCCCATTGAATATAGGAGGATGAACGATAGAAAAGCCCTCTTGAAAATCAATAAAAGTCATTTCTCTTGGGTGTTAAACCAAATGAGAAACACCGAGGCTCTGATACAAATTGTTAGGATCAATTGGTACTAAGATGGGGGATGAATTAGTGCAAGTGTAAATATTCAGTTTAGATGAAATATTTTCAATTAAACCAAGATAAGAAATCCGAAGCTTTTCGTTCTTAGTGAAATGAGTGAGTGATTAAAAGAAAGTTATTAAGTTAATAAGAAAACCAGAAAGATAAGCAATGCTTGAAGGAATGAACTTATCTTGAAAACTTTGCTTTCAAAGAGTTAAGTTAAATCAGAAACATCAATACAACCATCCTCTAATTGTTTGCTGAATTTTCATATATTTTCGTTGAACCACGCAGCCTACTTTCTAACCCCGGCATGACCATTGAATTCTGATTCTCCCGAGCAAACCAGCAGCAAACTCTCGGCCATATCATTATCCTCACTTCAAGAAAGCTGAAATAGAGAGAATTGAAGATGAGATGCTTGAAACATGGGTCATATATCCAAGTTGCAGCCCCTACTCTTCGCTGGTGCTAGCTTTACCCGACTTCAACAAAGTGCTTATTATTGATACATCGGGAGCTGGAAATTATGTTATCCATATGCAAGATGGCTGACCCCTAACCTAAATCAGTAATGCTCTCACTCCAAATCACCTAAAGCTACCAATCAACGACGAGGGAATGCTAACCTTTGCTGAATTTGGTATGATACATGACATTAGCACGAAGAGGAGATGAAAGTAAGTCTTAAAAAATTATAGCTTCTGCTCCTTCCAAACTCAGATCGAGCTCATCTTACCATGGACTTTATTAGAAAGCAGCTACCATCATAGAGGAAGGCCTGGCTATTAATAAAGAACAACCACATGTCAGCCCACATAAGAAAGAAACAGCCACCCGACAAACGCTGGGGTAGAAAGAAGTTTATTATTAAAGATCGAGTCTTTCTCCATATTCATCCATACAAGCAGGAATTTATGAAGACTCGAGCCACACAGAAGTGGTCTCCTAGTTACTTTAGACCCTGTAAAATTGGAGATCACATTGGAGCCGTAAATCATGGATCAGACTTGCGTACTAATTCAAAATTACAACTTATCCTCCAAGAATCTCATCACAAATGGAAGTATAGAGAGGACAACTCAGCCCCAACTTATCCACCTAGCACCCAAGTTAATGAGGAGGCCCAAATTCAACTAATAATTGCATGGGATCACGGGATCATGACACATCATCATCCAACCACTACTGCTAATGCTAGACCTCAAGAACAGGATATGCCTACTATAGGGCCACGAGGGACCCTCGTGAGGAGTTACAGATCACGACCCAATGACCTAGAGCTCAGCCTTGAGGACAAGGCTGATTTGAAGAGTTTGTTAAGACTCTAGCTAGGAGAGTCCTAATATAGTTTCATTAAAGAGGGCAAAAAAGAAATCCTAAGGGCATTCATGTAAATTCTATCTAGTCGACCCCTAATAAAGAAGCATGGAGGCCAGCTAGGTTACAATTAGATGGGAGAAAGATATTTTGAAGGATGAATAAGATATATGTCACCCTAATTAACCACCCCTTATCCTAGTTAAAGAGGGGTTGGTTGAGGAGGGGTTAAATTAGAATAGGATTGGGATTAGTTTGGATGTTGCTTCTTAGAGTTGGAGTGGGAGTTGTTAGAAGTAGGAGTTGGTTCTTAAAGTTGGAGTAAGAGTTGTTAAGAGTATGAGTCTTAAGTAGGAATCTTATTAGGAGTTGGGGTTTAAAAGCCCTATATTTTTTAGAGAGAGTATGAAAATGAATCTTATCACAAAAAGATATTCAAATTATATTTTTCTCTTTTGTAAAGATCAATTTCAAAAAGAAAAGAATCATTTCGAAAGAGAGCTCAAAAAGCCAAGAAATCCAAGAGGAATATAAGACTACTCATTGCATTTTAAAAGGTCATCTCATGTAAATATCAAGAAGAAGCTCAAGAAATCTGAAAAATAATATGATCGAAAATCATACATTTGGACTTAATAAGAAGCTCAATTTGCAAAAATTAAGAAATCCAGAAAAAATATGATAGCAAATCAAGCTCAATTTGTAAATTATGCATTTCTCATTCATTTAGAAATTTTAAATTTTCTAATTTTCTTCTAAACAAATTGTTCCGCATATAGTGATTTTTTTGCAAGATAGCAATTTTATCATATCTATTCTCTTCTTTGTTTATCATGTCTAATTTAATTGTTCCTCATTCAATGTTGGAAGATTTATCATATCCAATTATTTTTTTTATAAATTAAATTGTTCTTCATTTAAAAGTGTTATTGTTAAGATAGTAATTTAATCTCCCCCTTGGTCATTGTCAAAAAGAAGGAAAGAATATAATAGTATAAAATTAATTTTTAAATCATTGACAAATATATATAAAAGGGTTATATAATGAAAATCATGTCATTAAGGATATAATATGAAAGATCAATTCGTAAGTACTAAAAGACATGATTTATTTTAATAAATCTCCCTCTTTTTTGTAAATAACAAAAATGAGTCTTAGGAGAGTAAATAATTTTGATTCATTCAAGATAAATCTTAAGATATATAATTCATTTAGATATTTTTTCTTAATAAAATGGAAGAATGATCTTGATTAAAAAAACTTAAATTATAATTATTATGATCATAAATCTCCTTTTTATTAAAAAAAGAAATCATAGGGGTTAAAAATGATTCTCATAAAAGATAAGTCAAGTGAAGAAGTCAACAAAAAAGTTCATGAAAAAAAAAATCTCATTCAATTTTCAACTCATCAAAATTATTTTTGTAGTTCAAGAGATTCATCAATAATTATATCACTTTATTTCTTATTTAAAATTTTATTGAGAAATTTTTAAAGAATTTTTTTTCTCTTTTTAGTTGTTTCAATTCATGTGATTTGTTTCATACAAAAATTCCTTCAAGTTTTATGCCAAATTCATGCATTGATTGTCATTTAAAACCCGATTTTATTTAGAAATAAAATCATCAATATCATTACAATAAAATGTTTTCAAACATGTAAAATATTTTTAAACTTTTTGAAACTAAAAACCAAATATCATTTCCAAAAGAAATCATAAAACATTTTCAAATAACAACTTCGGTTTATTTTAATTCTAATATTTTTTTCTTAAGTGAGTTTAACTATTTAGACTTAGTGAAATGAGTTACCATGCTCATTTAAAAAAAAATATTTACCTTATTTCAAGTCCCAATTCAAGAATGATCTAACATTCAATCATGCAACATATTTCAAATCAATATAAAACTTATCTAATATAACATTCAAATCAATCATGAAACATACAAGCCAATAATTTTTATTTAAATGATCAATCTTATCTAAAGTCAACATACGACTCATTTATCATTTCAATCATCATACTCAAATCAATCATTCAATATACATGCCTATAATATTCAAAAAATCATGGTTTATTTAGATAGATATTTTGTTTGATCAAAACCATGAAGAATCACAAAAAAAAACTTACTCGTATAAAAAAGATTTGTTTGGATAAATATTTTAAGAGTCAAGAAGGTTCTTTTATATTAAAATACCTCTCAAATTGTAGAAACAAATATATCATCTACAAAAAATCATCATCAAAATCATTTTTCAAAAAATTTCAATGGATGCAACTGAGATAGTTTTTCACTAGAACATAGCTAAGATTTTAAGTTTTAATTTTTGTACTAGCATGTTCTAGTTTTCCAAACAGAATCCTTCCATCATCGAAAAGCAATTAAGATAAATTGTATAACTATTAAACATCAAAAGATTTGTTGCTAATAATTTTAATTTCAATAGTTTTTCTTATTATTATTGTTTACGCTAGTAAGCTTAAAAGGAGTGTTAGATCTCAAGTACACTAAATGAGCTTTGATTTAGATACTCGTTTGACTTTGTATCTCTCATAAAAAGCTCTATCTAATTTAACTAAAGGTATTTGATTATTTATAGTTTCTTTAGGAACCTAAATCAACTTATGCGGATTATACTTTTTAAATAGGCATCTAATTGCAAAGTGTTCATGTTTACTACAAAAATTACATTTATTTTTAGGTGAAGAATGTAATGTGGGTCTTTTAATAAAGATAGTTGGCTTTTGATGAGTATTACCCATAAAGCCAATACCTTATTTTCTATGAATATGACTCTTATTAGTGAGGATCATGTTTAGATTTATTACCTATTTCAAACTTTTCTAAAGTTTGTTGTAGTATAACATTTTTCTTTTTAATTGCCTCTAATGATTTACATCTAGAGCAATAAATGCATGATGATGTTGATGCTTCATGCATTTTTTCAATATTACTAGCAAGTAATTCATGTTCCTTTTAAGTAATTTATAACTTTTGCTAAGTTTCTTAAATTCATCAAATAGTTTATGAAATGTATTTTTACAATTCATCAAAAGTAAAGGAGACCTCGGAAGAATCACTTACCTCATCATGGATGGCTATGAGTGTATAGTTCGCTACTTCTTTTTGGTTATCCTCTTGATCTTTGGAGTGCCTGACTTCTTGCATTTATAGCAAGAAGTTGTGTCCTTTTTAAGCTCATTTTTATATATATTTTTTTTTTTATGAATTTTTTTTGTTCTTTTGTCATGAGTTTAAACCTGAGGTTTCACTCGAGGAGTCATATGTTATTCTCAGTTCAATTTCATTTCTATTCTTCAGAAGGTATTATTCTTTTTTTTTAGTTCAATATCCTTCCTGCTCTTTAAAAGGTGTTCTTCTTTTGTTCTTAGTGTTACTTCATGTTCTTTGGAAGGTTATTTTCATGTTCATCTTTACAAGTCATTATATTTATTTTTTATTCCTTTATTTTACTTGTGTTTTCATGTGTAATTTCTAATGTATGTTATATATCAAAGGCCAAATCACAAGAAAAAACTCAATTAAATTTATTTTTATCTAAAGCGTAAAACAAACATTCATAGCTTTAGCATTAAAGGAAAATATGTCTTTTGTGATCATTCCAATTATTTATAGGATTAGATGACTTCTGGAATCTATTTTTGATGGTGTTCCATAAATCAAAATCTAACGAAATAAAAAAGATATACATTCTAGTTTTTCAAAAGGTGTAGTCCGTCCTAGTGAAGATAGGAGGACGCGTAATACATTGACCCTCATTAATGTCAAAAGAGGTCATTTACTTGCTTGGGTGTTAATCCAATTAAGTATAACATGCTTTGATACCAATTATTATAATACCGACAAAAGGAGAAAGAGGAATAAAATTCGAAAAACAAGAAATCGATAGTCAAGTTCTATTTGCTAGAATATATTTTTGAATTGAAAAGAAATAAACTCAAGATATAACTTGCATAAATTGATAAATAGTTCAACTAAGTTTAAAATCATAAAGGGATATAGAAAATTCACCACCCCAAGGATAAAGAACTATAACAAAAGACTCGCCACTCAAGGAAGCATCCAAGAGACGGAGTTTAAGAAAAATAAGTACTAGTGCATGAAACAACCCTTAATGCATAGGAAATTATGAAATTAAGTGCCTTACAACTGGAAACTACCCCCCTTTAACGCATTCCTTGGTCATGAAGAAAAGTACCTTGAAATAAATTTAACTTTATTTAAGGAATATGCTTAAAGGCTATTAGACAATCATTGTGGGCTGTAAAGAATTTCATAGGATAAGTAAGATTTATATGAGCTAATTATAGCAAATTAGGCACTCCCATAGAAATCTCCCCTAGTTGAAAAAGATTTGTCCTCAGGTTCATCATGATAAGGACTTGTATCAACCACATCGAATATTGAGAACACCTCATAATCTTCAGGTAGCTCGATATCACAAGCATTCTTATCAATTCTCTTAACATATTGAATGGACCATTAATATTTGGTTTTAATTTCTCAAATTTATCTCGTGGTAACCTCTCCTTCCTTAGATAAATCTAGATCAAATCACATGTCTTAAACTCCTTATGCTTTTTGTGTTTGTTGGCAGCTTGTATGTACCTCTCATTTTAATTTTTAGTGATTGTTTTAACTTTTTCATGCTTCTTTATCTGTTTAGCCCTCTCATCAACAATTTTACTTAATTGCTTAGTTGTAGAATGAGAAACCAAATCCAAAGGATCAGGATTGGCCCTCGGAAAAAGATCAACGTGATGCTAGCTGTCTCTCAAAGGTGGAAGGTTATATGGGACCTCCTCCGATACAACATATTGGAACTCCTCCAAGATTGGTTTCATGATTGTTGGTGGCTCCTTTTTGTTCATTCTCAACTAAATCCAAAGGATCTATAAGATTTGCTCTTAGAATAAGATTAACGTGATGCTGGTTGTCTCTCAAAGGTGGAAGGTTACGTGGAATCTCTTCTAGTACAATATTTTAGAACTCCTTCAAAATTAGTTTCATGATTGCTAATGGCTCTTTGTGTTGTTCATTCTCCACTACTACTTCTAGAGCCAAAATATGACCATCCCTTTCTAATTCACCCTTGCATTCATCGTAGGACATAAAAGATAAACTATGATCAGCATAAGTAACCTCTTCCTCATCATCATCATATTTTGATTTGTTATTGGCTTCATTTCCTTCTCCATCACTATGTTCTTCCACAAATGTAACAATCCTCCTATTTGGATAATCTGAAGAAATATACCCAAAACCATGACATTTAAATCATTTTTGGCCACTTGGTGTAGAAGAATTAGATGGTAGTTTGTTGTCGGCTGATCTTTTACCCTTATCTTGCACCTTCGACACCACTTTGTTTTAGGGAGTAGGCTTAGAATTTTGTCCTTTCGTATAACCATCTTTCGACCCATGTCAAGAACCTTTTTTAAAATTTTAAGGAAGGTCTCTTGCCTATAGTTGTTAGGTAAATATTTTCTTTTCAACTCACTTTTTATTTTCTCCCATGTCATGATCTTACTTTTCCCCTCACGTTCTCTTTGTTTCTTCATATTTTTCCACCAAAAAGATATATTCCTTTTGAGTTTGAGTGCCACAAGTTTTACCTTCTTCTGTTTTGGTGGTTCATGAAAATCGAATATTCTTTCCACCGTATTAAGCTAATCAATAAAGTCATCAACATTGATTCTAACTTCAAACTCCGGAATATCCAATTTTGGGATATATTTGTTCTGCCACTTGTCTTGGTGTCTATGCCTTAACTAAAATCTTTCCACCCTTGGGTAAGGAGGTGTATTATCATCAGAACCAAACTTTTGGTAATCATTTTCATGCTGATTATTTCTACTCTGAAATTCTTCAATGATTTTATTTTTTTTATTATAAACTGTGTAGCATTCTTTGTAGTTGCAATCTCAATGATTCCACATCATCTTCATTGCCACTATCTTTACCAACTATATCATTTCCATTCCACTTTGTCATGATCTCTAGCCTTTAGCTCTGATACCAAACTGATACCGGGGAAGAGCGAAAGGGGAATGAAATTTAAAAAAAAACCGATAGATGAGTTGTATTTGATGGAATATCTTTTTGGATTGAAACGAAATAAACTTAAGATAGAACTTGCATAAAATCGATAAATAGTTCACCTCCAAGTTTAAAATCACAAAGGGATACAGAAAATTTACCACCCCAATGATATTAAACAAGGATACAGAACTGTAACAAAAGACTCACCACTCAAGAAAGCATCTAAGAAATACAGAGTTTAAGAGAAAACTAAAAGAGTTATTTTTTAATATAATAGTTATAAAGTTTGTATAAAATAGCTTTGTCTACACAAGCCGTAGACTAAAGCTTGAAGCCTCTTAGAGTAGTCGAGAAGATTGCAGCACCCTACCTATAGGTAGAATAGACTCACTCCATCTAAGTCATCTACAAGAATAGCCAAACGAAAAATGCAGTCATGCCTACATATAGTGTAGATTTATGATGTCATACCGTAGTCAATAAATAATAAAATACAATGTCATAATAGTTGGCCATAATACATTTCATTCTTTATCATCATACCTGAGATCATTAACTAATAGTAAAATTGAATCTGGTGAAAATTCCTTTATCTCTTCTTGTTAAGTGCTCCATATTCAGTTCCTGCTCCACACATGATCGTGAATCTTGAAGAATATCTATCATAAGTTGAGCTGTGTTTGTTTTGTGACACTCAGAGATTCTACGACACCTCTCTCTCCAAATCCACCAAATAGCACATATGAAAGTAACCCTTGTCAGTTGTGTAAGAGGCCCCTTTCTTGAGAAGTTTTGCATGAGCATTTCTAATTCATGATGCATGTTTAGCCATTATAGTCTATTAAGATCAAATCGCTTCAAGATCTCCTTCCATATCTAAGAAGTGTAGTCATAATCAAAATAGAGATGGTTATTCTTTCTTCCTTTTGCATATAAAGAGAGCACCGATTTATAATATAAATACCTTATCATTTTATATTATCTATCGTAGGTAGTTTGTTAAGAAGAGCCTACCACATGCATAAGAAATGTCTATGTGAGCACGGTCTATCCCATGTCCAACTATTTGAGATCCACTTATTCTTTAGTTCCCTAATTTGGTTTCATGCAAGTGTAGCACTTAAATTTACCATTATCATGAAGCCAAATAAGCATATCTAAAGACTTGTTCCTGATTGGAATAGCCATAATAGTCAGCCAAAGTGATAACATTTCAGGGGAGGTAGGGTTGGGAAGACACCAGGTACCATTGTCAATGAATTTAGAAACCTTCCAATCTTTGGAAGCCCCCAGATCCTATCACACTCTATCACCAAATAGTTGAAATATACTCTTCTCATTCACCCAAGGGTCATATCACATATTTGTGTTGGTCTCAGAAGAGATCATAAGAAATGTTGTTGATTAGCCACTTCCTAGCCTTCAAAATTCCTTTCCAAGTAACATAATGATATATTTTTGCGGAAGCTACCCAGATTGAGTCTTTTGATAGGTACCTAGAAAAAACCCATTGTGACCATAAGGAAGATTTGTCTTACAAAATATCTCATAATTATTTTACCAAACATTTATTCCAATCTCTAATATTTCTTAGATTCAACCCCCCTTCATCCTTCAGTCTGCTAATGCTGCCTCAATTTCACATGCATTGCTTTACCATATATGCTATCTAGAAGAAGTTCATAAATAATCTTTCAATATCTTGGAGAAGCCCAACAAGTAGAAGAAATGCTTGAGACCAATAGATAGAGTAAGAGATTAGCACAGATTGAATAAGTTCAAGTCGTCCTGCTTTTGAAAGAAATCTTTTTTTTCCAAGAGGAAATTTTGTTCTTAATTTTTTATAGGATAGGTTGACAATAGATTTTATTGATGCTAATGGATATGAGTGGGAGACCTAGGTAAGGAACTAGTTAACTTCCTTTATTAACCCACAAAGTTTGAGCAATATAGTCCTTGTATTCAATGTAAGCACCAACATAGACTTTGCTCTTCGCATGATTTAGCTTAAGACCCGAAACTATACCAAAATCATTTAGGACAGTTGTCAGATTTTTCACAGAAACAGGATCATCCTGAAGGAAGATAATAAGGTCGTCAGCAAATGTTACGTAAGATATATGAATGGAACAGTATGGGGTACCTTAATCCTGCCATTAGAAACCGCCTCTTCCAACTGACAACTGAGTCATTCCATTGCAATTGTAAAGAGATATGGAGATAGTGGATCTTCTTATCGGATGCCATAAAAAAATCAATAAGTGAACCATTAAAGAGAACCAAAAATTTTGGAGTTTCCAAGAAACATTGAATCCAATTAACCCAGTCTTGAGGGAAGCCCATATGAAGAAGCATCTTGTAAATAAAATACCTATTAACTGAATCAAAGGCTTTTCATCAATTAAATTTAAAATAGACTTTCTTTTCTCTTGTTTTTTTAGTGAAGATCCTTTACCAAATCATTAGCAAGAAGAATATTATGGTGTATAATCCTCCCTTTAATGAAAGTAGCCTAATTATGACTAATGATCTTGCTCATAACCTTTTGCATTTTGTCTGCTGGCACATTAGAGATGAACTTATAAATAAAGTTACACAATAAAATGGGTCGATAGTTCTCCAATGAATTAGCTCCTGCATTCTTGGGAACTCAAGAAATAAAAATGTAATTCATTTTTGTAAGGATATAACAAAGTGAAAAAGTGTCAACAAGCTTTAATCACATCGATGCCTATGATATACCATGCAATTTGATAAAAACTCAATTGGAAATCCATCGGGACCAGGGCTTTTATGCTTAGGGACTTAAAGACAACTCGCTCATCATCTGTAATTGGGGCATTAAGGAGAGAGATAGCTTCTGAATCAAGTCTTCTAGAGGGTACCACATGAATACTATTAGGCTACTCCTCCTAATTGAGTAAGGAATAAAAAAATTACTTAGTGTATTTTTTAATCTCATCCAAATCCTCAATAAGATTACCATCTGTGTCTTTATATTTTTTTTATGAGGTCGATGGCCCTTCTGGTAACAATAGCAACATAAAATAACTTAATATTAGAGTCCCCTAGAACTCAAAGAGCTTCTACTAATATCATCATATTCTAAACTTCTTTCTAACCCTAAAACACCAAAACAAGTACTTGTGTATAAAACAACCCTTCATGCATTGGGAACTACGAAATTAAGTGTCTTACAGTTGGAAACTACACCCCTTTAACGTATTCCTTGGTTATGAAGAAAAGCACATTAAAACAACTTTAACTTTATTTAAGGAATATGCTTATGAACTATCATATTTGAGTGGGCTGGATTAAAAGCTATCAGACCAGCATTATGGACTGTAGAGAATTTTATAAGATAAGTAAGATTCATATGAGCTAATTGTAGTAAATTAGGCACTCCCTTGTCAATCTCCCCTGATTGAAAAAGATTTATCCTCAAGTCCTCATTTGTTCCATCATGATAAGGACTTATATCAACCACATTGAATATTGAGAATACCTCATAATAATCTTCAGTTAGCTCGATCTCATAAGCATTATTATCAACTCTCTTAAGCATATTGAATAGACCATCAATCTTTGGTTTTAATTTCTCAAATTTGTCTGGTGGTAATCTCTCCTTCCTTAGATAAACCCAGATCAAATCACCTATATTAAACTCCTTATGCTTTCTATGTTTGTTGGCAGCTTGCATGTACCTCTTATTTTGATTTTTAGTGATTGTCTTAACCCTTTCATACAACTTCTTTATCTACTTAGCCCTCTTATCAACAATTTTACTTAGGATCTAAATCCAAAGGATCTATAGTATGGGCCCTCGGAATAAGATCAACGTGATGTTGGTTGTCTCTCAAGGGTGGAAGGTTATATGGGATCTCTTCCGGTACAACATCTTGGAACTCCTTCAGGATTGGTTTTATTATTGCTAGTGGCTCCTTGTATTATTTATTCTCAACTAAATCCAAAGGATCTATAGGATTGGCTCTCAGAATAAGATCAATGTGATGCTGGTTGTCTCTCAAAGGTGAAAGGTTATGTAGAATCTCTTATGGTACAACATTTTAGAACTCTTTCAGGATTGGTTTCATGATTTTTGATGGCTCTTTGTGTTGTTCATTCTCCTCTACTACTACTAGAGTCAAAATATGACCCACCCTTTATAATTCACTCTTGCATTCACTATAGGACAGAAAAGATAAAACATGATCAACATAAGTAACACTTTCCTCATTATCATCATATTTTGGTTTATCATTGGCTTTATTTTCTTCTCCATCACTATGTTCTTCCACAAATGTAATAATCCTCCTATTTGGACAATATAAAGAAATATGCCCAAAACCATGACATTCGAAGTATTTTTTGTCACTTGGTGTAGAAGAATTAGGTGGTTGTTTGTTGTCAGCTGATCTTTCACCCTTGTCTTGCACCTTCGACACCACTTTGTTTTGGGGAGTAGCTTTTCTCGGGGGAGTGGGTTAGGTCACTGACTTCAGCCTTCCGTAACACCAAGATGACATTTTTGTATGCTAGAGCTAATAAGTTTACTTTGGCCCTTCACTCTTCAATATGACCGAGGTTTACTCGAAGTCCCTCCTCCGAGAGGCTTTCTTCGTAGTTCTCGACCCGAGAATCGGGAAGAATACTTCGGGTGGCAGCACCACCTCAGTTCCAAACACCAAACTGTAGGGAGAGTCACTGGTAGCGGTCTTCGATGTGGTTCGTGATACTCACAAGATACTCAAAAGCTCCTCGACCCATGTCCCTTGTGCTTCGCCGACCCTCATCTTGAGGCCTTCAAGTATCACTCGATTGGTACCTCGGCTAGGTCATTAGTCTGAGGATGCGCTACTAAGCTAAATCTTAGATGGATTTCGTAAGCTGTGCAGAACTCCTTGAATCTTGCATTGTTGAACTATGTCCGATTGTTAGTGATGATGGCCTTAGGGATGCCGAACCGAGTGATGATACTTTTCTATATGAACTTTTCAACTTATTTCTCTGTTATGGATGCCAAGGGTTCGACCTCAACCCACATGATGAAGTAGTTGACAATGAACATGATGAACCTTTGTTGTCCCGAGGCCGGGGGAAGGGGCCGAGGAGGTCCATCCCTCATTGTGCAAAGGGCCATGCACAATATATCAATGTCAAGGGGACTGTTGGTCGATGTTGTACCTAAGCATGCTTCTGGCACTACAGGCACCACTACACAAAAGCTAAGGCATCCCAACATATGGTCGACTAAGAATAGCCATGCCTTAGGGTATTGAATGACATGGTACAACCATCGATGTGTTCTCCGCATACACCTTCATAAATCACGGCCAGCACTGTTTCCACTTTTGCGAGAGTGAGGCATTGGAGGAGGGGTAGACTGAATGACTATTAGAACCCTAGCAGATTCTAAGCTTGGGAGTGATCACTATAGTGGATCAGCCTCCTTGGAACTCTATAAGGGTTCCCTCCTCCAAATTGCTGCTCAAAGGCTATAAAAAATAATCTTCTATTGATAATAAAAAGTTGAGGATTACAAGGCTATTTATAGACCTTCTAACCCTAATTCTTAAGAGGTCTCCTACTTTAAGACTCCTACTCTCAATCAACTCCTAAGGCAACTCCTAATGCATCTCTAAGTCCAACTTCCAAGCGGCCCATCTAGGGGTGGCCCGTTGCTTATTGTTTCTATTTCTACTCTAACTTGACCCCTCCTCAACCAATCCCTCTTTAACTAGGATAAGGGGTGGCTAATTAGGGTAACATGCATCCTACTCTTTCCTTAAAATATATTCCTCTCATCTAATCCTAACCTAGCCGACCTCCTTACTTCTTTATTAGGGATCGACTAGATCGGATTTACATGAATGCCCTTTGGATTTATATATTTACCCTCTTTAATGAAACTAAATTAGGACTCCCCTAGCTAGAGTTCTAACAAACCCGCCCTCTTTAAATCAGCCTTGTCCTCGAGGCTGGTGCTCCATGGATTCTGAAAATTTGATTTTTAAATCGTTATAGTTTTCCCAAGTGGCCTCTTCTTCTAGAAGATTCGCTCACTATATTAGCACTTCAGTAATGGGTCATCGTCGTCATGTCACGATCCTTCAGTCAATAATGACATTTGGCTGAGTCTGGAGCTCTCCTTAGATAGTCATATTAGGTATTGAACTATCTCGTCCTATCCTAATTTAAGCTTCAAGCATGACACATGAAAGACTAGATGGATTCGAGAGTCAGCAGGTAAGTCCAATCTGTATGCTACTACCCCGATGCACTCCACAATCTGGTAGGGTCCATAGAACTAAGGTGAAAGCTTCATGGATGCTTTAGTCCCGATCGATGTTTGCTTGTATGGCTAGAGTCGTAGAATCTCCCACTGCAAATTCTCTTTCACCTTTGTGTTGATCATATTATTGTTTCATCCTTGCTTGAGCTACAGAGATATTATCTTTTAATAGCTTCAGCATTTTGTCTTTGTTCTATAGTTCCCTATCTATCTACTTATTCTACTTTAGAGGTGCCCAATATATATTTTGGGATTACAAGAGAAGGTCGACCGTACATAGCCTCATAGGGCGTAATTATCATGGATGAATGATAAGTTATGTTATACTACCATTCGACCCAAGGGAGTCACTTTATCCACTCTTTTGGATGGTCACTAGCGAAGCATCTGAGGTATGTCTCTAAACATCTGTTCACCACTTCAGTCTGGCCGTCGGTTTATGTGTGATATGATGTGCTCATCTTTAATTTAGTGTCCTGTATCTAGAATAATTTTGTCCAGAATTTGCTCGTGAAGACCCTATCACGATCACTTACAATAGATCTCAGCATCCAGCAGTTTTACAATATTTTTCATAAAGATTCGGGCAATGCTGGAAGCAGTGTAGGGATTGTAAATTACACAGAAATTAGTATACTTTGTAAGGCGATCAACAACAACAAGAATCGTACATTTTCCTTTATGATGAGGGCAGCCCTTTGATGAAATTCATTGATATATCAGTCCATATTGAGTCCAAGATGGGTAAAGGTTGCAGCTTCCGGGGCTTGCCACTATTTCGCCTTTATATCATTGGTATACATCACATTGTGCCACAAATTTAGCAATAATATTTTTCATCCCTTCCCAGTAAAAATGCTACTTAATTCTCTTATAGGTTCTAAGGAACCCGGAATGCCCGGCCGTGGGTGTGGAATGCATCTCTTGAAGGATGGTCTTTATGTAACTAGAATTTGGCACAAGCACAATGCGTCCCTTATAGTGTAGATCTTTTGAGTCCCAACTATAATGAGCCATGGAACTTGGTTCTTTATCCAATTTATTTATGATCTTATTGGTTCCTGTATCATCTTACCATTCTCTCCTAATGTCCTCAAGGAAATTACTGGTCGGAAGTGAAACGATCGAAAATTCAGCTTGCTCGGGTAGTCGTGAAAGCGCATCTACAACAAAATTTTCTTTTCCCTTTTTATAAATTATTTAATAATCATATCCAAGAAGTTTTGTTACCCATTTTTGTTGCTCGGGGGAAGATATCTTCTACTCCAAGAAATATTTCAGGCTCTTATGGTCAGTCTCGATTTGGAAGCGTCGCCCGATTAAGTATAGTCTCCATTTAGCCACCGCATACACAATCGCGAGTATTTCCTTATTGTAAATAATCATCTTGAGGTGGGACGGAGATAAAACCTTACTTATATATGCTAGGGGGCGACCATCTTGCATTAACATAGTACATATTCCCACTCGAGAGGCATCAGCTTTAATAACAAAAATCTTATCGAAGTCGGGTAGTGCTAGCACGAGCGTTGTCATCATTGCGGTCTTAAATTCGTCGAAAGTGGTGGAGGCTCTATCCAACCATTGGAAAGCATCTTTTTTCAGCAAGGAAGTGAGAGGCACACTGATCTTCCTATAGTCTTTCACGAACTTACGGTAGTAGCCTGTTAAGCCGAGAAAGCTGCATAGCAATTTTATGTTCCTTGGGGTCGGCCAGTTTTGCATTGCTTCAATTTTGGAAGGGTCCACCACCACTCCTTCCTCTGATATGATATGCCTAAGATACACCACCTTCTGTTGAAGAAAGCTACACTTCGATTTTTTGACAAAAAGAACATGCTCTCGAAGAATCGTCAAAACAAGTCGTAAGTGCTCAAAATGACTTTCAGTAGAAGGGCTGTAAATAAGGATGTCATCGAAGAAAACCATCACAAACTTACGAAGATAATTTTGGAAGATATCATTCATAAGGCTCTAGAAGGTGGAGGGAGCATTGGTGAGACCGAAGGGCATTACCAAAAATTCGTAGTGGTTGTTATGTATCCGAAAGGTTGTTTTCGGTATATCTTATTCGCACACTCGTATCTGATGATACCCGGATCAAAGGTCCAATTTTTGAAAATTTGTGCTCCCTTTAATTCATCAAAAAATTCATCTACTACTAGAATAGGGTACTTTTCCTTGACAGTTATACTATTGAGAGCTCTGTAGTCAATGCACATTCACTATGTTTCAGCCTTCTTTCGTACAAGGAGTACCGATGAAGAGTAGGGGGATGTAACTCAGTCAAATGACTCCTATTTTGAGCATCTCCTTATAATCTTTCCTATTTCATCCTTTTGTAGATGGAGGTACTGATATGGCCGAGTATTTGTTGGAGGTTTGCCCGAAAGAATCAGTATCTGATGATCATGCTGGCGGTTAGGAGGTAGGCTACGCGGTTCATCAAATATATCTAAAAATTCAGCAAGCAAAGGAAGTAGATTTGGGTCTTCAACTTCGGTTGCCTCCCCCTTGGATTGCTGCTCAAGTTGTACTAAGAAGCCACTATATGTTTTGTACAAGACTTTCTCTATTCGTCATGTGCAGATTGTTGATATGTCACTCCCCTGTTTGCCACGTAGTGCCATCTATTTTCCTTGACTGTAAAACTTCATGATTAATTTTGAAAAATTCCAGGAAACATCATCTAATGTTGTCAACCATTTGATGCCAAGCATGGCTTCATAATCATCAAGAGGGAGGAGGAAAAAATCTACGATTATTTCTTGATCCTATAGCCAAAGCTTCACCCAGGGGCACCGGCGATCACAATTCAGAATTCGTCCATCGGTGACTTTGACATCAAACTTGCTGCAGTCTTCAATAGGCAAGACCATCCGGACAGCAACCTTGCTGTTCATGAAATTATTAGTGCTTATGGTGTCAATGAGAACGATAATCAGTTGTTGCTTCAGAAATTCTCCCACTTTCATCGTTTGCAGGTTCGCATAGCCGACAAGAGCATGCATTGTAATATCAACCAGCTACTCTTCTTCATCTGTGACCTCTTCCTTATGCTCCTGGATCTCCTCCTCCACATCTTCAAGAGGTTCAATCAATAGGAGGTGGCCCTTCTTGCAGTGATGATCGTGACTCTGTGGTTCATCGCAATGCCAACAAAGCCCCTTTGTTAATCGGTCACGTAGTTCTTCTCTTGTCAATTTTTTTGGTAGTGAAGGATAGCTGGGAATAGAAGGAGGCTTGTATGTCATGGGCCTAGGAGTGGTTCTCGTCCTCTGGGCATCTTGGTTGAGCCGCTCTTCTTGTATTCGGGAGAAGGAAATTGTAGTAGCTATGGTATAGGGCTGTCGCGCCTTAACCTCCCCTTTTATCTCCAGCTTGAGTCCCTCAATGAAGGTACCTAGCAATTGTTGGTTAGTCCAATCACAAGCAAGGTAGAATAGCTTCTCAAACCTAGTTTGGTACTCTTGAATTGTAGAGGTTTGCTAATTTTTTACAAGTTGGTCGTCGATATTTTCGTACTCCATAGGTCCATAGCGATTCAGTAGTGCGTTTCTAAATTGATTCCATGTTGGAGCCCTATGATTATATTCAGCCAATTGTACCAGTGGATTGCATCACCTTCAAGGTGAATGACAGCAATTTCCACCATAGCATCGTCCAACGTTCGGTAGTAGCGGAAGTAATGTTCGGTGCGTTAAATCCACCCCGCCGAGTCTCCTTCTTCCCAACATGGGAAGTCCACCCTTATGCATGGCTGAAGCATGTATGAAGGTTGTCCCTCCTTCTCTGGAGGCATCTCTGAACTCTTTCCTCGTTGAGATTTGGTTGGACTCGGTGGTTGTCCAATTTTGAACTATGCGAACAAAGCGCCGCAATTTGTTCTCCAAGCGTGATTCGAGTCGCGATTCCAATGCTTCAAACATGGCATCAATTGGATCTTAGGAAGCCATGGCACATGCCTATAGATCAGATATTTCCTTGTCTTTTTTCTGTTGATGGGTCAATGACATGGGTGGCGGAAGATTCAGACAATCGGTTAGTGATAGAAGGGTTCGGCTACAATGGGTTTTTGTTTTGGGCTATGGATTTTAGGGGTGTTAGGGTTATGAAAATAAGTTATGACAACTGTGTCTTAAGGCTAGAGGGATGCCCTAAAGACATCCTAGTTGGTGGCAGCAAGATGGTTGGGTTTTGGTGGATTAAGAAGAAGAAAGAAAGACAAAGGTGCGGTAGCATATTTTTCATCGAAAAAATTCCAACAGTGAAGACAAATTGCTGCTCACTATAGTAGATTCTAATCTTGGGGGTGATCACTATAGGGGATCAGCCTCCTTGAAACTCTATAGGGGTTCCCTCCAAATTGCTGCTCAAAGGCTATAAAAAATATTCTTCTATTGATGATAAAAAATGAAGGATTACAAGGTTATTTGTAGGCCTTCTAACCCTAATTCCTAAGAGGTCTCCTACTTCAAGACTCCTACTCTCAATCAACTCCTAAGGCAACTCCTAATGTGTATCTATCTCTATGTCTAACTTCCAACCGGCCCATCGAGGGGTGACCGGTTGCTTATTGTTTCCTATTTCTACTCTAACTTAACCCCTCCTCAACCAATCCCTATTTAACTAGGATAAGGGATGGCTAATTAGGGTAACATGCATCCTACTCTTTCCTTCAAATATCTTCCTCTCATCTAATCCTAACATAGCCGGCCTCCTTACTTCTTTATTAGGGGTTAGCTAGATAGGATTTACATGAATGCCCTTAGGATTTACATATTTGTCCTCTTTAATAAAACTAAATTAGGATTCCTCTAGCTAGAGTCCTAACAACGACCTACAGTAGGGTCAGTCATTGACTTCGCTATAGCAGGCTTGTGTGCGTCTCAACCATCAAGCGGTGGTCAGGTCGGCTGGGAGCATCTCGTCCTTCTTATATCAAAGGATGTCCTCCATCCAGTTAGGCATGACTTCGGTGGTAGCGATGTCTTGGCTTGCGTTGGACTGGGCAGTGATTATTTCTACATTCGACGGGCAACCATCGGCTCCTCAGGTCAAGGCCATCTTGGCCAGTCCGTCGGTTTGCATGTTCTCCTCCCAAGGAACCCTGGTCAGGGAAAAACATTGGAAATTGTTAGTTAGACATTACACCTCAGTCAAGTATTTTACCATGATCGGGTCGTGGCCATCATAGTCCATGTTGATGTGTCCGACCACCAATTGGCAGTGGGTAAAAGCCCTTAGCTCCTTCACATTTAGTTTCAAGGCCAAGCATAGCCCGAATAGCAAGGCTTCATACTCAGCCTCATTGTTGGTGGCTTTGGACTCAAAGTAGAGCACGCGTTCGCATAGCTGATCATCAGGTCCCTTTAGGACGAGGCCTGCTTCGCCTCTCTCAGTGTTGGTCGAACCGTCAAGGAACAGGGTCCACTCTCGCATCGTAGTCTCGAGGGTGTTATTTGAGGTGGGGGCTAACTCGAAAATGAAATCTGCTAGAGCCTATGCTTTGGTGGCCATCCTCAAGATGTATTAAACATCGAATTCCCCAAGCTTGAGCGACCACCAAAGCATTCATTATTAGAACATTTGCGGATTCTAAGTTTGGGGTGATCTCTATTGGGGATCGACCTCCTTGGAACTATTTAGGGGTTCCTCCCTCCTAGATTTTCTGCACAATAGTTGAAAGTAAATTCATTTATTGATGATAAAAAGAGGGTTGAATACATGTTATTTATAGGGCTTCTAAACCCTAACTCCTAATAGAACTCCTACTCCAAAGACCTTAACTCCTAGCAACCTCCCTAGCTGACTTCTACTTAGGGTGGCCGACAACTATAGGGAGTCCTAACTCTAGTTAAACTGTAACCCTAACCCTAACCCTAGCCGGCCCCTTTAACTATAGTAGGTGGCGGCTAGTTAGGGTTTTACATAATGCATCCCTTTTTGACTCAAATAATATTATGACTTAATTAGCTAGAGTCCTAACAGACCCACCCTCTTCAAATCAATCTTGTCCTTAAGGCTGACACTCCATGAACTCTGGAAATTTGATCTTCAAGTCTTCGTAATTCTCCAAGGTGGCATCTTCTGTAGGTAAGTTCGTCCATTGTACCAACACCTTAATAGTGGGTTGTCGATGTCGAGTCACAAGCCGACGATCAATGATGTCACTCAGCTAGATCTGGAGCTCTCCATGGGCTGGAATATCCGGTAGGTGGTTTTGGGCCGTCTCATTTTGTCCCATCTTGGGCTTCATGCACGACACATGAAAATTTAGGTGGATCCAAGAGCTGATGGGTAAGTCCAGACTGTATGCCACTACTCCAATGTACTCCTTGATCTGATATGGTCCATAGAATCATGGTGAAAACTTCATGGATGCTTTGGTGTGGACTGATATTTGCTTGTAGAGTTGAAGCCGAAGAAAGACCCAATCTCCCACCGAAAACTCTCTTTCACTTTTGTGTTGATTGTGCTGATGTTTCATCCTTGCCTGGGCTGTTGAGAGATTATCTTTTAATAGCTTCAGAATTTTATCCCTA
The DNA here is from genome assembly GCA_029747655.1 of Ensete ventricosum. NCBI lineage: Eukaryota > Viridiplantae > Streptophyta > Magnoliopsida > Zingiberales > Musaceae > Ensete > Ensete ventricosum. Next base: position 24,150,541 of record JAQQAF010000004.1, on the reverse strand, counting down.
GAGCTCCATGTCTATCTGTTCTACTTTAGATGTGCCCAATACATGCTTTAGGATTACATTGGGTGGTCGGTCATACATGGCTTCATAAGGAGTACATTTTGTCGACGAATGATAAGTCATGTTATACCACCACACGGCCCAGGCAAGTCACTTTGTCTACTCTTTTGGCTGATCACTGGTGAAGTATTTGAGGTATGTCTCTAAGCACTTGTCCACCATTTCGGTCTGGCAGTCAGTTTGTGGATGGTATATCGTGCTCATCTTCAACTTGGTGCCCTACAACTAGAATAATTCTAGCCAAAATTTACTAGTGAAGACTTTTATCATTATCACTTACAATAGATCTTGACATCTTATATAATTTTATAATATTTTCTATAAAGATTCGAGCAATGCTAGAAGTGGTGTAGGGGTTACGGAAGCACAAAAGTAGGCATACTTCGTAAGACGATCGACCGCAACAAGAATTATACCTTTTCCTTGGGATGAGGACAACCCTTCGATGAAGTCCATCGATATATCAGTCCACATTGAGTCCGGGATGGGTAGAGGTTGTAGCTTTCCGGAGCTTGCCACTATTTCACCTTTATGTCGTTGTTATACGTCACACTACGCTATAAATTCAGCAATAATATTTTTCATCCCTCTCCAATAAAAATATTACTTAATTATCTTGTAAGTTCTAAGGAATCTGGAGTGCTCCACTGCTGTTGTGGAATGTATCTCTTGAAGGATGGTCTTTATGGAAGGAGAATTCGATACAAGCACGATGCGTCCCTTATAGCACAAGTCCTTCGAATTCCAACTGTAATGAGTCACGGAGCTTGGTTCCTCTTCCAATTTGTTGATGATCTTGCTAGACTTTGGATCACCTCTCCATTCCTTCCTAATGTCCTCGAGAAAGCCATTGGTTGGAAGGGAGATGATCGAAATTTTAGCTTGCTCGGGTAGCCGTGAAAGTGTATCTGCAACAATATTTTCTTTCCCTTTTTATAAGTTATTTCGTAATCATACCCAAGAAGCTTTGTTACCTATTTTTGCTGTTCGGGGGAGGATATCTTCTGTTCCAAAAAATATTTAAGGTTCTTGTGGTCGGTTTTTATTTGGAAGCGCCAGCCGATCAAGTAAGGTCTCCACTTTGTCACCGCGTGCACAATCGCAAGTTTCTCCTTATCAGAGATAGATATTTTTAGATGGGAGGGAGACAATGCCCTACTGGTGTAAGCTAGGGGTCGCTATCTTGCATGAGGATAGCGCCAATCCCAACTCTGGATGCATCGGCTTCAATGACGAAAGTTTTGTCAAAGTCGGGTAGTGCTAGCACGAGCGTTGATGTCATGGCTACCTTGAGATCATCGAATGTAACGGAGGCTTTGTCCAACCCTAGAAAGCATCTTTTTTCAGCAAGGATATGAGGGATGCACTGATCTTTCCATAGCCCTTGACGAACTTGTGGTAGTAGCCCGTCAAACCGAGGAAACCACGTAAGGATTTAAGGTTCTTAAGTGTCGGGCAGCTTTGCATCACCTCAATTTTCGAAGGGTCCATTGCCACACCTTCCTCTAATATGATGTGCCCAAGATACTCCACATTCTATTGAAGAAAGTTGCACTTCGATTGTTTGACGAAAAGAATATGCTTCCGAAGAATCGTCAAAATAAGTCATAAGTGGTGAAAATGACTTTCAAGTGAAGGGCTATAAATAAGGATGTCGTCGAAGAAAACCAACATAAACTTACGAAGATAACTTCAGCAAATATCATTCATAAGGCTCTGGAAGGTAGAGGGAGCATTGGTGAGACCAAAGGGCATGATTAAAAATTCATAGTGGCTCTTGTGTATCCGAAAAACAGTTTTCAATATGTCATTGATAGAACCCTGAAGATTCTATCATGGATAGAGATGGAAAAAGGGGGATAAACGATCACTTCGAGGGGATCGGGCCTCCTAGATCACTTCGAGGGGATCTACCTCCTAGGGTTTTGCCTTTTGGCTAAAACTCGATTTCTTCTTTCTTTGATTCATGAAAGCGTTTACACCATTATTTATATGGTGCTACTAAGAGCCCCTCTTGGACTGAGAGTCCTACTAACTTGGACTCTTTGTTAGGATCAAAGCGGCACTAAGAAGGGGGGTGAATTAGTGCTTATGAAAAATTTATATCAATTTAAATATTCACTCAATAAAAATCATATCATAAATGTGTTTAAGCATAGAGATGTTTCTAAGAGGGCAAGTATAGGTAGTGGACAGTTAAATAAGAAAGTAATGAAGATAAAGAGCAAAGAAGAGGAAGCAAACTGATTTTATAGTGGTTCGGTCTCATGACCTACAGCCACTCCCGATTCCTCCTCCGTTGAGGTCACCGGCTTCCACTATTGATCTTCATTCAATGGGTAAAGATCAACTACTCTCTTATAACTCTATTTTCCTTTTACGGGTTTTGGAGATAACCTTTACAAGTCTATAAGCTCTCCCTTAAACACAAAAACTACACAAGACGAATTGAGGAGAAGCTCTCAAATAGTTACAACAGTGTTTTCATAAGGTTTTTGCTCCTAATGATTTCTTACTTTCAACAAGAATGGGTGAAGTATTTATAGGCCCCAAATGGCATCAAAAGTGGAGCCAAAATTTAGATTCTAAGTGTTCCCGAGATGCTAGTCTCGAAGACTATGTTTTGGGTGATTTAACTGCCTGACATAGTTTGGGAGATTGTATCTAGGCGGGCCAACCACCCAGTCTGGGTGGGTCAATCGCCTGACACATCTTCGAAGATTGTGTCATCTTGGAGATCGTGTCTTCGAAGATCATGTCTTATATGACCTTAGGTTACTGAAATGACTTTTATAATAAGTCCAAATCAGCCTCAATTAAGGCCTAATGGCCTCTTAATTGAGTTAGTAAAACTAACTCTCATTATGATGCTAACTGCGACACTCAACGTACAATTTTTGTTATCCGATTTGTCTCTTTGGCGAACTCCCGGCATCCTTCCGATGAACCCTCGACGAGCTCCTGGTTTCCTTCAGTGAACTCCCAACAAACTTCCAGCATTCTTCCGGCGAACTCCGAGTGATGTCCCGACAACCTGTCGACGAACTTTCGATGAACTTCCTAGCAAACTTCTGGTGAGTTCTCGGCGAGCTCCCGACAACATCATCCGAACCTCGACCAACCTTTGGCGAACTCTCAGTGAGCTCCCAGTGCATCGTCTAAATCTCGGCCTGATGCTCGAACTTGACTTCGGCCCAACATCTGATTGTATTGCCCTTTACTATCGCAGTTAATCCTACATCATTTTCTTTAACACATAAGTTAGATCATAAAACCAATGAATTGATTTCATTATCAAAATTTGAGATTCAACAATCTCCCCCTTTTTGATGATGACAGGAGTTAACCATAACTCCCCCTATGTATATGTCATAGGGTAAACAAAACAAACTTGAATTCAAAAGCACCATCACTTTTGAATTCAAGCATTTTGATAATTTTCACAATTTAACCATACATGATACCATATATGTTAAAAAATTTAAAGATTCATTTTCTTGGTATCACATAAAAATTTTAATCATTATATTCACAATATAACCATGTTATTAATTATGATACAACATTTATTTTAACTATTTTAAAGATCTTAGAATATCTCTCTTATGCCATCAATTATGTCATTTCTCCCCCTTTGTCATCAACAAACTGGAGAAATGCTCAATTATATTTGAATAATATTTTTAAAAACATTTATCACAACATTTAGCATATAAAGAGAGGATAAAAATTAATCTTATCTCAAAAAGAACTTTGAATCCCATTTTTCTCCTTTGTTTCTTTTTTTTAAATATCAATTATAAGCAAAATTATTTCAAAAGAGAGCTAAAAAAGTTAAGAAGCCTAAGAAGATTATAAGAGCTACTCATGTATTCAAAATCATCTCATGTAAATTATAAGCAAAATCATCAGAAAAATAGCAAATCATGCATTTGGATAGTTTAACATTCCCAACTATCTTCTATGAAAGTCAAATTATTCTTCATTTAATGGCTTGGTGAAGATATTAGCCAATTGATACTTAGTATCAATAAATTCCAAAGATATATTATGATTATTTATATGATCTCTAATAAAGTCATATCTAGTGTCAATATTATTAGTTCTTAAGTGTTGAATGAGATTTTTAGTTAAACATGTTGCACTAGTATTATTGCATTTGATAAGTATATTTTTCAAGTGAATTCCATAATATTCTAAAGTGTTTTTCATCTAAATGACTTATGCACAACATTCACCAGCTGTTATGTACTCAACTTCGGCTGTAGATAATGCAACTGAATTTTATTTCTTGGAAGACCAAGAAACAATAGCATGTCCTAAGAATTGGTATATTCCGGTTGTACTCTTTCTATCTATTCTACAACCTTCAAAATCGGCATGCGCATAGGCAAGCAAATCAAAGTTTTTAGACTTAGGATACCATAATCCTAAATTAGAAGTTCCTTTTAAATTTCTAAATATTCTTTTAATTATCTTAAAATGAGAATATTTAGGATTGGATTGAAATCTTATACACAATCTAACACTAAATATTATGTCTAGTCTAGTAGCAGTTAAATGCAATAAACTACCTATCATTCTCCTCTATATGTTCTTTGATCAAAATTTTCACCTTCATTATCCAAGTCTAATTTTGTAGAAGTGCTCATGGGTGTGTTTATGGCCTTAGCATTATCCATACTAAAGTATTTTAACAAATCTAAGGTACACTTAGTTTGACTTATAAAGATACCATCATTTAATTATTTTATTTGTAATCCTAAGAAAAAAGTTAATTCACCCATTAGGCTCATTTCAAATTCTTAGCTCATACTCTTAGCAAAAGATTCATATAATGATTCATTTGTTGAACCAAAAATAATATCATCAACATAAATTTGAATAACTATAAAATTATTTTCAAAATACTCAAGAAATAATGTGGTATCAACCTTACCTTTCAAAAAATTGGTTGAAATAAGGAAAGACATAAGTCTTTATACCAAGCCCTAGGGGCTTGTTTCAATCCATAAAGAGCCTTAGATAATTTGAAAATATGATTCGAATAAAGATCATTTTCAAAACCGAGGGGTTGTTCAACATAAACTTCTTCGGAAATGAAACCATTAAGAAAAATACTTTTGACATCCATTTGAAATAACTTAAAATTCTTAAAAGAGGCAAAGGCAAGAAGCATCCTTATGGCTTTAAGTATAGCCACAGGAGCAAATGTCTCTTCATAATCGATCTCTTCTTCTTAGTTAAAAACCCTTGGGCACTAATCTAGCCTTGTTTCTAACCACGATACCATTTTCATCTTGCTTGTTTCTAAAGACCCATTTAGTACCAATCACTAAACGGTCATTAGGTCTAGGAACAAGCTCTCACACTTCATTTCTCTCAAATTGGTTTAACTCTTCATGCATTGAAATAACCCAAGAATCATCTTTTAGGACTTCCTCAATGTATTTTGGTTCAATTTGAGATAAAATACAACGTTAGCACAAAAATTCTTAAATGATGAACGAGTTTGAACACCTTTTGATGTATCTCCTATTATTAACTCCATAGGATGAGCATCTACATACTTCTATTCCTTGGGTAAGGATTTCTTGGAAGTAGATGCATCCAAGTTGTTTTGGAGAGGAGGTTTATCATTCCAATTTAAAGTATCAAAATCAAAATCATCATCAAAATTAATTTTCTTCAACTTGGGAACCTCATTAAAAATAATATGGATGGATTTCTCAATTACTAGAGTTCTTTTATTAAAGACATGATAAGCTTTTGAAATTGAGGAATAATCAAGAAATATATCTTCATCGGATTTTGCATCGAACTTCCTAAGGCATCTTTTTTATTCAAAATAAAATATTTACAACCAAATACTTTTAAATATAAAATATTAGGTTTTTTATTATTCCATAATTCATAAGGAGTTTTGGAGAGTAATGGTATTACGAGAACTCTATTTATGACATAGCATGTCGTGTTAACGGCTTCGGCCCAAAAATATTTGGGTAGGCTATGTTCGTTTAGCATGGTTTTAGTCATTTCTTGTAAGTTCCTATTTTTTCTTTCCACTAGTCCATTTTGTTGTAGATTTCTAAGAGTAAAGAAATTATGATTCTACCTATTTGAGTCATAATAATTTTAAAAATCATGATTTTGAAACTCACCACCATGATCACTACGTATAGATGAAATCATAAAGCCCTTTTTGTTTTGAACAAATTTGTAAAATTTTGAAAAATATTTTTTAAAAAATCACTTTTATGTGCCAAGAAATAGGTCCAAGTATATATAATATAATCGTCTACAATAACAAATGCATATTTGTTATCTCCTAAACTTGTAGTATCAATTGGTTCAAATAAATCCATATGGATCAATTGTATTGGCATAAAGGTGCTTATTTGATTTTTTGACTTGTAACTACTTTTTATTTGTTTTCCTAGTTGACATGCATCATAAACTTTATCTTTTACGAACATAATGCTAGGCATTTCTCTTACTAGATTTTTAGTAGAGATTTGATTTTATAGTTTAATGCTAGCATGTCCTAATCTCCTATGCCAAATCCATGCATCATCATTTAAGGTCGAAAAATACATTTCAATACGAAAATTATTAATGTCAATAGTATACACATTATTACTTCTTAAGGCAATCATAGAACTATTTTTGTGTGGTATTTCAATTATACAAGCATTAGATTCAAATTTGATAATATATCATTTATCACACAATTGGTTAATGCTTAGTAGATTATGTTTCAAACCATCAGCTAATAATACATCTTCAATCAAGAGGTTTGATTTGTTACCTATGGTTCCTCTCCTAATGATTTTTCCCTTGTTATCTCAGAATGTGATAAATCCTTTATTTATGCTAGTAAGCCTAGAGAAATGAGTTGGATCTCCGGTCATGTGCCTTGAGCATCCACTATAAAGGTACTATTTTGTGCTTCTAGCCTTTGTTTGGAGACATACCTACAAGAAAAGAGGTTTTTGTTTAGGTACTCATTTGTCTTTGGGTTCCTTAAGAAAAATTCTACCTAATTTTACTAATGGCATCGAGTTGTTTATGGTTCCTTTAGGAACCCAAATTAATTTGTGTGGACTATACCTTTGAAATGAACATTTATAAGTATAGTGTCCAATTCTTCTACAAAAATTATATTTATTTCTAGGTGAAACATATAATGTAGGTCCTTTAACCAAGATGGTTGGTTTTTGTTGAGTGTTTTCTTTCCTTTCTATGAGCATGACCCTTATTAGCAAGGATCATGTTTAAGGATTTGTTACCTATTTTAAAAAAATTTCTAATGTTTCTTGTAATGAAACATTTTCTTTCTTAAGTATATCTAATTTTTCACACTTAGTGCAAGGAGCTATCCTATATTCATCATACTCCTTTTTAAAATTTTCAAACTCACTAGTAAGTGAAGCATGATCTTTCTTTAGTAATTTATACTTTTTACCAACTAATTTAATATCATCAAATAAGTCATTAAATATATTAAATAATTCATTATAAGATAAAGAAAACTTGTTTAGGTTACTTAACTCGTTGCCAAATGCCATTAAAGCGTAATTTGCAACTTCTTTCTTGTTGGTTGGCTCCTCGTCTTTGGATAAACTTAAGTCGTCCTAAGTAGCTTTAAGTGTCTTCTTATTTGGTTGCTTCTTCTTCACTCGGGGGACATTCATTTTTTAAGTGTCCCAGCTTTTTACATTCGTAACATATTATTAAATCTTTTTTTAGTTCACTTTTGTTCGTAGCATCTTGTTTTGTTTATCATTTTTAAGAATTTTTTAAATTTTCTTGTAAAAAGTGCGAAGTCCTCATCGTCACTTGAGTTTTCTCCCAAGTGGTCTTCCTTGGTTATTAGTGATATGTCCTTCCTATAATTTGGAAGGTTATTCCCGAGTTCTTCATATGCTATACATGTCATTTCGTAAGTCGTCAAAGACCCGATTAGTTCTTCAAGCAGAAGATTATTTAGGTCATTTACTTCTTGTATTACCATTACTTTGAGATCCCAACTTTTAGGAAGCGATCTTAATATTTTTTTAACAAGTTCAAAATTAGAAAAACTTTTACTAAGCGCTTTTAGACCATTGACAACATCCGTAAAACGAGTGTACATGTCTCCTATGCTCACTTGGTTTCATGCGAACAACTCATAGCTATACACCAAAAGATTAATTTTTGACTCTTTGAGTCAACTAGTGCCTTCATGTGTGACTTCGAGTGTATGTCAAATCTCGTGCACAGTTTTGCATATAGAAACCCGATTATATTTGTTTTTATCAAAAGCACAAAATAAAGCATTTATTGCTTTAGCATTTAAATAGGAGGTCTTCTTTTCCAAATCATTCCATTCGTTCATCGGTTTGGAAGACTTTTCAAAACCACCTTCAACAATATGCCATAATTCAAAATCTATAGAAAATAAAAAATATCTCATTCGAGTTTCCCAATATATGTAATCCGTCCCATTGAACATAGAAGAACTAGTGATAGAAAGTCCCTCTTGATTGCCAACAAAAGCTATCTCTCGTGGATATTAAGCCAAATAGAGAGAAACATGGCTCTGATACTAATTGTTAGGATCAAAGCGGCACTAAGAGGGGGGAGGTGAATTAGTACTTATAAAAAATTTACATCGATTTAAATATTCACTCAATAAAAACTGTATCAGAAATGTGTGTTTAAGCGTAGAGATGTTTGTAAGAGTGTAAATAAAGGTAGTAGACAGCTAAATAAGAAAGCAATGAAGATAAAGAGTAAACAAGAGGAAGCAAACTGATTTTATAGTGGTTTAGTCTCGTGACCTACGTCCACTCCCGATTCCTCCTTCGTTGAGGTCACCAGCTTCCACTATCAATCTTCCTTCAATGGGTGAAGATCAACTACCCTCTTACAACTCTATTCTCCTTTTACAGGTTTAGGAGATAACATTTACAAGTCTCTAAGCTCTCCTTTAAACATAAAAACTACACAAGATGAAATGAGGAGAAGCTCTCAAAGAGTTACAATAGCGTTTTTATAAGGTTTTTGCTCTTAATGCTTTCTTACTTTCACCAAAAATGGTGGGGTATTTATAGGCCCCAAATGGCTTCAAAAGTAGAGCCAAAATTCAAATACTAAGTGTTCTCGAGGTGTTGGTCTCCCCAATCTAGGTGGGTCAACCACCCAGTCTGGGCGGGTCAACCGCTTGACACATCTTCGAAGACTGTATCATCTTGGAGACCGTGTCTTCGAAGACCATGTCAAAACTAACCTTAGGTTACTAAAATGACTTTTATAATAAGTCCAAATCAGCCCCAACTAGGGCATAATGGCCTCTTAATTGAGTTAGTAAAACTAACTCTCTTATGATGCTAACTACGACACTCAACGTATAATCTTCGTTGTTTAATTGTCTCTTTGGCGAACTCTCAGTATCTTTCCGATGAACCCCCAGTGAGCTCTTGATTTCCTTCAGTGAACTCCTAATGAACTTCAAGCATTCTTCTAGCGAACTCCTGATGAGTTCCCGACAACCTGTTGGCGAACTCCCGATGAACTTCTCGACAAACTTCTGATGAGTTCTCAGCGAACTCCTGACAACATCGTCCGAACCTCGACCGACCTCCATCGAACTCTCGGCGTGCTCCCCTTGCATCGTCTGAATCTTGGCCCGATGCTTGAACTTGACTCCGGCCCAACATATGATTGTATCCCAGTGGACACCTCCTTATTCACCTCAGCTCGAGATAATCGGACAGATCGGTGTATTGTATACCCGTCCATATGATGGAGGCGGTTGGTCTCATAGCCACTTATGTGGAGACAATAAGGATATAGTACAAGTGCTCATTAGAGATTGAGTTCACTGATTGATCCGCTTATGGAATGTTGTATGGTTGATGATACCTAATGTCATACAGCGATTTCATAGTCTTAGTTGTGTATCTAGTCCTTTAACTTGAGACACCAATGATGCCTTGTATGAGTACTCCTTTCTTTGACGTCAAACTTATGGGTTTGGAAAGTTCCAGATCTGGTACAGTTGGTTATTGGGATTGGTAGCCAACCTTACGAAGGCAACTGAGTGTCAATAGAGGATCATCCACTCTCGGTATTATGAGAGGAATATCTCATGTGTGCTTGCTTAGACAAATCTCTGGCCAGGGTCATTCGGATTGAGAGAGAAAGAGTTCTCCGGTAGAATCCGATTAGAGCAAGACAAACTGATTTCATATGTGACCTGACAGTACCATGTCCAATATACGGTATCTGGGATATTAGTTGGATGAGGGATTATAAATACACGATAACTGTGGACAGATAGGTCCGATGGATTTGATCCCCCTATACCATCTGGGGACTATGTTATAGTGGCCTAATACGTCCATAGTTCATGAGTCGAGTAAATTATTATGGAGATAATAATTCACTATATCAAAAGGAGTTATGATGGGAGCGACTCACGGCCAGCTCGGTATCAAGCCTAAAGAGTCACACACATATGATGGATGCTTCAGCGAATAGAGGATTGGATGGAGATCCAATTAGCTCATATTCTCATTAGATGAGACCCTATGCAAATGGGCTCCTTGGTTGAGGCCCAATTAGGGGCCTAAGGAGATTATTGGATAGAGATCCAATAATACAATGTTAGTAGGTAATTGGATGGAGATCTAATACCCACTAAGGTAGGATCCCTAGGATTTTTGGTGGCCCTCTATAAATAGGAGGGGAGACTCATGGTTGGTAGGCTGCAGCTTTAGCCTATCAATTTTTACGGCTTTCTCGCGCGCTAATCTTTTGCATGATGATTTGATCTACACGGGAAACCGATTTTTTATTTTGATTTCCACTATGCATGTGATGCTCTCGCTAAGGTTTCCCAACAGTTTCTAAATTCCTTCAATTTTCATGGTTTGCGGGTAAGAGTAGCCTACTAATGCATGTACTATATATTTGAAAGGTCTAATACCTTTATCAGAATCTATACCTTCTTGATCAAAGTCCACATCATCATTTTATGGTTCCTCCTTAATTGGTTTAATCGTCAGAAGATGGCCATGTTTGCATCGATGTCCTTTACTCCACTTTTCATCATTTACTCCACTTTTCATCATAATGCTAGCACAACCCTTTTGTTGATCTTTCCTAGAGCTCTTCTCTAGTAAGTCTTTGAGGGTTTTGAGTGGAGGGAGGTGGGGCTGTCAACTTGCTTGCTACTAGTTAGTTTATACTTTTATTTCTGTGATTATCCCTATTGAGCTTTTCTTCATATATGCAAGCAAATGATGTGGCAGCCATCACAATACGGGGTTGGCGAGTCTTGACTTTGCACTGAATCTCTGAATTAAGCCCTTCAATAAATGTTTCTAGCAGTTGTTTCTTAGACCAATCTCGGGTTTAATTTAGGATGCGCTTAAATCTGCTCTGGTACTCCTATGTGGTGAAAGTCTGATAAATTCTTGTGAGTTGTCCATCCATGTTCTTGTACTCCGATGGTTTGAAGCGAATTAGAAACTCATTTTTGAATTGTTCCCACAAGGGTTTTCTATGAGTGTGTTTATACTAATCGTACCACTAGATCGCATCTCCTTTAAGTTAAATAGAGGCAATCTCCACTCCTGAGTCCTGTGAAAACGAAAAAAAAATTTAGCACGTGAAATCTAGCCGATTGGGTCTTCATCTTCCCATCTGGGAAACTCCACCCTCATGCGTAGGTATCCTGTGTCCCGCCCATGATCATACTTTTCATATTGACTCCCCTTGAGATTGAAACTTTCACCATGTTGCGTTCTGTTGCGGCTCTTTGGTCAACTTCTTCTGAATTCGCGGAGTTCTTACAATTTGTCTTCTATGCGGGCCTTAAAGGCTTTAAACCTTATGTCTAGTGCATCATTCGTAGTCACCGCGTAGGATTGTAGATCAGTGATGTTTAATTCTTTTTTCTACTATCAAGTTAGGGGCATGAGTTTGCACCATATATGTGGCAGGACTTGGCCGTAACAAGATTGTCAGTGTAGGAATAACCAATATGGTGGAAGCGAGCGAGGGAAGGAGGGTAGTAGTGCTGGGGTGATTAGCAGCGGTGGTTGCGGCAGAAGCATGGCCGCGATAGAGGGAAGAAGAAGGGCAGCAAAGCTAGTGTCTCGGTTGCGGCTGCAGAGTAAGAGGGGGGCAGCGGCAAGGGGAAGAGTGGCTGCTGCTGCTTCAAGCAGTTGTGAGAAGGAGGTTGCGGAAATAACAGAGGTGAGAGATTGTTGTTGGGTGGGGCAGTAGGTGGTCGATGGGGGCGACGGCAGCAATGACAAAGGAGGAAGCAAGGTTCGGTTGGAGCGGTAGCAAAGGAGGAAACAGAAGTGTGCGGTCGGTGGGGAGAGGCAGTAGATGCGATGAAGGATAGAGATGGCACTAGTGAGACCCTATAGCGGTAGTTAATGATGGACGCTGAAGACGAAGGGAGGAATGGTGGCTGAGGCTATGATTAAAGGAGGAGGAAGGCAGCAGCGGCAAGTAGGGCAACAGCAACAGTGGTGGCGGCTTGTGTGGGCCGCAGGAGGAGATGGGATGGTAGTAGTGGTAAGGGAGGAAGAGGGTCCGACGAGGGGACCTCGGTGGAAGAGGAGAGCACGGCTAAGAGTGGTGGGCAGCAGATGGGGTGGAAAAGTTGCAGAAAATATAGGAGAAACAGAGGGGAAGTAGGGGATGCAGCGGTAGTGGCGAGGGATAGCGACGCGACTACGTGGTAACGGTGAGGAGATAAAGGGATAGCGGTCGACGAGGGCGCGATTGGAAGCGAGGGAAGAAGGTTGAGGACAATGGCTAGGCAGAGGAGGGTGCGGCTATGACTGCGATCGAAGAGGAGGGGAGGAAGATGGCAGAGGTGGCTGGGAAGAGAAGCGGTTGTGGAAAGGAGCAGTAGTAGGGGCGCTGGGTGGTTGGGGATTAGGAGGAAGATATGGATGGGTGAAGATGGCTGCAAGAAAAAGGGAGATGGCGGCTGGAAGAGGAGATCAAGGCTGCGGCTGGCAGGCGACGGGAAGAAGGTGATTGGGTAGCGGCTATTGCAAGGGAGGAAGAGACGTGGCCGGCAGTAGTCCTTTGGACAGGATGGTGTTGTCGACTTCAATCTTCTCTCCTTTTCATTTTTCATTTTTTTTGATGAAGACTGCAGTGAAGATGATTGCATAAGGTGGCAGGGGAGGTAGGTGGAGATGGCAGCGGCCCAAGAAGGTAGTGATGGTAGTGGCTATTGCAGAGGAGGATGGGAGATGGCAGCGGCAGGTGGCAGCGGCAAAGATGACGACAACGACGATGATGACGATAGCGGTGTAGATGGCAAGGGGAGCAGCTACGGAATCACAGTAGGAGCACCGAAGATTACAGCTCTGATACCAACTGATAGAACCCCACAAGATTCTATTATGGATGGAAATGAAAAAAGGAGGATAAACGATCACTTCGAGAGGATCAGGCCTCCTAGATCACTTCGAGGGGATATCTCCTAGGGTTTTGCCTTTTGGCTAAAACTAGATTTCTTCCTTCATTGATTCATGAAGGAGTTTACACCATTATTTACACCATTTCTTCCTTCATTGATTCACTAAACTTTGACTTTTAACTAAGTGATAGACTCTTAATCGAAAATAATAACTGACTCCATCATAACTGAAGATAATAACCAACTTCCTAAGAGCCCCCCTCTAAGCTTGGACTTAGAGTCCCACTAAACTTTGACTTTTAACTAAGTGATAGACTTTTAACCGAAAATAATAACTGACTCCATCATAAATGAAGATAATAACCAACTTCAACCAACTCATAACAGACTTGATTAGGCTCACCCAACCCATAACCGACTCTGACTGAAAGACCAACATGACTCAACTTAAATTTATTGTGAATCGATGAACCCGACCTTGTTAGGGTCCTATCAATCGTCTTCACGCACCCAAATTTGATGATATCTGGATCGGAGTCCAACTTCGTGAAAACCCGTGCTCCCCTTAACTCATCAAGTAATTTATCCACCACTAGAATATGGTACTTTTCTTTGACTGTTATGGTGTTGAGAGGTCGGTAGTCGACGCACATTCACCACATTCCGCCTTTCTTTCATACTAGAAGACCGACGAAGAGTAGGGGCTGCAACTTAGCTGAGTGACCCATGTTTCAAGCATTTCACTTATAATCCTCATCTTTCTAGAGGTGAGGATAATGATATGACTGAGTTTTTGTTGGTGATTTTCCCAGAAGAATAGAAATTTGATGATCATGATGTCAGGTAGGAGGTAGGTTACACAGTTCAGTGAAGACATCTGAAAATTCAGCAAGCAATTAGAGAAGGTTTTGGGCTTCAATTTATATTGGCTCCCCCATAGATTGCTGCTAGAGTTACATCGAGAAATCGTTGTTCACTTTGTGCAAAACTTTCTCCATTCTTTACGTAGAAATCATCATTACATCACTCCCATGTTTCCCATATAGGATCACATGTTTCCCTTTGTTGTAAACTTTCATAATTAATTTTGAGAAATTTCAAGAAACATCACATAATGTAGTCAGCCATTCGATGCCAAGCACGGTCTCATAATCATCAAGTGGGAGGAGTAAGAAATCAGTAATTATCTCCTGGTCTTGCAGCAATAATTTCACCCGTAGGCATCTTCGATCGTACTTCAAAATTCGACCATCGGTGACCTTAACATCAAACCTGCGATAATCCTCAATATGTAGGGTCATCCAAGCAGCAACCTTGTTGTTCATGAAGTTATTAGTGCTTTTAGTATCGATGAGGATGGTGATTGGTTACTGTTTAAGTAGTCCTCTCACTTCCATCATTTCCGAGTTTGCGTAGCCGGCAAGAGCTACAATCGATTCGGTTGTTGTTCTTCCTTCGTAACCTCCTCCCCATGCTCCTCGACCTCCTCCTCTAAATCTTCCATGGGTTCAATCACAAGAAGGCATCCTTTTTTGCAGTGATAATTAAGGCTCCACAGTTCGTCACAATGCCAACATAGGCCCTTCGCTGATCTATCGCGAAGTTCTTCTCTTATCAATTTCTTTGGCAGCGAGGGACAATTGGGAGCAGAGGGTGCTGAAGGTTTATATGTTGTTGGTCTAGGAGTGGTTCTCATCCTTCAACGTCTTGGTTGAGCCGCTCCTCTTGGATTCCGGCGAAGGAGATTACGGCCATCAAGGTGGAGGGCTACCGTGCTTTTACTTCTCTTATTTCCAGCTTGAGTCCTTCGATTAATGTCCCTAGTAATTGTTTGTCAGATCAATCATGTGCGAGGTTAGATAATCTCTCAAACCTGGTATGATATTCTTGGATCGTGGAGGTTTATCGGATCTTTACAAGTTGTCCGTTGATATTCTCGTACTCAGTTGGTCCAAAGCAGATCAGCAGCCCGCTCTTGAATTGTCTCCACGTCGGCACTCCTTGGGTGTATTCAAGCCAATTTACCACTAAATTGCATCTCCTTCGAGGTGGATGACAGTGATGTTCCACCATGGAAGCCTCCGGTATTCGGTGATAGTGGAAGTAGTGTTCGACGTGCGAGAGCCATCCCGTCGGGTCTCCTACTTCCCATATAGGGAAGTCTACTCTCATGCATGGCTACATCACATATGAGATTTGTTCTTATTTCACTGGAGGTCTCTCTGAACTTTCACCTTGCTGTAATTTTGTCGGGCTTAGAGATCGACCAATTCTGAATTATGTGAATAAGGCGCGTAATTTGTCCTCTATAGATGATTCAAACGTCTTCAACTTGGCATCGATCGAAACTTCGGATGCCATCGCATATGTCTCCAGATCTGAGATGTTTCAATCTTTTTTCTATTAATGGGTCAAGGGCATAGGGTAGTGGAAAGTTTGGTGGCTGCGGAAGATAGGATCGGTGGTGGAGGATTGTAGTTACGGTAAATCACTGTTTGGGCTACAGTTTTAGGGGCAGTTTGGGTTGGCTGTGGATTTGGGAATAGTGTACAATGGCTGCATCTTAAGGCTAGAGAGGTGCCCTAAAGGCAATATGATTGGTGGCAGCAAAATTGGTAGAGTTTTGGTGGGTTGTGAGAAGAAGAATGACAAAAGGTACAATAGCAAAAATTTTCATCGAAAAAATTTCAGCAGTATAGATATAATTTTTTTCAAAAGTTTGTAACAAGGATTTGAGTAAAACTCAGTGGGAATTATTTACTTAGATTACCTGCTCTTGACTTAAACTTTGTTTGCTGCTCTAAGGCCTATATGCCTTACGCTTTCACTTCACTCCGACATCTTTTGAAATAAAGCAACTGTGGCTGTCCTTCTCTGCAAGGATACTCTATCCAATGTCTACTGGTAAGGGAAAGGTAATATCAACAAAATTTGGCAAAGGTAATGGCAGCAAAGAATTTGGCCAGATCAAGGAATACGAGAAGTGTTGCGGCAAAATTTTACATCAAAGGTCCAGCAGTTTGGACATAAAAGATCAGCGGTTTATATCAATAATTTTTGCATGAAACCAAAAGAAAATATGTTATTAAGGAGTGTCAAAGCCATCATAAAAAACTTATAGAAGATTGGGCAGAAAAATAATGGTAACATGATCAAAACAGGGCAGTAGTATTGGGTTGAATTCTGTAGCGTAACTTTCATCGTAAAGATGGTAATTTTACGACGAAGATCTGTGCAGCTTAATAGATAAATATTTTTTGAATTTTTTGGTTTGAGGATAACTAAATTGTAACAGTAGTAAGGTAGATTTACTAAAATATGATATAATTCATCGGGGAGATTGAATGATGATCTGCGGTAGTGGAGATGACGACGGAATTCAGCGATGATCTAAGCAATTATGAGAATTGATTCGGTGGCTGCGGAAGGATGATGGGCGGTTGAGGAAGGGCAACGAAGCTCCATGGAATACTGCTCTGATACCAAGTGTTAGAACCCTTGTGGATTCTAAGCTTGTGGTGATCTCTATAGGGGATCAGCCTCCTTGGAACTCTATAGGGGTTCCTCGCTCCTAGGTTTTCTGCATAATGGTTGAAAGCAAATTAATCTATTGATGATGAAAAGAGGGCTGAATGCATGCTATTTATAGGACTTCTAAACCCTAGCTCCTAATATAACTCCTACTCCAAAGACCCCAACTCCCTAGCCGACTTCTACTTGGGGGTCCTAATTCTAATTAAACTCTAACCCTAACCCTAGTCAGCCCCTTTAACTATAGTAGGTGGTGACTAGTTAGGATTTTACATGGTGCATCCCTTTTTTACTCAAATAAAATTAGGACTTAATTAGTTAGAGTCCTAACATTCATTCTGAGGCATCAAAGTTAGAAAGAATCTAACGAAGGGGCTAGTCAGTTACTACTCTTATGTTGTGGGCTTAAAAGTAGGGGCATAGTTTCTTGGATTAAGGCCAAGACCAGCTTTGGATTGGAGGATATCGCCCCTCGGGCCCATTCAAAATGTGGCTGGAATAGTAGATGGGCCTCTATATGTCTTATTATTCCCGAACCAAAACGGAGTTGATTGCATGCTCAGAGGCTGCCAGGTATAGGCTGAGTGGTTCACCCCAGCTTGCTAAGGTAAGTTGTGGCAGTTGGGCGAGGTGTGCCTTTAACTTCTCAAAGGCCTCCTAGCACTCAGAGTTCCACTGGAAATCTTTAGCGTGCTTCAATGTGCAAAAGAATGGGAGACACATGTCTCTAGACTGAGATAGGAATCGGTTGATGGTGGATAACCTCGTTATGAGTCGTTGTATTTATTTGATCATTTGGGTGGGGGGCAGCTGCATCTCGGTTATAGACTGGATCTTCTTTGGGTTCGCATCTATCCCCCTACAGTAAATAATAAAGCTGAGAGACTTGCCCAAGCTGACCTCGAAGACGCATTTGGCGAGGTTAAGCCGCATTCCAATTTTTTTAGGGTTCGGAATGTCTTACGAGGTCCTGTAGGTGAGTCCCGACAACCTTGCTCTTCATAATTATGTCATCGACATATATCTCTATGTTTCTCCTGACTGAGGCTTGAACATCTGGTTCACCATTCTTTGGTATGTCACTCCGATGTTTTTAAAGTCGAATAGCATGACTACGTAATAGTAGGCTCCCCTATCAATGATGAAGGCAATATGTTCCTAGTCCTTCGAAGCTATACAAATCTGGTTATAGCTCGAGAAAGCATCCATAAATGTGAGGAACTTGTGCCTCGAGGTTTGGTTGACCAATTGATCTATCCTCGGGAGGGGGTAACAATCATTTGGGCATGCCCGGTTGAGATCAATGTAATCAATGCACATCCTTCAGCTTCCATTAGATTTCTTGGCAATGACTACTTGGAGAGTCGTTGAGGGTACTTGGCTTTGGATATGAACCCTGCTCAATTAGGTGATCCACCTCAACGTTAATCGCCTTTTGTCAGTTCGGGACAAACTTCCGAGACTTTTGCTTCACCGGTCGCACCTCGGGAGGGATGTTTAGGTGATGTTACGTGATCTTGGGGTTGATGTCGGGCATGTCCTTAGGTGACCAAGCAAAAATGTCATCATTAGGAAGCCAAAAAGTTGAACCTAGTCATTCTCTAGGAGCACAGACCCAACCTTCATGGCCCGGTCAGGTTGGCACTTGTCGAAGGGGACTTCCAAGACCCGTTCCATGGATTCTGGCCTGGGCAGGGTCTCGGACTCCTCCCAAGAATCGATCAAAGGGCGGTGGCATGGCGATCGCGATAGCTCTACATTCTCGAGGGTTGAATAACCAGCCTTTGGCTTTTTCAGCAATGTGATAGCAGTCAGGTAACATTGCCTAGACTCCCGAGGGTCACTTCTGACTTCCTCGATTCCTACTCGGGTCGGGAACTTCATAGCTCGATGGTAGGTGGAGACGATTTCCCTTAGCTTGTTGAGAATCAGTCAACTGAGGATGACATTATACGCCAACGGAAGGTTGACCACCATGAAGGTGACCATCATAGTCTTGGACCTGGGCTCCTGCCTAAGGGTGACGAGTAGAACGGTCGTCCCAAGAGGGGTGATGGAGTCACCTATAAACCCGATGAGGGTGGAGCTCATTGGTGATAGGTCGACAGTGGTCAATTAGGAAGACATCGAAGTATAGGATGTCAACTGACGTCCCGGTGTCGACCATGACCCTTTTTACCTTAGCATTAGCGATGTGGACCGAGATCACTAAAGCATCAATGTGATCAGGGTACTCAGCATCCCCTGCCTCAAAGGCAATCTTCGACTCGTCCGTTCACCTAGGGCGCTTCTCCATGATGGCTCGGGCATAGGCCTTCCAACCCGATGCTGTCCCCACCAGACGTCGGTCCGTTAATGATGATGTCAATCTACTTCTCTATCGGACCCTGGGGACACAGGGAATGATCTTGGGGCCTCTTCACGTAATAATCGAGGTATCCCTTGCGTATGAGCTCCTCAATCTGATTTATGAGGTCATGGCATTCGTGTCGTGGCTATAGTCTTGGTGGAAATGGTAATACTTCACCTAGTCCTTGAGCTCTCATGGGGTTTTCATGGGGTTGGGCATTCTCAGGAGCCCATTTTCTTTAATCTAGAGAAAAATCTCCATCCTGGTTGAGTTCAAAGGGGACGCTGGTGGCCACGAGTGATTGGGTCACGTCTCGAGGGCTCCAGAGGTTGCCCTCGAGGTTTCTTTGCACGAGGCCTCTTGTGGTCCTCATACTTCCCTACCACCGATGTCTTGGTGACAGTGCACTGGTTGTTGCATTGGAGCATCTCGGGCATGTTTATCGATGACCTTTTGATCAGTGACAAAAAAAACCTGGACAATCATAGCCCTATTAAGAACGCTTCTATAATCAAAGAGGGATGATCGTCGAGTAGTACACTGATCTCTGCGATGAAGCGAGATACGAAATGAGAGAGGGGCTCATCATCCTTCTGACTCAGGCCAAGGAGTACAACTACGGATGGTTTTGGTCTGGCAATAGCCAGGAAGTTGAACTTGAATTCTCTTGCTACTTGGTCGAAGGATGAGAGTACCACATCCGTGCGAGACCTCAGAGGGTGGTCGGAAAAGCTTGGTACATCAGGGTATCGGACTTGTCGTATAGGGCCATCTAGGCTTGGAAGGCAATGACATGTTCCACTGGGTCGGAACTCCCGTCATAGGCCTCCAACATCAGCAGGCAAAAGCTAGGGGGGTCTACTTATCTTGGATTTCCTAGACAAAAGGAGATCCCCCAAGAGAGCCTTCCCCACATTCTTCCTTTAAATTATGAAATTCTCTCTAGACTTCGTCCAGTCGATGATTGACCTAACACAGTTGGGCCTGAAATGAGTCCAAGGAGTCAGACGATAAGGTGTCTGGCTTGGGCCGACTCGCAAGAGCCGGTGGAGTCTATGAAGTCCTATGCTCGGGCAGAGGTCATCTGGCTCCAAATGGCTCCTCGTATGGTGGGCAACTATCTCAGGCTTGCCTGTCGGGTATGAGGGGATACGGAGGAGCTTGAAAGGGAATCGGTTGGGATGCTGGGGGAGCCCAGAAGATATTTGGTTGGGGCACTAGTGATGGTGCTCACGGTGGCGTGGTTTGCTTAGCGAACTGGAGGAGAAGGCTCGCTTGGAGAATGAAGGGAATGATGGACTATATCATTCCGGTCAATGTCTAGACCTATCGCGTAAGGCTAAAGAATGCTTCTGGTGAGACATCGGGTTGTGTTACACCTCTCCCCAGGGAAGAGAGACCCGGGTCATTGAACAACTTCTAATATCTACTCGGGGTTTAGGATAGAGCATTCCCATCCTAGGAGGGAGGGAAGGAAACTTATCCCCCAAGGCCGAGGATCGAGTGCACCATGTGGGTCTCCTCCCTGAGATGCTCTCTAGGTTGGTCGGCTGTTGGTGTTCTTGCGACATCGACCCTTCCTCTAGCACCAAAATGTTAATATACTTTATGTCAGAGCAGAGATGACAACATAGCTTGGTCTGATCCAAGTGCGCAAGACCACCAACGCTTCTCTAGGCCGACAAAGAGGGATTGGCGAGAAACCCAATCATGAGATCTTCACGTAAACTTCTCTAGATGCGACGGGTGGTTGTCTCTTCCTCCCAGCCGGTCGCGTCCTGCACGAAGGCCTATGTCGGGCAGAGGTCCCCCGACTCAGCCCCTCCAATACTTAAGTTAGTCCGAGCATGAGCCCTAGCTAAGGTAAAGAGTTATGGTGGGTGTGTGTGCTTTTTTTTTTTCTCCCTCAATATTATTCATCAGGGTATCTTTTCTACCTCATGCCTCGGGGTCAATGTATGCGGATGTTTAATGGTTGTTTGAATCACCGTATGTAAATGTTAATGTGCACTGGAGCCTCATGCGACTGGCCATACTCTGATCTAGGTAACACCCTTCTGAGCTTCTAGAATGATGGGACAGACCAATGACATCTCCCGAGGTTACGGTCTAAGCTAGATCAGTGCACCCAGTTGACTCAATCGTGATGGTCCAAAGACATTTACAAAATAGACAGTCATGATATATACTATATCAGTAATGCATCATTGTCACCTCTTTTAAAGGAGTCAATACTGACTTTAATCAAAAATATTTACTAGACTAGAAAAGGAAAATAAGGTTTATGGGATGTTTTCATCTCAATGAGTTGACTTGTTATAAAGCATCTGATTTTACAGCAAAACATGGTACAGGGAGCTATTGTCTTGTAATCTACCATGACTTCCCTCTTCTTACAACCTTAAAAAAGTCCTCGAAAACAATTTATCTTTTCTTATCAAATTTCACTCAAAGAAAAGAGTTCACCTTAATATTAGCCCTAAAAATCTTATTTCATTTTGAATCTTAAATATAAATTATTAGAAAATCGATCACGAATGAGTTTGAACTATATATTAGGTGGTCAAAGATCAATTCAACCTAAAGGTTTAAACTTATAGGTTATGATTAGTATATTTGACTTGACTCTTTTAATCCTTAACTATATGAAACTATTATCTTAGTCAATTTCTCTTTATCTAACGTATATGAATAACTCTAACAAAAATAAATTTATTTAATTCCAAGATTTCAAATCAAATTAAATTATTCAATAGTTTTTCCCAAGCTTCTTTCTATGAGAAGAATATTCCATCATTTGCTGTCCGCAAAAACTGTTTTTTTTATATCACTAGCTTTTCTCTCTCGATCTACCTCATCTATGGATTGCACAAGTTAAATTGATGAAAGATGAGAATACCTAGAAAATTGCCTTGCTTATTTAAATTTCATTATATGCTTTAAAAATCATTTTTCTTGAATAATATTGTTATTTTATAATTTAACATTAGATCATCATTTCTCTCTCTCTCACGGACCATTGATATAATTGCCTTTCATGTACAATTTTTGAACACTCTAAATGTCCTTAGCATAGATCATATTTTCACTGATTTTGATAATTGAACGAGAAGATCTCGTTGATCAGTTGAGGAAAATCATCTTTTCTGAACATGTATAAATAGATGTAGAAACAAGAAATCAAATGGGTTTTTCATTTTCACTTTCTATTATAATATAGTATCAAAGCCCTTCTCTCTCTTTAAGAGAGATTACCTCTTTTTTCTTCGTTGTCCAACGATAGTAAATTCTCGTCGGTGAGCCCTCTCTCTCCAGGTCGTCGCATCCAGCGGTGAGGCTTCATTCACCACCACTGCTCCCTTCCTCCTCTACTCCCTCGACGGTCTCCTTTTCTTCTCCGGAACCGCTTCATTGACCTGGTCACCTGCATCGGCTCCTCCTCCTCTTGCAACTGCCGCGGTAGGTCTTGTGGATTTCCTCGCTTGGAACTCGGCAAGCTTCTCCTGCAACTGAGCCGAGCCTTCCTACTATCGATTCGATGACTCTTCCTCCTCCTCCATCAGTGCTGAACCGATTAAGAGTGCTTCCTGTCGCCTACTCCCTTCTCCTCCCTACTTCCATCACCGGCTGCTTCTAGAAGAACCCAGCTATCACCCATTCTACTGCGCCTGCCCCCTATCGTGCCTGCTTTTTGCTGACTTCTCATCTTTACAGCTTCACCGACTACCATACTTGTGTGGATCTTTCCTTGACTCTACAGTCAGCCATTGAACGTTGCAGCTTTCCCTCTTTCTTGGCAATCTCAACCCTCGACGCTATATTCTTTTCCAGCATCGACAAGCCTGACATTGTCATCATTGCACGCAAACTCTTTTCATTGTACGGTCCAAGATCGACACCCTTGATAGGGGCTCAATCTTACGGAGGCATGATAATAGATATGATTTAGATATGATTTTACTAACTCAACAAGAAAATTTTGTGGATTAGTTGAGGGAAATTCTCTTCTTCATCTGTATAAATAAATGAAGAATTAATGAACTTCAATCGGGATTGCTTCTGCTATTTGGGATTCCAGCATTTTCTTCTCTAGCTATAACAAGGTGCAGCATTTCTTCTCACTAAAAGCTACAGCCTTCAACTTGAGCAGTGGCATGGGCATAAGGTGCAGCTCTTTCCTAGCAACCTTCACTGTGGCTGTAGGCACTACTCCTTCTCTTCCTTCCTCTCCTCTACTTAGGCCAAGCCCCTCGTCACTAACAACCACTATGCTTTCTCCCAAGTGCAACAGCATCCCATCCTTCAGCAGCCACAAGCATGTGCCCGGTACTCCAGCCACAGGAGGACCACTAGCAAGATCTCTATACCAGAACCATTTTTGCCAACGGCCGAAAGAGACAACTAATACTAAGCATCCCTAGATGTTGTTCCAGCTCTGCCTCTCTGGCCTTGTCGTCCTCTAAGTCTTTTTATTGCTGCTCATCACTCAAAGATCGCATCTAACTACGACAACGAAGGGCATCTCTCTTAGCAGCACACCTTACCGTTGTAGATTGATGCTACAGCACAATTAAAAGTCTCGGTAGTAGCTCTTGCTATTAACACAGGAATGTAGCATCTCTCTACTTCTACTTGGGATAGAATTGTACTCTCCCAACACCCCTTTTAGTAGTGTGCCTCTTATCGATGGTCACTAGAGCCTCATCGTTGTCACCTGCAATAATTTGGTGTTGGCCTCTCACCGACACTGAAGTCTTACACGTCGACATCTTTCCTGTTGTTGCCTTCTCTGCCATGGCAAGTGAGCCTGCAATACTCGGGGCTACAGCAAAGTCTTGCTCCATCTATCTCCTTGATGTCTTCCTCGTCTACCTGTAACCCTCCAACTCTTTTCTCTGTAGGGAACCCTAGTGGCTTTTCTCTTGAGGGTCTTATTTCCATTGACATTTCCTCTCCCATCCCCTTTAAATTATCCAAAAATGACAACCACGCACCTTAGTGTACATAATTGCTAATATTTTATTTAGCTATGGTTTACTAGGTCATGTTGATGGCTCCCTCAGTTGCCCACCAGTAATGATTCACATTCCAGGTGCCTTAAGTTTAGTACCAAATCCAGCTCACACACTTTGGTTACGCCAAGACCACCTCATTCTCCAAGCCATTCAAGCCTCTATTCCTGGATCCATCTCCCGCTCATCTCCTCATGTGCTACTACTACGAAAGCATGGAATAAACTATAAACTACCTTAGCAAATCGCTCGCGTACTCACATGCTTGGGCTCCTCTCTAGTCTCATGAAATCAAAGCAAGAGGGAAGTACTATTGCTGATTATCTACTATATATATAAATCATTATCAATGACCTGGCTTTGATAGGTCATTCCCTCGGTGATAAGGAAGTCATCGTCCACACGCTTAATGGACTAAACAAAGAGTTCAATAAATTGGCAGTGGCAATTCGAGCTTGCGACTCCCTAATCTCCTTCGAAGAACTTTATGATAAGCTGACCAACTACGAAGACATACCTGAAGCGTGATGATAGTTTATTAGGACCTTCAACCAAAAATCCAAAAGAAAAAGCAATAAATATAACAAGAATACCAAAAAAGGTTTTGCCAAATTCTCTTAACTCTATGGGCACCAATCAATCCTTCGCTCCTCCACATCCTCCATACTTCAATAATTATCAAGGTTGTCCCTTCCAGCCACACCGTCTACTTATGTGACTCGGCAACAAGTCATCTGTCAGTTGTGTGATAAAGTCAGTCACTCTGCAAAAGTCTATCAGTCTCGACCTTAACTTCCTGCTCCATCAAGCTAGCCTCAAGCAAATGTTATAACTACTCCGACTAATAGTCAATCAAATTGGATCATGAACTCTCGTGCTTCCCATTATAACACTTTTGATCTTCAGAACCTATCGATCCACAATAATTATGAAGGGAATGAAGACATCATCATCGGTGATGGTAAAGGCATTCCTATCACTCACATTGGTTCTACAACGCTTAAATCACATACCACTTCTTTCACACTCGATGATGTGCAGTGTGCACCCCACATTAAACGAAATTTTATTTTCATCTCTCAATTATGTAAACAAAATTATACTTTCATTGAATTATTTCCTAATAATTTTCTTGTTAAGAATTTAAGCACGAGGGTATCCTTGGTCCGAGGCCAAAATAAAGATAACATTTACGAATGGTCGTCAGCCCTGCATCTCACTCAACCTACTGCTAACTCTTCAACTACTGCTTTGGTCGATGTGTGGCATCAACGTCTCAATCAACCGTCACCTTCTATCCAACAAAAATTACCTTTCTCGCTATTATATTTCTACTTTTAAATCACGTAGTGTTATTACTCACTATGATGCTTGTCTTAGCAATAAAAGTCATCAACTACCTTTTGGAAAATCCTCTGTCATGCTCTAAACCGTTTGAAGTTATTTATACCGACGTTTTGTCACGGGCTTAGCTGGTTTTGCCTAAGCTGTGGGACACCCCTGCGTATCCGTCCGCAAAGGTCAGCCTTCCTCGAGATCTCCCAGAGTCCCTTAGACTTACAAAAGAGAAAACGGGCCAAAAGAAGTAATTCCTATGGGATCCACAAGCAACTGCTCAAGCAAACACTTCATACAGCCATACACAAATTACATCCATGGACATTACAAACTCAAAGAGGTTGCACACAAAGGGTAATGGTCCATTACAGACCGAGATCCCTCACAAGTGCTTACAAGACATACTTATATTTACAAGCTAAAATGGGCCATAAAGCAAACCAAACTCGGGCTGCTAAGCCTACTGCAAGCCCGCTACTTGCTGTACAAGGTATGTACACAAACCGAAGGACACGGACAAACACGAGTATTTCATCAAACACCTTGTTTACATTGTTGTCCGTGACATTCTCCCCCACTTATTCCTTCGACGTCCTCGTCGAAGCCACTGTAGACGCTGCATCTCCTCGTATTTTGCTAAATCTTTAATCTTCTACTTTAGCTGCAACACCCCCCTTTGGCTCCCAGCTGCTCTCTGCCGTTGTTGCTGAGTAGTCAAACTCTAATCCGTCATGCTGCTTCAACTCACCAATGACTGAATCTGGTGTGGGGTTGGCTGAGTTGTGTTGATCCTTGTTAATTCTCGTGGATCCAGCTGATGAAGGAAAAGACTTGCCTTATTATGCACCAGTATCGTAGTATACTCATGTTGCTTGAACTGGGTGGATGCTTGTTGGAGCTTTAACGAGCATTGTCTCGCAGACTTTTGAAGTTTTTAAGGTCCTTCCTCCATAATGTTTGCCCATTGATCATTCCTCTATGTTTAGTTGTCACTTCCAAGTAGGTTCGCATCACTTCCGCTTTCGATTGGCATTCAATTGAAAAATGAAGCGGACAGACAATCTACTCTCAGTAGTACTGATCACCAACGGTGAGGATTTGATAACTATTGTCTTCCGTAAGCTTTCTCTGAAGGGTCACTGAACTTATGCAGCTCCTCTGCTGGATAAGTAAGAGAACTGAGATACTTGACTTCGCTCATTCTCTTAGTAGTTGAGAAGGCAACGTTACTTGGCTTCGCTCACCTCCTCGAGTTAAGAGGATTGGGGTACTCAGTTTTGCCCATTCTCCTGAGTTGAGAAGGCAAATGTTACTCAATTTTGCCTGCCTCCTCGAGTTTGTACTTCATGCATTGAGCTGGTTACTAACATTAGCCCGCTCTTTGCTCACACTTCTGAAGCACTTGAAGTGTTTGCACTCATTGCGTTGAGTTAGCTACTATGATTTGCCTTCCCACTGCCATTGAACTTCTGGAATGTAAGAAGTTATGCCCGAAAAGAGCAAAAAGTTTACCCCAACTTGGAGTCCCCCAACTTGGAGCAAGTCTTTGATAAATTTAGTCGCCTCTGGGATTGTACCATCTTTTCCATCACCTTTGTCGCCTACTCCTCTGAGTAGAAAGGTACAGTACCACGTACTGCCTACTTCGTTCCTTGGTCGAGCACTCCTACATCAATCCGAAGTCCCTCTCTTTCGGCTATCTTGATGAGAAGCCCATCGACATCGGTCTTATGAAGTTTCTTGGCCTCTGCCCTTCTGCCCTATCTTGGTACTTGGAGTTTGCCTTTGCATTCTTCACCTCCTCGGCCCCTTTTACGACCAATGCTCTCCCTCCATGAGAGCAAGGGATCGATGACTCCACGGACGTCCCGCCTCTGCGGTACCATGGTGCTGCCAAGCCCATAGCCCTACTATCTGTTGACTTGCATCTGCATCCCTTCCTTCGCGATCGGTAGATCTGCCTCTGCAGCACTGTGGTGCTCCTCCGAGTCCACCTCCTTTCTAACCGACGCTTTGCTTTTGGGTAGCTGAGCCCCACTAGACTCGTCATCGCTTCCTCGCCCCGTCAGACCACCTGTTTCGACACCACTGTGTCCTCCTAGCAGTTCTCCTTGGTCGATGGAAAGACAGACTGCAACTCTCATGCATGGCCTCCGCCATCTTGTTGCAGGGCTCGCGCCGATTCTGTTCTCCTTAGCTTCCTTGGTAGCAACGTTCACTTACTCGGCTTTGTCCTCTAACTTGTCGGGCTCCCTTAAGCGAATGTGAGCACTGAAGTAGTCAAACTCTCCAGCTGCTCCGATCATACCTTAGTATAATCAAGTCCCCTCTATGGGACTCACTGGTACTTGCAATCTGACTACTCCCTCGATGGTACACAGCTCCCATATGCTGACGACCAAAGCTTTCATCTTATGTAAGCTTTGATGCATACACACGGAAGACCCGCCTCTGCGGTACTGTGGCATTCACTCCTTGAATCCACAGCCCTTCTTGCCATTGCATTGTTCACCGAAGTGGAGCTCCCAATAGCTCTTGATCATTCATATGATCACATCCCCCTCCATGGGACTCACTGGTACTTGCACTTGGACTTCTTCCTCGGTGGTACACAGCCCCCATATGCTGATGACTAAGGCTTTCATCCAATGCAAGCTCCGATGCACACACGAAGATCCACCTCTACGGTACCATGGCATTCACTCCTTGAATCCATAGTCTTTCTTCTTGTTGTGTCGCACACCAAAGTGGAGCTCCCAGTAGCTCCTGATCATACCTCCGCATGATCTTGTCCCTCACGGGACACGATCGCCTGTGTTGTATTGCCACGAACTATTCCACCACGATCTGCTGTACCATGTCGCCTCCTAGTGACATCTCCATTGCATACAGATTCTTGTGTGATGAACTTGGACTACGACTTCTCCACGTGTGGCCTCTGCCAACACATCGTAGGGCCTCTGCCATCTCCGATTTTTAGTTCACTCCCTTGGTATTTCACCTTCGTCCACCCACTCTTGGGTCACACCTAGACGAAGCATAGCTCTAGGACAGTCCGTCGCTTAGCAGCTCATGAAGTCCCCCTGACTTCACTAGAATTGGTGCACCATTGTTTGGATCCTGGGCCTTTATCCCCTACCAGCACAATCTCTGCTATGCACCTCTTGTTCCTAACAACTCGAATGACAACACTATGTCATATTCTTCAAGAGTATCCGCCTCTGCGTCCTCTTGCCCCGTGCTAAGGTATCATGATCCCAACTTTACCTCCGCAAGTTGAATCACCTTAGTTACTCCATCAAATACATCTCTGAGGTAGCTTGCATGTGCCTCGAAGCTCCCTTCATCTTTGGCACCATGGAAGATAAGTTTGCCCCTCAGAATGAAGAACTCAAGGAATGACATGATCCCACTCTTGCCTCTACAAGAGTTCATGCCCTTGACCTCCATCCAAGGAAAGCTCTGTGCCTCCGCTCCATGTTTCATCTTCTATGTCGACTCCCTTCATGCGGCTTGGATACTTCACCGAGTTCCACCCAAGTCGTTCCGCTCCTCGATTTGCATTGAGTTGATAGTGGCCCTCGCGTCCACCATTCCACGGGTCAGCCCTCCGTTGAGTTCGATTTCCACATCGACTCAAAGTGTGCCTTCATATGATGTTGCCTTGGATTACTCCCCCACTTGATCTCGAAATGCATCCACCAATGCATTACCTCATTCGAGATCATGCGATGACTCTTCGTCGCTCGCTCGGTCCATTGAGCTTTTTGGAGATATTACCTTGAGAAACTCTTCCTCAATATATGCGATCTATTGCATATGATTTTCCCTCTGGAGAACTAGGACTTATCCCTCTTGGATATCTGTCCTATTAGAGCAACTTTTCTCTTTACATTCTTTCCACTTGAAGTTTCGGAGACCACCATCCCCTTTGAACTACTCCGTCTTGCTGAACAACTTATGCCTTGTTCTGCCCCCGCAAATATACTTGCTAAATTGCGACCCTTCGCCAATACAGTCTCCACTGCACCCTTCAGGGTCTAGCAACGTGTTGAACTTGTTACATATTTCAGCCGCCTACGGATGTATCCTTTTATGTCAAAGAGAAAGTTCTGATGCTCCATGGCACAGAGTTCTGATCGCACCTTAGGATGGCCACGAACACTCCGTCGTCCGTGTACAAGCTCTTGCATGAGTTCTGAATCCTTCGAGTTAGTAATTCCCCTCACCTCTGTGAGCTTTGCACAACTCTTTCGGTCGTTATGCAACACCTCCCACTTTGCACGGTCTCATCTATCACCAAATGCCCCGCTTTTCCTTGAGCACTGTCAAGTTTGGTTGCCAACGTCGAGCCATAGCTCGAACTCCACCATCCCAATCTATGTGTGCTACGTATTCTTCTTCGCTTGTTTGTCCTCGTGGTGCCTCTCGCGTAAAGGGTTGGTCATTCCTCTGAATGCCAAACCTGGATGCTCGCTCCTCTGAGCGACTCCTTTCCCTACATCTCAATGTCCGTTTTCCCCCAAACGGTTACGCGTGCTGGCTGTCCTCCACACAGCCTAGCTAGGTCCCCCACGTTTGTATGGCAAGTATTTCTACGTGTGCTTATCCCGCTCTGATACCACATTGTCACGGGCTTAGCAGGTTTTGCCTAAGCCGTGCGGCACCCCTGCGTATCCGTCCGCAAAGGTTAGCCTTCCCCGAGATCTCCCAAAGTCCCTTAGACTTACAAAAGAGAAAACGGGTCAGAAAAAGTAATTCCCACGGGATCCACAAGCAACTGTTCAAGCAAACACTTCATACAACCATATGCAAATTACATCCATAGACATTACAAACTCAGAGAGGTTGCACACAAAGGGTAATGATCCATTACAGACTGAGGTCCCCCATAAGTGCTTACAAGACATACTTGTATTTATAAGCCAAAATGGGCCATAAAGCAAACTAAACTCGGACTGCTAAGCCTACTATAAGCCCGCTACTTGCTGTACAAGGTATGTACACAAACCGGAGGATACAGACAAACATGAGCATTTCATCAAACACCTTGTTTACATTGTTGTCCGTGACAGTTTGGGGCCCTGCTTCAATCATTTCTTTCGACAAGTTTAGATTTTATGTTATTTTTGTAGACTCTTTTACCAAGTACACATGGTTATATCATCTCCATCATAAGTCTGAAGTCTCTATAGTCTTCTCCAACTTTGGGAACTTGGTCGAGAACTACTTTCATACTATAATTAAAATAGTCTATTCTGATGGCAGGGAATATCAAGCCCTCGTATATTGTTTGTCCACTTACGGCATTCAACATCTCAAGTCACCTTCATATATTCCTCAACTGGTTGGCTCTGCCGAACATAAACATAGGCATATCATTAAAACTGGTTTAATACTCCTTCATCAAGCCTCTATGCCATCAACCTTTTGGTCAGTATATTTTCAAACTACAGTCTATCTTATTAATCGCATGTCAACTCCTGGCCTATAATATCAATCACCATTTAAAAAGCTATTTCATAATTTTCCTAATATGCAGACATTAAAAATATTTGGTTGTTTGTGTTATCTATAGTTATGTCCCTATGTCTTACATAAAATGTAATCTAGATCTCGACCTTGGTGTTTTCATTGGGTTACTCTCTTGAACATAATACTTTTCGGTGCTATGAACCTTATACTAATAAAGTCTCTGTTTCATGACATTTCACTTTTGTGGAGTCTATCTTTCCCTTTCATGATCACAAGCCACCTGTTGTACCCCTGGATTACTGCAATACACCATCATCCACATCAACTGAACCCTCAAACACATCTCCTCTGGATCCACACTCTCTTGTTACCTCTATTCCACAACTTCTTCCCCCCTCTTCCAGTTCTCCATAAGTTCCTCATGTTCCTAAACCATTGCTTCTAGCACCACAACCTTTGCCTTCACTTTGACAAGGAACTTCCGTCGTCTCTCAGCTTGACTTAAATTGTGATGATCCTCAACCTTTACTATCTAATACTAACATAGCCACCAGGCATCCCATGTAAACTTGTTCTAAGAGTGGTGTCTTTAAATCATGACATGTTCTTGACTTACATGCTAGCTCCAAACCTTTGTTCGACTCCATTGAACCAACATAATTTACTCAGCCCCAAAAATCCCAACATTAGCGTAAAACAATGTGCGAGGAATATGATGCTCTCCTTCATAACTATATATGGACTCTTATTTCTCCTCACCCACACAAAACATCATTAGGTGCAAGTGTGTTTTACGAATTAAGCGGAACATCGATGGTTCAATTGCTCACTATAAAGCATGTCTCATGGCCAAGGGTTTTCATCAAAGATCCAGTATTCATTTTATAGAGACATTTAATCATGCTGTCAAACCTACCACAATCTGACTTATCCTAAGTCTCGAGGGTCTCCAAAAGTTGGTGCTTATGATAATTAGATATTAACAGTGCCTTTTTACAGGAGACTCTCACTGAAAGCCATCTTTAGAAGCAACCTTCTGATTTTATACATCCTCAGTATCCATGACATGTTTGTCAACTCCAAAAAGTTATTTATGGACTCCGTTAGGCTCCACGAGCTTGGTATACTAAACTTGGCATATTCTTATCCTTTATTGGCTTCATCAACTCGAAGTCTGATGTCTCGCTATTTATATGCCAATAACATAGAGGCATCATCTACCTTTTAGTCTATGTGGATGACATTATTGTCACAGGTGATAATCTTATGGAGGTTCAGACATTTATCAAGCAATTGAAAGATCGATTTCTCTCTCAAAGATATTAGCGACCTGAGTTATTTTCTCGGCGTAGAAGCTACATTTACATATTCTGGACTCTTTCTCTCATAGAGAAAGTACATTCGAGATTTGTTATTTAAAATGAACTTGTAGAACACGAAAGTGGTTATCAATCCCCTATCTACTAGCAAGTCACTCAAGTTATGTGATGGGAGTCCCGCTAAAGACCATACTCAGTACTGGTAAGTAGTTTGGCTCCTTGTAAAGACCCTATCTACTAGCTCTTACCCGTCCAAACATCTCCTTCTCAGTCAATAAATTATCACAGTTCATGCATCAACCGTCCATTATGCATTGGGCTACTGTCAAATGCATTCTTCGTTATCTTAAGGGGACCATCGATCATTACATCTTTCTTTGCAAACACTCTCCCCTTCATCTTCATGCTTTTACTGATGTTGATTGGGTAGGAAATATTAATGATATAACTTCCACGCTATGATATCTTATTTTTCTTGGTGCTAATCCAATCAGTGGGAGTTCCACAAAATAAAAGACAATTGTCTGGTCTACAACTAAAGCTGAATAGCCATGGCCATTATTGTTGCCGAACTCAATTGGATTACGAATCTACTTGAGGAGTTTCACTTTGCCTTTGCTCTTATGCTTGTAATTTAT
The DNA here is from genome assembly GCA_029747655.1 of Ensete ventricosum. Classification (NCBI taxonomy): domain Eukaryota; kingdom Viridiplantae; phylum Streptophyta; class Magnoliopsida; order Zingiberales; family Musaceae; genus Ensete; species Ensete ventricosum. Next base: position 24,117,383 of record JAQQAF010000004.1, on the reverse strand, counting down.
TATGATAACGTCGGTGCTACTTACCTCTGTGCTAATCTAGTATTCTACTTCTACATGAAATATGTTGTTATCAACTTTCAATTTGTGCCAGATCAAGTTATTCGCCAGCAGCTCCATGTTTCTCATGTACATACGACTGATCAACTTGCTGACTCACTCACGAAGCCTCTAGCTCGGAAACTCTTATCCTTGCATCGATCTAAGATTGATATTCTTGACATGAGCTTGATCTTGCGAAGAGATATTAACAAATCATATTTATCTAATTAAACGAGAATATCATACTGATCAGTTGAAGAAAATTTTTCTTCCCAAATATGTATATATAGATGTGAAAACAAGAAATCAAATGGGCTTTTAGTTTTCACTTTTTATTATAACAGTTTTCATATTTTGATTAGAACAGTCTTTTAACGACTATTATTGATATTATGAGTGCGTGAGACAACCTAGAAGGATTTGGCAACATGGATTTTACCGTACGTTGATGTTGCCCTCGATATCATGAGACGATCGTAGGGTGTATGTGATTAGGTAATTATTTTTACTATTTAGCAAGTATATGATGTTATGCCCTCTGAATTAATCTCGGTCGTATCTTAGAGCAGATTTCTCAACTATGATTCGTAACGTGACGAGAAATAACTTTAGGATAGCATCTTCTATTTAAATTTCTATTTTGATTTATCACATGCCTTATTTAAATATGTTGTAGTTTTGATGTACTGCTTTAACATTCGAAGACTATTTCTGTTTTGGTATCTTTGTATATTTCCCAAATGAAGTTTTGGTATAATATTTAAGGTTGTACTTGATATATCCTTTTTTCACATTTTAAAATTTTCTTTTGTTCTTACTGAATAATCTAATAATAATAATAATAATAATAATAATTAGATTTGAAACTACCGATTTTGTTTTTAACTTCAATATTGATGAGTTCGCACTGTGTTTGATTGTAAACATGAATATTTGGGTTTTGCTATCAGATTCCACAATATGTAGGTTTTGATTTGTGTTCAAATCTATTATGTGAAATGCAAGGGGAAATTGAGCGATGAGGATAATTATGACCATTGGATCAGAATGGTTGATGCTGCTGTATGGATCTGAGTGTAGCCGGGTAGCAAAGTCTGGATATGACTTCTAGTTTTGTGGATGCTATGTTATTAAAGTTGCTCAACGTTGTGGTGATACTTTAGGTTTTGGTTACATGCATAAGGCATATTCATTGTTTTCGTATTCGCTTACTATTAATAGTGGTGTCAATATCCTATATATACGACTTGGTTAATCCTATGAGTAATCTTTTATGTTCATACTATTCTAGTCATGTCTGAAGAGTTAAACCGTCTCATTCGATAATAAATAGTTCAGACAAAAAAAATAACAGGATAATTTTTTTCTTCCGAAAATATTCTTATTTTTAAAATTTTCTAACTGTGTTCAGTGTTTACTTAATATCTTAAATACCATTTTTCCTCGCTTATCCTAATATGATGAATGGATCTAATTTCAATGTTTATATATTGTATCATAGTATTTTTCAGTAATATCAGAAAAATACTGTAACATAATATCTTTATATAATTTTTATAAAAAAACATTATGTTGTACTGTGTTATAATGTTTTCTTGATGTTGCTAAAAATACTGTAACATAATATAAAAATATTATAATTAGACTGGCTCATCCAATAGCCTATTAGGAAAAAAAAAAGGAGAAAAGAATGAGAAGAAGTTGACTAGGGGGTATGCTAAGTATTATATTAAAAAAACGAATATTGTTACGAAATTTTGAAAATGAAGAAAATTTCTAGGAAAAATATTAAAAAGAGGTGAATTTGTTTTGGAAATTCACCCAAAATAATATGGATAAATGACTGAGCTTGACACTTGAGAACCGAAGCTCGATTGGTAGTGACAGACAGCGTTTTATGGAATGTGAGAGGACGAACGTGATCGATAGGATTGGATGATCGATCGGGCGCTGCAGGTTGGTTGGCATTTAGCTCCCCGTCTACCTATTATTATTTGTTCCGCACAGATTGGCGCCTCCAAAGGCTTTAAATTTCGAAGAGGTCTTGAGAGCGGGGTATGTTCCGAAGTAGCAGCCTGTTTGGCTACTGCATCACTTGGACGTACGGCGACGTGACTCCTTGCTGGCGTTGATTGATTTGTAGCACAACTGTACTCCATCACATCAACGCAAATGAATTGAACAAAAACATTTGATCTTTTATTCGACCCATTGGATAAATGCTCCTCTGCGCGGGAATTTCAAAATTTCCGTCTGCCAAAGCCCGACGGCGTTTAAAGCCGTACTTGCATACATATCCGTGCCCTACCCACTCTGTTACCCAGGCAGCGACTGCGAAGTCAAAATGGGCTCGAACGGGTCCCAACATTGTCAGTGTACGTGGACTAATATGTGCTGGCGGGTAGGATAAGGGGCCTTTTCCTTGTATTGTTTATTTCGATACCAGCTTCCCTCGGGTTCCGTCAGTTTGGTTGGCTTGAATCATCACCACTTCATTGGCGGGCGGTCACGTCATCTTTTAAGTCTAAGGAGAAAGGAAGAAACAAAATCAGGCAAGACAAAACTCTTTTTCTTTTTTGATCTTTTATTATTGAGTCCAATTCATATATTGCTGAACCTCACCCATCAAGAACAGTATCTCTACCTTAATTTACTTTGCATCTATATATTTTTTCTTAAAATTTCTTCTTTCTTTTTTTTTTTTTGGCCTGATCCCACTTCTACCTGTGCTGTCCTTGCGGCAGGTGAGCACGGCCCCGCCACTCCTCTCTTTTCAGCTCATGCTATTGGAAAGCAAACACTCATTTTGTTCTTTCTTTTTAGCCTCTTGGCGGGGGTAGCAGAAACGATGCTAGAAAATGGGATTTGATATGAGAGGGTCGCGTCCGGGAGCCGAACGACTTGGGATCCCCTCCACTTAGTTTGGTTGTGAAACGGTTGGATTGGGCTCCATCAAGGACAATCGTGCGGTTCCTGGCGACCTACTTAAGCTTATCTTGGAAAGGATCCCTATCTGGCGACACCACGTCAGCACTGGTACCCATCCCACTACGACCGCAGTTGATTGGGCCTAACCTTCCCGAGGCAAATAAAATATATTTTATTCGTTTACGACGTTTGACCACGTTTCAGCAGGGAAGTTTTCGGCAGCGAGATTTTGGGGACACCAACACCAGACGTCGTCGATTAGAATAAGCTGAAAGAAACCCGTCACGTCCGCCGTTAATGCCACAGTTTCCTAAGCGATGAAAATGACGAGGACTGCGCTTAGACCCGTCCGGGGTAACGGAACGGCAAGATGATGGAATCCTATGAGCCTTTGGGTGGGTACATCGACGTGCCGCCTCGGCCTTCATTGTTTTAATCGTTTTTTACTGCCTGGGGGTCATCATAAATTACTAGTATTACTATTGACGTGGTAAAAACAAACACGCTGACATTTCAGTGATGGAATGACACATGCTCCAGCCTGTCCCTTTATCCCGCAGATTCAGATATTTCTCGTGCAAGATATACGGTCTCAGCCTACCGATTCTTAGTGATACGATCCCTCCCTGTACATCTTCTTGACCAATATATACGTATGTTAGGTGTTCCGTGACATAGTAAGGGGGCTTTCTGTAGGTTTGTATCCAATTTTATCAAGGGGAATTAGTGAGGAAAACCGGGCGGGGTGTGTCTCACCCGGGAAAAATGAAGCGTGCGTAATGTAAGCAGATGGCAGGGAGATAGAGAGGCAAGGACGATGTCCAGTCTAATCACTACCGCAGGGAAATCGAGCAAAACATGGGCCGCCATGTCTTCCTTTTCGTGTGTTCTATTTACTATCGCTCATGGGTGCAATTATCTTGTTTCAAACTAGCAAAATATTCTTTAACAACGTAGTAATTACCTATAATTTTTGGCTTATTTAAATGGGCGAAAGTGGTTTACACTCAAACTCCGCTCCATCGGGCGACCGATCAACCGAAAAAGAAACACAAGTGGGTGAACGTAACGGTGGGACCCAAGAGAGTGAGTGGGTAGCGGACAAGAGTCGCAAAACCTCTTGGTGTGTGATATATTTCGTCTTCCACCACCAAAACCCGCTGTTCTTGTCCTTCTTGTTCCTCTCTTTTATCCCCTCTCTCCTTCGCTTTCCGCTCTAACTCACGACATGGCGGAGGAGTTCGGCGACGGGGCGTTTTGGCTTCCCTCTGAGTTCCTCTGCGACGACTTCTTAGTCGAGGAAGCCCGAAAGAGGCGGGCTGAAGCGGCCATCGTGCTCCGCCAACGGCTGGGGTCTAAAGTAGAACCTCACGACGCAGCGGCTGCGGCGGATACGGCGTCCATCGAGGAGTACATGGCCACCATCGCTCGTCAGATGGCTCAAGCCTCCATCGTTGTCACAGAGAATGCGAAGGTATGCTCTTATCTTCGTAGTGAGCTGAGTTCCTTCTGCTTTTGAGTAGATTCAACCCCAAATTCACTAATTCTGGACATTGTTGGTGGCTCGTAAGACTCGTCAGACGGCCGGGACGCCGCATTCTGTTCTCTGTCCCTATCTCGCCTCCACCAGGAGAAACGCCAACGACCCCTCTCTTGTCTCCTCCATGCCTTCGCTACCGCTGGAGCGGCAGCAGAACGACGCGTGGGATCTGCTATGCGAGGCGGCGGCCCAGGTCACGTGGCTGAGGCATAACGACGCAGTGTTTCTGCGGAAGAATGCTTCTCTCGAAATTCCCAGGATCCCTAATTACACTCGAGTTGGCTACTACTCCAGCCCAGCGCTGCCGCAGCATCAGCAATTGCAATCAGCTCAAGTTCGTCCGTCGTGTTCCTCCGTTGCTTACCTCTTTCTCTTAATTGGTATGTTTGTCATAGTAACTGGGAAGTATTATGTATTCGCCTTTCCTATTTGCAGTTCCGATACCTTAAACAGCAGCAGTGGTCTTCGGCGTCGGAAGGGCATGGCAAAGCAAGAGGAAGCCGCCCCCATGGCCTGTTCTCGTCCGCTTGGCAGGCTTCTCCAACTCTGCATCAACCTATTCGACCCTGTCACGGCATGGGGTCTGTTTTGCCAAACGGCTCGGCCGCTAAAAGGTTATCGGCTGGTACAGGCGTCTTCCTGCCACGGATTCCTGTGAGTAAAGCAGAACCGCGGAAAACAACAGGTAATCCTTCTGCTACGCCCTTCTTTGCATCAACTGTATATTCCTACTGTCATCGTGAATGGTATAACGACACTTAATTGTCTCATACGTCGTTCTTGTTTATATCGTGATCCCTCTCGACGATTAACTTTTGCTACTCCTTTGCAACGCTAACAGATTGCTCGACCGTGATCGTTCCGGCAAAAGTGGTTCGGGCCTTGAAGGAGTTGGGAGCACAGCCTCGGTTCGAAGATGACTTTCTTCATAGTCACAGTTATGTGTCCTCTTATTCTCTACTTGAAATGTTTCCAAAACCTCCCATAACACGCTTTTGTTGTACATCTTATCAGATGCTCGTGGTGGCCGAAGCAATGTCTTGTTTTCGCATCAAAACCTGAATCACCAAGTCTTCCCATCCACATCCATGGTTGCTCGGGAGATTCGACTCCCTCAGGAGTGGTCCTATTGACGTTCTGGAGCCACCAAACTTCTGCTAACTCAACAGGGTTGCCTCTATTTAAGCTATGACTGGTAGTAAGATAAACATAAATTTCAAAAAAACATAATCTGTAGCAGTGTTATATATTTTGATTTAGGAAGGCGGCAGTAGCAGCGGTCTTGTATGGAGGTTATTTTTCTCCTGTGAATAGTACTGAAGGATGGCAGGGAAGGAAGAAATAAGTTATGTTGGGTTGGTTTTTGTGAAAGCATCAAGGGGGAGATTAATCGTTTTTTTTTTTTTTTTTGCTGCAAGTTCTCTCTCCCCTTTTTTGTGCCCCAGTTAGTTCTCTTCTTTGCAGCCTTTTATATTATGTAAGGTCGACAATCTCTTTTAGTAATAATTGGTAGACTTGTGTTAATTGCTTTGTGTGGAGAGTCACAGTTGTATAAGAACTCTGGTTAGTGCTAGTGCAAAATTGCATCTTGTCCTATGTTGTGTGTTCCCTTTTTATGTAAAACCAAAAGAAATGTGCTATTATTTGGTCGTCGAGACTGTCAGGAACGCCAGGGAAGCGTGATTTGCTCACTTTTGCTTTCGATTTTTTTTTTTTTTTTGGAGAAGGGGGGGGTGGCGGGTGTCGGAGGGGGGCGGGTGGGAGAAAAGGCGTCAACTTTTTTGTGTTGCTTTCCGAAAGTTGAGAATAGTGGTGTCTTGTGCGTAAAGTGTTGGCTGTGTTGGTCGTATCTTTAATTCTTTCCCTCGTGCCTTATCCTGTGTCTTTTTCCCACTGAAGTTTTCCCTGGTCCACGTTGTCAAACTTCGTCTTGGGGATGATTAGTTTAGTGTCAAGTGTGCCGTTTTTATGGTGAAAACCCGAATCTGAGATGGGAATCACAAAAGTCTCGAGACCAAGACTGTTCCATTTTGTTTTTGAGATGGCGTATCTTTATCCTAACTCTGGCATCCGTTCCTCTTTTTTCAACCATGTTTCTCTTGCTTACAAACTCATTGGGAGATTGGAAATCAGCACAAATTTGAGATGTGTGCTTATTTTTGTGTCTTCTTTCGTAATAATTGTTCTTTCCAGGTGAATTGACGGGCGTGGGGTCAAGTGTTTTGAGGATTTAAGTTTCAACTCGATCCTAATAGAATATTAAACTAAAAATTCGGATTTGGATTTGAGAGAGAAAAGATGATGATGGATTTCGAGAGACACAGACAAAGAGATGGAAAAGTTAAAAAGAAAGAGTAAGATTCAGATAGACGAACTATAGTGAGAATGTCATATATATATATATATATATATATATATATATATATATATATATATAATTCAAATCATTCAATATTTCATCTATAGTATTCATCATATTTCAACCAACATATTTGAAATTTAAGTGAGTGGCTTGCTTCAACGGCTATCGGGCAATTAACAATTTCAAGCATTTCATTTTAGCTATAACATTGATAATCTATGATTTCTTTGTTTTGGTTGAACTTGAACCTAAAAAGTTAGTTAATACACATATTATATATGTGCCATCTTAATTAATATAATTATCTGAAAATTAATTTTTTTTCTCAAAGATCTAGTCGGACCAAGAAATAATTAGAAAAAGGTTCAATTGCTTATTGTTGTTATAAATAGATATAACCTATATGTAATGCATCTCAGTTCTATTACTCTACCTGTACCTATGTTTCTTGATGTATGACATACTATTAGTGTTTTTAGGAATAATATCAACCTCTTCTAGGATAAATGTATGATGCATTCGATGAGACTTATTCGTTGATTTGTCTTTAATATTGATTATGGAGAATGAATATGGATAAAAGACTGTACCTCCATGTTTTGGTTAGGTATATCTAATCTCATAAAGAATATATTGAGATCTATTAATTGAAAAATAGATATACTCAAGTAAGACAAACCCAAGATATACTCAAGTATGGAGTAAGAAGCCTCATGACATAGTAAAATTTATATATAAGAAATAATTCATCATTCTATCGAAATATAACATATTGCTTCATTTGTCCCTGATATACTTCTTGAAGAGTAGATATAAATAACATACATCAATTTACAATTTAAGATTCAGTGAAGCATATTTTATAGTTCATCTTTCAATTATGTTCAATGAATATTTGTTAATTTCCATCGAAAGTACTAAACTCTAACAATTGTGTGTAGCAAATCTCATGAGATCATGAATGTTCTATTTAAGACCCTTTTGTTTGAAATAATCACTCATAGTAGAAGACTTTAATTTGTTGGTCAGTGCTTCTTCAAAATATTGATAGTGATATTACACTTGTTAAACTTTTAATGTCGACTTTATTTTTATCAGATTCATCATAAGATGGCTTCTAAACTCTCTGTTTTGACTGTCGGCCTCGTTGTTCTGTCCTTTATCATGTTTGCGACATCCACTGGTACTTATCACGATCATTTTCCATCTAAATTTATTTATGTTACATCATTATTTAAATTTTATTTGAACACTAATGACGAATCTCTAGCTTCTTATTGCTATGTATTTTGTGTTTAGTTGCAGAGAATTCAACCAAAGAGTCGGAGACAGGTTGTGTAGATATTGGGACTCAATGCAGTACTGATAGTGATTGTTACATACCATGCTCACAGAAAGGTCTTGGTTATCGCTGGACTTGTAAATATGGTGGTTGGTGCTGCTGCAGTGCAATATAAGTGCTATATTACCAACAAGTAATAAGGTCCAAATAAGTGCTACAGATATGTTATGTTAGCTTTGGTTTGCTAAATAAGAGATCAAGACAAGTAGCATGAATAAAATCATACTTTCATGTTTTTCCTAACATGTTCTTTTGTTGTTTAGAGTGAGTTCTTCCTTTTACTATTTGAAGATGATAGGCTTCTACTTGCAGAAATTTGAGGATCATGAAACTAAGTAAACATTAACTCCATTATCGTTGGAAACCATACCATATCTAAAATGATGTTGTGACCAAGATAACTTCTTTCTAAATAAAAAAAAAAAAAAAAAAATTCTTTCAAACATTTTCATAGACATATGTAACGTTCGAGCATAACCTCAATCATATATGATTCAATCCTATATAAACCGAGATGTGACAACCACCAAGAGTAAAATATTTAAAGATAAAATAAAAGATATATTTAATAGAAAGTGATTTAATAGAAAGATATATCTACCTGAACTTTTAGATGAAGTATCCAGGGCTTTCATGATCAACTACATTAGTGGTCACGATCCATTGTGCAGATATTGGACTCTATATTTAAATTCAAATAACAAAATAACTCAAGAATAATGAATCTATTCCAAATCTAGATATTGTTTTTACCCTAAGATTTTTTTTTTAATTATTTCATCATTTGTCATTATATTACTCCTCCAAAAATGCTAACAATGCACTAATTTCTATTGGTCTATTGATGTCTCTCGAGTTTTGGCATTGTAAGATTATTAAAAGCTATAGTCAACTACTAAACATCCTATAACATTATTGTATAACAAAAGCAGACATCATTTTCCGACTGACTTTCTGGCCTTGTTACAAGAAGGAAATTAGAGGTGAAGATCTTAGAGAGAGAGAGAGAGAGAGAGAGAGAGAGAGAGAGAGACGATTTCACAGTTAAGCTGATGGTCATGGTGAGGTACACGACTGCTGGATTACTGATCCCACAAGCACCTGTTAGCACAACAAGGCGAGAACTCATAGTTAGGCTATTGAAATATCAATATTTAGTAGCATATAAATGCAGCAAAGGGTCTCCAATATAGAAAAGAAGGCAAAAGAGAAACATGTTGTGCCTTCCCAAAAGTTGTCATGAACCAAGTAGAGGAGCATCAAAGTGACTATCTATGGTTCCAGCTTTAATTTTTATCTTTCAAATGGAGAGAATTCGTTCGTCATTTATTTGATCATACTCTAGCCACAATGGAAGCACTGAAATTTTAATAGTTGGATGAGTGTTCTTGTAACTGAATAAGGAGACCACAGGGAATCCCATTTAAGAATCGGCATGCACAAGTAGCAATAATGCTATAAATTGCAGAACAATAATAACAAGAAGTCAAGAAAGTGACACAAGATGATATCATAGAACCCCTCTTTGGAAGAATATAATTAACATATTAAATGCAGATCTCAACACCGAATAGCTGATACATTACTGCTACTAATTGAGCCAACCGAAGACTGAAAAAGCTTCAGATTGAATCAAAGAATTATAATAAATGTTATATATGTATATGTTGCTTTCATTTTTTACTCCAGAAAGTTCAATTTTTTTGGATCATTTGATAGATGGAGTTATGATAAATTTAGAGGACTAATTGTTTTTTAAAACGGAGAGTGTAATATCTTTTATTTTTAAATATTTTAAATGATCCATTTTAAATTTATTTATAAGAATCTATTTGTAAATATGAGAATTGATTAATAAGTTTTTGATTAAATATTTTTATATTAAAAGCTTATTGTTATCGACCAAAATGTGAAACTTAGAAGTTTTATATAAATTATGTAAGATTCACATTAAGTTATATAAAAAAAAGAAAGACATGTGTCATTAGCTAGTTTAAAGATATTATAATTTATGCATATTGCATAGGTGACACCTAAGCTTCTCTTATACATGCTTGCCACATAGCAACTCTTATGTTAGTCAAACCTAAGTAATTGAAGGAGAAAATAAATGAAAACTTACCAAATAATAGGTAGACTTATGCAACGTACAATTGAGAATGGAAGATAAATTGAAGGAGTTTTACATTTGTTTGAGGTTTTGGATCAATTTCTCTACTCTTAGAAATCAATTCTTCTAAGTGTTCTAACCCTATCCTACATTTGTTTTAATCCTTGATTTCATCTCAATTTGATATAATTTTGAAAGAATTATGACTTAGAACATAATATCTCTCTCGTTTATGATGGGAATAAAACAGGAATCAACTTTGTATACGAACAAATACTAGCAGACCGTCATGCACAGCGGAATGAAATGAAAATCACAATCAGATGAACACCAAGATTTACGTGGAAAACCCCTTCAACTCGAAGGGTAAAAATCACGGGACAAGCCAGAGAAAATCCACTATCAAAATAATGAATATACAGATCTCAGGCTTCTTGCCCAAGCCCAAAGCAATAGCCACAAGAGAATCTCAGGGATACAAGGACTATAATCCTAAACACAATATCCAAAACCTTCCCAAGAGATCACAGTAAGAATCCACTGCAAACTGATCTAACCTGAGATTTGAATGATTGAGAATAGTCTTTTTCTGCCCTTTTCTTCTTCCCTTTTCTGGATCTCTTGTTTTCTGGCCTCTACTGTCAATCTGCAGTCTGCTTTTTCTCTCCCACGTTTTCAGCCGCCGCTGCTCTCTTAATCTCAACCCTAGCCACCTAATCTAGGTTTTAGGTTAATATAAGTAAGGTTCTGGGCTGTGGGCTTCACTAAAGCCCATTATGGGCTGAATATGGGCCATCTGCCCAACAACCTCCCCCTTCAGCCCATAAGGGAGGCTGTCTCATGACTCCTCAATGTGAAGCCATGCCGACCAACTGTCGGCACATCTCCTGTCTCTCTTTCGGTAAAGCCTTTGTCAACATGTCTGCCCCATTATCATCTGTGTGAATTTTCTGAAGCTGTAACTGCTTCTCTTCAAGCACATTTCTGATCCAGTGATATCTGACATCTATATGTTTTGACTTGGAATGAAATGTTGGGTTCTTGCATAAATGGATGGCACTCTGGCTGTCACAATACACCACATAGTTTTCCTGTTTCAGCCCCAATTCTTGTAAGAATTCTTTCATCCATAACATTTCTTTGCAAACCTCTGTAGCAGCAATATATTCTGCCTCTGTGGTGTAGAGTGCAATACACCTTTGCAATCTGGACTGCCATGACACAGCTCCCCCTTCAAAAGTAAGTACAAAACCTGATGTGGACTTCCTTGTGTCAATATCTCTTGCCATATCTGCATCTGTGTAACCTGTCAATACAGGTGGTCCACCTCCAAAGCTTAAACAAACTTTAGAACTTCCTCTGAGATATCTAAAAATCCACTTCACTGCTGCCCAATGCTCTTTACCTGGATTTGCAAGAAATCTACTAGTAACACCCACTGCATATGCGATGTCCGGCCTCGTACATACCATTGCGTACATTAAACTTCCAACTGCTGAAGCATAAGGAACCTTTTGCATTTTCTCTTTCTCCTCATCACTTGACGGACTCTGATCTGAGCACAACTTGAAGTGACCTGCAAGAGGAGAACCAACTGGCTTTGCATTACTCATACTGAACCTATCCAATACCTTCTCAATGTATTTCTCCTGTGACAACCAAATCTTTCTCTTTCTTCTGTCACGAGAAATCTGCATGCCCAGTATTTGCTTTGCTGGCCCCATGTCCTTCATTGCAAAAGACTCACTTAGGTCCTTCTTCAACCTATCAATCATAGACATATCTTTTCCGAGGATAAGCATATCATCAACATAAAGTAAGAGAATAATAAAATCCTCACCAAACCGTTTGATGTACACACAATGATCTGAAGCTGTTCTTTTATATTCATTTTCAATCATAAATGAATCAAACTTTTTATACCACTGTCTTGGAGCTTGCTTCAGCCCATACAAGCTCTTCTTCAACTTGCAGACAAGATTTTCTTTACCTTTGACTTTGAAGCCTTCTGGTTGCTCCATATAAATTTCCTCCTCCAAATCACCATGAAGGAAAGCTGTTTTCACATCTAACTGTTCAATCTCCAAGTCTAAGTTAGCAGCAATACCAAGAGCAACACGGATAGAAGACATTTTAACAACAGGAGAAAAAATTTCTTCAAAGTCAATACCTTTCTTTTGACCAAAACCTTTCACAACCAATCTAGCTTTATACTTTGGTTGAGAACAATATTCTTGAGTCTTCAACCTGAAAACCCACTTGTTCTTCAAGGCCTTACTTCCCTCTGGTAGTTGCACTAAATCATATGTGTGGTTCTTTTGCAGAGAATTCATCTCTTCCTGCATAGCAATAAACCACTTCTTTTTCTGCTCACTTTCAACTGCTTCTTGGTAACTCTCTGGTTCACCTGCATCAGTAAGCATCACATACTCATCTGTAGAGTATCTTCTGGAAGGTTGACGTGGTCTAGAAGATCTTCTTAATTGAGGTTCTGTGGGAACTTGCTCTCTTTCTTCTTCTTGCTCAACATGTCCTGCAGGTAGATCAACATCTGGCTCTGCACCATCTTCTTGCACATCTCCCCCATCACCCTGATATACTGGAGGAATAACTGGGTCACAGTCTACAAATCCCTCTGCAGAAGTCTTAGCTGGTGCCTCCTTTTTCAAATCCTCAATGGTTTGATCCTCAAAGAAAACAACATCTCTGCTTCTGAACACCTTCTGCTTTTCTGGATCCCAAAGCCTGTAACCAAACTGATCATGTGAGTAACCAAGAAAAATACACTCTTTTGTCTTACCATCCAGTTTGGACCTTTCATTGTTTGGAACATGTGCAAATGCACGACAACCAAACACTCTTAAATGCCTATAGGAGACATCTTTCCCTGACCATACATGCTCTGCAACATCACCATCTAGAGCTGTACATGGTGATAAGTTGATTACATCAACTGCAGTCCTCAAAGCCTCATCCCAAAACCTTTTGGGTAGCTTGGCCTGTGAAAGCATACATCTGATCTTTTCCATGATGGTGCGGTTCAGCCTCTCTGCAATTGCATTATGCTGAGGCGTACCAGGGACTGTCAACTCATGCTGGATGCCATGTGACCTGCAATAATCATTAAACAATCATGTGTACTCACCACCATTATCTGATCTTATACATTTCAATTGTCTTTCTGTCTCCCTTTCAACTCTGGCATGAAACTCTTTGAAGACATTAATAACCTGATCTTTAGTCTTCAAAGCATAGGCCCAAACTTTCCTGGAAAAGTCATCTATAAAAGTAACAAAATAAAGTGCACCACTGATACTAGGAACATTAACAGATCCACCAGGAGTTTTTGTCCTCAAAGAACCACATACATCTGTATAGACACGGTCCAAGGCATGCATTTTTCTAGATAAGGCAGGACTAACAAAGGAAACTCTATGTTGTTTACCAGCCAAACAATCAATACAAGGGTTCAAACGTGTACCTCTGAGAGATGACAATACCTCTCTTTTGGAAAGTTCTTGCAACCCCTTCTCGCTCATGTGTCCTAGTCGCCTATGCCACAACTCCATGCTGGAGTCTTTCTCTGTAGCATTCAACTGCCTACCACAAGCTTTAGGCTGCAATCTATACAATGTATGACATTTCTTTCCATTAGCTACAATTAAAGAACCCTTACTGAGCTTCCACTGCCCTTTATGAAATCTGACATCAAAGTCTTCATCGTCCAGCCTTCCAACTGAAATTAAATTCAGTCTTAAGTCAACCACATGCCTCACATCCTTAAGTACCAACTTGCAATCAAGGTTGGTCTTTATATGGATATCTCCCATGCCAATGATGTTTGCTGTGCCATAGTTGCCCATCTTGACAACACCAAAATTTCCAGACCTATAAGTAGCAAAGAACTCCCTCCGTGGTGTAGCATGATAAGAAGCACCTGTGTCAATTATCCACTCGAGATCCTGGCACACACAAGAAAAAATATCATCAGAAGTAGACAAAATCAAATAATCACCACCTTGTACTGTAGCTGTGATATTCTCTTTTGACTCTGTATGCTCCACTTCTTTCCCCCTTTTCTTGTTCTTCTTAGGTTGCTTGCACTGATTCTTGTAATGTCCTTTCTCACCACAATTGTAGCAAACAATATCTTTCCTTGACCTTGACTTGCTTCTACCCACACGTGAACCACTTCTATCCTTTGACTTTGACCTTCCTCTGTTCTCTGAGACAAGTGCTTGTGAATCAATCTGAGAAGTTGCTGAATTCTTTCTCCTTAACTCCTCGTTCAACAAACTGCTTGTTACTTGACTCATGGTGACAATACCATCTGGTGCCGAATTACTGAGAGAAACCACCAGTGTCTCCCAACTTTCTGGCAAAGAACTGAGAAGTAACAATGCCTGCAACTCATCATCAAGAGACATTTTCATAGAGGATAACTGGTTAGTAATACTCTGCATTTCATTTAAATGCTCAGGAATAGAAGTACCCTCTTTATATTTCAAGTTCACAAGTTTTCTGATCAGAAAAGCTTTGTTGCCAGCCGTTTTTCTTTCATAAAGACCTTCTAACTTTTTCCAAAGAGAGTATGCAGAACATTCAGTAGAAACATGGTGAAAGACACTATCATCTAGCCATTGTCGAATAAAACCAACTGTTTTTCGATCTAACCTCTTCCACTCATCATCTGTCATAGATGTGGGCTTTGCACTATCTCCTTGCAAAGGTCCATACAAATCTTTGCAATACAAGAGATCTTCCATTCTTGGTTTCCATATCATCCAATTGTTTCCATTTAAACTAATCATGCGAGAAATATTACCGGTCTCCATGTTCAGATACAAAAGATTAAATACCACAAAAACCCTGCTCTGATACCAGTTGATGGGAATAAAACAGGAATCAACTTTGTATACGAACAAATACTAGCAGACCGTCATGCACAGCGGAATGAAATGAAAATCACAATCAGATGAACACCAAGATTTACGTGGAAAACCCCTTCAACTCGAAGGGTAAAAACCACGGGACAAGCCAGAGAAAATCCACTATCAAAATAATGAATATACAGATCTCAGGCTTCTTGCCCAAGCCCAAAGCAATAGCCACAAGAGAATCTCAGGGATACAAGGACTATAATCCTAAACACAATATCCAAAACCTTCCCAAGAGATCACAGTAAGAATCCACTGCAAACTGATCTAACCTGAGATTTGAATGATTGAGAATAGTCTTTTTCTGCCCTTTTCTTCTTCCCTTTTCTGGATCTCTTGTTTTCTGGCCTCTACTGTCAATCTGCAGTCTGCTTTTTCTCTCCCACGTTTTCAGCCGCCGCTGCTCTCTTAATCTCAACCCTAGCCACCTAATCTAGGTTTTAGGTTAATATAAGTAAGGTTCTGGGCTGTGGGCTTCACTAAAGCCCATTATGGGCTGAATATGGGCCATCTGCCCAACAGTTTAGATATTAAACTATGAATCTGAAAATTGTGAGACTTTGACCAATCTGCATTGTTCTAGTCGTAACTTTTTGCATTAAACTCTGATTTTGGCAAAACTTAGTTTATCCGAAAATAGACTTAGATCTTTCCTTATCAAAATTAAAAATTTTGGAGTCCAAGAGCCTGCCCAAATATTTGTTTAAATTAATCCTATAAAATATGTAAAATAGGAAACATCATTTCTAACCTTCTGATACCAAACCTCTTATAAATTCCTATTGGAAACTCTAATACTAAACTGATTATAACTTCCTGTGAATTTTGAAGTTTGAATGTTTCCCATTGTCCTTAAATGTTAGTGCGGATTTTGGGTTCAGATCGTGAAAAAAATTATATTATTATTGATTTAAGATAGTTCACGCCTCTTAAATATAAATATTCAGGAGGTGTGATAGAGATTGTATCAGATCATTTTAATGGTATGTTAAATGATACATGCAAATATTCGGGGGCGTGACAGAGACCAACTAGCTAGTAGCACATGTCTTCCACTTTTCTCTTTTTTAATAATTTAATATGAATATTTTATAATTCATATTAAACCTCTAAGTTTCATATTTAGGTACCTAGTAATAAGCTTTCAATATAAGATTTTTTAATCAAAAAATTATTAATCAATTCTCATATTTATAAATAGGTCCTTATAAATAAATTTAAATTACGAAAAAATTATAGGAATCTATGAGTCAATTATGATCGATAAGGACTTACCTTATATCACTCAGATTATTGATAAGAAAGCAAAGATCCTAAAGAGTAGGATCATTCCTCTGAGTACAACAATTTGGGAGCAAGAGGAGGAAATGAAGAAAGTTTATCCTTATCTTTTCATCGATGGATGTATGATAAATTTAGAGGATTAGAATTTTCTTTTAAAGGGGGGAGAACGTAATATCCCTTATTTCTGAAATATTTATAACGATATAGATTAAATTGTTTATGAGGACCTATTTGTAAACATGAGGATTTGTTTAATAATTTTTTTGATTAAATAATTTTATATAAAAATTTGATATAAATTATGAGATATTCACATTAGGTTAAAAAAAAAGAGGATATGTGTCACTAGCTAGTTTAAAGTTGGTGCCACTTATGCTTGTTGCATATGTGACAAATAATCATCTTTCTTGCATCCTTGCTACCTAGAAATATTTATATTAGTCAAAACTAAATGGCAATTATAAGAGAAAACTTACTCAAAAACTAAGAAAAAAGACTTGCTGCAACGTAGATAAGAGAAGGGAAGAGGAATTGAAGGAGTTCTACATTTGTTTCAGGTTTTGGATCAATTCCTCTACTCTTGAAAATCAATTTTTCTAAGGTAATTATTCTAATCATATCCTACATTTATCTTAATCCTTGATTTCATCTTAGTTTGATATAATTTTAAAAGAATTATGACTTAGAACATGATATTTCTCTCATTTAGATTTGAAACTATGAATCTTAAAAGTTTTAATACTTTTAGCTTTTTTGCATTGTTTTAGCTTTAACTTTTTGCACTGAACTCTGATTTAGGTAAACCTAGTTCATTCAAAAATAGATTCAAAGATCTTTCCTTTGATATCAAAATTAAAAATTTTAAAATCTAATAGCTTACTCAAATATTTGTTTAAATTGATCCTATGAAATCTGTAAAACAAAAAACATAATTTCTAACATTTTGATACTAAACTATTTATAACTTGATGTTGGGAACTTTGATTTAAGCAAAATATATTTTGTTAGAAATTAAATACTTAGATCTTTCTTTGAATACCATATTGAAAAATTTGGAATACAAATACGTCATCTATTAAATTTGATCTTATAAATTAAAATATCAATATTTAGTAACTTATAAATGCAGCAAAGGATCTCGTACGTAGAAAAGAAGGCAAAAGAGAAACAGGTTATGCTTTCCCAAAAGTTACCACGAACCAAGTAATCAACTAATGGAAGCATTGAAATTTTAATAGTTGGAGGAGTGTTCTTGTAATTGAATGAGGAGACCACAGGAAATCCCATTTAAAGCAAAAAAGCAAATATAAGAATCGGCATGCACAAGTAGCAATAATGCTACAAATTGCAGAACAACAATAACAAGAAGTCAAGAAAGTGATATAACGTAGAACCCCTCTTTGGAAGAATATAGTTAACACGTAAATGCAGATCTCAACACCAAATAGTTGACACATTACTACTGCTAGTTGAGCCAACTAATGACTAAAAAAGTATATGTTGCTTTCTTTTAATTACTCCAAGAAGACTCAAATTTTCTGGATCATTTCATCCATGGATTAATGATAAATTTAGAAAACTAAAATTTTCTTTTAATGGGGGAGAGTAAAATATCTTTTATTTCTGAATATTTTAAATGATTCATTTTAAATTTATTTATAAGTACCTATTTATAAATATGAGAATTGACTAATAATTTTTTGATTAAATAATTTTATATTAAAAACTTATTTCTAGGGATCTAAACGTAAAACTTAGAATTTTGATATGAATTATGTAATATTCACATTAAGTTATAAGAAAAAAAGGAAGACATGTGTCACTAGCTAGTTTAAAGATAGTGCCAATTATGCATGTTGCATAGGTGATACCTAAGCTTCTCTTATACATATGCTTGTCACCTAGCAATTCATATATCAGCCAAACATAAGTAATTTAAGGAGAAAATAAAGGAAAAATTACCAAATAATAGGTAGACTTGTTGTAATGTACAATTGAGAAGGGAAAATGAATCGAAGTTGTTTGAGGTTTTAGATCAATTCCTCTACTCTTGGAAATCAATTCTTCTAAGTGTTCAAACCCCATCCTACATTTATCTTAATCCTTTATTTCATCTCAATTTGATATAATTTTGAAAGAATTATGGTTTAGAACATAATATCTTTCTCATTTAGATGTGAAACTATAAATATGAAAAATTGTGAGACTTTGACCAATCTGCATTGTTTTAGTCGTAACTTTTTGTATTAAACTCTGATTTTGGCAAAACTTAGTTCATCCAAAAATAGACTTAGATATTTCCTTGGAGACCAAAATTAAAAATTTTAGAGTCCAATAGCCTGCCCAAATATTTGTTTAAATTAATCCTATGAAATATGCAAAATAGAAAATGTCATTTCTGACATTTTGATACCAAACTGCTTATAACTTCATATTGGGAACTCTGATACTAAACTGCTTATAACTTCCTGTGAATTTTGAAGTTTGAATATTTCTAATTATCCTTAAATGTTAGTTTGGATCTTGGGTTCAGATCGTGGACGAATTATATTATTATTGATTTAAGATAGTTCACGCCTCTTAAATGTAAATATTCGGAGGGCGTGAAAGAGATGGTATCAGAGCATATTAATGGTATATGAAATGACACATGCGAATATTTGTGAGCGTGATAGAGACCAACTAGCTAGTGACACATGTCTTCCTCTTTTTACTTTTTTTAATAACTTAATATGAATCTTCCGTAATTTATATCAAACTTCTAAGTTTCACATTTAGGTCCATAGCAATAAGATTTTAATATAAAATTTTTTAATCAAGAAAATTATTAATCAATTCTTATATTTACAAATAGGTCCCAAATTTATATTATGGAAAAATTATAGGAATCTGTGAGTCAATTATAATCGATAAGGACTTACCTTATATGGAAGATCTCACTTAGATTATTGATAATAAAGCAAAGATCCTAAGTAGTAGGATTATTCCTCTAGTTACAACAATTTGGGAGCAAGAGGAGGAAATGAAGAAAGTTTATCCTCATCTTTTCATCGATGGATGTATGATAAATTCAGAGGACTAAAATTTTTTTTTAAAGGGGAGAGAGTGTAATATCTCTTATTTCTAAAATATTTGTAACGATATAGTTTAAATTATTTATGAGGACCTATTTGTAAACATGAGGATCTGTTTAATAATTCTCTTAATTAAATAATTTTATATAAAAATTTGATATAAATTATGAGAGATTCACATTAGGTTAAAAAAAGAAAAAAGAGGATATGTGTCATTAGCTAGCTTAAAGATGGTGCCACTTATACTTGTTACATAGGTGACAAATAAGCATCTTTCTTACATCCTTACCACCTAGTGACCTTTATATTAGCCAAAACTAAATAGCAATTATAGGAGAAAACTTAACCAAAAACTGAGAAATAAGACTTGCTGCAACGTAGAGAAGAGAAGAGAAGAGGAATTGAAGGAGTTCTACATTTGTTTGAGGTTTTGGATCAATTCCTCTACTCTTGAAAATCAATTCTTCTAAGGCAAGTATTTTAACCTCATCCTACATTTATCTTAATCCTTGATTTTATCTCTGAAAAATTTTGGGACTTTAACCTTTCTGTATTGTTCTAGCTGTAACTTTTTGTATTGAACTTTGATTTAGATATTTTATTCAAAAATAGATTTATAGATATTTTATTTGATACCAAAATTAAAAATTTTGGAGTCTAATAGCTTGCCTAAATATTTGTTTAAATTGATCCTATGTAATCTATAAAACAAAAATATAATTTCTAATATTTTGAAATTAAACTGTTTATAACTTCGTGTTGGAAACTTTTGATTTTAACAAAATATATTTTGCTAGAAATTAGACACCTAGATCTTTATTTAAATACCAAATTGAAAGATTTAGAATACAAATATTTTACTAGTCATATGTTGAATTTGATCCTATAAATTGAAGCATCAATATTTAGTAGCTTATAAATACAGCAAATATCTCCTAAGAAGACAAAAGAGAAACAGGTTGTGCCTTCCCAAAAATTGCCAAAACCAAGTATTCAATGCAATGGAAGCACTGAAATTTTAATAGTTGGAGGAGTGTTATTATAACTGAACGAGGAGACCATATGCAATCCCATTTAAAGCAAAAAAGCAAATATAAGAATCGGCATGCACAAGTAGCAATAATGCTACAAATTGCAGAACAACAATAACAAGAAGTCAAGAAAGTGACACAAGATGATAACGTAGAACCCCTCTTCGGAAGAATATAGTTAACATCGTAAATGCAGATCTCAACACCAAATAGCTAATACATTACTACTGCTGGTTGAGCCAACCAAAGACTGAAAAAGCTTCGGATTGAATATAAGTATGATAATAAATGTTATATATGTATATGTTGGTTTCTTTTTTTACTCTCAGAAGGCTAAAATTTTCTGGATCATTTTAAAGGAGGAGAGTGTAATATCTTTTATTTTTAAAATATTTTAAATGATTCATTTTAATTTATTTATAAGGATTTATTTATAAATATGAGAATTGATTAATAATTTTTTGATTAAATAATTATATATAAAAAAATTATTGCTAGGGATCTAAATGTGAAACTTACAAGTTTGATATGAATTATGTAAGATTCATATTAAATTATAAGAAAAATAGAAAGACATATGTCATTAGCTAGTTTAAAGAAAGAATTATGTAAGTTGCATATGTGACATCTAAGCTTCTCTTATATATGTTTGTCACCCAGCAACTTTTATTTTAGCCAAACTTAAGTAATTGAAGGAGAAAATAAAAGAAAACTTACCAAATAATAGGTAGACTTGCTGCAACGTACTAATGATAAGGGAAAATGAATTGAAAGAGTTCTACATTTGTTTGAAGTTTTGGATTAATTCCTCTACTCTTGAAAATCAATTCTTCTAAGGTAATTATTATAACCCCATCTTACATTTGTCCTAATCCTTGATTTCATCTTAATTTGATATAATTTTGAAAGAATTATGATTTAGAACATAATATATCTTTCTTTTAGATGTGAAACTATGAATATGAAAAATTGTGAGACTTTGACCAATCTGCATTGTTCTAGTCATAACTTTTTGCATTAAATTCTGATTTTAGCAAAATTTAGTTTATCCAAAAATAGACTTAGATCTTTCCTTTGATATCAAAATTAAAAATTTTGAAGTCCAATAGCCTACCCAAATATTTGTTTAAATTGATCCTATGAAATCTATAAAATAGGAAACGTCATTTCTGACCTTTTGATACCAAACTGCTTATAACTTATTATTGGGAACTCTGACACTGAATTGCTTATAACTTCCTGTGAATTTTGAAGTTTGAATGTTTCTCATTATCCTCAAATATTAGTTTGGATATTGAGTTTGGATGAATTATATTACTATTGATTTAAGATAGTTCACGTCTCTTAAATGCAAATATTCAGGGGGCGTGATAGAGATGGTATCAGAGCATATTAATGGTATATGAAATGACACATGCGAATATTCATGGGCGTGATAGAGACCAACTAGCTAGTGACACATGTCTTCATCTTTTCTCTTTTTTTAATAATTTAATATGAATCTTTCATAATTCATATCAAACTTTTAACTTTCACATTTAGGTACCTAACAATAAGCTTTCAATATAAAATTATTTAATAAAAAAATTATTAATAAATTCTCATATTTATAAATAGGTCCTTATAAATAAATTTAAATTATGAAAAAATTATAAGAATATGTGAGTCAATTATGATCAATAATGAATTACCGTATATGGAAGAGCTCACTTAGATTATTGATAAGAAAGCAAAGATCCTAAGGAGTAGATCATTCCCCTGGTTACAACAATTTGGGAGCAAGAAGAGGAAATGAAGAAAGTTTATCCTCATCTTTTAATCGATAGATGTATGATAAATTTAGAGGATTAAAATTTTCTTTTATAGGGGGGAGAGTGTAATATCTCGTATTTCTGAAATATTTATAATAATATAGTTTAAATTGTTTATGAGGACCTATTTGTAAACATGATGATTTGTTTAATAATTCTCTTGATTAAATAATTTTATATTAAAAGCTTATTATTAGGGAATTAAATGTGAAACTTAAAAATTTGATGTAAATTATGAGAGATTCATATCATGTAAAAAAAAAAGAAAAAAGAGGATATGTGTCACTAGCTAGCTTAAAGTTGGTGCCACTTATGCTTGTTACATAGGTGACAAATAAGCATTTTTCTTTCATCTTTACCACCTAGCAACCTTTATATTAGTTAAAACTAAATGACAATTATAAAAGAAAACTTACCCAAAAATTGAGAAAAAAGACTTGCTGCAACATAGATAAGAGAAGGGAAGAGGAATTGAAGGAGTTATATATTTGTTTGAGGTTTTGGATCAATTCCTCTACTCTTGAAAATTAATTCTTCCAAGGCAAGTATTCTAACCCTATCCTACATTTATCTTAATTCTTGATTTTATCTCAGATTGATATAATTTTGAAAGAATTATGGTTTATAATATGATATCTCTCTCATTTAGATGTGAAACTATGAATCTGAAAATTTTTGGGACTTTGACCTTTGTGCATTGGTCTAGCTATAACTTTCTGTACTAAATCTGATTTAGTCAAACCTAGTTCATTCGAAAATAGATTTACAGATCTTTCCTTTGATACCAAAGTTAAAAATTTTGAAGTCCAATAACTTGCCCAAATATTTGTTTAATTGATCCTATGAAATATATAAAACAAAGAACGTAATTTCGAACATTTTGATACTAAATTACTTATAACTTCATGTTGAGAATTTTGATTTGAACAAAATATATTTTATTAAAAATTATACACCTATATATTTCTTTGGATATCAGATTGAAAGATTTGGAATACAAATACTTTACTAGTCATATGTTGAATTTGATCCTATATATTAAAATATCAATATTTAGTAGCTTATAAATGCAGCAAATGATCTCCTACATAGAAAAGAAAGCAAAAGAGAAACATGTTGTGGGTTACCAAAAGTTGCCATGAACCAAGTATTCAACCTATTAAGGAGCATCAAAGTGACTATCTGTGGTTCCAGCTTTAATTTTTATCTTTCAGATGGAGAGAATTCGTCCCTCATTTATTTGATCATACTCCGGACACAATGGAAGCACTGAAATTTTAATAGTTGGATGAGTGTTCTTGTAACTGAATAAGGAGACCACAGGGAATCCCATTTAAGAATCGGCATGCACAAGTAGCAATAATGCTATAAAATTGCAGAAAAATAATAACAAGAAGTCAAGAAAGTGACACAAGATGATATCATAGAACCCCTCTTTGGAAGAATATAATTAACATATTAAATGCAGATCTCAACACCGAATAGCTGATACATTACTGCTACTAGTTGAGCCAACCAAAGACTGAAAAAGCTTCAGATTGAATCGAACAAATATCTTCAAGGACATAATGATCCTAAATTAGAAATATTAATTGATGCATCAAACAGAAATAGATGTAAACCAATCGAAGCCACCATTAGAGGCTGTGTATCAGTGTCTTGCCGGGTGTCTCTGCTGCAATAGAAATATAATAAAAACACAGAAGTTTCTCAGACTACTGTAAATAAATTGACACAACTGAGTGTGCTCCGTATTTGTCAGACCATGAGTGCCAAGAAAATGAAGCACCTTTTCTTACAGGAGACCAAATTTTCATCAAGAGTAAGCTAGAAAGATAACCTCTAAGCTAAACGGTCCGGTTTTGTATTCATTGTAATAACTTGCATCCAGAAAGATGATCGGAGAACATGCATAAAATCACTAGCATGATCATTTTTAGTGAAAGACTTAACAAAGAATATCTGACAACTGACAGGAAACTCCGAAAAGATGAAATATTACAAAAACTGATTGTCAATTAATTTAAACAAGGATTAAATTGCGAAGAATTACCCTTGGTTTTTTGGAGATGTCTACAGTAGTTACTTACAGTGTGCAGGATGTGGCCAGTGGTAGACTCATGAAAAAATAAGCTAAATCTCTATTTCCGGAGTTCATAGTAAGGTTTGATGCAGAATTAAATCTAGGCCGACAACTTCAAATTACTTTTTCCTTACTAAAATGCAAGATGATACTTCTCTGGACCGAATCTTCAATTCAATAGTAAAGAGAACCTAAGGTAGGAATAGTTGGACAAAACTAATGAAATGTCCTCGGTAAGGCATTCCATTTAGATAAGAAAACCTTCCTACAGAGATATACCTTGCCACTATTCACCTCTTGTAGCAATGTTTGAGTTGTTCGAGTCACCCTCTCCATTAACTCTTATGCTCATAATTCTCCCGAAAAAAGTGGCAAAATGATTTATGTTAAGAAGTTATTCCATTACAAGGCAAACCAGGAAAACCCTTTTTTCTTTTTCCAGTATGTAAAGAAACTCACTTATCAGTCACAGGATTCACATAAGGGTTGATGGCTGCAGAGGTGGTATAGACATCTCGACCACCCTAGTGCACAGATGATCCAAGATAGGCGGATTCTGCTGACTCAGTAGGATAAATTCCTTCCTTGTTGCTTTTGCTTGTGCTGCCCTGCCTTTTGTTATCTGAAGATGCGCGTTTGATATGGTAAGTCATACTTGTAAATTTTTAGACCAAGATTCGTTATCGTTAATATTTAGATGTGAAGTATTGTTAGAAATGGAGGTTTTGGTCAACAAGCACATAAAAGATGGTAGATATAGCTAGCATAACTGCATATTTTTTTCATTCAAATGTAATAATCCTGTAACGAATAAGGGTGGTAAATTGAAAACAGAAATTTATATTGAAGCATAAAATATGCAAGTATTCTCTTCTTTTACTTTTTTGTTGGGATGAAGATGCGTGCTCACAGAAAAGATGAGTAGATGCTCTGACCATCAGATCAAGGAGCATTATTTGATCTACAAGTAAAGTTCCTAAAATGACTTAGTCATGATGCATCTAATGGACTCTAATATGAGACACTCCAAAAAAGTTGTGCATATCTGCAGGAGCTTGACCAGACTAAGTTGAGAAATATAAAATTTATTAAGCGTTGTTGGACATAAAATATATCAAATATTTCAGTAATTTTTAAATTATGCTTTGATAATATATATAATTTTTGATATGATATCCAAAGTATTTGTCTGTGCACTTTAGATAAGAATGAGTGCACTTTGGATAAGAATGAAATGAATCTGACATTAGATATTATATTTGAGCTTCTGTTTCTTATTTATTTGTTATAAGCTTTGAAATAATTCATACACCTTTGATATGCTCTAAAATATGTTCCAAAATATTTTGTTTGCGATTGATATACTCATTGACATTCTTGCGCATTTGATATGCTCCGAAATATTTTATACACCATTGATATGTTCCGAAATATTTCAAACGCTATTGATAAGCTTGGAAATATTCAATACGCTATTGATATGTTCTGAAACATTTCATACATCTTTGATATGCTCCAAAATGTTTCACATGCTGTTGATATATTTTGAAATATTTCATATGTGTTGATATGCTCCAAAATATTTCATATGTCATTGCTATGTTTCGAAATATTTCATATATCTTTGATATGCTCTGAAATGTTTCATATGTCATTGATATATTCTGAAACATTTCATACGTCTTTGATATGCTCCGGAATATTTTATATACCATTGATATGTTCCGAAATATTTCATTCGTCATTAATATGCTTCGAAATATTTCATTTATCGTTGATAGGTTTCGAAACATTTCATATACCATTGATATGCTCTGAAATATTTTATATACCTTTGTTATGCTTTGAAACATGTTTACGCCTTTGACATGCCTTGAAATATTTTTATATACCTTTGATATACTCTGAAATATTTCACATTCCATTGATATGCTCTGAGTTGTTTTATATGACATTGATATGTTCCGAGATATTTCATACCAATGATATGCTCAAACTACTCTTTATCTACTGTTATAATCAAAATATATTTCAAATGAAATGATTTGTGATTTTGTATCTAACGATATACTATCTATGAATTCTTATACCCTTACTTTGTTATTTGATATCAAGTTTGTTTTGAAAACTATCATTCTTTATCTTGGATATATTAGTCACTTGCTAAGCTTTATATGCTCATTCTATTGCTATATAAATTTTTCAGGTTAACTTATCGATCATGAAAAAAGTTGGAATTAGGCTAAGGCAACGGAAAGCTAAAAGATTTTGGGCGAATCTTTATTGGTTGATATGTTTTGTTGTATAGTATACTTCGTGTCTAATGAAATATTGATGATAAATTTGAACTTATGTGTATTGTAAATGTTTAAAGGACATCCCATGTTTAGGCTTTTAGAATTTTAAGTTAAATTTGTATAATGATATGAACTTATAGTAAGTATTGCTTTTGTGATTATATAGATTTTCACACTTGCGGATTTATGATCTGGATATGGTTTAGTTGAGTTGGCTTAGATTTTTTGAATCATCAAGTAATATGGTATATGATTATAAATTACATAGATTTTATAGATGCGAATTTTGAAGTTTGAATGTTTCTTAGTGTCCTTAAATGTTAGGTTAGATCCTAGGTTCAGATTGTTGAGGAATTAGAATATTATTGATTTATGATAGGTTTCATGTCTCTCGAATACGATAATTCGGGGGGCGTGACAGAGATACTACCATAGCATAATGGGTTCTAAGCATAACTTCATTTATCATTTCTGGCAAAGGTTCACATTATCCCACAAATACCAGAGTACAAAAAAGACATTGTGAATAATAACATAACATATATCGAAATCACATGCGGAACAATAAAATGTACATGTGCCAATATGATACAACATAAATTTTTCATAACAGATTTAAGTCTACAAATAATTGAAGGATAAGAGTGTAAAAGAATTCAAAGTAATAATATAATTTATGAAGGGATGAAACAAGAATAGGAAAAATTGATAAAAACTCAATTATGGCAGAATTTGAGATACACATTGCATGATTTATTTGAATAATCAATTATGCTCCAAATTACTCAAGAAAGGTCTCATTTGAAAGATATATCAATGACGAATCAACCTTTATATGATTATAGTTTTTAATAAGGAGTTCCAAGCAATTTAGTAATATAAGGTCATATGATAACATTTTTGTTTTACAGAATTCATAGAGTTGAATAGAATAAATATTTTAATAGTCATTTGTACTCAAATCTATCAAATCATGTATAAAAGTAAGATTTATAAGTCTAGTTTCTCATGAAATAAGTTCTACATCAATTAAAATTTGTAGTAGAGAGTTATAAACAATTTAGTATTAAGAGGTCAAAGATTACAAAGTCTATTTTATAAATTCTTTATGGTCAATTAAAATAAAAGTTTAGATAGGTATATGAACTCTAAATTTTTTAATTTTAGTATAAAAAAAAGATATACAAGTATACTTTCAGACTAAATATGTTTTGCCTAAATCATAGTTTAATGTAGAAAGTTATGACAAGAATACAACAAAAAGGTGAGAATCTCAAAATTTTCAGATTCATAGATTTATAACTGAATGAGAGAGATATTATGTTTTAAGACACAAATATTTTAAAATCATATCAAACTGAAATATAATTAAGGATGAAGATATTTTGTAGGATGGGGTTAGAATACTTGCCTTAGAAGAATTGATTTTCAAAAATAGAGGAATTGATCCAAAACCTCAAACAAATGTAAAACTCCTTCAATTCTTTTGCCCTTCTCAAGTGTACATTGCAGCAAGTCTACCCATTATTTGGTAGGTTTTCCTTTATTTTCTCCTTAAATTACTTAAGTTTGGTTAATATAAGAGTTGCTAGGTGGTAAGCATGCATGAAAGATACTTATGTGTCACCTATGCAATATTCATAAGTGGCACCATTTTTAAACTAGCCAGTGACACATGTCCCTCTTTTCTTTTTTTTATAACTTAGTGTGAATCTTTCATGATTTATATCAAACTTCTAAGTTTCACATTTAGATCCCTAACAATAAGCTTCTAATTAAAATTATTTAATCAAAAAATTATTAATCAATTCTCATATTTATAAATACTTGCCTTATGTTGAAGAGTGCACTCAGATTATTAATAAGAAAAACAATGATCTTAAGGAGTAGGATCATTCCTCTAGTTAAAATAATTTAGGTACAAGAGGAGGAAATAAAGAAAGTTTATCCTCATCTTTTCATTTATAGATGTATGATAAATTTAGAGGACTAAAAATTTCTTTTTGAAGAGAGGGGGGGGGGGGGGGGGGGGGGGGGGGGGGGGGGGAGTGTAATATCCCATATTTTTAAAATTTTTATAATGATATATTTTAAATTATTTATGATAACTTATTTATAAATAAGGATTTATTTAATAATTCTATTAATTAAATAATTTTATATTGAAAGCTTATTACTATGGATCTAAATGTGAAACTTAGAAATTTGATATAAATTATAAAAGGTTCATATTAAGTAAAAAAATATAAAAAAAAGATGATGACATGTGTCACTAGCTAGCTTAAAGATGATGCCACTTATGCTTGTTGCATAGGTGACACATAAGCATCTTTCTTGCATGCTTACTGTTGGGAAACCTCAGCGGGAGCATCACTTGTGCATCAGAAGATCAAAACAAAACTGGTTTCTTACGTAGATCAAATCATCGTGCAAAAGATTGGGTTACGAGAAATCCATAAAAATCGCATCGTGTGATAGATTGATTATCTAGGGAGATCGTATATCCCTATTTTTTCAGATCCAGATGGAGAGGATGAAGAAGGTCAAACGTCCTCTTTAGTAGTATCTACACGATGGATCTCTATAACGAAACTCCTCATATCAGATCTCGCAACTCTTGCACAAAGGGAGGGAGGAGAATACGAGGGGGTGACTAAAGTTGTAGTTAATCAACTATGAGCCTTCTCTCATATTTATAGAGAGCCACAAAAAACCCTAGGGGTCCGGCCTTAGTGTGTATTGGATCTTCATCCAATAATCCACTAACCTTACATTATTAGATCTTTATCCAATAATCTCCTTAGGCATCTAATTGGGCCTCAAGCAAGGAGCCCATCAGTGTAGATTCTCATCTAATGATAATAGGGGCTAATTGGATCTCCATCCAATCCTCTATTCACTAAAGCATCCACCATATGTGTGTGTGTGAACCTTTAGGCCCGATACCAAGCTGGCCGTGAGTCGCTTATATCAGAATTCATTCTGATATAGTGAATTATTATCCCCATAATAATTTACTCGAATCGTTGACTATGGACGTACTAGGCCACTATGCCATAGTCCCCAAACGATACAGGGCGATCAAATCCATCATACCTATCTATCCATAGTTACCGTATATCTATAATCCCTAATCCAACTAATATCTCAGAGATCGTATATTAGACATGGCATTATCAGGTCACATACAAAATTCGTTTGAGTCCCACTCTAATCGGATTCTCTCAGAAAACTCGTTCTCGCTCAATCCGAATGACTTTGGCTAGAGATTTATTTGAGTAAGCACATATGAGATATTCCTCTTGTGATACCGAGAGTGAATGATCCTTTATTGACACTCAATTACCTTCATATGGTTGACTACCAATCCCGATAATCGGCTGTACCAAATCTGAAATTTTTCAAATCTATAAGTTCGACGTCAAAGAAAGGAGTACTCAAACAAGGCATCATTGGTGTCTCAAGTCTAAGGACTAGATACACAACTGAGACTATAAAATTACTGTCTGACATTAGGTATCATTAATCATATAGTATTCGATAAGCGGATCAATCAACACCTGTACTATATCCTTAGTGTCTCCACATAAGTGGCTATAAGACTAGCTGCCTCTATTATATGAACGAGTATATAATACATTGGTCTATCTGGTTATCTTGATGTCTCTCTTGAGTAATCTATGATCGAGATTATTTAGGATCTGTGTTTCAAGGTGAATCGATCTCATTATCATGATCTCATCATGATCTGATTTCTATTGCACAGAACCAAGAATATCACAATATATATGCAACACATAATATAATATGAGAATATGCTAATATTAATCATAAGTAAAAAGATCACACAACACGTCACACGTGCCATCACTCACGTGATTGGCTTATAGGGCACCTGTAACCAACACTTACCACCTAGCAACCTTTATATTAGCTAAAACTAAACAACAATTAGAGTAGAAAACTTACCTAAAAACTAAGAAAAAAAGACTTGCTACAATGTAGAGAAGAGAAGGGAAGAGGAATTGAAATAGTTCTACGTGTTTCAGGTTTTGGATCAATCCCTCTACTCTTGGAAATTAATTATTCTAAGGTAAGTGTTCTAACCTCATCCTACATTTATCTTAATCCTTGATTTCATCTTAGTTTGATATAATTTTGAAAGAATTATAACTTATAACATGATATCTCTCTCATTTAGATGTGAAACTATAAATCTGAAAGATTTTGAGACTTTGACCTTTCTTCAATTTTCTAGTCGTAACTTTCTGCATTAAACTTTGATTTAGGCAAACTTAGTTCATCTAGAAATAGGTTTATAGATCTTTCCTTTGAAATAAAAATTGAGAATTTTGGAGTCTAGTAGCCTGCCAAAATATTTGTTTAAATTGATCCTATGAAATTTGCAAAATAGGGAATGTAATTTTTGATCTTTGGATATCAAACTGCTTATAACATCCTGTTGAGAATTCTGATTTGAGCAAAACATATTTTGTTGGAAATTAGACACCTAGATCTTTCTTTAAATACTAGATTGAAAGATTTGAGATACAAATACTTATCCAGTCATCTATTGAATTTGATCCTATAAATTCTGTAAAATAGAGCTTTTGTTCTATGACCTTTGGTTACTAAATCATTTATAACTCTTTATTAGAAACTTCAATTTATATGAAACTTATTTTAGTTGAAGATTAATTTAGCTTTCTAATAACACATTTTTTGAGTAATTCAGAGTATGACTGATTATTCAAATAATTTATTAGATGAGCCTCTCCAATTCTATCAGAATGAAGCCTTTGCTGATTTTGCCTATTTTTATTCATTCTTTTGGAGATTTATTTTTAGCTACAATTGTTACTTCCATCAAGCTTTAACATTGTTAGTTTGAAATCTTGAATACTCTTGTCCTTAGATAATTTACATACCTAAATCAATTATGTGACATTTATATTTATATCATATTATTTTATATAGACGCATGCATGTTCGTTGTTTCATATGAGCTTCCAAAATATACCAAATTTATTACTCACATATCCTTTTGTACTATGGTGTTTGTGAGATAATATGAACCTTTGCTAGAAATGGTAAAAGGAGTTACGCTTAGAGCCCATGATGCTCTACTATATTCGATGGTCATTCAGAAATGGATAGACCATATTCTGTTTGTGATCCCACTTCACCATATATGTTTTTGATATAATATCAGATTATATTTTGTCCGTGATCTAGTAAAAGTCTTTTCTTTGTTTGGAAATCTTTATAAGCTCTTGTCCTTAAATTAATTTCATACCTGAATCTATTATGAAATGTTTATGTTACATCGTGTTGTTTCATATTGGCACATATATATTTTATTCTTTCACATGTGTTTTTGATATATGTACCAATTTCATGTTCTTTTGTACTCTAGTTTTGTGGGATATTATAGACCTTTGCTAGAAATGGTAAAGAGTGTTATGCTTAGAGCCTGTGATGCTCTGCTAGTCCCCTATGACTTCACCCATATATGGGTGGATGGAGCTCCCAAATGTAGGAGACTTTTGTTTGATAGTCATCTAGAAATGGATGAATCATATTATGTCTGATCCCACTTCACCATCTATATTTTTGATATGATATATAATACATTGCTTATGAGTTTGTCTGTGCATTTGGATAAGAATGAAATGAATGTGATATCAAATATGATATTTGAGCTTCTATTATTTATTTATTTATTCATTTAATAAACTCTAAGATAATTCATATACCATTCATATGCTTTGAAATATGTTTATATCTTTGATATACTCCAAAGTGTTTCATATGCTGATGATATATTCCGAAACATTTCATACGTCTTTGATATACTTCGAAATATTTTATATGCCATTGATATATTTCGAAACATTTCATATGTCTTTGATATGCTCCAAAAATTTTATATGCCATTGATATATTTTGAAACATTTCATATGTCTTTGATATGCTTTGAAATATTTCATATGCCATTAATATGTTCCAAAATATTTCATACGTCATTAATACGCTCTAAAATATTTCATATACTATTGATATGTTATGAAACATTTCATACATCATTGATATGCTCCGAAATATTTCATATGCCATTGATATGTTTCGAAACATTTCATATACCATTGATATGCTTTGAAATATTTCATATACATTTGTTATGCTCTGAAACATGTTTATACTTTAATATATTCTAAAATATTTCATATATCATTGATATACTCCAAAACATATTTACGCTTTTGATATGCTTCGAAATATTTTATATGCTATTGACATGTTTTGAAATATTTCACATTCTGTTGATATACTATGAGTTGTTTCATACAACATTGCTAGATATTTCACACCAATGATATGCTCTAACTACTCTTTATCTACTGTTATTATTAAAGTATATTTTAAATAAAATGATTTGTGATTCTGTATCTAATGAGATGATATCTATGGATTTTTATATCATTGCTTTTGTTTTGAAAACTATCCTTCTTTATCTTGCATATGTTAGTCGCTTGTTGAGCTTTATATGCTCATTTTGTTGCTATATAAATTTTTTAGGTTAGCTTGACACTCATGAGAAAAGTGAGAATTGAGCTAAGGCAGAGGAAAGCTAAAAGATTTTAGGCGAATCTTTATTGGTTGATAGATTTTGTTATATAGTATACTTTGCGTCCATTGAAATGTTGATAGTAAAATATGAACTTATGCATCTTGTAAATGTTTAAAACACCTCTTGTGTTTTAGATTTTGGAATGTCAAGTTAAATTTGTATAATGATATGAACTTGTGGTAAGTGTTGGTTTTGTGATTATATAGATTTCTACTCTTTTGGATTATGATGTGGGTATGGTTTAGTTGAGTTGGCTTAGATATTTTGAATCATCAAGTGATGTGGTGTATGATTATAAACTGTACATGTTTTATAGATATGAATTTTAAAGTTTGAATGTTTCTCAGTGTCCTTAAATGTTAGTTTGGCTTAATTTATAATAGGTTTCACATCTCTCAA
This sequence comes from Ensete ventricosum, assembly GCA_029747655.1. Taxonomy (NCBI): domain Eukaryota; kingdom Viridiplantae; phylum Streptophyta; class Magnoliopsida; order Zingiberales; family Musaceae; genus Ensete; species Ensete ventricosum. The sequence goes on along the minus strand of JAQQAF010000004.1, from coordinate 24,083,515 downwards.
ATATGATAATTTAGGAGATGTGACAAAGATAGTATCAGAGAATGATTTAAGGATTACTGAGATATTTGATATATTTGATGTACAAAGTATATTGAGACTTAGCAATCGATTAAAATTTTCTTTAATGTCTTTTAGGAGATCATCTCTGATAGAGACTTTGGATCTCTTTTTAAATTATAGAGAAGATTACAAGAATATGTTGTTAGGATCAATTGGCACTAAGAGGTCGGGGGGGGGGGGGGGGGGGGGGGGGGGGGCGGGGCGGGGGGGTGGGGTTGACTTAGTGCAAGTGTAAATTCTTTTTTTAACTAAAACTTTTCGTTTAAAGTAAAATAAAAAAATTGAAAGCTTTTCGTTCAAGTAAAGCAAGTGAATGATTTAAAATAAAATGCTAAGTTTTTTGGAAGTGCTTGTCTTAAAACCTTGCTTTCAATGAGTAAATAAAATCAGAAGTGTCACTTGATATTTTGTTGAACATAATTAAGAACTCGACAATTATAAGTAGTAAATGAAATAAGGAACACTTACAATTTATAGTGGTTCAGCCTCAACCTTGGTCTATGTCCACTTCCCGAGTCCTCCTCCTTGAGGCACACCGGCGTCCACTACCGATCTTCTTTTGGTGAAGACCAAACCCTTACAATCTTACAAGGGAGATAAGAACTTTACAACTCTTAGCTCACTCCCTTCCTCTTTTCTTTTTCTTACACTTCACACAAGTTTTTCTTAGAATTTTTATCCTAAAATATTATTTGAAATGTAAAAAAATTTGGGATATTTATAGGCTCCAATTGACTTCAGAATTTGGAGCCAAAATTTAAACTCACCCAAAAAATTCAGGTACGGGCAGGTTAGCCACTGAAAGCACCCTGGATTCCAGGGTACGGGCGGTTTAACCGCTTGGCCCGAGTGGTTTAACCGTCGTCAGTCGCCCGAAAACCTAGGCAGCAATGGTACAACCGTCGCTCATCGGTGGTTCATCTGTCAAGAATGCCAGAAAAGTGATTCCCTTCACTTTTCCAATCTCAACTTGAATCACATGTTGATAAATTCTCTGGTCAACCAATTGAGCTCAAACTGAGCTCAATCAAACCCTTTTAGTGGACCCGGCTGCCTCTTTGACTTGATTTGGATTCCTTCCAAATCACACTCATTTAGGACTCAATCTTAACCTATGACTTAAAGATTACAATCAAACATGACCACCAAGCTTACAACCTTACTCCCATAATCCGGCAACCTCTGGCATTCCCTACGGTGAGTCTCACGATCTTCCTCCGACGATATCCTAGCGTGTCCTAGCGGTCTTCCCGATACCTTCGGCAAAGTCCTAGCGAACTCCTGGCGAGCTCCTACCGTATAGTCTAATCCTTGGCCCGATGCCTAAGCTTGATCATAGGTCCACTCTGATTTGTAATTCCTTTTCACCATTGTGGTTTGCTGGTTACAAGTGCCCTGCAAGTCAATCACGTGAGTGATGGCATGCGTGACACACTACGCGATATTTTTGCTTAAGATTATTACAGGCATATTCTCACATTATATTATATGTTACATATATATATATTGTGATGTCCTTGGTTTTGAGCAATGAGAATCAGATCATGATGAGATCACGATAATGAGATCGATTCACCTTTAAATACAGATCCTAAATAATTCCGATCATAGGTTACTCGAGAGGGACATCGAGATAACTGGACAGATCGGTGTACTATATACCTATCCATATGATGGAGGTGGTTGGTCTCATAGCTACTTATATGGAGACACTAAGGATATAATATAGGTGCTTATTGGAGAATGAGTTCACTGATTGATCTGCTTATGAATGTTGTATGGTTAATGATACCTAATGTCAGATAGTGATTCCATAGTCCTAGTTGTGTATCTGGTTCTTTGACTTGAGACACCAAGGATGCATTAAATGAGTATTCCTTTCTTTGACGCTAGGCTTACAAGTTTGGAAAGTTTTAGATCTGGTACAATTGATTATCGGGATTGGTAGCTAACCTTACAAAGGCAATTGAGTGTCAATAGAGGATCATCTACTCTCGATATCACAAGAGGAATATCCCATATATGCTTGCTCAGACAAATCCCTAGCCAGGGTCATTCGGATTGAGAGAGAAAGAGTTCTCCGGTAGAATCCGATTAGAGCAAGACAAACTGATTTTATTTATGACCTGACAGTACCATGTCCAATATATATATGATCTCTAGGATATAAGTTGAATGAGGGATTATAGATACACAGTAACTGTGGACAAACATGTCCAATAGATTGGATCCCTCTGTACCCTCTCGGGATTATGGCGTAGTGGCCTAGTACATCCATAGTCGATGAGCCGAGTGAATTATTATGTGGATAATTATTCACTATATTAGAAGGAGTTCTGATGGGAGTGACTCACGACCAGCTCGGTATCAAGCCTAGAGGGTCATACACATATGGTGGATGCTTCAGCGAGTAGAGGATTAGATGAAGATCCAATTAGCCCATATTCTTATTAGATAAGACCCTATGCTGATGGGCTCCTTGATTGAGGCCCAATTAGAGACTTAAGGAGATTATTGGATAGAGATTTTTGGTGGTCCAATAATACATGGTTAGTGGGTAATTTGATGAAGATCCAATACCCACTAAGATAGGAGCCCTAGGGTTTTTGGTGGCTCTCTATAAATAGGAGGGGAGACTCATAGTTGATAGGTTGTAGCTATGGCCTCCCCCTCCTATTCTCCTCCCTCCCTTTGCGTAAAAGTTGTAAGATCAGATTGGAGGAGATTCGCTATAGAGATCGATCATGTGGATACCGCTAGAGAGGAAGATGCTTGACTTCCTTCATCCTCTCCATCCGGATCTGAAATACAGAGATATACGATCTCTTTAGGTAAAAACAATTTCTCACATGATGTAGTTTTTTCAGTTTTTACGGCTTTCTCGTGACCCAATTTTTGCACGATATTTGATCTGTATGAGAAACCTATTTTGTTTTGATTTTCGCTACGCGTGTGATGCCCCCGCTGAGGTTTCCCAACATGGTTAACCTACACAATGCTAACTATGACTTAATTAATTACAATCATAATGGCCAACACATCCACTTCAAGACATTCCCAACTCCCGACAAGCTTTTCGACTACCCTGGACAATCTTTCGATGAGTCTCGGTCTTCTTCCGGTGAACTCCTTGGTAAGCTCCCGTTACCTTTGGCGAGCTCCTGATCCACTCCAGACGAGTTCCCAACTGCATTGTCCGAACCTCGGCCTGATGCCTGGACTTGACTTTGATCAAACCTCTGATTGTAATATTCTCTCTATCGTAGTTAATCCTATATCAATCAACTCTAATAACTTTGTTAGATCAAATACTCATCAAATGCTTGCATTATCAAAATATGAGATTCAATAATCTCCCCATTTTTGATGATAATAATCAATTGATGACAGAAGTTAATCCTAACTCCCCCTAAATCTATGTCTCAATAAAGAAAGCTTAAATTCAAGAGAACCACTCCCTCTTGAATTTAAGTATCACAAAACAAATCATATTCCAAGCAAATTTCAACAAGAATTTGTATCAAGTCATAAATTTTAAAAAGAATTATGCATCCATATCTAAGATATCCAAGTATATCATCAATATCATGTATCATCAATGTCCATTTCTCTCCCTTTATCATCAACAAAAAAGGTGAAATGTATAGCTAATAATTTTAAAGCACATGATGACATTACTCCCCCTTAGTAAAATAGAATATGCATTATAGAATTTTCTTCCCCTTTGAGAATAATGAGGAGAAAAACAAGGGAGGAACATTATATCATTAAGAAGAGCTCTTAATAAATTTTATAATGAGTATTAAGATGAGCCAAAAGTCCAAGTTGAAACTATTTTAATCACATCATATGCAATACATCACATCATCTTAATAAAATCATGAGTATTGCATGCATTATTCCAAATCATCATGTATATTTTTAAAATTATCATTACATGCATGATCATCATACATGATTTCACATCATCAGACCTTCTCCCCCTTTATCATTAACGAAAAGGAGAAGTGCAATTAGCAAGCTTTTGAGATATGAAAGCTTAGCAATTTAATAAATTTTTCATCACTTTAGAACATGCAAGCTAGTGAGTTCTTTCTTCTCTTTTGAGAAGTGAAAGCTAGCAAATTTTTGCTTCCTTTGCAATGTTCAAGATAGCAATTTTACATTATAGAAGCTAACAAGTTGGCAAGTGTTACTTCTTTTTAAAGTATAAAGGCTAGCATGTTTTTGAGAATGTGAGGTTAAGCAAAATTTTTGCTTCTCTTGAGATTTGCAAGATAGCACTTCTTGCTTCTCTTTTGAGTTGAGCAAGCTAGCAAGTTTTGCTCCCCCTTTGCAATTGTAAAAAAGAAGGGATGGTTACAATAGTGTTATACTTTTCCATTATATCATTTTTCAAATCATCACATGAAATATATCATTTTTTAAATCATCACATGAAATATATCAAGAAAAATTAACATGATGATGAGATATACAATTCATGAAGACAAATTGTGAATATCAAGAGACAAATAAAATATCTTGATTCATGTATAAGAAATCTCAAGTTATCAAGATCACGATTTATATAAAAATATCCTTTTAAATAATACAAGAACATATAATAATAGATTTTGATTCATAAAAGAGTTCATGTTATAATTCTTAGGAATCAAAATCACGATATAGGTAAAAACTCTTCCAATTTCAAATAATCAAAATCAATCAAATCACTTTGAAAAGATTCAAAATGAAATAAATAGACTTTCGATCTCTTGAAATACTAGTGATTTCCTTTCTCCCCTTTGTTATTGTAAATAAGAAAGAAGAAAAGGGGAATAATACATAACAAAACTTCAAGTCATAAATTATCAAGATGTCAAGTAGCATATCATGGTTTATTAGGATGAGAAATCTTAACTCATAATAAATTTCAATTTTAGTGAATAGCCAAAAGAATCGTAGGAGTACAAAGAATGAGAAATCTTAACTCATAATAAATCTCAATTTATAAATATCAAGGAATCAATATCATGATTTGGATAAGAACTTATTCAAATTCAAGTCATCAAAATCACTTTCATAGTTCAAGAGATTCATAAAAAATAACATAATCGATTCATTAATCTCTTTTTAAAAAATTTATAAGATAGAGAATTTTTCAAGAAAATTATATTCTGTTTTTATTTCATACAAGCATACCTTTGTCTTTTAAGCCAAATAAAAACATGCATCATCATTTAAAACTGAAAAAGAACTTTCATTACAGGAAAGATCAATAAATCATAAATCACAAAAAATCATCATGCATAATTTCAAAATATAAACTCCTTAATCATAATCACTATGCACCATTAAATCATTAAGCATGGTTTCATTGAACATAAAGCATTTTCAATAAAAATCAATACAAAAATCATCAAGATATACATTATTATTTCCTAGAAGCATATATAGGATTTATCTTAAGTATAAGATTTAAGTCTAACATTTTATTCCTTTATCATAAAATATGTAATTTTCATGATCAATATAATTTTGCAAAATCACTAGAAAAAAAGCATGAATCCCTTTTATTATTATATATTTTTTGTATTTAATATACTAATTTAAAAATAACTCATGAATAGCATTAAGTAATTTCAAAATAAAGCAAAGGGGGTTTTGGTTACCTCATTGTCGAAGTCCGTTAAGGAGTAGTTTGCCACCTCGCCTTCGTTGGTTTGTTCTTTATTTTTGAATGAACTTGATTCGTCCCAAGCCACCTTGAGTGTTTTCTTCTTCTTTTATAGCTTCTTCTTTTTAGGTTCATTTTTGTTCTTTGATTCTTATTTTAAGAGTTTTTTAAGCTCTATAGGTAAGAGTTCAAAGTCACCATCACTCGAGCCTTCGCTTTAGTAGTCTTCTTTTGTTCTAAGTGTCAAATCCTTCCTGTTCTTTGGAAGGTTATCTCATGTTCATAGAGTTTATCATGTCATTAATAACCCAATAAGTTCTTCAAGTGGAAACTTGTTTAAGTATTTTACCTCTTGTATTGTAGTTACTTTAGGATCTCAATTTTTAGTAAGAGAACGTAAAACTTTATTAACAAGTTCAAGATTCGAAAAACTACTCTACTAGTGCCTTCGTGTGTGGTTTCAAGAGTGTGCCAAATATCGAAAGTGGTTTCGCAAGTAGAAACCCAATTAAATTTATTTTTATCTAAGGTGCAAAATAAGGCATTCATAGCCTTAGCATTTAAAGAGAAAATCTTCTTCTCCAAATCATTTCAATCATTTATTGGAAGAGAAGACCTTTCAAATCCATTTTCAACAATATTATATAAATCAAGGTTCAAGGAAAGTAAGAAAACTCTCATCAAGTTCTCCAATAAGTATAGTCCATCCTATTAAACATGGGAGGACGTACGATAGAAAAGCTATATTGAAAGCTGAAAAGAGTCATTTCTCTTGGGTGTTAAACCAAATGAGAAAAATGTAGCTTTGATACCAATTGTTAAGATCAATTGATACTAAGAGGTGGGGGAGGGGGGGGGGGGGGGGGGAGGTTGGGGGGTTGGGTTAAATTAGTGCAAGTCAAAACTCTTTTTATTGAAAACTTTTTGCTTGAAGAAAGATAGGAAAATCATAAGCTTTTCATTCAAGTAAAGTAAGTGAATGATTCAAAATAAAATGCTAAGTTTCTTGGAAATGCTTGACTTGAAACCTTACTTTCAAGGAGTAAATAAAATCGAAATTATCACTTGATATTTTATTGATTAATCACCCGGCTTGGGCGGTCCAGCCACCCGAAAACTTGGGCGGTGACGGTACAGTTGCCACTCACCGGTGGTTCATCTACCGGGAATCCCGAAAAAGTGATTTCCTTCACTTTTCCAATATCGACTTGAACCACATATTGACCAATTCTCTGGTCAATCAATTGAGCTTAACCTAAGCTCAATCAGACCCTTTTAGTAGACCCGGTTGCCTCTTTGAGTTGATTTGATTTCTTCCAAATCACACTCATTTAGGACTCAATCTTAACCAACAACTTAAAGATTACAATCAAACATGATCACCAAGCTTACGACCTCACTCCCACAATCCGACAACCTTTGGCATTCCCTACGGTGAGTCTCATGGCCTTCCTCTGGCGATCTCCCGACGTGTTCCTGGCGATCTTCTTGATACCTTCAGCGAAGTCCTAGCGAACTCCCGGCGAGCTCCCATCGTATCGTCCAATCCTTGGCCGATGCCTAACCTTGATCCTGGGTCCATGTCTGATATGTAATTCTTTTTCACCATTGTGATTAACCTGTATGATGCTAACTATGACTTAATTAATTATAATCATAATCGCCAACACATCCACTTCAAGACCTTCCCAACTCCCGGTAAGCTTTTCAGTTATCCTCGATAATCTTCTAGTGAGTCTCGGTCTTCTTCTGTCGAACTCCCTTGCGCCATCCTAGCAAGCTCCCGATACCCTTGGTGACCTCCCGATGCACTCTAGGCGAGTTCCCAACTTCATCGTTCGAACCCCGACCTTATGCTTAGACTTGACTTTGGCCAAACCTCTAATTATAATCTTCTCTCTATCGTAGTTAATCCTGCATCAATCAACTCTAACAACCTTGTTAGATCAAACATTTATCAATTGATTTCATCATCAAAATCTAAGATTCAATATTTGTAAATTGATTAGGATTGATAAGCACTTGTCTTATGTGGAAAAGCCCACTTCAGATTATTGATAAGAAAGCAAAGATCCTAAGGAGTAGGATCATTCCTCTAGTTTAAATAATTTGGGAGCAAGAGGAAGAAATGAAAAAAGTTTATCATCATCTTTTCATAATGGATGTATGATAAATTTAGAGGACTAAAATTTTCTTTTAAGGGGAGAGAGAGTGTAATATCTCTCATTTCCAAAATCTTTTTAATGATATATTTTAAATTATTTATGAGGATCTATTTATAAATATGAGGATTTGTTTAGTAATTCTTTTGATTAAATAATTTTATTTTGAAAGCTTATTGCTAGGGACCTAAATGTGAAATTTAGAAGTCTGATATGAATTATGAAAGATTCACATGAAGTTAAAAAAAAAAGTTGAGGACATGTGTCATTAGTTAGGTTAAAGATGGTGTCACTTATGCTTGTTGCATATATGACACATAAGCATCTTTCTTGTGTGCTTGCCACTTAGCAACTTTTATATTAGCTAAAACTAAGCAGCAATAGATGAGAAAACTTACCCAAAAACTGAGAGAAAAAGACTTGCCTAGCATAGAGAAGAGAAGAGAAGAGGAATTAAAGGAGTTTTACATTTGTTTGAGGTATTGGATCAATTCCTCTGCTCTTGGAAATCAATTCTTCTAAGTATTCTAACCCCATCCTATATTTGTTTTAATCATTAAGTTTATCTCAATTTGATATGATTTTAAAAGATTTGTGGCTTCTTTGTCACGCCCCCTGAATTATCGCATTTAAGAGGCGTGAAACCTATCATATATCATTAAGATTCTAATTCGTCCACAATCTGAACCCGGGATCCAAACTAACATTTGAGGATAACGAAAAATAGTCAAATATCAATCACATCCATCTATAAAACTTATGCAGTTTATAATTTTACACCACATCACTTGATAATCCATAAAACTTGAAGCCAACTTAATAAAAACATTAACTACACTTATAAATCCTACAGTGCATAAATCTATACGATTGCAGAACTAACGATGTACTCTAAATTCATATCATCATAGACTAAACTTAACATTCCAAAAACTCCAAACATGAGAGGTCATTTAAAGCTTTTACATGATAGATCAAATCAGATTCATTGATAATATTTTATTACATACAAAATATACTTATATAAAAACCATAATATATCACCCAACAAAACTTGCCCAAAATCTTTTATGTTTCTCTGCCTTAGCCCAATTTTAACTTTTTCCGAGAGTGACAAGTTAACCTGAAAATTTTTTATAGCAATAAGTGAGTATATAAAGCTCAGCAAGTGATTAATATATTCAAGACAAAGAAAAATTATTTTCAAAACAAACTTGATAATAAATAGCAAGGCAAGGGTATAAGAATCCATAGATATCATCTCATTAGATAGAATATCACAAATCATTTCATATGCCATTGATATGTTCCCAAACATTTCATATACCATTGATATGCTTTGAAATATTTCATATACATTTGTTATGCTCTGAAACATGTTTATACTTTAATATATTCTAAAATATTTCATATATCATTGATATACTCCAAAACATATTTACGCTTTTGATATGCTTCAAAATATTTTATATGCTATTGACATGTTTTGAAATATTTCACATTCTGTTGATATACTATGAGTTGTTTCATACAACATTGCTAGATATTTCACACCAATGATATGCTCCAACTACTCTTTATCTACTGTTATTATTAAAGTATATTTTAAATAAAATGATTTGTGATTCTGTATCTAATGAGATGATATCTATGGATTTTTATATCATTGCTTTTGTTTTGAAAACTATCCTTCTTTATCTTGCATATGTTAGTCGCTTGTTGAGCTTTATATGCTCATTTTGTTGCTATATAAATTTTTTAGGTTAGCTTGACACTCATGAGAAAAGTGAGAATTGAGCTAAGGCAGAGGAAAGCTAAAAGATTTTAGGCGAATCTTTATTGGTTGATATATTTTGTTATATAGTATACTTTGCGTCCATTGAAATGTTGATAGTAAAATATGAACTTATGCATCTTGTAAATGTTTAAAACACCTCTTGTGTTTTAGATTTTGGAATGTCAAGTTAAATTTGTATAATGATATGAACTTGTGGTAAGTGTTGGTTTTGTGATTATATAGATTTCTACTCTTTTGGATTATGATGTGGGTATGGTTTAGTTGAGTTGGCTTAGATATTTTGAATCATCAAGTGATGTGGTGTATGATTATAAACTGTACATGTTTTATAGATATGAATTTTAAAGTTTGAATGTTTCTCAGTGTCCTTAAATGTTAGTTTGGCTTAATTTATAATAGGTTTCACATCTCTCAAATATGATAATTTAGGAGATGTGACAAAGATAGTATCAGAGTATGATTTAAGGATTACTGAGATATTTGATATATTTGATGTGCAAAGTATATTGAGACTTAGCGATCGATTAAAATTTTCTTTAATGTCTTTTAGGATATCATCTCTGATAGAGACTTTGGATCTCTTTTTAAATTATAGAGAAGATGACAAGAATATGTTGTTAGGATCAATTGGCACTAAGAGGTGGGGCGGGGGGGGGGGGGGTTGACTTAGTGCAAGTGTAAATTCTTTTTTTAACGAAAACTTTTCGTTTAAAGCAAAATAAAAAAATTGAAAGCTTTTCGTTCAAGTAAAGCAAGTGAATGATTTAAAATAAAATGCTAAGTTTTTTGGAAGTGCTTGTCTTAAAACCTTGCTTTCAATGAGTAAATAAAATCAGAAGTGTCACTTGATATTTTGTTGAACATAATTAAGAACTCGACAATTATAAGTAGTAAATGAAATAAGGAACACTTACAATTTATAGTGGTTCAGCCTCAACCTTGGCCTATGTCCACTTCCCGAGTCCTCCTCCTTGAGGCACACCGGCGTCCACTACCGATCTTCTTTTGGTGAAGACCAAACCCTTACAATCTTACAAGGGAGATAAGAACTTTACAACTCTTAGCTCACTCCCTTCCTCTTTTCTTTTTCTTACACTTCACACAAGTTTTTCTCAGAATTTTTATCCTAAAATATTATTTGAAATGTAAAAAAATTTGGGATATTTATAGGCTCCAATTGACTTCAGAATTTGGAGCCAAAATTTAAACTCACCCAAAAAATTCGGGTACGGGCAGGTTAGCCACTGAAAGCACCCTGGATTCCAGGGTACGGGCGGTTTAACCGCTTGGCCCGAGTGGTTTAACCGTCGTCAGTCGCCCGAAAACCTAGGCAGCAATGGTACAACCGTCGCTCATCGGTGGTTCATCTGTCAAGAATCCCAGAAAAGTGATTCCCTTCACTTTTCCAATCTCAACTTGAATCACATGTTGATAAATTTTCTGGTCAACCAATTGAGCTCAAACTGAGCTCAATCAAACCCTTTTAGTGGACCCGGCTGCCTCTTTGACTTGATTTGGATTCCTTCCAAATCACACTCATTTAGGACTCAATCTTAACCTATGACTTAAAGATTACAATCAAACATGACCACCAAGCTTACAACCTTACTCCCATAATCCGGCAACCTCTGGCATTCCCTACGGTGAGTCTCACGATCTTCCTCCGACGATATCCTAGCGTGTCCTAGCGGTCTTCCCGATACCTTCGGCAAAGTCCTAGCGAACTCCTGGCGAGCTCCTACCGTATAGTCTAATCCTTGGCCCGATGCCTAAGCTTGATCATAGGTCCACTCTGATTTGTAATTCCTTTTCACCATTGTGGTTTGCTGGTTACAAGTGCCCTGCAAGTCAATCACGTGAGTGATGGCATGCGTGACACACTACGCGATATTTTTGCTTAAGATTATTACAGGCATATTCTCACATTATATTATATGTTACATATATATATATTGTGATGTCCTTGATTTTGAGCAATGAGAATCAGATCATGATGAGATCACGATAATGAGATCGATTCACCTTTAAATACAGATCCTAAATAATTCCGATCATAGGTTACTCGAGAGGGACATCGAGATAACTGGACAGATCGGTGTACTATATACCCATCCATATGATGGAGGTGGTTGGTCTCATAGCTACTTATATGGAGACACTAAGGATATAATATAGGTGCTTATTAGAGAATGAGTTCACTGATTGATCTGCTTATGAATGTTGTATGGTTAATGATACATAATGTCAGATAGTGATTCCATAGTCCTAGTTGTGTATCTGGTTCTTTGACTTGAGACACCAAGGATGCATTAAATGAGTATTCCTTTCTTTGACGCTAGGCTTACAAGTTTGGAAAGTTTAAGATCTGGTATAATTGATTATCGGGATTGGTAGCTAACCTTACAAAGGCAATTGAGTGTCAATAGAGGATCATCTACTCTCGATATCACAAGAGGAATATCCCATATATGCTTGCTCAGACAAATCCCTAGCCAGGGTCATTCGGATTGAGAGAGAAAGAGTTCTCCAGTAGAATCCGATTAGAGCAAGACAAACTGATTTTATTTATGACCTGACAGTACCATGTCCAATATATATATGATCTCTAGGATATAAGTTGAATGAGGGATTATAGATACACAGTAACTATGGACAGACATGTCCAATAGATTGGATCCCTCTGTACCCTCTGGGGATTATGGCGTAGTGGCCTAGTACATCCATAGTTGATGAGCCGAGTGAATTATTATGTGGATAATTATTCACTATATTAGAAGGAGTTCTGATGGGAGTGACTCACGACTAGCTCGGTATCAAGCCTAGAGGGTCATACACATATGGTGGATGCTTCAGCGAGTAGAGGATTAGATGAAGATCCAATTAGCCCATATTCTTATTAGATAAGACCCTATGCTGATGGGCTCCTTGATTGAGGCCCAATTAGAGACTTAAGGAGATTATTGGATAGAGATCCAATAATACATGGTTAGTGGGTAATTGGATGAAGATCCAATACCCACTAAGATAGGAGCCCTATGGTTTTTGGTGGCTCTCTATAAATAGGAGGGGAGACTCATAGTTGATAGGTTGTAGCCATGGCCTCCCCCTCCTATTCTCCTCCCTCCCTTTGCGTAAAAGTTGTAAGATCAGATTGGAGGAGATTCGCTATAGAGATCGATCATGTGGATACCGCTAGAGAGGAAGATGCTTGACTTCCTTCATCCTCTCCATCCGGATCTGAAATACAGAGATATACGATCTCTTTAGGTAAAAACAATTTCTCACATGATGTAGTTTTTTCAGTTTTTACGGCTTTCTCGTGACCCAATTTTTGCACGATGATTTGATCTGTATGGGAAACCTATTTTGTTTTGATTTTTGCTACGCGTGTGATGCCCCCGCTGAGGTTTCCCAACATGGTTAACCTACACAATGCTAACTATGACTTAATTAATTACAATCATAATGGCCAACACATCCACTTCAAGACATTCCCAACTCCCGACAAGCTTTTCGACTACCCTGGACAATCTTTCGATGAGTCTCGGTCTTCTTCCGGTGAACTCCTTGGTAAGCTCCCGTTACCCTTGGCGAGCTCCTGATCCACTCCAGACGAGTTTCCAACTGCATTGTCCGAACCTCGGCCTGATGCCTGGACTTGACTTTGACCAAACCTCTGATTGTAATATTCTCTCTATCGTAGTTAATCCTGTATCAATCAACTCTAATAACTTTGTTAGATCAAATACTCATCAAATGCTTGCATTATCAAAATATGAGATTCAATAATCTCCCCATTTTTGATGATAATAATCAATTGATGACAGAAGTTAATCCTAACTCCCCCTAAATCTATGTCTCAATAAAGAAAGCTTAAATTCAAGAGAACCACTCCCTCTTGAATTTAAGTATCACAAAACAAATCATATTCCAAGCAAATTTCAACAAGAATTTGTATCAAGTCATAAATTTTAAAAAGAATTATGCATCCATATCTAAGATATCCAAGTATATCATCAATATCATGTGTCATCAATGTCCATTTCTCTCCCTTTATCATCAACAAAAAAGGTGAAATGTATAGCTAATAATTTTAAAGCACATGATGACATTACTCCCCCTTAGTAAAATAGAATATGCATTATAGAATTTTCTTCCCCTTTGAGAATAATGAGGAGAAAAACAAGGGAGGAACATTATATCATTAAGAAGAGCTCTTAATAAATTTTATAATGAGTATTAAGATGAGCCAAAAGTCCAAGTTGAAACTATTTTAATCACATCATATGCAATACATCACATCATCTTAATAAAATCATGAGTATTGCATGCATTATTCCAAATCATCATGTATATTTTTAAAATTATCATTACATGCATGATCATCATACATGATTTCACATCATCAGACCTTCTCCCCCTTTATCATTAACGAAAAGGAGAAGTGCAATTAGCAAGCTTTTGAGATATGAAAGCTTAGCAATTTAATAAATTTTTCATCACTTTAGCACATGCAAGCTAGTGAGTTCTTTCTTCTCTTTTGAGAAGTGAAAGCTAGCAAATTTTTGCTTCCTTTGCAATGTTCAAGATAGCAATTTTACATTATAGAAGCTAACAAGTTGGCAAGTGTTACTTCTCTTTAAAGTATAAAGGCTAGCATGTTTTTGAGAATGTGAGGTTAAGCAAAATTTTTGCTTCTCTTGAGATTTGCAAGATAGCACTTCTTGCTTCTCTTTTGAGTTGAGCAAGCTAGCAAGTTTTGCTCCCCCTTTGCAATTGTAAAAAAGAAGGGATGGTTACAATAGTGTTATACTTTTCCATTATATCATTTTTCAAATCATCACATGAAATATATCATTTTTTAAATCATCACATGAAATATATCAAGAAAAATTTACATGATGATGAGATATACAATTCATGAAGACAAATTGTGAATATCAAGAGACAAATAAAATATCTTGATTCATGTATAAGAAATCTCAAGTTATCAAGATCATGATTTATATAAAAATATCCTTTTAAATAATACAAGAACATATAATAATAGATTTTGATTCATAAAAGAGTTCATGTTATAATTCTTAGGAATCAAAATCACGATATAGGTAAAAACTCTTCCAATTTCAAATAATCAAAATCAATCAAATCACTTTGAAAAGATTCAAAATGAAATAAATAGACTTTCGATCTCTTGAAATACTAGTGATTTCCTTTCTCCCCTTTGTTATTGTAAATAAGAAAGAAGAAAAGGGGAATAATACATAACAAAACTTCAAGTCATAAATTATCAAGATGTCAAGTAGCATATCATGGTTTATTAGGATGAGAAATCTTAACTCATAATAAATTTCAATTTTAGTGAATAGCCAAAAGAATCGTAGGAGTACAAAGAATGAGAAATCTTAACTCATAATAAATCTCAATTTATAAATATCAAGGAATCAATATCATGATTTGGATAAGAACTTATTCAAATTCAAGTCATCAAAATCACTTTCATAGTTCAAGAGATTCATAAAAAATAACATAATCGATTCATTAATCTCTTTTTAAATAATTTATAAGATAGAGAATTTTTCAAGAAAATTATATTCTGTTTTTATTTCATACAAGCATACCTTTGTCTTTTAAGCCAAATAAAAACATGCATCTTCATTTAAAACTGAAAAAGAACTTTCATTACAGGAAAGATCAATAAATCATAAATCACAAAAAATCATCATGCATAATTTCAAAATATAAACTCCTTAATCATAATCACTATGCACCATTAAATCATTAAGCATGGTTTCATTGAACATAAAGCATTTTCAATAAAAATCAATACGAAAATCATCAAGATATACATTATTATTTCCTAGAAGCATATATAGGATTTATCTTAAGTATAAGATTTAAGTCTAACATTTTATTCCTTTATCATAAAATATGTAATTTTCATGATCAATATAATTTTGCAAAATCACTAGAAAAAAAGCATGAATCCCTTTTATTATTATATATTTTTTGTATTTAATATACTAATTTAAAAATAACTCATGAATAGCATTAAGTAATTTCAAAATAAAGCAAAGGGGGTTTTGGTTACCTCATTGTCGAAGTCCGTTAAGGAGTAGTTTGCCACCTCGCCTTCGTTGGTTTGTTCTTTATTTTTGAATGAACTTGATTCGTCCCAAGCCACCTTGAGTGTTTTCTTCTTCTTTTATAGCTTCTTATTTTTAGGTTCATTTTTGTTCTTTGATTCTTATTTTAAGAGTTTTTTAAGCTCTATAGGTAAGAGTTCAAAGTCACCATCACTCGAGCCTTCGCTTTAGTAGTCTTCTTTTGTTCTAAGTGCCAAATCCTTCCTGTTCTTTGGAAGGTTATCTCATGTTCATAGAGTTTATCATGTCATTAATAACCCAATAAGTTCTTCAAGTGGAAACTTGTTTAAGTCTTTTACCTCTTGTATTGTAGTTACTTTAGGATCTCAATTTTTAGTAAGAGAACGTAAAACTTTATTAACAAGTTCAAGATTCGAAAAACTACTCTACTAGTGCCTTCGTGTGTGGTTTCAAGAGTGTGCCAAATATCGAAAGTGGTTTCGCAAGTAGAAACCCAATTAAATTTATTTTTATCTAAGGTGCAAAATAAGGCATTCATAGCCTTAGCATTTAAAGAGAAAATCTTCTTCTCCAAATCATTTCAATCATTTATTGGAAGAGAAGACCTTTCAAATCCATTTTCAACAATATTATATAAATCAAGGTTCAAGGAAAGTAAGAAAACTCTCATCAAGTTCTCCAATAAGTATAGTCCATCCTATTAAACATGGGAGGACGTACGATAGAAAAGCTATATTGAAAGCTGAAAAGAGCCATTTCTCTTGGGTGTTAAACCAAATGAGAAAAATGTAGCTTTGATACCAATTGTTAAGATCAATTGATACTAAGAGGTGAGGGGGGGGGGGGGGTGGTTGGGGGGTTGGGTTAAATTAGTGCAAGTCAAAACTCTTTTTATTGAAAACTTTTTGCTTGAAGAAAGATAGGAAAATCATAAGCTTTTCATTCAAG
Source organism: Ensete ventricosum (assembly GCA_029747655.1). NCBI lineage: Eukaryota > Viridiplantae > Streptophyta > Magnoliopsida > Zingiberales > Musaceae > Ensete > Ensete ventricosum. The sequence goes on along the minus strand of JAQQAF010000004.1, from coordinate 24,066,781 downwards.
TAAAGTAAGTGAATGATTCAAAATAAAATGCTAAGTTTCTTGGAAATGCTTGACTTGAAACCTTACTTTCAAGGAGTAAATAAAATCGAAATCATCACTTGATATTTTGTTGATTAATCACCCGGCTTGGGCGGTCCAGCCACCCGAAAACTTGGGCGGTGACGGTACAGTTGCCACTCACCGGTGGTTCATCTACCGGGAATCCCGAAAAAGTGATTTCCTTCACTTTTCCAATATCGACTTGAACCACATATTGACCAATTCTCTGGTCAATCAATTGAGCTTAACCTAAGCTCAATCAGACCCTTTTAGTAGACTCGGTTGCCTCTTTGAGTTGATTTGATTTCTTCCAAATCACACTCATTTAGGACTCAATCTTAACCAACAACTTAAAGATTACAATCAAACATGATCACCAAGCTTACGACCTCACTCCCACAATCCGACAACCTTTGGCATTCCCTACGGTGAGTCTCATGGCCTTCCTCTGGCGATCTCCCGACATGTTCCTGGCGATCTTCTTGATACCTTCAGCGAAGTCCTAGCGAACTCCCGGCGAGCTCCCATCGTATCGTCCAATCCTTGGCCGATGCCTAACCTTGATCCTGGGTCCATGTCTGATATGTAATTCTTTTTCACCATTGTGATTAACCTGTATGATGCTAACTATGACTTAATTAATTATAATCATAATCGCCAACACATCCACTTCAAGACCTTCCCAACTCCCGGTAAGCTTTTCAGTTATCCTCGATAATCTTCTAGTGAGTCTCGGTCTTCTTCTGTCGAACTCCCTTGCGCCATCCTAGCAAGCTCCCGATACCCTTGGTGACCTCCCGATGCACTCTAGGCGAGTTCCCAACTGCATCGTTCGAACCCCGACCTTATGCTTAGACTTGACTTTGGCCAAACCTCTAATTATAATCTTCTCTCTATCGTAGTTAATCCTGCATCAATCAACTCTAACAACCTTGTTAGATCAAACATTTATCAATTGATTTCATCATCAAAATCTAAGATTCAATATTTGTAAATTGATTAGGATTGATAAGCACTTGTCTTATGTGGAAAAGCCCACTTCAGATTATTGATAAGAAAGCAAAGATCCTAAGGAGTAGGATCATTCCTCTAGTTTAAATAATTTGGGAGCAAGAGGAAGAAATGAAAAAAGTTTATCATCATCTTTTCATAATGGATGTATGATAAATTTAGAGGACTAAAATTTTCTTTTAAGGGGAGAGAGAGTGTAATATCTCTCATTTCCAAAATCTTTTTAATAATATATTTTAAATTATTTATGAGGATCTATTTATAAATATGAGGATTTGTTTAGTAATTCTTTTGATTAAATAATTTTATTTTGAAAGCTTATTGCTAGGGACCTAAATGTGAAATTTAGAAGTCTGATATGAATTATGAAAGGTTCACATTAAGTTCAAAAAAAAAAGTTGAGGACATGTGTCATTAGTTAGGTTAAAGATGGTGTCACTTATGCTTGTTGCATATATGACACATAAGCATCTTTCTTGTGTGCTTGCCACTTAGCAACTTTTATATTAGCTAAAACTAAGCAGCAATAGATGAGAAAACTTACCCAAAAACTGAGAGAAAAAGACTTGCCTAGCATAGAGAAGAGAAGAGAAGAGGAATTAAAGGAGTTTTACATTTGTTTGAGGTATTGGATCAATTCCTCTGCTCTTGGAAATCAATTCTTCTAAGTATTCTAACCCCATCCTATATTTGTTTTAATCATTAATTTTATCTCAATTTGATATGATTTTAAAAGATTTGTGGCTTCTTTGTCACGCCCCCTGAATTATCGCATTTAAGAGGCGTGAAACCTATCATATATCATTAAGATTCTAATTCGTCCACAATCTGAACCCGGGATCCAAACTAACATTTGAGGATAACGAAAAATAGTCAAATATCAATCACATCCATCTATAAAACTTATGCAGTTTATAATTTTACACCACATCACTTGATAATCCATAAAACTTGAAGCCAACTTAATAAAAACATTAACTACACTTATAAATCCTACAGTGCAGAAATCTATACGATTGCAGAACTAACGATGTACTCTAAATTCATATCATCATAGACTAAACTTAACATTCCAAAAACTCCAAACATGAGAGGTCATTTAAAGCTTTTACATGATAGATCAAATCAGATTCATTGATAATATTTTATTACATACAAAATATACTTATATAAAAACCATAATATATCACCCAACAAAACTTGCCCAAAATCTTTTATGTTTCTCTGCCTTAGCCCAATTTTAACTTTTTCCGAGAGTGACAAGTTAACCTGAAAATTTTTTATAGCAATAAGTGAGTATATAAAGCTCAGCAAGTGATTAATATATTCAAGACAAAGAAAAATTATTTTCAAAACAAACTTGATAATAAATAGCAAGGCAAGGGTATAAGAATCCATAGATATCATCTCATTAGATAGAATATCACAAATCATTTCATTTGAAACATACTTTGATCATAATAATAGAGGAAGAGTAGTTGGAGCATATCATTGGTGTGAAATATCTTGGAACATATTAATGTCATATGAAAATAACTCGGAGCATATCAATGGAACGTGAAATATTTCGAAGTATGTCAATAACATATGAAATATTTTAAAGTATATCAAAAGCGTAAATATATTTCAAAGTATGTCAATGATATATGAAATATTTCGAAACATTCAAAGGCATAAAATTGTTTCGGAGCATATCAAAGATATATGAAATAATTTGGAGTGTATCAAAGGCATATTAAATGTTTCAGAACATATCAACGACATATGAAACATTTTAGAGTATATTAAAGATGTATGAAATATTTCAGAATATATCAATGGCAAATAAAATATTTCAGAATATAACAATGGCATTCAAAACATTTCAGAGCATGTCAAAGATATAAATATATTTCGAAGCATATCAATGGTGTATGAATAATCACAAAGCTTATCAAATGAACAAATAAGGAACAAAAGCTCAAATATCATATCAAAAACTCAAAAGGTGAAGTGGGATCCCATACATAATATAGTTTATCCATTTGTGAATATCTACCAAACATAAGTCTCCCACGTTTGTGAGCTCCATCCACCCATGTCTAGGTGAAGCTATAGGGGGTTAACAGAGCATCATAGACTCTAAGAATACCCTTTACCATTTCTAACAAAGGTCCATAATATCCCACAAACACCAAAATACAGAAGGACATGTGAACAAAGAAGTTGGTACATATATCGGAAGCACATGCAAAATAACAAAATGTAGATATGCTAATATAAAACCACACGATGTAATATAAACTTTTCATAACAGATATACATATGTAATTAATTTAAGGATAATAGCATATAAGGATTCAAAATAATAATATAAGACTCAAACGAAAAGAGGACTTTAGTTGAATCATAGACAAAATATGATCCGATATCATATAAAAAACATAGATGGTGAAGTGGGATCACAGATAGAATATGTCCATCCATTTCTGAATAACCACCAAACATAGTAGAGGATCATGAGTTCTAAGCATAGTTCCCTTTATTATTTCTGGTAAAGATTCATATTATCTTACAAACACTAGAGTAGCAAAGGACATATGAGCAATAAATTTTGTACACATCAAAAGCACATTCGAAACAACAAACATGCAAATTATCAAACAAACAAACGTATTCTGACATAATTGACTCAGGTATGTAAATTATCTAAGGACAAGAGTATTCAAGATTTTAAACCAATAATATAAAGCTCAATGAAAGTAAGATTTTTAGCTAAAAATCAATTTCTAAAAGAGTGAACAAGAATAGATAAAATCAACAAAGGCTTAATTCTGACAAAATCTAGAGGCATATTTTATAAATTATTTGAATAGCCAATCATATTCTGAATTACAAAAGAATGGTGTCAATATAAAGCTAAATCAATCTAGTTTTAGACAAAATAATTTTCATAAAAATTGAAGCTTCTAACAAAGAGTTACAAATGATTTGGCAACCAAAGGTCTAAAACAAAAGCTCTATTTTGTAGTTATTATAGGATCAAATTCAATAGGAGATTGGGTAAATATTTGTGTTCCAATCATTCAATCTAGGTATCCAAAGAAAGATCTAGGTTCCTAGTTTCCAACAAAATATGTTTTGCTTAAATCAAAATTCCCAACAAGCAGTTTAGTATAAAAAAGTTAAAAAATTACGTTCCTTATTTTACAGATTTCATAAGATCAATTTAAACATATATGTGGGTAGGCTATTAGACTTTAAAATTTCCAATTCTGGTATTAAAGAAAAGATCTATTTCGGATGAACTAACTTTTGCCTAAATTAGAGTTCAATGCTGAAAGTTACAGCTAGAACAATGTAGAAAGGTTAAAGTCTCAAAATTTTTAGATTCGTAGTTTCACATCTAAATGAGAGAGATATCATATGGGTGTTCTTGTACCAATCGTACCATTGAATAGCTTCACTTCTTATATGAATGGTAGTAATGTCGACCATATAAGCCTCTGAGGTCCTATGATAGAGGAAGTATTGCTCCATATGCGAAACCCACCTGGTCAGGTCTCCGTCTTTCCATCGAGGGAAGTCCACTCTTGTGCGTAGGCTGTTAAATCTTGGATTTTGATGATGAAATCAATTGATGAGTGTTTAATCTAACATATATGTTAGAGAAAGTATTGCAGGTCTAACTATAATGGAGGAATTGAGTTATAACCAGATGATAGGCCAAGATCAAGCTTGGTCATCGGGCCGGGGTTTGGACGATGCAATGGGACCTCGCTGGGAGTTCGCCAAAGGGATTGGAAAGTTTGCTAGGAACACATCGGGAGATCACCGGAAGAAGACCGTAAGACTCGCTACAAGAATGTCGGAGACTATTGGATTGGAGAGAGTTAGGTCTTTTTTAAGCTTGATGGTCATTATTGTTGTAATCGTTGAGTCATAGTTAGGGTTGAGTCCTAATTGAGTTGGATTTGGATAAAATCCAAATCAACTCAATAAAGCAACCGGGTCTACTATGGGGTTTGATTGAGCTTAATTAGTTAACCAAAGAATTGGTTAACATTAATTTTAAGTCAAAATTCGAAAAGTAGAGGGAACCACTTTTCTGGAGATTTCGGTGGTTGGACAGCCGGTGAGCGGTGGGTGTACCGCCATTGCCCAGGATTTCGAGTGGCTGTCCGTGGCTGAAACGCTCAGGCTGGGCGGCTAACCGCCCATACCCTGGATTCTAGGTACTTTCGATAGTTGACCCGCCCAAGCCGGTGGCTGAACCGCCCATACCCAAATTTTTTGAGTATGTTTGAATTTTGGCTCCAAAATTCTGAAGTTATTTGGGGCTATAAATACCCCAAGTTTTCTTGCATTCCATACAATAATTTTGGAAATTATATTATGTGAAAAAAATTATATGTGAATTGTAAGAAAAAGAAGAGGGAATGGGAGAGAGCTTAGAGTTAGAAAATTCTTGAAGTCTCCCTTGTAAGCAAGTTGTAAGAGTTTGGTCTTTACCTAAAGAAGATCGGTAGTGAACGCCGGTGTGCCTCAAGGAGGAGGACTCGGGAGTGGACGTAGGTCGGTTGGTGCTGAACCACTATAATTGTGACTGTTTTTACTTTTTGTATTTATTAATTGTTTTGAACTAAATACCAATAGACGCTTCCGATTTTTTACTTGCTCTTTGAAAGAAAAGTTTCAAGTCATTGCTTATCTTTTTATTAGGATTTGCTTGTTCCTTTTTAAGTCATTTTTAAACAAGAAACTTAGCATTTTCTTTAAATCATTCACTTGTTATGAAAAGCTTCAGATTTTCTATCTTGCTTAAAGTGAATTTTTTTTTTGTTAAAATAAGAATTTACACTTGTACTAATTCACCCCCCGCTCTCCCCCCCTTTATGCCAATTGATCTTAACAATTGGTATTCGAGCAATGTTCTTACTCTTTGGACCAAACACCCATTAGAGTAAATGACTTTGTTTAGCATGAATGATGGTCAATGCATCACAAGTCCTCCTATGTTTAATGGGACGGACTACTCATTTTGAAAAATTTGAATGCGTATCTTTTTAGCTTTAATAGATCTTGATTTGTAGTGTATTGTTGAAAAATATTTTCAGAAGTCATCCAATCCAATAAATGATTGGAATGATTATGAAAAACAAATGTTTTCGTTGAATGAAAAGACTATGAATGCTATATATTGTGCACTTGATAAAATAAATTTGATCGGGTTTCTTATTTTGATTCGACTTTCGATATATGACATAATTAGAAATGACACATGAAAGCACAACTAAATTAAGTGAATCATTAAATGAAAAAACTTGTAAAAATAAACTTGAAGAACACCTTCCAAAGAACAAGAAGGAATTTGAACTGAGCGTGACATATGACTCCTTGAGTAAAATATCGAGTGATAAGGAGTTTGAAACTTTGACAAATGAACCAGATAAATTAATAAACATAAACCATAAAAATAATCTTAAAATCATAGACAAGAACTCTTGCTATGAATGCAAGAAGCCAAGACACTCAGAAGATAAAGAGCACAATCAAAAGGAAGTAGAGAATCTCGCACTTATGGCCATCAACAATGAGGTAAGTGATTCCTCCAAAATCTCATTTACTTTTGATGAATTATCAAATATTTTTTATGAGCTTTATAATGAATTTAGAGTGATTAGCAAATCATATAAATTACTTAAGAAAGGACATGATTTTTTAGTTAGTAAATTTGAACAAATGCATGATACATCACCATCACACAGTTCATGCACTAAATATGAAACCTTGAATCATGCATCAACATCATATTTTTCTTGTTCTAAGTATGAGTCACTAGAGGTAATTAAACAAAAAAATGACATACTACAACAAACTCAAAGAGGGTTTAATATAGACAATGAGTCTCTAAGCATGATCCATGTTGATAAGGGTCATGTTTATAAGGAAGGTATTGGCATTATGAGTAAGACTCATCAAAAGCCAACTATCCTCATTAGAAGACTCATATTACACTCTTTTCCCAAAAATAGATGTAATTTTTGTAGTAAATGTGGACACTGTTTATCAGTGTTTATTTAAAAATTATAGTCCACATAAATTAATTTGGGTTCCTAAAGGAATCATAAACAACCTAAAACTATTAGAGAAAATGGGAAGAACATATCATGAAGGACCCAAACTCAAATATGTACCTAAATTAAACCCTCCCATAATATAAAGTTACCTCCTAACAAGGCTAGGAGCACTAAGTAATATTTTGAAAGTAGATGCTCAAGGCACATGATTTGAGATCTAATACTCTTTCAAAGCTCACTAGACTAAATACTAACAATAATTATTAAAATAAAATCTTTGGTAATGAATCTTTAGATAATTCATTAATCTTGATTACTCTAACTTTGGCATGTTAATACAAAATTGAATTAGAGACTATCTAAATTCAAATTTATGAAAGAAAGACTTTGATGATGATTATGATTGAATGATAAGTTCTAAATTATTGGCTTGAATATTTGTTGATTTAAATGCAAAGGTTATTGTTGAATGATTTAAATATTATGGTATTTTTGGCTAAGTTAAATATCATTATTGAATGATTGATTTAAATGGTTGAAAAATTATATGTTGAGATTGAATATGTATTGTTAAATGATAGATTACTTTTGAATTTGAATATGAAACAAATAAAAATTTGGAAATGAGTTTGTCAACTCCTTGCACTATATGTAAAGAGTTAGACTCATTTAAAAGTTGAAATTAAGATAGGTTGAATTTTGATTGAAGATATTTTATGTTCAATGAAACCATGCTTGATGATTTAATGATGCATAGTGATCATGCTTAATGAGTTTATATTTTAAAATTATACATGATTATATGAAATAAAAAGGGAATATATTTTTCTTGAAAATTTCTCTATCTTATAAATTTTTCAAAAAGAGATTAATGAATCAATTATGTTATTTTTTATGAATCTCTTGAACTATGAAAGTGATTTTAATGATTTGATGATTTGAACTTGAATAAGTTATTATTATGATTTTAGCAAGTTTAGAAAATGAAACTTGAAATCTTTACATAAATCAAGTTCATTTGAATAAGTTTATAAATGAATCATAAGTTTATATATTTGAAACTACAATATGAATCTAAACAATGATCTTGATGATTTGAAATCACATATGTAAATTAAGATCCTATATTTATCTCATTTTGCAAAGTTATGATCTTAAAATTTGGTACTATTATATTTTAATTGTTACTTTGACAATGACTAAGGGAGAGACAAAAGCGATGTTTTTGTAATAAGGAAATTAATTACTTTGGTTATGAAAGACCTTCATTGGATGAAGAGCGATTTGCTAAAAGGAAAATTAGAAATTTTAAATACATGAGATTTGCATGATTGTATTTCTATTTTACTTGAAATTTTGAATACATAAGATTTATTGATTACTTATGTTAAAATTTACAAACTATAAGGAGGGGCAAATTTATTAATTTAAATCATATCTTATGGTACTTAAAGATTTGATTTTATGATATGATCTCCTTGTACTTTAGGGCATAATTTGAATATGGATATTAAGAAGAAATTATACAATTATATATTTTTTATAATGACAAAAAATGGGAGATAAAATTATCAATATGATTTGGAGCAAATTGGATATGATAACATTGAATGAGAAACAATTTGCTTTGAAGAAAATTTAGAATTTTAAATACATGTGAAATGCATAATTCAAAATTTGAGCTTGATTTACTATTTTCCTTTGGATTTCTTGGACTTTATAAATTACACTTATTATTAAAATTTTCATGCAAAATACATGATTTGCTACCTTGCTTGGAATTTGTATGAGATAAATTAAATTGCATGGGTAGCTCTTGATTTTTTCTTGGATTTCAAAATTTACATCTATAAAATTAAGTATTTTTATAATATTTTTCACTTCTCTACCTTGATTCTATCTTATTGTTTATAAAAAGAGGAGAAAATCTATATTAAGATAATGATTTGATATTGTTTAGATTTATTTACTATATTTTCTTGAAATTTACATGAGAAAGATTTGTTGAGTTCATATTCGAAATTTTCTTTTAAAATCTTATATCTACAAGATTGAGGTTGAGAGTTAAAAATGTTAAATCATGAAAATATATGAATTGCTAATCTAGATTTCATGAGATTAAGCTTTTTGTGATAATGATTATCTTATTATTCATAAAAGGGGAGAAAATTTGCATGATGTTTTGCTACTTTACATATTTATTTGCTACGCTTGCTTAAAATTACATGAGATGATTTTAAATGCATGAGTAGCTCCTAAAATTTTGAATCTTCTTGAATATCTTATATCTTTTAGCTTATCTTCGAAATTTACCTCTACAAAATTGAGAGCTATACTTAATGATGTTTTACAACTCATCCCTTATTTCTTTCCTTCTTTTCCACAAGAAGAATAAAATTCTTTATGACTCATGTCGTATTTTACAAAGGGAGAATAAAAACTCATGTGCCTTAAAATCCTTAACCCTATATTTTACCTTTTTGTTGATGACAAAGGGGGAAAAATAGACACCAATGACACGTTATATTGATGATATACATTGATGACACATGATATTGATGATATATATTGATGATACATGATATTAATGATGACACATGATATTGGTGATATACTTGGATATGGATGCATAATTCCTTTTAAAATTCATGAAAATCCTTGATGAGTTGATGACTTGATAGTTTAAAAGCAAATTTTTATTGAGGTATTAGTATCTCATTGCGATCCTTAAAATATTATTTGCTTGAAATATTAATTACTTTATGATACTTAAATTCAAGAGTATGTGGTTCTCTTGAATTTCAGTTTTTCTTATTATGGCATGGATTTAGGGGGAGTAAGGTTTAACTCCTATCATCAATTGATTGTCATCATCAAAAAGGGGAGATTGTTGAATCTCGGATTTTCATGATGAAATCAATTGATGAGTGTTTAATTTAACATATGTGTTAGAGGAAGTATTGCAGGTATAACTACGATGGAGGAATTGAGCTACAACTAGATGATGGGCCAAGATCAAGCTTAGGCATCGAGCCGGGGTGTGGACGATGCAGTGGGACCTCGCCGGGAGTTCACTAGGAGTTCGCCGAAGGGATCAGGAAGCTCGCTAAGAACACATTGGGAGATCGTTGGAAGAAGATCGTAAGACTAGCCGCAAGAATGCCGAAGGCTATCGGATTAGCGGGAGTTAGGTCTTGTTTAAGTTTGATGGTCATTATTATTGTAATCGTTGAGTCGTAGTTAGGGTTTGAGTTCTAATTGAGTTGGGTTTGGATGAAATCTAAATCAACTCAATAAGGCAAATAAGTCCACTATGGGGTTCAATTGAGCTCAGGTTGAGCTCAATTAGTTAACCAAAGAATTGGTCAACATTAGGTTCAGTCAGAATTTGAAAAGTGGAGGGAACCACTTTTTCGGAGATTCCAGCAGTTGAACCGTCAGTAAGCGGCAAGTATGCCGCCACTGCCTAGGATTTCGGGCAGTTGTCAGCGGCTCAGCCACCTAGGCTGGGCAACTGAATCGCCCGTATCCTAGATTCTGGGTACTTTCGACGGTTGACCTACCTAGGCCAATGGTTGAACCACCCGTACCCGAATTTTCCGAGTATGTTTGAATTTTGGCTCCAAAATTCTGAAGCCATTTAGGGCTATAAATACCCCAAGATTTTTTGTATTTCATACAATAATTTTGGGGATTGTATTCTGTGAAAAAAAAAAAATGTGAATTGTAAGAAAAAGAAAAGGGGAAGGGAGAGAGCTTAGAGTTAAAAAATTCTTGAAGATCGGCAGTGGACACCGGTGTGCTTCAAGGAGGAGGACTTAAGAGTGGACGTAGGTCGGTTGGTGCCGAACCACTATAATTGTTAGTGTTTTTACTTATTACATTTACGACTTACAATTGTAGAATTCTTAATCATTTTGAACTAAATACCAATAGACACTTCCAATTTTTACTTACTCTTTGAAAGAAAAGTTTCAAGTCAAGCACTTCCCTTCGACGTTACTTATCTTTTACTAGGATTTACTTGTTCCTTTTTACGTCATTTTTAAGCAAGAAACTTAGTATTTTCTTTGAATCATTTACTTGTTACAAAAAACTTCAGATTTTTAATCTTGCTTAAAGCGAAAAGATTTTTGTTAAAACAAGAATTTATACTTGCACTAATTCACTCCTGCCCTCTTAGTGCCAATTGATCCTAACATAGGCATGATGAGTTCATCGCTTGTTCTTTTATCTTTGTTGGGTTCTCCTTGCAATCAAACTCCCGTTGTGCTATGATATTCTTTTGCTCAGTAATTAGTCCAATCTAAACTCCTCGAAGAGAGTGCGTAGTGTATCCATCATACGCGTCTCGAAAGCATCTAACTGGGCTCCGAATAGATCTACCGTTGCCATGACATAGGGATCACCAATCTGTCAAATAGACTGATTGGAGATGGTGACTGCAATCTTGAGATTGATGGCAACAACGACAATATGGTGATGAGAGGGGTGGCTACAGTGATGCTGCAATATTGTTGAGGCTGCAGTGGTGCTGCAAGATCGTAGTGGCTACGGTGGTGCTGTAAGATCATCGAGGCTGCGGTGGATAGGAAGGAGCGGTGCTGCAGTTTCCTAGTGGTTGCTATGTTGTTGGAGCATGGCAGTCGAGGGAATCTGGATCGGTAAGCAGCGGTGACGGTGGAGGACAAAGAGGGCAGCAGCAACACCGGCTGCGGCAATAGTGCGACTGCATGGGCTACAGGCAGAGATGATGATTGTCTTCAAAAGATGGTAGATGGGGTGACAACAGCAACTGATGGGTGCAGCAAGACTCTATAGTGGATGCCGAGCGAAAGTAGGGGATGACAGCGGTAGGAGAACGATAGCGGCGTTGGGGAAGAGTGGCAGCTGTTGCTTCAGGTGGCTGTGAAAAGGAGGTTGCAGTAAAGGCGACTATGGTAGAGGTGATTGTGGCAGAAGAGTACGACAGCAGCGTGGGCTACTAGTGGCTCATGGAGACAAGAAGTAGAGATGGCAGCAGTGGGCAGCAGGTGTTGGGGCAGGAGATCACTGCTGGCAACTTGTGCAGTGAGGGATTACTACTGGCCACAGGAGATTGCTGTTGGCTGTGAGAGATCATTGTTGGCAGTGTTGTGCAGTGAGAGATCACTGCTGGTTGTGAGAGATTGCTGCTAGCAATGTTGTGCAGTGAGAGATCGTTGCTGGTTGTGAGAGATTGTTGCTGGCAGTGTTGTGCAACAAGAGATCACTGTTGGCCATGTTGTGCAACGAGAGATCACTGCTGGCCGCGAGCAAGGCAGATGGCAGCGAGAGATTGGTATTGGCCATGACCAAGGAAGATGGCGGTGAGAGATTGATGTTGGCAGTATTGTGCAGCAGCGATGCGTGCTGCGATCGAAGGGATAAAGGAGATTTGGTGGCCGAAAGATTGGTAGATCACTGTTGGCAACTTGTGCAGTGAGGGACCGCTATTGGCCGCAAGAGATCGCTGTTGGCTATGAGAGATCATTGTTGGCTATGTTGTGCAGCAAGAGATCACTACTGGCTATGAGAGATTGCTGCTAGCAACATTGTGCAGTGAGAGATCACTGCTGGCTATGAGAGATTGTTGCTGGCAGCATTGTACAACGAGAGATCGCTGTTGGAGCGAGAGATCACTGCTGGCAACTTGTGTAGCGATGGATCGCCACTGGCTGCAGGAGATCACTGTTGGCCGTGAGAGATCGCTGCTGGCAGTGTTGTGCAGCGAGAGATCACTACTGGCTGCGAATGAGATTGCTGCTTGCAACATTTTGCAGTAAGAGATCACTACTGGTTATGAGAGATTGTTGCTGGTGGCCTTGTGCACTGAGAGATCGATGCTGGCCACGTTGTGCAGTGAGAGATCACTACTGGCCACGAGAAAGGCAGATGGTAGCGAGAGATTGCTATGGGCCATGACCAAGGAAGATGGCAGTGAGAGATCGATGCTGGCAGCATTGTGCAGTAGCGATGCGTGCTGCGATCGAAGGGATAAAGGAGATTTGTGTTGGGAAACTTACAGCGGGTGCATCACATGCGTAGTGGAAATCAAAACAAAAATTGATTTCCCATGCAGATCAAATCTTTGTGCAAAAGATTGGGGTCGCGAGAAAAACTGCAAAAATAAAAAAACTGCCATGTGAGAGAGATTGATTACCTAGGGAGATCGTATATCCCTGTATTCCAGATCCGGATGAGGAAGATGAAGGAGGTCAAGCGTCCTCCTCTCTAGCGGTATTTGCTGGTTACAAGTACCCTGCAAGCCAATCACGTGAGTGTTGGCACGTGTGACATGTTGTGTGATCTTTTTGCTAATGATTAATATTGGTATATTCTCACATTATATTATTTGTTACATATATATTGTGATGTCCTTAGTTCTGTGCAATGAGAATCGCATCGTAATGAGATCGATTCACCTTTAAACATAGATCCTAAATAATCCTGATCATAGGTTACCCAAGAGGGACATTGAGATAACCGGATAGATCGGTGTACTATATACCCATCCATATGATGGAGGCGGCTGGTCTCATAGCCACTTGTGTGGAGACACTAAGGATATAGTACAGGTGCTCATTGGAGAATGAGTTCACAGATTGATCCACTTATGGAATGTTGTATGGTTAATGATACCTAATGTCAGACAGCGATTCCATAGTCCCAGTTGTGTATTTGGTCCTTAGATTTGAGACACCAAGGATGCCTTGTATGAGTACTCCTTTCTTTGACGCCAGACTTACATGTTTGGAAAGTTTCAGATTTGGTATAGCTGGTTATCGGGATTGGTAGCCAACCTTACGAAGGCAATTGAGTGTCAATAGAGGATCATCCACTCTCGGTATCACGAGAGGAATATCTTATATGTGCTTGCTTAGACAAATCCCTAGCCAGGGTCATTCAGATTGAGAGAGGAGTTCTCCGGTAGAATCTGAATAGAGCAAGACAAACTAATTCCGTATGTGACCTGACAGTACCATATCCAATATACGGTCTCTAAGATATTATTTGGATGAGGGATTATAGATATATGATAACTATGGACAGACAAGTCCAATGGATGTGATCCCCCCTGTACCGTCTGGGGACTATGACGTAGTGGCCTAGTACGTCCATAGTCGATGAGTCGAGTGAATTATTATGGGGATAATAATTCACTATATCAGAAGGAGTTCTGATGGGAGTGACTCACGGCTAGCTCGGTATCGGGCATAGAGGGTCACACACATATGGTGGATGCTTCAACGAATAGAGGATTGGATGAAGATCCAATTAGCCCCTATTATCATTAGATGTGAGACCCTATGTCGATGGGCTCCTTGATTAAGGCCCAATTATAGGCCTAAGGAGATTATTGGATATAGATCTAATAATGCAAGGTTAGTGGGTTATTGGATGGAGATCCAATACCCACTAAGGAAGGAGCCCTAGGGTTTTGGTGGCTCTCTATAAATAGGAGGGGAGACTCAGGGTTGATAGGCTACAACTTTAGCCGCCACCTCCTATTCTCCTCCCTCCCTCTGCGCAAGAGTTACGAGATCAGATTGGAGGAATTTTGTGGCAGAGATCCATCGTGTGGATACCGCTAGAGAGGAGGACGCTTGACCTCCTTCATCTTCTCTATCCGGATTTGGAATACAGGGATATACGATATTCCTAGGTAAAATCAATCTCTCACACAATGCAGTTTTATCGATTTTTATATTTTTCTCACGATCTCAATCTTTTGCATGACGATTTGATCTGCATGGGAAACCAGTTTTTGTTTTGATTTTTGCTACGCATGTGATGCACCCACTGTAGGTTTCCCAACAATGGTATCAGAGCCAAGGTTTTTGTGCGAAAGATTGGTGTTAAACTGCGTATGATGAGATTGAATCGTGTAGAATCGTTCTACGTGTTCTTGCTGTGTTTTCGTAGCGAATGAAGCCCTTGCAAGGGACAGCCGGGCAAGGCCATGGCCAGCCCCCTTGCAGGGGCGGTCGGCTGCGGCCAAGCCCCCTGCAAGGGGCGGTGGGCTGCAGCCAAGGCCCCCCTGCAAAGGTCGATCGCCCACAGGGGTAGCAGTCGCCCGTGGGCACGACCGACTGCGGCCAGCCCTACCGCCAGCTGGGGCGGCGGCGCCGGTCGCAAGGGTGGCCGCCCCTTGGCAGGGCGGCTGCCGGCCGCAAAGGGCAGCCGCCGCCTGCACAGGGGCAGCGGCGACGGTGGCATAGTGAGGTGAAGGAAGGCTAGGGCAACTTTTTAAGAAAAGATGGTTATGCCCCTTGGAATTTAGGAAATTCTGACTTTGTCCCTTTTATACAGAATTCCTTAAATGCCCTCAACATTTTCAAAAATTTTAAGAACTGTCCTCTCATCCAGAATACTGAAAATGGCCTCAATAATTCTTAAAATTTCAAGGACTGTCCTCTCATCTAGAATTATGAAAATACCCTTGATAATTCTGAAAATTTCGAGCATGTCCTGATTTCAAGAGAAAAATTAATTAAATAGTTTAATTAATTATTATATATATCTAGTAATCCTACATATGATGTGATGTACATATGATGTATGATGTGGATGGATGATCATGAGCCATGTGTTGTGATGTGTGTAATTATGATTATTATTATTATTGGGGCCTGCGAGCCTACGTTTTTCTCGTTTATTATTGGGCCTGCATGCCTGTGATTATTTGTAATTACATGGAGAGGCACAACGGGATCGTGGAGGTTACAGCGAGACCCACGATGTCGTGGCGGGAGATCACGACGCATGGTGATGCGACAATCCGACGGAACCGATGATGACGAGATCAACAATCACAGGGCATGAAGATGCGCTAATGCACACATAAATTCTATTGCGAGTGATTACGCACATTGGCTCGGGCTTAATCATATTAGGTGACGGCTCATGATCATCCGGTGTGGCTTGGATATGTGATGTGGTATACACCTACTAGATATATGTATATATATATTTGCATGCGATGTAGATATATATTAAATATGTATGTGTGTGACACGACATATTAGGAGACCGATATGAAACAAAAACCCCTCCTACGATAATATTAAGTCGGTAAGCATGAGGTAATATGATTGACCCATGTGGCCTTCCATCGTTATAGGAAGAAATTGAATCACGACATAGGTCGAGTTGGTTGAGTCGCTCGAGGCTCACCTATCTACGTGATTGAGTTCTGGCCTACGACATAGAGATGTCACCGGTGACCTGAGGACATGGTATGCTTGGTCGAGTCCCTCGAGGGCATATCATTGAATCAGACTTATCTTGTAATGATGGTGATGACTTAACTGAACATTATGGTTGGTCGAGTCCCTCGAGACCATGATGATTCGGAGGCCGAACGTGATGGGAATCACAAGGAGTTATGATTGGCAAGAGTTGCCTACCTTTGGGCTTAGTGTAATTGGTCAAGTCCCTCGAGGTTGCACTAAGATGTCAATTGGATCCTGATCTCCACTAGGAGTCTGCCGGAGACTTCCATCTCACGTGTCGATGTTGTCACGTGATTCGCTAAGAAAATAGTGGGAGTACATTAAAATAGAAGTCCATATCTTAATTAGTTTTTTCTGTGAAATCTATATGTTATTTAATTTTGCTATATCTTGTTTTGTCAGAAACATGTTGCTAATAGACCCCCTACATGGCATACTTGATGCCAACCGCCTCGCTGGTCCAAACTATACAGAGTGACTCCATAATTTGAGAATTGTTCTCACGACGGAGAAAATCACATACGTCCTTGATACAATCGTGCCCACGCCGGAAGAAGGGGCAAGCGAGGATGAGATCGCTCGCTATGTGAAGTACATAGATGATTCCACGTTAGCAAAATGTTATATGCTGGCCTCCATGACTCCTAAATTATAAAGGCAACATGAGAGCATGGATGCAGATTCTATTCTTCTTCATCTTCGCTAGTTGTTTGAGAAACAGGGAAGAACTCAAAGATATGAGATATAGAAGAAACTCTTCCAAGCTAGGATGACAGAAGAGACATCGGTTGAGAACCATGTCCTAAAGATGATAGAGTGGATCAAGAAACTCATAGGTCTGAGAATAGTCCTAGAGGATAACTTGTGCATTGATCTTATACTTCAGTCCCTACCATATTCCTTTTCTCACTTCATTATAAATTTTAATATAAGCAAGTTTGAGGTAACTCTCCCTGAGCTCCTCAATATGTTGAGGGAAGCTGAGAGTGCCATAAAAAAGAAGCCAGTTCTCTATATTGGTGAGACCAAAAAGAAAAGGAAGGCCATCAAGACCCTTAAGAAGGGCAAGGGAAAAGAAAGACCAGAAGATAATGCAAAGGTTGCCAAGAAATACCTGACAAAGGACAAAGGACAATGCTTCTACTATAGCCAAGACGGATATTGGAAGAGGAACTGTAAGGACTACCTTGCAGAGAAGGTGAGACAAAAGCTTATAGAAGCTTCAAGTATATTCATGATCACCACTTGTCAGATTTTCATGATAACACATGGGTATTGGATACCAGGAGTGTTTATCATATCTATAATTCATTGTAGGTTCTGGCAAGACCTAGGAGATTGGCTAGAGGTGAGATGGACCTCAAGATGGGCAATGGAGCAAGAGTTGCTGCGGTTGCTGTTAGAGAGGTCACCCTACATCTGCCCGGTGGAGCTATTATTACATTAGATGCATGCTATTTTGTTCCCTCTATCATCAAAAATATTATTTCTATCTCTTATTTGATAATTAATGGATATAAATTAGTTTTTAAGAATAATAATTATTCAATAATAATGGATGATAAGATCATCATTAGAGGGACCCTAATAAATGGCTTATATGTGTTAGACACTTCTCCATATATCATGAATAAAAATATGTTTAATAGGAAAAGAGATGAGGTGAATAATGCATACCTATGGTATTGTAGGCTAGGTCATATACATGAGGGAAGAATTCAAAAGTTGTTGAAAGATGAATACTTAGATCCATTTGACTATGAGAAATATACAACTTACGAACCTTGCCTTCATTCATGGGAAGATGACCTCCTCTCCTTTTAGTGGAACTAGAGAGAGAGCCACCGAGTTATTGGAACTCATACATAGTGATATATGTGGTCCCATGTCGACTCAAGCTATAGGTGGTTACTCATACTTCATTACATTCACTAATGATTTCTCTAGGTATGGACACGTGTACTTAATGAAATACAAATCTCAGGCCTTCGAGAAATTCAGGGAATATAAGAATGAGGTAGAGAACCAAATTGGAAATAGTATTAAGACTTTTCGATCAGATCGAGGAGGAGAGTACTTGAGTATAGAGTTCACCCATTTCCTCAAGGACAATAGGATTCTATCCCAATGGACACCTCCTTATACACCTCAGCTTAATGGTGTATCAGAAAGGAGGAATCACACGCTGTTAGACATGGTGCGATCCATGATGAGTTTCACTGACCTACCCATCTCATTCTGGGGGTACACCCTAGAGACTGCAGCTTACTTCTGAACAGAGTTCCATCAAAGTCGGTAGTGTCTACACCATATGAGATATTCATGTCTGCCCTTTCTTCAGGAGTCTTTGGGGACATACTCATAGAAAGTGATATTCCATGTCTCATCGGTATGAGACATCTCTTAGATTTTTTCATGCTAATGATAATAGAGTCTATGTACCTAGATTGGGACAAGCCAAGCATCCTTTTGGATCTATCTCTATAGATCCGGATCCCCAAAATATAGGATGCTTCCCCTAAGTCTTTCATGGAGAAGTTTCTAGATAGCCAAGTCTTTACTGTGGAGAGCATTCTTATATCATTCCCAATGATTAAGATGTCATCTACATATAGCACCAAGAAGGCGATAGCGCTTCCACTTACTTTCCTGTACACACAAGCCTCATCTTCATTCTTAACAAAGTCATAAGATCTGATCACTTCATCAAATCTTATGTTCCAACTTCGGGAAGCTTGCTTCAATCCATAAATGGATCTAAGCAACTTGCACATTTTATGTGGACTCTCTTTGGATACGAACCCCTCTAGTTGTATCATATACACCTCTTCCTCGAGGTTGCCATTGAGGAATATTGTTTTGACATCCATCTGCCAGATCTCATAGTCATAGTGTGCTGCAATTGCCAAAATAATTCTAATGGACTTAAGCATGGCTACAGGTGAAAAGGTTTTGTCATAGTCAACTCCTTATCTTTGACGATATCCTTTAGCTACCCGCCTTGCTTTATAGGTCTCTTTCCATCCACTCCGATCTTCTTCCTGAAGATCCATTTGCAGCCGATGGGTACAATACCCTCAGGTGCATCTACAAAGTTCCAATCTTTGTTATAGTACATAGAATCCATCTCAGAATTCATGGCTTCTTGCCACTTCCCGGAGTCTATACTCAAAATAGCCTCCTCGTAGGTCTGAGGATCAACATCCTGAGAGTCATCTACATTGATATGTCTCACATATCTTTCAGGAGGGTAAGATACTCTACTAAACCTATGTAAATTTAAAATTTATGTGTTAGGTACCTGAACAGACTCGGGCTCTGGAATGGTGCTTGAGCTAGGTTCTCCAACCTCGCTCAATTCTATCTCACTCCCACTGTTTCCACCAAGAATATGTTCCTTCTCAAGGAACACAACTCTCTTGGCAACAAAGACCTTTCGGTCCTCGGGATGATAGAAATAATACCCATAAGTTTTCTTTGGGTATCCCACGAATTTGCACCATTCTGTTCTTGATTCTAACTTATCGGGATTGTATCTTCTAACGTGGGCAGGACAGCCGCAAATCTTAATAATTTTAAGATCGGGCTTCTTTCTTTCCATATCTCATATGATGTAGACACTACCGACTTTGATGGAACTCTATTCAGAAGGTAAGCTGTCTCTAGGGCGTACCCCCAGAATGAGACGGGTAGGTCAGCGAAACTCATCATGGATCAGACCATGTCTAACAGCATGCGATTCCTCCTTTTTTGATACACCATTGAGCTGAGGTGTATAAGGAGGTATCCATTGGGATAAAATCTCATTGTCCCTGAGAAAATGGGTGAACTCCGTACTCAAGTACTCTACTCCTCGATCTGATTGAAGAGTCTTAATACTCTTTCCAATTTGGTTCTCTACCTCATTCTTATATTCCCTGAATTTCTCGAATGCCTCAGATTTGTACTTCATTAAGTACACATGTCCATACCTAGAGAAATCATCAGTGAATATAATAAAGTATGAGTAACCACCTATAGCTTGAGTCGACATGGGACCACATACATCACTATATATGAGTTCCAATAACTCGGTGGCTCTCTCTCCAGTTCCACTAAAAAGAGAGTTGGTCATCTTCCTATGAAGGCAAGGTTCGCAAGTTGCATATGTCTCATAGTCAAATGGATCTAAGTATCAATCTTTCAACAACTTTTGAATCCTTCTCTCATGTATATGACCTAGCCTACAATGTCATAGGTATGCATTATTCACCTTACCTCTTTTCATCTTAGACATATTTATATTCATGATATGTGGAGAAGTGTCTAACACGTATAAGACATTTATTAGGGTCCCTCTAGTGATGATCTTATCATATATTATTATTGAGCAACTATTGTTCTAAAAAACTAATTTATATCCATTAATTATCAAACAAGAGATATAAATAATATTTTTTGATGATAGAGGGAACAAAATAGCATGCATCTATTACAACAATAGCTTCACCAAGTAGATGTAGGGTGACCTCTCCAACAACAACTGCAGCAACTCTTGCTCCATGCCCATCTTGAGGTCCATCATGCCTCTAGCCAATCTCCTAGGTCTTACTAGAACTTAAAACTTCTCTAAGCTTCTGTCTCACCTTCTCTGCAAGGTATTCCTTATAGTTCCTCTTCCAATGTTCGTCTTGGCCACAGTGGAAGCATTGTCCTTTGTCATTTGCCGGGTTTTTCTTGGCAACCTTTGTCTTACCTGGTCTTTCTTTGCCCTTGCCCTTCTTAAGGATCTTGCTAGCCTTCCTTTTCTTTTTGGTCTCACCAATATAGAGAACTGGCTTCTCCTTCTTAATGGCACTCTTAGCTTTTCTCAACATATTGAGGAACTCAGGGAGAGTCACCTCAAACTTGCTCATGTTAAAATTCATGATGAAGTAAGAAAAGGAATATGATAGGGACTGAAGTATAAGATCAACGCACAAGTTATCCTCTAGGACTATCTATATACTTCACAAAGCGAGCGATCTCATCCTCGCTTATCCTTTCCTCTAGCGTGGGCACAATCATGTTAAGGACATATATGATTTTCTCTTCCGTGAGAATAATTCTCAAATTGTGGAGCTTTTGGACCAATGAGGCGGTTGGCATCAAGTATGCCACGTAGGGGTTTTGCAAGCGACAAGTAAGATATAACATAAATTAAATAACATGTAGGTTTTGCAGAAAACTTTAATTAAGATATGGACTTCTATCTTAATATACTCCTACTATTTTCTTAACGAATCATGCGACACCGTTGACACATGAGACGGAAGTCTCCGGCAGACTTCTAGTGGGGATCGAGATCCAATTGGCATCTTAGTGCAACCTCGAGGGACTCGACCAATTGCACTGAGCCCAAAAGGTAGGCAACTCTTGCCAATCACAACTCCTTATGATTCCCATCACGTTCGGTGTTCGAATCATCATGGTCTCGAGGGACTCGACCAACCATGACGTTCAGTTAAGTCATCACCATCGTTACAAGATGAGTCTGATTCGATGATATGCCCTCGAGGGACTCGACCAAGCATACCATGTCCTCAGGTCACCGGTGACATCTCTGTGTCATAGGCAAGAACTCGATCATGTAGATAGGTGAGCCTCGAGGGACTCGACCAACTCGACCTATGTCATGATTCAATTTCTTCCTATAACGATAGAAGGCCACGTGGGTTAATCTTATTGCCTCATGCTTACCGACTTAATATTATCGTAGGAGGGGTTTTTGTTTTATACCGGTCTCCTAATATGTCATGTCACACACATACATATTTAATATATATCTACATCGCATGCAAATATATATATACATATATCTAGTAGGTATATAACAAACATATCACATATGCAAGCCACACCGGATGATCATGAGCCGTCACCTAATATGATTAAGCCGGAGCCAATGGGCCTAATCACTTACAATAGGATCTATGTGTGTATTGGCGCATCTCCATGCCCTGTGATTGTTGATCTCGTCATTATTGGTTCCGTCGGATTATCGCATCACCATGTGTCGTGATCTACCGCCACGATATGGTGGGTCCCGCTGTCATCTCCACGCTCCCGCTGCGCCTCTCCATGTAATTACAAATAATCACAGGCACGCAGGCCCAGCAATAAATGAGAAAAATGCAGTCTCGCAGGCACCAATAATAATAATAATCATAATTACACACATCACAACACATGGCTCATGATAATCCATCCACGTCATACATTACATGTACATCACATCATATGTAGGATTACTAGATATATATAATAATTAATTAAACTATTTAATTAATTATTTTTTTGGAAATCAGGACATGCTCGAAATTTCTAGAATTATCAAGGGCATTTTCATAATTTTAGATAAGAGGACAGTCCTTGGAATTTCTAAAATTATTGAGGGTATTTTTGAAATTCTGTATATAAGGACATTCCTTAGAATTTTTCTCATTCTGAGGGGCATTTTAGTTGTTTTTCAAAAGAAGCCCTAACCCTCTCCTTCACCCTCCTGTGTTGCCGTCGCCGCTGCCCCTACGCAGGCAGCGGCGCTGCGCGTTGCGGCCGACAGCCGCCTTGCCAAGGGGTGGCCACCCCTGTCGCCGGCACCGTTGCCCCTGCTAGCGACAACCCCTTGCGGGCTGGCCACCGGCGGCCATCCCTTGCGGGCGCGCCGCTGGCAGCTGCGCCCGTGGGTGGCTGCCCCTTGCAGGTGGCCGACAGCCCCCTTGCAGGTGGGCCTTGGCTGCAACCGGCCGCCCCTGCAGGGGGGGTTGGCCGCAGTCGGTTGCCCCTTGCAGCCAGCCACGGCCAGCCCCTCCTTGCTGTTCTTGCTGCGAATGCGTTGAACGATTCAATGCGATTCAATCTCATCACACGCTGTTTAAAACCAATCTTTCGCACAAAAACCTTGGCTCTGATACCACTGTTGGGAAACCTACAACGTGTGCATCACATGTGCAATGGAAATCAAAACAAAAACCGGTTTCCCACGCAGATCAAATCGTCGTGCAAAAGATTGGGGTCACGAGAAAAATTATAAAAATAAAAAAATGGCCATGTGAGAGAGATTGATTTTACCTAGGGAGATCGTATATACCAGTATTCCAGATCCGGATTGAGAAGATGAAGGAGGTCAAGCGTCCTCCTCTCTAGCGATATCCACACGATAGATCTCTACAACAGAACTCCTCCAATCTGATCTCGTATATCTCGTGCAGAGGGAGGGAGGAGTATAAGAAGTGGTGGCTAAATTTGTAGCCTATCAACCCTGAGTCTCCCCTCCTATTTATAGAGAGCCACCAAAACCCTAGGGCTCCTTCCTTGGTGGGTATTGGATCTCTATCCAATAACCCACTAATCTTGTATTATTGGATCTCTATCCAATAATCTCCTTAGGCCTATAATTGGGTCTTAATCAAGGAGCCCATCAACATAGGGTCTCATCTAATGAGAATAGGGGCTAATTGGATCTTCATTCAATCCTCTATTCGCTGAAGCATCCATCATATGTGTGTGACCCTCTAGGCTCGATACCGAGCTGGCCGTGAGTCACTCCCATTAGAACTCCTTCTGATATAGTGAATTATTATCTCCATAATAATTCACTCGACTCATCAACTATGGACGTACTAGGCCACTACGCCATAGTCCCAGACGATACAGGGGGATCGAATCCATCGGACCTGTTTGTCCACAGTTACCATATATCTATAATCCCTCATCCAACTAATATCCGAGAGACCGTATATTGGATATAGTACAGTCAGGTCATATACGGAATCAATTTGTCTTGCTCTAAGCGGATTCTGCCGGAGAACTTCTTCTCACTCAATCCAAATGACCCTGGCCAGAGATTTGTCTAAGCAAACACATATGAGATATTCCTCTCGTGATACCGAGAGTGGATGATCCTCCATTGACACTTAATTACCTTCGTAAGGTTGGCTACTAATCCCGATAACCAGCTATACCAGATCTGGAGCTTTCCAAACCTATAAGTCTGGCGTCAAAAAAAGGAGTACTCATATAAGACATCATTGGTGTCTCAAGTCCAAGGACCAGATACACAACTGGGACTATGGAATCACTGTCTAACATTAGGTATCATTAACCATACAGTATTCCATAAGCGGATCAATCAGTGAACTCATTCTCTAATGAGCACCTGTACTATATCCTTAGTGTCTCCACACAAGTGGCTATGAGACCAGCCGCCTCCATCATATGGACGGGTATATAGTACATCGATCTGTCCGGTTATCTCGATGTCCCTCTCGAGTAACCTATGATTGAGATATTTAGATCTGTGTTTAAAGATAAATTGATCTCATTATCGTAATCTCATCACGATCCGATTCCAATTACATAGAACCAAGGACATCACAATATATATGCTACATATAATATAATGTGAGAATATGCCAATATTAATCATAAGCAAAAAGATTACACAGTATGTCACACGTGCCATCACTCACGTGATTGGCTTGCAGGGCACCTGTAACCAGCAATTTGGTGGCTGAAAGATTGGTAGATCGGAGGATGAAGGCTACGGTTTTAGGCTTGATAGGTTGCTGTTTAAGGTGCAGTTTGGGCTACTATTTGGTGGTATTTTGGGGCTATGATGGTAGTGGATGAAGGTTGAGAAGGTGGTATAGATCTACTGTGATGGCATCAATAGGTTTGATAGGGATCGGTGGGGGTATGCAACGAATAGATGCTAATTTGTAGAAGCAGAATTTTTCATCGAAGAGACAGCGGTTTCTCGACGAAATTTCCAATAATAAATCGAGGTTCTTATTAGTAATGTCTCGGTGTTGATAATAGCAAAGACAACAAAATATATCAGGGAGTTTCGATAGCAAAGCAGCAAGAATAATGATGAAAGTTTCGGCAGCAAAATTGTCGTTGAAAAATTGATAGTTTACAATGAAAAGTTGCAGCAATGTAAGTACATTTTCAAAGATGATTCCAATGATATATCAAATGTAGATTAAAGCTGAGACACTGTAGAAAGTGTGTAAAAATTTTCTTTCAAAAAGATGATAGTAAGATCGGCTTTTAGGCAGTAAGTATGCGGTTGAAAATTTTTGCAACGTTCTTTCCTTCAAAAAGATGATGACTTTACGACGATAAGAGTTCGTAGCAAGGAATAGACGAAAACTTCATTTTGGTTTTTTGGAAAGGAAATTGTAGCAGCAGTAAGGTACTTATGATAGAAATAATACCATATCTAATGCAAATGATGATAGCGGTAGCAGATTGATTTGATCTATTGAAAAGGGGATGACGGTGGAGATGGTGTCGTAATAGCAATTATGGGAATTGCTTGGCTGATGGTGGGTGGCAAGAAGGGTAGCAAAAGTAGCAAGATCGCTACTCTGATACTAGATGATAGTGTTGAATCTCAGATTTTGATAATGAAATTAATTAATGAGTGCTTGATCTAACAAGGTTGTTAGAGTTGATTGATGTAGGATTAACTATGACAGAGAGATTATTACAATCAGAGGTCTGGCTAGAGTCAAGTCCAAGCATCAGGCCGGGGTTCGGATGATGCGATTGGGAACTGGCTTGGAGTGCGTCGGGAGCTCGCCGAGGGTATTGGGAGCTTGCCAGGATGGAGCAAGGGAGTTCACCGGAAGAAGATTGAGACTCGCCGGAAGATTGTCGAAGGTAGCCGAAAGGCTTGCCGGGAGTTGGGAAGGTCTTGAAGTGGATTTGTGACCATGTTGATTATAATTAATTAAGTTGTAGTTAACGTCATGTAGGTTTAACCATGATAGTGAAAAGGAGTTACAGATCAGACATGAACCCAAGATCAAGCCAAGGTTTAGACGATACGGTGGGAGCTCACCGGGAGTTCGCTAGGACTTCACCAAAGGTATCGGGAAGATTGCTAGGAACACGTCGAGGGATCGCCGGAGGAAGACCGTGAGACTTACCGTAGGGAATGTCGAAGG
Organism: Ensete ventricosum; assembly: GCA_029747655.1. Taxonomy (NCBI): domain Eukaryota; kingdom Viridiplantae; phylum Streptophyta; class Magnoliopsida; order Zingiberales; family Musaceae; genus Ensete; species Ensete ventricosum. The sequence goes on along the minus strand of JAQQAF010000004.1, from coordinate 24,040,444 downwards.
TTGTCAGATTGCGGGAGTGAGGTCATAAAGCTTTATGGTCATGTTTGATTGTAATCTTTAAGTCGTAGGTTAAGATTGAGTCCTAAATGAGTATGATTTGGAAGGAATCCAAATCAACTCAAGGAGGCAATCGGATCCACTAAAGAGGAGTGATTGAGCTCAGGTTGAGATCAATTTGTTGACTAGAGAATTGGTTAACATATGGTTCAATTCGGGATTGAAAAAGTGAAAGGAATAACTTTTCTGGGATTCCCAATGGCTGAACCACCAGTGAGCGGTGGGTGTACCACTGTCGCCCAGGATTTCAAGCGGTTGTCAGCAGCTGAACCGCTCTTACCCTGGATTCTAGGTACTTTCGGCGATTGACTCGCCTAGGCTGGCGGCTGAACCGCCCATACCCAAATTTTTTAGGTATGTTTGAATTTTGGCTGCAAAATTCTAAAGCCATTTGGGGCTATAAATATCCTAAGTTTTCTTGTATTTCATACAATAATTTTGGGGATTATATTTTATGAAAAAATTATGTGTGAATTACAAGAAAAAGAAAATGGGAAGTGAGAGAGCTTAGAGTTAGAAAAATTCTTGAAGTCTCCCTTATAAGCTCAAGTGTAAGGGTTTGGTCTTCACCCAAAGAAGATCGGTAGTGGACGCCGGTGTCACTCAAGGAGAAGGACGGGAGTGGACATAGGCTAGTTAGAGTTAAACCACTATAAAATTATGAGTTCGTTTTTGCTTACTACTTTTGTATTGACGCTTTCGATTTTACTTATGTTTTGAAAGCAAGACTTTGAAATCAAGCACTTCACTTACGGCATTACCTATCTCCTTATTCAGATTTGATTGTTCCTTTTTGAGTTGTCTTCAAACAAGAAGCTTAGCATTTCTCTCTTTTCAGCTTTCAAAAGGGCTTTTCTATTGTTCGTCCTCCCATGTTCAATGAGACGGACTACACTTATTAAAAAACTTGGATGAGAGTTTTTTTGCTTTTCTTGAACCTTGATTTATGAAATATTGTTAAAAACGGATTTGAAAGGTCTTCTCTTCTAATGAATGATTGGAATGATTTGGAGAAGAAGACTTTCTCTTTAAATGTCAAGGCTATGAATGTCTTATTTTGTGCTCTTGACAAGAATGAGTTTAATCATGTTTCCGCTTGTGATTCAGCTTTCGATATTTGACATACATTAAAAATCACACATGAAAGCACAATAATCTAAAAGAATCATTAAGTAAAACTTTTACAAAAATGAACAAGAATAACACCTTCCTAAGAATTTGACATTGAGAACCCAAGAATATCTTCCAAATAACTGGAAGGAATATGAACCAAGAAGAACATATTACTTGAGTGAAATCTCGAGTGCTGAGGACATTGAATATTTGATAAATGAACTGGATAAATTAATGAACATGAACCATTAAAATGATCTTAAGATGGATAAAACTTCTTGTTATGAACGCAAGAAGCTGAGGCGCTCCAAAGACGAAGAAACAATCAAGAAGAAATGGAGAACCTTGCACTTCTGGCCATCGACAACGAGGTTAGTGATTCATTAAGTATTTCTTTTTTAGAATTATTAAATATGTTTCATGATTTATTTAATGAGTTTAAAAAACTTAGTAAATCTTTTAAGTTGCTTAAGAATGATTATGATTTGTTAGTTAGTAGACTTGATGAAATGCATGATTCATTAGTATCACATAACCCATGTTATAAATGTGATATTCTAGATAATATTAAAGAAGAGAATATCATGCTGAAGACAATATTAAAAAAATTAAAATTAGAAATAAATTCTTAAATATGATCCTTGCCAATAATGGTCATATTAATAGAAGAAATGACATAGGTTTTGTTGGTAACATTCAACAAAAACAAACCATTTTTGTTAAAGGATCTATCTTAAATTTTACACCAAGTATCAAGGGTAATTTTTGTGAAAAATTAGGACATTAAGTCTACAAATGTCCATTTAAAATTTATAGTCCACATGAATTAATTTGGGTTCCTAAAGAAATCATAAACAACCTAAAACTATTAAAGAAACTGGGAAGAACATAAAGGACCCAAACTCAAATGGGTATCTAAATCAAAACCTCCCATAATATAAAGTTACCTCCTAATAAGGCTAGAAGCACTAAGTAATATTTTGAAAATAGATGCTCAAGGCATATGACCTGAGATCTAATACTCTTTCAAAGCTCACTAGCCTAAGTAATAACAAAAATCATTCGTAATGAATCTTTAGATAACTCATTAATCTTGATTGCTCTAACTTTGACATGCTAATACAAAAATAAATTAGAGACTTTATCTAAATTCAAATTTATGAAAGAATGATTTTGAAGATGATGATGATTGAATGATATATTCAAAATCATTAGCTTGAATATTTGTTGATTTAAATGCAAAGGCTATTGTTGAATGATTTACATGTTATGGTGTTTTTGACTAAGTTAGCTTATAAATATCATTATTGAATAATTAATTTAAACGTTTCATGATTTAAATGCTATGATAGTGTATGATGGATAGTATGATAAATAATTATTATTAAATGATAAAATTTGAGCATAGAACAATATAGAAAAAGGAGAGAAAAAGCATGCTTCATTTTCTAGTGATTTTAAAAAAATATATTATTAATGAAAATTGTATGTTTTATGATAAAGGACCAAAATGTTAGACTTAAATTTAATGCTTAAGATATCCTATGTATGCTTTTAAGAAGCAATAATGTATATCTTGATATTTTCGTATTGCTTTATGATTTTGATTGAAGATGCTTATGTTCAATGAAATCATACTTGATAATTTAATGATGCATAGTGATCATACTTAATAAGTTTATATATTTAAATTATGCATGATGATTTTTGTGATTTATGGATTATTGATTTTTTGCCAAAATATTTTTTTTTTATTTTAAATGAAAATGCATGTTTTTATTTGGCTTAAAAGACAAAGACATGCTTGTATGAAATAAAAAGAGAATATACTTTTCTTAAAAATTTCTTTATCTTATAATTTTTTTAAAAAGAGATTAATGAATCAATTATCTTATTTTTTATGAATCTCTTGAATTACGAAAGTGATTTTGATGATTTGAACTTGTATAAGTTATTATCATATTTTTGATAAGTTTAAAAAATAAAACTTGAAATCTTTACATAAATACTTTGATTATGAACTTTATATAAACTTCCTAATTGCTACCTTGACAACAACTAAGGGAGAGACAAAAATGATATTTTATAATAACAAATTTAAATACTTTGATTATGAAAAACTTTCGTTGGATGAGGAGCTATTTGATAAAAAAAAAATTATGAATTTTAAATACATGAGATTTGCATGATTAGATTTTTATTTTACTTGGAATTTTGAATACATAAGATTTCTTGATTACTTTTGTTGAAATTCATAAATAATAAGGAGGGGCAAATATATTAATTTAAATTATATCTTTTGGTACTTAAAGATTTGATTTTATAATATGATCTCCTTGTACTTCTGGGCGTAATTTGAATATGGATGTTAAGAATAAATTATGCAATCATATTTCTTTCTTGACAATGACAAAAAGTGGGAGATAAAATTATCAATATGGTTAGAAGCAAATTGGATATGATAACATTGAATGAGAAACAATTTGCTTAGAAGAAAATTTAGAATTTTAAATTTTCTAAATACATGCAAAATACATGATTTGCTACCTTGCTTGAAATTTGCATAAGATAAATTAAATTACATGGGTAGTTCTTTATTTTTTCTTAGATTTTGGAATATATATATATTAAATTGACATCTATAAAATTGAGTATTTTTGTTATATTTTTCACTTCTTCACCTTGATTCTACCTTCTTGTTCACACAAATTGAAGAAAGGAAATCACTAGTATTTCATGAGACCGATAAGTCTATTAATTTCATTTTGAATCTCTTGAAAGTGATTTTGATGATTTTGAAATTGAATGAGTTCTTTACCTATATCATGATTTTGATTCCTCGGAATTATAACTTGAAATTTTAATAAATCAAAATATCTTATTATGTGTTCTCATATTATTTAAAAGGAGATTTTTTATATAAATCATGATTTTGACAACTTGAGATTTTTTATACATGAATCAAGATATTTTATTTGTTTCTCCTATGATTTGTCTCTTGATATTCACAATTTGTTATCATAAATTGAATATCTCATAACCATGTTAATTTTTCTTAATATATTTCATGTGATGATTTGAAAAATAATGTAATGGAAATGTTTAGCACTATTGTAACCATCCCTTCTTTTCGACAATGACAAAGGGGGAGCAAAATTTGCTAGCTTGCACTTCTCGAAAGAGAAGAAAGAACTCACTAGCTTGCATGTTCTAAAATGATGAAAAAATTGCTAAATTACTAAGCTTTTATATCTTAAAAACTTGCTAATTGTACTTCTCCTTTTTTGTTGATGACAAAATGGGAGAAGGTATGATAATGTGAAATCATGTATGATGATCATGCATATAATGATGATTGAAAAAATCTACATGAAGATAATGATTTGTTATTTTTCAGATTTATTTGCTATTTTTCTTAAAATTTATATGATAATGATTTGTTGAGCTCATATTGGAAATTTTTGTTTAAAATTTTATATCTACAAGATTGAGGTTAAGAGTTAAGAATGCTAAATCATGAAAATATATAAATTGCTAATCTAGATTTCATGAGATTAAACTTTTTATGATAATATTTTTGAAAACTTTCTCCATGTTTTTATTGTTTATAAAAAAGGGTAGAAAAAATGCATGAAGATGATGAATTGCTACATTTGAAATTTACAAAAGATAATTTTTGGTATCAAGAGATAATTTTTGCTACATTTGACTTTTAAGCTCATCTTAATATTTTTTTTAAATTTATTAAGAGCTCTTCTTAATGATAATGTCACAACTCCTTCCTTGTTTCTCTCCTTATTAGTCACGAAGGGGAAGAAAATTTTATAATGCATATTCTATTTTACTAAGGGAGAGTAATGTCGTCATGTGCTTTGAAATTATTAGCTATATATTTCACCTTTTTGTTGATGACAAAGGGAGAGAAATATATATTGATGACACATGATATTAATGATATATATTAATGACACATGATATTGATGATATACTAGGATATCTTGGATGATGCATAATTCTTTTTGAAATTTATGATTCGATGACTTGATACAAATTCTTGTTGAAATTTGCTTGAGATATGATTTGTTTTGTGATACTTAAATTCAAGAGGGTGTGATTCTCTTGAATTTAAGCTTTCTTTATTGAGGCATGGATTTAGGGGGCATTAGGATTAACTCTTATTAGCAATTGATTGTAATCATAAAAAAGGGGGAGATTATTGAATCTTAGATTTTGATGATAAAATTAATTGATGATTGCTTGATCTAATAAGGTTGTTAAAGTTAATTGATGCAGGATTAACTATGACAGAGAGATTATTATAATCAGAGGTTTATGCAGAGTCAAGTCCAAGCATCGGGCCAGGGTTTAAACGATGTGGTTGGGAATTTGCCTGGAGTGCGTCGGGAGCTCACCGAGGGTATCGGGAGCTTGTTAGGATGGCGCAAAGGAGTTTGTCGGAAGAAGACCGAGACTCGTCAGAAGATTGTCGGGGGTAGCCGAAAGGCTTACCGGGATTTTGGAAGGTCTTGAAGTGGATTTATGACCATGTTGATTGTAATTAATTAAGTTGTAATTAGCATCGTGCAAGTTTAACCACTACGGTGACAAAGAGTTACAGATCATACATGGACTCGGGATCAAGCTTAGGGATTGGGCCAAAGTTTGGATGATATGGTGGGAGCTCGTCGGGAGTTCGCTAGGACTTCATCCAAGGTATCGTGAAGATCTCTAAGAACACGCCGAGAGATCGCCCGAAGAAGACCGTGAGACTTGCCATAGGGAATGTCAGAGGTTCTTGGATTGCGGGAGTGAGGTTATTAAGTTTGTTGGTCATGTTTGATTGTAATATTTGTCATAGATTAAGATTGAGTCCTAAATGAGTGTAATTTGGAAGGAATCCAAATCAACTCAAAGAGGTAATTGGGTCCACTAAAGGGGAGTGATTGAGCTCAGGTTGAGCTCAATTGGTTGACTAGAGAATTGGTCAACGTGTGGTTCAATTCAGGATTGCAAAAGTGAAGGGAATCACTTTTCTGGGATTCCTGATGGCTGAACCACCGGTGAGCGATGGGTGTACTATTGTCGCCCAGGATTTCGAGCAACTGTCAGTGGCTGAGCTGCCCAGGCTAGGCAGTTGAATCGCCCATACCCTGGATTCTGAGAACTTTCGACGGTTGGTTGACCCACCCAGGCCGGCGGCTGAACCGCCCGTTCCTAGAATTTTCGAGTATGTTTGAATTTTGGCTCCAAAATTCTAAAGCTATTTGGGGTATTCACCAAGTTTTCTTGTATTCCATATAATAATTTTGGGGATTACATTCTGTGAAAAAATTATATATGAATTATAACAAAAAGAAAAGTGGAAGAGATAGAGCTTAGAGTTAGCAAAATTCTTGAAGTCTCCCTTGTAAGCTCAAGTGTAAGGGTTTGGTCTTCACCCAAAGAAGATTGATAGTGGATGCCAGTGTGCCTCAAGGAGGACTCGGGGTAAATGTAGGCTGGTTAGTGTTGAACCACTATAAAACTTTGAGTTCTTTTTTGCTTACCTTGTTACTACTTTTGTATTGACGTTTCAATTTTATTTATTTTTTGAAAGTAAGGCTTCGAAATCAAGCACTAAAAGCTTCGAATTTTCCTCTCTTGCTTCAAGCGAAAAGTTTTAAGTTAAAAGAAGAATTTACTCTTACACTAATTCACCCCTCCCCCCACCCCCGCTTCTTCCCCTCCTCTCCCCCCTCCCCCCCCCCCCCCCCCCCTTTCTTAGTACCAATTGATCCTAACAAATAAAACCTTCAAGGAATTCTAATGCAGATTGATCTTTTGAAGGGGGATCCTTGGTGTCTCAAGTCTATGGACCAGATACACAATTGGGACTATGGAATCACTGTCTGACATTATGTATCATTAACCATACAACATCCATAAGCGGATTAATCAATGAACTCATTCTCTAATTAGCACCCGTACTATATCCTTAGTGTCTCCACACAAGTGGCTATGAGACCAACCGCCTCCATCACATGGATGGGTATATAGTATATCAGTCTGTCCAGTTAGATCAATATCCCTCTCGAGTAACCTATGACCGGGATTACTTAGGATTTATGTTTAAAGGTGAATCGATCTCATTATTATGATCTCATTATTATGATCTCATCATAATCCGATTCAAATTACACATAACCAAGGACATCACAATCAATATATATGCAACAAATAATATAATGTGAGAATATACCAATATTAATCATAAGCAAAAAGATCACACATTGTGTCACACGTGCCATCACTCACGTGATTGGCTTGTAGGGCACTTGTAACCAGCAATCTCCCACTTGATCAAAAGCCAATCACCTATGTGTCTGATTCCCATCAGACCCCTATGATGCTCAAATATAATATGAGCCATCGGCTTCATCAGTGGATCTGCAATGTTATCTTCGGATGGAACTCTTTCCATTGCTATATCTTTTCGGGTCATGATCTCTCTAATCAGATGGAACCTCCTCAGAATAATTCTGATGAGACCTGGGTTCCCTTGTTAGAGTTATCATCCTGTCGCTATCACAATATATGGGAGTCAACTCCACGCTGCTTGGTATGACTCCCAAATCCATGGTGAACTTCTTGATCCACACCCTTTCCTTTGTTGCTTCTACTGCAGCAATGTATTTCGCCTTTGTGGTCGAGTCAGCAATAGTATTTTGCTTGGAACTCTTCCAACTTATTGCTCCTCCATTTAGGTTGAAAACATACCCTGAATTTGACTTGCTATCATCAATGTCGGACTAAAAACTTGAGTCCGTGTAGCCCTCAACCTGGAGGGTACCTCCTCCATATACCAGTAAAAGATCCTTAGTCCTTCTCAAGTACTTAAGGATACATTTTACTGCCTTCTAGTGTTCTAAACCTGGATCTGCCTGATACCTGCTCGTGACACTCACAGCATGTGCTATATCAGGCCTAGTATATAGCATCACATATATGATAGACCCTATCGCTGAGGCATAAGGTATCTTATCCATGTCTACCCTTTCTTCAGGAGTCTTTGGGGACATACTCCTAGAAAGTGATATTCCATGTCTCATCGGTATGAGACATCTCTTGGAATTCTCCATGCCAAACCTTTTTGACAATGGAGTATATGTATCTGGATTGGGACAAGCCAAGCATCCTCTTGAATCTATCTATATAGATCTGGATCCCCAAAATATAGGATGCTTCCCCTGAGTATTTCATGGAGAAGCTTCTGGATAGCCAAGCCTTTACTATGAAGAGCATTCATACATCATTCCCAATAATTAGAATGTCATCCACATATAGCACCACGAAGGTGATAGCGCTCCCACTTAACTTCCTGTACACACAAGGCTCATCTTTGTTCTTAACGAAGTCATAAGATCTGATCACCTCATCAAATCTTACATTCCAACTTCGGGAAACTTGATTTAATCCAGAAATTGATCTAAGCAACCTGCACACTCTATCTAAACTCTCTTTGGATACGAATCCCTCTGGCTATATCATATACACATTCTCCTCGAGGTAGCTATTGAGGAATACCATTTTGATATTCATCTGCCAGATCTCATAGTCATAGTGTGCTACAATAGCCAAAATAATTCTAATGGACTTAAGCATGGTTACAAGTGAAAAGGTTTCGTCATAGTCAACTCCTTGTCTTTGACGATATCCTTTAGCTACCAGCCTTACTTTATAGGTCTCTACCTTTCCATCACTCTGATCTTCTTCATAAAGATCCATTTGCAACTGATGAGTACAATACCCTCAGGTGCATCCACAAGATTTCAAACCTTGTTAGAGTATATGGAATCCATCTCATAATTCATGACTTCTTGCCACTTCCTGGAGTCTATACTCATAATAGTCTCCTCGTAGGTCTGAGGATCAACATCCTGAGAGTCATCTCCACTAATATGTCTCATATATCTTTCAGGAGGGTAAGATACTCTACTAGACATAAGCAAAGTTAGAATTTATGTGTTAGGTACCTGAATAGACTCGAGCTCTGGAATGGTGCTTGAGCTAGGTTCTCCAACCTTGCTCAATTCTATCTTGCTCCCTCCACCAAGAATATATTCCTTTTCAAGGAACACGGCTCTCTTGGCAACAAAGACCTTTCGGTCCTCGGGGCGATAGAAATAATACCCACAAGTTTTCTTTGGGTATCCCACGAATGTGCACCATTCTGTCCTTGATTCCAACTTATCGGGGTTGTGTGTTCTAATGTGGGCAGGACAACCCCAAATCTTAACAATCTTAAGATCAAACTTCTTTTCTTTCCATATCTCATATGATGTAGATACTACCGACTTTGATGAAACTCTATTCAGAAGGTAAGCTGCAGTCTCTAGAGCGTACCCATAGAATGAGACGGGTAGGTCAACGAAACTCATCATGGACTGCATCATGTCTAACAGAATGCGATTCCTCCTTTCTGATACACCATTAAGCTGAGGTGTATAAGGAGGTGTCCACTGGGATAGAATCTCATTATCCCTAAGGAAATGAGTGAACTTAAGTACTCTCCTCCTCGATATGATCGAAGAGTCTTAATACTCTTTCCAATTTGGTTTTCTATCTCATTCTTATATTCCTTGAATTTCTCAAAGGCCTTAGATTTGTACTTCATTAAGTATATATGTTCATACCTAAAGAAATCATCGGTGAATGTAATGAAATATGAGTAACCACCTATAGTCTGAGTCAGCATCGGACTACATACATCACTATGTATGAGTTCCAATAACTCGGTGACTCTCTCTCCAGTTCCACTAAATGGAGAGTTGGTCATCTTCCCACGAAGGCAAGGTTCACAAGTTGCATATGACTTATAGTCAAATTGATATAAGTATCCATCTTTTAGCAACTTTTGAATCCTTCCCTCATGTATATGACCTAGCCTATAATGTCATATGTTTTCATTATTCACCTCATCTCTTTTCCTCTTAGACATATTTATATTAATGATGGAGAAGTGTCTAACACATATAAGCTATTTATAAGGGTCCCTCTAGTGATGATCTCTTCATCCATAATTATTAAACAACTATTATTCTTAAAAATGAATTTATATCCATTAATTATCAAACAAGAGATGGATATAATATTTTTGATAATAGAGAGAACAAAATAATATGCATCCAGAACAATGATAGCTCCACCAGGCAGATGTAGGGTGACCTCCCCAATGACAACTACAACAACTCTTGCTCCATTACCTATCTTGAGGTCTATCTTACCTTTGGCCAGTCTCCTAGGTCTTGCCATTCAATGCCCATATGTTATCATGAAAATATGATAAGTGAAGACTGATCATGAATATACCTGAAGCTTCTCTAAGCTTCTATTTCACCTTATCTATAAGGTAGTCCTTACAGTTCCTCTTCCAATGCCCGTCTTGGTCGTAGTAGAAGCACTATCCTTTGTCCTTTGTCGGGTCTCTCTTGGCAACCTTTGCCTTACCTGGTCTTTCTTTGCATTTGCCCTTCTTAAGGGTCTTGCTGGTCTTCCTTTTCTTTTTGGTCTCACCAATGTAGAGAACTGGCTTCTCCTTCTTGATGACACTCTCAGATTCCGTCAACATATTGAGGAGCTCCGGGAGAGTCACCTCAAACTTATTCATATTAAGGTTAATAATGAACTGTGAAAAGGAATCCGATAGGGACTGAAGTATAAGATCAACACACAAGTTATCCTCTAGGACTATCTATATACTTCACAAAGCGAGCGATCTCATCCTCGCTTATCCTTTCCTCCAGCGTGGGCACAATCATGTTAAGGACATATACTATTTTATCTTCCGCGAGAATAATTCTCAAAATACAGAGCTTTTAGACCAATGAGGTGGTTTGCATCAAGTATGCCACGTAGGGGTTTTGCAAGCGACAAGCAAAATATAGCATAAATTAAATAACATATAGATTTTACAGAAAATACTAATTAAGATATAGACTTTTATCTTAAAGTACTCCCACTATTTTTCTAGCGAATCACGCGACACCCTCGACACGTGAGATGAAAGTCTCCGATAGACTCCTAGTGGGGATTGAGATCCAATTGGCATCTTAGTGCAATCTCGAGGGACTCGACCAACTACACTAAGCCCAAAAGATAGACAACTCTTATCAATCACAACTCCTTGTGATGATTCCTGTCATGTTCGACCTCTGAACCATCATGGTCTCGACTGCTCGACCAACTATGAAGTTCAATTAAGTCATCACCATCATTACAAGATGAGTCTGATTCGATGGATATGCTCTAGACTACTCGACCAAGTCATACCATATCCTTAGGTCACCAGTGACATATATATGTCATAGGCAAGAAGTCGAACACGTAGATAGGTAAGCCTCGAGTGACTCGACCAACTCAACTTATGTCGGGATTCAATTTCTTCCTATAATGATGGAAGGCCACATGGGTCAATCTTATTGCTTCACGCTTACCGACTTAATATTATCATATGATGGGTTTTTGTTTTCTATCAGTCTCCTAATATATCGTGTCACACACATATATATTTAATATATATTTACATCGCATGCAAATATATATATATATATATATATATATTCATAGATCTAGTAGGTGTATAACACATCACACATGCAAGCCACACTAGATGATCATGAGCCATCACCTAATATGATTAAGCCCGAGCCAATGGGCCTAATCACTCACACTAGGATCTATGTGTGCATCGACGCATCTCCATGCCCTATGATTGTTGATCTCGTCATCATTGGTTCCGTCGGATCGTCGCATCACCATACGTCATAATCTCCCACCACGGCATCGTGGGTCCCGTTGTCACCTCCACGCTCCCGCCGCACCTCTTCATGTAATTACAAATAATCACAATCACGTAGGCCCGATAATAAATGAGAAAAACAGAGGCTCGCAGGCCCCAATAATAATAATAATCATAATTACATACATGGCTCATGATCATCCATCCATATCATACATCACATGTACATCACATCATATGTAGGATTACTAGATATATTTAATAATTAAATAAACTATTTAATTAATTATTTTTTTAGAAATCAGGATATGTTGAGAATTTTTAGAATTATCAAGGGTATTTTTGTAATTCTGGATGAGAGGACAGTCCTCAAAATTTCTAAAATTATTGAGGGTATTTTTGAAATTTTGTACACGAGGATAGTTCTCAAAAATTTTCAAATTTAGAGGGGTAAAATAGTCCTTTTAATAAAAGAAAACCCTAGCTTTCCCCTTGCCCCCTTTGCGCCGTCGTCGCCGCTACCCCTATGCAGGCAGCGGCTGCCCTTGCTCGCCGGTAGTCGCCCTACCAAGGGGTGGCCACCCCTGCGGTCGGCGCTGCTGCCCCTGCTGGCGGCCCCCTTGCGAGCGCCGCGTTGCTAGCAACTGCTGCCCCTACAGTCTGGCCGCAGCCCGCCATGCCCACAGTCGCCGCCCCTGTTGGCTACTGCCCCTTGTAGGCTGGCCCTGGCCATAGCCGGCCGCCTCCTTACGGTCTGGCCGTGGGTGGCCGGCTCTTCATGGGGGCTGGCCATGGCTGGCCGCAGCCGGCCGCCCCCTACAGTCTGGCCGCAGCCCGCCATGCCCACAGTCGCCGCCCCTGTTGGCTACTGCCCCTTGTAGGCTGGCCCTGGCCGTAGCCGGCCGCCTCCTTACGGTCTGGCCGTGGGTGGCCGGCTCTTCATGGGGGCTTGCCATGGCTGGTCGCAGCCGGCCGCCCCCTACAGTCTGGCCGTGGGTGGCCGGCTCTTCATGGGGGCTGGCCATGGCCGGCTCTTCAAACTCCTCCTCGCTGCCTTCGCTATGAAAATGCAGCAAGAACCCGTAGAATGATTCTACGCGATTCAATCTCATCACACGTAGTTTAAAATCAATCTTTCACACGAAAACCTTGGCTCTGATACCATTGTTGGGAAACCTCAACGGTTGCATCACATGCACAGCGGAAATCAAAACAAAAAATAGGTTACCCACGTAGATCAAATCATCGTGCAAAAGATTAACGTCGCGAGAAAAATCATAAAAATAAAAAAATCACGATGTGTGAGAGATTGATTTTACCTAGGGAGATCGTATATACTTGTATTCCAGATCCGGATGGAGAAGATGAAGGAGGTCAATTGTCCTCCTCTCTAGCGGTATCCACACAATAGATCTCTGCAGCAAAACTCCTTCAATCTGATCTCTCAACACTTGTGCAGAGGGAGGGAGGAGAATAGAAGGTGGTGGCTAAAGCTGCAGCCTATCAACTATGAGTCTCTCCTCCTATTTATAGAGAGCCACCAAAAACCCTAGGGCTCCTGTCTTAGTGGGTATTGGATCTCCATCCAATTACCGACTAACCTTGTATTATTGGATCTCTATCCAATAATCTCCTTATGTCTCTAATTGGGCCTTCATTTGAGAGTCCATCAGATAGGATCTCATCTAATGAGAATAGGGGTTAATTAGATCTCCATCCTATCCTCTATTCGCTAAAGCATCCACTATATGTGTGTGATCCTCTAGGCCCGATACCGAGCTAGCCGTGAGTCATTCCCATTAGAACTCCTTCTGACATAGTAAATTATTATCCCCATAATAATTCACTCAACTCATCGACTATGGATATACTAGGCCACTACGCCATAGTCCCCAGACGGTATAGGGGGATCGAATCCATAAGACATGTCTATCCACAATTACCGTGTATCTATAATCCCTTATCTAACTAATATCCCAGAGACCGTATATTAGACATGATACTGTCAAGTCACACACGGAATCAGTTTATCTTGCTATAATTAGATTCTATCAAAGAACTCCTCTCTCAATCCGAATGACCCTGGCCAGGGATTTATCTGAGCAAGCATATATGAGATATTTCTCTCGTGATACCGAGAGTGGATGATCCTCTATTGACACTCAATTGCCTTTGTAAGGTTGGCTACCAATCCCGATAACCATCTGTACCAGATCTGGAACTTTCTAAACCTGTTAGTCTAGCATCAAAGAAATAAGTACTCATACAAGGCATCCTTGGTGTCTCAAGTCTAAGGACCAGATACACAACTAGAACTATGGAATCGCTGTCTGTTATTAGGTATCATTAACCATATAGCATTCCATAAACGGATCAATCAATGAAGTCATTCTCCAATGAGCACCTGTATTATATCCTTAGTGTCTTCACACAAGTGGCTATGAGATCAGCCGCCTCCATCATATGGACGGGTATATAGTACACTGGTCTATCCGGTTATATCAATGTCCCTCTCGAGTAACCTATGATCGGGATTATTTAGGATCTGTGTTTAAAGGTGAATCGATCTCATTATCATTGTCTCATCACGATCTGATTCCCATTACACAGAACCAAGGACATTACAATATATATGCAACAGATAATATAATATGAGAATATGCCAATATTAATCATAAGTAAAAATATCACATAGCGTGTCACACGTGCCATCACTCATGTGATTGGCTTGCATGGCACTTGTAACTAGCACAGTCGCGACCTTCTCCTTCAGCCCTCATCAGATCTTGCTGCTATCTACTGGCCAGCCCTCGGTAGTGCATAATCAGTGCTATCGTTCCCTTCGCAGCAAGATCAACTAATTTTACAGCCAAGCCTTCCTCTACAGTTGCATCGGTCTCCTCTGTCCTTTCTTCCCTTGCCATCTATGGTTGCTGCCTACCACTCCCTATCACTGACCACCGGCGCAACAGCCGCATGCCCCTGCCATCTCTGTCGTTGCTGACAACCACGCCATTTCCTTCCTCCTCTGCCGCTGCTGTAGCTGCTCCCCACGTTGTTTTCCCACCCTTCACAGTTGGCCTTCATCACCACTACTCTTCCCCTTTCTCCGATGCCGCAGTCACTTTTGGTCAGCCGCCTAACCGCTGCCCCTTCTTCCTCCCCTGTCGCTGCTCTTACCTTCATCACCTTGTAATTCTCTGCAGCAATCGTCAAAAAAAAAAAAGAAGAGAAGAAGACGAAGGGCATCACTATCGCATCTTTCTCTCCTTGCTTTCAGTCCTTACTATTGTCATTTGCTTGCCCAGCGAGATCCTTCTATCTACTACTACTGCTCGGCAGCACCGATGCCTTCTTCCTCGGTAGTCAGCCTCAACTCTATCAGTTCTCCACTTTGCTGTCCAACGACAGCTTATGCTCCATCTTTTATGCTGAGCATGGCCCGTGCTGGACCTCCTCTTCCTGTCATGCCTGCACTCTCCTTCTCAGCCAGGCTTACCGCTGAAGTCAACTGCCGTTAGACCTTCACCGTGGTTGACAACATAGCGGTCTCCTTCCTTCAAATTTATTGGCACTAGTTCAAGATCTGTGTTCTTCACATGAGCTTAATCTTGCGGGGGCATGATAGTTCGATCTAATTAGATTTTTGAACTTGCTCTAGCAAAATCGTTTGTTCTTTCTCAGCCAGGTTGTCATCACTGCCAAAGTCAACCGTCGTCAAGATCTTCATCGCGGTTGACAACACAACGGCTTCCTTCTCAGCTAGGCTGACATCGCCGTCAAAGTCAACCATCGTCATATCTTCACCGCATTGACAACACAACGACTTCCTTCTCAGCTAGGTTGACATCGCTGTCGAAGTCAACTGCTGTCAGATCTTATCGCGGTTGACAACACAATGACCTCCTTCATTCAGATTCATTGTCATCGATTCAAAATCGGCGTTCTTAGTTCAAGATCGACATCCTTACAGGAGCTCGATCTTACGGGGGCATGATAGAAGATAGGATTTAGATATGATTTCCTCAATTGAACGAGGAAATCACATACGTTAGTCGAGAGAAATCCTCTTCACTTGTATAAATTGATGATGAATCAATAAACTCAATAGGTATTTTTTTACTTCTTTCTATTTTCAACAGACCTCACAAGCTCAAAAATCAAACCCAGAGCAGTTTACATAAGAACCAGTTTACATAAGAACAACACTAAGGACACAAATCCAACTGCACAATGGATGCCTAAGACACGAAGGCAAAACAAACATCGCCTACTTGATCATAGAACTTATCAAGTAAAAAAGACCGAAGAACACCAACTAAGAAGCCCAAAACTCAAGATTAATCAAGCTCGAACAAATGAACACCCGATTATCCAAAACCATCAAACAGAGAGAGAGAGAGAGAACAAAACCATGGGAGCGGGAGAGAAGACGGTGCTGAAGTAGCCAGCGGAGGAGGACTTGCCTCTTTCAAAGCGGAGGATTTCCTGCCATCAGCTCTCTGTGTCACAAACAGGATTAGAAGAACACTTGAAGAGGGCAATCGTCGACTACAATTGGTCTTGCTGCTGTGCTTTCCCTACAAGGAGCGGGTATGCATAACCGAGCAGACTCTGCCCTACTCATCTTAATACGACCCCGTAGCATTGTCCGGCATTACATGACAGAATGGTATCTCTGTCGAGCTGACGCTTCTATCATATATTCGATAATTCCTATTATCAAATCAAATTCCCTTCACATTCGTCAGTCCTCTCATTATCCTCTTCATAGTTACTATTGTTGTTCTTCATAGTTATTATTCGATAATACTCGTAGTTGCCACGAAGAATGTTTGGAAGAAACAATCCTTATCCTCTTGACTTTTCTTTTTATTTGTGGGTTTGGTCAACCACCTCAAAGATGAACCAAACCAATGAAGACCTGCCATGTCGGCGGAACACGTACTCACACTGAGTTGGGGATGCTCGCAGCAACAGGAGGCGGGGGAGCCCACTCCAGCGAAATGAATGGAGATGACGTAGACGATACCTATTCGAGAATCTAAGAATCATCGAAGAAACAGGCCTCATGCCTTCCGGTTGTCGACGGGTTGACTACTAGACACATGGTATGCAGGATAAGATCCACGTCATAATGCTTTAAGTACCATCTTAATTCTTAAAGTTCGAACAGCTTTGGATGACATACAATAAATGAAATCTTGCCCTCTTAGATCGAGTACATGTATCTGATGATATATGAGCCATTTGTTTAGCTTGTTTATTATTATTACCCGACATAACGGATGTTTATGGGAATTGAATCATTGGTTCAATTGATGAATCGTGTTGGACGAATCTCATGTTTAATATTTTTATAAAAAATTATAAAATATAGTGAAAAGAATGATAGATATGAAAAAACACACATATTTGAAGGGATAAGATAGTAATCAAAATATCAAAATCTTCATTCCCTTTCATCGTTATAAACAAAAAGACTTAAATATTTACCTTTAGGAATTTATATATATTTACTAGTGAATAAAAAAATTAAGAGCATTTAAATCTTTTTCAAGGTTCAGATTGTGATCTTTTCAAAACAAAAGCATTTTCAAGGGTGCTTCTCCTTTCTACACTATCTGAGCCGATCCAATTTATCATTTTTTCAGTTCGGTCAATCGGTCCAGTCCAAATTTGATAAATGATAACTATGGTTAGATATATTATATATACGATTAGATTATGATTTTGGATATTGATAAAAAAATAATTATAATAGATTTCTTGAAAAAATCACTTTCATGGGAGAGACTCTCCTAATTAATTATTCTAAACCTTCTGTTGCCTATAAATAAATAGGACTTTCTAGAGAGTAAGTATAGATAAGTTGATATGTGATGTTAATGAGAGATAATATATCTTCTCTCATCTCTCCATGGTCATATGAACTAATCATTGAGAGATTCTCAATGCATCACTCATAGTAGTCATATGAAGGATAGGAAGAGAGAAGAAGATAAGTCTAATTCTTCTTTCAGATCAGCATCACTATAGCTTTTGAATCCAATGATGGTGCGCTTGTAGATCAGATAAAATCTTTTTGAATAACATCTAAAAGGTATGCATTATAAATTTGATATATTGTTATTTTATTTTAATTTTTTTGATTTAAATTTTTTTATATAATAGTTGTATAATCATGTTTTTTATGCTAACAATTAGTATCAAAGCCATGTTTTGAAATAAAAGATTTTAGATAAAAACATTTAGATTTATTTTGTTTTGAGATCTATTTATTAGCACTCTTCAATTGTAAAAAGGTATTATTAGGTTTTGATTTATGATGCTTGAACAATCTATTTACATTGTTAACCTGCTTTCTATCTAGTCCTTCATGTCATCTGCTCGCGGATGTTATGAGGTTTCTCGTGTTCGATTGATGGACCACTGTTGATAGCTTACTGTCGATGATAATATTATTGAGGGCGATGATCTTTGGTGGTCTCTAGCCTAGTTGTAGGCAGCAGTTGCATACATAGTGAAAGCACCATGGGATGCAACAACCTTGTGGCACCTATGGTGGATGCAGTAGTGCTATTGTATTTAACGATTAGCTATAGCAGCATTGTTACCTATGGCATTGCAATGACTACATTGATGCCATTGCACATGTAAGCAGCGAAGGTTGTGGTACCTAGCGACTATGCAGTGGATGGTTAGTGCACAATCGATGAGACCCACGTCCATGGGCGTGGTGGAATGCTAGGATGACAACGACATGAGAAGGATTTTCTAAAAGAACACTTTTACCCTTTAAAAATCAAAGTTCTAATTTATGTCCATAAATTACTTTCTAATTATACCTTTAATAAATTGAGAATTTCTTTTGTATATCTTAAGTAAAATTATAATTTCACCATCTAGAAATTAAATTTTTTTAAATTTATATCCTTAATTATAAAATTAACTAATTTAATTTATTTTAATCAAATATTTGATTGAAGTTGATCATTATTATATTTTAACTACTTGATTAAATTTAGATTTAATCAATCAAATTTTGATCAAACTCAGGGAAAGTCAAAATTTGATCAAATTTTGATTTTGGTCCACTTTAATTTTTAATTGACTTAATTAAGTTGATGTTTAGCTCAAATCTAAGCTTACCCAATTGAAGAGAGTTGATTAGTATAAAGTTCTTATGTAAAATTTAAAATATATATAAATTATAATTTTATTTTATAGTTTTCTCGTATTATTAAAATTTTACATATGATAAATAAAAATTTAATTATTGTTCTTAGATATTTGTTTGGTTATTGACATGCATATATTTGAAATTATGAAATAATATTTATTTTTTCTATAAAAACATAATTTATAATTCATCATAATTACAATTATCATGTTAGTTTTATTTTTGCTAATTAATATTTGATAATTATTATGGATATTAATTTTATTATTACTAAATTATTTTATTATAAATTAGATTAAAAAAATTTGATGAATATTATTTATTACTCATATCCCTAAGTTTTGTTTGATTAGTAGCTATAAAAAAGTGGCTTTAGATAGTAAATTAATAGGATGTGAATTATAATAAAGATTTTATAAAATTATATTAAAAAATTAATCCTGAATGATATTAGAAAAAATAATATTCACAATGATATACATAATAAAGAGATTAACCCCAAAATAAAATCTACTTCGATTATGTGATGAGGTTGGATGAACTATTTTAAATATCTTTGTAGTTTAAGATTGTATTACAAAAGGTAACAATACTATTACACGAGGATAGTATCAATCTTTCATAAATAATTTTATATTAACACTAGATATGTTAATATTTTATCTAAAAATAAAATAAAGATGATACCAATAGTTAAATATTTTATTAAAAATATAAAATATTAATATTATTTTATTTTATTACAATGGTATTTCTTTCATTATAATTTTTATAAATATTCACATATTTTTAAATTAAATTATTATAAATAACTTCAGTATAATAATTTAAACTAGATGTGTTAGATCTTAATCAGACTAGTTGAAAAAAGTCATAAACATAACTACTAAAAGTTATGTGGAACAAGTAATTAAGATAAACAATAAAAAAAGTCTAAAAAACTCAGTTTTATAATAATTACTAATAATATTTAGATTTCATTATAATCTATAATTAACATACTAGAATTGGTCTAAATTTATTAGACAAGTCCTTAACTGATATATTAAAGAAAGAACTAACGAAAAGTTAGTTTGATAATATTTGAGGATTTCAAGATTATATCCTCAATATAATTGGTAAAGTTATAAGTCAATAATATTGGATATGAATGTAGTTAAGTCCTTTCTCATACAATTTTTTCTTAGTTTGACTCATTTAAAAGTTACTATAATAAAATTAAGGATAAGTGAAACTTAAGTAAGTTGACTAGTATATATATTTAGAAAAAAATAAGATTAAAGTAGAAAAGATTTATAGTATTTTGGGTGCTACTCAATGTGTAGGTAACAATAAGAGAAAGTTGAAACGTAAATCACTTGAGTTTATAAATACTATATAAACTCATAAAAAAATCTTTATAGTAAAGTGTTACATCTATTGTAAGAAAGGTCATGTGAGGTAAACCATAAGGTTTGGTTCGAAAGCGAAAGGTTATGTTTGACCTATGTATGTTTCAAATATTTGATGGATTAATACTAACTCTTCAACTTATATTACTAATAATATATATTCATTTTAATTTGGGAATCAAAAGAGTATGAAATACTTATCATTATAGGAAATCATCTTAAAGGGAAAATAATAATAGTTAGTACTTATCGCTTATGCCTAGGATGATTCATTTGATGTTATGTTTCTATAATTTTAAAAATTGAAGTTCTTTATATAGAATTATCAAGATATTATTCTCCTTTAGTGGTTGTAAACTTAATATATTTATGATTCAATAAAAGTTAACTTTTAAATTATATATGATGATCTATAACAAATTAGTGTGAATTTTGAGTTTGCAATGGCCTTATAATTCAATACTAGAATAAAATATAGTTTCATAAACTCCTTAAGATTATATATACTTACATATGCGAGCACTCTATATTTCCTGTTTTAGTGGATAGAGATATCTGATCACCTTTATAGATAACCTATTGATATATGACTATTATATAAAAATTTATATAACGTCTCATGCTATTAACATCTTTAGTTGCATATAAATAAAATTGAGAGATAATTAGATAAAAAAGCCAAAATTAACTTTTGACATCCGGATGGTTGTTCAACGTAAACTTCTTCGGAAAAAAATCATTAAAAAAGATACTTTTAACATACAATTAAAATAATTTAAAAATTTTAAAATATGTATAGGTAAGGAATAAGCTTATGGTTTCATGTCTTATCAAAGGAGCAATGGTTTCTTTATAGTCGATACCTTCTTCTTGGTTAAAACATTTGACCACTAATTTAGCCATGTTTTGAATCACGATACATTATTCATCTTGCTTATTTCTAAAGACTCATTTAGTGTCAATTAAAAGATGATCACTAGGTCGAGGAATAAGTGTTTAAACCTTATTTCTTTTGAATTAATTTAATTCTTCATACATTGTCAAGACCCATGAGTTATCTTTGAGAGCCTCGTCAATGCATTTAGGTTTAATTTGAGATAAAAGGATAATATTTGCACAAGTATTCTTAAATGAAGAACGAGTTTGAATACCTTTTGATGTATCACTAATAATTAGGTCCTTATAATGCATCTACATACTTTCATTCCTTGAGTAAGGTATCTTTGGAAGTAGAAGTATCCAAGTTACTTCGGAGAAGAGAATTTTTATTTAAATTCAAATTATCAAATTCAAAGTCATCGTCAAAATTACTTTTTTAATATTAAAAAAATTATTAAAAATAAAATAGATAGATTCCTCGATAACTAAAGTTCTTTTTATTAAAAACTTAATAAGCTTTAGAAGAGGAATATCTAAGAAAAATACGTTTATTGAATTTTGTATTAAATTTTCTAAGGCATCCTTTTTATTTAAAATAAGATATTTACAACCAAAAACTTTAAAATATGAGATGTTGGGTCTTTTATTGTTCCACAATTCATAAGGAGTATTAAATAGTAGAGGTCTTATGAGAACATTGTTTATGACATAGCATGTCATGATAAAAGTTTTTGCCCAAAAGTACTTTGGTAGGCTATATTCATTAAGCATAGTTTTGTCATCTCTTGTAAACTCATATTATTTCTCTTATCAACTCTATTTTATTATGATTTCTTAGAGTAGAGAAATTATGGTCAGATCCATTCGAATCATAAAATTTTTAAAAATCATGATTTTTAAATTCACCACCATGATCACTACAAATAGAAAAAATCATAAATATTTTTTATTTTGAACTTGTCTGTAAAACTTCATAAAGTATTTAAAATAATTACTTTTATGTGCTAAAAGATATATCCAAGTATATCTACTAAAATCATCAATAATTACAAAAGCATATTTACTATCTCCAAGACTTGTGAAATCATTGATCAAAATAAATTCATATGAATTAATTATAATAATCTAGGGGTACTTGATTTTTAGTCTTAAAGCTTCTCTTTATTTATTTTCCTAGTTAACATGCATCATAAATTTTATCTTTAACAAATTTAATCCTAGACATTCCTCTTATAGATTTTTTAGTATCAAGGTCAATTTCATACCTACATGACCTAATCTCCTATGCCCCACGTATCATTGTTTAAAATTAAAAAATAAGTTTCATCATGAAAATCATCAAATCAATAGTATAAACGTTATTGTTCCTTACGACAATCATAGATGTGCTCTTATGTGGTATGTCTATGATTATATTCAATTAATATTATATCTCTTATCACACAATTGACTAATGCTTAATAAATATATTTTAAATCATCTACTAACTGAAAATCTTTAATTAAATGATTTAATTTGTTATCAGTTTTTAACTGAAAATCTTTAATTAAAGGATTTAATTTGTTATCAATTTTTTTAACACTGATGATCTTTCCTTTGTTGTTGTCTCTGAAGGTGACATATCCTTCATCTTGGCTAGTGAGCTTTGAGAAGTGTATTATATTTTCAGTCATATATCTTGAGCATTCACTATCAAGATACTATCTTTTGCTCCTAAGAAGATATATCTATAAGCAAGATGGGTTTGCTCTAGGTATCCATTTAACTTTGGGTCTTTCATAGTTAGATCTTCCCTTCTTAGCTTTTGGCATCAAATCATTTATAGTTCCTTTAGGAACCCAAACTAAATTTGACCAAATCTTTCACAAAAATTATATTTAACTTCAGGAGGAATATATAGTGTTGGTCCTTTTACAAATCTAGTTGGCTTTTGGTGTGTACCATTACTTGTGAATCCATACATTCCTTTCCAAATCTACAACTTTGTTTAGTAAGAATCATATTTAATGATTTATTTTAAATTTTAAAATTTTCTAAAGTTTATCGTAATAGCATATTTTCTTTTTTAAGTGAATCTAACTCTTCACATTTAGTGTAAGATGTTAACATACAATTGTCATTCTTATTTTTTAATTTATCAAATTCATTAGAGAGAGATACATGATCATTTTTAAGCTCATCATATAAATCATGAAATGCATCAAGTAATTCATCATAAGATAAAGATATTTCAGAAGAGTCATATACCTCATAGTTGAAGACTATCAATGCATAGTTTGCCACTTCATCATTATTAATTTACACTTGATTCATTCCATGTTGCCTTGAATGCTTTCTTCTTCTTTTGGATTGACAACTTCTTCTTTAATTATGGATACTTATTTTTGAAGTGTGTTAGTTTTTTATATTCATAATATATTATTGTCTCTTTTTTAGGTTTACTTTTATTCTTATAAGTTTTGTTCCTTTTCTTGAACTTTTTAAGTCTTCTTGTAAGAAGTGTAATGTCATCATCATCATCACTGAGCTTTCGCTTGAGGAGTCTTCATTGGTTCCAAGTATAATATCCTTCTTATTCTTTGAAATATTTTCCTCTTGTCCATCATGTACTTTGTAGGTCATTTCATAGATCATTAAAGATCCTATGAGCTATTCAAGAGGAAAGTTATTCAATTCATTTGCTTCATGGATAATTGTTATTTTTGGATCCTAATTTTTTGAAAGAGATCTTAAAATCTTATGTACTAATTCAGCTTAGTATAGCATATACAAAGAGTTTTTAAACTATTGACAACACCTGTAAAATGGGTGTACATGTCACCAATGGATTCGCTTGGCTTCATTTTAAATGATTCATAACTATATACTAAAAGATTAATTATTTAGATTCTTTTACTCTACTTGTGCCTTCATAAGTAACTTGAAGTGTGTGCCAAGTATCATGTGCAGTATCATAAATAGAAACATAATTAAACTTATTTTTATCTAAAGCATAAAATAAAACATTCATATCTTTAGCATTCAAGGAAAACATTTTCTTCTCAAAATTATTCTATTTATACATTGGTTTAGAAGATTTTAAAAAACCACATTCAACAATATTCTACAAATCAAAATCCATAGAAATCAAGAAATTCCTCATTCATGTTTTTTCAATAAGTGTGGTTCATCCCATTGAATAGGATGATAAGTGATAGAGTGACCCTTTTGATTGTAAAACAAAAAAAATCATTAAATCTCTCTTAGGTATTAATACAACTAAGAGAGCTAGACTTTGATACAAATTGTTAGGATCATAATGGCACTAAGAAGGGGGGTGAATTAGTGCTGTCGTAAAAAGATCTGATTTAAAATGTTTGATCGATAAATACATTTAACCAAAAGTGCAAGTAAGGATAATGAGTGAAGTAAATTAGTAAGCAATAATAAAGTAAAGCAAGAGAAGGATGCAAACTGATTTATAGTGGTTCGGTCGTTTTGACTTATGTCCACTCTCGATTCCTCTTTCCTTGAGGCTATTGGCTTTCACTACCATTCTTCTTTCTAACGGGCAAAAGTCAAATACCATTGTAATAATCATCTTCTTTTAACAACACATGAGAGAACCTATACACCTCTCTTTTACAAGAGACCTCAACCCTTATATAACTTGGAAATACTTTTAAACTCAATGAGGAAGAGAACCAAAGTTCAAAGAGAGTTTATAATACTTTTAGCCCTAAGAATTCTTTACCCATCAAGTAAGCATGAGTGAAGTATTTATAGATCCCAAAAGGCTTCAAGAATGGAGCCAAAAATCAAAATCCATAAGTTTTCAAGGTATTGACGGTACCACCACCAGCGTCGAGTAGTACCATGGCCAAACAGAGCCTATGATTCTAGGCGCTAGCGATACCATTGTTGCCTGGGTGGTACCACCATAGGCCATGGGTAGTACCACCGTCAGAAGTCTCGAAAAAGCATAAAAAAATACTTTTTTGCTCTTTAGCGGCACCACCGCCTGGGCCTAGTGGTATCATCGCTTAGGCCTACTCAAAGTCACCAAATTGACCTTCTAACAAGCTTAATTCGATCCTGATTTAGGCCCAATGGGCTCTTAGTCAAGTTGACATGGTTTCGGTCTAATACCAACTCAATTTGACTCGAAACGACTATGACCAAGACTTAACCACTCTAACTATAATTATGAAGCCTTTAGCATATTGTCTCCATCATTTCGGCATGTCATCTGTTTATCTTGTACTTCATCCGAATCTCTGTCACATTATCCTTTCCTTCAACATATCTCCCGATCTATTAGCATTTTGACTTTCCATAATATATGATCTTTTGGTGTAATACCCGATCCTTTTGACTCGATGCTCGAACTCATGACATCAAATCCCTTACATGATGCTTTCCCCGACCCAACATATGATTTTCCTGCTTCGATAATTTGATATTCGATGGTTTGAGTCTATGATCGAAGTTTTTCATATATCACTTATCTTAAAAGCATATTAGTCTATAAATTCATCAATTGATTTCATCATCAAAATCCAAAATTCAACATTAAAAACTTGAATTCTAAATTACTAATCCATTCACTTATGACTTATAGCCTAAAGTGTTTGAAAGAACATGTTCTTATGATTAGGTTTGTGAGCAATCCATAAAAAAATATGATAATACATATTTAAGTGAATATTATAATTGATATTCTTATTTATGTATTTAATTTTATTTATTTATACTATCTTATTCATATTTATATATTATATATTATGATTGAATATATAATAATAATAATAATAATAATAATAATAATAATAAGATTATCCTAACAAGATAAATTATAGGGATTATTTTGGAACTACATAAGGAAGAGAGCTAATAGTATTATGGTACATACAAAGAAATATAACAATAATAATAAACAATCATTATGACTCACATTGGTAGTCAGACTTAATGTGATATTATTATATTTGTTGGGCTTATTGGCATATTTTATATTCATGTATATATGTAAAATAATTTTTAATTTTAAAATTTAATTAAATGAAATTATTTTTAAATAAGCTTTTAGTTTATTTATTTTAATTTTAAATTTCTTTTATATCTTACCAACTAATCAGTCAAGTGAAAGAATATTATATTATGTGACATATCTAATTAGATTAAGATATACTATAAATATGGTTAGATTCTGATTATAATTATCGGCTAATAGAAAAGAAGTTCAATTATATAAGATTTCTTAAAAGATGACTTAGATAGGAGGGACTCTCCTAATTACTTATCTTAAACGTTCTGCTCACACCTATAAATAGATAAGACATCCTAGGGCTTAATATGGATATGTGACATTAATGAGAGATAATAGATATTCTCTCACCTCTCCTTAGTCAGGTGAACCAATCATTGAGAGATCCCTAATCCATCGCTCAAAGTGGTCTTATGAAAGATAGGAAAAGAGGAGAAGGTAAATTTAGTTCTCTTTATATATCACTATCACAATTTTATCATCTAACAATAGAGCACCTACAGATTAAATAAAAACTTTTTGAATAACATCAAAAAGATATGCATCATAAATTTGATTTATTGTTATTTGATTTTAATTTTCTTACTATAATTTCTTTCTATAATAATAGTGTAATCGTGATTTTTTTGCTTACATTAAGAACTATTAATTTTAGCGACTATATAGAACAATTATTATAAAATAATAATTATCACAAATAAATTTTTAACTTTTCTAGTTGATAGTGTTATTAATGCTATCAACCGGTGAGTAGACACAAATTAGCATGATTGGTTCACTATAGAATGTGTAGGCTCATCTTGGTGTCTCCTTCTTGCTGACATGGGAGGTGTTAATGTGGCGAACCGGCATAAGAGGTCTGTGTTAGGATCGAGTTGGCAAGTGATAAATACTCAGTTCGAAAATTTTTCGCTCAAGGTAAATCGAAATCAAAAGTACTTTTCTTGAAAGTAGTTTAGAGCAACTAAATTTGAGGGCAATAGTAAAGAAAAACCGAATGAAGATGCTCGTGCTTTTCTTAGAATTAGTTAAGAGCAATCAAATTCGAAAGCAATAGTAAAGAAAAGCAAGAATAGAGATAATAACATATTTTATAGTGGTTCGGTCCACCTAACCTGCGTCCACTCCCGATCCTTCTTCACTCGAGGCCAATTGTGTCCACTAACAATTTTCTTTCAAGAGCGAAGATCAACTACCCCTTACACACCTTTTTTCTTTTCAAAGGCTTTGGAGAACAACATTTATAATTCTCCTTTTCTCAAGCTTAGCACATCAACCTTTACAACTCTTTCAGCCATTCCTTTAGCACACTTTACATTTTAAAGAAAAAGAGAAGCTCTCAACCAAATTCAACAGAATTTTACCTAAGGTATTTATAGACCCCAATTGGCTTCAAAATTTAGAGCCAAAAATTTAAACTTCCTCGAAATCTTGGGATATGAGTAATACTACTATTGGCACCGACGGTACTAGTGCTAGTAAAGAGCACAGGATTCTGGGTGGTGGTAGTACTACCGTTGGCACAAAGCCAAGGATTCTATGTGACAGTAGTACTACGGTCGGGATTGATGGTGCTATCACTGCCTGGCGGTACTACCATCGACTATTGATGGTACCAAAGCCCAAGTAACTCGGAATTAGTAATTTTTATATTATTTCATACCTAAGCTGTACCTTATGTTGTCCTCCTACTAGATCAACGAAATGAGCTCTATCATGAGCTCAAATCAAACCCAAATTGGACTCATTTGGTCCCTAATTGAGTTAGTAGGATTTCTCCAAAACTAACACTAATTATAACTCTAACTATGACAATTAAGACACACAATTACAAGCAATCTTCATTATTTGGTACATCAATCGATCTTTCGAATAACTCTTGACGAAACTCTCGGCATCCTTCTGACGAAATCCTAGTGAGCTCCTAATCACCTTCCGACAAACTCCTAGCAACCTCTGGTGAACTCTCGATGAGCTCTCGACAACCTATCGGTGAACCTTTGATGAACTCTCGATGAGCTTCTGTCGCATCGTCCGAAACTTTGACGTACCCAGATTCTTTCGGCCCGATACCCGAACTTTGACTCTAACCTAATGATATTCTTCTTTAATTATTTTATCTTTCCATAGTTGTATTAATCCTGCATCACTTATCTCCAACACATAGGTTTGATCATAAATTCATTAATTGATTTTATCATCAAAATCCAAAATTCAACTATCTCCCCCTTTTTGATGATGACAATCAATTGATGACGGAGTTAACCTTAACTCCCTTTATCTATATGCCATATTTAAAATAGGCCAAACTTGATCAAAAGAAACAATCACCTTTGAATTCAAGTGTAGCATTTTTTACCATTGGCAACATGTCATTTTATACATTGTGCATCATCATAGTTTCAAATCATAACATGCATAATTTTGAAACATTTTAACATTACTTCATGCATGATACCAATAACAAATCAACATCACTTTAGGCATTGCATGCATGATACTAAAACATTAAAATTTTTAACTAATCATTACCGTGATACCAAGATTAACATTATTTTGGGCATACCATTCATGAAACCAAAGCATTTGAATTTTCAATCATTTTGGTAGGCATAAAAATTTTAAACATTCATCATCTATCATCATACTACTTCTCCCCCTTTTTCATCAACAAAAAGGAGAAATATTCAAAACATGTGAATTTTCAAACATTTTTGGTGGGTATAGCATACACGATAAAAATTTCAAACCAAACATATATCATATGTCATCAACAAGCCATTTCCCCCCTTTATTATCAAGCATGTAAGCTAGCAAGTTTATTTCTCCCCTCTTTGTAAAAATAAGAAGAAGAAGAAAGAGAAATTTATTTATCACATAAAGAGTCAAATCATAAGTAACACATCAAATTTCTTTCTCCCCATTTGTTAAAAAATAGAAGAAGAAGAAGAAGAAGAAGGGGGTCAAGTATATACCAAAGAGTCTAAGAATCAAAGATCAAAGAAGATAGCTCAATTTGTAAAAATTGAGAAGTCAGAAAAATATATATATATGAGAGCAACTCATGCATTCGGAAGATTTGAAATCACCTCATGTAAATTTCAAGAATAAGCTCAATTTTCAAAGACCAAGAAATTCACAAAATATGAGAGCAATTCATACATTAGGAAGATTTGAAATATCTAATTTTGTTCTAATCAAATTATTTCTCATTCAATGTATTCATTGCAAGATAGCAATTTTATCTCTCCCTTTATTATTGTTAAAAAGAATATGATAATACAATTTTTTTTTTCATCAATGCTCTAACCATAAATGCAAAGGGATTGTATAATGAAAGTCATGTCATAAAGGATATCAAGATATATCAATTTGGTTATAGCATATACAATTCATGAATACCAGGAAGTCTTAAATAAACCATGACATGAAGGATATTAATATCAATCATGAATACTAAAAGTCATGATTTAATTTGACAAATCTTCTCTTTGATAATAAAAAGAAATCTTCGGAGATCAAATAGTAAGCAAAATCTTAATTCATAAAAAAATTATCAAGTTATAAATATTAAAATATCAAGATCATAATTTAGAAAATAACTTATTCAAATTCAAATCATCAAAATCATTTTCATAGTTTAAGAGATTCCTAAATAATGGTATATATAGATTTATCACTTTTTCTCTTATTGAAAACTTGATAGGATAGAGACATTTTCATGAAAATTGCATTTTATTTTTGTGTTTCAACTTATGTAATTTATTTTAAGAATGCTCTTATCTTTTATGTCAAATCCATGTGTTATCGTTTAAAACCTAAAACCAAGTTTCATTTCAAAAGAAATTATTATGTTCATTAATATAACACATTAGAATAATAAAATATTTTCAAACAAAAGCTTTAATTTATTTTAATTCTAATGATTTTTTCCTTCTTAAGTGAATCTAACTCTTTAGACTTAGTGCAGTTACCACACAATTGTCATACTCATTTCATTTTATTTATTTATTTTCCCTTATTTCAAGCCCTAATTCAAGAATAATCTAACATTCAATCTATCAATCCTATCGAAAGTCAACACTCTTAATGACACTTTACTTTTCTTTTGAGATGAGCAATTCCATAATATATATATATATATATATATATATAATCCTTGTACTTTAATGATTCTGAGTTATACAAATCATGAATATAAGGAAACAAAATTTAAGTCATAAGCATCAAGAAGTCTAGTGATTTATCATAATTTATTAAGATAAATATTTTCTTTAGTCAATACTAAGAAGAATTATAGGGGAGTGATTTATGAAAAAACTTAGACTCATATGAAATGAGATTTGTTTGGATAAATATTTTCAAGAGTCAATGTTGTTTTATATACTATACATCTCAAATCATAGACACCAATATATCATTTCAAAAATCATATGGAAACACTTCCAATATAATCATCAAAATTACTTTTCAAAATTTTTTAATGAAGGTAACATAGATAGTTTCCTATTAAAAACAACTAAGGTTCTTTAGTTCTAATTTATTTTTGTATGCATCATCAAAAAATAATCAAGATTAATTATATAACCATGAACCATAAAGAATAATTATTATAATCAAAACAAAGATCATTAAGTTTCAATCATCTTGATTCAAATAATCTTTCCTTATTTTTATTGCTTTGGCTAGTGAGTTTAAAAAGTGTGTTAGATCTCAAGTCATGTTCCTTGAGCATCCACTATCAAGATATCATTTTGTGTTCCTAGCCTTTGTTTTGAGACAAACCTACAAGAAAGGGGGTTTTGGTCATTTAGCTTTGGGTCCCTATTGAAAAGCTCTTCCTAATTTTACTAATGGCATTGAGTTGTTTATGGTTCCTTTAGGAACCCAAACCAACTTATATGGACTATACCTTCTAAATAAGTATCTATAGGCAACATGCCCAAGTCTATCACAAAAATTACATTTATTTTCGGGTGAAGACTATAATATAGGTTCTTGATAGTTGGCTTTTCTTAAGTGTTACCCACAAAGCCAATACTTTTCTTTCTATGAATATGACCCTTATTAGCAAGGATTATGTTTAATGATTTGTTGCCTATTATAAACTTTATTAAAGTTTGTTGTATATGATATTTTTCTTTTTAATTGCATTTAACATTTCACATCTAGAGCAAGAAGTACATGGTGTTAATGCTTTATGAAAAGTTTTAAGTTTACTAACAAGTAATGCATGATCCTTTTTTAGTGATTTATAAGTTCTGCTAATCTTTTTAAACTCATCAAGTAATTCATGAAAAGCATTGAGCAACTCATCAAATGTAAAAGAAGGTTCGGGTGAGTCAATTATAGTTTGTCATTTCTTCTTGGTTGTTCTCTCCATCTTTGGAGTGCACCAGCTTCTTGTGTTCATAGCAAGTGATTATATCTTTTTTTATTCACTTTTATTTTTATCATATTTATTTTTTTCATTAATTTTTGAGTTTTCTTGTTAGAAGTACAATGTTATTGTTCCCATCACTTGAGGTTTCACTTGAGAAGTCCTTTTTTGTTCTTAGTTTAATATCCTTCCTATTCTTTGGAAGGTGTTCTTAGTTTGCTCTTGGTTCAATGTCCTTTCTATTCTTTAGAAGGTTGTTCTCATGTTCGTCTTTGCAAGTTATTTCATTTATCTTTTATTCCTTTAATTTACTTGTGCCTTTGTGTGTGGCTTTATAATGTGTGTCATATATTAAAAGCATAATCACACGTAGAAACTCAATTAAATTTATTTTTGTACAAAGCATAAAACAAAGCATTCATAGTTTTGGTATTTAAAGAAAATATTTTTTTCATAATCATTCCAAGGATTGGAAGACTTTTGAAATCCATTTTCAATAATGTTCTACAATTCAAAATCAATAGAAATTAAAAAAATTCTTATTCTAGTTTTCCAGTAAGTGTAGTCCATCCCATTGAATATAGGAGGACGTGAGTGTCCCTCGTTAATGCCAGAGAAAGTCATTATACTTACTTGGGTGTTAATCTAATTGAGTGAATGTAGCTCTAATACCAACTGTTAGGATCGAGTTGGTACTAAGAGGGTGGGGTGAATTAGTACAAGTGATAAATACTCAGTTCAAAAAAATTTTGCTCAAGGAAAATCAAAATCGAAAGTGCTTTTTGGAAGTAGTTAAGAGCGACTAAGTTCGAGGGCAATAGTAAATAAAAATCAAATGAAGATGCTCATGCTTTTCTTAGAACTAGTTAAGAGCAATCAAATTTGAAAGTAAGAATAGAGATACTCACAGCTTTTATAGTGGTTTAGTCCACTTGACCTATGTCCACTCCTGATCCCTCTTCACTCAAGGTCAATCGGTGTCCATTGATGATCTTCTTTCAGGGGCAAAGATCAATTACCTCTTATACACCATTCTTCTTTCCACAGGCTTAGGAGAACAACATTTACAACTATCATTTTCTCAAGCTTAGGAGATCAACATTTACAACTCTTTCAATCCTTCCCTTAATATACTTTTCACTTTAAAGAAAAAAGGGAAGCTCTCAACTAAATTCAACATAATTTTACTAAGTTTTCCTTCACCTTTTTGCTCTCTAAGCAAGAATACTTGGGATATTTATAGACCCCAATTGGCGTTAAAATTTAGAGCCAAAAATTTAAAATTTCCTGAAATCTCGGGGTACGGGTGGTACTACTATCAGCACTAGCGGTACTCCCGTCGGCACTGACGATACCACCATGGCATAAAGTCCAAGATTTTGGGCGACGATGATACTATCACTTCGATTAGCAGTACTACCATCGACCACCACCAAGGTAACTCGGAATCAACACTTTTTGTTGGGAAACCTATAACGGGTGCATCATATGCGCAACGAAAATCAAAACAAAAATCGGTTTTCCATGTAGATCAAATCGTCGTGCAAAAGATTGGGGTTACGAAAAAAATACAAAAACTGATAAAACCGCGATGTGAAAGAGATTGATTTTACCTAGGGAGATCATATATCCCTATACTCTAGATTCGGATGGAGAAGATGAAGGAGATCAAGCATCCTCCTATCTAGCGGTATCCACACGATAGATCTCTGCAGCGAAACTCCTCCAATCTGATCTCGCAACTCTTGCTCAAAGGGAGGGAGGAGAATAGGAGGTGGTGGCTAAAGCTGTAGCCTATCAACCCTGAGTCTCCCCTCCTATTTATAGAGAGCCACCAAAATCCTAAGGCTCCTTCCTTAGTGGGTATTGGATCTCCATCCAATAACCCACTAATCTTGTATTATTGGATCTCTATCCAATAATCTCCTTAGGCCTATAATTGATCCTTAATCAAGAAGCCCATCAATATAGGGTCTCATCTAATGAGAATATGGGCTAATTGGATCTTCATCTAATCCTCTATTTGTTGAAGCATCCACCATATGTGTGTGACCCTCTAGGCCCGATACTGAGCTGGCCGTGAGTCACTCCTATCAGAACTCCTTCTGATATAGTTAATTATTATCCCCATAATAATTTACTCGACTTATCGACTATAGATGTGCTAGGCCACTACGCCATAGTCCCGAGACGGTACAGGGGGGATCAAATCCTTCGGACCTGTCTGTCCACCATTACCATGTATCTATAATCCACCATTACCATGTATCTATAATCCCTCATTTAAATAATATCTCAGAGATCGTATATTAGACATGGTACTGTCAGGTCACATACGGAATCAGTTTGTCTTGCTCTAATCGGATTCTACCGGAGAACTCCTTCTCTCTCAATCCGAATGACCCTCGCTAGGGATTTGTCTAAGCAAGCACATATAAGATATTCCTCTCGTGGTACCGAGAGTGGATGATCCTCTATTGACACTAAATTGCCTTCGTAAGGTTGGCTACCAATCCCGATAACTAGCTGTACCAGATCTGAAACTTTCCAAACATGTAAGTCTAGCATCATAGAAAGGAGTACTCATACAAGGTATCCTTGGTGTCTCAAGTCTAAGGACCAGATACATAATTAGGACTATGGAATCTCTGCCTAACATTAGGTATCATTAACCATACAGCATTCCATAAGCGGATCAATCAGTGAACTCATTCTCCAATGAGCACCTGTACTATATCCTTAGTGTCTCCACACAAGTGGCTATGATACCATTCGCCTCCATCATATGGATGGGTATATAGTACACCAATCTATCTGGTTATCTCAATGTCCCTCTTGAGTAACCTATGACCGAGATTATTTAGGATCTGTGTTTAAAGGTGAATCGATCTCATTATCGTGATCTCATCACGATCTGATTCTCATTGTACAGAACTAAGGATATCATAATATATATATAACAAATAATATAATGTGAGAATATGCTAATATTAATCATAGGTAAAAAGATCACACAGCATGTCACACGTACCATCACTCACGTGATTGGCTTGCAGGGCACCTATAACTAGCACTTTTCATATTATTTCATACCTGAGCTATATCTTATGTTGACTCCCTCTAGATCACCCAAGTGAGCTCTATCATGAGCTTAAATCAAGCCCAAATTGGACCCAGTTCGCCCCAAATTGAGTTAGTATGTTTCTTCAAAACTAATTATAGTTAAAACTCTAACTATGACAATTAAGACAAACTCAATTACAAGTAATCTTCTTTATCTGGTACATCAATTGATCTTTTGGTGAACTCTTGACGAGCTCCCGATCACCTTCCGATGAACTCCTGACGAGCTCTCGATAACCTGTCGGCGAACTCCTAATAAACGCCCGACGAATTCCTAGCGAGCTTCCATCACATCATCCGAAACTTCAGCATACCCCCGATTCTTCTAGCCCGATGCTCGAATTTTGACTCTATCCCAACGATAGATTCTTCTTTAATTATTTTACCTTTTCACAGTCATAGTTAATCTTGCATCACTTATCTCCAACATATAGGTAAGAACATAAAACCATCAATTGATTTGATCATCAAAATCTGAGATTCAACAGTCCTAAGGGAGACGATTTTGCAGGCTTGATCTAGCCTTTGGGTGGTGAGGCCGACTAGATGAATTAGGATATGCTTGACTGCGAGGTCTTCTCTAGGCTACCAAGTCGTCTCTTGGTGACGAGGTCATCTCCTAGCCGCTAGTGGTCGTATATAATAGGTCTACATCGGGATTCCCGGCTTGGCCCTTCTGATGCTTAAGTTAGTGCAAGATGGAGGGGGACGAAGATAGCAGCATGAAATATCTAAATGAGAGAGTAGAGGGACTCTTGCCTGCTTGCCCACAACACCCCCTCCCCTCCCCCCCCTCTCACCCCCAGGTATCTACTTATGGGTAGTTTTTATTTCTTGCTTCGAGGATTGTCCTCTCTATGTTGTTAGCATCTATCGATATCTTAGGCTAGTGGTTCATCCATTTTAGGGTGATTGTTCTAATCCATGCAGCGTGTGACACACTACATAGTTTTTTTTACTTATTCTTATTATTGGCATTTATCTCACTTTATGTTACTTGTTGCATATATTATGATATTATTAGATCTATGCAATGAGAATTAGATCATAATAAGATTATGATAATAAGACCAATTCACCTTTAAACATGGACAATAAATAATCTCGATCATAGATTACTCGATAGGGACATCAAGATAATCAGACAAACCGATGTGTTATATACCCATCTATATGATGGAGACAATTGATCTCATAGCTACTTGTGTGAGAACACTAAGAGTATAGTGTAGATGCTCATTGAAGAATGAATGATGCTTGCCCCCTACCTTGGGTCTGATATGCTAGCACCCTTACTCTCAGGTCTAATCTGTCACCCCCAACAATTACTCTTTTGATTTCTTTCTTTGCCAACCAACCTAGTATGTGCTCCCCTTCTTGCAAACCTATGCTATTGATACAACAAAATATAGTAAGGTGTAGGTTTCGTTCCTACTAGCTTGTTTCATTTCGTATATAAAGCTACCCAGTTTGAGTTAGCCTTCTAAAGTAAAGCATTCTAATTTTCCAATAAGTGTAATTCATCCCAGTTTCGTTCCAATTCTGACTTTGTACCTTATGTTGACCACTTCTCAGGTCAACCAATTGAGCTTGACCTGAGCTCAATCCACTCTCCATAGTGGACCCAATTTGCCTCATTTGAGTTGATTTAGATTCCTTCCAAATCTAACTCAAGTAGGACTCAAACCACAAATGATGCTAACTATGACTTAATGACAATCAACATGACCAACAAGTCCCATCAAGACCTTCTTAACTCCCTTACGCCATTCTGGCAAGCTTCCGATCTCCTTCGGCAAGCTCTCGGTGAACTCCCGGCAAGCTTCTAATATCCTCATCCAGCTTCCGACGAACTCCTGACAAGCCTCGGATCCCTTCGGCAAGCTCCCGGTGCACTCCCAATGAGTTCCCTACCACATCGTCATAACCCGACCCAATGCCCGAACTTGACTTTGGTCAAACATTTGATTGTAATTTTCTCTTTGTCATAGTTAATCTTACATCAATCATCTCTAACACACTTGTTAGATCAATAACCCATCATCAACAAACTCCGAGATTCAATAATCTCCTCTTTTTTTATGATGATAATTAATTACTGACGAGAGTTAAACCTTACTCCTTATAAATATATGTCATAATTCAAATAAGAATAACTTAAATTCAAGAGAACAAGATACTTAAATTCAAGTATCATATCATTCATTTTCCAAATGATATATCATGAATTCCAAAATCATCAAATCATACATGATACATGATATTTATTTGAACCAATCATGAATCATCAAAATTTCAAGAATATTCCAAGAATTTCATGCAAAAGTTCCTTCTTTCAAAAATCATCATGATATAACATTAATTTCAACAAATCATGAATCATTAAATTTTCAAAAATATTCTAAGAATTTCAAAATTCATTTGTTATGCATACAAAGAATTTAAACATTTTCTTCGATCACCATGATATTAATTTCAAGCAACAAATATTTAAGAACATTCTAAGAATTTAATGCATTATTTTAAAATTTTCTTCTTTATGAAAATGCTATTTCTTTCTCTTTATTTTATATGTGCTATTTCTCCTTCTTTGTCATATGTGCTATTTCTTTCCCTTTAACATGTATGTATCATTTTTGTGTTATCAATTCATTATTTCTCCCCCTTTGTCATCATAAAAAAGAGATGAAAT
This sequence comes from Ensete ventricosum, assembly GCA_029747655.1. Taxonomy (NCBI): domain Eukaryota; kingdom Viridiplantae; phylum Streptophyta; class Magnoliopsida; order Zingiberales; family Musaceae; genus Ensete; species Ensete ventricosum. The sequence continues at coordinate 24,002,823 of JAQQAF010000004.1, read as the reverse complement.
AACAAGCAAGTAATGTCATGATACATAATGTCATCAGGTGTCAAAGTTTTCATATTTTTACAAAATAAATTTTGTATTGCTCCCCCTTAGTAAAATAGGATAAAAACTTCACTTTCTCATAAAAAAATTTCTCACTGTTTGTAAATAAGAAAGTAGAACCAAGGAAAAGGAGGAGATGTCAAAAATTCAAAAATTAAAAAATAATGGTACATTCATCAAAAGCTTATTATCAAAAATTCATATCAAGCATCATAGAAGTTTATATCACACTTTTCTTTTGTAGATATTCATCATAAATTAAAATGATCCTTGAGAAGGGATAAAAATATTGTCACAAAAGAATCTTTGAATCTTATTCTTATCAATATCAAGGTAAATTTTTTTAGAAGGTGAGCTCAAAAATCTAAGAAATCTAAGAAGAGCTAAGAGCTACTCATACATTTAATTCATCTCATGTAAATTCCAAACAAAAGTAGCAAATAGCAAATCATTCATTTTGAAGATTTTCTCATGTAAATTTTGATAAGAAGCTCAATTTGTAAAGGTCAACAATTTCAAAAGAAAACATGATAGTAAATCAAGCTCAAATTTTAAATCATACATTTTGCGTGTATTTAAAAAATTCTATTTTTCTCTTAAGATATTGTTCCTCATTATAAGATTCATTATATCCAATTTTCTTTTAATCATATTGATAATTTTATCTCCCCCTTTGGTCATTAAAAAAATATGATAATATAATTTTTCTTTATACATCTATATCCTAATTTACAACCATGAGTGCTAAAGAATAATGTCATTACGGATAAAAGATCAAATTGTAATAACCAAAGACATAATTTATTTTAATAAATATCTCCCTTTTTTCTTTGTAAATAATGAAAATGAGTCTTAGGGGATTAAATACTCTTGATTCATCCAAGATAAATCTTAAGACACCCAATTCATTTAGATAAGTTTTTTAATAAAATAGAAGAATAATCTTAATAAAAATCTCAATTATAATTGTTAAGATCATAAATATCCCTTTTATTAAAAAGAAAAAAATCATAGAGATTAAACATGATTCTTATAAAGGATAAATCAAGTCAAGAAATCAAGGGAATGTTCATGATAAAACAAATCTCATGTAATTTTCAACTTATCACAAATTTAAGAAATATTAGTTTTGATGATAGGTTATATTAAGAAGTCATAACTAATCATGTCATGAAGGATATTATTATCAAAAGACATGATTTAATTTAATAAATCTCTTTTTAGATGACAAAATGGAATCTTAGGAGAATAAATAATAAGAAGGATCTTAATTCATATAGAATTATCAATTTATAAATATTGATAAGTCAAGATCATGGTTAGGATGAAAACTTACCTTTAGTAAGTTACATAGGAGAACAAATAAAAGAACAAGATTTCTATGAAGATCTCAAGTTGTAATTTTCAAGATTTCAATATCACAATTTGGATAATAACTTTTTCAAGTTTAAATCATCAAATCAATGTTGTAGTTTAAGAGATTCAACAATAATGATATCATTTTATTTCTTTTTAAAGGATTGATAGGATAAGAAAATTTTCAAGAAAAATTATCCTTCTTTTTAGTTGTTTCATGTGATTTGTTTCATGAATGCTTTTCATATCAATGAATTATCATTTAAGACCAAAAACTAATTTTCATTCTAGAAGGAATCATCAAGGTCATTACTATAACACATCAAAGTGATAAAACATCTTCAAAGAAAAAATTCAACTAATCTCAATTTCAACTTTTAAATGAGTCTAACTCTTTACACAGTGCAAGGAGATGACAAACTCATTTACAAATTTTTATTTATTCCATGTTCAAATTCAAAAGTAATCTATCATTCAATCTTGACATACAACTATTCGATCGTTTAAATCAAGCATTCAATAATAATATTTATAAGTTAACTTAGTCAAAAACACTATAATATTTAAGTTATTCAACAATAGCCTTTGCATTTAAATAAACAAATATCCAAGCCAGTGAGTTTTAACCTATCATTCAATTATCATCAAAATCTCATTTTTATAAATTTCAATATTAATAATTTTTATTAACGATAATTTAAGTTTTTAGTTCTAGTTTTAGCATGCTCTAGCTATATGTTATCATTCAAAATCGAAACACACTTAAGGCTAATGAACTATCATTAGATTTCTTATCAATAAACTTAATTCTAATAATTTTTCTTATTATTATTACTTAGGCTAGTGGGCTTGAAAGAAGTGTTATATCTCAAGTCATGTGGCTTGAGCATCCACTTTCAAGATACCATTTAGTGCTCCTAGCCTTGTTAGGAGATAACTCTATAAGATAAGAGGTTTTGTTTTAGGTATCCATTTGAGTTTGAGTCCCTTATGAAATATTCTTCTCATTTTCTTTAATGGCTTAAGGTTGTTTATGGTTCCTTTAGGAACCCAAATTAGTTTATGTGGACTATATTTCCTAAATGAACAACATATAGACAAAGTGCCCATATTTACCATAAAATTATATTTATTTTTGGGCAAAGAGTGTACTACAGGTCTTCTAATTAGCTTTTAATGAGTATTGCTCACAATGCTACTACCTTTCTTATGAACATGATCCTTATCAACATAGATAATGTTCATAGACTTATTGTCTATCGTAGGCCTTTTTAGAGTTTGTTGTAGTATGTCATTTTCTTGTTTAATTACCTCCAATAGCTCACACTTAAAATAAGAAAAATATGATATTGATGCATCATTCAATGTTTTATGTTTAGTGCATGAATTATGTGATGGTGCTACTTCATGCATTTTTTCATGTTTACTAACTAGTGATGCATACTCCTTTTTAAGTAGTTTATAGGATTTCTTAATCATTCTAAATTCATCAAAAAGCTCATGAAAAGAAAGTAATAACTCATTAAAAGTAAAAGAGCTTTCAGGTGGGTTAATTACCTAATCATGATTTGCCACAAGCACGAAATTCTCTACTTCTTGATTGTGCACTTCATCTTCGGAGCGTCTCAGCTTCTTTAATTCATAGCAAGAGGTTTTATCCAATTTAGGTTTATTTTTAAGGTTTTTGTTCATTAATTTATCTGGTTCATTTGTCAAAAGTTCAAGGTTCTCATCACACGAGATTTCACTCAATAAATCACATGTTCTTTTCAGTTTAAATTCCTTCATATTATTTGGAAGGTGTTCTTGGGTTCCAATATCAAATCCTTCCTATTCTTTAGAAGGCATTCTTCTTGTTCAATTTTGTAAGACATTTCATTTAATGATTCATTTAGATTAAGTATGATTTTTGTTAGGACAATTGGCACTAAGAGGGCGTGAATTAGTGCAAGAGTGAAAGTGCTCGTTTTAAAACATTTGCTTTCGAAAAGTGAAGAAGGAAAAGCAGAAGCTTCTTTTTATATTTCAATAAAACCGATTTAAAGCTGATTTGAATAAAGTAGAGATATTGAAGCTCAGTTTTAACAATAAGCAAATTGAGAGCAATAAAGAGTAAAAAGCAAAGCAAATAAAGACACTCACAAATTATAGTGGTTCGGTCTTAACCTGGCCTACGTCCACTCCTAAGTCCTTTTCTCCGAGGTCCACCGACATCTACTATCAATCATCTTTGGGTGAAGATCAAACCCTTATAGCTTCCTCTCTCCTTCTACCAAGCTTAAGAGATGAACCTTACAAACCCTCAAGGGAGATTTACAAGTATTACAAGCTTTTTCCTCACTCTCTTACCCTTTTTATTTTTCTTACAAGTTTAGCACATAATTTTTTTCACAGAGTTTCTTGCCCAAAATTGTTTTGTAAAATGCAAGGAAACTTGGGATATTTATAGGTTCTAATTGGCTTCAGGATTTGGAGCCAAAATTTAAACGTATCTGAAAAATCCGGATAAGGGCGGTATAACCATCGAAAGCTGCCCGAAAACCTGGGTGGCGACGGTACAACCGTCGGTAGTTGCCCGAAAACTTGGGTGGATCGCTGCTCACCAGTGGTACAACCGTCAAAAAATCTGGAAAAGTGATTCACTTCACTTTTCCAATTCCGACTTGTACATTTTGTTAACCACTTCCCAGGTCAACCAATTGAGCTCGACCTAAGCTGAATCCACTCTTCATAGTGGACCCAATTTTCCTAACTTGAGTTAGTTTGGATTCCTTCAAAATCTAACTCAAGTAGGACTTAAATCACAAATGATGCTAACTATAACTTAATTAATTACAATCAATATGGCCAACAAATCCAATTCAAGACCTTCCTAACTCCTGGTAAGCTTTTCGCCTGCCCCCGATAATCTTCTAATGAGTCTCTCGGTCTCCTTCCAATGAACTCCCTTGCATCATCCTAGCAAGCTCCCGACCTCCTTCGATAAGCTTCCGGCGACGAACCTCCGATAAGCTTTCGATACCCTCGGCGAGCTTCGGATGCACTCTATGCGAGTTCCAAACAACATCGTCCTAACCCTGGCCCAATGCCCAGACTTGACTTTAGCCAAATCTCTGATTATAATTTTCTCTTTGTCATAGTTAATCCTACATTAATCATCTCTAACACACTTGTTAGGTCAATAACCATCAATTGATTTCATCATCAAAATCTAAGATTCAACAATCTCCCCCTTTTTTATGATGATAATCAATTGATGATGGGAGTTAAATCTTACGCCCCTTAAATCCATATCATTAATTCAAATAATGAGAAAACTTAAATTTATCATATCATCTATTCAAATCTTGAAATGATATACCATGAATTTCAACATTATCAAATCATACATGATACATGATATTTACTTCAACCAATCATGAATTACCAAAATTTCAAAGTATATAACATGAAGTTCAATATTATGCATCAATCATACATTAAGTTGAAATTCTTTTCCTTAAGTCATCAATTATTTCTCCCCCCTTGTTTAACAGCAAAAATAGGAGAAATAGCCATTTTTCATTTTTCGACATGTGTCATCAATATGTCATCTCCGCCTTTGTCATCAACAAAAAGGTGAGTTAGAGCAAATAATTTCAAGGCACATTTATTATTGTTCTCCCTTAGTAAAATAGGATATGAGCAATAATTTTCTCATGAAATTTTTTTTCTTTTGACAAGTATGTATTATTTTTGTGTCATCAAGTTACTATTTCTCCCCCTTTGTCATTATCAAAAAGATATGAAATAACAAGCAAGTAATTTTATGATACATAAGGTCATCATGTGTCAAAGTTTTCATATTTTTATAAAATAAATTTTGCATTGCTCCCCCTTAATAAAATAGGATAAAAACCTAATTTTCTTATGAAAATTTCTATTCCCTTTCTTTGAATAATAAAGAAGAAACAAGGGAGGGGAATGGAAAATATTATATCACAAAAATAGAACTTAATCTTATAAATTCCAAAATCCAAAAGTGAAGAACTACCAATTCAATTTAATTCATTTCATTTCAAACAAGAGTAGCAAATCACGTAAGTCAAGCATTCTCATGGTTTAGCATTCCTAGCTCTCAACCTCAATCTTATAGATGCAAATTTTGAAAAGATTATTTTAAAGTTGAGCTAAAAAATCTATGATTCACATATGCATTCATCTTATGTAAAATTTCAAACATAATAGCAAATCAAGAAATCTGAAATATAGCAAATCATGCATTTTGAAGATCATATCATGTAAATTTTAATAAGAAGCATAATTTGTAAAAGTCACAAATTATAAATAATATATTTCGTAAGTATTTAGAAATTTCAAATTCTAAACTTTCTTCTAAGCAAATGTTCCTCATTCAATGCTATAAGATTCATCATATCTAATTTTCTTTTAATCATATTGATAATTTTATATCCCTTTGGTCATTAAAAAAAATATGATAATTTAATTTTTCTTTTGCATCCATGTTCTAAATATAATCAAAGGAATCATGTCATTAAGGATAAAAGATCAAATTATAATTACCAAAGACATGATTTCTTTTAATAAATCTCTCCCCTTTTTTCGTTGAAAATGAGTCTTAGGAGATTAAATACTATTAATTCATCCAAGATAAATCTTAAGACCCCAATTCATTTAGATAATATTTTTAATAAAATAAAAGAATGATCTTGATAAAAATCTCAATCATAATTGTTAAGATCATAAATCTCCTTTTTATTAAAAAGCAAAAATCATAGAGATTTAAATGTGATTCTCATAAAGAATAAGCCAAGTCATGAAATCAAGGGAATATTCATGATAAAACAAATATCATTTAATTTACAACTTATCATAATTTTTGAAACATATTAATTTAGTGATAAGGTGTATCATTCATGAATATAAGTTAGGATAAATCATAATATGAAAGATATTATTATCAAATCATGAATGTCACAGGACATGATTTATTTTGAAAATCTCTTCTTAGATGAGATCCAAAGCTTTATAAATCATAGGAGATAAAAAAAAGAGTCTTCAATCATAAAAAATATCAAGATCATTAATAAATTGCAAAGAAGAAAAGATAGAATATCTTGATTTATATATATGAAACTTCAAGTTGTAAAAAATATGGTTCATAGGAAGATTTTCAAATTATAGTTCCGAAGAGACAAATTATGATTCATTTATATAATCTTCTTTGAATGAACTTGATTTATATAAGGATTTCAAGTTTCAATTTCTCAAGATGTCAAGATCATGATTTAAGTTATCAAATCATCAAAATTAAAATATCAATCATGTTGGATAGATTCATCAATCCTTTTGAAAACATATCCAAAAATATCATCAAAAATTGATTTTCGAAAAATTTCAATGAAGACAACATAAATTGTTTTCCAAAAAGAAAATAGCTAAAGTTCTCTAATTCATTTTTGTAGTTAAAGAGATTCAACAATAATGGTATCATTTTATTTATTGTTAAAGATTGATAGGATAAAAATATTTTCAAGAATAATTATACTCCTTTTTAGTTGTTTCATATGATTTGTTTCAAGAATGCCTTTATGATTGTCATCAAAAACTGAGTTTCATTTAAAAGAAAATATCAAGATCATAATAAATATTTTCAACTAATTAAAATATTTTCAAACATTTCAAAACTAAAAATCTAAGTATTATCTCTTAAAGAAATCATCAAAATCATTACAATAAAGTATTTTCAACAAGTGCTTCGATTTATTTTAATTTCAGTAATTTTTCTTTCTTAAGTAAGTTTAATTCTTTAGACTTAATGAAATGAGTTACCATACTCATTTTATTTTCATTTTAAAGATATTTTAAATTTTTAAAATACTAAAAATGAAGCATGATTTTTCTTTTTCTTTTCTATATTATTCTATGCTCAAATTCTATCGATCAATAAGAATCATTTAATCATACAACCCATACAACTATCATAGCATTTAAATCATATAACATTTAAATCAATCATTCAACAATGGTATTTAGCTTAGCCAAAAATATAATAATATTTAAGCCATTCAATAATAGTCTTTGCATTTTAATCAACAAATATTCAAACAAATGATTTTGAACTATCATTTAATCATAATCATCATCAAAATCTTTCTTTCATAAATTTGAATTTAGATAAAGTCTCAAATTTATTTTTTATACAAGTGAAAGTTTATCATATATATATATATTTATATGTATATATATAATCGATGTAAAGATGATTTGAAAGAAGTAGAGAGATTGAAGCTCGGTTTTAACTATAAGCAAATTAAGATTAATAAGTTTAGAAAGCAAAGCAAATAAAGATACAAATTATAGTAGTTCAGTCTTAACCTAGCCTACGTCCACTCCTGAGTCCTCTTCTTCGAGGTCCACTAGCGTCTACTATTAATCTTCTTTGGGTGAAGATCAAACCCATACAGCTTCCTCTCTCCTTTTACCAAGCTTAGGAGATGAACCTTACAAACCCTCAAGGGAGATTTACAAGTATTACAAGCTTTTTCCTCACTCCCTTACCCTTTTTCTTTTTCTTACAAATTTAGCACATAATTTTTTTACATAATTTTTTTGTCCAAAATTATTGTGTGAAATGTAAGAAAACTTAGGGTATTTATAAGCTCTAATTAGCTTTAGAATTTGGAGCCAAAAAAATATATTTGAAAAATCTGGGTATAGGCGGTACGACCGCCGGCGCAGATGGTACAACTGTCGAAAGCTGCCCGAAAACCTAGGCGACGATAGTACAAGTACAACCATCGGCAGTTGTCAAGAAACCTGGGCAGTGATGGTACAACCATCAAAAAACCCGAAAAAGTGATTCACTTCACTTTTCCAATTCTGACTTGTATATTTTATTGACCACTTCCCAAGTCAACCAATTGAGCTCGACCTGAGCTCAATTCACTTATTAGATCAATAACCCATCAATTGATTTCATTATCAAAATATGAGATTCAACACTTTTATGTGTTAATTCTAATGTTTGCCAAATCTTAAAAGATGAATCACAAGAGGAAATCCAATCAAATTTATTCTTATCAATTGCACAAAATAAGACATTCATTGACTTTGCATTCAACAAAAAAGCTTTCTTTTCAACTTCATTCTATTCATTCATGGGCTTAGAAGATTTTTCAAAACTATTTTCTATAATATGCCATAAATCAAAATCTATGAAAATCAAGAAAGTATGCATTCTAATTTTCCAATATGTGTAATTCATCCCATTTAACATGGGTGAACATGTAATAGAATGTCCCTCGTTCATGCCAAAAGAAGCCATTTACTCACTTGAGTTTTTAGTTGAATGAGTAGCACATAGCTTTGATACCAATTGTTAAAATCAATTGGCACTAGGAGAGGGTGAATTAGTGTAAACAATAAAGTACTTGATATGAAATCCTTTGCTTACATAAAGAGAAGAAAAGTGAAAACTCCTTTTTATATTACATTGGAACTGATTAAAACTGACAAAGAGAAGTAGAGAGATTAAAGCTATCTAAGTAGAAAGTAATTAAGAGCAATCAAATGTAATAAGTAAAGTAATTAAAGAATACTCACAATTATAGTGGTTCGATCTTAACCTAGCCTACGTCCACTCCCCGAGTCCTCTTCTCCGAGGTTTACTAGGATCCACTATCAATCTTCTTTAGGTGAAGATCAAACCCTTACACTTCCTCTCTCATTTTCAAAGGCTTATGAGATGAACCTTATAACCTCACAAGGAAGACTTATAAGAATTTCTCTTATTTTTCCTCACTCTCATGTCCCTTTTCTTTTTCTTACAATTTTAGCACATAATTTTCTTACAAAATTTTCAGCCCAAGATTGTTGTGCTAAATTCAAGAAATCTTGGGGTATTTATAGACCCCAATTGGCTTCAGAATTTGGAGTCAAAATTTAAACTTATCCGGAAAAATTGGGTACAAGCGGTACAACCGTCAGCACCGATGGTGCAACCGCCGAAAGGTGCCCGATAAATAGGGTGGCGATGGTACAACCACCGGAAAACATAGAAAAGTGATTCCCTTTATTTTTCTAATTCTGACTTATACCTTATGTTGACCACTTCTCAGGTCAACCAATTAAGCTCGACCTAAGCATAATCCACTCTCTATAGTGGCCTTAGTTTGCTTCACTTGAATTAATTTAGATTCCTTCGAAATCTAACTCAAGTAGGACTCAAACTACAAATGATGTTAACTATGACTTAGTTATAATCAACATGGCCAAAAGTCCCATCAAGACCTTCCTAACTCCTGATAAGCTTTTTGGCTATCTCGACGATCTTCCAATGAGTCTCTCGATCTTCTTCCGGCGAACTCACTTACGCTATCGTGACAAGCTCTCGATCTCCTTCAGTAAGTTCCCGGCAAACTCCCAGCAAGCTTCCAATACCCTCAGCCAGCTTTCAACGAACTCCTGACAAGCCTCCGATCCCTTCGGCAAGCTCCCAGCGCACTCCTGGTGAGTTCCCTACCACATCGTCCTAACCCAGGCCCGATGCCTAGACTTGACAATGAACAAACCTCTTATTATAATTTTTTCTCTATGGTGGTTAATACTGCATCAATCATCTCTAACACACTTGTTAAATCAATAATCAATCAATTAATTTTATCATTAAAATTTAAAATTCAATAAGTATCACCTCGTATTCACCTCCCTCACTTTTCTCCTCAGCCAATAACCCTCTTGGTTGTTTAACATATTATATATATATATTTTTTATCAAAATTTTTAATCAGAACCTTATTACACATGCGCGGGCGTGCACACACATATTAAGAATGCGATGACATACTATTAGTTGATTGTCTTTAATATTGATTATAGGGAATGAATATGGATAAAAGACTGTACTTTCATGTTTTGGTTAAGTATATCTAATCTCATAAAGAATATATTGAGATCTATTAATTGAAAAATAGATATACTCAAGTAAGACAAACCCAAGATATACTCAAGTATGGAGTAAGAAGCCTCATGACATAGTAAAATTTATATATAAGAAATAATTCATCATTCTATCGAAATATAACATATTGCTTCATTTGTCCCTGATATACTTCTTGAAGAGTAGATATAAATAACATACATCAATTTACAATTTAAGATTCAGTGAAGCATATTTTATAGTTCATCTTTCAATTATGTTCAATGAATATTTGTTAATTTCCATCGAAAGTACTAAACTCTAACAATTGTGTGTAGCAAATCTCATGAGATCATGAATGTTCTATTTAAGACCCTTTTGTTTGAAATAATCACTCATAGTAGAAGACTTTAATTTGTTGGTCAGTGCTTCTTCAAAATATTGATAGTGATATTACACTTGTTAAACTTTTAATGTCGACTTTATTTTTATCAGATTCATCATAAGATGGCTTCTAAACTCTCTGTTTTGACTGTCGGCCTCGTTGTTCTGTCCTTTATCATGTTTGCGACATCCACTGGTACTTATCACGATCATTTTCCATCTAAATTTATTTATGTTACATCATTATTTAAATTTTATTTGAACACTAATGACGAATCTCTAGCTTCTTATTGCTATGTATTTTGTGTTTAGTTGCAGAGAATTCAACCAAAGAGTCGGAGACAGGTTGTGTAGATATTGGGACTCAATGCAGTACTGATAGTGATTGTTACATACCATGCTCACAGAAAGGTCTTGGTTATCGCTGGACTTGTAAATATGGTGGTTGGTGCTGCTGCAGTGCAATATAAGTGCTATATTACCAACAAGTAATAAGGTCCAAATAAGTGCTACAGATATGTTATGTTAGCTTTGGTTTGCTAAATAAGAGATCAAGACAAGTAGCATGAATAAAATCATACTTTCATGTTTTTCCTAACATGTTCTTTTGTTGTTTAGAGTGAGTTCTTCCTTTTACTATTTGAAGATGATAGGCTTCTACTTGCAGAAATTTGAGGATCATGAAACTAAGTAAACATTAACTCCATTATCGTTGGAAACCATACCATATCTAAAATGATGTTGTGACCAAGATAACTTCTTTCTAAATAAAAAAAAAAAAAAAAAAATTCTTTCAAACATTTTCATAGACATATGTAACGTTCGAGCATAACCTCAATCATATATGATTCAATCCTATATAAACCGAGATGTGACAACCACCAAGAGTAAAATATTTAAAGATAAAATAAAAGATATATTTAATAGAAAGTGATTTAATAGAAAGATATATCTACCTGAACTTTTAGATGAAGTATCCAGGGCTTTCATGATCAACTACATTAGTGGTCACGATCCATTGTGCAGATATTGGACTCTATATTTAAATTCAAATAACAAAATAACTCAAGAATAATGAATCTATTCCAAATCTAGATATTGTTTTTACCCTAAGATTTTTTTTTTAATTATTTCATCATTTGTCATTATATTACTCCTCCAAAAATGCTAACAATGCACTAATTTCTATTGGTCTATTGATGTCTCTCGAGTTTTGGCATTGTAAGATTATTAAAAGCTATAGTCAACTACTAAACATCCTATAACATTATTGTATAACAAAAGCAGACATCATTTTCCGACTGACTTTCTGGCCTTGTTACAAGAAGGAAATTAGAGGTGAAGATCTTAGAGAGAGAGAGAGAGAGAGAGAGAGAGAGAGAGACAGACGATTTCACAGTTAAGCTGATGGTCATGGTGAGGTACACGACTGCTGGATTACTGATCCCACAAGCACCTGTTAGCACAACAAGGCGAGAACTCATAGTTAGGCTATTGAAATATCAATATTTAGTAGCATATAAATGCAGCAAAGGGTCTCCAATATAGAAAAGAAGGCAAAAGAGAAACATGTTGTGCCTTCCCAAAAGTTGTCATGAACCAAGTAGAGGAGCATCAAAGTGACTATCTATGGTTCCAGCTTTAATTTTTATCTTTCAAATGGAGAGAATTCGTTCGTCATTTATTTGATCATACTCTAGCCACAATGGAAGCACTGAAATTTTAATAGTTGGATGAGTGTTCTTGTAACTGAATAAGGAGACCACAGGGAATCCCATTTAAGAATCGGCATGCACAAGTAGCAATAATGCTATAAATTGCAGAACAATAATAACAAGAAGTCAAGAAAGTGACACAAGATGATATCATAGAACCCCTCTTTGGAAGAATATAATTAACATATTAAATGCAGATCTCAACACCGAATAGCTGATACATTACTGCTACTAATTGAGCCAACCGAAGACTGAAAAAGCTTCAGATTGAATCAAAGAATTATAATAAATGTTATATATGTATATGTTGCTTTCATTTTTTACTCCAGAAAGTTCAATTTTTTTGGATCATTTGATAGATGGAGGTATGATAAATTTAGAGGGCTAATTGTTTTTTAAAACGGAGAGTGTAATATCTTTTATTTTTAAATATTTTAAATGATCCATTTTAAATTTATTTATAAGAATCTATTTGTAAATATGAGAATTGATTAATAAGTTTTTGATTAAATATTTTTATATTAAAAGCTTATTGTTATCGACCAAAATGTGAAACTTAGAAGTTTTATATAAATTATGTAAGATTCACATTAAGTTATATAAAAAAAAGAAAGACATGTGTCATTAGCTAGTTTAAAGATATTATAATTTATGCATATTGCATAGGTGACACCTAAGCTTCTCTTATACATGCTTGCCACCTAGCAACTCTTATGTTAGCCAAACCTAAGTAATTGAAGGAGAAAATAAATGAAAACTTACCAAATAATAGGTAGACTTATGCAACGTACAATTGAGAATGGAAGATAAATTGAAGGAGTTTTACATTTGTTTGAGGTTTTGGATCAATTTCTCTACTCTTAGAAATCAATTCTTCTAAGTGTTCTAACCCTATCCTACATTTGTTTTAATCCTTGATTTCATCTCAATTTGATATAATTTTGAAAGAATTATGACTTAGAACATAATATCTCTCTCGTTTAGATATTAAACTATGAATCTGAAAATTGTGAGACTTTGACCAATCTGCATTGTTCTAGTCGTAACTTTTTGCATTAAACTCTGATTTTGGCAAAACTTAGTTTATCCGAAAATAGACTTAGATCTTTCCTTATCAAAATTAAAAATTTTGGAGTCCAAGAGCCTGCCCAAATATTTGTTTAAATTAATCCTATAAAATATGTAAAATAGGAAACATCATTTCTAACCTTCTGATACCAAACCTCTTATAAATTCCTATTGGAAACTCTAATACTAAACTGATTATAACTTCCTGTGAATTTTGAAGTTTGAATGTTTCCCATTGTCCTTAAATGTTAGTGCGGATTTTGGGTTCAGATCGTGAAAAAATTATATTATTATTGATTTAAGATAGTTCACGCCTCTTAAATATAAATATTCAGGAGGTGTGATAGAGATTGTATCAGATCATTTTAATGGTATGTTAAATGATACATGCAAATATTCGGGGGCGTGACAGAGACCAACTAGCTAGTAGCAATGTCTTCCACTTTTCTCTTTTTTAATAATTTAATATGAATATTTTATAATTCATATTAAACCTCTAAGTTTCATATTTAGGTACCTAGTAATAAGCTTTCAATATAAGATTTTTTAATCAAAAAATTATTAATCAATTCTCATATTTATAAATAGGTCCTTATAAATAAATTTAAATTACGAAAAAATTATAGGAATCTATGAGTCAATTATGATCGATAAGGACTTACCTTATATCACTCAGATTATTGATAAGAAAGCAAAGATCCTAAAGAGTAGGATCATTCCTCTGAGTACAACAATTTGGGAGCAAGAGGAGGAAATGAAGAAAGTTTATCCTCATCTTTTCATCGATGGATGTATGATAAATTTAGAGGATTAGAATTTTCTTTTAAAGGGGGGAGAACGTAATATCCCTCATTTCTGAAATATTTATAACGATATAGATTAAATTGTTTATGAGGACCTATTTGTAAACATGAGGATTTGTTTAATAATTTTTTTGATTAAATAATTTTATATAAAAATTTGATATAAATTATGAGATATTCACATTAGGTTAAAAAAAAAGAGGATATGTGTCACTAGCTAGTTTAAAGTTAGTGCCACTTATGCTTGTTGCATATGTGACAAATAATCATCTTTCTTGCATCTTGCTACCTAGAAATCTTTATATTAGTCAAAACTAAATGGCAATTATAAGAGAAAACTTACTCAAAAACTAAGAAAAAAGACTTGCTGCAACGTAGATAAGAGAAGGGAAGAGGAATTGAAGGAGTTCTACATTTGTTTCAGGTTTTGGATCAATTCCTCTACTCTTGAAAATCAATTTTTCTAAGGTAATTATTCTAATCCTATCCTACATTTATCTTAATCCTTGATTTCATCTTAGTTTGATATAATTTTAAAAGAATTATGACTTAGAACATGATATTTCTCTCATTTAGATTTGAAACTATGAATCTTAAAAGTTTTAATACTTTTAGTTTTTTTGCATTGTTTTAGCTTTAACTTTTTGCACTGAACTCTGATTTAGGTAAACCTAGTTCATTCAAAAATAGATTCAAAGATCTTTCCTTTGATATCAAAATTAAAAATTTTAAAATCTAATAGCTTACTCAAATATTTGTTTAAATTGATCCTATGAAATCTGTAAAACAAAAAACATAATTTCTAACATTTTGATACTAAACTATTTATAACTTGATGTTGGGAACTTTGATTTAAGCAAAATATATTTTGTTAGAAATTAAATACTTAGATCTTTATTTGAATACCATATTGAAAAATTTGGAATACAAATACGTCATCTATTAAATTTGATCTTATAAATTAAAATATCAATATTTAGTAACTTATAAATGCAGCAAAGGATCTCGTACGTAGAAAAGAAGGCAAAAGAGAAACAGGTTATGCTTTCCCAAAAGTTACCACGAACCAAGTAATCAACTAATGGAAGCACTGAAATTTTAATAGTTGGAGGAGTGTTCTTGTAATTGAATGAGGAGACCACAGGAAATCCCATTTAAAGCAAAAAAGCAAATATAAGAATCGGCATGCACAAGTAGCAATAATGCTACAAATTGCAGAACAACAATAACAAGAAGTCAAGAAAGTGATATAACGTAGAACCCCTCTTTGGAAGAATATAGTTAACACGTAAATGCAGATCTCAACACCAAATAGTTGACACATTACTACTGCTAGTTGAGCCAACTAATGACTAAAAAAGTATATGTTGCTTTCTTTTAATTACTCCAAGAAGACTCAAATTTTCTGGATCATTTCATCCATGGATTAATGATAAATTTAGAAAACTAAAATTTTCTTTTAATGGGGGAGAGTAAAATATCTTTTATTTCTGAATATTTTAAATGATTCATTTTAAATTTATTTATAAGTACCTATTTATAAATATGAGAATTGACTAATAATTTTTTGATTAAATAATTTTATATTAAAAACTTATTTCTAGGGATCTAAACGTAAAACTTAGAATTTTGATATGAATTATGTAATATTCACATTAAGTTATAAGAAAAAAAGGAAGACATGTGTCACTAGCTAGTTTAAAGATAGTGCCAATTATGCATGTTGCATAGGTGATACCTAAGCTTCTCTTATACATATGCTTGTCACCTAGCAATTCATATATCAGCCAAACATAAGTAATTTAAGGAGAAAATAAAGGAAAAATTACCAAATAATAGGTAGACTTGTTGTAATGTACAATTGAGAAGGGAAAATGAATTGAAGTTGTTTGAGGTTTTAGATCAATTCCTCTACTCTTGGAAATCAATTCTTCTAAGTGTTCAAACCCCATCCTACATTTATCTTAATCCTTTATTTCATCTCAATTTGATATAATTTTGAAAGAATTATGGTTTATAACATAATATCTTTCTCATTTAGATGTGAAACTATAAATATGAAAAATTGTGAGACTTTGACCAATCTGCATTGTTTTAGTCGTAACTTTTTGTATTAAACTCTGATTTTGGCAAAACTTAGTTCATCCAAAAATAGACTTAGATATTTCCTTGGAGACCAAAATTAAAAATTTTAGAGTCCAATAGCCTGCCCAAATATTTGTTTAAATTAATCCTATGAAATATGCAAAATAGAAAATGTCATTTCTGACATTTTGATACCAAACTGCTTATAACTTCATATTGGGAACTCTGATACTAAACTGCTTATAACTTCCTGTGAATTTTGAAGTTTGAATATTTCTAATTATCCTTAAATGTTAGTTTGGATCTTGGGTTCAGATCGTGGACGAATTATATTATTATTGATTTAAGATAGTTCACGCCTCTTAAATGCAAATATTCGGAGGGCGTGAAAGAGATGGTATCAGAGCATATTAATGATATATGAAATGACACATGCGAATATTTGTGAGCGTGATAGAGTATAGTGTAGATGCTCATTGAAGAATGAATGATGCTTGCCCCCTACCTTGGGTCTGATATGCTAGCACCCTTACTCTCAGGTCTAATCTGTCACCCCCAACAATTACTCTTTTGATTTCTTTCTTTGCCAACCAACCTAGTATGTGCTCCCCTTCTTGCAAACCTATGCTATTGATACAACAAAATATAGTAAGGTGTAGGTTTCGTTCCTACTAGCTTGTTTCATTTCGTATATAAAGCTACCCAGTTTGAGTTAGCCTTCTAAAGTAAAGCATTCTAATTTTCCAATAAGTGTAATTCATCCCAGTTTCGTTCCAATTCTGACTTTGTACCTTATGTTGACCACTTCTCAGGTCAACCAATTGAGCTTGACCTGAGCTCAATCCACTCTCCATAGTGGACCCAATTTGCCTCATTTGAGTTGATTTAGATTCCTTCCAAATCTAACTCAAGTAGGACTCAAACCACAAATGATGCTAACTATGACTTAATGACAATCAACATGACCAACAAGTCCCATCAAGACCTTCTTAACTCCCTTACGCCATTCTAGCAAGCTTCCGATCTCCTTCGGCAAGCTCTCGGTGAACTCCCGGCAAGCTTCTAATATCCTCATCCAGCTTCCGACGAACTCCTGACAAGCCTCGGATCCCTTCGGCAAGCTCCCGGTGCACTCCCAATGAGTTCCCTACCACATCGTCATAACCCGACCCAATGCCCGAACTTGACTTTGGTCAAACATTTGATTGTAATTTTCTCTTTGTCATAGTTAATCTTACATCAATCATCTCTAACACACTTGTTAGATCAATAACCCATCATCAACAAACTCCGAGATTCAATAATCTCCTCTTTTTTTATGATGATAATTAATTACTGACGAGAGTTAAACCTTACTCCTTATAAATATATGTCATAATTCAAATAAGAATAACTTAAATTCAAGAGAACAAGATACTTAAATTCAAGTATCATATCATTCATTTTCCAAATGATATATCATGAATTCCAAAATCATCAAATCATACATGATACATGATATTTATTTGAACCAATCATGAATCATCAAAATTTCAAGAATATTCCAAGAATTTCATGCAAAAGTTCCTTCTTTCAAAAATCATCATGATATAACATTAATTTCAACAAATCATGAATCATTAAATTTTCAAAAATATTCTAAGAATTTCAAAATTCATTTGTTATGCATACAAAGAATTTAAACATTTTCTTCGATCACCATGATATTAATTTCAAGCAACAAATATTTAAGAACATTCTAAGAATTTAATGCATTATTTTAAAATTTTCTTCTTTATGAAAATGCTATTTCTTTCTCTTTATTTTATATGTGCTATTTCTCCTTCTTTGTCATATGTGCTATTTCTTTCCCTTTAACATGTATGTATCATTTTTGTGTTATCAATTCATTATTTCTCCCCCTTTGTCATCATAAAAAAGAGATGAAATAACAAGCAAGTAATGTCATGATACATAATGTCATCAGGTGTCAAAGTTTTCATATTTTTACAAAATAAATTTTGTATTGCTCCCCCTTAGTAAAATAGGATAAAAACTTCACTTTCTCATAAAAAAATTTCTCACTGTTTGTAAATAAGAAAGTAGAACCAAGGAAAAGGAGGAGATGTCAAAAATTCAAAAATTAAAAAATAATGGTACATTCATCAAAAGCTTATTATCAAAAATTCATATCAAGCATCATAGAAGTTTATATCACACTTTTCTTTTGTAGATATTCATCATAAATTAAAATGATCCTTGAGAAGGGATAAAAATATTGTCACAAAAGAATCTTTGAATCTTATTCTTATCAATATCAAGGTAAATTTTTTTAGAAGGTGAGCTCAAAAATCTAAGAAATCTAAGAAGAGCTAAGAGCTACTCATACATTTAATTCATCTCATGTAAATTCCAAACAAAAGTAGCAAATAGCAAATCATTCATTTTGAAGATTTTCTCATGTAAATTTTGATAAGAAGCTCAATTTGTAAAGGTCAACAATTTCAAAAGAAAACATGATAGTAAATCAAGCTCAAATTTTAAATCATACATTTTGCGTGTATTTAAAAAATTCTATTTTTCTCTTAAGATATTGTTCCTCATTATAAGATTCATTATATCCAATTTTCTTTTAATCATATTGATAATTTTATCTCCCCCTTTGGTCATTAAAAAAATATGATAATATAATTTTTCTTTATACATCTATATCCTAATTTACAACCATGAGTGCTAAAGAATAATGTCATTACGGATAAAAGATCAAATTGTAATAACCAAAGACATGATTTATTTTAATAAATATCTCCCTTTTTTCTTTGTAAATAATGAAAATGAGTCTTAGGGGATTAAATACTCTTGATTCATCCAAGATAAATCTTAAGACACCCAATTCATTTAGATAAGTTTTTTAATAAAATAGAAGAATAATCTTAATAAAAATCTCAATTATAATTGTTAAGATCATAAATATCCCTTTTATTAAAAAGAAAAAAATCATAGAGATTAAACATGATTCTTATAAAGGATAAATCAAGTCAAGAAATCAAGGGAATGTTCATGATAAAACAAATCTCATGTAATTTTCAACTTATCACAAATTTAAGAAATATTAGTTTTGATGATAGGTTATATTAAGAAGTCATAACTAATCATGTCATGAAGGATATTATTATCAAAAGACATGATTTAATTTAATAAATCTCTTTTTAGATGACAAAATGGAATCTTAGGAGAATAAATAATAAGAAGGATCTTAATTCATATAGAATTATCAATTTATAAATATTGATAAGTCAAGATCATGGTTAGGATGAAAACTTACCTTTTGTAAGTTACAAAGGAGACATAGGAGAACAAATAAAAGAACAAGATTTCTATGAAGATCTCAAGTTGTAATTTTCAAGATTTCAATATCACAATTTGGATAATAACTTTTTCAAGTTTAAATCATCAAATCAATGTTGTAGTTTAAGAGATTCAACAATAATGATATCATTTTATTTCTTTTTAAAGGATTGATAGGATAAGAAAATTTTCAAGAAAAATTATCCTTCTTTTTAGTTGTTTCATGTGATTTGTTTCATGAATGCTTTTCATATCAATGAATTATCATTTAAGACCAAAAACCAATTTTCATTCTAGAAGGAATCATCAAGGTCATTACTATAACACATCAAAGTGATAAAACATCTTCAAAGAAAAAATTCAACTAATCTCAATTTCAACTTTTAAATGAGTCTAACTCTTTACACAGTGCAAGGAGATGACAAACTCATTTACAAATTTTTATTTATTCCATGTTCAAATTCAAAAGTAATCTATCATTCAATCTTGACATACAACTATTCGATCGTTTAAATCAAGCATTCAATAATAATATTTATAAGTTAACTTAGTCAAAAACACTATAATATTTAAGTTATTCAACAATAGCCTTTGCATTTAAATAAACAAATATCCAAGCCAGTGAGTTTTAACCTATCATTCAATTATCATCAAAATCTCATTTTTATAAATTTCAATATTAATAATTTTTATTAACGATAATTTAAGTTTTTAGTTCTAGTTTTAGCATGCTCTAGCTATATGTTATCATTCAAAATCGAAACACACTTAAGGCTAATGAACTATCATTAGATTTCTTATCAATAAACTTAATTCCAATAATTTTTCTTATTATTATTACTTAGGCTAGTGGGCTTGAAAGAAGTGTTATATCTCAAGTCATGTGGCTTGAGCATCCACTTTCAAGATACCATTTAGTGCTCCTAGCCTTGTTAGGAGATAACTCTATAAGATAAGAGGTTTTGTTTTAGGTATCCATTTGAGTTTGAGTCCCTTATGAAATATTCTTCTCATTTTCTTTAATGGCTTAAGGTTGTTTATGGTTCCTTTAGGAACCCAAATTAGTTTATGTGGACTATATTTCCTAAATGAACAACATATAGACAAAGTGCCCATATTTACCATAAAATTATATTTATTTTTGGGCAAAGAGTGTACTACAGGTCTTCTAATTAGCTTTTAATGAGTATTGCTCACAATGCTACTACCTTTCTTATGAACATGATCCTTATCAACATAGATAATGTTCATAGACTTATTGTCTATCGTAGGCCTTTTTAGAGTTTGTTGTAGTATGTCATTTTCTTGTTTAATTACCTCCAATAGCTCACACTTAAAATAAGAAAAATATGATATTGATGCATCATTCAATGTTTTATGTTTAGTGCATGAATTATGTGATGGTGCTACTTCATGCATTTTTTCATGTTTACTAACTAGTGATGCATACTCCTTTTTAAGTAGTTTATAGGATTTCTTAATCATTCTAAATTCATCAAAAAGCTCATGAAAAGAAAGTAATAACTCATTAAAAGTAAAAGAGCTTTCAGGTGGGTTAATTACCTAATCATGATTTGCCACAAGCATGAAATTCTCTACTTCTTGATTGTGCACTTCATCTTCGGAGCGTCTCAGCTTCTTTAATTCATAGCAAGAGGTTTTATCCAATTTAGGTTTATTTTTAAGGTTTTTGTTCATTAATTTATCTGGTTCATTTGTCAAAAGTTCAAGGTTCTCATCACACGAGATTTCACTCAATAAATCACATGTTCTTTTCAGTTTAAATTCCTTCATATTATTTGGAAGGTGTTCTTGGGTTCCAATATCAAATCCTTCCTATTCTTTAGAAGGCATTCTTCTTGTTCAATTTTGTAAGACATTTCATTTAATGATTCATTTAGATTAAGTATGATTTTTGTTAGGACAATTGGCACTAAGAGGGCGTGAATTAGTGCAAGAGTGAAAGTGCTCGTTTTAAAACATTTGCTTTCGAAAAGTGAAGAAGGAAAAGCAGAAGCTTCTTTTTATATTTCAATAAAACCGATTTAAAGCTGATTTGAATAAAGTAGAGATATTGAAGCTCAATTTTAACAATAAGCAAATTGAGAGCAATAAAGAGTAAAAATCAAAGCAAATAAAGACACTCACAAATTATAGTGGTTCGGTCTTAACCTGGCCTACGTCCACTCCTAAGTCCTTTTCTCCGAGGTCCACCGACATCTACTATCAATCATCTTTGGGTGAAGATCAAACCCTTATAGCTTTCTCTCTCCTTCTACCAAGCTTAAGAGATGAACCTTACAAACCCTCAAGGGAGATTTACAAGTATTACAAGCTTTTTCCTCACTCTCTTACCATTTTTATTTTTCTTACAAGTTTAGCACATAATTTTTTTCACAGAGTTTCTTGCCCAAAATTGTTTTGTAAAATGCAAGGAAACTTGGGATATTTATAGGTTCTAATTGGCTTCAGGATTTGGAGCCAAAATTTAAACGTATCTGAAAAATCCGGATAAGGGCGGTATAACCATCGAAAGCTGCCCGAAAACCTGGGTGGCGACGGTACAACCGTCGGTAGTTGCCCGAAAACTTGGGTGGATCGCTGCTCACCAGTGGTACAACCGTCAAAAAATCTGGAAAAGTGATTCACTTCACTTTTCCAATTCCGACTTGTACATTTTGTTAACCACTTCCCAGGTCAACCAATTGAGCTCGACCTAAGCTGAATCCACTCTTCATAGTGGACCCAATTTTCCTAACTTGAGTTAGTTTGGATTCCTTCAAAATCTAACTCAAGTAGGACTTAAATCACAAATGATGCTAACTATAACTTAATTAATTACAATCAATATGGCCAACAAATCCAATTCAAGACCTTCCTAACTCCCGGTAAGCTTTTCGCCTGCCCCCGATAATCTTCTAATGAGTCTCTCGGTCTCCTTCCAATGAACTCCCTTGCATCATCCTAGCAAGCTCCCGACCTCCTTCGATAAGCTTCCGGCGACGAACCTCCGATAAGCTTTCGATACCCTCGGCGAGCTTCGGATGCACTCTATGTGAGTTCCAAACAACATCGTCCTAACCCTGGCCCAATGCCCAGACTTGACTTTAGCCAAATCTCTGATTATAATTTTCTCTTTGTCATAGTTAATCCTACATTAATCATCTCTAACACACTTGTTAGGTCAATAACCATCAATTGATTTCATCATCAAAATCTAAGATTCAACAATCTCCCCCTTTTTTATGATGATAATCAATTGATGATGGGAGTTAAATCTTACGCCCCTTAAATCCATATCATTAATTCAAATAATGAGAAAACTTAAATTTATCATATCATCTATTCAAATCTTGAAATGATATACCATGAATTTCAACATTATCAAATCATACATGATACATGATATTTACTTCAACCAATCATGAATTACCAAAATTTCAAAGTATATAACATGAAGTTCAATATTATGCATCAATCATACATTAAGTTGAAATTCTTTTCCTTAAGTCATCAATTATTTCTCCCCCCTTGTTTAACAGCAAAAATAGGAGAAATAGCCATTTTTCATTTTTCGACATGTGTCATCAATATGTCATCTCTGCCTTTGTCATCAACAAAAAGGTGAGTTAGAGCAAATAATTTCAAGGCACATTTATTATTGTTCTCCCTTAGTACAACCGTCAGCACCGATGGTGCAACCGCCGAAAGGTGCCCGATAAATAGGGTGGCGATGGTACAACCACCGGAAAACATAGAAAAGTGATTCCCTTTATTTTTCTAATTCTGACTTATACCTTATGTTGACCACTTCTCAGGTCAACCAATTAAGCTCGACCTAAGCATAATCCACTCTCTATAGTGGACTTAGTTTGCTTCACTTGAATTAATTTAGATTCCTTCGAAATCTAACTCAAGTAGGACTCAAACTACAAATGATGTTAACTATGACTTAGTTATAATCAACATGGCCAAAAGTCCCATCAAGACCTTCCTAACTCCTGATAAGCTTTTTGGCTATCTCGACGATCTTCCAATGAGTCTCTCGATCTTCTTCCGGCGAACTCACTTACGCTATCCTGACAAGCTCTCGATCTCCTTCAGTAAGTTCCCGGCAAACTCCCAGCAAGCTTCCAATACCCTCAGCCAGCTTTCAACGAACTCCTGACAAGCCTCCGATCCCTTCGGCAAGCTCCCAGCGCACTCCTGGTGAGTTCCCTACCACATCGTCCTAACCCAGGCCCGATGCCTAGACTTGACAATGAACAAACCTCTTATTATAATTTTTTCTCTATGGTAGTTAATACTGCATCAATCATCTCTAACACACTTGTTAAATCAATAATCAATCAATTAATTTTATCATCAAAATTTAAAATTCAATAAGTATCACCTCGTATTCACCTCCCTCACTTTTCTCCTCAGCCAATAACCCTCTTGGTTGTTTAACATATTATATATATATATTTTTTATCAAAATTTTTAATCAGAACCTTATTACACATGCGCGGGCGTGCACACACATATTAAGAATGCGATGACATACTATTAGTTGATTGTCTTTAATATTGATTATAGGGAATGAATATGGATAAAAGACTGTACTTTCATGTTTTGGTTAAGTATATCTAATCTCATAAAGAATATATTGAGATCTATTAATTGAAAAATAGATATACTCAAGTAAGACAAACCCAAGATATACTCAAGTATGGAGTAAGAAGCCTCATGACATAGTAAAATTTATATATAAGAAATAATTCATCATTCTATCGAAATATAACATATTGCTTCATTTGTCCCTGATATACTTCTTGAAGAGTAGATATAAATAACATACATCAATTTACAATTTAAGATTCAGTGAAGCATATTTTATAGTTCATCTTTCAATTATGTTCAATGAATATTTGTTAATTTCCATCGAAAGTACTAAACTCTAACAATTGTGTGTAGCAAATCTCATGAGATCATGAATGTTCTATTTAAGACCCTTTTGTTTGAAATAATCACTCATAGTAGAAGACTTTAATTTGTTGGTCAGTGCTTCTTCAAAATATTGATAGTGATATTACACTTGTTAAACTTTTAATGTCGACTTTATTTTTATCAGATTCATCATAAGATGGCTTCTAAACTCTCTGTTTTGACTGTCGGCCTCGTTGTTCTGTCCTTTATCATGTTTGCGACATCCACTGGTACTTATCACGATCATTTTCCATCTAAATTTATTTATGTTACATCATTATTTAAATTTTATTTGAACACTAATGACGAATCTCTAGCTTCTTATTGCTATGTATTTTGTGTTTAGTTGCAGAGAATTCAACCAAAGAGTCGGAGACAGGTTGTGTAGATATTGGGACTCAATGCAGTACTGATAGTGATTGTTACATACCATGCTCACAGAAAGGTCTTGGTTATCGCTGGACTTGTAAATATGGTGGTTGGTGCTGCTGCAGTGCAATATAAGTGCTATATTACCAACAAGTAATAAGGTCCAAATAAGTGCTACAGATATGTTATGTTAGCTTTGGTTTGCTAAATAAGAGATCAAGACAAGTAGCATGAATAAAATCATACTTTCATGTTTTTCCTAACATGTTCTTTTGTTGTTTAGAGTGAGTTCTTCCTTTTACTATTTGAAGATGATAGGCTTCTACTTGCAGAAATTTGAGGATCATGAAACTAAGTAAACATTAACTCCATTATCGTTGGAAACCATACCATATCTAAAATGATGTTGTGACCAAGATAACTTCTTTCTAAATAAAAAAAAAAAAAAAAAAATTCTTTCAAACATTTTCATAGACATATGTAACGTTCGAGCATAACCTCAATCATATATGATTCAATCCTATATAAACCGAGATGTGACAACCACCAAGAGTAAAATATTTAAAGATAAAATAAAAGATATATTTAATAGAAAGTGATTTAATAGAAAGATATATCTACCTGAACTTTTAGATGAAGTATCCAGGGCTTTCATGATCAACTACATTAGTGGTCACGATCCATTGTGCAGATATTGGACTCTATATTTAAATTCAAATAACAAAATAACTCAAGAATAATGAATCTATTCCAAATCT
The DNA here is from genome assembly GCA_029747655.1 of Ensete ventricosum. Taxonomy (NCBI): domain Eukaryota; kingdom Viridiplantae; phylum Streptophyta; class Magnoliopsida; order Zingiberales; family Musaceae; genus Ensete; species Ensete ventricosum. The sequence goes on along the minus strand of JAQQAF010000004.1, from coordinate 23,977,031 downwards.
AGATATTGTTTTTACCCTAAGATTTTTTTTTTAATTATTTCATCATTTGTCATTATATTACTCCTCCAAAAATGCTAACAATGCACTAATTTCTATTGGTCTATTGATGTCTCTCGAGTTTTGGCATTGTAAGATTATTAAAAGCTATAGTCAACTACTAAACATCCTATAACATTATTGTATAACAAAAGCAGACATCATTTTCCGACTGACTTTCTGGCCTTGTTACAAGAAGGAAATTAGAGGTGAAGATCTTAGAGAGAGAGAGAGAGAGAGAGAGAGAGAGAGAGAGAGAGAGACAGACGATTTCACAGTTAAGCTGATGGTCATGGTGAGGTACACGACTGCTGGATTACTGATCCCACAAGCACCTGTTAGCACAACAAGGCGAGAACTCATAGTTAGGCTATTGAAATATCAATATTTAGTAGCATATAAATGCAGCAAAGGGTCTCCAATATAGAAAAGAAGGCAAAAGAGAAACATGTTGTGCCTTCCCAAAAGTTGTCATGAACCAAGTAGAGGAGCATCAAAGTGACTATCTATGGTTCCAGCTTTAATTTTTATCTTTCAAATGGAGAGAATTCGTTCGTCATTTATTTGATCATACTCTAGCCACAATGGAAGCACTGAAATTTTAATAGTTGGATGAGTGTTCTTGTAACTGAATAAGGAGACCACAGGGAATCCCATTTAAGAATCGGCATGCACAAGTAGCAATAATGCTATAAATTGCAGAACAATAATAACAAGAAGTCAAGAAAGTGACACAAGATGATATCATAGAACCCCTCTTTGGAAGAATATAATTAACATATTAAATGCAGATCTCAACACCGAATAGCTGATACATTACTGCTACTAATTGAGCCAACCGAAGACTGAAAAAGCTTCAGATTGAATCAAAGAATTATAATAAATGTTATATATGTATATGTTGCTTTCATTTTTTACTCCAGAAAGTTCAATTTTTTTGGATCATTTGATAGATGGAGGTATGATAAATTTAGAGGGCTAATTGTTTTTTAAAACGGAGAGTGTAATATCTTTTATTTTTAAATATTTTAAATGATCCATTTTAAATTTATTTATAAGAATCTATTTGTAAATATGAGAATTGATTAATAAGTTTTTGATTAAATATTTTTATATTAAAAGCTTATTGTTATCGACCAAAATGTGAAACTTAGAAGTTTTATATAAATTATGTAAGATTCACATTAAGTTATATAAAAAAAAGAAAGACATGTGTCATTAGCTAGTTTAAAGATATTATAATTTATGCATATTGCATAGGTGACACCTAAGCTTCTCTTATACATGCTTGCCACCTAGCAACTCTTATGTTAGCCAAACCTAAGTAATTGAAGGAGAAAATAAATGAAAACTTACCAAATAATAGGTAGACTTATGCAACGTACAATTGAGAATGGAAGATAAATTGAAGGAGTTTTACATTTGTTTGAGGTTTTGGATCAATTTCTCTACTCTTAGAAATCAATTCTTCTAAGTGTTCTAACCCTATCCTACATTTGTTTTAATCCTTGATTTCATCTCAATTTGATATAATTTTGAAAGAATTATGACTTAGAACATAATATCTCTCTCGTTTAGATATTAAACTATGAATCTGAAAATTGTGAGACTTTGACCAATCTGCATTGTTCTAGTCGTAACTTTTTGCATTAAACTCTGATTTTGGCAAAACTTAGTTTATCCGAAAATAGACTTAGATCTTTCCTTATCAAAATTAAAAATTTTGGAGTCCAAGAGCCTGCCCAAATATTTGTTTAAATTAATCCTATAAAATATGTAAAATAGGAAACATCATTTCTAACCTTCTGATACCAAACCTCTTATAAATTCCTATTGGAAACTCTAATACTAAACTGATTATAACTTCCTGTGAATTTTGAAGTTTGAATGTTTCCCATTGTCCTTAAATGTTAGTGCGGATTTTGGGTTCAGATCGTGAAAAAATTATATTATTATTGATTTAAGATAGTTCACGCCTCTTAAATATAAATATTCAGGAGGTGTGATAGAGATTGTATCAGATCATTTTAATGGTATGTTAAATGATACATGCAAATATTCGGGGGCGTGACAGAGACCAACTAGCTAGTAGCAATGTCTTCCACTTTTCTCTTTTTTAATAATTTAATATGAATATTTTATAATTCATATTAAACCTCTAAGTTTCATATTTAGGTACCTAGTAATAAGCTTTCAATATAAGATTTTTTAATCAAAAAATTATTAATCAATTCTCATATTTATAAATAGGTCCTTATAAATAAATTTAAATTACGAAAAAATTATAGGAATCTATGAGTCAATTATGATCGATAAGGACTTACCTTATATCACTCAGATTATTGATAAGAAAGCAAAGATCCTAAAGAGTAGGATCATTCCTCTGAGTACAACAATTTGGGAGCAAGAGGAGGAAATGAAGAAAGTTTATCCTCATCTTTTCATCGATGGATGTATGATAAATTTAGAGGATTAGAATTTTCTTTTAAAGGGGGGAGAACGTAATATCCCTCATTTCTGAAATATTTATAACGATATAGATTAAATTGTTTATGAGGACCTATTTGTAAACATGAGGATTTGTTTAATAATTTTTTTGATTAAATAATTTTATATAAAAATTTGATATAAATTATGAGATATTCACATTAGGTTAAAAAAAAAGAGGATATGTGTCACTAGCTAGTTTAAAGTTAGTGCCACTTATGCTTGTTGCATATGTGACAAATAATCATCTTTCTTGCATCTTGCTACCTAGAAATCTTTATATTAGTCAAAACTAAATGGCAATTATAAGAGAAAACTTACTCAAAAACTAAGAAAAAAGACTTGCTGCAACGTAGATAAGAGAAGGGAAGAGGAATTGAAGGAGTTCTACATTTGTTTCAGGTTTTGGATCAATTCCTCTACTCTTGAAAATCAATTTTTCTAAGGTAATTATTCTAATCCTATCCTACATTTATCTTAATCCTTGATTTCATCTTAGTTTGATATAATTTTAAAAGAATTATGACTTAGAACATGATATTTCTCTCATTTAGATTTGAAACTATGAATCTTAAAAGTTTTAATACTTTTAGTTTTTTTGCATTGTTTTAGCTTTAACTTTTTGCACTGAACTCTGATTTAGGTAAACCTAGTTCATTCAAAAATAGATTCAAAGATCTTTCCTTTGATATCAAAATTAAAAATTTTAAAATCTAATAGCTTACTCAAATATTTGTTTAAATTGATCCTATGAAATCTGTAAAACAAAAAACATAATTTCTAACATTTTGATACTAAACTATTTATAACTTGATGTTGGGAACTTTGATTTAAGCAAAATATATTTTGTTAGAAATTAAATACTTAGATCTTTATTTGAATACCATATTGAAAAATTTGGAATACAAATACGTCATCTATTAAATTTGATCTTATAAATTAAAATATCAATATTTAGTAACTTATAAATGCAGCAAAGGATCTCGTACGTAGAAAAGAAGGCAAAAGAGAAACAGGTTATGCTTTCCCAAAAGTTACCACGAACCAAGTAATCAACTAATGGAAGCACTGAAATTTTAATAGTTGGAGGAGTGTTCTTGTAATTGAATGAGGAGACCACAGGAAATCCCATTTAAAGCAAAAAAGCAAATATAAGAATCGGCATGCACAAGTAGCAATAATGCTACAAATTGCAGAACAACAATAACAAGAAGTCAAGAAAGTGATATAACGTAGAACCCCTCTTTGGAAGAATATAGTTAACACGTAAATGCAGATCTCAACACCAAATAGTTGACACATTACTACTGCTAGTTGAGCCAACTAATGACTAAAAAAGTATATGTTGCTTTCTTTTAATTACTCCAAGAAGACTCAAATTTTCTGGATCATTTCATCCATGGATTAATGATAAATTTAGAAAACTAAAATTTTCTTTTAATGGGGGAGAGTAAAATATCTTTTATTTCTGAATATTTTAAATGATTCATTTTAAATTTATTTATAAGTACCTATTTATAAATATGAGAATTGACTAATAATTTTTTGATTAAATAATTTTATATTAAAAACTTATTTCTAGGGATCTAAACGTAAAACTTAGAATTTTGATATGAATTATGTAATATTCACATTAAGTTATAAGAAAAAAAGGAAGACATGTGTCACTAGCTAGTTTAAAGATAGTGCCAATTATGCATGTTGCATAGGTGATACCTAAGCTTCTCTTATACATATGCTTGTCACCTAGCAATTCATATATCAGCCAAACATAAGTAATTTAAGGAGAAAATAAAGGAAAAATTACCAAATAATAGGTAGACTTGTTGTAATGTACAATTGAGAAGGGAAAATGAATCGAAGTTGTTTGAGGTTTTAGATCAATTCCTCTACTCTTGGAAATCAATTCTTCTAAGTGTTCAAACCCCATCCTACATTTATCTTAATCCTTTATTTCATCTCAATTTGATATAATTTTGAAAGAATTATGGTTTAGAACATAATATCTTTCTCATTTAGATGTGAAACTATAAATATGAAAAATTATGAGACTTTGACCAATCTGCATTGTTTTAGTCGTAACTTTTTGTATTAAACTCTGATTTTGGCAAAACTTAGTTCATCCAAAAATAGACTTAGATATTTCCTTGGAGACCAAAATTAAAAATTTTAGAGTCCAATAGCCTGCCCAAATATTTGTTTAAATTAATCCTATGAAATATGCAAAATAGAAAATGTCATTTCTGACATTTTGATACCAAACTGCTTATAACTTCATATTGGGAACTCTGATACTAAACTGCTTATAACTTCCTGTGAATTTTGAAGTTTGAATATTTCTAATTATCCTTAAATGTTAGTTTGGATCTTGGGTTCAGATCGTGGACGAATTATATTATTATTGATTTAAGATAGTTCACGCCTCTTAAATGCAAATATTCGGAGGGCGTGAAAGAGATGGTATCAGAGCATATTAATGGTATATGAAATGACACATGCGAATATTTGTGAGCGTGATAGAGACCAACTAGCTACTGACACATGTCTTCCTCTTTTTACTTTTTTTAATAACTTAATATGAATCTTCCATAATTTATATCAAACTTCTAAGTTTCACATTTAGGTCCATAGCAATAAGATTTTAATATAAAATTTTTTAATCAAGAAAATTATTAATCAATTCTTATATTTACAAATAGGTCCCAAATTTATATTATGGAAAAATTATAGGAATCTGTGAGTCAATTATAATCGATAAGGACTTACCTTATATGGAAGATCTCACTTAGATTATTGATAATAAAGCAAAGATCCTAAGGAGTAGGATTAATACTCTAGTTACAACAATTTGGGAGCAAGAGGAGGAAATGAAGAAAGTTTATCCTCATCTTTTCATCGATGGATGTATGATAAATTCAGATGACTAAAATTTTTTTTTAAAGGGGAGAGAGTGTAATATCTCATATTTCTAAAATATTTGTAACGATATAGTTTAAATTATTTATGAGGACCTATTTGTAAACATGAGGATCTGTTTAATAATTCTCTTGATTAAATAATTTTATATAAAAATTTGATATAAATTATGAGAGATTCACATTAGGTTAAAAAAAGAAAAAAGAGGATATGTGTCATTAGCTAGCTTAAAGATGGTGCCACTTATACTTGTTACATAGTGACAAATAAGCATCTTTCTTACATCCTTACCACCTAGTGACCTTTATATCAGCCAAAACTAAATAGCAATTATAGGAGAAAACTTAACCAAAAACTGAGAAATAAGACTTGCTGCAACGTAGAGAAGAGAAGAGAAGAGGAATTGAAGGAGTTCTACATTTGTTTGAGGTTTTGGATCAATTCCTCTACTCTTGAAAATCAATTCTTCTAAGGCAAGTATTTTAACCTCATCCTACATTTATCTTAATCCTTGATTTTATCTCAGTTTAATATAATTTTGAAAGAATTATGACTTAGAATATGATATCTCTCTCATTTAGATGTGAAACTATGAATCTGAAAATTTTTGGGACTTTAACCTTTCTGTATTGTTCTAGCTGTAACTTTTTGCATTGAACTTTGATTTAGATATTTTATTTAAAATTAGATTTATAGATATTTTATTTGATACCAAAATTAAAAATTTTGGAGTCCAATAGCTTGCCTAAATATTTGTTTAAATTGATCCTATGTAATCTATAAAACAAAAATATAATTTCTAATATTTTGAAATTAAACTGTTTATAACTTCGTGTTGGAAACTTTTGATTTTAACAAAATATATTTTGCTAGAAATTAGACACCTAGATCTTTATTTAAATACCAAATTGAAAGATTTAGAATACAAATATTTTACTAGTTATGTTGAATTTGATCCTATAAATTGAAGCATCAATATTTAGTAGCTTATAAATACAGCAAATATCTCCTAAGAAGACAAAAGAGAAACAGGTTGTGCCTTCCCAAAAATTGCCAAAACCAAGTATTCAATGCAAGGGAAGCACTGAAATTTTAATAGTTGGAGGAGTGTTATTATAACTGAACGAGGAGACCATATGCAATCCCATTTAAAGCAAAAAAGCAAATATAAGAATCGGCATGCACAAGTAGCAATAATGCTACAAATTGCAGAACAACAATAACAAGAAGTCAAGAAAGTGACACAAGATGATAACGTAGAACCCCTCTTTGGAAGAATATAGTTAACATCGTAAATGCAGATCTCAACACCAAATAGCTAATACATTACTACTGCTGGTTGAGCCAACCAAAGACTGAAAAAGCTTCGGATTGAATATAAGTATGATAATAAATGTTATATATGTATATGTTGGTTTCTTTTTTTACTCTCAGAAGGCTAAAATTTTCTGGATCATTTTAAAGGAGGAGAGTGTAATATCTTTTATTTTTAAAATATTTTAAATGATTCATTTTAATTTATTTATAAGGATTTATTTATAAATATGAGAATTGATTAATAATTTTTTGATTAAATAATTTTATATAAAAAAATTATTGCTAGGGATCTAAATGTGAAACTTACAAGTTTGATATGAATTATGTAAGATTCATATTAAATTATAAGAAAAATAGAAAGACATATGTCATTAGCTAGTTTAAAGAAAGAATTATGTAAGTTGCATATGTGACATCTAAGCTTCTCTTATATATGTTTGTCACCCAGCAACTTTTATTTTAGCCAAACTTAAGTAATTGAAGGAGAAAATAAAAGAAAACTTACCAAATAATAGGTAGACTTGCTGTAACGTACTAATGATAAGGGAAAATGAATTGAAAGAGTTCTATATTTGTTTGAAGTTTTGGATTAATTCCTCTGCTCTTGAAAATCAATTCTTCTAAGGTAATTATTATAACCCCATCTTACATTTGTCCTAATCCTTGATTTCATCTTAGTTTGATATAATTTTGAAAGAATTATGATTTAGAACATAATATATCTTTCTTTTAGATGTGAAACTATGAATATGAAAAATTGTGAGACTTTGACCAATCTGCATTGTTCTAGTCATAACTTTTTGCATTAAATTCTGATTTTAGCAAAATTTAGTTTATCCAAAAATAGACTTAGATCTTTCCTTTGATATCAAAATTAAAAATTTTGAAGTCCAATAGCCTACCCAAATATTTGTTTAAATTGATCCTATGAAATCTATAAAATAGGAAACGTCATTTCTGACCTTTTGATACCAAACTGCTTATAACTTATTATTGGGAACTCTGACACTGAATTGCTTATAACTTCCTGTGAATTTTGAAGTTTGAATGTTTCTCATTATCCTCAAATATTAGTTTGGATATTGAGTTTGGATGAATTATATTACTATTGATTTAAGATAGTTCACGCCTCTTAAATGCAAATATTCAGGGGGCGTGATAGAGATGGTATCAGAGCATATTAATGGTATATGAAATGACACATGCGAATATTCATGGGCGTGATAGAGACCAACTAGCTAGTGACACATGTCTTCATCTTTTCTCTTTTTTTAATAATTTAATATGAATCTTTCATAATTCATATCAAACTTTTAACTTTCACATTTAGGTACCTAACAATAAGCTTTCAATATAAAATTATTTAATAAAAAAATTATTAATAAATTCTCATATTTATAAATAGGTCCTTATAAATAAATTTAAATTATGAAAAAATTATAAGAATATGTGAGTCAATTATGATCGATAATGAATTACCGTATATGGAAGAGCTCACTTAGATTATTGATAAGAAAGCAAAGATCCTAAGGAGTAGATCATTCCCCTGGTTACAACAATTTGGGAGCAAGAAGAGGAAATGAAGAAAGTTTATCCTCATCTTTTAATCGATAGATGTATGATAAATTTAGAGGATTAAAATTTTCTTTTATAGGGGGGAGAGTGTAATATCTCGTATTTCTGAAATATTTATAATAATATAGTTTAAATTGTTTATGAGGACCTATTTGTAAACATGATGATTTGTTTAATAATTCTCTTGATTAAATAATTTTATATTAAAAGCTTATTGTTAGGGAATTAAATGTGAAACTTAAAAATTTGATGTAAATTATGAGAGATTCATATCATGTAAAAAAAAAAGAAAAAAGAGGATATGTGTCACTAGCTAGCTTAAAGTTGGTGCCACTTATGCTTGTTGCATAGGTGACAAATAAGCATTTTTCTTTCATCTTTACCACCTAGCAACCTTTATATTAGTCAAAACTAAATGACAATTATAAAAGAAAACTTACCCAAAAATTGAGAAAAAAGACTTGTTGCAACATAGATAAGAGAAGGGAAGAGGAATTGAAGGAGTTATATATTTGTTTGAGGTTTTGGATCAATTCCTCTACTCTTGAAAATCAATTCTTCTAAGGCAAGTATTCTAACCCTATCCTACATTTATCTTAATTCTTAATTTTATCTCAGATTGATATAATTTTGAAAGAATTATGGCTTATAATATGATATCTCTCTCATTTAGATGTGAAACTATGAATCTGAAAATTTTTGGGACTTTGACCTTTGTGCATTGGTCTAGCTATAACTTTCTGTACTAAACTCTGATTTAGTCAAACCTAGTTCATTCGAAAATAGATTTACAGATCTTTCCTTTGATACCAAAGTTAAAAATTTTGAAGTCCAATAACTTGCCCAAATATTTGTTTAATTGATCCTATGAAATATATAAAACAAAGAACGTAATTTCGAACATTTTGATACTAAATTGCTTATAACTTCATGTTGAGAATTTTGATTTGAACAAAATATATTTTATTAAAAATTATACACCTATATATTTCTTTGGATATCAGATTGAAAGATTTGGAATACAAATACTTTACTAGTCATATGTTGAATTTGATCCTATATATTAAAATATCAATATTTAGTAGCTTATAAATGCAGCAAATGATCTCCTACATAGAAAAGAAAGCAAAAGAGAAACATGTTGTGGGTTACCAAAAGTTGCCATGAACCAAGTATTCAACCTATTAAGGAGCATCAAAGTGACTATCTGTGGTTCCAGCTTTAATTTTTATCTTTCAGATGGAGAGAATTCGTCCCTCATTTATTTGATCATACTCCGGACACAATGGAAGCACTGAAATTTTAATAGTTGGATGAGTGTTCTTGTAACTGAATAAGGAGACCACAGGGAATCCCATTTAAGAATCGGCATGCACAAGTAGCAATAATGCTATAAAATTGCAGAAAAATAATAACAAGAAGTCAAGAAAGTGACACAAGATGATATCATAGAACCCCTCTTTGGAAGAATATAATTAACATATTAAATGCAGATCTCAACACCGAATAGCTGATACATTACTGCTACTAGTTGAGCCAACCAAAGACTGAAAAAGCTTCAGATTGAATCGAACAAATATCTTCAAGGACATAATGATCCTAAATTAGAAATATTAATTGATGCATCAAACAGAAATAGATGTAAACCAATCGAAGCCACCATTAGAGGCTGTGTATCAGTGTCTTGCCGGGTGTCTCTGCTGCAATAGAAATATAATAAAAACACAGAAGTTTCTCAGACTACTGTAAATAAATTGACACAACTGAGTGTGCTCCGTATTTGTCAGACCATGAGTGCCAAGAAAATGAAGCACCTTTTCTTACAGGAGACCAAATTTTCATCAAGAGTAAGCTAGAAAGATAACCTCTAAGCTAAACGGTCCGGTTTTGTATTCATTGTAATAACTTGCATCCAGAAAGATGATCGGAGAACATGCATAAAATCACTAGCATGATCATTTTTAGTGAAAGACTTAACAAAGAATATCTGACAACTGACAGGAAACTCCGAAAAGATGAAATATTACAAAAACTGATTGTCAATTAATTTAAACAAGGATTAAATTGCGAAGAATTACCCTTGGTTTTTTGGAGATGTCTACAGTAGTTACTTACAGTGTGCAGGATGTGGCCAGTGGTAGACTCATGAAAAAATAAGCTAAATCTCTATTTCCGGAGTTCATAGTAAGGTTTGATGCAGAATTAAATCTAGGCCGACAACTTCAAATTACTTTTTCCTTACTAAAATGCAAGATGATACTTCTCTGGACCGAATCTTCAATTCAATAGTAAAGAGAACCTAAGGTAGGAATAGTTGGACAAAACTAATGAAATGTCCTCGGTAAGGCATTCCATTTAGATAAGAAAACCTTCCTACAGAGATATACCTTGCCACTATTCACCTCTTGTAGCAATGTTTGAGTTGTTCGAGTCACCCTCTCCATTAACTCTTATGCTCATAATTCTCCCGAAAAAAGTGGCAAAATGATTTATGTTAAGAAGTTATTCCATTACAAGGCAAACCAGGAAAACCCTTTTTTCTTTTTCCAGTATGTAAAGAAACTCACTTATCAGTCACAGGATTCACATAAGGGTTGATGGCTGCAGAGGTGGTATAGACATCTCGACCACCCTAGTGCACAGATGATCCAAGATAGGCGGATTCTGCTGACTCAGTAGGATAAATTCCTTCCTTGTTGCTTTTGCTTGTGCTGCCCTGCCTTTTGTTATCTGAAGATGCGCGTTTGATATGGTAAGTCATACTTGTAAATTTTTAGACCAAGATTCGTTATCGTTAATATTTAGATGTGAAGTATTGTTAGAAATGGAGGTTTTGGTCAACAAGCACATAAAAGATGGTAGATATAGCTAGCATAACTGCATATTTTTTTCATTCAAATGTAATAATCCTGTAACGAATAAGGGTGGTAAATTGAAAACAGAAATTTATATTGAAGCATAAAATATGCAAGTATTCTCTTCTTTTACTTTTTTGTTGGGATGAAGATGCGTGCTCACAGAAAAGATGAGTAGATGCTCTGACCATCAGATCAAGGAGCATTATTTGATCTACAAGTAAAGTTCCTAAAATGACTTAGTCATGATGCATCTAATGGACTCTAATATGAGACACTCCAAAAAAGTTGTGCATATCTGCAGGAGCTTGACCAGACTAAGTTGAGAAATATAAAATTTATTAAGCGTTGTTGGACATAAAATATATCAAATATTTCAGTAATTTTTAAATTATGCTTTGATAATATATATAATTTTTGATATGATATCCAAAGTATTTGTCTGTGCACTTTAGATAAGAATGAGTGCACTTTGGATAAGAATGAAATGAATCTGACATTAGATATTATATTTGAGCTTCTGTTTCTTATTTATTTGTTATAAGCTTTGAAATAATTCATACACCTTTGATATGCTCTAAAATATGTTCCAAAATATTTTGTTTGCGATTGATATACTCATTGACATTCTTGCGCATTTGATATGCTCCGAAATATTTTATACACCATTGATATGTTCCGAAATATTTCAAACGCTATTGATAAGCTTGGAAATATTCAATACGCTATTGATATGTTCTGAAACATTTCATACATCTTTGATATGCTCCAAAATGTTTCACATGCTGTTGATATATTTTGAAATATTTCATATGTGTTGATATGCTCCAAAATATTTCATATGTCATTGCTATGTTTCGAAATATTTCATATATCTTTGATATGCTCTGAAATGTTTCATATGTCATTGATATATTCTGAAACATTTCATACGTCTTTGATATGCTCCGGAATATTTTATATACCATTGATATGTTCCGAAATATTTCATTCGTCATTAATATGCTTCGAAATATTTCATTTATCGTTGATAGGTTTCGAAACATTTCATATACCATTGATATGCTCTGAAATATTTTATATACCTTTGTTATGCTTTGAAACATGTTTACGCCTTTGACATGCCTTGAAATATTTTTATATACCTTTGATATACTTTGAAATATTTCACATTCCATTGATATGCTCTGAGTTGTTTTATATGACATTGATATGTTCCGAGATATTTCATACCAATGATATGCTCAAACTACTCTTTATCTACTGTTATAATCAAAATATATTTCAAATGAAATGATTTGTGATTTTGTATCTAACGATATACTATCTATGAATTCTTATACCCTTACTTTGTTATTTGATATCAAGTTTGTTTTGAAAACTATCATTCTTTATCTTGGATATATTAGTCACTTGCTAAGCTTTATATGCTCATTCTATTGCTATATAAATTTTTCAGGTTAACTTATCGATCATGAAAAAAGTTGGAATTAGGCTAAGGCAACGGAAAGCTAAAAGATTTTGGGCGAATCTTTATTGGTTGATATGTTTTGTTGTATAGTATACTTCGTGTCTAATGAAATATTGATGATAAATTTGAACTTATGTGTATTGTAAATGTTTAAAGGACATCCCATGTTTAGGCTTTTAGAATTTTAAGTTAAATTTGTATAATGATATGAACTTATAGTAAGTATTGCTTTTGTGATTATATAGATTTTCACACTTGCGGATTTATGATCTGGATATGGTTTAGTTGAGTTGGCTTAGATTTTTTGAATCATCAAGTAATATGGTATATGATTATAAATTACATAGATTTTATAGATGCGAATTTTGAAGTTTGAATGTTTCTTAGTGTCCTTAAATGTTAGGTTAGATCCTAGGTTCAGATTGTTGAGGAATTAGAATATTATTGATTTATGATAGGTTTCATGTCTCTCGAATACGATAATTCGGGGGGCGTGACAGAGATACTACCATAGCATAATGGGTTCTAAGCATAACTTCATTTATCATTTCTGGCAAAGGTTCACATTATCCCACAAATACCAGAGTACAAAAAAGACATTGTGAATAATAACATAACATATATCGAAATCACATGCGGAACAATAAAATGTACATGTGCCAATATGATACAACATAAATTTTTCATAACAGATTTAAGTCTACAAATAATTGAAGGATAAGAGTGTAAAAGAATTCAAAGTAATAATATAATTTATGAAGGGATGAAACAAGAATAGGAAAAATTGATAAAAACTCAATTATGGCAGAATTTGAGATACACATTGCATGATTTATTTGAATAATCAATTATGCTCCAAATTACTCAAGAAAGGTCTCATTTGAAAGATATATCAATGACGAATCAACCTTTATATGATTATAGTTTTTAATAAGGAGTTCCAAGCAATTTAGTAATATAAGGTCATATGATAACATTTTTGTTTTACAGAATTCATAGAGTTGAATAGAATAAATATTTTAATAGTCATTTGTACTCAAATCTATCAAATCATGTATAAAAGTAAGATTTATAAGTCTAGTTTCTCATGAAATAAGTTCTACATCAATTAAAATTTGTAGTAGAGAGTTATAAACAATTTAGTATTAAGAGGTCAAAGATTACAAAGTCTATTTTATAAATTCTTTATGGTCAATTAAAATAAAAGTTTAGATAGGTATATGAACTCTAAATTTTTTAATTTTAGTATAAAAAAAAGATATACAAGTATACTTTCAGACTAAATATGTTTTGCCTAAATCATAGTTTAATGTAGAAAGTTATGACAAGAATACAACAAAAAGGTGAGAATCTCAAAATTTTCAGATTCATAGATTTATAACTGAATGAGAGAGATATTATGTTTTAAGACACAAATATTTTAAAATCATATCAAACTGAAATATAATTAAGGATGAAGATATTTTGTAGGATGGGGTTAGAATACTTGCCTTAGAAGAATTGATTTTCAAAAATAGAGGAATTGATCCAAAACCTCAAACAAATGTAAAACTCCTTCAATTCTTTTGCCCTTCTCAAGTGTACATTGCAGCAAGTCTACCCATTATTTGGTAGGTTTTCCTTTATTTTCTCCTTAAATTACTTAAGTTTGGTTAATATAAGAGTTGCTAGGTGGTAAGCATGCATGAAAGATACTTATGTGTCACCTATGCAATATTCATAAGTGGCACCATTTTTAAACTAGCCAGTGACACATGTCCCTCTTTTCTTTTTTTTATAACTTAGTGTGAATCTTTCATGATTTATATCAAACTTCTAAGTTTCACATTTAGATCCCTAACAATAAGCTTCTAATTAAAATTATTTAATCAAAAAATTATTAATCAATTCTCATATTTATAAATACTTGCCTTATGTTGAAGAGTGCACTCAGATTATTAATAAGAAAAACAATGATCTTAAGGAGTAGGATCATTCCTCTAGTTAAAATAATTTAGGTACAAGAGGAGGAAATAAAGAAAGTTTATCCTCATCTTTTCATTTATAGATGTATGATAAATTTAGAGGACTAAAAATTTCTTTTTGAAGAGAGGGGGGGGGGGGGGGGGGGGGGGGGGGGGGGGGGGGGAGTGTAATATCCCATATTTTTAAAATTTTTATAATGATATATTTTAAATTATTTATGATAACTTATTTATAAATAAGGATTTATTTAATAATTCTATTAATTAAATAATTTTATATTGAAAGCTTATTACTATGGATCTAAATGTGAAACTTAGAAATTTGATATAAATTATAAAAGGTTCATATTAAGTAAAAAAATATAAAAAAAAGATGATGACATGTGTCACTAGCTAGCTTAAAGATGATGCCACTTATGCTTGTTGCATAGGTGACACATAAGCATCTTTCTTGCATGCTTACTGTTGGGAAACCTCAGCGGGAGCATCACTTGTGCATCAGAAGATCAAAACAAAACTGGTTTCTTACGTAGATCAAATCATCGTGCAAAAGATTGGGTTACGAGAAATCCATAAAAATCGCATCGTGTGATAGATTGATTATCTAGGGAGATCGTATATCCCTATTTTTTCAGATCCAGATGGAGAGGATGAAGAAGGTCAAACGTCCTCTTTAGTAGTATCTACACGATGGATCTCTATAACGAAACTCCTCATATCAGATCTCGCAACTCTTGCACAAAGGGAGGGAGGAGAATACGAGGGGGTGACTAAAGTTGTAGTTAATCAACTATGAGCCTTCTCTCATATTTATAGAGAGCCACAAAAAACCCTAGGGGTCCGGCCTTAGTGTGTATTGGATCTTCATCCAATAATCCACTAACCTTACATTATTAGATCTTTATCCAATAATCTCCTTAGGCATCTAATTGGGCCTCAAGCAAGGAGCCCATCAGTGTAGATTCTCATCTAATGATAATAGGGGCTAATTGGATCTCCATCCAATCCTCTATTCACTAAAGCATCCACCATATGTGTGTGTGTGAACCTTTAGGCCCGATACCAAGCTGGCCGTGAGTCGCTTATATCAGAATTCATTCTGATATAGTGAATTATTATCCCCATAATAATTTACTCGAATCGTTGACTATGGACGTACTAGGCCACTATGCCATAGTCCCCAAACGATACAGGGCGATCAAATCCATCATACCTATCTATCCATAGTTACCGTATATCTATAATCCCTAATCCAACTAATATCTCAGAGATCGTATATTAGACATGGCATTATCAGGTCACATACAAAATTCGTTTGAGTCCCACTCTAATCGGATTCTCTCAGAAAACTCGTTCTCGCTCAATCCGAATGACTTTGGCTAGAGATTTATTTGAGTAAGCACATATGAGATATTCCTCTTGTGATACCGAGAGTGAATGATCCTTTATTGACACTCAATTACCTTCATATGGTTGACTACCAATCCCGATAATCGGCTGTACCAAATCTGAAATTTTTCAAATCTATAAGTTCGACGTCAAAGAAAGGAGTACTCAAACAAGGCATCATTGGTGTCTCAAGTCTAAGGACTAGATACACAACTGAGACTATAAAATTACTGTCTGACATTAGGTATCATTAATCATATAGTATTCGATAAGCGGATCAATCAACACCTGTACTATATCCTTAGTGTCTCCACATAAGTGGCTATAAGACTAGCTGCCTCTATTATATGAACGAGTATATAATACATTGGTCTATCTGGTTATCTTGATGTCTCTCTTGAGTAATCTATGATCGAGATTATTTAGGATCTGTGTTTCAAGGTGAATCGATCTCATTATCATGATCTCATCATGATCTGATTCCTATTGCACAGAACCAAGAATATCACAATATATATGCAACACATAATATAATATGAGAATATGCTAATATTAATCATAAGTAAAAAGATCACACAACACGTCACACGTGCCATCACTCACGTGATTGGCTTATAGGGCACCTGTAACCAACACTTACCACCTAGCAACCTTTATATTAGCTAAAACTAAACAACAATTAGAGTAGAAAACTTACCTAAAAACTAAGAAAAAAAGACTTGCTACAATGTAGAGAAGAGAAGGGAAGAGGAATTGAAATAGTTCTACGTGTTTCAGGTTTTGGATCAATCCCTCTACTCTTGGAAATTAATTATTCTAAGGTAAGTGTTCTAACCTCATCCTACATTTATCTTAATCCTTGATTTCATCTTAGTTTGATATAATTTTGAAAGAATTATAACTTATAACATGATATCTCTCTCATTTAGATGTGAAACTATAAATCTGAAAGATTTTGAGACTTTGACCTTTCTTCAATTTTCTAGTCGTAACTTTCTGCATTAAACTTTGATTTAGGCAAACTTAGTTCATCTAGAAATAGGTTTATAGATCTTTCCTTTGAAATAAAAATTGAGAATTTTGGAGTCTAGTAGCCTGCCAAAATATTTGTTTAAATTGATCCTATGAAATTTGCAAAATAGGGAATGTAATTTTTGATCTTTGGATATCAAACTGCTTATAACATCCTGTTGAGAATTCTGATTTGAGCAAAACATATTTTGTTGGAAATTAGACACCTAGATCTTTCTTTAAATACTAGATTGAAAGATTTGAGATACAAATACTTATCCAGTCATCTATTGAATTTGATCCTATAAATTCTGTAAAATAGAGCTTTTGTTCTATGACCTTTGGTTACTAAATCATTTATAACTCTTTATTAGAAACTTCAATTTATATGAAACTTATTTTAGTTGAAGATTAATTTAGCTTTCTAATAACACATTTTTTGAGTAATTCAGAGTATGACTGATTATTCAAATAATTTATTAGATGAGCCTCTCCAATTCTATCAGAATGAAGCCTTTGCTGATTTTGCCTATTTTTATTCACTCTTTTGGAGATTTATTTTTAGCTACAATTGTTACTTCCATCAAGCTTTAACATTGTTAGTTTGAAATCTTGAATACTCTTGTCCTTAGATAATTTACATACCTAAATCAATTATGTGACATTTATATTTATATCATATTATTTTATATAGACGCATGCATGTTCGTTGTTTCATATGAGCTTCCAAAATATACCAAATTTATTACTCACATATCCTTTTGTACTATGGTGTTTGTGAGATAATATGAACCTTTGCTAGAAATGGTAAAAGGAGTTACGCTTAGAGCCCATGATGCTCTACTATATTCGATGGTCATTCAGAAATGGATAGACCATATTCTGTTTGTGATCCCACTTCACCATATATGTTTTTGATATAATATCAGATTATATTTTGTCCGTGATCTAGTAAAAGTCTTTTCTTTGTTTGGAAATCTTTATAAGCTCTTGTCCTTAAATTAATTTCATACCTGAATCTATTATGAAATGTTTATGTTACATCGTGTTGTTTCATATTGGCACATATATATTTTATTCTTTCACATGTGTTTTTGATATATGTACCAATTTCATGTTCTTTTGTACTCTAGTTTTGTGGGATATTATAGACCTTTGCTAGAAATGGTAAAGAGTGTTATGCTTAGAGCCTGTGATGCTCTGCTAGTCCCCTATGACTTCACCCATATATGGGTGGATGGAGCTCCCAAATGTAGGAGACTTTTGTTTGATAGTCATCTAGAAATGGATGAATCATATTATGTCTGATCCCACTTCACCATCTATATTTTTGATATGATATATAATACATTGCTTATGAGTTTGTCTGTGCATTTGGATAAGAATGAAATGAATGTGATATCAAATATGATATTTGAGCTTCTATTATTTATTTATTTATTCATTTAATAAACTCTAAGATAATTCATATACCATTCATATGCTTTGAAATATGTTTATATCTTTGATATACTCCAAAGTGTTTCATATGCTGATGATATATTCCGAAACATTTCATACGTCTTTGATATACTTCGAAATATTTTATATGCCATTGATATATTTCGAAACATTTCATATGTCTTTGATATGCTCCAAAAATTTTATATGCCATTGATATATTTTGAAACATTTCATATGTCTTTGATATGCTTTGAAATATTTCATATGCCATTAATATGTTCCAAAATATTTCATACGTCATTAATACGCTCTAAAATATTTCATATACTATTGATATGTTATGAAACATTTCATACATCATTGATATGCTCCGAAATATTTCATATGCCATTGATATGTTTCGAAACATTTCATATACCATTGATATGCTTTGAAATATTTCATATACATTTGTTATGCTCTGAAACATGTTTATACTTTAATATATTCTAAAATATTTCATATATCATTGATATACTCCAAAACATATTTACGCTTTTGATATGCTTCGAAATATTTTATATGCTATTGACATGTTTTGAAATATTTCACATTCTGTTGATATACTATGAGTTGTTTCATACAACATTGCTAGATATTTCACACCAATGATATGCTCTAACTACTCTTTATCTACTGTTATTATTAAAGTATATTTTAAATAAAATGATTTGTGATTCTGTATCTAATGAGATGATATCTATGGATTTTTATATCATTGCTTTTGTTTTGAAAACTATCCTTCTTTATCTTGCATATGTTAGTCGCTTGTTGAGCTTTATATGCTCATTTTGTTGCTATATAAATTTTTTAGGTTAGCTTGACACTCATGAGAAAAGTGAGAATTGAGCTAAGGCAGAGGAAAGCTAAAAGATTTTAGGCGAATCTTTATTGGTTGATAGATTTTGTTATATAGTATACTTTGCGTCCATTGAAATGTTGATAGTAAAATATGAACTTATGCATCTTGTAAATGTTTAAAACACCTCTTGTGTTTTAGATTTTGGAATGTCAAGTTAAATTTGTATAATGATATGAACTTGTGGTAAGTGTTGGTTTTGTGATTATATAGATTTCTACTCTTTTGGATTATGATGTGGGTATGGTTTAGTTGAGTTGGCTTAGATATTTTGAATCATCAAGTGATGTGGTGTATGATTATAAACTGTACATGTTTTATAGATATGAATTTTAAAGTTTGAATGTTTCTCAGTGTCCTTAAATGTTAGTTTGGCTTAATTTATAATAGGTTTCACATCTCTCAAATATGATAATTTAGGAGATGTGACAAAGATAGTATCAGAGAATGATTTAAGGATTACTGAGATATTTGATATATTTGATGTACAAAGTATATTGAGACTTAGCAATCGATTAAAATTTTCTTTAATGTCTTTTAGGAGATCATCTCTGATAGAGACTTTGGATCTCTTTTTAAATTATAGAGAAGATTACAAGAATATGTTGTTAGGATCAATTGGCACTAAGAGGTCGGGGGGGGGGGGGGGGGGGGGGGGGCGGGGGGGGTGGGGTTGACTTAGTGCAAGTGTAAATTCTTTTTTTAACTAAAACTTTTCGTTTAAAGTAAAATAAAAAAATTGAAAGCTTTTCGTTCAAGTAAAGCAAGTGAATGATTTAAAATAAAATGCTAAGTTTTTTGGAAGTGCTTGTCTTAAAACCTTGCTTTCAATGAGTAAATAAAATCAGAAGTGTCACTTGATATTTTGTTGAACATAATTAAGAACTCGACAATTATAAGTAGTAAATGAAATAAGGAACACTTACAATTTATAGTGGTTCAGCCTCAACCTTGGTCTATGTCCACTTCCCGAGTCCTCCTCCTTGAGGCACACCGGCGTCCACTACCGATCTTCTTTTGGTGAAGACCAAACCCTTACAATCTTACAAGGGAGATAAGAACTTTACAACTCTTAGCTCACTCCCTTCCTCTTTTCTTTTTCTTACACTTCACACAAGTTTTTCTTAGAATTTTTATCCTAAAATATTATTTGAAATGTAAAAAAATTTGGGATATTTATAGGCTCCAATTGACTTCAGAATTTGGAGCCAAAATTTAAACTCACCCAAAAAATTCAGGTACGGGCAGGTTAGCCACTGAAAGCACCCTGGATTCCAGGGTACGGGCGGTTTAACCGCTTGGCCCGAGTGGTTTAACCGTCGTCAGTCGCCCGAAAACCTAGGCAGCAATGGTACAACCGTCGCTCATCGGTGGTTCATCTGTCAAGAATGCCAGAAAAGTGATTCCCTTCACTTTTCCAATCTCAACTTGAATCACATGTTGATAAATTCTCTGGTCAACCAATTGAGCTCAAACTGAGCTCAATCAAACCCTTTTAGTGGACCCGGCTGCCTCTTTGACTTGATTTGGATTCCTTCCAAATCACACTCATTTAGGACTCAATCTTAACCTATGACTTAAAGATTACAATCAAACATGACCACCAAGCTTACAACCTTACTCCCATAATCCGGCAACCTCTGGCATTCCCTACGGTGAGTCTCACGATCTTCCTCCGACGATATCCTAGCGTGTCCTAGCGGTCTTCCCGATACCTTCGGCAAAGTCCTAGCGAACTCCTGGCGAGCTCCTACCGTATAGTCTAATCCTTGGCCCGATGCCTAAGCTTGATCATAGGTCCACTCTGATTTGTAATTCCTTTTCACCATTGTGGTTTGCTGGTTACAAGTGCCCTGCAAGTCAATCACGTGAGTGATGGCATGCGTGACACACTACGCGATATTTTTGCTTAAGATTATTACAGGCATATTCTCACATTATATTATATGTTACATATATATATATTGTGATGTCCTTGGTTTTGAGCAATGAGAATCAGATCATGATGAGATCACGATAATGAGATCGATTCACCTTTAAATACAGATCCTAAATAATTCCGATCATAGGTTACTCGAGAGGGACATCGAGATAACTGGACAGATCGGTGTACTATATACCTATCCATATGATGGAGGTGGTTGGTCTCATAGCTACTTATATGGAGACACTAAGGATATAATATAGGTGCTTATTGGAGAATGAGTTCACTGATTGATCTGCTTATGAATGTTGTATGGTTAATGATACCTAATGTCAGATAGTGATTCCATAGTCCTAGTTGTGTATCTGGTTCTTTGACTTGAGACACCAAGGATGCATTAAATGAGTATTCCTTTCTTTGACGCTAGGCTTACAAGTTTGGAAAGTTTTAGATCTGGTACAATTGATTATCGGGATTGGTAGCTAACCTTACAAAGGCAATTGAGTGTCAATAGAGGATCATCTACTCTCGATATCACAAGAGGAATATCCCATATATGCTTGCTCAGACAAATCCCTAGCCAGGGTCATTCGGATTGAGAGAGAAAGAGTTCTCCGGTAGAATCCGATTAGAGCAAGACAAACTGATTTTATTTATGACCTGACAGTACCATGTCCAATATATATATGATCTCTAGGATATAAGTTGAATGAGGGATTATAGATACACAGTAACTGTGGACAAACATGTCCAATAGATTGGATCCCTCTGTACCCTCTCGGGATTATGGCGTAGTGGCCTAGTACATCCATAGTCGATGAGCCGAGTGAATTATTATGTAGATAATTATTCACTATATTAGAAGGAGTTCTGATGGGAGTGACTCACGACCAGCTCGGTATCAAGCCTAGAGGGTCATACACATATGGTGGATGCTTCAGCGAGTAGAGGATTAGATGAAGATCCAATTAGCCCATATTCTTATTAGATAAGACCCTATGCTGATGGGCTCCTTGATTGAGGCCCAATTAGAGACTTAAGGAGATTATTGGATAGAGATTTTTGGTGGTCCAATAATACATGGTTAGTGGGTAATTTGATGAAGATCCAATACCCACTAAGATAGGAGCCCTAGGGTTTTTTGGTGGCTCTCTATAAATAGGAGGGGAGACTCATAGTTGATAGGTTGTAGCTATGGCCTCCCCCTCCTATTCTCCTCCCTCCCTTTGCGTAAAAGTTGTAAGATCAGATTGGAGGAGATTCGCTATAGAGATCGATCATGTGGATACCGCTAGAGAGGAAGATGCTTGACTTCCTTCATCCTCTCCATCCGGATCTGAAATACAGAGATATACGATCTCTTTAGGTAAAAACAATTTCTCACATGATGTAGTTTTTTCAGTTTTTACGGCTTTCTCGTGACCCAATTTTTGCACGATATTTGATCTGTATGAGAAACCTATTTTGTTTTGATTTTCGCTACGCGTGTGATGCCCCCGCTGAGGTTTCCCAACATGGTTAACCTACACAATGCTAACTATGACTTAATTAATTACAATCATAATGGCCAACACATCCACTTCAAGACATTCCCAACTCCCGACAAGCTTTTCGACTACCCTGGACAATCTTTCGATGAGTCTCGGTCTTCTTCCGGTGAACTCCTTGGTAAGCTCCCGTTACCTTTGGCGAGCTCCTGATCCACTCCAGACGAGTTCCCAACTGCATTGTCCGAACCTCGGCCTGATGCCTGGACTTGACTTTGATCAAACCTCTGATTGTAATATTCTCTCTATCGTAGTTAATCCTATATCAATCAACTCTAATAACTTTGTTAGATCAAATACTCATCAAATGCTTGCATTATCAAAATATGAGATTCAATAATCTCCCCATTTTTGATGATAATAATCAATTGATGACAGAAGTTAATCCTAACTCCCCCTAAATCTATGTCTCAATAAAGAAAGCTTAAATTCAAGAGAACCACTCCCTCTTGAATTTAAGTATCACAAAACAAATCATATTCCAAGCAAATTTCAACAAGAATTTGTATCAAGTCATAAATTTTAAAAAGAATTATGCATCCATATCTAAGATATCCAAGTATATCATCAATATCATGTATCATCAATGTCCATTTCTCTCCCTTTATCATCAACAAAAAAGGTGAAATGTATAGCTAATAATTTTAAAGCACATGATGACATTACTCCCCCTTAGTAAAATAGAATATGCATTATAGAATTTTCTTCCCCTTTGAGAATAATGAGGAGAAAAACAAGGGAGGAACATTATATCATTAAGAAGAGCTCTTAATAAATTTTATAATGAGTATTAAGATGAGCCAAAAGTCCAAGTTGAAACTATTTTAATCACATCATATGCAATACATCACATCATCTTAATAAAATCATGAGTATTGCATGCATTATTCCAAATCATCATGTATATTTTTAAAATTATCATTACATGCATGATCATCATACATGATTTCACATCATCAGACCTTCTCCCCCTTTATCATTAACGAAAAGGAGAAGTGCAATTAGCAAGCTTTTGAGATATGAAAGCTTAGCAATTTAATAAATTTTTCATCACTTTAGAACATGCAAGCTAGTGAGTTCTTTCTTCTCTTTTGAGAAGTGAAAGCTAGCAAATTTTTGCTTCCTTTGCAATGTTCAAGATAGCAATTTTACATTATAGAAGCTAACAAGTTGGCAAGTGTTACTTCTTTTTAAAGTATAAAGGCTAGCATGTTTTTGAGAATGTGAGGTTAAGCAAAATTTTTGCTTCTCTTGAGATTTGCAAGATAGCACTTCTTGCTTCTCTTTTGAGTTGAGCAAGCTAGCAAGTTTTGCTCCCCCTTTGCAATTGTAAAAAAGAAGGGATGGTTACAATAGTGTTATACTTTTCCATTATATCATTTTTCAAATCATCACATGAAATATATCATTTTTTAAATCATCACATGAAATATATCAAGAAAAATTAACATGATGATGAGATATACAATTCATGAAGACAAATTGTGAATATCAAGAGACAAATAAAATATCTTGATTCATGTATAAGAAATCTCAAGTTATCAAGATCACGATTTATATAAAAATATCCTTTTAAATAATACAAGAACATATAATAATAGATTTTGATTCATAAAAGAGTTCATGTTATAATTCTTAGGAATCAAAATCACGATATAGGTAAAAACTCTTCCAATTTCAAATAATCAAAATCAATCAAATCACTTTGAAAAGATTCAAAATGAAATAAATAGACTTTCGATCTCTTGAAATACTAGTGATTTCCTTTCTCCCCTTTGTTATTGTAAATAAGAAAGAAGAAAAGGGGAATAATACATAACAAAACTTCAAGTCATAAATTATCAAGATGTCAAGTAGCATATCATGGTTTATTAGGATGAGAAATCTTAACTCATAATAAATTTCAATTTTAGTGAATAGCCAAAAGAATCGTAGGAGTACAAAGAATGAGAAATCTTAACTCATAATAAATCTCAATTTATAAATATCAAGGAATCAATATCATGATTTGGATAAGAACTTATTCAAATTCAAGTCATCAAAATCACTTTCATAGTTCAAGAGATTCATAAAAAATAACATAATCGATTCATTAATCTCTTTTTAAAAAATTTATAAGATAGAGAATTTTTCAAGAAAATTATATTCTGTTTTTATTTCATACAAGCATACCTTTGTCTTTTAAGCCAAATAAAAACATGCATCATCATTTAAAACTGAAAAAGAACTTTCATTACAGGAAAGATCAATAAATCATAAATCACAAAAAATCATCATGCATAATTTCAAAATATAAACTCCTTAATCATAATCACTATGCACCATTAAATCATTAAGCATGGTTTCATTGAACATAAAGCATTTTCAATAAAAATCAATACAAAAATCATCAAGATATACATTATTATTTCCTAGAAGCATATATAGGATTTATCTTAAGTATAAGATTTAAGTCTAACATTTTATTCCTTTATCATAAAATATGTAATTTTCATGATCAATATAATTTTGCAAAATCACTAGAAAAAAAGCATGAATCCCTTTTATTATTATATATTTTTTGTATTTAATATACTAATTTAAAAATAACTCATGAATAGCATTAAGTAATTTCAAAATAAAGCAAAGGGGGTTTTGGTTACCTCATTGTCGAAGTCCGTTAAGGAGTAGTTTGCCACCTCGCCTTCGTTGGTTTGTTCTTTATTTTTGAATGAACTTGATTCGTCCCAAGCCACCTTGAGTGTTTTCTTCTTCTTTTATAGCTTCTTCTTTTTAGGTTCATTTTTGTTCTTTGATTCTTATTTTAAGAGTTTTTTAAGCTCTATAGGTAAGAGTTCAAAGTCACCATCACTCGAGCCTTCGCTTTAGTAGTCTTCTTTTGTTCTAAGTGTCAAATCCTTCCTGTTCTTTGGAAGGTTATCTCATGTTCATAGAGTTTATCATGTCATTAATAACCCAATAAGTTCTTCAAGTGGAAACTTGTTTAAGTATTTTACCTCTTGTATTGTAGTTACTTTAGGATCTCAATTTTTAGTAAGAGAACGTAAAACTTTATTAACAAGTTCAAGATTCGAAAAACTACTCTACTAGTGCCTTCGTGTGTGGTTTCAAGAGTGTGCCAAATATCGAAAGTGGTTTCGCAAGTAGAAACCCAATTAAATTTATTTTTATCTAAGGTGCAAAATAAGGCATTCATAGCCTTAGCATTTAAAGAGAAAATCTTCTTCTCCAAATCATTTCAATCATTTATTGGAAGAGAAGACCTTTCAAATCCATTTTCAACAATATTATATAAATCAAGGTTCAAGGAAAGTAAGAAAACTCTCATCAAGTTCTCCAATAAGTATAGTCCATCCTATTAAACATGGGAGGACGTACGATAGAAAAGCTATATTGAAAGCTGAAAAGAGTCATTTCTCTTGGGTGTTAAACCAAATGAGAAAAATGTAGCTTTGATACCAATTGTTAAGATCAATTGATACTAAGAGGTGGGGGGGGGGGGGGGGGGGGGGGGGGGGGGAGGTTGGGGGGTTGGGTTAAATTAGTGCAAGTCAAAACTCTTTTTATTGAAAACTTTTTGCTTGAAGAAAGATAGGAAAATCATAAGCTTTTCATTCAAGTAAAGTAAGTGAATGATTCAAAATAAAATGCTAAGTTTCTTGGAAATGCTTGACTTGAAACCTTACTTTCAAGGAGTAAATAAAATCGAAATTATCACTTGATATTTTATTGATTAATCACCCGGCTTGGGCGGTCCAGCCACCCGAAAACTTGGGCGGTGACGGTACAGTTGCCACTCACCGGTGGTTCATCTACCGGGAATCCCGAAAAAGTGATTTCCTTCACTTTTCCAATATCGACTTGAACCACATATTGACCAATTCTCTGGTCAATCAATTGAGCTTAACCTAAGCTCAATCAGACCCTTTTAGTAGACCCGGTTGCCTCTTTGAGTTGATTTGATTTCTTCCAAATCACACTCATTTAGGACTCAATCTTAACCAACAACTTAAAGATTACAATCAAACATGATCACCAAGCTTACGACCTCACTCCCACAATCCGACAACCTTTGGCATTCCCTACGGTGAGTCTCATGGCCTTCCTCTGGCGATCTCCCGACGTGTTCCTGGCGATCTTCTTGATACCTTCAGCGAAGTCCTAGCGAACTCCCGGCGAGCTCCCATCGTATCGTCCAATCCTTGGCCGATGCCTAACCTTGATCCTGGGTCCATGTCTGATATGTAATTCTTTTTCACCATTGTGATTAACCTGTATGATGCTAACTATGACTTAATTAATTATAATCATAATCGCCAACACATCCACTTCAAGACCTTCCCAACTCCCGGTAAGCTTTTCAGTTATCCTCGATAATCTTCTAGTGAGTCTCGGTCTTCTTCTGTCGAACTCCCTTGCGCCATCCTAGCAAGCTCCCGATACCCTTGGTGACCTCCCGATGCACTCTAGGCGAGTTCCCAACTGCATCGTTCGAACCCCGACCTTATGCTTAGACTTGACTTTGGCCAAACCTCTAATTATAATCTTCTCTCTATCGTAGTTAATCCTGCATCAATCAACTCTAACAACCTTGTTAGATCAAACATTTATCAATTGATTTCATCATCAAAATCTAAGATTCAATATTTGTAAATTGATTAGGATTGATAAGCACTTGTCTTATGTGGAAAAGCCCACTTCAGATTATTGATAAGAAAGCAAAGATCCTAAGGAGTAGGATCATTCCTCTAGTTTAAATAATTTGGGAGCAAGAGGAAGAAATGAAAAAAGTTTATCATCATCTTTTCATAATGGATGTATGATAAATTTAGAGGACTAAAATTTTCTTTTAAGGGGAGAGAGAGTGTAATATCTCTCATTTCCAAAATCTTTTTAATGATATATTTTAAATTATTTATGAGGATCTATTTATAAATATGAGGATTTGTTTAGTAATTCTTTTGATTAAATAATTTTATTTTGAAAGCTTATTGCTAGGGACCTAAATGTGAAATTTAGAAGTCTGATATGAATTATGAAAGATTCACATTAAGTTAAAAAAAAAAGTTGAGGACATGTGTCATTAGTTAGGTTAAAGATGGTGTCACTTATGCTTGTTGCATATATGACACATAAGCATCTTTCTTGTGTGCTTGCCACTTAGCAACTTTTATATTAGCTAAAACTAAGCAGCAATAGATGAGAAAACTTACCCAAAAACTGAGAGAAAAAGACTTGCCTAGCATAGAGAAGAGAAGAGAAGAGGAATTAAAGGAGTTTTACATTTGTTTGAGGTATTGGATCAATTCCTCTGCTCTTGGAAATCAATTCTTCTAAGTATTCTAACCCCATCCTATATTTGTTTTAATCATTAAGTTTATCTCAATTTGATATGATTTTAAAAGATTTGTGGCTTCTTTGTCACGCCCCCTGAATTATCGCATTTAAGAGGCGTGAAACCTATCATATATCATTAAGATTCTAATTCGTCCACAATCTGAACCCGGGATCCAAACTAACATTTGAGGATAACGAAAAATAGTCAAATATCAATCACATCCATCTATAAAACTTATGCAGTTTATAATTTTACACCACATCACTTGATAATCCATAAAACTTGAAGCCAACTTAATAAAAACATTAACTACACTTATAAATCCTACAGTGCATAAATCTATACGATTGCAGAACTAACGATGTACTCTAAATTCATATCATCATAGACTAAACTTAACATTCCAAAAACTCCAAACATGAGAGGTCATTTAAAGCTTTTACATGATAGATCAAATCAGATTCATTGATAATATTTTATTACATACAAAATATACTTATATAAAAACCATAATATATCACCCAACAAAACTTGCCCAAAATCTTTTATGTTTCTCTGCCTTAGCCCAATTTTAACTTTTTCCGAGAGTGACAAGTTAACCTAAAAATTTTTTATAGCAATAAGTGAGTATATAAAGCTCAGCAAGTGATTAATATATTCAAGACAAAGAAAAATTATTTTCAAAACAAACTTGATAATAAATAGCAAGGCAAGGGTATAAGAATCCATAGATATCATCTCATTAGATAGAATATCACAAATCATTTCATTTGAAACATACTTTGATCATAATAATAGAGGAAGAGTAGTTGGAGCATATCATTGGTGTGAAATATCTTGGAACATATTAATGTCATATGAAAATAACTCGGAGCATATCAATGGAACGTGAAATATTTCGAAGTATGTCAATAACATATGAAATATTTTAAAGTATATCAAAAGCGTAAATATATTTCAAAGTATGTCAATGATATATGAAATATTTCGAAACATTCAAAGGCATAAAATTGTTTCGGAGCATATCAAAGATATATGAAATAATTTGGAGTGTATCAAAGGCATATTAAATGTTTCAGAACATATCAACGACATATGAAACATTTTAGAGTATATTAAAGATGTATGAAATATTTCAGAATATATCAATGGCAAATAAAATATTTCAGAATATAACAATGGCATTCAAAACATTTCAGAGCATGTCAAAGATATAAATATATTTCGAAGCATATCAATGGTGTATGAATAATCACAAAGCTTATCAAATGAACAAATAAGGAACAAAAGCTCAAATATCATATCAAAAACTCAAAAGGTGAAGTGGGATCCCATACATAATATAGTTTATCCATTTGTGAATATCTACCAAACATAAGTCTCTCACGTTTGTGAGCTCCATCCACCCATGTCTAGGTGAAGCTATAGGGGGTTAACAGAGCATCATAGACTCTAAGAATACCCTTTACCATTTCTAACAAAGGTCCATAATATCCCACAAACACCAAAATACAGAAGGACATGTGAACAAAGAAGTTGGTACATATATCGGAAGCACATGCAAAATAACAAAATGTAGATATGCTAATATAAAACCACACGATGTAATATAAACTTTTCATAACAGATATACATATGTAATTAATTTAAGGATAATAGCATATAAGGATTCAAAATAATAATATAAGACTCAAACGAAAAGAGGACTTTAGTTGAATCATAGACAAAATATGATCCGATATCATATAAAACACATAGATGGTGAAGTGGGATCACAGATAGAATATGTCCATCCATTTCTGAATAACCACCAAACATAGTAGAGGATCATGAGTTCTAAGCATAGTTCCCTTTATTATTTCTGGTAAAGATTCATATTATCTTACAAACACTAGAGTAGCAAAGGACATATGAGCAATAAATTTTGTACACATCAAAAGCACATTCGAAACAACAAACATGCAAATTATCAAACAAACAAACGTATTCTGACATAATTGACTCAGGTATGTAAATTATCTAAGGATAAGAGTATTCAAGATTTTAAACCAATAATATAAAGCTCAATGAAAGTAAGATTTTTAGCTAAAAATCAATTTCTAAAAGAGTGAACAAGAATAGATAAAATCAACAAAGGCTTAATTCTGACAAAATCTAGAGGCATATTTTATAAATTATTTGAATAGCCAATCATATTCTGAATTACAAAAGAATGGTGTCAATATAAAGCTAAATCAATCTAGTTTTAGACAAAATAATTTTCATAAAAATTGAAGCTTCTAACAAAGAGTTACAAATGATTTGGCAACCAAAGGTCTAAAACAAAAGCTCTATTTTGTAGTTATTATAGGATCAAATTCAATAGGAGATTGGGTAAATATTTGTGTTCCAATCATTCAATCTAGGTATCCAAAGAAAGATCTAGGTTCCTAGTTTCCAACAAAATATGTTTTGCTTAAATCAAAATTCCCAACAAGCAGTTTAGTATAAAAAAGTTAAAAAATTACGTTCCTTATTTTACAGATTTCATAAGATCAATTTAAACATATATGTGGGTAGGCTATTAGACTTTAAAATTTCCAATTCTGGTATTAAAGAAAAGATCTATTTCGGATGAACTAACTTTTGCCTAAATTAGAGTTCAATGCTGAAAGTTACAGCTAGAACAATGTAGAAAGGTTAAAGTCTCAAAATTTTTAGATTCGTAGTTTCACATCTAAATGAGAGAGATATCATATGGGTGTTCTTGTACCAATCGTACCATTGAATAGCTTCACTTCTTATATGAATGGTAGTAATGTCGACCATATAAGCCTCTGAGGTCCTATGATAGAGGAAGTATTGCTCCATATGCGAAACCCACCTGGTCAGGTCTCCGTCTTTCCATCGAGGGAAGTCCACTCTTGTGCGTAGGCTGTTAAATCTTGGATTTTGATGATGAAATCAATTGATGAGTGTTTAATCTAACATATATGTTAGAGAAAGTATTGCAGGTCTAACTATAATGGAGGAATTGAGTTATAACCAGATGATAGGCCAAGATCAAGCTTGGTCATCGGGCCGGGGTTTGGACGATGCAATGGGACCTCGCTGGGAGTTCGCCAAAGGGATTGGAAAGTTTGCTAGGAACACATCGGGAGATCACCGGAAGAAGACCGTAAGACTCGCTACAAGAATGTCGGAGACTATTGGATTGGAGAGAGTTAGGTCTTTTTTAAGCTTGATGGTCATTATTGTTGTAATCATTGAGTCATAGTTAGGGTTGAGTCCTAATTGAGTTGGATTTGGATAAAATCCAAATCAACTCAATAAAGCAACCGGGTCTACTATGGGGTTTGATTGAGCTTAATTAGTTAACCAAAGAATTGGTTAACATTAATTTTAAGTCAAAATTCGAAAAGTATAGGGAACCACTTTTCTGGAGATTTCGGTGGTTGGACAGCCGGTGAGCGGTGGGTGTGCCGCCATTGCCCAGGATTTCGAGTGGCTGTCAGTGGCTAAAACGCTCAGGTTGGGCGGCTAACCGCCCATACCCTGGATTCTGGGTACTTTCGATAGTTGACCCGCCCAAGCCGGTGGCTGAACCGCCCATACCCAAATTTTTTGAGTATGTTTGAATTTTGGCTCCAAAATTCTGAAGTTATTTGGGGCTATAAATACCCCAAGTTTTCTTGCATTCCATACAATAATTTTGGAAATTATATTATGTGAAAAAAATTATATGTGAATTGTAAGAAAAAGAAGAGGGAATGGGAGAGAGCTTAGAGTTAGAAAATTCTTGAAGTCTCCCTTGTAAGCAAGTTGTAAGAGTTTGGTCTTTACGTAAAGAAGATCGGT
This sequence comes from Ensete ventricosum, assembly GCA_029747655.1. Taxonomy (NCBI): domain Eukaryota; kingdom Viridiplantae; phylum Streptophyta; class Magnoliopsida; order Zingiberales; family Musaceae; genus Ensete; species Ensete ventricosum. The sequence continues at coordinate 23,945,023 of JAQQAF010000004.1, read as the reverse complement.
AGTGAACGCCGGTGTGCCTCAAGGAGGAGGACTCGGGAGTGGACGTAGGTCGGTTGGTGCTGAACCACTATAATTGTGACTGTTTTTACTTTTTGCATTTATTAATTGTTTTGAACTAAATACCAATAGACGCTTCCAATTTTTTACTTGCTCTTTGAAAGAAAAGTTTCAAGTCATTGCTTATCTTTTTATTAGGATTTGCTTGTTCCTTTTTAAGTCATTTTTAAACAAGAAACTTAGCATTTTCTTTAAATCATTCACTTGTTATGAAAAGCTTCAGATCTTCTATCTTGCTTAAAGTGAATTTTTTTTTTGTTAAAATAAGAATTTACACTTGTACTAATTCACCCCCCGCTCCCCCCCCCCCCTTTATGCCAATTGATCTTAACAATTGGTATCCGAGCAATGTTCTTACTCTTTGGACCAAACACCCATTAGAGTAAATGACTTTGTTTAGCATGAATGATGGTCAATGCATCACAAGTCCTCCTATGTTTAGTGGGACGGACTACTCCTTTTGAAAAATTTGAATGCGTATCTTTTTAGCTTTAATAGATCTTGATTTGTAGTGTATTGTTGAAAAATATTTTCAGAAGTCATCCAATCCAATAAATGATTGGAATGATTATGAAAAACAAATGTTTTCGTTGAATGAAAAGACTATGAATGCTATATATTGTGCACTTGATAAAATAAATTTGATCGGGTTTCTTATTTTGATTCGACTTTCGATATATGACATAATTAGAAATGACACATGAAAGCACAACTAAATTAAGTGAATCATTAAATGAAAAAACTTGCAAAAATAAACTTGAAGAACACCTTCCAAAGAACAAGAAGGAATTTGAACTGAGCGTGACATATGACTCCTTGAGTAAAATATCGAGTGATAAGGAGTTTGAAACTTTGACAAATGAACCAGATAAATTAATAAACATAAACCATAAAAATAATCTTAAAATCATAGACAAGAACTCTTGCTATGAATGCAAGAAGCCAAGACACTCCGAAGATAAAGAGCACAATCAAAAGGAAGTAGAGAATCTCGCACTTATGGCCATCAACAATGAGGTAAGTGATTCTTCCAAAATCTCATTTACTTTTGATGAATTATCAAATATTTTTTATGAGCTTTATAATGAATTTAGAGTGATTAGCAAATCATATAAATTACTTAAGAAAGGGCATGATTTTTTAGTTAGTAAATTTGAACAAATGCATGATACATCACCATCACACAGTTCATGCACTAAATATGAAACCTTGAATCATGCATCAACATCATATTTTTCTTGTTCTAAGTATGAGTCACTAGAGGTAATTAAACAAAAAAATGACATACTACAACAAACTCAAAGAGGGTTTAATATAGACAATGAGTCTCTAAGCATGATCCATGTTGATAAGGGTCATGCTTATAAGGAAGGTATTGGCATTATGAGTAAGACTCATCAAAAGCCAACTATCCTCATTAGAAGACTCATATTACACTCTTTTCCCAAAAATAGATGTAATTTTTGTAGTAAATGTGGACACTATGTTTATCAGTGTTTATTTAAAAATTATAGTCCACATAAATTAATTTGGGTTCCTAAAGGAATCATAAACAACCTAAAACTATTAGAGAAAATGGGAAGAACATATCATGAAGGACCCAAACTCAAATATGTACCTAAATTAAACCCTCCCATAATATAAAGTTACCTCCTAACAAGGCTAGGAGCACTAAGTAATATTTTGAAAGTAGATGCTCAAGGCACATGATTTGAGATCTAATACTCTTTCAAAGCTCACTAGACTAAATACTAACAATAATTATTAAAATAAAATATTTGGTAATGAATCTTTAGATAATTCATTAATCTTGATTACTCTAACTTTGGCATGTTAATAAAAAATTGAATTAGAGACTATCTAAATTCAAATTTATGAAAGAAAGACTTTGATGATGATTATGATTGAATGATAAGTTCTAAATTATTGGCTTGAATATTTGTTGATTTAAATGCAAAGGTTATTGTTGAATGATTTAAATATTATGGTATTTTTGGCTAAGTTAAATATCATTATTGAATGATTGATTTAAATGGTTGAAAAATTATATGTTGAGATTGAATATGTATTGTTAAATGATAGAGTACTTTTGAATTTGAATATGAAACAAATAAAAATTTGGAAATGAGTTTGTCAACTCCTTGCACTATATGTAAAGAGTTAGACTCATTTAAAAGTTGAAATTAATATAGGTTGAATTTTGATTGAAGATATTTTATGTTCAATGAAACCATGCTTGATGATTTAATGATGCATAGTGATCATGCTTAATGAGTTTATATTTTAAAATTATACATGATTATATGAAATAAAAAGGGAATATATTTTTCTTGAAAATTTCTCTATCTTATAAATTTTTCAAAAAGAGATTAATGAATCAATTATGTTATTTTTTATGAATCTCTTGAACTATGAAAGTGATTTTAATGATTTGATGATTTGAACTTGAATAAGTTATTATTATGATTTTAGCAAGTTTAGAAAATGAAACTTGAAATCTTTACATAAATCAAGTTCATTTGAATAAGTTTATAAATGAATCATAAGTTTATATATTTGAAACTACAATATGAATCTAAACAATGATCTTGATGATTTGAAATCACATATGTAAATTAAGATCCTATATTTATCTCATTTTGCAAAGTTATGATCTTAAAATTTGGTACTATTATATTTTAATTGTTACTTTGACAATGACTAAGGGAGAGACAAAAGCGATGTTTTTGTAATAAGGAAATTAATTACTTTGGTTATGAAAGACCTTCATTGGATGAAGAGCGATTTGCTAAAAGGAAAATTAGAAATTTTAAATACATGAGATTTGCATGATTGTATTTCTATTTTACTTGAAATTTTGAATACATAAGATTTATTGATTACTTATGTTAAAATTTACAAACTATAAGGAGGGGCAAATTTATTAATTTAAATCATATCTTATGGTACTTAAAGATTTGATTTTATGATATGATCTCCTTGTACTTTAGGGCATAATTTGAATATGGATATTAAGAAGAAATTATACAATTATATATTTTTTATAATGACAAAAAATGGGAGATAAAATTATCAATATGATTTGGAGCAAATTGGATATGATAACATTGAATGAGAAACAATTTGCTTTGAAGAAAATTTAGAATTTTAAATACATGTGAAATGCATAATTCAAAATTTGAGCTTGATTTACTATTTTCCTTTGGATTTCTTGGACTTTATAAATTACACTTATTATTAAAATTTTCATGCAAAATACATGATTTGCTACCTTGCTTGGAATTTGTATGAGATAAATTAAATTGCATGGGTAGCTCTTGATTTTTTCTTGGATTTCAAAATTTACATCTATAAAATTAAGTATTTTTATAATATTTTTCACTTCTCTACCTTGATTCTATCTTATTGTTTATAAAAAGAGGAGAAAATCTATATTAAGATAATGATTTGATATTGTTCAGATTTATTTACTATATTTTCTTGAAATTTACATGAGAAAGATTTGTTGAGTTCATATTCAAAATTTTCTTTTAAAATCTTATATCTATAAGATTGAGGTTGAGAGTTAAAAATGTTAAATCATGAAAATATATGAATTGCTAATCTAGATTTCATGAGATTAAGCTTTTTGTGATAATGATTATCTTATTATTCATAAAAGGGGAGAAAATTTGCATGATGTTTTGCTACTTTACATATTTATTTGCTACGCTTGCTTAAAATTACATGAGGTGATTTTAAATGCATGAGTAGCTCCTAAAATTTTGAATCTTCTTGAATATCTTATATCTTTTAGCTTATCTTCAAAATTTACCTCTACAAAATTGAGAGCTATACTTAATGATGTTTTACAACTCATCCCTTATTTCTTTCCTTCTTTTCCACAAGAAGAATAAAATTCTTTATGACTCATGTCGTATTTTACAAAGGGAGAATAAAAACTCATGTGCCTTAAAATCCTTAACCCTATATTTTACCTTTTTGTTGATGACAAAGGGGGAAAAATAGACACCGATGACACGTTATATTGATGATATACATTGATGACACATGATATTGATGATATATATTGATGATACATGATATTAATGATGACACATGATATTGGTGATATACTTGGATATGGATGCATAATTTCGTTTAAAATTCATGAAAATCCTTGATGAGTTGATGACTTGATAGTTTAAAAGCAAATTTTTATTGAGGTATTAGTATCTCATTGCGATCCTTAAAATATTATTTGCTTGAAATATTAATTACTTTATGATACTTAAATTCAAGAGTATGTGGTTCTCTTGAATTTCAGTTTTTCTTATTATGGCATGGATTTAGGGGGAGTAAGGTTTAACTCCTATCATCAATTGATTGTCATCATCAAAAAGGGGAGATTGTTGAATCTCGAATTTTCATGATGAAATCAATTGATGAGTGTTTAATTTAACATATGTGTTAGAGGAAGTATTGCAGGTCTAACTACGATGGAGGAATTGAGCTACAACTAGATGATGGGCCAAGATCAAGCTTAGGCATCGAGCCGGGGTGTGGACGATGCAGTGGGACCTCGCCAGGAGTTCACTAGGAGTTCGCCGAAGGGATCAGGAAGCTCGCTAAGAACACATTGGGAGATCGTTGGAAGAAGATCGTAAGACTAGCCGCAAGAATGCCGAAGGCTATCGGATTAGCGGGAGTTAGGTCTTGTTTAAGTTTGATGGTCATTATTATTGTAATCGTTGAGTCGTAGTTAGGGTTTGAGTTCTAATTGAGTTGGGTTTGGATGAAATCTAAATCAACTCAATAAGGCAAATAAGTCAACTATGGGGTTCAATTGAGCTCAGGTTGAGCTCAATTAGTTAACCAAAGAATTGGTCAACATTAGGTTCAAGTCAGAATTTGAAAAGTGGAGGGAACCACTTTTTCGGAGATTCCAGCAGTTGAACCGTCAGTAAGCGGCAAGTATGCCGCCACTGCCTAGGATTTCGAGCAGTTGTCAGCGGCTCAGCCACCTAGGCTGGGCAACTGAATCGCCCGTATCCTAGATTCTGGGTACTTTCGACGGTTGACCTACCTAGGCCAATGGTTGAACCACCCGTACCCGAATTTTCCGAGTATGTTTGAATTTTGGCTCCAAAATTCTGAAGCCATTTAGGGCTATAAATACCCCAAGATTTTTTGTATTTTATACAATAATTTTGGGGATTGTATTCTGTGAAAAAAAATTTATGTGAATTGTAAGAAAAAGAAAAGGGGAAGGGAGAGAGCTTAGAGTTAAAAAATTCTTGAAGATCGGCAGTGGACACCGGTGTGCTTCAAGGAGGAGGACTTAAGAGTGGACGTAGGTCGGTTGGTGCCGAACCACTATAATTGTTAGTGTTTTTACTTATTACATTTACGACTTACAATTGTAGAATTCTTAATCATTTTGAACTAAATACCAATAGACACTTCCAATTTTTACTTACTCTTTGAAAGAAAAGTTTCAAGTCAAGCACTTCCCTTCGACGTTACTTATCTTTTACTAGGATTTACTTGTTCCTTTTTACGTCATTTTTAAGCAAGAAACTTAGTATTTTCTTTGAATCATTTACTTGTTACAAAAAACTTCAGATTTTTAATCTTGCTTAAAGCGAAAAGATTTTTGTTAAAACAAGAATTTATACTTGCACTAATTCACTCCTGCCCTCTTAGTGCCAATTGATCCTAACATAGGCATGATGAGTTCATCGCTTGTTCTTTTATCTTTGTTGGGTTCTCCTTGCAATCAAACTCCCGTTGTGCTATGATCTTCTTTTGCTCAGTAATTAGTCCAATCTAAACTCCTCGAAGAGAGTGCGTAGTGTATCCATCATACGCGTCTCGAAAGCATCTAACTGGGCTCCGAATAGATCTACCGTTGCCATGACATAGGGATCACCAATCTGTCAAATAGACTGATTGGAGATGGTGACTGCAATCTTGAGATTGATGGCAACAACGACAATATGGTGATGAGAGGGGTGGCTACAGTGATGCTGCAATATTGTTGAGGCTGCAGTGGTGCTGCAAGATCGTAGTGGCTACGGTGGTGCTGTAAGATCATCGAGGCTGCGGTGGATAGGAAGGAGCGGTGCTGCAGTTTCCTAGTGGTTGCTATGTTGTTGGAGCATGGCAGTCGAGGGAATCTGGATCGGTAAGCAGCGGTGATGGTGGAGGACAAAGAGGGCAGCAGCAACACCGGCTGCGGCAATAGTGCGACTGCATGGGCTACAGGCAGAGATGATGATTGTCTTCAAAAGATGGTAGATGGGGTGACAACAGCAACTGATGGGTGCAGCAAGACTCTATAGTGGATGCCGAGCGAAAGTAGGGGATGACAGCGGTAGGAGAACGATAGCGGCGTTGGGGAAGAGTGGCAGCTGTTGCTTCAGGTGGCTGTGAAAAGGAGGTTGTAGTAAAGGCGACTATGGTAGAGGTGACTGTGGCAGAAGAGTACGACAGCAGCGTGGGCTACTAGTGGCTCATGGAGACAAGAAGTAGAGATGGCAGCAGTGGGCAGCAGGTGTTGGGGCAGGAGATCACTGCTGGCAACTTGTGCAGTGAGGGATTGCTACTGGCCACAGGAGATTGCTGTTGGCTGTGAGAGATCATTGTTGGCAGTGTTGTGCAGTGAGAGATCACTGCTGGTTGTGAGAGATTGCTGCTAGCAATGTTGTGCAGTGAGAGATCGTTGCTGGTTGTGAGAGATTGTTGCTGGCAGTGTTGTGCAACAAGAGATCACTGTTGGCCATGTTGTGCAACGAGAGATCACTGCTGGCCGCGAGCAAGGCAGATGGCAGTGAGAGATTGGTATTGGCCATGACCAAGGAAGATGGCGGTGAGAGATTGATGTTGGCAGTATTGTGCAGCAGCGATGCGTGCTGCGATCGAAGGGATAAAGGAGATTTGGTGGCCGAAAGATTGGTAGATCACTGTTGGCAACTTGTGCAGTGAGGGACCGCTATTGGCCGCAGGAGATCGCTGTTGGCTATGAGAGATCATTGTTGGCTATGTTGTGCAACACGAGATCACTACTGGCTATGAGAGATTGCTGCTAGCAACATTGTGCAGTGAGAGATCACTGCTGGCTATGAGAGATTGTTGCTGGCAGCATTGTACAACGAGAGATCGCTGTTGGAGCGAGAGATCACTGCTGGCAACTTGTGTAGCGATGGATCGCCACTGGCTGCAGGAGATCACTGTTGGCCGTGAGAGATCGCTGCTGGCAGTGTTGTGCAGCGAGAGATCACTACTGGCTGCGAATGAGATTGCTGCTGGCAACATTTTGTAGTAAGAGATCACTACTGGTTGTGAGAGATTGTTGCTGGTAGCCTTGTGCACTGAGAGATCGATGCTGGCCACGTTGTGCAGTGAGAGATCACTACTAGCAACGAGAAAGGCAGATGGTAGCGAGAGATTGCTATGGGCCATGACCAAGGAAGATGGCAGTGAGAGATCGATGCTGGCAGCATTGTGCAGTAGCGATGCGTGCTGCGATCGAAGGGATAAAGGAGATTTGTGTTGGGAAACTTACAGCGGGTGCATCACATGCGCAGTGGAAATCAAAACAAAAATTGATTTCCCATGCAGATCAAATCTTTGTGCAAAAGACTGGGGTCGCGAGAAAAACTGCAAAAATAAAAAAACTGCCATGTGAGAGAGATTGATTTTACCTAGGGAGATCGTGTATTCCAGATCCGGATGAGGAAGATGAAGGAGGTCAAGCGTCCTCCTCTCTAGCGGTATTTGCTGGTTACAGGTACCCTGCAAGCCAATCACGTGAGTGTTGGCACGTGTGACATGTTGTGTGATCTTTTTGCTAATGATTAATATTGGTATATTCTCACATTATATTATTTGTTACATATATATTGTGATGTCCTTAGTTCTGTGCAATGGGAATCGCATCGTAATGAGATCGATTCACCTTTAAACATAGATCCTAAATAATCCTGATCATAGGTTACCCAAGAGGGACATTGAGATAACCGGATAGATCGATGTACTATATACCCATCCATATGATGGAGGTGGCTGGTCTCATAGCCACTTGTGTGGAGACACTAAGGATATAGTACAGGTGCTCATTGGAGAATGAGTTCACAGATTGATCCACTTATGGAATGTTGTATGGTTAATGATACCTAATGTCAGACAACGATTCCATAGTCCCAGTTGTGTATTTGGTCCTTAGATTTGAGACACCAAGGATGCCTTGTATGAGTACTCCTTTCTTTGACGCCAGACTTACAGGTTTGGAAAGCTCCAGATTTGGTATAGCTGGTTATCGGGATTGGTAGCCAACCTTACGAAGGCAATTGAGTGTCAATAGAGGATCATCCACTCTTGGTATCACGAGAGGAATATCTTATATGTGCTTGCTTAGACAAATCCCTAGCCAGGGTCATTCAGATTGAGGGAGGAGTTCTCCGGTAGAATCTGAATAGAGCAAGACAAACTAATTCCGTATGTGACCTGACAGTACCATATCCAATATACGGTCTCTAAGATATTATTTGGATGAGGGATTATAGATATATGATAACTATGGACAGACAAGTCCAATGGATGTGATCCCCCCTGTACCGTCTGGGGACTATGGCGTAGTGGCCTAGTACGTCCATAGTCGATGAGTCGAGTGAATTATTATGGGGATAATAATTCACTATATCAGAAGGAGTTCTGATGGGAGTAACTCACGGCTAGCTCGGTATCGGGCATAGAGGGTCACACACATATGGTGGATGCTTCAACGAATAGAGGATTGGATGAAGATCCAATTAGCCCCTATTATCATTAGATGTGAGACCCTATGTTGATGGCCTCCTTGATTAAGGCCCAATTATAGGCCTAAGGAGATTATTGGATATAGATCTAATAATGCAAGGTTAGTGGGTTATTGGATGGAGATCCAATACCCACTAAGGAAGGAGCCCTAGGGTTTTGGTGGCTCTCTATAAATAGGAGGGGAGACTCAGGGTTGATAGGCTACAACTTTAGCCGCCACCTCCTATTCTCCTCCCTCCCTCTGCGCAAGAGTTACGAGATCAGATTGGAGGAGTTTTGTGGCAGAGATCCATCGTATGGATACCGCTAGAGAGGAGGACGCTTGACCTCCTTCATCTTCTCTATCCGGATTTGGAATACAGGGATATACGATCTTCCTAGGTAAAATCAATCTCTCACACAATACAGTTTTATCGATTTTTATATTTTTCTCACGATCTCAATCTTTTGCATGACGATTTGATCTGCATGGGAAACCAGTTTTTGTTTTGATTTTTGCTACGCATGTGATGCACCCACTGTAGGTTTCCCAACAATGGTATCAGAGCCAAGGTTTTTGTGCGAAAGATTGGTGTTAAACTGCGTATGATGAGATTGAATCGTGTAGAATCGTTCTACGTGTTCTTACTGTGTTTTCGTAGCAAAGGAAGCCCTTGCAAGGGACAGCCGGGCAAGGCCATGGCCAGCCCCCTTGCAGGGGCGGTCGGCTGCGGCCAAGCCCCCTGCAAGGGGCGGTGGGCTGCAGCCAAGGCCCCCCTGCAAAGGTCGATCGCCCACAGGGGTAGCAGTCGCCCGTGGGCACGACCGACTGCGGCCAGCCCTACCGCCAGCTGGGGCGGCGGCGCCGGTCGCAAGGGTGGCCGCCCCTTGGCAGGGCGGCTGCCGGCCGCAAAGGGCAGCCGCCGCCTGCACAGGGGCAGCGGCGACGGTGGCATAGTGAGGTGAAGGAAGGCTAGGGCAACTTTTTAAGAAAAGATGGTTATGCCCCTCGGAATTTAGGAAATTCTGACTTTGTCCCTTTTATACATAATTCCTTAAATGCCCTCAACATTTTCAAAAATTTTAAGAACTGTCCTCTCATCCAGAATACTGAAAATGGCCTCAATAATTCTTAAAATTTCAAGGACTGTCCTCTCATCTAGAATTATGAAAATACCCTTGATAATTCTGAAAATTTCGAGCATGTCCTGATTTCAAGAGAAAAATTAATTAAATAGTTTAATTAATTATTATATATATCTAGTAATCCTACATATGATGTGATGTACATATGATGTATGATGTGGATGGATGATCATGAGCCATGTGTTGTGATGTGTGTAATTATGATTATTATTATTATTGGGGCCTGCGAGCCTACGTTTTTCTCGTTTATTATTGGGCCTGCATGCCTGTGATTATTTGTAATTACATGGAGAGGCACAACGGGATCGTGGAGGTTACAGCGAGACCCACGATGTCGTGGCGGGAGATCACGACGCATGGTGATGCGACAATCCGACGGAACCGATGATGACGAGATCAACAATCACAGGGCATGGAGATGCGCTAATGCACACATAAATTCTATTGCGAGTGATTACGCCCATTGGCTCGGGCTTAATCATATTAGGTGACGGCTCATGATCATCCAATGTGACTTGGATATGTGATGTGGTATACACCTACTAGATATATGTATATATATATTTGCATGCGATGTAGATATATATTAAATATGTATGTGTGTGACACGACATATTAGGAGACCGATATGAAACAAAAACCCCTCCTACGATAATATTAAGTCGGTAAGCATGAGGTAATATGATTGACCCATGTGGCCTTCCATCGTTATAGGAAGAAATTGAATCACGACATAGGTCGAGTTGGTTGAGTCCCTCGAGGCTCACCTATCTACGTGATTGAGTTCTTGCCTACGACATAGAGATGTCACCGGTGACCTGAGGACATGGTATGCTTGGTCGAGTCCCTCGAGGGCATATCATTGAATCAGACTTATCTTGTAATGAAGGTGATGACTTAACTGAACATTATGGTTGGTCGAGTCCCTCGAGACCATGATGATTCGGAGGCCGAACGTGATGGGAATCACAAGGAGTTATGATTGGCAAGAGTTGCCTACCTTTGGGCTTAGTGTAATTGGTCAAGTCCCTCGAGGTTGCACTAAGATGTCAATTGGATCCTGATCTCCACTAGGAGTCTGCCGGAGACTTTCATCTCACGTGTCGATGTTGTCACGTGATTCGCTAAGAAAATAGTGGGAGTACATTAAAATAGAAGTCCATATCTTAATTAGTTTTTTCTGTGAAATCTATATGTTATTTAATTTTGCTATATCTTGTTTTGTCAGAAACATGTTGCTAACAGACCCCCTACGTGGCATACTTGATGCCAACCGCCTCGCTGGTCCAAACTATATAGAGTGGCTCCATAATTTGAGAATTGTTCTCACGACGGAGAAAATCACATACGTCCTTGATACAATCGTGCCCACGCCGGAAGAAGGGGCAAGCGAGGATGAGATCGCTCGCTATGTGAAGTACATAGATGATTCTACGTTAGCAAAATGTTATATGCTGGCCTCCATGACTCCTAAATTACAAAGGCAACATGAGAGCATGGATGCAGATTCTATTCTTCTTCATCTTCGCTAGTTGTTTGAGAAACAGGGAAGAACTCAAAGATATGAGATATATAAGAAACTCTTCCAAGCTAGGATGACAGAAGAGACATCGGTTGAGAACCATGTCCTAAAGATGATAGAGTGGATCAAGAAACTCATAGGTCTGAGAATAGTCCTAGAGGATAACTTGTGCATTGATCTTATACTTCAGTCCCTACCAGATTCTTTTTCTCACTTCATTATGAATTTTAATATAAGCAAGTTTGAGGTAACTCTCCCTGAGCTCCTCAATATGTTGAGGGAAGCTGAGAGTGCCATAAAAAAGAAGCCAGTTCTCTATATTGGTGAGACCAAAAAGAAAAGGAAGGCCATCAAGACCCTTAAGAAGGGCAAGGGAAAAGAAAGACCAGATAAGACAAAGGTTGCCAAGAAATACCTGACAAAGGACAAAGGACAATGCTTCTACTATGGCCAAGACGGATATTGGAAGAGGAACTGTAAGGACTACCTTGCAGAGAAGGTGAGACAGAAGCTTAGAGAAGCTTCAAGTATATTCATGATCACCACTTGTCAGATTTTCATGATAACACATGAGTATTGGATACCAGGAATGTTTATCATATCTATAATTCATTGTAGGTTCTGGCAAGACCTAGGAGATTGGCTAGAGGTGAGATGGACCTCAAGATGGGCAATGGAGCAAGAGTTGCTGCGGTTGCTGTTAGAGAGGTCACCCTACATCTGCCCGGTGGAGCTATTATTACATTAGATGCATGCTATTTTGTTCCCTCTATCATCAAAAATATTATTTCTATCTCTTATTTGATAATTAATGGATATAAATTAGTTTTTAAGAATAATAATTATTCAATAATAATGGATGATAAGATCATCACTAGAGGGACCCTAATAAATGGCTTATATGTGTTAGACACTTCTCCATATATCATGAATAAAAATATGTTTAATAGAAAAAGAGATGAGGTGAATAATGCATACCTATGGTATTGTAGGCTAGGTCATATACATGAGGGAAGAATTCAAAAGTTGTTGAAAGATGAATACTTAGATCCATTTGACTATGAGAAATATACAACTTACGAACCTTGCCTTCATTCATGGGAAGATGACCTCCTCTCCTTTTAGTGGAACTGGAGAGAGAGCCACCGAGTTATTGGAACTCATACATAGTGATGTATGTGGTCCCATGTCGACTCAAACTATAGGTGGTTACTCATACTTCATTACATTCACTAATGATTTCTCTAGGTATGGACACGTGTACTTAATGAAATACAAATCTCAGGCCTTCGAGAAATTCAGGGAATATAAGAATGAGGTAGAGAACCAAATTGGAAAGAGTATTAAGACTTTTCGATCAGATCGAGGAGGAGAGTACTTGAGTATAGAGTTCACCCATTTCCTCAAGGACAATAGGATTCTATCCCAATGGACACCTCCTTATACACCTCAGCTTAATGGTGTATCAGAAAGGAGGAATCACACGCTGTTAGACATGGTGCGATCCATGATGAGTTTCACTGACCTACCCATCTCATTCTGGGGGTACACCCTAGAGACTGCAGCTTACTTCTGAACAAAGTTCCATCAAAGTCGGTAGTGTCTACACCATATGAGATATTCATGTCTGCCCTTTCTTCAGGAGTCTTTGGGGACATACTCCTAGAAAGTGATATTCCATGTCTCATCGGTATGAGACATCTCTTAGATTTTTTCATGCTAAACCTTTTGATAATAGAGTCTATGTACCTAGATTGGGACAAGCCAAGCATCCTTTTGGATCTATCTCTATAGATCCGGATCCCCAAAATATAGGATGCTTCCCCTAAGTCTTTCATGGAGAAGTTTCTAGATAGCCAAGTCTTTACTGTAGAGAGCATTCTTATATCATTCCCAATGATTAAGATGTCATCTACATATAGCACCAAGAAGGCGATAGCGCTTCCACTTACTTTCCTATACACACAAGCCTCATCTTCATTCTTAACAAAGTCATAAGATCTGATCACTTCATCAAATCTTATGTTCCAACTTCGGGAAGCTTGCTTCAATCCATAAATGGATCTAAGCAACTTGCACATTTTATGTGGACTCTCTTTGGATACGAACCCCTCTAGTTGTATCATATACACCTCTTCCTCGAGGTTGCCATTGAGGAATATTGTTTTGACATCCATCTGCCAGATCTCATAGTCATAGTGTGCTGCAATTGCCAAAATAATTCTAATGGACTTAAGCATGGCTACAGGTGAAAATGTTTTGTCATAGTCAACTCCTTATCTTTGACGATATCCTTTAGCTACCCGCCTTGCTTTATAGGTCTCTTTCCATCCACTCCGATCTTCTTCCTGAAGATCCATTTGCAGCCGATGGGTACAATACCCTCAGGTGCATCTACAAAGTTCCAATCTTTGTTAGAGTACATAGAATCCATCTCAGAATTCATGGCTTCTTGCCACTTCCAGGAGTCTATACTCAAAATAGCCTCCTCGTAGGTCTGAGGATCAACATCCTAAGAGTCATCTACATTGATATGTCTCACATATCTTTCAGGAGGGTGAGATACTCTACTAAACCTATGTAAATTTAGAATTTATGTGTTAGGTACCTGAACAGACTCGGGCTCTGGAATGGTGCTTGAGCTAGGTTCTCCAACCTCGCTCAATTCTATCTCACTCCCACTGTTTCCACCAAGAATATGTTCCTTCTCAAGGAACACAACTCTCTTGGCAACAAAGACCTTTCGGTCCTCGGGATGATAGAAATAATACCCATAAGTTTTCTTTGGGTATCCCACGAATTTGCACCATTCTGTTCTTGATTCTAACTTATCGGGATTGCAGAAAACTTTAATTAAGATATGGACTTCTATCTTAATATACTCCTACTATTTTCTTAACGAATCATGCGACACCGTTGACACATGAGACGGAAGTCTCCGGCAGACTTCTAGTGGGGATCGAGATCCAATTGGCATCTTAGTGCAACCTCGAGGGACTCGACCAATTGCACTGAGCCCAAAAGGTAGGCAACTCTTGCCAATCACAACTCCTTATGATTCCCGTCACGTTCGGTGTTCGAATCATCATGGTCTCGAGGGACTCGACCAACCATGACATTCAGTTAAGTCATCACCATCGTTACAAGATGAGTCTGATTCGATGATATGCCCTCGAGGGACTCGACCAAGCATACCATGTCCTCAGGTCACCGGTGACATCTCTGTGTCATAGGCAAGAACTCGATCATGTAGATAGGTGAGCCTCGAGGGACTCGACCAACTCGACCTATCTCATGATTCAATTTCTTCCTATAACGATAGAAGGCCACGTGGGTTAATCTTATTGCCTCATGCTTACCGACTTAATATTATCGTAGGAGGGGTTTTTGTTTTATACCGGTCTCCTAATATGTCATGTCACACACATACATATTTAATATATATCTACATCGCATGCAAATATATATATACATATATCTAGTAGGTATATAACAAACATATCACATATGCAAGCCACACCGGATGATCATGAGCCGTCACCTAATATGATTAAGCCGGAGCCAATGGGCCTAATCACTTACAATAGGATCTATGTGTGTATTGGCGCATCTCCATGCCCTGTGATTGTTGATCTCGTCATTATCGGTTCCGTCGGATTATCGCATCACCATGTGTCGTGATCTACCGCCACGATATGGTGGGTCCCGCTGTCATCTCCACGCTCCCGCTGCGCCTCTCCATGTAATTACAAATAATCACAGGCACGCAGGCCCAGCAATAAATGAGAAAAATGCAGTCTCGCAGGCACCAATAATAATAATAATCATAATTACACACATCACAACACATGGCTCATGATAATCCATCCACGTCATACATTACATGTACATCACATCATATGTAGGATTACTAGATATATATAATAATTAATTAAACTATTTAATTAATTATTTTTTTGGAAATCAGGACATGCTCGAAATTTCTAGAATTATCAAGGGCATTTTCATAATTTTAGATAAGAGGACAGTCCTTGGAATTTCTAAAATTATTGAGGGTATTTTTGAAATTCTGTATATAAGGACATTCCTTAGAATTTTTCTCATTCTGAGGGGCATTTTAGTTGTTTTTCAAAAGAAGCCCTAACCCTCTCCTTCACCCTCCTGTGTTGCCGTCGCCGTCGCCGCTGCCCCTACGCAGGCAGCGGCGCTGCGCGTTGCGGCCGACAGCCGCCTTGCCAACGGGTGGCCACCCCTGTCGCCGGCACCGTTGCCCCTGCTAGCGACAACCCCTTGTGGGCTGGCCACCGGCGGCCATCCCTTGCGGGCGCGCCGCTGGCAGCTGCGCCCGTGGGTGGCTGCCCCTTGCAGGTGGCCGACAGCCCCCTTGCAGGTGGGCCTTGGCTGCAACCGGCCGCCCCTGCAGGGGGGGTTGGCCGCAGTCGGTTGCCCCTTGCAGCCAGCCACGGCCAGCCCCTCCTTGCTGTTCTTGCTGCGAATGCGTTGAACGATTCAATGCGATTCAATCTCATCACACGCAGTTTAAAACCAATCTTTCGCACAAAAACCTTGGCTCTGATACCACTGTTGGGAAACCTACAACGTGTGTATCACATGTGCAATGGAAATCAAAACAAAAACCGGTTTCCCACGCAGATCAAATCGTCGTGCAAAAGATTGGGGTCACGAGAAAAATTATAAAAATAAAAAAATGGCCATGTGAGAGAGATTGATTTTACCTAGGGAGATCGTATATACCAGTATTCCAGATCCGGATTGAGAAGATGAAGGAGGTCAAGCGTCCTCCTCTCTAGCGATATCCACACGATAGATCTCTACAACAGAACTCCTCCAATCTGATCTCGTATATCTCGTGCAGAGGGAGGGAGGAGTATAAGAAGTGGTGGCTAAATTTGTAGCCTATCAACCCTGAGTCTCTCCTCCTATTTATAGAGAGCCACCAAAACCCTAGGGTTCCTTCCTTGGTGGGTATTGGATCTCTATCCAATAACCCACTAATCTTGTATTATTGGATCTCTATCCAATAATCTCATTAGGCCTATAATTGGGTCTTAATCAAGGAGCCCATCAACATAGGGTCTCATCTAATGAGAATAGGGGCTAATTGGATCTTCATTCAATCCTCTATTCGCTGAAGCATCCATCATATGTGTGTGACCCTCTAGGCTCGATACCGAGCTGGCCGTGAGTCACTCCCATTAGAACTCCTTCTGATATAGTGAATTATTATCTCCATAATAATTCACTCGACTCATCAACTATGGACGTACTAGGCCACTACGCCATAGTCCCAGACGATACAGGGGGATCGAATCCATCGGACCTGTTTGTCCACAGTTACCATGTATCTATAATCCCTCATCCAACTAATATCTGAGAGACCGTATATTGGATATAGTACAGTCAGGTCATATACGGAATCAATTTATCTTGCTCTAAGCGGATTCTGCCGGAGAACTTCTTCTCACTCAATCCAAATGACCCTGGCCAGAGATTTGTCTAAGCAAACACATATGAGATATTCCTCTCGTGATACCGAGAGTGGATGATCCTCCATTGACACTTAATTACCTTCGTAAGGTTGGCTACTAATCCCGATAACCAGCTATATCAGATCTAGAGCTTTCCAAACCTATAAGTCTGGCGTCAAAAAAAGGAGTACTCATACAAGACATCATTGGTGTCTCAAGTCCAAGGACCAGATACACAACTGAGACTATGGAATCACTGTCTAACATTAGGTATCATTAACCATACAGTATTTCATAAGCGGATCAATCAGTGAACTCATTCTCTAATGAGCACCTGTACTATATCCTTAGTGTCTCCACACAAGTGGCTATGAGACCAGCCGCCTCCATCATATGGACGGGTATATAGTACATCGATCTGTCCGGTTATCTCGATGTCCCTCTCGAGTAACCTATGATTGAGATTATTTAGATCTGTGTTTAAAGATAAATTGATCTCATTATCGTAATCTCATCACGATCCGATTCCAATTACATAGAACCAAGGACATCACAATATACATGCTACATATAATATAATGTGAGAATATGCCAATATTAATCATAAGCAAAAGATTACACAGTATGTCACACGTGCCATCACTCACGTGATTGGCTTGCAGGGCACCTGTAACCAGCAATTTGGTGGCTGAAAGATTGGTAGATCGGAGGATGAAGGCTACGGTTTTAGGCTTGATAGGTTGCTGTTTAAGGTGCAGTTTGGGCTACTATTTGGTGGTATTTTGGGGCTATGATGGTAGTGGATGAAGGTTGAGAAGGTGGTATAGATCTACTGTGATGGCATCAATAGGTTTGATAGGGATCGGTGGGGGTATGCAACGAATAGATGCTAATTTGTAGAAGCAGAATTTTTCATCGAAGAGACAGCGGTTTCTCGACGAAATTTCCAATAATAAATCGAGGTTCTTATTAGTAATGTCTCGGTGTTGATAATAGCAAAGACAACAAAATATATCAGGGAGTTTCGATAGCAAAGCAGCAAGAATAATGATGAAAGTTTCGGCAGCAAAATTCTCGTTGAAAAATTGATAGTTTACAATGAAAAGTTGCAGCAATGTAAGTACATTTTCAAAGATGATTCCAATGATATATCAAATGTAGATTAAAGCTGAGACATTGTAGAAAGTGTGTAAAAATTTTCTTTCAAAAAGATGATAGTAAGATCGGCTTTTAGGCAGTAAGTATGCGGTTGAAAATTTTTGCAACGTTCTTTCCTTCAAAAAGATGATGACTTTACGACGATAAGAGTTCGTAGCAAGGAATAGACGAAAACTTCATTTTGGTTTTTTGGAAAGGAAATTGTAGCAGCAGTAAGGTACTTATGATAGAAATAATACCATATCTAATGCAAATGATGATAGCATGCAAATGATGATAGCGGTAGCAGATTGATTTGATCTATTGAAAAGGGGATGACGGTGGAGATGGTGTCGTAATAGCAATTATGGGAATTGCTTGGCTGATGGTGGGTGGCAAGAAGGGTAGCAAAAGTAGCAAGATCACTACTCTGATACTAGATGATAGTGTTGAATCTCAGATTTTGATAATGAAATTAATTAATGAGTGCTTGATCTAACAAGGTTGTTAGAGTTGATTGATGTAGGATTAACTATGACAGAGAGATTATTACAATCAGAGGTCTGGCTAGAGTCAAGTCCAAGCATCAGGCCGGGGTTCGGATGATGCGATTGGAAACTGGCTTGGAGTGCGTCGGGAGCTCGCCGAGGGTATTGGGAGCTTGCCAGGATGGAGCAAGGGAGTTCACCGGAAGAAGATTGAGACTCGCCGGAAGATTGTCGAAGGTAGCCGAAAGGCTTGCCGGGAGTTGGGAAGGTCTTGAAGTGGATTTGTGACCATGTTGATTGTAATTAATTAAGTTGTAGTTAACGTCATGTAGGTTTAACCATGATAGTGAAAAGGAGTTACAGATCAGACATGAACCCGAGATCAAGCTTAGGATCAAGCCAAGGTTTAGACGATACGGTGGGAGCTCACTGGGAGTTCGCTAGGACTTCACCAAAGGTATCGGGAAGATTGCTAGGAACACGTCGAGGGATCGCCGGAGGAAGACCGTGAGACTTACCGTAGGGAATGTCGAAGGTTGTCAGATTGCGGGAGTGAGGTCATAAAGCTTTATGGTCATGTTTGATTGTAATCTTTAAGTCGTAGGTTAAGATTGAGTCCTAAATGAGTATGATTTGGAAGGAATCCAAATCAACTCAAGGAGGCAATCGGATCCACTAAAGAGGAGTGATTGAGCTCAGGTTGAGATCAATTTGTTGATTAGAGAATTGGTTAACATATGGTTCAATTCGGGATTGAAAAAGTGAAAGGAATAACTTTTCTGGGATTCCCAATGGCTGAACCGCCAGTGAGCGGTGGGTGTACCACTGTCGCCCAGGATTTCAAGTGGTTGTCAGCAGCTGAACCGCTCTTACCCTGGATTCTAGGTACTTTCGGCGATTGACTCGCCTAGGCTGGCGGCTGAACCGCCCATACCCAAATTTTTCAGGTATGTTTGAATTTTGGCTCCAAAATTCTGAAGCCATTTGGGGCTATAAATATCCGAAGTTTTCTTGTATTTCATACAATAATTTTGGGGATTATATTTTATGAAAAAATTATGTGTGAATTACAAGAAAAAGAAAATGGGAAGTGAGAGAGCTTAGAGTTAGAAAAATTCTTGAAGTCTCCCTTATAAGCTCAAGTGTAAGGGTTTGGTCTTCACCCAAAGAAGATCGGTAGTGGATGCCGGTGTCACTCAAGGAGAAGGACGGGAGTGGACATAGGCTAGTTAGAGTTAAACCACTATAAAATTATGAGTTCGTTTTTGCTTACCTTGCTTACTACTTTTGTATTGACGCTTTCGATTTTACTTACGTTTTGAAAGCAAGACTTTGAAATCAAGCACTTCACTTACGGCATTACCTATCTCCTTATTCAGATTTGATTGTTCCTTTTTGAGTTGTCTTCAAACAAGAAGCTTAGCATTTCTCTCTTTTCAGCTTTCAAAAGGGCTTTTCTATTGTTCGTCCTCCGATGTTCAATGGGATGGACTACACTTATTAAAAAACTTGGATGAGAGTTTTTTTGCTTTTCTTGAACCTTGATTTATGAAATATTGTTAAAAACGGATTTGAAAGGTCTTCTCTTCTAATGAATGATTGGAATGATTTGGAGAAGAAGACTTTCTCTTTAAATGTCAAGGCTATGAATGTCTTATTTTGTGCTCTTGACAAGAATGAGTTTAATCATGTTTCCGCTTGTGATTCAGCTTTCGATATTTGACATACATTAAAAATCACACATGAAAGCACAATAATCTAAAAGAATCATTAAGTAAAACTTTTACAAAAATGAACAAGAATAACACCTTCCTAAGAATTTGACATTGAGAACCAAAGAATATCTTCCAAAGAACTGGAAGGAATATGAACCAAGAAGAACATATTACTTGAGTGAAATCTCGAGTGCTGAGGACATTGAATATTTGATAAATGAACTGGATAAATTAATGAACATGAACCATTAAAATGATCTTAAGATGGATAAAACTTCTTGTTATGAACGCAAGAAGCTGAGGCGCTCCAAAGACGAAGAAACAATCAAGAAGAAATGGAGAACCTTGCACTTCTGGCCATCGACAACGAGGTTAGTGATTCATTAAGTATTTCTTTTTTAGAATTATTAAATATGTTTCATGATTTATTTAATGAGTTTAAAAAACTTAGTAAATCTTTTAAGTTGCTTAAGAATGATTATGATTTGTTAGTTAGTAGACTTGATGAAATGCATGATTCATTAGTATCACATAACCCATGTTATAAATGTGATATTCTAGATAATATTAAAGAAGAGAATATCATGCTGAAGACAATATTAAAAAAATTAAAATTAGAAATAAATTCTTAAATATGATCCTTGCCAATAATGGTCATATTAATAGAAGAAATGACATATGTTTTGTTGGTAACATTCAACAAAAACAAACCATTTTTGTTAAAGGATCTATCTTAAATTTTACACCAACTATCAAGGGTGATTTTTGTGAAAAATTAGGACATTAAGTCTACAAATGTCCATTTAAAATTTATAGTCCACATGAATTAATTTGGGTTCCTAAAGAAATCATAAACAACCTAAAACTATTAAAGAAATTGGGAAGAACATAAAGGACCCAAACTCAAATGGGTATCTAAATCAAAACCTCCCATAATATAAAGTTACCTCCTAATAAGGCTAGAAGCACTAAGTAATATTTTGAAAATAGATGCTCAAGACATATGACCTGAGATCTAATACTCTTTCAAAGCTCACTAGCCTAAGTAATAACAAAAATCATTCGTAATGAATCTTTAGATAACTCATTAATCTTGATTGCTCTAACTTTGACATGCTAATACAAAAATAAATTAGAGACTTTATCTAAATTCAAATTTATGAAAGAATGATTTTGAAGATGATGATGATTGAATGATATATTCAAAATCATTAGCTTGAATATTTGTTGATTTAAATGCAAAGGCTATTGTTAAATGATTTACATGTTATGGTGTTTTTGACTAAGTTAGCTTATAAATATCATTATTGAATAATTAATTTAAACGTTTCATGATTTAAATGCTATGATAGTGTATGATGGATAGTATGATAAATAATTATTATTAAATGATAAAATTTGAGCATAGAACAATATAGAAAGGAGAGAAAAAGCATGCTTCATTTTCTAGTGATTTTAAAAAATTATATTATTAATGAAAATTGTATGTTTTATGATAAAGGACCAAAATGTTAGACTTAAATTTAATGCTTAAGATATCCTATGTATGCTTTTAAGAAGCAATAATGTATATCTTGATATTTTCGTATTGCTTTATGATTTTGATTAAAGATGCTTATGTTCAATGAAATCATACTTGATAATTTAATGATGCATAGTGATCATACTTAATAAGTTTATATATTGAAATTATGCATGATGATTTTTGTGATTTATGGATTATTGATTTTTGCCAAAATATTTTTTTTTATTTTAAATGAAAATGCATGTTTTTATTTGGCTTAAAAGACAAAGACATGCTTGTATGAAATAAAAAGAGAATATACTTTTCTTAAAAATTTCTTTATCTTATAATTTTTTTAAAAAGAGATTAATGAATCAATTATCTTATTTTTTATGAATCTCTTGAATTACGAAAGTGATTTTGATGATTTGAACTTGTATAAGTTATTATCATATTTTTGATAAGTTTAAAAAATAAAACTTGAAATCTTTACATAAATACTTTGATTATGAACTTTATATAAACTTCCTAATTGCTACCTTGACAACAACTAAGGGAGAGACAAAAATGATATTTTATAATAACAAATTTAAATACTTTGATTATGAAAAACTTTCGTTGGATGAGGAGCTATTTGATAAAAAAAAGATTATGAATTTTAAATACATGAGATTTGCATGATTAGATTTTTATTTTACTTGGAATTTTGAATACATAAGATTTCTTGATTACTTTTGTTGAAATTCATAAATAATAAGGAGGGGCAAATATATTAATTTAAATTATATCTTTTGGTACTTAAAGATTTGATTTTATAATATGATCTCCTTGTACTTCTGGGCGTAATTTGAATATGGATGTTAAGAATAAATTATGCAATCATATTTCTTTCTTGACAATGACAAAAAGTGGGAGATAAAATTATCAATATGGTTAGAAGCAAATTGGATATGATAACATTGAATGAGAAACAATTTGCTTAGAAGAAAATTTAGAATTTTAAATTTTCTAAATACATGCAAAATACATGATTTGCTACCTTGCTTGAAATTTGCATAAGATAAATTAAATTACATGGGTAGTTCTTTATTTTTTCTTAGATTTTGGAATATATATATATTAAATTGACATCTATAAAATTGAGTATTTTTGTTATATTTTTCACTTCTTCACCTTGATTCTACCTTCTTGTTCACACAAATTGAAGAAAGGAAATCACTAGTATTTCATGAGACCGATAAGTCTATTAATTTCATTTTGAATCTCTTGAAAGTGATTTTGATGATTTTGAAATTGAATGAGTTCTTTACCTATATCATGATTTTGATTCCTCGGAATTATAACTTGAAATTTTAATAAATCAAAATATCTTATTATGTGTTCTCATATTTAAAAGGAGATTTTTTATATAAATCATGATTTTGACAACTTGAGATTTTTTATACATGAATCAAGATATTTTATTTGTTTCTCCTATGATTTGTCTCTTGATATTCACAATTTGTTATCATAAATTGAATATCTCATAACCATGTTAATTTTTCTTAATATATTTCATGTGATGATTTGAAAAATAATGTAATGAAAATGTTTAGCACTATTGTAACCATCCCTTCTTTTCGACAATGACAAAGGGGGAGCAAAATTTGCTAGCTTGCACTTCTCGAAAGAGAAGAAAGAACTCACTAGCTTGCATGTTCTAAAGTGATGAAAAAATTGCTAAATTACTAAGCTTTTATATCTTAAAAACTTGCTAATTGTACTTCTCCTTTTTTGTTGATGACAAAATGGGAGAAGGTATGATAATGTGAAATCATGTATGATGATCATGCATATAATGATGATTGAAAAAATCTACATGAAGATAATGATTTGTTATTTTTCAGATTTATTTGCTATTTTTCTTAAAATTTATATGATAATGATTTGTTGAGCTCATATTGGAAATTTTCGTTTAAAATTTTATATCTACAAGATTGAGGTTAAGAGTTAAGAATGCTAAATCATGAAAATATATAAATTGCTAATCTAGATTTCATGAGATTAAACATTTTATGATAATATTTTTGAAAACTTTCTCCATGTTTTTATTGTTTATAAAAAAGGGTAGAAAAAATGCATGAAGATGATGAATTGCTACATTTGAAATTTACAAAAGATAATTTTTGGTATCAAGAGATAATTTTTGCTACATTTGACTTTTAAGCTCATCTTAATATTTTTTTTTAATTTATTAAGAGCTCTTCTTAATGATAATGTCACAACTCCTTCCTTGTTTCTCTCCTTATTAGTCACGAAGGGGAAGAAAATTTTATAATGCAT
Source organism: Ensete ventricosum (assembly GCA_029747655.1). Taxonomy (NCBI): domain Eukaryota; kingdom Viridiplantae; phylum Streptophyta; class Magnoliopsida; order Zingiberales; family Musaceae; genus Ensete; species Ensete ventricosum. The sequence goes on along the minus strand of JAQQAF010000004.1, from coordinate 23,920,865 downwards.
ATTCTATTTTACTAAGGGAGAGTAATGTCGTCATGTGCTTTGAAATTATTAGCTATATATTTCACCTTTTTGTTGATGACAAAGGGAGAGAAATATATATTGATGACACATGATATTAATGATATATATTAATGACACATGATATTGATGATATACTAGGATATCTTGGATGATGCATAATTCTTTTTGAAATTTATGATTCGATGACTTGATACAAATTCTTGTTGAAATTTGCTTGAGATATGATTTGTTTTGTGATACTTAAATTCAAGAGGGTGTGATTCTCTTGAATTTAAGCTTTCTTTATTGAGGCATGGATTTAGGGGGCATTAGGATTAACTCTTATTAGCAATTGATTGTAATCATAAAAAAGGGGGAGATTATTGAATCTTAGATTTTGATGATAAAATTAATTGATGATTGCTTGATCTAATAAGGTTGTTAAAGTTAATTGATGCAGGATTAACTATGACAGAGAGATTATTATAATCAGAGGTTTATGCAGAGTCAAGTCCAAGCATCGGGCCAGGGTTTAAACGATGTGGTTGGGAATTTGCCTGGAGTGCGTCGGGAGCTCACCGAGGGTATCGGGAGCTTGTTAGGATGGCGCAAAGGAGTTTGTCGGAAGAAGACCGAGACTCGTCAGAAGATTGTCGGGGGTAGCCGAAAGGCTTACCGGGATTTTGGAAGGTCTTGAAGTGGATTTATGGCCATGTTGATTGTAATTAATTAAGTTGTAATTAGCATCGTGCAGGTTTAACCACTACGGTGACAAAGAGTTACAGATCATACATGGACTCGGGATCAAGCTTAGGGATTGGGCCAAAGTTTGGATGATATGGTGGGAGCTCGTCGGGAGTTCGCTAGGACTTCATCCAAGGTATCGTGAAGATCTCTAAGAACACGCCGAGAGATCGCCCGAAGAAGACCGTGAGACTTGCCATAGGGAATGTCAGAGGTTCTTGGATTGCGGGAGTGAGGTCATTAAGCTTGTTGGTCATGTTTGATTGTAATATTTGTCATAGATTAAGATTGAGTCCTAAATGAGTGTAATTTGGAAGGAATCCAAATCAACTCAAAGAGGTAATTGGGTCCACTAAAGGGGAGTGATTGAGCTCAGGTTGAGCTCAATTGGTTGACTAGAGAATTGGTCAACGTGTGGTTCAATTCAGGATTGCAAAAGTGAAGGGAATCACTTTTCTGGGATTCCTGATGGCTGAACCACCGGTGAGCGATGGGTGTACTATTGTCGCCCAGGATTTCGAGCAACTGTCAGTGGCTGAGCTGCCCAGGCTAGGCAGTTGAATCGCCCATACCCTGGATTCTGAGAACTTTCGACGGTTGGTTGACCCACCCAGGCCGGTGGCTGAATCGCCCGTTCCTAGAATTTTCGAGTATGTTTGAATTTTGGCTCCAAAATTCTAAAGCTATTTGGGGTATTCACCAAGTTTTCTTGTATTCCATATAATAATTTTGGGGATTACATTCTGTGAAAAAATTATATATGAATTATAACAAAAAGAAAAGTGGAAGAGATAGAGCTTAGAGTTAGCAAAATTCTTGAAGTCTCCCTTGTAAGCTCAAGTGTAAGGGTTTGGTCTTCACCCAAAGAAGATTGATAGTGGATGCCGGTGTGCCTCAAGGAGGACTCGGGGTAAATGTAGGCTGGTTAGTGTTGAACCACTATAAAACTTTGAGTTCTTTTTTGCTTACCTTGTTACTACTTTTGTATTGACGTTTCAATTTTATTTATTTTTTGAAAGTAAGGCTTCGAAATCAAGCACTTCACTTATGACGTTGCCTATCTCCTTATTCGGATTTGCTTGTTCATTTTTGAGTTGTCTTCATGCAAAAAGCTTAGCATTTCTCTATAAGATTAAATTGCTTTACATGAACTAAAAGCTTCGAATTTTCCTCTCTTGCTTCAAGCGAAAAGTTTTAAGTTAAAAGAAGAATTTACTCTTACACTAATTCACCCCTCCCCCCACCCCCGCTTCTTCCCCTCCTCTCCCCCCTCCCCCCCCCCCCTTTCTTAGTGCCAATTGATCCTAACAAATAAAACCTTAAAGGAATTCTAATGCAGATTGATCTTTTGAAGGGGGATCCTTGGTGTCTCAAGTCTATGGACCAGATACACAATTGGGACTATGGAATCACTGTCTGACATTATGTATCATTAACCATACAACATCCATAAGCGGATTAATCAATGAACTCATTCTCTAATTAGCACCCGTACTATATCCTTAGTGTCTCCACACAAGTGGCTATGAGACCAACCGCCTCCATCACATGGATGGGTATATAGTATATCAGTCTGTCCAGTTAGATCAATATCCCTCTCGAGTAACCTATGACCGGGATTACTTAGGATTTATGTTTAAAGGTGAATCGATCTCATTATTATGATCTCATCATAATCCGATTCAAATTACACATAACCAAGGACATCACAATCAATATATATGCAACAAATAATATAATGTGAGAATATACCAATATTAATCATAAGCAAAAAGATCATACATTGTGTCACACGTGCCATCACTCACGTGATTGGCTTGCAGGGCACTTGTAACCAGCAATCTCCCACTTGATCAAAAGCCAATCACCTATGTGTCTGATTCCCATCAGACCCCTATGATGCTCAAATATAATATGAGCCATCGGCTTCATCAGTGGATCTGCAATGTTATCTTCGGATGGAACTCTTTCCATTGCTATATCTTTTCGGGTCATGATCTCTCTAATCAGATGGAACCTCCTCAGAATAATTCTGATGAGACCTGGGTTCCCTTGTTAGAGTTATCATCCTGTCGCTATCACAATATATGGGAGTCAACTCCACGCTGCTTGGTATGACTCCCAAATCCATGGTGAACTTCTTGATCCACACCCTTTCCTTTGTTGCTTCTACTGCAGCAATGTATTTCGCCTTTGTGGTCGAGTCAGCAATAGTATTTTGCTTGGAACTCTTCCAGCTTATTGCTCCTCCATTTAGGTTGAAAACATACCCTGAATTTGACTTGCTATCATCAATGTCGGACTAAAAACTTGAGTCCGTGTAGCCCTCAACCTGGAGGGTACCTCCTCCATATACCAGTAAAAGATCCTTAGTCCTTCTCAAGTACTTAAGGATACATTTTACTGCCTTCTAGTGTTCTAAACCTGGATCTGCCTGATACCTGCTCGTGACACTCACAGCATGTGCTATATCAGGCCTAGTATATAGCATCACATATATGATAGACCCTATCGCTGAGGCATAAGGTATCTTATCCATGTCTACCCTTTCTTCAGGAGTCTTTGGGGACATACTCCTAGAAAGTGATATTCCATGTCTCATCGGTATGAGACCTCTCTTGGAATTCTCCATGCCAAACCTTTTTGACAATGGAGTATATGTATCTGGATTGGGACAAGCCAAGCATCCTCTTGAATCTATCTATATAGATCTGGATCCCCAAAATATAGGATGCTTCCCCTGAGTATTTCATGGAGAAGCTTCTGGATAGCCAAGCCTTTACTATGAAGAGCATTCATACATCATTCCCAATAATTAGAATGTCATCCACATATAGCACCACGAAGGTGATAGCGCTCCCACTTACCTTCCTGTACACACAAGGCTCATCTTTGTTCTTAACGAAGTCATAAGATCTGATCACCTCATCAAATCTTACATTCCAACTTCGGGAAACTTGATTTAATCCAGAAATTGATCTAAGCAACCTGCACACTCTATCTAAACTCTCTTTGGATACGAATCCCTCTGGCTATATCATATACACATTCTCCTCGAGGTAGCTATTGAGGAATACCATTTTGATATTCATCTGCCAGATCTCATAGTCATAGTGTGCTACAATAGCCAAAATAATTCTAATGGACTTAAGCATGGTTACAAGTGAAAAGGTTTCGTCATAGTCAACTCCTTGTCTTTGACGATATCCTTTAGCTACCAGCCTTACTTTATAGGTCTCTACCTTTCCATCACTCTGATCTTCTTCATAAAGATCCATTTGCAACTGATGGGTACAATACCCTCAGGTGCATCCACAAGATTTCAAACCTTGTTAGAGTATATGGAATCCATCTCATAATTCATGACTTCTTGCCACTTCCTGGAGTCTATACTCATAATAGTCTCCTCGTAGGTCTGAGGATCAACATCCTGAGAGTCATCTCCACTAATATGTCTCATATATCTTTCAGGAGGGTAAGATACTCTACTAGACATAAGCAAAGTTAGAATTTATGTGTTAGGTACCTGAATAGACTCGAGCTCTAGAATGGTGCTTGAGCTAGGTTCTCCAACCTTGCTCAATTCTATCTTGCTCCCTCCACCAAGAATATATTCCTTTTCAAGGAACACGGCTCTCTTGGCAACAAAGACCTTTCGGTCCTCGGGGCGATAGAAATAATACCCACAAGTTTCCTTTGGGTATCCCACGAATGTGCACCATTCTGTCCTTGATTCCAACTTATCGGGGTTGTGTGTTCTAATGTGGGCAGGACAACCCCAAATCTTAACAATCTTAAGATCAAACTTCTTTTCTTTCCATATCTCATATGATGTAGATACTACCGACTTTGATGGAACTCTGTTCAGAAGGTAAGCTGCAGTCTCTAGAGCGTACCCCTAGAATGAGACGGGTAGGTCAACGAAACTCATCATGGACCGCATCATGTCTAACAGAATGCGATTCCTCCTTTCTGATACACCATTAAGCTGAGGTGTATAAGGAGGTGTCCACTGGGATAGAATCTCATTATCCCTAAGGAAATGAGTGAACTTAAGTACTCTCCTCCTCGATATGATCGAAGAGTCTTAATACTCTTTCCAATTTGGTTTTCTATCTCATTCTTATATTCCTTGAATTTCTCAAAGGCCTTAGATTTGTACTTCATTAAGTACATATGTTCATACCTAAAGAAATCATCGGTGAATGTAATGAAATATGAGTAACCACCTATAGTCTGAGTCAGCATCGGACTACATACATCACTATGTATGAGTTCCAATAACTCGGTGACTCTCTCTCCAGTTCCACTAAATGGAGAGTTGGTCATCTTCCCACGAAGGTAAGGTTCACAAGTTGCATATGACTTATAGTCAAATTGATATAAGTATCCATCTTTCAGCAACTTTTGAATCCTTCCCTCATATATATGACCTAGCCTATAATGTCATATGTTTTCATTATTCACCTCATCTCTTTTCCTCTTAGACATATTTATATTAATGATGGAGAAGTGTCTAACACATATAAGCTATTTATAAGGGTCCCTCTAGTGATGATCTCTTCATCCATAATTATTAAACAACTATTATTCTTAAAAATGAATTTATATCCATTAATTATCAAACAAGAGATGGATATAATATTTTTGATAATAGAGAGAACAAAATAATATGCATCCAGAACAATGATAGCTCCACCAGGCAGATGTAGGGTGACCTCCCCAATGACAACTGCAACAACTCTTGCTCCATTACCTATCTTGAGGTCTATCTTACCTTTGGCCAGTCTCCTAGGTCTTGCCATTCAATGCCCATATGTTATCATGAAAATATGATAAGTGAAGACTAATCATGAATATACCTGAAGCTTCTCTAAGCTTCTATTTCACCTTATCTATAAAGTAGTCCTTACAGTTCCTCTTCCAATGCCCGTCTTGGTCGTAGTAGAAGCACTATCCTTTGTCCTTTGTCGGGTCTCTCTTGGCAACCTTTGCCTTACCTGGTCTTTCTTTGCATTTGCCCTTCTTAAGGGTCTTGCTGGTCTTCCTTTTCTTTTTGGTCTCACCAATGTAGAGAACTGGCTTCTCCTTCTTGATGACACTCTCAGATTCCGTCAACATATTGAGGAGCTCCGGGAGAGTCACCTCAAACTTATTCATATTAAGGTTAATAATGAACTGTGAAAAGGAATCTGATAGGGACTGAAGTATAAGATCAACACACAAGTTATCCTCTAGGACTATCTATATACTTCACAAAGCGAGCAATCTCATCCCCGCTTATCCTTTCCTCCAGCGTGGGCACAATCATGTTAAGGACATATACGATTTTATCTTCCGCGAGAATAATTCTCAAAATACAGAGCTTTTAGACCAATGAGGTGGTTTGCATCAAGTATGCCACGTAGGGGTTTTGCAAGCGACAAGCAAAATATAGCATAAATTAAATAACATATAGATTTTACAGAAAATACTAATTAAGATATGGACTTTTATCTTAAAGTACTCCCACTATTTTTCTAGCGAATCACGCGACACCCTCGACACGTGAGATGAAAGTCTCCGATAGACTCCTAGTGGGGATTAAGATCCAATTGGCATCTTAGTGCAATCTCGAGGGACTCGACCAACTACACTAAGCCCAAAAGATAGACAACTCTTATCAATCACAACTCTTTGTGATTCCTGTCATGTTCGACCTCTGAATCATCATGGTCTCGACTGCTCGACCAACTATGAAGTTCAATTAAGTCATCACCATCATTACAAGATGAGTCTGATTCGATGGATATGCTCTAGACTACTCGACCAAGTCATACCATATCCTTAGGTCACCAGTGACATATATATGTCATAGGCAAGAAGTCGAACACGTAGATAGGTAAGCCTCGAGTGACTCGACCAACTCAACTTATGTCGGGATTCAATTTCTTCCTATAACGATGGAAGGCCACATGGGTCAATCTTATTGCTTCACGCTTACCTACTTAATATTATCATATGATGGGTTTTTGTTTTCTATCAGTCTCCTAATATATCGTGTCACACACATATATATTTAATATATATCTACATCGCATGCAAATATATATATATATATATATTCATAGATCTAGTAGGTGTATAACACATCACACATGCAAGCCACACCAAATGATCATGAGCCATCACCTAATATGATTAAGCCCGAGCCAATGGGCCTAATCACTCACACTAGGATCTATGTGTGCATCGACGCATCTCCATGCCCTGTGATTGTTGATCTCGTCATCATTGGTTCCGTCGGATCGTCGCATCACCATACGTCATAATCTCCCACCACGGCATCGTGGGTCCCGTTGTCACCTCCACGCTCCCGCCGCACCTCTTCATGTAATTACAAATAATCACAATCACGTAGGCCCGATAATAAATGAGAAAAACGGAGGCTCGCAGGCCCCAATAATAATAATAATCATAATTACACACATGGCTCATGATCATCCATCCATATCATACATCACATGTACATCACATCATATGTAGGATTACTAGATATATTTAATAATTAAATAAACTATTTAATTAATTATTTTTTTAGAAATCAGGATATGTTGAGAATTTTTAGAATTATCAAGGGTATTTTTGTAATTCTGGATGAGAGGACAGTCCTCAAAATTTCTAAAATTATTGAGGGTATTTTTGAAATTTTGTACACGAGGATAGTTCTCAAAAATTTTCAAATTCAGAGGGGTAAAATAGTCCTTTTAATAAAAGAAAACCCTAGCTTTCCCCTTGCCCCCTTTGCGCCGTCGTCGCCGCTACCCCTATGCAGGCAGCGGCTGCCCTTGCTCGCCGGTAGTTGCCCTACAAAGGGGTGGCCACCCCTGCGGTCGGCGCCGCTGCCCCTGCTGGCGGCCCCCTTGCGAGCGTCGCGTTGCTAGCAACTGCTGCCCCTACAGTCTGGCCGCAGCCCGCCATGCCCACAGTCGCCGCCCCTGTTGGCTACTGCCCCTTGTAGGTTGGCCCTGGCCATAGCCGGCCGCCTCCTTACGGTCTGGCCGTGGGTGGCCGGCTCTTCATGGGGGCTGGCCATGGCTGGCCGCAGCCGGTCGCCCCCTATAGTCTGGCCGCAGCCCGCCATGCCCACAGTCGCCGCCCCTGTTGGCTACTGCCCCTTGTAGGCTGGCCCTGGCCATAGCCGGCCGCCTCCTTACGGTCTGGCCGTGGGTGGCCAGCTCTTCATGGGGGCTTGCCATGGCTGGCCGCAGCCGGTCGCCCCCTACAGTCTGGCCGTGGGTGGCCGGCTCTTCATGGGGGCTGGCCATGGCCGGCTCTTCAAACTCCTCCTCGCTGCCTTCGCTATGAAAATGCAGCAAGAACCCGTAGAATGATTCTACGCGATTCAATCTCATCACACGTAGTTTAAAATCAATCTTTCACACGAAAACCTTGGCTCTGATACCATTGTTGGGAAACCTCAACGGTTGCATCACATGCACAGCGGAAATCAAAACAAAAAATAGGTTACCCACGTAGATCAAATCATCATGCAAAAGATTAACGTCGCGAGAAAAATCATAAAAATAAAAAAATCACGATGTGTGAGAGATTGATTTTACCTAGGGAGATCGTATATACTTGTATTCCAGATCCGGATGGAGAAGATGAAGGAGGTCAATTGTCCTCCTCTCTAGCGGTATCCACACAATAGATCTCTGCAGCAAAACTCCTTCAATCTGATCTCTCAACACTTGTGCAGAGGGAGGGAGGAGAATAGAAGGTGGTGGCTAAAGCTGCAGCCTATCAACTATGAGTCTCTCCTCCTATTTATAGAGAGCCACCAAAAACCCTAGGGCTCCTGTCTTAGTGGGTATTGGATCTCCATCCAATTACCGACTAACCTTGTATTATTGGATCTCTATCCAATAATCTCCTTATGTCTCTAATTGGGCCTTCATTTGAGAGTCCATCAGATAGGATCTCATTTAATGAGAATAGGGGTTAATTAGATCTCCATCCTATCCTCTATTCGCTAAAGCATCCATTATATGTGTGTGATCCTCTAGGCCCGATACCGAGCTAGCCGTGAGTCATTCCCATTAGAACTCCTTCTGACATAGTAAATTATTATCCCCATAATAATTCACTCAACTCATCGACTATGGATATACTAGGCCACTACGCCATAGTCCCCAGACGGTATAGAGACATGTCTATCCATAATTACCGTGTATCTATAATCCCTTATCTAACTAATATCCCAGAGACCGTATATTGGACATGGTACTGTCAAGTCACACACGGAATCAATTTTTCTTGCTATAATTAGATTCTATCAAAGAACTCCTCTCTCAATCCGAATGACCCTGGCCAGGGATTTATCTGAGCAAGCATATATGAGATATTTCTCTCGTGATACCGAGAGTGGATGATCCTCTATTGACACTCAATTGCCTTTGTAAGGTTGGCTACCAATCCCGATAACCATCTGTACCAGATCTGGAACTTTCCAAACCTGTTAGTCTAGCATCAAAGAAATAAGTACTCATACAAGGCATCCTTGGTGTCTCAAGTCTAAGGACCAGATACACAACTAGAACTATGGAATCGCTGTCTGATATTAGGTATCATTAACCATATAGCATTCCATAAACGGATCAATCAATGAAGTCATTCTCCAATGAGCACCTGTATTATATCCTTAGTGTCTTCACACAAGTGGCTATGAGATCAGCCGCCTCCATCATATGGACCGGTATATAGTACACCGGTCTATCTGGTTATATCAATGTCCCTCTCGAGTAACCTATGATCGGGATTATTTAGGATCTGTGTTTAAAGGTGAATCGATCTCATTATCATTGTCTCATCACGATCTGATTCCCATTACACAGAACCAAGGACATTACAATATATATGCAACAGATAATATAATATGAGAATATGCCAATATTAATCATAAGTAAAAATATCACATAGCGTGTCACACGTGCCATCACTCATGTGATTGGCTTGCATGGCACTTGTAACTAGCACAGTCGCGACCTTCTCCTTCAGCCCTCATCAGATCTTGCTGCTATCTACTGGCCAGCCCTCGGTAGTGCATAATCAGTGCTATCGTTCCCTTCGCAGCAAGATCAACTAATTTTACAGCCAAGCCTTCCTCTACAGTTGCATCGGTCTCCTCTGTCCTTTCTTCCCTTGCCATCTATGGTTGCTGCCTACCACTCCCTATCACTGACCACCGGCGCAACAGCCGCATGCCCCTGCCATCTCTGTCGTTGCTGACAACCACGCCATTTCCTTCCTCCTCTGCCGCTGCTGTAGCTGCTCCCCACGTTGTTTTCCCACCCTTCACAGTTGGCCTTCATCACCACTACTCTTCCCCTTTCTCCGCTGCCGCAGTCACTTTTGGTCAGCCGCCTAACCGCTGCCCCTTCTTCCTCCCCTGTCGCTGCTCTTACCTTCATCACCTTGTAATTCTCTGCAGCAATCGTCAAAAAAAAAAAGAAGAGAAGAAGACGAAGGGCATCACTATCGCATCTTTCTCTCCTCGCTTTCAGTCCTTACTATTGTCATTTGCTTGCCCAGCGAGATCCTTCTATCTACTACTACTGCTCGGCAGCACCGATGCCTTCTTCCTCGGTAGTCAGCCTCAACTCTATCAGTTCTCCACTTTGCTGTCCAACGACAGCTTATGCTCCATCTTTTATGCTGAGCATGGCCCGTGCTGGACCTCCTCTTCCTGTCATGCCTGCACTCTCCTTCTCAGCCAGGCTTACCGCTGAAGTCAACTGCCGTTAGACCTTCACCGTGGTTGACAACATAGCGGTCTCCTTCCTTCAAATTCATTGGCACTAGTTCAAGATATGTGTTCTTCACATGAGCTTAATCTTGCGGGGGCATGATAGTTCGATCTAATTAGATTTTTGAACTTGCTCTAGCAAAATCGTTTGTTCTTTCTCAGCCAGGTTGTCATCACTGCCAAAGTCAACCGTCGTCAAGATCTTCATCGCGGTTGACAACACAACGGCTTCCTTCTCAGCTAGGCTGACATCGCCGTCAAAGTCAACCATCGTCATATCTTCACCGCATTGACAACACAACGACTTCCTTCTCAGCTAGGTTGACATCGCTGTCGAAGTCAACTGCTGTCAGATCTTATCGTGGTTGACAACACAATGACCTCCTTCATTCAGATTCATTGTCATCGATTCAAAATCGGCGTTCTTAGTTCAAGATCGACATCCTTACAGGAGCTCGATCTTACGGGGGCATGATAGAAGATAGGATTTAGATATGATTTCCTCAATTGAACGAGGAAATCACATACGTTAGTCGAGAGAAATCCTCTTCACTTGTATAAATTGATGATGAATCAATAAACTCAATAGGTATTTTTTTACTTCTTTCTATTTTCAACAGACCTCACAAGCTCAAAAATCAAACCCAGAGCAGTTTACATAAGAACCAGTTTACATAAGAACAACACTAAGGACACAAATCCAACTGCACAATGGATGCCTAAGACACGAAGGCAAAACAAACATCGCCTACTTGATCATAGAACTTATCAAGTAAAAAAGACCGAAGAACACCAACTAAGAAGCCCAAAACTCAAGATTAATCAAGCTCGAACAAATGAACACCCGATTATCCAAAACCATCAAACAGAGAGAGAGAGAGAGAGAACAAAACCATGGGAGCGGGAGAGAAGACGGTGCTGAAGTAGCCAGCGGAGGAGGACTTGCCTCTTTCAAAGCGGAGGATTTCCTGCCATCAGCTCTCTGTGTCACAAACAGGATTAGAAGAACACTTGAAGAGGGCAATCGTCGACTACAATTGGTCTTGCTGCTGTGCTTTCCCTACAAGGAGCGGGTATGCATAACCGAGCAGACTCTGCCCTACTCATCTTAATACGACCCCGTAGCATTGTCCGGCATTACATGACAGAATGGTATCTCTGTCGAGCTGACGCTTCTATCATATATTCGATAATTCCTATTATCAAATCAAATTCCCTTCACATTCGTCAGTCCTCTCATTATCCTCTTCATAGTTACTATTGTTGTTCTTCATAGTTATTATTCGATAATACTCGTAGTTGCCACGAAGAATGTTTGGAAGAAACAATCCTTATCCTCTTGACTTTTCTTTTTATTTGTGGGTTTGGTCAACCACCTCAAAGATGAACCAAACCAATGAAGACCTGCCATGTCGGCAGAACACGTACTCACACTCAGTTGGGGATGCTCGCAGCAACAGGAGGCGGGGGAGCCCACTCCAGCGAAATGAATGGAGATGACGTAGACGATACCTATTCGAGAATCTAAGAATCATCGAAGAAACATGCCTCATGCCTTCCGGTTGTCGACGGGTTGACTACTAGACACATGGTATGCAGGATAAGATCCACGTCATAATGCTTTAAGTACCATCTTAATTCTTAAAGTTCGAACAGCTTTGGATGACATACAATAAATGAAATCTTGCCCTCTTAGATCGAGTACATGTATCTGATGATATATGAGCCATTTGTTTAGCTTGTTTATTATTATTACCCGACATAACGGATGTTTATGGGAATTGAATCATTGGTTCAATTGATGAATCGTGTTGGACGAATCTCATGTTTAATATTTTTATAAAAAATTATAAAATATAGTGAAAAGAATGATAGATATGAAAAAACACATATTTGAAGGGATAAGATAGTAATCAAAATATCAAAATCTTCATTCCCTTTCATCGTTATAAACAAAAAGACTTAAATATTTACCTTTAGGAATTTATATATATTTACTAGTGAATAAAAAAATTAAGAGCATTTAAATCTTTTTCAAGGTTCAGATTGTGATCTTTTCAAAACAAAAGCATTTTCAAGGGTGCTTCTCCTTTCTACACTATCTGAGCCGATCCAATTTATCATTTTTTCAGTTCGGTCAATCGGTCCAGTCCAAATTTGATAAATGATAACTATGGTTAGATATATTATATATACGATTAGATTATGATTTTGGATATTGATAAAAAAATAATTATAATAGATTTCTTGAAAAATCACTTCCATGGTAGAGACTCTCCTAATTAATTATTCTAAACCTTCTGTTGCCTATAAATAAATAGGACTTTCTAGAGAGTAAGTATAGATAAGTTGATATGTGATGTTAATGAGAGATAATATATCTTCTCTCATCTCTCCATGGTCATATGAACTAATCATTGAGAGATTCTCAATGCATCACTCATAGTAGTCATATGAAGGATAGGAAGAGAGAAGAAGATAAGCCTAATTCTTCTTTCAGATCAGCATCACTATAGCTTTTGAATCCAATGATGGTGCGCTTGTAGATCAGATAAAATCTTTTTGAATAACATCTAAAAGGTATGCATTATAAATTTGATATATTGTTATTTTATTTTAATTTTTTGATTTAATTTTTTTTATATAATAGTTGTATAATCATGTTTTTTATGCTACCAATTAGTATCAAAGCCATGTTTTGAAATAAAAGATTTTAGATAAAAACATTTAGATTTATTTTGTTTTGAGATCTATTTATTAGCACTCTTCAATTGTAAAAAGGTATTATTAGGTTTTGATTTATGATGCTTGAACAATCTATTTACATTGTTAACCTGCTTTCTATCTAGTCCTTCATGTCATCTGCTCGCGGATGTTATGAGGTTTCTCGTGTTCGATTGATGGACCACTGTTGATAGCTTACTGTCGATGATAATATTATTGAGGGCGATGATCTTTGGTGGTCTCTAGCCTAGTTGTAGACAGTAGTTGCATACATAGTGAAAGCACCATGGGATGCAACAACCTTGTGGCACCTATGGTGGATGCAGTAGTGCTATTGTATTTAACGATTAGCTATAGCAGCATTGTTACCTATGGCATTGCAATGACTACATTGATGCCATTGCACATGTAAGCAGCGAAGGTTGTGGTACCTAGCGACTATGCAGTGGATGGTTAGTGCACAATCGATGAGACCCACGTCCATGGGCGTGGTGGAATGCTAGGATGACAACGACATGAGAAGGATTTTCTAAAAGAACACTTTTACCCTTTAAAAATCAAAGTTCTAATTTATGTCCATAAATTACTTTCTAATTATACCTTTAATAAATTGAGAATTTCTTTTGTATATCTTAAGTAAAATTATAATTTCACCATCTAGAAATTAATTTTTTTTTTAATTTATATCCTTAATTATAAAATTAACTAATTTAATTTATTTTAATCAAATATTTGATTGAAGTTGATCATTATTATATTTTAACTACTTGATTAAATTTAGATTTAATCAATCAAATTTTGATCAAACTCAGGGAAAGTCAAAATTTGATCAAATTTTGATTTTGGTCCACTTTAATTTTTAATTGACTTAATTAAGTTGATGTTTAGCTCAAATCTAAGCTTACCCAATTGAAGAGAGTTGATTAGTATAAAGTTCTTATGTAAAATTTAAAACATATATAAATTATAATTTTATTTTATAGTTTTCTCGTATTATTAAAATTTTACATATGATAAATAAAAATTTAATTATTGTTCTTAGATATTTGTTTGGTTATTGACATGCATATATTTGAAATTATGAAATAATATTTATTTTTTCTATAAAAACATAATTTATAATTCATCATGATTACAATTATCATGTTAGTTTTATTTTTGCTAATTAATATTTGATAATTATTATGGATATTAATTTTATTATTACTAAATTATTTTATTATAAATTAGATTAAAAAAATTTGATGAATATTATTTATTACTCATATCCCTAAGTTTTGTTTGATTAGTAGCTATAAAAAAGTGGCTTTAGATAGTAAATTAATAGGATGTGAATTATAATAAAGATTTTATAAAATTATATTAAAAAATTAATCCTGAATGATATTAGAAAAAATAATATTCACAATGATATACATAATAAAGAGATTAACCCCAAAATAAAATCTACTTCGATTATGTGATGAGGTTGGATAAACTATTTTAAATATCTTTGTAGTTTAAGATTGTATTACTAAAGGTAACAATACTATTACACGAGGATAGTATCAATCTTTCATAAATAATTTTATATTAACACTAGATATGTTAATATTTTATCTAAAAATAAAATAAAGGTGATACCAATAGTTAAATATTTTATTAAAAATATAAAATATTAATATTATTTTATTTTATTACAATGGTATTTCTTTCATTATAATTTTTATAAATATTCATATATTTTTAAATTAAATTATTATAAATAACTTCAGTATAATAATTTAAACTAGATGTGTTAGATCTTAATCAGACTAGTTGAAAAAAGTCATAAACATAACTACTAAAAGTTATGTGGAACAAGTAATTAAGATAAACAATAAAAAAAGTCTAAAAAACTCAGTTTTATAATAATTACTAATAATATTTAGATTTCATTATAATCTATAATTAACATACTAGAATTGGTCTAAATTTATTAGACAAGTCCTTAACTGATATATTAAAGAAAGAACTAACGAAAAGTTAGTTTGATAATATTTGAGGATTTCAAGATTATATCCTCAATATAATTGGTAAAGTTATAAGTCAATAATATTGGATATGAATGTAGTTAAGTCCTTTCTCATACAATTTTTTCTTAGTTTGACTCATTTAAAAGTTACTATAATAAAATTAAGGATAAGTGAAACTTAAGTAAGTTGACTAGTATATATATTTAGAAAAAAATAAGATTAAAGTAGAAAAGATTTATAGTATTTTGGGTGCTACTCAATGTGTAGGTAACAATAAGAGAAAGTTGAAACGTAAATCACTTGAGTTTATAAATACTATATAAACTCATAAAAAAATCTTTATAGTAAAGTGTTACATCTATTGTAAGAAAGGTCATGTGAGGTAAACCATAAGGTTTGGTTCGAAAGCGAAAGGTTATGTTTGACCTATGTATGTTTCAAATATTTGATGGATTAATACTAACTCTTCAACTTATATTACTAATAATATATATTCATTTTAATTTGGGAATCAAAAGAGTATGAAATACTTATCATTATAGGAAATCATCTTAAAGAGAAAATAATAATAGTTAGTACTTATCGCTTATGCCTAGGATGATTCATTTGATGTTATGTTTCTATAATTTTAAAAATTGAAGTTCTTTATATAGAATTATCAAGATATTATTCTCCTTTAGTGGTTGTAAACTTAATATATTTATGATTCAATAAAAGTTAACTTTTAAATTATATATGATGATCTATAACAAATTAGTGTGAATTTTGAGTTTGCAATGGCCTTATAATTCAATACTAGAATAAAATATAGTTTCATAAACTCCTTAAGATTATATATACTTACATATGCGAGCACTCTATATTTCCTGTTTTAGTGGATAGAGATATCTGATCACCTTTATAGATAACCTATTGATATATGACTATTATATAAAAATTTATATAACGTCTCATGCTATTAACATCTTTAGTTGCATATAAATAAAATTGAGAGATAATTAGATAAAAAAGCCAAAATTAACTTTTGACATCCGGATGGTTGTTCAACGTAAACTTCTTCGGAAAAAAATCATTAAAAAAGATACTTTTAACATACAATTAAAATAATTTAAAAATTTTAAAATATGTATAGGTAAGGAATAAGCTTATGGTTTCATGTCTTATCAAAGGAGCAATGGTTTCTTTATAGTCGATACCTTCTTCTTGGTTAAAACATTTGACCACTAATTTAGCCATGTTTTGAATCACGATACATTATTCATCTTGCTTATTTCTAAAGACTCATTTAGTGTCAATTAAAAGATGATCACTAGGTTGAGGAATAAGTGTTTAAACCTTATTTCTTTTGAATTAATTTAATTCTTCATACATTGTCAAGACCCATGAGTTATCTTTGAGAGCCTCGTCAATGCATTTAGGTTTAATTTGAGATAAAAGGATAATATTTGCACAAGTATTCTTAAATGAAGAACGAGTTTGAATACCTTTTGATGTATCACTAATAATTAGGTCCTTATGATGCATCTACATACTTTCATTCCTTGAGTAAGGTATCTTTGGAAGTAGAAGTATCCAAGTTACTTCGGAGAAGAGAATTTTTATTTAAATTCAAATTATCAAATTCAAAGTCATCGTCAAAATTACTTTTTTAATATTAAAAAAATTATTAAAAATAAAATAGATAGATTCCTCGATAACTAAAGTTCTTTTTATTAAAAACTTAATAAGCTTTAGAAGAGGAATATCTAAGAAAAATACGTTTATTGAATTTTGTATTAAATTTTCTAAGGCATCCTTTTTATTTAAAATAAGATATTTACAACCAAAAAATTTAAAATATGAGATGTTGGGTCTTTTATTGTTCCACAATTCATAAGGAGTACTAAATAGTAGAGGTCTTATGAGAACATTGTTTATGACATAGCATGTCATGATAAAAGTTTTTGCCCAAAAGTACTTTGGTAGGCTATATTCATTAAGCATAGTTTTGTCATTTCTTGTAAACTCATATTATTTCTCTTATCAACTCTATTTTATTATGATTTCTTAGAGTAGAGAAATTATGGTCAGATCCATTCGAATCATAAAATTTTTAAAAATCATGATTTTTAAATTCACCACCATGATCACTACAAATAGAAAAAATCATAAATATTTTTTATTTTGAACTTGTCTGTAAAACTTCATAAAGTATTTAAAATAATTACTTTTATGTGCTAAAAGATATATCCAAGTATATCTACTAAAATCATCAATAATTACAAAAGCATATTTACTATCTCCAAGACTTGTGAAATCATTGATCAAAATAAATTCATATGAATTAATTATAATAATCTAGGGGTACTTGATTTTTAGTCTTAAAGCTTCTCTTTATTTATTTTCCTAGTTAACATGCATCATAAATTTTATCTTTAACAAATTTAATCCTAGACATTCCTATTATAGATTTTTTAGTATCAAGGTCAATTTCATACCTACATGACCTAATCTCCTATGCCTCACGTATCATTGTTTAAAATTAAAAAATAAGTTTCATCATGAAAATCATCAAATCAATAGTATAAACGTTATTGTTCCTTACGACAATCATAGATGTGTTCTTATGTGGTATGTCTATGATTATATTCAATTAATATTATATCTCTTATCACACAATTGACTAATGCTTAATAAATATATTTTAAATCATCTACTAACTGAAAATCTTTAATTAAATGATTTAATTTGTTATCAGTTTTTAACTGAAAATCTTTAATTAAAGGATTTAATTTGTTATCAATTTTTTTAACACTGATGATCTTTCCTTTGTTGTTGTCTCTGAAGGTGACATATCCTTCATCTTGGCTAGTGAGCTTTGAGAAGTGTATTATATTTTCAGTCATATATCTTGAGCATTCACTATCAAGATATTATCTTTTGCTCCTAAGAAGATATATCTATAAGCAAGATGGGTTCGCTCTAGGTATCCATTTAACTTTGGGTCTTTCATAGTTAGATCTTCCCTTCTTAGCTTTTGGCATCAAATCATTTATAGTTCCTTTAGGAACCCAAACTAAATTTGACCAAATCTTTCACAAAAATTATATTTAACTTCAGGAGGAATATATAGTGTTGGTCCTTTTACAAATCTAGTTGGCTTTTGGTGTGTACCATTACTTGTGAATCCATACATTCCTTTCCAAATCTACAACTATGTTTAGTAAGAATCATATTTAATGATTTATTTTTAATTTTAAAATTTTCTAAAGTTTATCGTAATAGCATATTTTCTTTTTTAAGTGAATCTAACTCTTCACATTTAGTGTAAGATGTTAACATACAATTGTCATTCTTATTTTTTAATTTATCAAATTCATTAGAGAGAGATACATGATCATTTTTAAGCTCATCATATAAATCATGAAATGCATCAAGTAATTCATCATAAGATAAAGATATTTCAGAAGAGTCATATACCTCATAGTTGAAGACTATCAATGCATAGTTTGCCACTTCATCATTATTAATTTACACTTGATTCATTCCATGTTGCCTTGAATGCTTTCTTCTTCTTTTGGATTGACAACTTCTTCTTTAATTATGGATACTTATTTTTGAAGTGTGTTAGTTTTTTATATTCATAATATATTATTGTCTCTTTTTTAGGTTTACTTTTATTCTTATAAGTTTTGTTCCTTTTCTTGAACTTTTTAAGTCTTCTTGTAAGAAGTGTAATGTCATCATCATCATCACTGAGCTTTCGCTTGAGGAGTCTTCATTGGTTCCAAGTATAATATCCTTCTTATTCTTTGAAATATTTTCCTCTTGTCCATCATGTACTTTGTAGGTCATTTCATAGATCAATAAAGATCCTATGAGCTATTCAAGAGGAAAGTTATTCAATTCATTTGCTTCATGGATAATTGTTATTTTTGGATCCTAACTTTTTGAAAGAGATCTTAAAATCTTATTTACTAATTCAGCTTAGTATAGCATTTACAAAGAGTTTTTAAACTATTGACAACACCTGTAAAATGGGTGTACATGTCACCAATGGATTCGCTTGGCTTCATTTTAAATGATTCATAACTATATACTAAAAGATTAATTATTTAGATTCTTTTACTCTACTTGTGCCTTCATAAGTAACTTGAAGTGTGTGCCAAGTATCATGTGCAGTATCATAAATAGAAACATAATTAAACTTATTTTTATCTAAAGCATAAAATAAAATATTCATATCTTTAGCATTCAAGGAAAATATTTTCTTCTCAAAATTATTCTATTTATACATTGGTTTAGAAGATTTTAAAAAACCACATTCAACAATATTCTACAAATCAAAATCCATAGAAATCAAGAAATTCCTCATTCATGTTTTTTCAATAAGTGTGGTTCATCCCATTGAATAGGATGATAAGTGATAGAGTGACCCTCTTGATTGTAAAACAAAAAAAATCATTAAATCTCTCTTAGGTATTAATACAACTAAGAGAGCTAGACTTTGATACAAATTGTTAGGATCATAATGGCACTAAGAAGGGGGGTGAATTAGTGCTGTCGTAAAAAGATCTGATTTAAAATGTTTGATCGATAAATACATTTAACCAAAAGTGCAAGTAAGGATAATGAGTGAAGTAAATTAGTAAGCAATAATAAAGTAAAGCAAGAGAAGGATGCAAACTGATTTATAGTGGTTCGGTCGTTTTGACTTATGTCCACTCTCGATTCCTCTTTCCTTGAGGCTATTGGCTTTCACTACCATTCTTCTTTCTAACGGGCAAAAGTCAAATACCATTGTAATAATCATCTTCTTTTAACAACACATGAGAGAACCTATACACCTCTCTTTTACAAGAGACCTCAACCCTTATATAACTTGGAAATACTTTTAAACTCAATGAGGAAGAGACAACCAAAGTTCAAAGAGAGTTTATAATACTTTTAGCCCTAAGAATTCTTTACCCATCAAGTAAGCATGAGTGAAGTATTTATAGATCCCAAAAGGCTTCAAGAATGGAGCCAAAAATCAAAATCCATAAGTTTTCAAGGTATTGACGGTACCACCACCAGCGTCGAGTAGTACCATGGCCAAACAGAGCCTATGATTCTAGGCGCTAGCGATACCATTGTTGCCTGGGTGGTACCACCATAGGCCATGGGTAGTACCATCGTCAGAAGTCTCAAAAAAGCATAAAAAAAATATTTTTTTGCTCTTTAGCGGCACCACCGCCTGGGCCTAGTGGTATCATCGCTTAGGCCTACTCAAAGTCACAAAATTGACCTTCTAACAAGCTTAATTCGATCCTGATTTAGGCCAAATGGGCTCTTAGTCAAGTTGACATGGTTTCGGTCTAATACCAACTCAATTTGACTCGAAACGACTATGACCAAGACTTAACCACTCTAACTATAATTATGAAGCCTTTAGCATATTGTCTCCATCATTTCGGCATGTCATCTGTTTATCTTGTACTTCATCCGAATCTCTGTCACATTATCCTTTCCTTCAACATATCTCCCGATCTATTAGCATTTTGACTTTCCATAATATATGATCTGTTGGTGTAATACCCGATCCTTTTGACTCGATGCTCGAACTCATGACATCAAATCCCTTACATGATGCTTTCCCCGACCCAACATATGATTTTCCTGCTTCGATAGTTTGATATTCGATGGTTTGAGTCTATGATCGAAGTTTTTCATATATCACTTATCTTAAAAGCATATTAGTCTATAAATTCATCAATTGATTTCATCATCAAAATCCAAAATTCAACATTAAAAACTTGAATTCTAAATTACTAATCCATTCACTTATGACTTATAGCCTAAAGTGTTTGAAAGAACATGTTCTTATGATTAGGTTTGTGAGCAATCCATAAAAAAAAATGATAATACATATTTAAGTGAATATTATAATTGATATTCTTATTTATGTATTTAATTTTATTTATTTATACTATCTTATTCATATTTATATATTATATATTATGATTGAATATATAATAATAATAATAATAATAATAATAATAAGATTATCCTAACAAGATAAATTATAGGGATTATTTTGGAACTACATAAGGAAGAGAGCTAATAGTATTATGGTACATACAAAGAAATATAATAATAATAATAAACAATCATTATGACTCACATTGGTAGTCAGACTTAATGTGATATTATTATATTTGTTGTGCTTATTGGCATATTTTATATTCATGTATATATGTAAAATAATTTTTAATTTTAAAATTTAATTAAATGAAATTATTTTTAAATAAGCTTTTAGTTTATTTATTTTAATTTTAAATTTCTTTTATATCTTACCAACTAATCAGTCAAGTGAAAGAATATTATATTATGTGACATATCTAATTAGATTAAGATATACTATAAATATGGTTAGATTCTGATTATAATTATCGGCTAATAGAAAAGAAGTTCAATTATATAAGATTTCTTAAAAGATGACTTAGATAGGAGGGACTCTCCTAATTACTTATCTTAAACGTTCTGCTCACACCTATAAATAGATAAGACATCCTAGGGCTTAATATGGATATGTGACATTAATGAGAGATAATAGATATTCTCTCACCTCTCCTTAGTCAGGTGAACCAATCATTGAGAGATCCCTAATCCATCGCTCAAAGTGGTCTTATGAAAGATAGGAAAAGAGGAGAAGGTAAATCTAGTTCTCTTTATATATCACTATCACAATTTTATCATCTAACAATAGAGCACCTATAGATTAAAAAAAAACTTTTTGAATAACATCAAAAAGATATGCATCATAAATTTGATTTATTGTTATTTGATTTTAATTTTCTTACTATAATTTCTTTCTATAATAATAGTGTAATCGTGATTTTTTTGCTTACATTAAGAACTATTAATTTTAGCGACTATATAGAACAATTATTATAAAATAATAATTATCACAAATAAATTTTTAACTTTTCTAGTTGATAGTGTTATTAATGCTATCAACCGGTGAGTAGACACAAATTAGCATGATTGGTTCACTATAGAATGTGTAGGCTCATCTTGGTGTCTCCTTCTTGCTGACATGGGAGGTGTTAATGTGGCGAACCGGCATAAGAGGTCTGTGTTAGGATCGAGTTGGCAAGTGATAAATACTCAGTTCGAAAATTTTTTGCTCAAGGTAAATCGAAATCAAAAGTACTTTTCTTGAAAGTAGTTTAGAGCAACTAAATTTGAGGGCAATAGTAAAGAAAAACCGAATGAAGATGCTCGTGCTTTTCTTAGAATTAGTTAAGAGCAATCAAATTCGAAAGCAATAGTAAAGAAAAGCAAGAATAGAGATAATAACATATTTTATAGTGGTTCGGTCCACCTAACCTGCGTCCACTCCCGATCCTTCTTCACTCGAGGCCAATTGTGTCCACTAACAATTTTCTTTCAAGAGCGAAGATCAACTACCCCTTACACACCTTTTTTCTTTTCAAAGGCTTTGGAGAACAACATTTATAATTCTCCTTTTCTCAAGCTTAGCACATCAACCTTTACAACTCTTTCAGCCATTCCTTTAGCACACTTTACATTTTAAAGAAAAAGAGAAGCTCTCAACCAAATTCAACAGAATTTTACCTAAGGTATTTATAGACCCCAATTGGCTTCAAAATTTAGAGCCAAAAATTTAAACTTCCTCGAAATCTTGGGATATGAGTAATACTACTGTTGGCACCGACGGTACTAGTGCTAGTAAAGAGCACAGGATTCTGGGTGGTGGTAGTACTACCGTTGGCACAAAGCCAAGGATTCTATGTGACAGTAGTACTACGGTCGGGATTGATGGTGCTATCACTGCCTGGCGGTACTACCATCGACTATTGATGGTACCAAAGCCCAAGTAACTCGGAATTAGTACTTTTTATATTATTTCATACCTAAGCTGTACCTTATGTTGTCCTCCTACTAGATCAACGAAATGAGCTCTATCATGAGCTCAAATCAAACCCAAATTGGACTCATTTGGTCCCTAATTGAGTTAGTAGGATTTCTCCAAAACTAACACTAATTATAACTCTAACTATGACAATTAAGACACACAATTACAAGCAATCTTCATTATTTGGTACATCAATCGATCTTTCGAATAACTCTTGACGAAACTCTCGGCATCCTTCTGACGAAATCCTAGTGAGCTCCTAATCACCTTCCGACAAACTCCTAGCAACCTCTGGTGAACTCTCGATGAGCTCTCGACAACCTATCGGTGAACCTTTGATGAACTCTCGATGAGCTTCTGTCGCATCGTCCGAAACTTTGACGTACCCAGATTCTTTCGGCCCGATACCCGAACTTTGACTCTAACCTAATGATATTCTTCTTTAATTATTTTATCTTTCCATAGTTGTATTAATCCTGCATCACTTATCTCCAACACATAGGTTTGATCATAAATTCATTAATTGATTTTATCATCAAAATCCAAAATTCAACTATCTCCCCCTTTTTGATGATGACAATCAATTGATGACGGAGTTAACCTTAACTCCCTTTATCTATATGCCATATTTAAAATAGGCCAAACTTGATCAAAAGAAACAATCACCTTTGAATTCAAGTGTAGCATTTTTTACCATTGGCAACATGTCATTTTATACATTGTGCATCATCATAGTTTCAAATCATAACATGCATAATTTTGAAACATTTTAACATTACTTCATGCATGATACCAATAACAAATCAACATCACTTTAGGCATTGCATGCATGATACTAAAACATTAAAATTTTTAACTAATCATTACCGTGATACCAAGATTAACATTATTTTGGGCATACCATTCATGAAACCAAAGCATTTGAATTTTCAATCATTTTGGTAGGCATAAAAATTTTAAACATTCATCATCTATCATCATACTACTTCTCCCCCTTTTTCATCAACAAAAAGGAGAAATATTCAAAACATGTGAATTTTCAAACATTTTTGGTGGGTATAGCATACACGATAAAAATTTCAAACCAAACATATATCATATGTCATCAACAAGCCATTTCCCCCCTTTATTATCAAGCATGTAAGCTAGCAAGTTTATTTCTCCCCTCTTTGTAAAAATAAGAAGAAGAAGAAAGAGAAATTTATTTATCACATAAAGAGTCAAATCATAAGTAACACATCAAATTTCTTTCTCCCCATTTGTTAAAAAATAGAAGAAGAAGAAGAAGAAGAAGGGGGTCAAGTATATACCAAAGAGTCTAAGAATCAAAGATCAAAGAAGATAGCTCAATTTGTAAAAATTGAGAAGTCAGAAAAATATATATATATGAGAGCAACTCATGCATTCGGAAGATTTGAAATCACCTCATGTAAATTTCAAGAATAAGCTCAATTTTCAAAGACCAAGAAATTCACAAAATATGAGAGCAATTCATACATTAGGAAGATTTGAAATATCTAATTTTGTTCTAATCAAATTATTTCTCATTCAATGTATTCATTGCAAGATAGCAATTTTATCTCTCCCTTTATTATTGTTAAAAAGAATATGATAATACAATTTTTTTTTTCATCAATGCTCTAACCATAAATGCAAAGGGATTGTATAATGAAAGTCATGTCATAAAGGATATCAAGATATATCAATTTGGTTATAGCATATACAATTCATGAATACCAGGAAGTCTTAAATAAACCATGACATGAAGGATATTAATATCAATCGTGAATACTAAAAGTCATGATTTAATTTGACAAATCTTCTCTTTGATAATAAAAAGAAATCTTCGGAGATCAAATAGTAAGCAAAATCTTAATTCATAAAAAAATTATCAAGTTATAAATATTAAAATATCAAGATCATAATTTAGAAAATAACTTATTCAAATTCAAATCATCAAAATCATTTTCATAGTTTAAGAGATTCCTAAATAATGGTATATATAGATTTATCACTTTTTCTCTTATTGAAAACTTGATAGGATAGAGACATTTTCATGAAAATTGCATTTTATTTTTGTGTTTCAACTTATGTAATTTATTTTAAGAATGCTCTAATCTTTTATGTCAAATCCATGTGTTATCGTTTAAAACCTAAAACCAAGTTTCATTTCAAAAGAAATCATTATGTTCATTAATATAACACATTAGAATAATAAAATATTTTCAAACAAAAGCTTTAATTTATTTTAATTCTAATGATTTTTTCCTTCTTAAGTGAATCTAACTCTTTAGACTTAGTGCAGTTACCACACAATTGTCATACTCATTTCATTTTATTTATTTATTTTCCCTTATTTCAAGCCCTAATTCAAGAATAATCTAACATTCAATCTATCAATCCTATCGAAAGTCAACACTCTTAATGACACTTTACTTTTCTTTTGAGATGAGCAATTCCATAATATATATATATATATATATATATATATATATATATATATATATAATCCTTGTACTTTAATGATTCTGAGTTATTGAGTTATACAAATCATGAATATAAGGAAACAAAATTTAAGTCATAAGCATCAAGAAGTCTAGTGATTTATCATAATTTATTAAGATAAATATTTTCTTTAGTCAATACTAAGAAGAATTATAGGGGAGTGATTTATGAAAAAACTTAGACTCATATGAAATGAGATTTGTTTGGATAAATATTTTCAAGAGTCAATGTTGTTTTATATACTATACATCTCAAATCATAGACATCAATATATCATTTCAAAAATCATATGGAAACACTTCCAATATAATCATCAAAATTACTTTTCAAAATTTTTTAATGAAGGTAACATAGATAGTTTCCTATTAAAAACAACTAAGGTTCTTTAGTTCTAATTTATTTTTGTATGCATCATCAAAAAATAATCAAGATTAATTATATAACCATGAACCATAAAGAATAATTATTATAATCAAAACAAAGATCATTAAGTTTCAATCATCTTGATTCAAATAATCTTTCCTTATTTTTATTGCTTTGGCTAGTGAGTTTAAAAAGTGTGTTAGATCTCAAGTCATGTTCCTTGAGCATCCACTATCAAGATATCATTTTGTGTTCCTAGCCTTTGTTTTGAGACAAACCTACAAGAAAGGGGGTTTTGGTCATTTAGCTTTGGGTCCCTCTTGAAAAGCTCTTCCTAATTTTACTAATGGCATTGAGTTGTTTATGGTTCCTTTAGGAACCCAAACCAACTTATATGGACTATACCTTCTAAATAAGTATCTATAGGCAACATGCCCAAGTCTACCACAAAAATTACATTTATTTTCGGGTGAAGACTATAATATAGGTCCTTGATAGTTGGCTTTTCTTAAGTGTTACCCACAAAGCCAATACTTTTCTTTCTATGAACATGACCCTTATTAGCAAGGATTATGTTTAATGATTTGTTGCCTATTATAAACTTTATTAAAGTTTATTGTATATGATATTTTTCTTTTTAATTGCATTTAACATTTCACATCTAGAGCAAGAAGTACATGGTGTTAATGCTTTATGAAAAGTTTTAAGTTTACTAACAAGTAATGCATGATCCTTTTTTAGTGATTTATAAGTTTTGCTAATCTTTTTAAACTCATCAAGTAATTCATGAAAAGCATTGAGCAACTCATCAAATGTAAAAGAAGGTTCGGGTGAGTCAATTATAGTTTGTCATTTCTTCTTGGTTGTTCTCTCCATCTTTGGAGTGCACCGGCTTCTTGTGTTCATAGCAAGTGATTATATCTTTTTTTATTCACTTTTATTTTTATCATATTTATTTTTTTCATTAATTTTTGAGTTTTCTTATTAGAAGTACAATGTTATTGTTCCCATCACTCGAGGTTTTACTTGAGAAGTCCTTTTTTGTTCTTAGTTTAATATCCTTCCTATTCTTTGGAAGGTGTTCTTAGTTTGCTCTTGGTTCAATGTCCTTTCTATTCTTTAGAAGGTTGTTCTCATGTTCGTCTTTGCAAGTTATTTCATTTATCTTTTATTCCTTTAATTTACTTGTGCCTTTGTGTGTGGCTTTATAATGTGTGTCATATATTAAAAGCATAATCACACGTAGAAACTCAATTAAATTTATTTTTGTACAAAGCATAAAACAAAGCATTCATAGTTTTGGTATTTAAAGAAAATATTTTTTTCATAATCATTCCAAGGATTGGAAGACTTTTGAAATCCATTTTCAATAATGTTCTACAATTCAAAATCAATAGAAATTAAAAAAATTCTTATTCTAGTTTTCGAGTAGGTGTAGTCCATCCCATTGAATATAGGAGGACGTGAGTGTCCCTCGTTAATGCCAGAGAAAGTCATTATACTTACTTGGGTGTTAATCTAATTGAGTGAATGTAGCTCTAATACCAACTGTTAGGATCGAGTTGGTACTAAGAGGGTGGGGTGAATTAGTACAAGTGATAAATACTCAGTTCAAAAAAATTTTGCTCAAGGAAAATCAAAATGGAAAGTGCTTTTTGGAAGTAGTTAAGAGCGACTAAGTTCGAGGGCAATAGTAAATAAAAATCAAATGAAGATGCTCATGCTTTTCTTAGAACTAGTTAAGAGCAATCAAATTTGAAAGTAAGAATAGAGATACTCACAGCTTTTATAGTGGTTTAGTCCACTTGACCTATGTCCACTCCTGATCCCTCTTCACTCAAGGCCAATCGGTGTCCATTGATGATCTTCTTTCAGGGGCAAAGATCAATTACCCCTTATACACCATTCTTCTTTCCACAGGCTTAGGAGAACAACATTTACAACTATCATTTTCTCAAGCTTAGGAGATCAACCTTTACAACTCTTTCAATCCTTCCCTTAATATACTTTTCACTTTAAAGAAAAAAGGGAAGCTCTCAACTAAATTCAACATAATTTTACTAAGTTTTCCTTCACCTTTTTGCTCTCTAAGCAAGAATACTTGGGATATTTATAGACCCCAATTGGCGTTAAAATTTAGAGCCAAAAATTTAAAATTCCCTGAAATCTCGGGGTACGGGTGGTACTACTATCAGCACTAGCGGTACTCCCGTCGGCACTGACGATACCACCATGGCATAAAGTCCAAGATTTTGGGCGACGACGATACTATCACTTCTATTAGCAGTACTACCATCGACCACCACCAAGGTAACTCGGAATCAACACTTTTTGTTGGGAAACCTATAACGGGTGCATCATATGCGCAACGAAAATCAAAACAAAAATTGGTTTTCCATGTAGATCAAATCGTCGTGCAAAAGATTGGGGTTACGAAAAAAATACAAAAACTGATAAAACCGCGATGTGAAAGAGATTGATTTTACCTAGGGAGATCATATATCCCTATACTCTAGATTCGGATGGAGAAGATGAAGGAGGTCAAGCATCCTCCTATCTAGCGGTATCCACACGATAGATCTCTGCAGCGAAACTCCTCCAATCTGATCTCGCAACTCTTGCTCAAAGGGAGGGAGGAGAATAGGAGGTGGTGGCTAAAGCTGTAACCTATCAACCCTGAGTCTCCCCTCCTATTTATAGAGAGCCACCAAAATCCTAAGGCTCCTTCCTTAGTGGGTATTGGATCTCCATCCAATAACCCACTAATCTTGTATTATTGGATCTCTATCCAATAATCTCCTTAGGCCTATAATTGATCCTTAATCAAGAAGCCCATCAATATAGGGTCTCATCTAATGAGAATATGGGCTAATTGGATCTTCATCTAATCCTCTATTCGTTGAAGCATCCACCATATGTGTGTGACCCTCTAGGCCCGATACTGAGCTGGCCGTGAGTCACTCCTATCAGAACTCCTTCTGATATAGTTAATTATTATCCCCATAATAATTTACTCGACTTATCGACTATAGATGTGCTAGGCCACTACGCCATAGTCCCGAGACGGTACAGGGGGGGATCAAATCCTTCGGACCTGTCTGTCCACCATTACCATGTATCTATAATCCCTCATTTAAATAATATCTCAGAGATCGTATATTAGACATGGTACTGTCAGGTCACATACGGAATCAGTTTGTCTTGCTCTAATCGAATTCTACCGGAGAACTCCTTCTCTCTCAATCCGAATGACCCTCGCTAGGGATTTGTCTAAGCAAGCACATATAAGATATTCCTCTCGTGGTACCGAGAGTGGATGATCCTCTATTGACACTAAATTGCCTTCGTAAGGTTGGCTACCAATCCCGATAACTAGCTGTACCAGATCTGAAACTTTCCAAACATGTAAGTCTAGCATCATAGAAAGGAGTACTCATACAAGGTATCCTTGGTGTCTCAAGTCTAAGGACCAGATACACAATTAGGACTATGGAATCTCTGCCTAACATTAGGTATCATTAACCATACAGCATTCCATAAGCGGATCAATCAGTGAACTCATTCTCCAATGAGCACCTGTATTATATCCTTAGTGTCTCCACACAAGTGGCTATGATACCATTCGCCTCCATCATATGGATGGGTATATAGTACACCAATCTATCTGGTTATCTCAATGTCCCTCTTAAGTAACCTATGACCGAGATTATTTAGGATCTGTGTTTAAAGGTGAATCGATCTCATTATCGTGATCTCATCACGATCTGATTCCCATTGTACAGAACTAAGGATATCATAATATATATATAACAAATAATATAATGTGAGAATATGCTAATATTAATCATAGGTAAAAAGATCACACAGCATGTCACACGTACCATCACTCACGTGATTGGCTTGCAGGGCACCTATAACTAGCACTTTTCATATTATTTCATACCTGAGCTATATCTTATGTTGACTCCCTCTAGATCACCCAAGTGAGCTCTATCATGAGCTTAAATCAAGCCCAAATTGGACCCAGTTAGCCCCAAATTGAGTTAGTATGTTTCTTCAAAACTAATTATAGTTAAAACTCTAACTATGACAATTAAGACAAACTCAATTACAAGTAATCTTCTTTATCTGGTACATCAATTGATCTTTTGGTGAACTCTTGACGAGCTCCCGATCACCTTCCGATGAACTCTTGACGAGCTCTCGATAACCTATCGGCGAACTCCTAATAAACGCCCGACGAATTCCTAGCGAGCTTCCATCACATCATCCGAAACTTCAGCATACCCCCGATTCTTCTAGCCCGATGCTCGAATTTTGACTCTGTCCCAACGATAGATTCTTCTTTAATTATTTTACCTTTTCACAGTCATAGTTAATCTTGCATCACTTATCTCCAACATATAGGTAAGAACATAAAACCATCAATTGATTTGATCATCAAAATCTGAGATTCAACAGTCCTAAGGGAGACGATTTTGCAGGCTTGATCTAGCCTTTGGGTGGTGAGGCCGACTAGATGAATTAGGATATGCTTGACTGCGAGGTCTTCTCTAGGCTACCAAGTCGTCTCTTGGTGACGAGGTCATCTCCTAGCCGCTAGTGGTCGTATATAATAGGTCTACATCGGGATTCCCGGCTTGGCCCTTCTGATGCTTAAGTTAGTGCAAGATGGAGGGGGACGAAGATAGCAGCATGAAATATCTAAATGAGAGAGTAGAGGGACTCTTGCCTGCTTGCCCATAACACCCCCTCCCCTCCCCCCCCTCTCACCCCCAGGTATCTACTTATGGGTAGTTTTTATTTCTTGCTTCGAGGATTGTCCTCTCTATGTTGTTAGCATCTATCGATATCTTAGGCTAGTGGTTCATCCATTTTAGGGTGATTGTTCTAATCCATGCAGCGTGTGACACACTACATAGTTTTTTTTACTTATTCTTATTATTGGCATTTATCTCACTTTATGTTACTTGTTGCATATATTATGATATTATTAGATCTATGCAATGAGAATTAGATCATAATAAGATTATGATAATAAGACCAATTCACCTTTAAACATGGATAATAAATAATCTCGATCATAGATTACTCGATAGGGACATCAAGATAATCAGACAAACCGATGTGTTATATACCCATCTATATGATGGAGACAATTGATCTCATAGCTACTTGTGTGAGAACACTAAGAGTATAGTGCAGATGCTCATTGAAGAATGAATGATGCTTGCCCCCTACCTTGGGTCTGATATGCTAGCACCCTTACTCTCAGGTCTAATCTGTCACCCCCAACAATTACTCTTTTGATTTCTTTCTTTGCCAACCAACCTAGTATGTGCTCCCCTTCTTGCAAACCTATGCTATTGATACAACAAAATATAGTAAGGTGTAGGTTTCGTTCCTACTAGCATGTTTCATTTCGTATATAAAGCTACCCAGTTTGAGTTAGCCTTCTAAAGTAAAGCACAATTCTATAGTTTACAGTTGAAGTCACAATCCAATCAATCAATACAAGAATACGCCCTGGTACAAGAGCTTAGAAGCCAACTCAATGTCTATAGAAGCTAAGCTGTTGGCTAGGAGCCAAGCCCTACTCGTTAGTTAATTGAACTCGGCTCCCCAAACCTTGTTCGTGTTCGCTTAAACCTAGCTATCCTCTATCTTACTCTTCCTGCCTGGCATTCTTGTACTTATTCCCTCAATGACTATGTTTGGGTAGAGGTCCGCTACTCCTTTATGTAAAACTGAAACCACTGCATTCATTGTCTACGCTTCAGAACGAAACTACTCCATATTAATATAGCGCCCAGGGAAGAATTCCTGTAGGTAGAGCTCGAGTCCGACACCCTTGTATACCTGTCCTTGCTTTTATTCTTTAACTACCTCTCCTCCTAGGCTCCCATCCCTTGCTGCTTTAAAGCCATATTTGACTTACTTATTAGCCTTACTTTCCACTCTTCAACTATGACACCTAGGATCTGACTTTCCTGTATCTCAGCCCTTATCCCTAACTCTAGCTCTTAGACTCTCTCCTTCCATTCTGATGTTCTAGTGGCAGCCTGCCCTTTTGACACACCTATTCTTTTGTTCCCCTATGAGCCTGCCTCCCTTAACTCTAGGGCTTGCTTTCATTCTATATCTCTTGTTTAGGTATTTCTTTCCCGGCTATTAGTTTACTTTACTTGTTTTCATTCTATAAATGGTGTGTGCTTCTACAAAAGGCCCCTACACTATCAGACCGATACCACTACTAACAGGGCTATAGCTCCAAACTAGTAATTCCACTCAAAAGAGAGGATACTCACTAAAAGAAGAAAACTCAGGAGTATTGGAATGAGCCAAGCAACTGGTACTATCAGAATTGAACTAGGGCATATGAGCTTGAACTTGAAACAAAGGCTTTTACTTCTACTAACAGGAATTGAAACCGGCATCTAAGTCTCCCCTATTTGCCTCTATCCTTTAACTACTCATTTTAATTCTCTAACTATTGACTCGATCCTTGCTTTGCTGCCTGCTAGCCTACCCTTACTATCTTTAACTCTTCACCTAGTGCTTCTAATCCATTCACTTATAAAAAGAAATCAAACCTGCTAACAATGCTCGGACACTACCATATAGACTCAACTCATAACTAGGCATTCGACAACTATTAACAAGAACAAAGGAATTCAACTACTAACTAATAGCCTGCCCCCTGCCTTTCTTTACTCTTTAACTCATGTCTCTTAGCCTATCTTTAACAACTATTATTCTTATCCCTTGGGGCATCATTCATTCCTCCTATCTCCTGTCACTGATTGATTCACTTATGAAATCATATTTAACGTTAAATAGTGATTTTATATTCTTAGTTGTGTGTTTGGTAACAAAGGAATTCAACTACTAACTAATAGCCTACCCCTGCCTTTCTTTACTCTTTAACTCATGTCTCTTAGCCTATCTTTAACAACTATTATTCTTATCCCTTGGGGCATCATTCATTCCTCTTATCTCATGTCACTGATTGATTCACTTACCAAATCATATCTAACGTTAAATAGTGATTTTATATTTTTAGTTATGTGTTTGATCCTTAGACTTGAGATATCAAGGATGTTTTGTTTGAATTCTCCATTCTTTAACACCGGACTTGTAGGTATGAAAGTTCCAAATCTAGTATAGCTAATTATTGGGAATGGTAGCCAACCTTACCAAAGCAAGTAAGTGTCAATAGAGGATCGTCCACTCTCTGTATCATGAGAAGAATATCTCGTATGTGTTTACTCAGGCAAATCCCTAGCTAGAGTTATTCGGATTGAGAGAGAATGAGTTCTCCGAGAGAATCTGATTAGAGTGAAACTTGGATAGATTTCATATGAGGTCTGATAGTACCATGTCTGATATACGATCTTTAAGAAATTAAATAAATGAGAGACTATAGATACATGATAACTAAGGATAAATAGGTTAAATAGATTAGATACCCATGTATCATCTGATGACTATGATGCAGTGGCCTCGTACGTCCATAGTCGATGAGTTGAGTTAATTGTTATGGGATAACAATTCACCAAGTCAGAAAGAGGTATGAGTCAGAAAGAGTATTAATAGGTGCAACTCATGGCCAGCTCGGTATTTAGCCTAGAGAGTTACACATATATGATAGATATTACGATGAGTAGAGATTTAGATATGAGATATCTGTGGAGCCCTTGTTTAATTGGATATCCAACAACTCATATATTATTAGATCATGTGGATGAGATCTAATAAAACTTAATAAAAGATTATTAGATATAGATCCATTAATTAAATGGCTTGGGTAATTTGATGGTGATCCAGTACGCGGGAGGGAAGGAGGGAAAGAGGGGGTGGTGGAATTAGTACAAACAATAAAGTGCTTGATTTGAAATCCTTTGCTTACGGAAAGAGAAGAAAGAAAAGGGAAAACTCCTCTTTATATTACGTTGGAACCGATTAAAACCGACTAAGAGAAGTAGAGATATTGAAGCTCGTATCTAAGTAGAAAGTAATTAAGAGCAATCAAATATAATAAGTAAAATAATTAAAGAACACTCACAATTATAGTGGTTCGACCTCAACCTGGCCTACGTCCACTCCCCGAGTCATCTTATTCGAGGTCCACCAGTGTCCACTATCAATCTTCTTTGGGTGAAGATCAAACCATTATACTTCCTCTCTCCTTTTCACAGGCTTAGGAGATGAACCTTACGACCATACAAGGGAGACTTACATGAATTTCTCTTCTTTTCCCTCACTCCATTGTCTTTTTCTATTTCTTACAATTTTAGCACATAATTTTTAGCCCAAGATTATTATGCTAAATATAAGAAATATTGGGGTATTTATATACCCCAATTGGCTTCAGAATTTGAAGTCAAAATTCAAATGTATCCGAAAAATTTGGGTACGGGCGGCACAACCGCCAATGCCGACGGTGTAGTCATCGGAAGGTGCTCGAAAAACAAGATAGTGATAGTACAACCACCAACTTGGATGGTACAATCATCATTTGGGTGGTACGACTGTCGCTCACCAAGGGTACAACCTCCGAAAAATCTGAAAAAGTGATTCCCTCCACTTTTCCAATTCTGACTTTGTACCTTATGTTGACCACTTCTCAGGTCAACCAATTGAGCTTGACCTGAGCTCAATCCACTCCATAATGGACCCAATTTGCCTCATTTGAGTTGATTTAGATTCCTTCCAAATCTAACTCAAGTAGGACTCAAACCACAAATGATGCTAACTATGACTTAATGACAATCAACATGACCAACAAGTCCCATCAAGACCTTCTTAACTCCCTTACGCCATTCTGGCAAGCTTCCGATCTCCTTCGGCAAGCTCTCGGTGAACTCCCGACAAGCTTCTAATATCCTCATCCAGCTTCCGACGAACTCCTGACAAGCCTCGGATCCCTTCGGCAAGCTCCCGGTGCACTCCCAATGAGTTCCCTACCACATCGTCATAACCCGACCCAATGCCCGAACTTGACTTTGGTCAAACATTTGATTGTAATTTTCTCTTTGTCATAGTTAATCCTACATCAATCATCTCTAACACACTTGTTAGATCAATAACCCATCATCAACAAACTCCGAGATTCAATAATCTCCTCTTTTTTTATGATGATAATTAATTACTGACGAGAGTTAAACCATACTCCTTATAAATATATGTCATAATTCAAATAAGAATAACTTAAATTCAAGAGAACAAGATACTTAAATTCAAGTATCATATCATTCATTTTCCAAATGATATATCATGAATTCCAAAATCATCAAATCATACATGATACATGATATTTATTTGAACCAATCATGAATCATCAAAATTTCAAGAATATTCCAAGAATTTCATGCAAAAGTTCCTTCTTTCAAAAATCATCATGATATAACATTAATTTCAACAAATCATGAATCATTAAATTTTCAAAAATATTCTAAGAATTTCAAAATTCATTTGTTATGCATACAAAGAATTTAAACATTTTCTTTGATCACCATGATATTAATTTCAAGCAACAAATATTTAAGAACATTCTAAGAATTTAATGCATTATTTTAAAATTTTCTTCTTTATGAAAATGCTATTTCTTTCTCTTTATTTTATATGTGCTATTTCTCCTTCTTTGTCATATGTGCTATTTCTTTCCCTTTAACATGTATGTATCATTTTTGTGTTATCAATTCATTATTTCTCCCCCTTTGTCATCATAAAAAAGAGATGAAATAACAAGCAAGTAATGTCATGATACATAATGTCATCAGGTGTCAAAGTTTTCATATTTTTACAAAATAAATTTTGTATTGCTCCCCCTTAGTAAAATAGGATAAAAACTTCACTTTCTCATGAAAATTTTTCTCACTGTTTGTAAATAAGAAAGTAGAACCAAGGAAAAGGAGGAGATGTCAAAAATTCAAAAATTAAAAAATAATGGTACATTCATCAAAAGCTTATTATCAAAAATTCATATCAAGCATCATAGAAGTTTATATCACACTTTTCTTTTGTAGATATTCATCATAAATTAAAATGATCCTTGAGAAGGGATAAAAATATTGTCACAAAAGAATCTTTGAATCTTATTCTTATCAATATCAAGGTAAATTTTTTTTAGAAGGTGAGCTCAAAAATCTGAGAAATCTAAGAAGAGCTAAGAGCTACTCATACATTTAAGTCATCTCATGTAAATTCCAAGCAAAAGTAGCAAATAGCAAATCATTCATTTTGAAGATTTTCTCATGTAAATTTTGATAAGAAGCTCAATTTGTAAAAGTCAACAATTTCAAAAGAAAACATGATAGTAAATCAAGCTCAAATTTTAAATCATACATTTTGCGTGTATTTAAAAAATTCTATTTTTCTCTTAAGATATTGTTCCTCATTATAAGATTCATTATATCCAATTTTCTTTTAATCATATTGATAATTTTATCTCCCCCTTTGGTCATTAAAAAAATATGATAATATAATTTTTCTTTATACATCTATATCCTAATTTACAACCATGAGTACTAAAGAATAATGTCATTACGGATAAAAGATCAAATTGTAATAACCAAAGACATGATTTATTTTAATAAATATCTCCCTTTTTTCTTTGTAAATAATGAAAATGAGTCTTAGGGGATTAAATACTCTTGATTCATCCAAGATAAATCTTAAGACACCCAATTCATTTAGATAAGTTTTTTAATAAAATAGAAGAATAATCTTAATAAAAATCTCAATTATAATTGTTAAGATCATAAATATCCCTTTTATTAAAAAGAAAAAAATCATAGAGATTAAACATGATTCTTATAAAGGATAAATCAAGTCAAGAAATCAAGGGAATGTTCATGATAAAACAAATCTCATGTAATTTTCAACTTATCACAAATTTAAGAAATATTAGTTTTGATGATAGGTTATATTAAGAAGTCATAACTAATCATGTCATGAAGGATATTATTATCAAAAGACATGATTTAATTTAATAAATCTCTTTTTAGATGACAAAATGGAATCTTAGGAGAATAAATAATAAGAAGGATATTAATTCATATAGAATTATCAATTTATAAATATTGATAAGTCAAGATCATGGTTAGGATGAAAACTTACCTTTAGTAAGTTACAAAGGAGACATAGGAGAACAAATAAAAGAACAAGATTTCTATGAAGATCTCAAGTTGTAATTTTCAAGATTTCAATATCACAATTTGGATAATAACTTTTTCAAGTTTAAATCATCAAATCAATGTTGTAGTTTAAGAGATTCAACAATAATGATATCATTTTATTTCTTTTTAAAGGATTGATAGGATAAGAAAATTTTCAAGAAAAATTATCCTTCTTTTTAGTTGTTTCATGTGATTTGTTTCATGAATGCTTTTCATATCAATGAATTATCATTTAAGACCGAAAACCAATTTTCATTCTAGAAGGAATCATCAAGGTCATTACTATAACACATCAAAGTGATAAAACATCTTCAAAGAAAAAATTCAACTAATCTCAATTTCAACTTTTAAATGAGTCTAACTCTTTACACATAGTGCAAGGAGATGACAAACTCATTTACAAATTTTTATTTATTCCATGTTCAAATTCAAAAGTAATCTATCATTCAATCTTGACATACAACTATTCGATCGTTTAAATCAAGCATTCAATAATAATATTTATAAGCTAACTTAGTCAAAAACACTATAATATTTAAGTTATTCAACAATAGCCTTTGCATTTAAATAAACAAATATCCAAGCCAGTGAGTTTTAACCTATCATTCAATTATCATCAAAATCTCATTTTTATAAATTTCAATATTAATAATTTTTATTAACGATAATTTAAGTTTTTAGTTCTAGTTTTAGCATGCTCTAGCTATATGTTATCATTCAAAATCGAAACACACTTAAGGCTAATGAACTATCATTAGATTTCTTATCAATAAACTTAATTCCAATAATTTTTCTTATTATTATTACTTAGGCTAGTGGGCTTGAAAGAAGTGTTATATCTCAAGTCATGTGGCTTGAGCATCCACTTTCAAGATACCATTTAGTGCTCCTAGCCTTGTTAGGAGATAACTCTATAAGATAAGAGGTTTTGTTTTAGGTATCCATTTGAGTTTGAGTCCCTTATGAAATATTCTTCTAATTTTCTTTAATGGCTTAAGGTTGTTTATGGTTCCTTTAGGAACCCAAATTAGTTTATGTGGACTATATTTCCTAAATGAACAACATATAGACAAAGTGCCCATATTTACCATAAAATTATATTTATTTTTGGGCAAAGAGTGTACTACAGGTCTTCTAATTAGCTTTTAATGAGTATTGCTCACAATGCTACTACCTTTCTTATGAACATGATCCTTATCAACATAGATAATGTTCATAGACTTATTGTCTATCGTAGGCCTTTTTAGAGTTTGTTGTAGTATGTCATTTTCTTGTTTAATTACCTCCAATAGCTCACACTTAAAATAAGAAAAATATGATATTGATGCATCATTCAATGTTTTATGTTTAGTGCATGAATTATGTGATGGTGCTACTTCATGCATTTTTTCATGTTTACTAACTAGTGATGCATACTCCTTTTTAAGTAGTTTATAGGATTTCTTAATCATTCTAAATTCATCAAAAAGCTCATGAAAAGAAAGTAATAACTCATTAAAAGTAAAAGAGCTTTCAGGTGGGTTAATTACCTAATCATGATTTGCCACAAGCACGAAATTCTCTACTTCTTGATTGTGCACTTCATCTTCGGAGCGTCTCGGCTTCTTTAATTCATAGCAAGAGGTTTTATCCAATTTAGGTTTATTTTTAAGGTTTTTGTTCATTAATTTATCTGGTTCATTTGTCAAAAGTTCAAGGTTCTCATCACACGAGATTTCACTCAATAAATCACATGTTCTTTTCAGTTTAAATTCCTTCATATTATTTGGAAGGTGTTCTTGGGTTCCAATATCAAATCCTTCCTATTCTTTAGAAGGCATTCTTCTTGTTCAATTTTGTAAGACATTTCATTTAATGATTCATTTAGATTAAGTATGATTTTTGTTAGGACAATTGGCACTAAGAGGGCGTGAATTAGTGCAAGAGTGAAAGTGCTCGTTTTAAAACATTTGCTTTCGAAAAGTGAAGAAGGAAAAGCAGAAGCTTCTTTTTATATTTCAATAAAACCGATTTAAAGCTGATTTGAATAAAGTAGAGATATTGAAGCTCAGTTTTAACAATAAGCAAATTGAGAGCAATAAAGAGTAAAAAGCAAAGCAAATAAAGACACTCACAAATTATAGTGGTTCGGCCTTAACCTGGCCTACGTCCACTCCTAAGTCCTTTTCTCCGAGGTCCACCAACATCTACTATCAATCATCTTTGGGTGAAGATCAAACCCTTATAGCTTCCTCTCTCCTTCTACCAAGCTTAAGAGATGAACCTTACAAACCCTCAAGGGAGATTTACAAGTATTACAAGCTTTTTCCTCACTCTCTTACCCTTTTTCTTTTTCTTACAAGTTTAGCACATAATTTTTTTCACAGAGTTTCTTGCCCAAAATTGTTTTGTAAAATGCAAGGAAACTTGGGATATTTATAGGTTCTAATTGGCTTCAGGATTTGGAGCCAAAATTTAAACGTATCTGAAAAATCCGGATAAGGGCGGTATAACCATCGAAAGCTGCCCGAAAACCTGGGTGGCGACGATACAACCGTCGGTAGTTGCCCGAAAACTTGGGTGGATCGCTGCTCACCAATGGTACAACCATCAAAAAATCTGGAAAAGTGATTCACTTCACTTTTCCAATTCCGACTTGTACATTTTGTTAACCACTTCCCAGGTCAACCAATTGAGCTCGACCTAAGCTGAATCCACTCTTCATAGTGGACCCGATTTTCCTAACTTGAGTTAGTTTGG
This sequence comes from Ensete ventricosum, assembly GCA_029747655.1. Taxonomy (NCBI): domain Eukaryota; kingdom Viridiplantae; phylum Streptophyta; class Magnoliopsida; order Zingiberales; family Musaceae; genus Ensete; species Ensete ventricosum. Next base: position 23,880,929 of record JAQQAF010000004.1, on the reverse strand, counting down.
ATTCCTTCAAAATCTAACTCAAGTAGGACTTAAATCACAAATGATGCTAACTATAACTTAATTAATTACAATCAATATGGCCAACAAATCCAATTCAAGACCGTCCTAACTCCCGGTAAGCTTTTCGCCTGCCCCCGATAATCTTCTAATGAGTCTCTCGGTCTCCTTCCAATGAACTCCCTTGCATCATCCTAGCAAGCTCCCGACCTCCTTCGATAAGCTTCCGGCGACGAACCTCCGATAAGCTTTCGATACCCTCGGCGAGCTTCGGATGCACTCTATGCGAGTTCCCAACAACATCGTCCTAACCCTGGCCCAATGCCCAGACTTGACTTTAGCCAAATCTCTGATTATAATTTTCTCTTTGTCATAGTTAATCCTACATTAATCATCTCTAACACACTTGTTAGGTCAATAACCATCAATTGATTTCATCATCAAAATCTAAGATTCAACAATCTCCCCCTTTTTTATGATGATAATCAATTGATGATGGGAGTTAAATCTTACGCCCCTTAAATCCATATCATTAATTCAAATAATGAGAAAACTTAAATTTATCATATCATCTATTCAAATCTTGAAATGATATACCATGAATTTCAACATTATCAAATCATACATGATACATGATATTTACTTCAACCAATCATGAATTACCAAAATTTCAAAGTATATAACATGAAGTTCAATATTATGCATCAATCATACATTAAGTTAAAATTCTTTTCCTTAAGTCATCAATTATTTCTCCCCCCTTGTTTAACAGCAAAAATAGGAGAAATAGCCATTTTTCATTTTTTGACATGTGTCATCAATATGTCATCTCCGCCTTTGTCATCAACAAAAAGGTGAGTTAGAGCAAATAATTTCAAGGCACATTTATTATTGTTCTCCCTTAGTAAAATAGGATATGGGCAATAATTTTCTCATGAAATTTTTTTTCTTTTGACAAGTATGTATTATTTTTGTGTCATCAAGTTACTATTTCTCCCCCTTTGTCATTATCAAAAAGATATAAAATAACAAGCAAGTAATTTTATGATACATAAGGTCATCATGTGTCAAAGTTTTCATATTTTTATAAAATAAATTTTGCATTGCTCCCCCTTAATAAAATAGGATAAAAACCTAATTTTCTTATGAAAATTTCTATTCCCTTTCTTTGAATAATAAAGAAGAAACAAGGGAGGGGAATGGAAAATATTATATCACAAAATTAGAACTTAATCTTATAAATTCCAAAATCCAAAAGTGAAGAACTACCAATTCAATTTAATTCATTTCATTTCAAACAAGAGTAGCAAATCACGTAAGTCAAGCATTCTCATGGTTTAACATTCCTAGCTCTCAACCTCAATCTTATAGATGCAAATTTTGAAAAGATTATTTTAAAGTTGAGCTAAAAAATCTATGATTCACATATGCATTCATCTTATGTAAAATTTCAAACATAATAGCAAATCAAGAAATCTGAAATATAGCAAATCATGCATTTTGAAGATCATATCATGTAAATTTTAATAAGAAGCACAATTTGTAAAAGTCACAAATTATAAATAATATATTTCGTAAGTATTTAGAAATTTCAAATTCTAAACTTTCTTCTAAGCAAATGTTCCTCATTCAATGCTATAAGATTCATCATATCTAATTTTCTTTTAATCATATTGATAATTTTATATCCCTTTGGTCATTAAAAAAAATATGATAATTTAATTTTTCTTTTGCATCCATGTTCTAAATATAATCAAAGGAATCATGTCATTAAGGATAAAAGATCAAATTATAATTACCAAAGACATGATTTCTTTTAATAAATCTCTCCCCTTTTTTCGTTGAAAATGAGTCTTAGGAGATTAAATACTATTAATTCATCCAAGATAAATCTTAAGACCCCAATTCATTTAGATAATATTTTTAATAAAATAAAAGAATGATCTTGATAAAAATCTCAATCATAATTGTTAAGATCATAAATCTCCTTTTTATTAAAAAGCGAAAATCATAGAGATTTAAATGTGATTCTCATAAAGAATAAGCCAAGTCATGAAATCAAGGGAATATTCATGATAAAACAAATATCATTTAATTTACAACTTATCATAATTTTTGAAACATATTAATTTAGTGATAAGGTGTATCATTCATGAATATAAGTTAGGATAAATCATAATATGAAAGATATTATTATCAAATCATGAATGTCACAGGACATGATTTATTTTGAAAATCTCTTCTTAGATGAGATCCAAAGCTTTATAAATCATAGGAGATAAAAAAAAGAGTCTTCAATCATAAAAAATATCAAGATCATGAATAAATTGCAAAGAAGAAAAGATAGAATATCTTGATTTATATATATGAACTTCAAGTTGTAAAAAATATGGTTCATAGGAAGATTTTCAAATTATAGTTCCGAAGAGACAAATTATGATTCATTTATATAATCTTCTTTGAATGAACTTGATTTATATAAGGATTTCAAGTTTCAATTTCTCAAGATGTCAAGATCATGATTTAAGTTATCAAATCATCAAAATTAAAATATCAATCATGTTGGATAGATTCATCAATCCTTTTGAAAACATATCCAAAAACATCATCAAAAATTGATTTTCGAAAAATTTCAATGAAGACAACATAAATTGTTTTCCAAAAAGAAAATAGCTAAAGTTCTCTAATTCATTTTTGTAGTTAAAGAGATTCAACAATAATGGTATCATTTTATTTATTGTTAAAGATTGATAGGATAAAAATATTTTCAAGAATAATTATACTCCTTTTTAGTTGTTTCATATGATTTGTTTCAAGAATGCCTTTATGATTGTCATCAAAAACTGAGTTTCATTTAAAAGAAAATATCAAGATCATAATAAATATTTTCAACTAATTAAAATATTTTCAAACATTTCAAAACTAAAAATCTAAGTATTATCTCTTAAAGAAATCATCAAAATCATTACAATAAAGTATTTTCAACAAGTGCTTCGATTTATTTTAATTTCAGTAATTTTTCTTTCTTAAGTAAGTTTAATTCTTTAGACTTAATGAAATGAGTTACCATACTCATTTTATTTTCATTTTAAAGATATTTTAAAATTTTAAAATACTAAAAATGAAGCATGATTTTTCTTTTTCTTTTCTATATTATTCTATGCTCAAATTCTATCGATCAATAAGAATCATTTAATCATACAACCCATACAACTATCATAGCATTTAAATCATATAACATTTAAATCAATCATTCAACAATGGTATTTAGCTTAGCCAAAAATATAATAATATTTAAGCCATTCAATAATAGCCTTTGCATTTTAATCAACAAATATTCAAACAAATGATTTTGAACTATCATTTAATCATAATCATCATCAAAATCTTTCTTTCATAAATTTGAATTTAGATAAAGTCTCAAATTTATTTTTTATACAAGTGAAAGTTTATCATATATATATATATTTATATGTATATATATAATCGATGTAAAGATGATTTGAAAGAAGTAGAGAGATTGAAGCTCGGTTTTAACTATAAGCAAATTAAGATTAATAAAGTTTAGAAAGCAAAGCAAATAAAGATACAAATTATAGTAGTTCAGTTTTAACCTAGCCTACGTCCACTCCTGAGTCCTCTTCTTCGAGGTCCACTAGCGTCTACTATTAATCTTCTTTGGGTGAAGATCAAACCCATACAGCTTCCTCTCTCCTTTTACCAAGCTTAGGAGATGAACCTTACAAACCCTCAAGGGAGATTTACAAGTATTACAAGCTTTTTCCTCACTCCCTTACCCTTTTTCTTTTTCTTACAAATTTAGCACATAATTTTTTTACATAATTTTTTTGCCCAAAATTATTGTGTGAAATGTAAGAAAACTTAGGGTATTTATAAGCTCTAATTAGCTTTAGAATTTGGAGCCAAAAAAATATATTTGAAAAATCTGGGTATAGGCGGTACGACCGCCGGCGCAGATGGTACAACTGTCGAAAGCTGCCCGAAAACCTAGGCGACGACAGTACAAGTACAACCATCGGCAGTTGTCAAGAAACCTGGGCAGTGATGGTACAACCATCAAAAAACCCGAAAAAGTGATTCACTTCACTTTTCCAATTCTGACTTGTATATTTTATTGACCACTTCCCAAGTCAACCAATTGAGCTCGACCTGAGCTCAATTCACTTATTAGATCAATAACCCATCAATTGATTTCATTATCAAAATATGAGATTCAACACTTTTATGTGTTAATTCTAATGTTTGCCAAATCTTAAAAGATGAATCACAAGAGGAAATCCAATCAAATTTATTCTTATCAATTGTACAAAATAAGACATTCATTGACTTTGCATTCAACAAAAAAGCTTTCTTTTCAACTTCATTCTATTCATTCATGGGCTTAGAAGATTTTTCAAAACCATTTTCTATAATATGCCATAAATCAAAATCTATGAAAATCAAGAAAGTATGCATTCTAATTTTCCAATAAGTGTAATTCATCCCATTTAACATGGGTGAACATGCAATAGAATATCCCTCGTTCATGCCAAAAGAAGCCATTTACTCACTTGAGTTTTTAGTTGAATGAGTAGCACATAGCTTTGATACCAATTGTTAAAATCAATTGGCACTAGGAGAGGGTGAATTAGTGTAAATAATAAAGTACTTGATATGAAATCCTTTGCTTACATAAAGAGAAGAAAAGTGAAAACTCCTTTTTATATTACATTGGAACTGATTAAAACTGACAAAGAGAAGTAGAGAGATTAAAGCTTGTATCTAAGTAGAAAGTAATTAAGAGCAATCAAATGTAATAAGTAAAGTAATTAAAGAATACTCACAATTATAGTGGTTCGATCTTAACCTAGCCTACGTCCACTCCCCGAGTCCTCTTCTCCGAGGTTTACTAGGATCCACTATCAATCTTCTTTGGGTGAAGATCAAACCCTTACACTTCCTCTCTCATTTTCAAAGGCTTATGAGATGAACCTTATAACCTCACAAGGAAGACTTATAAGAATTTCTCTTATTTTTCCTCACTCTCATGTCCCTTTTCTTTTTCTTACAATTTTAGCACACAATTTTCTTACAAAATTTTCAGCCCAAGATTGTTGTGCTAAATTCAAGAAATCTTGGGGTATTTATAGACCCCAATTGGCTTCAGAATTTGGAGTCAAAATTTAAACTTATCCGGAAAAATTGGGTACAAGCGGTACAACCGTCAGCACCGATGGTGCAACCGCCGAAAGGTGCCCGATAAATAGGGTGGCGATGGTACAACCACCGGAAAACATAGAAAAGTGATTCCCTTTATTTTTCTAATTCTGACTTATACCTTATGTTGACCACTTCTCAGGTCAACCAATTAAGCTCGACCTAAGCATAATCCACTCTCTATAGTGGACTTAGTTTGCTTCACTTGAATTAATTTAGATTCCTTCGAAATCTAACTCAAGTAGGACTCAAACTACAAATGATGTTAACTATGACTTAGTTATAATCAACATGGCCAAAAGTCCCATCAAGACCTTCCTAACTCCCGATAAGCTTTTTGGCTATCTCGACGATCTTCCAATGAGTCTCTCGATCTTCTTCCGGCGAACTCACTTACGCTATCCTGACAAGCTCCCGATCTCCTTCAGTAAGTTCCCGGCAAACTCCCAGCAAGCTTCCAATACCCTCAGCCAGCTTTCAACGAACTCCTGACAAGCCTCCGATCCCTTCGGCAAGCTCCCAGCGTACTCCTGGTGAGTTCCCTACCACATCGTCCTAACCCAGGCCCGATGCCTAGACTTGACAATGAACAAATCTCTTATTATAATTTTTTCTCTATGGTAGTTAATACTGCATCAATCATCTCTAACACACTTGTTAAATCAATAATCAATCAATTAATTTTATCATCAAAATTTAAAATTCAATAAGTATCACCTCGTATTCACCTCCCTCACTTTTCTCCTCAGCCAATAACCCTCTTGGTTGTTTAACATATTATATATATATATTTTTTATCAAAATTTTTAATCAGAACCTTATTACACATGCGCGGGCGTGCACACATATTAAGAATGCGATGACATACTATTAGTTGATTGTCTTTAATATTGATTATAGGGAATGAATATGGATAAAAGACTGTACTTTCATGTTTTGGTTAAGTATATCTAATCTCATAAAGAATATATTGAGATCTATTGATTGAAAAATAGATATACTCAAGTAAGACAAACCCAAGATATACTCAAGTATGGAGTAAGAAGCCTCATGACATAGTAAAATTTAAATATAAGAAATAATTCATCATTCTATCGAAATATAACATATTGCTTCATTTGTCCCTGATATACTTCTTGAAGAGTAGATATAAATAACATACATCAATTTACAATTTAAGATTCAGTGAAGCATATTTTATAGTTCATCTTTCAATTATGTTCAATGAATATTTGTTAATTTCCATCGAAAGTACTAAACTCTAACAATTGTGTGTAGCAAATCTCATGAGATCATGAATGTTCTATTTAAGACCCTTTTGTTTGAAATAATCACTCATAGTAGAAGACTTTAATTTGTTGGTCAGTGCTTCTTCAAAATATTGATAGTGATATTACACTTGTTAAACTTTTAATGTCGACTTTATTTTTATCAGATTCATCATAAGATGGCTTCTAAACTCTCTGTTTTGACTGTCGGCCTCGTTGTTCTGTCCTTTATCATGTTTGCGACATCCACTGGTACTTATCACGATCATTTTCCATCTAAATTTATTTATGTTACATCATTATTTAAATTTTATTTGAACACTAATGACGAATCTCTAGCTTCTTATTGCTATGTATTTTGTGTTTAGTTGCAGAGAATTCAACCAAAGAGTCGGAGACAGGTTGTGTAGATATTGGGACTCAATGCAGTACTGATAGTGATTGTTACATACCATGCTCACAGAAAGGTCTTGGTTATCGCTGGACTTGTAAATATGGTGGTTGGTGCTGCTGCAGTGCAATATAAGTGCTATATTACCAACAAGTAATAAGGTCCAAATAAGTGCTACAGATATGTTATGTTAGCTTTGGTTTGCTAAATAAGAGATCAAGACAAGTAGCATGAATAAAATCATACTTTCATGTTTTTCCTAACATGTTCTTTTGTTGTTTAGAGTGAGTTCTTCCTTTTACTATTTGAAGATGATAGGCTTCTACTTGCAGAAATTTGAGGATCATGAAACTAAGTAAACATTAACTCCATTATCGTTGGAAACCATACCATATCTAAAATGATGTTGTGACCAAGATAACTTCTTTCTAAATAAAAAAAAAAAAAAATTCTTTCAAACATTTTCATAGACATATGTAACGTTCGAGCATAACCTCAATCATATATGATTCAATCCTATATAAACCGAGATGTGACAACCACCAAGAGTAAAATATTTAAAGATAAAATAAAAGATATATTTAATAGAAAGTGATTTAATAGAAAGATATATCTACCTGAACTTTTAGATGAAGTATCCAGGGCTTTCATGATCAACTACATTAGTGGTCACGATCCATTGTGCAGATATTGGACTCTATATTTAAATTCAAATAACAAAATAACTCAAGAATAATGAATCTATTCCAAATCTAGATATTGTTTTTACCCTAAGATTTTTTTTTTAATTATTTCATCATTTGTCATTATATTACTCCTCCAAAAATGCTAACAATGCACTAATTTCTATTGGTCTATTGATGTCTCTCGAGTTTTGGCATTGTAAGATTATTAAAAGCTATAGTCAACTACTAAACATCCTATAACATTATTGTATAACAAAAGCAGACATCATTTTCCGACTGACTTTAAACAGTTAAGCTGATGGTCATGGTGAGCATCCCTTACGTTAGATTACTGATCATCACAACAAGGCGAGCACTCATAGTTAACCTATTGAAATATTAATATTTAATAGATTATAAATGCAGCAAATGATCTAGAAAAAAAGACATGAACCAAATATTTAGGAGATCGGGTCTCATAAATCATTTCTGATAGAAGATAATATGAAGTTAGGATTTAGATATGATTTCCTTAACTGAATGAGGAAATCACGTAGGTTAGTTGAGGGAAATCCTCCTATCTTCACCTGTATAAATTAACGATGGATCAATGAATCAATTGGGCATTTTCATTACTTATTCTTATTTCTAACAATTTCGAGAATATTTGCCTCCTAGGATTTTTGTCTATTGGCTAAAACTCATATTTCTTCATTCCTTCATTGATTGATAAAAGAGTTTACACCATTATTTATAGGGCTTTGCCATTAGTCCCTCTATCAGAGTCTCACTAAACTTGAACTCTTAACTAACTAATAGAAATCTCCTAACTAAAAATAATAACTGATTTTCATCATAACCATAGATAAAAACCAGCTCTAGCTAACTCATAACTGATTCGATTGGACTCACTCGACCCATAACTGACTTTGACTGAACAGACCAACATGACTCAGCTTGAATTAATTAGGAATCGATGGACCCGACATAGCTAGGGTCCTAACAAACCCGCTCACTTCAAATCAGTAATGTCCTCAAGACTGAACCGTATCAGATTTTGAAAGTACTTTAACATTTATCATATATCATGACTCTTTGATCGATTAAGTAGGGTTTCCACTTGGTGTAAACAATGGTTTGGTCTTCTCGTGCAGTTGTCATTGTAATCTTCTGAAGAACCCTTTTCATCTAATAGTTAGTAGTAGTACCATGTCTTCTTTTGAGGATCACCACTTCGAAGTCTTCTTGGGGCATCATAAGAAACTCCGTAAGTAGTTGTTTGCCCTGTATAATCAGCTTTACCTTTGAACACTTGTCACCACAAGTTAGGATTCGTCCATCAACAATCTTATCTTCGAATTTAGCATAACTTTCGTGATCGGACTCTACATTGTCAAATTTTTATTCCTCCTTAGTTGGTTCAATCGTCAGAAGTTTGTCACAGCCTTAATGATCGGACTCCACTAATAGTTTTTTATTCTTCTTTAGTTGGCTCAATCATCAGAAGTTGCTCTTATTTATGATAATATATTTTGATCACTTTGAAGTCCTCCTTTGTTGATTTTTCTTATCCATAGAATCTTCTGTATTGGTGAGTGTCCATGTTGATTTTTCCTTCATGCACGCCGGCGAATGATATGGTTGCTATTATGGTGTGGGGATGGCAAACTTTAACTTTACACTGGATCTCGAGATTAAGTCATTCAATAAATTTTCTCAGCAATTGTATCTCGGACCAATCTCAGGTTTGGTTTGACAAGTACTTAAATCTGCTTTGGTACTCTTGTACTATGGAAGTCTAACGGATTTTGGCAAGCTGTCCATTAATGTTCTTGTACCCGACAGTCTGAAATGAATCAAGAGCTCTCTCTTGAACTGTCCCCACGAAGAGACTCCGTGACAGTTCATACTTAGACTCCGTGATAGGTCTCATACTAAACAAAGATACCTTTAAGTTGAGTCGAAGCTATCTCCACCATGGATTCCTATGGAGTCCTGTGAAAATGAAAGAACTTTTTAACATGAAAGGTCTCTATCTTTCCATCTAGGAAACTCCTTGCGTGGGTATCTTGTGTCTTACTCTTGATCACACTTTTCATATTGACTTATTCTGAATTTGCAGAAGAGTTCTTGTAATATGTCCATTATGTAGGTCTCAAAGGCTTTAAACATTGCGTTTAGTGCATCATCCATAGTCATCATATCAGTAACGTTATATTTGGTGTAGCTGCAAAGGAAGCGAGCGCCTATGGGAGCGAGGGATGGTTGAAAAGGAAGATAGTTGTAATATCCCTAATTTCTAAAATATTTATAATGATATATTTTAAATTATTTATGATGACTCATTTATAAAATTTAAGAATTTATTTATTAATTCTCTTGATTAAATAATTTAATATTAAAAGTTAAGTGCTAAGGACCTAAGTGTCAATCTTAATAAAAAAATGAAATAAATTATAAAAAACTCACATTAAATTAAAAAAAAGGGAAACATGGTGATGACATATGTAACTACCTTGTTTAAAGTAGTGCCACTTGTGCATGTGCATGGGTGACACATAAGTACATTGCATATATGTTTGCCACCTATTAACACATATGTTAGCTTAAACAATTAACAATTAAAGAAAAAACGGGTGTTTTGGCTGCAACGTGAACTTGAAGAGAAGAAGAAGAAAGAAGAAGAAGAAGAAGAAGAAGAAGAGAAGGAAAGAAATTTGGGGATTTTGAGATTGTGATTTAATCCACACCTTTGGGACTAAAATATTCAAAGGCAAGTGTTCTATCTTTCTTCTACTGAAATGTATCTTTGTTTTTCCCTTGATTTATGAAGAAAATTTAGAAACTAATCTAAAATCTTTTGTTGGCTGCCTAAGTATGAATCTGTAATATTATCAAGATTATGACCTATCTGTCTTGTTCTTATTGTAACATTTCAGATTTAGACAAAACTTAGTTTCATTAAAAATAGATTCAAATATCTTTCTTTTAAACTTAATCTTGAAGAATTTGAAGTTCATTTGCTAGCCCAAACATTTACTTCAATTGAGTATACAAAATCTGTAAAACAAAATATGTATCTCAAGACCTTTCATCACTATATTGCTTATATCTTTGTGTTGGAGTTCCTGATTTATGTGAACTTAATTTTTTAGAAAATAGGCTTTCAGGCATTTCTGTTGAGCCTAAGATTGAATGATTTGGAATCAAAATAACTGTCAAAACCTCATTTGGATTGACCATATAAATTCTACAAAACAAAGACGGTGATTCCGGACCTTCGGTTGCAAAATCATCAATAACTCTTTGTAGAGACCTTCAATTTATATAAAACTTATTTCATATGAAACTAAATTGATTTATCTTTTCAATAATATATTTCTTGAGTAATTTGGAGCATGTTTGATCATCTAAATAACCTTGTAATTTGCCTTCATAATTCAGCCAGAATAGGGATTGTATCAATTCTGCCTATACTTGCTTCTTCCATTTCAAAAACTGAAATCTCTAATGCTCTTGTCCTAGACTTCCTTATATATCAGAAAATGTTATGTATTAATTAATGTTATATTCTATTATTCTGTTTAGGTGTATGTATGATTTATTATTCCGCATGTGCTTCCGATATATGCCAAATTTATTGCTCATGTCCTTTTGTACTCCGGTGTTTGTGGGACAATGTGAACCTTTGCCAGAAATGGTAAAAGGAGTTATGCTTAGAGCCCGCGTACTCTGCCGGCCCCCTATGACTTCACTCAGACGTGGGTGGATGGAGCTCCTAGACGTAGGAGACTTATGTTTGGTGGTCATTCAGCGATGAATGTTCCACATTATGTTTATGGTCCCACTTCGCCCTCTATGTGGTTGATATGATATCCACAGTATTACTTTTGAGTTATTTGTGTGCTTTGGATAAGAATGAAATGAATGCTATGTTTGAATGATATTTGAGCTTCTGTTCGTTACTTGTTCATTTGATACGCTTTTGAGAATATTAATATATTATTGATATACTTTCAAAAATATCCTATGCCTCCTTGATATGCTCCGAAATATTTTGTATTCTCATTGATAGGTTCCAAATTATTTCATTTGTCATTAATATACTGCTTGACATACTTATGCCTATGATATTCATCCAACTTCAAATTTGATATACGAGCTTAAGTTTGATATTTGTTCCTTTGACATGTTCCATAGTATTTCATGTATTATTGATATGCCCTAAAAGCTTTAAACGTCATTAATATATACCAAAATACTTTTGATTGCTATATATGCTCCAAATATCTTCCCAAATGTTATGGATTCATGTATGCTTCAAACAAGATGAACCTTGTGGTTGTGAATTTGATTTGATGCTATATATGAAGACTTTTGTATTCCCTACCTTGCACTCTTATATCAGGTTCAATTTGAAAACATCATTCCTTGCTTTGAACCTGTTTGATACTTGTTGGGCTTCTTAGCTCACTCTGTTGTTATCCAATCTTCTTCAAGTTAGCTCAGCATTTATAAAAATACTTGATACGAGCTAATGCAATGGGAAAGCAAGAAATTCATGGGCTAAATGTTCATTTGACAATATGTTATCGTTGTATGTGTATACCTTGGGTCTAAGATAAAGTGGTAGACATATTTTGAAGAGGGATAACTATGTAATGTTTTTAAAACTACCCTCTTGTTTGAGATCTTGAATGTTAAACTTGCTGCATAATATATGAAGTGGTGGTGTATGGTTGTTTTCCAAAGTCATATGGATTTTATCGTATTGGTGGACTTTATGAATGTGGATCATATTTAGCTGCATTGGTTTTAGATCGATTTGTAATTCCTTAAGAGAATATGAAGAGATTATAATTTGCACAGGTTTCTATGGAAGTGGTTGAATGACTCTGTATGTTATTCTTAGTATCCTCAAATGATTGTCTAGATCCTGGATGGATTATGTTGTTGATAATATTATCGATTTATGACACGGTCACACCTCTTGAATTATGATATAATTCTCGGGGGCGTGATAATGGTGGCAGCAACAAAAGCGGCTGGAATCACAGCAGGAAGCAGCGCGATAGGGAAGGAAAGGGATAGTGACGGTCGGCAGTTGCATGGTTGTAGGAGGCGACATCGACAACATGGCTGGCAGAGGAAGAAGAGGGCAACGGTGGCAACACTGCTATACGCAGTAATACTGCAGCAAAGGAGGGTGTTGTTGGGTGGGGCTACAGGCAATAGATGGTTGGAGACGGCGACAGCAGCGACTAATGTAGGTGAGGGTAAGAAGATAAGGAAGAGGGTCTGACGAGGGGTCCTTTGGTGGCCGAGGAGGGCAAGACTGGTAGTGGCGGGCGCTGCATTTGAGGGAGGAGGATGGTGGCTGGGTAGCAACTGTGGCAGCAGAGGAAGAGAGGTGGCCGACATATGGTAGTAGCGCGACGGACAGTGAGGGCTGCGGTAGCGGGAAGCAGTGGCGCCTCGCTAAGTGACGGAGGAGATGACAGTGGTGAGGGCTGGCAGCGTCGAGGAGGAGATGGGCTGTAGCGGCAAGATGATAGTAGCAGAGGGCCGGCGGTTGGCAACGACGGGAAGGGATTGAGGAGATGTAGCTGCTGCAGAGGAGTGGAGGAAGATAGGTGGCCGGTGGATAGCAACGGCGATAGGCGGTGGGGAGGAGAGGGAGAAGGAGTGGGCGATAGCGGATTGCAGCGGCTGTAGTGGGAGATGACAAAGGAAGAGCAGCATGACAGAGGGAAGAAGGTGATGGCTAAAGGCAGCAAATGAGGGTCTCGGTGCAGGCAGCAATGGGAGGAAGATGCGATAGTAAGGATGGCAGGGGCGGCTGGGCAGCACTGGAGGGAGCAGCAATGACAGTGCTAGATTCACAGGTAGGTAGGGTCGACGGCCGATGAAGAGGAGGGCATAGGAGGAGGCCGAGGGCAGTAGTAGTGGCTCTGATACCAATTGATAGAATACTAGGGTTCTATCGTAGAGGAAGAGGGGATAAATGATCTCTTCGAGGGGATCAGGCCTCCTATATCCCTTTGAGAGGATCTACCTCTTAGGGTTTTTACCTATTGGCTAAAACTCATACTTTTGTATTCCTTCATTGATTGATAAAAGAGTTTACACCATAGGGCTCTATCAAGAGTCCCTCTAGGCTTGAACTTAAAGTTTCATTAAACTTGGACTCTTAACTATCTGATAAAAATATCTTAACTGAAAATAATAATTGATTCTACCATAACCGATGATAAAAGTCAACTCTAACTAACTCATAACTGATACGATTATGCTCATCCGACCCATAACTAACTTCCACATAACAGATCAACATAATTCGATGAACCCAACCTTTAGGGTCCTAACAAAATCAAAGTGACTATATGTGATTCTAGCTTTAGCTTTTATCTTTCAGATGGAGATATTTCGTCCCTCATTTATTTGATCATACTCTAGACGCAATTGAAGCACTGAAATTTTAATAGTTGGAGGAGTATTCTTATAATTGAATGAGGAGACTACAGGAATCCCATTTAACGCAAAAAAAGCAAATATAAGAATTGGCATGCACAAGTAGCAATGATGCTACAAATTACAGAACAATAATAACAAGAAGTCAAAAAAGTGACACAAGATGATATCATAGAACGTCTCGTTGGAAGAATATAGTTAACATCGTAAATATAGATGTCAACACCAAATAGCTGACACATTACTGCTGCTAGTTGAGCCAACCAAAGACCGAAAAAGCTTCAGATTGAATCGAACAAAGATGTTCAAGGACATAATGATCCCAAATTAGAAATATTAATTGATGCATCAAACAGAAATGGATGTAAACCAATCGAAACCACCATTAGAGGCTGTGTATCAGTGTCTTGCCGGGTGTCACTGCTGCAATATAAATATAATAAAAACACAGAAGTTTCTCAGACTGCTGTAAATAAATCGACACAATTGAGTGTGCTCCATATTTGTCAGACCATGAGTGCCAAGAAAATGAAGCACCTTTTCTTACAGGAAACAAAATTTTCATCAAGAGTAAGCTAGAAAGGTAACCTCTAAGCTAAACGATCCGGTTTTGTATTCATTGTAATAACTTGCATCCATAAAGATGATGGAGAATATGCATAAAATCACTAGCAATGATCATTTTTAGTGAAAGACTTAACATAGAATATCTGACAACTGACAGGAAACTCCGAAAATATGAAATATGACAAAAAAGATTGTCAATTAAGTTAAGTAAGGATTAAATTCCGAAGAATTAGCCTTTGTTTTATGGAGATGTCTACAGTAGTTACTTACAGTGTGGCCAGTGGTAGACTCGTAAAAAAGTAAGCTAAATCTCTATTTCCGGAGTTCATATTAAGGTTTGATGCAGAATTAAATCTAGGCCGACAACTTCAAATTACTTTTTCCTTCCTAAAATGCAAGATGATACTTCTCTGGACTGAATCTTCAATTCAATAGTAAAGAGAACCTGAGAGAGGAATAGTTGGACAAAACTAATGAAAGGTCCTCAGTAAGTCATCCCATTTAGATAAGAAAACCTTCCTACAGAGATATGTTACCTTGCCGCCATTCACCTCTTGTAGTAATGTTTGAGTTGTTCTGGTCACCCACTCCATAAGTCCTATGCTCATAATTCTCCCGAAAAAAGTTGCAAAATGATTTATGTAAAAAAGTTATTCCATTACAAGGCAAACCAGGACCCTTTTTCTTTTTCCAGTATGTAAAGAAACTCACTTACAGTCCCAGGATTCACGTAAGGGTTGATGGCTGCAGAGGTGGTACAGAAATCTCGACCGCCATAGTGCACAATTGATCCAAGATAGGCGGATTCTGCTGACACAGTAGGATAAATTCCTTGTTGCTTTTGCTTGTGCTGCCCTGCCTTTTGTTATCTGAAGATGCACGTTTGATATGGTAAGTTATACTTGTAAATTTTTAGACCAAGATTAGTTATCGTTAATGTTTAGATGTGAAGTATTGTTAGATACAAAAGATGGTAGATATAGCTAGCATAACTGCATATTTATTTTATTCAAATGTAATAACTGATAGTAGATATAATCTAGACATGATTGAGATATTATAATAGATATGACCTAGATATGATAGTAGATAGAGTTTAGATATGATTTTTCAAAATGAGAAAATCTCGTAGATTAGTTGAAGAAAATCCTCCTCTTCACCTCTATAAATAGAGGTACTTAATTAAGTTTTTTATTATTACTTCCTATTTCAACATGGTATCAGAGCCTCTATCTTTAAGAGAGATTATCTTTACTTTCTTCGTTGTCCAATGACATCAAATTCTCATAACTCTTGACGTTCCTCTCTGGCAATGGAGTTGATCTATCTACTTCCTATTGATCGTCGCCCTGGCATTGTCATCACTGCTATCGTCATGGCGACCGTTGCCATCAACCACTCGTGACCATACAGCGTCACCAACGTCTTCTTCCGTAGTGCAATAGAAATAGAGCAACCACTGCTTCTTCTGTTGCAGCTGTTGGACCTCCTCTTCCTGCCACCGAGGCCCCCTCACTGCCAACGTCCTCTCCCCTTATCCGCGACGGCCCCAACTCTATCAGCTCTCCACCTCATTGTCCAACAATAGCTTCTCACTGATGCGTCGGAGTTCCACCAACCTCTTGCTTCGGTGACATGGTCACCAGGGTTGGCGTGTATATAGAGATGATCTAATTGGTGTCCATCCACTCTGTTGCACCCGACCACTGCTAAGGGATCCTCTTCCTCGCCAAAACCCACTACTGTCGTGTTGGACAAGAATCAACATCAGATCGACGCCGATCTCCCCGACATCGTCTTGTCCTCCTCTCGCAACTTCATCTCCTCGTGCAACTCCTCCTGCTATTCCCGCAAACTCTTTTTATTACATTGGTTCAAGTTCGACGTCTTTGATAGGAGCTCGATCTTATAAGGGCATGATAGTAGATATAATCTAGATATGATTTAGATATTATAGCAGGTAGTATTTATATATGATAGCAGATAAGATTTAGATATGATTTCCCCAACTGAACGAGGAAATCTCGTAGGTTAGTTGAGGGAAATCATTCTCTTCACCTATATAAATAAATGATGAATCAAGGGACTTAATTGGGCTTTTCATTATTACTTCCTATTTCAACAATAATCCTGTAATGAATAAGGGTGGTAAATTGAAAACATAAATTTATATTGAAGTATAAAATATGCAAGTATTCTCTTCTTTTCCTTTTTTGTTGGGATGAAGATGGGTGCTCACAGAAAAGATGAGTAGATGCTCTGACCACAAGATCAAGGAGCATTATTTGATCTATAAATAAAGTTCTTAAAAGGACTTAGTCATGTATGCATCTGATGGACTCTAAGCAGAGACACTCTAAAAAACTCATGCATATCTATAGGAACTTGACCAGAATAAGTTGAGAAATATAAAATTTACTAAGCCTCAATATACTTTTCACATCAAACATATCAAATATTTCAGTAATCCTCAAATCATGCTCGATACCACCTATGTTTTTTTATATGATATCCAAAGCATTGCTTATGAGTTTATTTGTGCGTATTGGATAATAATAAAATGAATGTGACATTAGATATGACATTTGAGCTTCTGTTTCTTATTTGTTTGTTCATTTGATAAGCTTAGAAATAATTCATACACCTTTGATATGCTCTGAAATGTTTTGTATTATCATTGATATGCTCTGAAATATTTCGTTTGCCATTAATATGCTATTTAATATTCTTATGTCTTTGATATGCTCCGAAATATTTCACACACTGTTGATATGCTCTGAAACATTTCAAACTCCATTGATATGTTCCGAAATATTTCATTTCCTATTAATATGCTTGGAAACATTCTATACGCCATTGATATGTTTCGAAACATTTCATACATCTTTGATATGCTCTAAAATATTTTTATATGTCATTGATATGTTTTAAAATATTTCATATATCTTTGATATGCTCTGAAATATTTCATAGGCCATTGATATATTTTGAAACATTTCATACGTCTTTGATATACTTTGAAATATTTCATATGCCATTGATATATTCTGAAACATTTCATACGTCATTGATATGCTCCGAAATATTTTATATGCTGTTGATATGTTCTGAAACATTTCATATACTATTGATATGCTCTGAAATATTTTATATACCTTTGTTATACTCTGAAACATGTTTATACCTTTGACATACCTTGAAATATTTTCATATATCTTTGATATGCTCTGAAACATGTTTACGCCTTTGAAAGGCTTCGAAATATTTCATATGCCATTGGCATGCTCCAAAATATTTCATATGCATTGACATACACCAAAATATTTCACATGTTGTTGATATGCTATGAGTTGTTTTGTACGACATTGATATGTTCCGAGATATTTCACACCATTAATATGCTCCAACTACTCTTCCTCTACTGTTATGATCAAAGTATGTTTCGAATGAAATGATTTATGGTTCTGTATCTAACGAGATGCTATCTATAGATTCTTATACCCTTGCTTTACTATTTAATATCAAGTTTGTTTTGAAGACTATCATTTTTTATCTTGGATATGTTAGTCGATTGCTGAGCTTTATATACTCACTCTATTGCTACATAAATTTTTCAGGTTAGCTTATCACTCATGGAAAAAGTTAGAATTGGGCTAAGGTAGAGAAAAGCTAAAAGATTTTGGGTGAATTTTTATTGGTTGATATGTTTTGTTGTATAGAATATTTTGCATCTAATAAAATGCTGATAGTAAATATGAACTTATGTATCTTATAAATATTTAAGGGACCTCTCATGTTTAAGATTTTAATATATCAAGTTAAATTTGTATAATGATATGAACTTATGGTAAGTGTTAGTTTTGTGATTATATAGATTTTCACACTTGTGGATTTATGATGTGGATATGGTGTAGCTGAGTTGGCTTGGATTTTATGAATGATCAAGTGATGTGGTGTATGATTATAAACTGTACAGGTTTTATAGATGTGAAGTTTAAAGTTTGAATATTTCTTAATCTCCTCAAATGTTAGTTTAGATCCAGAGTTTAAATTATTGATGAATTACAATATTATTGATTTATAATAGGTTTCATACCTCTCAAATACGATAATTCAAGGGGCGTGACAAAGATACCAACAGAGCATCGCAGGCTTTAAGCATAACTCCTTTTATCATTTATGGCAAAGGTTCACATTATCTGATAAACACGAAGTACAAAAAAGATATTATGAATAATAACATGACACATATCGAAAGCACATATATAACAACATAATGTACATGTGCCAATACGAAATAATACGATACTACATAAAAATTTTCATAACAGATTTAGGTATGCAAATAATTTAAGGACAAGAGTATAAAAGAATTTAAAGTAATAATATAAGGCTCAATTGAAGTAAGGACTTCAGCTGAAATCAATTTCCAAGGGGATGGAATAAGAATAGGTAAAATCGGCAAAAGCTTGATTTTGGCAGAATTTGAGATTCATTTTGCATGATTTATTTAAACAACCAATTATGCTCCAAATTACTCAAGAAATATCCCGTTTGAAAGATATGCCAATTTATTTTAAAATGAATCAACTTTTATATGAATAAGAGTTCCCAACAAGGAGTTCCAAGTAATTTAGTAATGGAAGGTCATAAGATAATTTTTTATTTTACAGAATCTATAAAGTCAAATAGAATAAATATTTTAGTAGCCATTTGCACTTCAAATCTATCAAATCATGTACAAAAGAAAGATATAAAAGTTTATTTTCTCATGAAATAGGTTTTACATAAATCATAGTTTCTAGCAAAGAGTTATAAATAATTTAGTATTAAGAGGTCAGAGATTACAAAGTCTATTTTACAGATTCTTCAGGGTCAATTGAAATAATTTAGACAGGCATATGAACTCTAAAATTTTCAATTATAGTATCAAAAGAAAGATCTACAAGTCTACCTTCGAATGAAATAGGTTTTGCTAAATTATAGTTTAATTTACAGAAAGTTATGGCAAGAATAAAGCAGAGAGGTCAGAATCTCAAAATTAGAGATTCATAGATTTACAGTTGAATGGGAGAGATATCATATTCTAAGCCATAAATCATTCAAAATTATATCAAACTGAGATGTAATTAACGATAAAGACATTATGTAGGATGAGATTAGAACACTTGCCTTAGAAGAATTGATTTTCAAGAGTAGAGGAATTGATCCAAAACCTCAAACAAATGTAAAACTCCTTCAATTTGTCTTCCCTTCTCAAGCGTATGTTATAGCAAGTCTACCCATTATTTGGTAAGTATTTCTTTATTTTCTCATTTAATTACTTAACTTTGGCTAACACAAGAGTTGCTAGGTGACAAGCATGCATGAAAGCTTAGGTGTCACCTATGCAACATGCATAAGTGACACCATCTTTAAACTAGTTAGTGACACATATCTTCCTCTTTTCTCTTTTATTAATAATTTAATATAAATCTTTCAAAATTTATATTAAACATCTAAGTTTCATATTTAGGTCCATAACAATAAGCTTTCAATATAAAATTATTTAATTAAAAAATTATTAATCAATTCTCATATTTATAAATAGGTCCTTATAAATAAATTTAAATTATGGAGAAGATTACAAGAATCTATGATCGATAAGGACTTGTCTTATATGGAAGAACTCACTCAGATTATTAATAAGAAAGCAAAGATCCTAAGGAGTAGGATCATTCCTCTGGTTATAATAATTTGGGAGCAAGAGGAGGAAATGAATAAAGTTTATCCTCATCTTTTCATCAATGGCGGTATGATAAATTTAGAGGACTAAATTTCTTTTGGGGGGGAGGGGGGGGAGTATAATATCCCTTATTTCTGAAATACTTGTAACGATATAGTTTAAATTGTTTATGAGTACCTATTTGTAAATATGAGGTTTTGTTTAATAATTATCTTGGTTAAATAATTTTATATTAAAACCTTATTGCTAGGAACCTAAATATGAAACTTAAAAATTTGATATAAATTATGAGAGATTCACATTAGGTGAAAAAAAAAGAAAATAAGAGGATACATGTCATCAGCTAGCTTAAAGATGATGCCACTTATGCTTGTTGCATAGGTGACACATAAGCATCATTCTTTTATCATTGCCACCTAGCAACCTTTTTGTTAGCCAAAACTAAACAGCAATTATAGGAGAAAACTTACCTAAAAACTAAGAAAAAATACTTGCTGCAACGTAGAGAAGAGAAGGGAAGAGGAATAAAGGAGTTTTACATTTGTTCGAGATTTTGGATCAATTCCTCTACTCTTGGAAATCAATCCTTCTAAGGCAAGTATTCTAACCCCATCCTAAATTTATTTTAATCATTGATTTTATCTTAGTTTGATATAATTTTGAAAGAATTAGGCTTAGAACATGATATCTCTCTCATTTAGATGTGAAACTATGAACCTGAAAAATTTTGAGACTTTGACCTTTCTGCATTTTTCCAGTTGTAACTTTCTGCACTGAACTCTAATTTAGGCAAAACTTAGTTTATCTAAAAATAGATCTTTCCTTTGGTACCAAAATTAAAAATTTTAGAGTCCAATAGCCTACCTAAATATTTGTTTAAATTGATCCTATAAAATCTGTAATAGGGAACGTAATTTCTGACCTTTTGATACTAAACTACTTATAACTTCCTGTTGGGAACTCTGATTTGAGCAAAATATATTCTGTTAGAAACTAAACACCTAGATATTTTTTTGGATATAGGATTGAAAGGTTTGGAATACAAATGCTTAACCGATCATCTGTTGAATTTGATCCTATAAATTTTGCAAAATAGAACTTTTGTTCTATGACCTTTGGTTACAAAATCATTTGTAACTCTTTGTTAGAAACTTCAATTTGTATGAAACTTATTTTATTTGAAACTAGATTGATTTATCTTTCTGATGACACCTTTCTTGAGTAATTCTGAACATGATTGACTATTTAAATTATTTATGAAATATGCCTCTTAAATTCTGTTAGAATTAAGCCTTTGTTGATTTTGCCTATTCTTATTCACTCCTTTGGAAATTGATCTTTAGTTAAAATACTTACTTCCATTGAACTTTACGTTATTAGTTTGAAATGTTAAATATTCTTGTCCTTAGATAATTTGCATACTTGAATCAATTATGTTATATTTACGTTTGTATCGTATTATTTCGTATACGCCCAGACATTTTCGTTGTTTCGCATGTGCTTCCGATGTTTACTAAATCTATTACTCACATATCTTTTTATACTTTAGTATTTGTGGGATAATATGAACATTTAATAGAAATGGTAAAGAGAGTTACACTTAGAGCCTACGACGCTCTACTATGTTCGGTGGTCATTCAGAAATAGATGGACCATATTCTGTCTGTGATCTCACTTCACCTTTTATGTTTTTGATATGATATCAGTTCATATTTTGACCATGATCTAGCTAAATTTCTTTCTTTATTTGAGTCTTATATTATTATTTTAAAATCCTTATATGCTCTTGTCTTTAAATTAATTTCATACCTAAATCTATTATAAAAAGTTTATGTTACATCGTGTTATTTCATATTGGCATATGTACATTTTGTTGTTCCACATGTGCTTCCGATATATGTACCAACTTTGTTATTCGCATGTCCTTTTGTATTATGGTATTTGTGGATATTATGGACCTTTGCCAGAAATGGTAAAGGGTGTTATGCTTAGAGCCCGCGATGCTTTGTTGGCCCCCTATGACTTTAGTAAGACGTGGGTGGATGGAGCTCCCAGACATGTGAGACATCTATTTGATATTCATCCAGAAATAGATGGATTATATTCTATCTGATCTCACTTCACCATCTATGTCTTTGATATGATATCTAAAGCATTGCTTATGAGTTTGTATGTGCGCTTTGGAGAAGAATGAAATGAATGTGACATATATTTA
Source organism: Ensete ventricosum (assembly GCA_029747655.1). Taxonomy (NCBI): domain Eukaryota; kingdom Viridiplantae; phylum Streptophyta; class Magnoliopsida; order Zingiberales; family Musaceae; genus Ensete; species Ensete ventricosum. Next base: position 23,858,413 of record JAQQAF010000004.1, on the reverse strand, counting down.
AGATTCTATTTCTTATTTTCTTGTTCATTTGATAAGCTTTGAGATTATTTATACACCATTGATATACTTCAAAATATGTTTACATCTTTGATATGCTCCGAAATGTTTCATATGTCGTTGATATGTTTCGAAACATTTTATACGCTTTTAATACGCTCCAAATTATTTCATATACCTTTGATATGCTCCAAAATTGATATGTTCTGAAATATTTTATATTTCATTGACATACTTCGAAACATATTTACCCCTTTGATATTATTCGAAATATTTTATATGCCATGACACGCTAGGAAATATTTCACATTATGTTGATATACTCCAAGTTGTTTCATACGATGTTGATATATTCTGAGATATTTCACACCAATGATATGCTCCAACTACTCATCTACTGTTATGATCAAAGTATGTTTCGAATGAAATGATTTGTGATTCTGTATATAACGAGATGTTATCTATGGATTTTTATACCCTTGCTTTGCTATTTGATATCAAGTTTGTTTGAAAACTATCATTCCTTGCCTTGGATATGTTAATCATTTGCTGAGCTTTATATGTTCACTATGTTGCTATATAAAATTTTCAGGTTTGCTTGCCACTTACTGAAATGTTCAAAACTGGGTTAAGGTAGAGAATCTTGTAATTCATCAATAATTCGAACCCAAGATCCAAACTAACATTTGAGGACACTAAGAAACAATCGAACTTTAAAATTCACATTTATAAAACCTATGTAGTTATTAATCATACATCTCATCGCTCAAACATTTATGAAACCCAAAGCCAACTTAACAAATATTAACTATACTTATAATTCACTAGCAAGAGAATCTATATAATCACAAAACCAATCATTTACCACAAATTCATATCATCGTAGACTAAACATTTCAAAATTTCAAATGTGAAAGGTTATTTAAAGCTTTTACATGATACATCAAATTATATTCATCGACAATATTTCATTACATATAAATATATACTTATGCAAAAGCCATAATGTATCACCTAATAAGACTTGTCCAAAATTTGAATAGCTCTCAACTGTCTCAGCCCAATCTTAACAATTTAATGAGTGTCAAGTTAACCTACAAAATTTATATAACAACGGGGTGAGTTTCATACTCTAAATTATTCAAGAAATATGACATTGGAATGCTAAACCAATCTATTTTCAAATAAAATAAGTTTTATACACAGTAAAGTTTCTAACAAATATTACAATTGATTTGGTAACTAAAGGTTAGGGAACAAAATCTCTATTTGCAGGATCTATATAATCAAATTCAACAGGAGACTAGGTACGTATTTGTATTCAAAATCTTTCAATCTAGGTATCTATAGAAAGATCTAGGTGTCTAGTTTCCAACAAAATATTTTTTACACAAATTAGAGTTCCCAACAGGAAGTTATAAGCAGTTTAGTAAAAGGTCATAAATTATGGTCCCTATTTTGAAGAATCAATAGAGTCAATCAAAATAGAAACCTAGGTAGTCATTTGGACTCCAAATCTTTCAATCTAGGTATCAACAGAAAGATCTATGAATCTATTTTCTAATAAAATAGGTTTTATCATAATTAAATTTTTCAACAGATTACAAGAAATTTAACATCAAGAGGTCAGAGATTATAAAGTATATTTTACATATTCTTCAAGGTCAAATAAAACAAGAGTTTAGATAGGCATATGAACTCCAAAGTTTTTAATTTTGGTATCAAAAGAAAGATTTACAAGTTTACTTTTGAATGAAATAAGGTTTCCTAGATCAGATTTTAATGCATAATGTTATGGCAAGAATAAGGCAAAAAGGTTATAATATCAATTTTCCAGATTCATAAATTTATAAATGAACGGAGAAATATCATGTTCTAAGCCACAGATTCATAGACTCAAAGATTCATGTAATCTTCTCCATAATCTAAAAAGAGATCTAGAGTCTTTGTTAGAGATGATCTCCTAAAAGACATTAAAGAAAATTTTCATCGATTACTATAAATTTTATTAAGCCTCAATATACTTTATACATCAAACATATCAAATATCTCAGTAATTCTCAGACCATGCTATGATACCATCTATGTCATGCCCCCCTGAATATTCACATTCAAGAGGCATGAAGCTATCATAAATCGAGAATATTGTAATTCATCGACAATCCGAACCCAGGATCCAAACTAACATTTAAGGACACTAAGAAACATTTAAACTTCAAAATTTACATATATAAAACCTATGTAATTTATAATCATACACCACATCGCTTGATGATTCATAAAATCTAAGCCAACTCAACTAAACCATATCCATATCATAAATCTACATGTGTAGATATCTATATAATCACAAAACCAATCCATCCACTTCTAGCTATCCCCCTCAGCCGATTAATAGGAGAAGAGCTTCGTGACATATCAGCAAAGGGCCTATGTGGGCATTGCGATAAACTATGGAGCCGAGAACACCATTGTATAAAGGAGAGACCTCTGATGATTGAGCCCACCGAAGAAATCAAACTTGAAGATACGACTCTCGAGTCCAAGGAGAAGGATACGAAGGAAAAACCACAATCGATCGTCCGCATGGTCCATACCTTAACCGGCTACACCAACTCGTAGACAATAAAGATCAAAGAGTTTCTTGAGTAGCAGCCCGTCAGCATCCTCATCGACACTTGGAGCATGAACAACAAGGTTACTGCCCGTTTGATGCTCCAAAAAGAAGATTGCAGTACGTTCGACATCAAGGTAGCTAACAGCTGAATCTTGAAGTGTAACCAGAAGAGCCCGCGGGTGAAACTAATTCTACAAGATCAAGACATAGTTGTTGATTTTTTCCTACTCCCTCTAGATGAATTTGAAGTAATGCTCGGCATTGATTGGTTATCCATGATAGGAGATATTTTCTGAAACTTTTCGAAGCTAACTAATTTTTCAGCAAAGGGAAATAGGTGATCCTACGTGGGAAACGAGGGAGCAAAGTTACTACGGTCACAACACAATGCTTGGAGAACGAACCAAAAGAAGAATCCAATGGCTTCGCAATTCAAATTCAAGAGTTTCAGGAGATTAAGCCAAAGGAGATTAAAGACAAGAACCATCTCCCATAGCTTACTGAAATTTTGGGTGTCTCCACCAAACTAAACCGACTACCTCCTATCAAGCTACTCGACCCCCCTATACAGAACTGGTCGAAATTATCACCAGCTGATGGTTAGTCAGATTGCTGCCCACAACCTCAGAAGATTGAAGCTAAGAGGGTCACCCAGGAGATGCTAGAGACACAAATTATTTGGTCGTGCTTTTTCCTCATTATGACACATCCCTACATCATTATCTCTAGGGATAAGTTTTTTCTAAAGTGTTACATTCTGTCGAACCCACCATGGTTACTAATGCGACACTTCCATATCTCAGGCGACTTCCATGACTTCCCCTCGGATGAGACCATGATGATCAAAATCTTCCCTAATAATGGCCTTCGATCTACGGCCCAAGATCACAAGAAAATTGAGACCCTCCAATGGCAAAATCAGAATAAGAGAGGGATCATTTACAGGACTCAATGAAACATGAACATCATCTCTCTCACTGTGAAGAAAGATACCCCACCTTGGCCAAGTGGAACTATAGCCCTCATGACCACGATGTCATCTACACCAAATCATGGCCAGATATTCATAATTGGAGCAAACACAACAAGAGTTGGGATTAGCATCACCCTTATGCAAGAGGACCGACTCCTAATCCGTACCGAGACTTTCTCACACTCTACACGAGGTTTCTAAAGGGGATGCTAGTTTCTACTGCATTTGAACTTTGGCATGATACAGGTCAATAGCACGAAGAAGTGAAAATGGGCCTAGGAAAATCACTGTTCCTACCCACCTCAAATTCGGACGGGCTCACACCACTGAAGACCTTATCAGAGGGTAGCCCTCTTTCCAAAAGAAGGCCTAACTACTAAAGAGCAACAACGTGGCATCCCATGCAAGAAAGAAACATCCCCCCGACAAACGTCGGAGCAGAAGAAAGTTTACTGTGGAAGATCAAGTTTCTATTCATCTCCAGCCCCACCAGCAGGAACTTCGAGCCTCAAGGAAGTAGTCCTCCTAATACTTTGGACCTTGTAAAATTGAGGATTATATTGGGGTCCTAACTGGAGGTAAAATCTACGCACCAAATAAAAAATACAATTGATCCTCTAGATATCCCAACTCAAATGGAAGTTTAAAAAGGACTAAGTACTCAGCCCAAATTCATCCAACTAACACCCAAGCTAATGAGGAGGCCCAAGTTCAGCTTATGATTGCATTGAATCATTAGATCGAGACATATCACTATCCAGTCACTATTGTTGATGTTGGACCCAAAGATATGGAGCTCAACCTTAAGGACAATGCCGATTTGAAGGGGGCAGGTCTGATAGGAACCTAGCAGGGTTGGGTCTGATAGGACTCCAGCAGGGTTGAGTCCTAATCTCCCTAGAAATAGTCAATAAAACCTTGTGAGATTGTAATAAAACCCCACCTAGCCACTTTTATCCTATAAAGAAGTGTGATTAGGGTTTAGTAGCCGCCACCCCCTTTACTAGGCTGGTCGGTCAGGGTTTCCCCCTGCTTAGGTCGGCTATAGAGCCAACCTAGCCGCCACCTGTTCCCTCTAAGGAAGGTAGGATATAGAAGGGGCAAAAAGATAATTTTATTTAGGCAAGCACCCTCTAGGGCTAGGGTTTGAAGCCCTATATAAGCATATAGCCTCCACCTCTTTTTATCAAGTAATTATCAATTTTATTTCAGTCTTGTGCCGAATCTAAGAAAGAGGAACCCCTACAACGTTCCAAGGGTTGATCCCCCTCAAGGGTCAAAATCTATAGAGCTCCTTCTGAGGTTCTATCGTCTGGTATTAGAGCTGTGTTCCTACAGCCCTGGAGCTATATTTGTCACCTCCATCTTCCAAATAATTCCCATAATTGCTTTTGATGTCGCCTTTATCCACCATCGCCCACCAAGCCGCAGATCCATCAACCTGCTGTCGTCCTCTGCGTCAACATCATAGATCTGATTTTTACTAGAATTAATGTCAAGAAACTGCTGCTTCTTCGATGGGAATTTTGTTCGATAGTACAACGTATACCGTAGCGATCTTTCATCGAAATTTTATTGGAACTCGCTGCCATCTTTTCTAGTTTTGTGACTCCCCCTCTCATCTTCAATTCCTACTATTACTCCCTTAAAAACCCTAACAAAACCACAACCAAATAGCCATCCCAATCAGTCCTAATCGCAGCCTACTTATCGATCCACTTACCTTTTCAGCCAACTCTCCTTACCGATACACCTACCTTTGCTGTCATCTATCCCAGATCTAAAATCTATTTCCCTACCCTTCATCTACTACTATCACAGCCCTAAAATCACACCAATTTATAGCCTAAACTTCGCAAAATCGTAGCCCCAAATCGAACCCAAAACAGCCACAAACCGCACCCAAAAACCACAGCCTTTAGTCCACCAACCTTTCAGCCACCCAATCTCCCTTATCCCTTCAACCGCAGCACACATCTTTCGCTGCCCAATGTTACCAATAGTGACCTCTTGCTGCCATCCTCCTTGATTGCAGCCAGTAGCGATCCTTGTGACAAAAAGCTACCAGTAGTGATCTTTCGTTGCAATATGTTTACATCGCAGCCCGCAACAATCGTTCACTACCAACTATCTTGATCACGACCAGCAACAAATTGAACACAACAACAACCATCTCTCACTCCATACTGTTGCTTCCCTCCTCGACAATAGCCGTGTACATCGCTATCCCGTCTTTCTCCTATTGTAGTTGCACCCTCGCTGCAACCGACGCCACCTGCAGCCACGAAGTCGCACCGCAGCCGCAACCAACGTTGCTGCTGCCTTCTGACTCAGATCACTTGGCTACCATCTTCTGACCAATATCAATCACCTAAAAAATCACACCTCAATGACATTGCAGCGCCAACATTATAGCATCACTGAAGGACCGCAGTCGACATTACTGCTGCCATTTTCTTCCTCCACCATTGCTGCTACCCTTGGCTGCCATCCTCCACTTGGAGACTTCACCATTGTAGCCCCGACATCACCGCCATTGTTGCCTTCAACCTAAAGATTGTAGCTACACTCTTTAATCGATTTGATTTGACAGGTTGGAGATACTTACGTCATGACATCGGTGGGCTTATTCGAAGCCAAATTGGAGGCTCTTGAGACGCGTATGGATGTTAAATTACGTGCTCTCTTTAAGGAGTTTAGATGGGCCAATCACCGAGTCCAATAAGATCACAACGCGGTACAAATTTGGATTGTAAAAAGAACCTTAGCGAAGAACTAGCGAAGATCCATCAAACCTTCACCATCCAAGAGTACCAAACCAGGTTTGAAAGGTTATCTAATCAAACTTATGATTAGTCTTAAAAACTGATATTGAGAACTTTTATTGAGGGCTTGAAGCTAGAGATTCAGGAAGAAGTTAAAGTGTGATAGCCATTGTGCGACATCAAGAGGAGAGATTGAACTATGAAGCTCAGAAGACTAGAGTTGCTCCCCGACCAGCGGCACCAAAGCTTTCACCTCCTCCTACTATCAGCCAACCCCCTTAGCCATATAAATTAACAAGAGAAGACCTTCATGACAGATCGACAAAGGGCCTATGTGGGTGTTGTGATAAACTATGGAGCCTAGAACACAAATGTAAAAGGGAGACACCACTTATGATTGCGCCTACTGAAGAACCCAAACTTGAAGATACGACTCTCAAACCCAATGAGAAGGATACACCACTACCGGCCACCCGTATGGTCCCTACCTTAGCCGGCTACACCAACCTACAAAAATTGAAGATCGAAGGGTTTCTCGAGCAGTAGTCCGTCATCATCCTTATTGACGTCGGGAGCACACACAACTTCATGAGCAGTAAGGTTGCTACCCACTTAATGCTTCAAAAAGAAGATTACAATGGGTTCGAAGTCAAGATAGCTAACCGCCAAATTCTGAAGTGCAACCAGAAGTGCTCGCGGGTAAAACTGATCCTACAGGAGCAAGACATAGTTGCTAATTTTTTCCTCATCCCTCTTGATGGTTGACATTGATTGGTTGTCCATGATTGGGGATGTTTTCTGAAATTTCTTGAAGTTAACTATGAAATTTTTCAGAAAAGGAAAGCATGTGATTTTATGAGGGAGCCCAACGACTACAACCATAACACAACACTTGGAGGGGTACCAAAAGAAAATTTCAATGGTTTCCCAATTCAAATTCAAGGGTTTCATGAGATTGAAGATATGAACCCTCTCCCACAGCTTGCTAAAATTTTGGGCGTCTCCACCAAATCGAGTCGATTACCTTCTCTGAAGCTATTCGACCACCCTATGCTGAATAGGCTGAAACTTCTACCAGTTGTTGCTCGACCAGATTACTTCCTACAACCTCAGAAGGTCGAAGATAAAAGGGTCATCCAAGAGATGATAGAGACATGGATTATTCGGCCATGCTTATTTCCCGCTATGACACATCCCTACATCCTTTTTCTCGGAGATAAGCTACTTCTAAAGTATCATATACCATCGAACTCACCAAGGTTGCTGATCTCATGTGACTTCCATGACTTCCCCAGGATCAGACCATGATGCGATGTCGTCCACACCAAATCGTGGCCAGATGTTTATTATTGGAACAGACACATCGAGAGTGGGGGTCAACACCATCCTCATGCAAGATGGTCAACAACACGAAGAAGTGAAAATGGGCCTCAAAAAATTACCACTCCTACCTGCCTTAGACTCAGATCCGGCTCACACCACTAGAGATTTTATCAGAGGACAGTCCTCACTACAAAAGAAGGCATAACTACTATTACAGAGCAACCACGTGGCAGCCCATGCTTGGAAGAAACTTCCCCCTGACAAACGCTGGAGCAGAAGAAAGTTTCCTGAGAAAGATCAAGTCCCCTTTCATCTCCAATTCCACTAATATGAAATTCAAGCCTCAATAAAGTGGTCTCGCTATTTCTTTAGGCCTTACAAAATTAGGGATCACATTGGGGCCCAAACATGGAGGTCAGATCCGTGCACCAGATCAAAATTATAGTTGATCCTCCAGGTATCCCACCTCAAATGGAAATTTAAAGATGACGACTCAGCTCAAATTCTTTCAACTGACAACCAAGCTGATGAGGAGCTGAAGACCCAGTTCCCAGAGTTTATGGACCCTTAGCCTTAAGGACAAGGCTGGTTTTAAGAGGACGGGTTTAATAGGACTCCAATAGGGTTGAGTCCTAATCTCCTAGAAGTAGTCAATAAAACCCTGTGAGATTATAATAAAACCTCACCTAGCCACTTCTATCCTATAAAGAAGTGTGGTTAGGGTTTAGATTGGGGACTTAGTGTTTAGTAGCTGCCACCCCCTTTACTTGGCTGGTCGGCCAGGGTTTCCCCCTGCTTAGGTCGGTACAGAGCCAACCTAGCTGCCACCTGTTCCCTCTAAGGCAGGTAGGCTATAAAAGGGGCAAAAGGGTAATTTTAGTTAGGTAAGCACCCCCTAGGGCTAGGGTTTGGAGCCCTATATAAGCATGTAGCCTCCACCTCTTTTTATTAAGCCATCATCAATTTTATTTTAGCCTTGTGCCGAATCTAGGAGGGAGGAACCCCTACAGCGTTCCAAGGGTTGATGCCCCTCAAGGGTCAAAATCTATAGAGCTCCTTTTGGGGTTCTATCAAGGTCCTATTCAATCAAGTAGTAATTAATAAAACCCTGAGAGATTATAATAAACACCCACCTAGCCGCCTACTATCATATCAAGCAGGTCGGCTAGGGTTTTGGGAAGAGAGTCTTGGGGCCATAGAGTTTCTTAGCTACCGCCCCCCTTATTGGGCAAGTCTGCTAGGGTTTAAGGGGGGAGCATATGAGGAGTTGCAGCCTCCTAGCCACCCTACCCTTATTGGGTAAGTCGGCTAGGGTAGAGGGGTAAAAGAGGAATTTAAGGGAGGAGTCTCTCTAGGGTTCAGGTTTAGAGTCCTATATAAAGCATGTAGCCTCCACCACTTTTATTCAAGCAAGAGATCAGTTTCCTTTCAACCTTGTGGCTGACTCCTAGGAGGGAGGAACCCCTTCAGCGTTCAAGGGTTGATCCTCCTTCAAAAGATCAATCTATTATAGAATTCTTCTAGGGTTCTATCATGGATCACTCGAATTATCACATTCAGGAGGTGTGACCCTGTCTTAAAATAAAAATATTATAATTCATCATAATCCAACCAAAAATTCAAAATGTAAGAGGTCATTTAAAGCTTTTATATGATACATCAAAATCAGATTCAACGATAATATTTCATTACATATACTTATACAAAAGCCATAATATATCATCCAATAAAACTTGCCCAAAATCTGAATAGCTTTCTTCTACCTCAGCCCAATCTTAATAGTTCAATTGATATCAATCATGTTTAGATGTAAAGATTTAAATCTAGTTTCAATATTCTGACCTTTTGTTACTAAATTTCTTATAACTTCATGTTGAAAACTTTGATTTGTACAAAGCCTATTTCATGAGAAACTAGACTCGTATATCTATCTTTCAATACCTTTCTTTAGTAATTCGGAGCATAATTGATTGTCCAAATAGTCCTTGCAATGTGCATCTTATAATCTATCTTAATAAGGCCTTTGCCTATTTTGTAAATCTTTGTTCATCGCTTTGTAAATTGAATTCATCAAGAATTCTTTCTTCAATTAAACTTTGTGCTTGCTTTGAATTTTTGTATACTCTTATCCTTTATTACTTGCCTATCTGAATGCAGTATGTGAAAGTTTATGTTTGCATCGTATTGTTTCATATAGGCATATATAGACACATCTATATTTCATTGTTCTATATGTGCTTCCGATATATGCCAATTTTATTGCTCACATATCTTTTTGTACTTTGGTGTTTGTGGAATAATTTGAACATTTGCCAGAAATGATAAAGGGAGTTATGCTAAGAGCCCATGATGCTCTGCCAGCCCCATATAACTTCACCTAGATATGGATGGATGGAGCTCCCATATGTGGGAGACTTATGTTTGGTAGTCATTCATAAATGGATGAACCATATTATGCATGTGATTTCACTTCTCCCTCTATGTTTTTGATATGAGATTCAATGCATTGCTTTTGAGTTTATATATACACGCTTTAGATAAGAATGAAATAAATGTGACATCAATATGATATTTGAGCTTCTGTTTCTTATTTACTTATTTGATAAGCTTTGAGATTATTCATTCACTATTCATGTGCTTCGAAATATGTTTATGGCTTTGACATGCTCCAAAATGTCCATATTCCATTGTAAAATGTTTCGAAATATTTGAAACATTTCATACGCCATTGATATGTTCTGAAATAATTTATTTGCTATTGATATATTTTGAAATATTTCATTTGCTATTGATATGTTTGAAAATATGTTTACGCCTTTGATATGCTCTGAATTATTTTATATACCTTTGATATGTTCTAAAACATGTTTACGCATTTGATACGTTCCAAAATATGTCATATATCATTGACATACTCCGAAACATGTTTACGCCTTTGATGTGCTTCGAAATATTTTATATGTCATTGACATGTTCCTAAATATTTCACATTCCATTGATATACTCCGAGTTGTTTCATATGACATTAATATGTTTCAAGATATTTCACACCAATGATATGCTCCAACTACTCTTCCTATATTGTTATGATTAAAGTATATTTCAAATGAAATGATTTGTGATTATGTATCTAACAAGATACTATCTATAGATTCTTATACCCTTGCCTTGCTATTTGATAGCAAGTTTGTTTTAAAAAATATCATTCTTTATCTTGGATATATTAGTCACTTGAGCTTCATATGCTCACTCCAAGTTAGCTTGTCACTCACGAAAAAAGTTAGAATTGGGCTAAGGTAGAGGAAAGCTAAAAGATTTAGGGTGAATCTTTATTAGTTAATATGTTTTGTTGTATAGTACACGTCTAATAAAATATTGATGGTCAATCTGAACTTATGTGTCTTATAAATGTTTAAAGGCCCTCTCATGTTTAGGATTTTAGAATGTCAAGTTAAATTTGTATAATGATATGAACTTGTGTTAGGTTTTTTTATTATATAGATTTCCACACTTGTGGATTTATGATATGGATATTGTTTAGTTGAGTTGGCTTGGATTTTATGAATCATCAATTGATGTAGTGTATGATTATAAATTACACAGGTGTTATATATGTAAAATTTTAAGTTTAAATGTTTCTCAATGTCCTCAAATGTTAGCATCGATCTTGGGTTCAGATTATTAATAAATTATAATATTACTAATTTATGATAGGTTCACGCCTCTTGAATGCGAATATTTGGGGGGTGACAAAGATGGTGTCAGAGCCAAAAAAAACTTTTATGTTTAAATTTGGAACATGAATGATACCTATGATTCTTGATTTACATGCTTTAAAATCTTATTTAGTGATAGCTTACACTGAAATAGGTCGTTGATCTAGGAGGTAGTGGCTCTTTCTTCTTATTTAGTGGGTAATATTTTTTCTTATGAACTAATTTTCTATAAGCAAAATAGGCTCCGGTCACCCAAAAACACTTATTTGTTTCATGATTTAATCACATATTACATGATTTAGTTCTTAGTGGTGGTTTTTCTTTCCCAAATCATTGACTTTCTTGTCATCATTTTTGATCCATTTCCTCTCTTATTCTTATTGGTAAACTTGTCTTTACTATTCCTGCTCCTGATCGCCAAAGATTCTCTATATTATTTTTCGCTAGTGTATAGCTTCTTCCAACATAAAGGTGGCAAAAGAAATCTTTTGAACATTAGGGCAATTTATGGCATCAAATATTTTTTTCATTCGATCATATATTATTTTGTCACCATTATATCAGGTTTATCATTGAAACAAGAAAGACTAAGCTCCTTAAATTATTCAATTTCTAGTCCATTATGACTAGATATCCCCGATCAACCCTTTTATCCCACTAAATTACTCAAAAGAAAATGAAGCAAGAGGACCATATGTCCTCGTCATCCTAGATTCCTAAAAGACATCAAGAAAATTTTCAGTAATCACCATATATCTTAGTAATCCTCAAATCATGCTCTGATACTATCTTTGTCATGCCCCTCAAATTATCACATTCGGAGGTGTGACCCTGTCTTAAAATCGATAATATTATAATTTATCACAATCTAATCAGGATCCAAACTAACATTGAGGACATTGAGAAACATTCAAATTTTAAAATTCATATCTATAAAACCTGTGCAGTTTATAATGATACATCATATCACTCAAATATTTATGAAACCCAAAGCCAACTTAACAACTATTAACCAGACGTATAAATTCACTAGTGTAAGAATCTATACAATCACAAAACCAAACATTTACCATAACTTCTTATCAAAATAGACTAAACTTAGCATTCCAAAAATTTTAAAAGTAAGAGGTCATTTAAAACTTTTATATGATACATCAAAATCAGATTCATCAACAACATTTTATTACATACATTTTAAATATACTTATACAAAAACCACAATATATCACCCAACAAATCTTGCCCAAAATCTTAACAGTTCAATGAGTGTCAAGCTAACCTGAAAAACAAGTGACTAACATATCCAAGACAAGAGTAAATGGCTTCAAATAAGCTTGGAATCAAAATACAAAGCAGGGATACAAGAATTCATGGACATCAGCTCATTAGATACAGAATTGCAAATGTCATTTTATTCAAAGCATATTTAGTTCATAACAAATGGAATAAAGAGTAATTGGAGCATATCAAAGATGTAAGAAGTATTTCGGAGCATAGCAAAGGCGCATAGGACATTTAGGAACATAACAATGGCATTTAAAACTCTAATTTGTATAAAATTTGATTCTCTAAAAATATATTGACATATCTTTCTAAAAAGAGATCTGGAATCTCTATTAGAGATTATCTCTTAAAAGACATCAAAGAAAATTTTCATCGATTACTATAAAATTTACTAACCCTCAAGCTACTTTACACATCAAACATATCAATACATAAATCCTCAAACCATGCTCTGATACCATCTCTAACAGAGACTCTGGATTTCTTTTTAGATTATGGAGAATATTACATAAATTTGTGAGTTGATTATGATTGATAAGGACTTGCCTTATATGGAAGAGCCAACTCAGATTGTTGATAATAAAGCAAAGATCCTAAGAGTAGGATCATTTAAAATAATTTGGGAGCAAGAGGAGGAAATAAAGAAAGTTTATCCTCATCATTTCATCGATTGATATATGATAAATTTAGAGGACTAAAATTTTCTTTTTGGGGGGGGGGGGGAGAGTGTAATATCTTTCATTTCTAAAATATTTTAAATGATCCATTTTAAATTTGTTTATAAAGACCTATTTTTAAATATGAGAATTGATTTAAAAAATTATTAAATAATTTTATATTAAAAGCTTATTGCTAGTAACCTAAATGTGAAACTTAGAAGTTTAATATGAATTATGTAAGATTCACATTAAGTTTTTTAAAAAAAAGAGGAAGACATGTGTCACTAGATAGTTTAAAGATAGTGTCACTTATGCATGTTGCATAGGTGACACCTAAGCTTCTTTTATACATGCTTACCATCTAGCAACTCTTATGTTAGCTAAACTTAAGTAATTGAAGGATAAAATAAAGGAAAACTTACCAAATAATAGGTAGACTTGCTGCAATGTACAATTGAGGGGAAGATTAATTGAAGGAGTTTTACATTTGTTTGAGATTTTGGATTAATTTCTCTACTGTTGAAAATCAATTCTTCTAAGGTAAGTGTTCTAACCTCATTCTACATTTATCTTAATCCTTAATATCATCTCAGTTTGATATAATTTTAAAAGAATTATGGCTTAGAACATAATATTTATCTCATTTAGATGTGAAATTATGAATTTGAAAAATTATGGGACTTTGACCAATCTGCATTGTTCTAGTTGTAACTTTTTAGCATTAAACTCTAATTTTGGCAAAATTTAATTCATCCGAAAATAGACTTAGATATTTCCTTTGATACAAAAATTAAAAATTTTGGAGTCCAATAGCCTACCTAAATATTTATTTAAATTGATCTTATAAAATCTGTAAAATAGGAAACGTCATTTTTGACTTTTTGATACCAAACTGCTTATAACTTCCTATTTGGAACTCTGATACTAAACTACTTATAACTTTCTATGAATTTTGAAGTTTGAATGTTTCTCATTGTCCTCAAATGTTAGTTTGGATCTTGGGTTCTGATCGTTGATGAATTATATTATTATTGATTTAAGATAGTTTACGCCTCTTGAATGTAAATATTCAAGGGGCGTGATAGAGATGGTATCAAAGCATATTAATGGTATATGAAATGACACATGCGAATATTCGGGGGCGTGATAGAGACCAACTAGCTAGTGACACATGTCTTCCTCTTTTCTCTTTTTTTCAATGTTGTATGTGAATCTTCTATAACTCATATCAAACTTCTAAGTTTCACATTTAGATCCTTAGCAATAAGCTTTCAATATAAAATTCTTTAATCAAGAAAATTATTAATCAATTCTCATATTTACAAATAGGTCCTTAGAAATAAATTGAAATTATGAAAAATTATAGAAATTTGTAAGTCGATTATGATCGATAAGAACTTACCTTATATGGAAGAGCTCACTTAGATTATTGAAAGTAAAGATCCTAAGGAGTAGGATCATTTCTCTGGTTACAACAATTTGGGAGCAAGAGGAGGAAATGAAGAAAGTTTATCCTCATCTTTTCAACGATGGATGTATGATAAATTCAGAGGACTAAAATTTTCTTTTAGAGGGAGGAGAGTGTAATATCCCTCATTTTTGAAATATTTATAACGATATAGTTTAAATTATTTATGAGCACCTATTTGTAAATATAAGGATTTGTTTAATAATTCTCTTGATTATTTTTAAAGCATAATGCTAGGGACCTAAATGTAAAACTTAAAATTTTGATATAAATTATGAGAGATTCACATTAGGTTAAAAAAAGAAAAAAGAGGATATGTGTCACTAGCTAGCTTAAAGATGGTGCCACTTATACTTGTTGCATAGGTGACAAATAAGCATCTTTCTTACATCCTTACCACCTAGTGACCTTTATATCAGCCAAAACTAAATAACAATTATAGGAGAAAACTTAACCAAAAACTGAGAAATAAGACTTGCTACAACGTAGAGAAGAGAAGAGAAGAGAAGAGGAATTGAAGGAGTTCTACATTTGTTTGAGGTTTTGGATCAATTCCTCTACTCTTGAAAATCAATTCTTCTAAGGCAAGTATTCTAACCCCATCCTACATTTATCTTAATCCTTGATTTTATCTCAGTTTGATATAATTTTGAAAGAATTATGACTTAGAATATGATATCTCTCTCATTTAGATGTGAAACTATGAATCTGAAAAATTTTGGGACTTTGACCTTTCTGCATTGTTTTAGCTGTAACTTTCTGCACTAAACTCTAATTTAGGCAAACCTAGTTCATCCAAAAATAGATTTATAGATCTTTCTTTTGATACCAAAATTGAAAATATTGGAGTCTAATTGCCTGCCCAAATATTTGTTTAAATTGATCCTATGAAATCTGCAAAATAAAAAACGTAATTTTTGATATTTTGATATTAAACTGCTTATAACTTCGTGTTGGAAACTTTAATTTGAGTAAAACATATTTTGTAAGAAATTAGACACCTAGATCTATCTTTGGATACCAGATTGAAAGATTTGGAATACAAATACTTTACTAGTTATCTATTAAATTTAATCCTATAAATTAAAATATCAATATTTAGTAGCTTATAAATGCAGCAAAGGATCTCCCACATAGAAAAGAAGGCAAAAGAGAAACAGGTTGTGCCTTCCCAAAAGTTGCCATGAACCAAGTATTCAACCAATGTAGGAGCGTCAAAGTGACTATATATGGTTCCAGCTTTAATTTTTATCTTTCAGATGGCGAGAATTCGTCCCTCATTTATTTGATCATACTTCAGACGCAATGGTGGCACTGAAATTTTAATGGTTGGAGGAGTATTCTTGTAACTGAATGAGGAGACCATAGGGAATCCCATTTAAAGCAAAAAAGCAAATATAAGAATTGGCATGCACAAGTAGCAACAATTCTACAAATTGAAGAACAATAATAACAAGAAGTCAAGAAAGTGACACAAGATGATAACGTAGAACCCCTCTTTGGAAGAATATAGTTAACATTATATATAAGGTTTGTACAAAATAGCTTTGTCTACACAAGTCATAGACTAAAGGTTGAAGCCTCTTAGAGCAATTGAGAAGATTGTACCCTACCTGAAAAAGGTGGAATTGACTCACTTCATCTAACTCAACTCCAAGAGTAGCCAAACTAAAATATAGACATGTCTACACATACTGTAGACAATGACACCATACTATAGTAAATAAATAATAAAATGTAACATCTAGATCATCATGGACTACTTGTGAACATATCACAAAATGAAAGCTTTGCACCACATAATATATTACAATCTTCATCATCATTCCTGAGATTATTAACTAATGAAAAAATTGGATCTTGTGAAGATCTCTTTCTCTCTTCTTGTTAAGTTCTCTATGTTAAGTTTCTTCTCTACACATGATCGTCAGTCCTGAAGAATCTCTATCAAAATTTGAGCTTTGTTCGTATTGTGACACTCAAAGATTCTGTCACACCTCTCCTTCCAAATCCATCAAATAGCACATCTGTGTATAATCCTTGCCAGTTGTGTAAGAGGCTCATTTCTTGAGAAGTTTTGCATAAGCATTTCTAATTCATGATGCAAGTTTGGTCGCGGTAGCCTATAAAGATCAAATCGCTTCAAGATCTCCTTTCATATCCAAGAAGTATAGTCACAAGCAAAATAGAGATGGTCAACACTTTCTGTATAGAGATTCCTACTGCTAGTGGAGCCAACTAAAGTCTGAAAAAGCTTCAGATTGAATCGAAGTATGATAATAAATGTTATATATATATGTTCCTTTTTTTTTTTTACTCCCAGAAAGCTCAAATTGATTGGATCTTTGAAAGAGAATTAATTTGTTAATTGCTTGATGAAGGCCTAGATCTCCATAGGATTATTACATGGGACAATAATATCATCCACATACACCAAAAGATATATTATACTTTTATTTTGTTGTCATAGAAATAGTGAGGTATCAGACTTAGAGTTGATGAAGATAATTGAAATAAAAAATTAGCCAAGTTCAGTATACCAAGCTCTTGGAGCTTGACAAAGTCCATAAATAGTTTTTGTAGTTTACAGATATGCCTTGGGTATTGAGGATGGATGAAGCCAGGGGATTACTGCATAAAGACATCTTTAGTTAGAATCCCCTGTAAAAAGACATTGTTAACATCCAATTATAATAAGTGCTAGCCTTTTGAGATGGCCAAATTCAAGATAAGTCCGATTGTTGTAGGCTTAATAATGAGACTGAATGTCTCTGTAAAGTCAACACCAGGCCATTGATAAAACCCTTTGACCACTAAACATGTTTTATATCTGGCAACTAATCCATCTGGGTTTGGTTTAATTTAAAAGACCCACTTGCACCCGATGATATTTTGTGTGTGACGAAAGGGAACAAGGGTCCATGTAGAGTTATGAAGGAGAGCATCATATTCTTCACACATGACTTTACGCTAGTGTGGAGATTTTTTAGCTTAGTAATTGAAGTGAGTTCAATGGTCTCAAGTGAGGATTTTGTGCTGGCATGTAGGTCAAGGATGTGACGCGATTTAAAAATACTGCTTTTGGAGTATGTTGCCATTGGATGCCTAGGGGCTATGGGATTGTTAGTTGGTATAGGTGATGGAGAGTCATGAATATAGTTCGAGTCAGGTTGAGGGACTTGAGTGGTATTGGGTTTAGGAGAAGGTAAAGACAATGATTGTGTCTTGATGGGCAATGCTTCATCAATACGAGAAACTTAGGGAGTAGTGGAGAGAGTGAGTAGTTGTTAAACCAGAATAACAAGAGAGTGGGGATCTAGAGGGAAAGGACTAGACTATGTTGTGGGAGGCTTGGTTGACGGGAGCGAAGGTGTATTACAGTGATGCATATTTGGTAGAGTTGGACGTGGACTCCAAGAGATTCATGGTTTTGAAAAGGAAAGGTGGACTCCATAAAATTAACCTGATGTGAAATAAAGACTTTATAAGTATAAGGGTCATAGCATCGAAGGTATTATGTTCAAGAGTGTATATGATGTAAACAGAAGGCTTAGACCTAGGTGTTATTTTTTGTGAAGTATAAGGACGTAAACAAGCTCAAGAGAGAACCTTTACACCTCTCTTTTACAAGAGACCTTAATCCTCCTATAACTTAGAAACACCTCTAAACTCAAGGAGGAAGAGACTAAACTAATGCTCAATGAGAGTTTACAATACTTTTAACTCAAGAATTCTTTATCTATCAAGTAAGCATGAGTGGGTATTAATAGACCCCATAAGGCTTCAAGAATAGAGCCAAAAATTTAAATCCCCAAGTTTTTTGGGTATTGGCGGTATCACTATCGATGCCTTGTCATAAACCTAGCTAGTTTTGCCTAAGTCATGTGGTACCCTTATAGTTCACAAAGGTCAGCCTCCCCAAAATCTCTTATGGTCCGTTAGGACCTAGAAAAGAGAAAACGGGTTAGAGAAATCATTCACACTGGATCTATAAATAACCATTTCATTAAATACTTTATAACCAATGCAAGTTACAAATATGGACCTCAAAAACTCTAAACGGTCGCACACATAGGATCATGATCCATTATAAACCGAAATTTTTACAAGTGTCCATATGACATAACTCTCATGTACAAGTTAGAAACGTCCACGAAAACTAACCAAACTAGAGCTGTCAAGCCTATTGCTAGCCTGCTACTTGCTGTATAAAGCATATACAAAGACCAAAAGATACAGACATATATAAGGATTACATCAAGCACCTTATTTATATTTTTGTTCGTGGCATTCTCCCTTATTTATTCCTTTGACGTCCTCGTTGAAACCATTGCATATGCTGCATCTCCTCGTCTTTTGCTGAATCTTCAATCTTCTGCTCTAGTTGCAACATGCCTCTTGGCTTGCCCTCCGTCGCTATTATCGAGTAGTCAAACTTTGAATTAAAACCAAAATCAGAAGTGTTCTTGGACTTCGTTAAAAGGGAATAAGTGAGTGATTTAAAACAAAGTCGAAAGATGATGCTCGTGCCTTTCTTCAAACTAATTAAGAATAATTAAATGTAATAGAAAAGGCAAGAGTAGAGATGCTCACAGATTTTATAGTGGTTCGACCAAAACTTGACCTATGTCCACTTTTCGAAGTCCTCCTTTATTGAGGCCCACCGGAGTCCACTAAAGATCTTTTTGCATGGGTGAAGACCAAACCCCTTACACTTTCTTCTTTTCACAAGTTCAGGAGAGGAACATTTTATAAGAGTTTCTTACTTCCCTTAGACTCACTTTACACTTTGAAGTACTCAAGGGAAGCTCTCAAATTTTATAACTCTTTAACATAATTTTATCCCACTTTTTTGTTCACAACCATTGCTCCAACAAGTAAGAAAATTTGGGATATTTATATATCCTAATTGGCTTCAGAAATCAAGCTAAAATCCAATCAATCCTAAAAAATCTGGGTACTGACAGTACTATCATTGAAAGCACCCCTAAAATAGGGGCGATGTCAGTACTACCGTCGCTTGGGTGGTACTACCACCGAGAATTCCATAAAAGCCACTTTTTCTATACTTTTATATACCCGACTATTCAGGTCAATGAAATGAGCTACATGAGCTCAAATCCAAACCAAAGTAGACCCGATTGCCTCACACTGAGTTAATTTGGATTCCTTCCAAATCTAACTCAATTTGAACTCTAAATCAAACTTATGTTAACTACAACATACTAAGGCATACAAATATAATCAATTTAACCAACGTGTCAAGTGCCCTTCCTAACTCCCGATGATCTTCTTGACAACATTCGATGAGTCTCGGTCATCTTCTAGCGAACCCTCGGTGCATCCTCGATAAGCCACCGATCACTTTCGATGAGCTTCCGGTGAACTCCTAGTAAGCTCTCAAGCTTCCTGTGAGCTCCAAGCAAGCCCCCAATTACCGCTGTGAGCTCCTGGTGAACTCCCAACAAGCCCCCCAAACCTTCAGCGAGCTTTCGACGATCTCTTGGCAAATTCCCACTACATCATCCGAACCTCAGCCCGATGCCCGAACTTGACTCCAGCACAACATTTGATTATATTATCTTATCATAGTTAATCATACATCACTCATCTCTAACACACAGGTTAGATAATAAAACTCATCAATTAATTTTATCATCAAAATCCAAGATTCAATAATCTCTCCCTTTCTTATAATGACAACTAATTGATGACGGAGTTAACTCTCCCTATGTAAATGCTATATGATAAAACAAACTTGAATTCAAAAGAAGAACCCAACAATTTTGAATTCAAGCATGATACCATTCATGACATATTTCAAATA
Organism: Ensete ventricosum; assembly: GCA_029747655.1. Lineage (NCBI taxonomy): Eukaryota > Viridiplantae > Streptophyta > Magnoliopsida > Zingiberales > Musaceae > Ensete > Ensete ventricosum. Next base: position 23,837,784 of record JAQQAF010000004.1, on the reverse strand, counting down.
TGCGTCTTCCAACTCGAAAATTTTACATAAATCATACATTCATGAAACAATATCAATTTCAGACATTTTAAAGATTTTAAAATAATAAATCATTTCTACCCCTTAAATCATCAATCATTTCTCCCAATTTGTCATCTACAAAAAAAAGAGAAATACCATTTTAACATTTCTCATTAATACTCAACATTTGTTATCAATATACCATTTCTCCCCCTTTGTCATCAACAAAAAGGTGAAATGTTTAGTATACTATTTCAAAGCAAATGTTCAAGACAAATGTTCATCAATTTTCAAATAAAATATTATGTCATGTCATTTCTCCTCTATTTATTATCAACAAAAAGATGAAATATTGAGCAAATAATTTCAAGGCACATAATCTCAGTATGTGTCAAATTTATTCACATTTGTTAAATAAATATTGTGTTTAATTTTTTGTTTACATCCATGTACAAAGGGATCATGTCATTAAGGATGAAAGATCAAATTGTAAGTACCAAAAGACATGATTTTTTGAAGAAATCTCTCCCCTTTTTTCTTTGTAAATAATGAAAATGAGTATTAGGGGATTAAATAATCTTCATTAATCCAAGATAAATCTTTTTAATAAAATAGAAGACTAATCTTGATAAAAATCTCAATTATAATTATTAAGATCATAAATATCCATTTTATTAAAAAAATCATAGAGATTAAATGTGATTCCCATAAAGGATAATTCAAGTCAAGAAATCAATGAAATGTTCATGATAAAATAAATCTCATTTCATTTTCAACTTATCATATATTTAAGAAATATTAATTTGGTGGTAAGGTATACCATTCATGAGTTATAAAAAAGTCATAAATAAATCATGTCATGAAGAATATTAATATCAATTCATGAATACCAAAAGATATGATTAAATTTAATAAATCTTCTGTTAGATGACAAAATAGAATCTTAGGAGATCAAATAAGAATGATCTTAAGTCATATAGAAATATCAACTTATAAATATTGAGAAGCAAGATCATGATTAGGATTGAAACTTTTCTTTAGTATGTTGCAAAGGAGACATAGGAGAACAAGTAAAAGATCAAAATCATGGTTCATAAAAAAAATCACATTATAATTTTAAAAGATCAAAAAGATAAATCATGATTCATTTGGATAATTTTATATAATAAAATATAAGAATCATCGTAAATAATCTTGATTTATATGAAGATCTCAAGTTACAATTTTCAAGATGTCAATATCATGGTTTGGACAATAACTTTTTTAAGTTTAAATTATCAAATCATTTTTGTAGTTTAAGAGATTCAACAAAATGATGTCACTTTATCTCTTATTGAAGACTTGATAGGATAAATATATTTTCAAGAAGAAATATCTTCCTTTTTAGTTGTTTCATGTGATTTATTTCAAGAAAGCATTTATGCATTATCATTTAAAATTAAAAACTGAGTTTCATTAAAAAAGAAAACATCAATATTATTGCAATAAAATTTTCAAACAAGAGCTTTGATTTATTTTAATTCTAATGATTTTCTTTCTTAAGTAAGTCTAACTCTTTAGTCTTAGTGAAATGAGTTATCATGCTCATTTCAAAAATATTTTTAATTTTTTAAAAATACTAGAAAATGAAGCATGATTTTTCTCTCTTTTTTTTAATTTTATTCTATGCTCAAATTCTAATATTCAACAATAACCATTCAATCATATTTCAAGTCACTTATTCAACAATAACATTAATATAACGTCATCAAGGTCATTATAATATAAAAATTTCCAAATGAGTAAAAAAAATTTAAATGAAATTATTATGATTATTACAACAAGATATTTTCAAACAAAATCTTTGGGTTTATTTTCAATCCAAAGATTTTCTTCTTTGTTAAATGAGTCTAATATGTTGTCAAGAAATTTTCCTTCTCATTTTCTTAAAAAAATAATTTTTCAACCATGCATAATTTTATTTATTTATTTATTTTAAGTTTAAATTTAGTATTTAATCATTCTATTCAATTTTATCTCAAGACAATGTACACTCATTTAATCATTATAAGTCAATACAAGCATATAAACATAATCATCATCAAAATCTCTCTTTCATAAATTTGAATATATATAATTTTTCATTAAAAAGATCCAAAGTCTCCTCTTTTTTTACATTATTATTCTAATTTATTTTTATAGTAGCATGCTAAAGTTAAAGCAATCAAGATTAATTATTACAATGAATCATCCAAAGATTCGTTACCAATAATTTTATTATCAATAATTTTTCGTGTTACTACTTAGGTTAGTGAGCTTGAAAGAATGTTAGATCTCAAGTCATATGCCTTGAGCATCCAATTTTAAAATATTATTTAATGCTCTTAACCTTTTTAGGAGGTAACTTTATAATATGGGAGGTTTTGATTTAGGTACCAATTTGAGTTTGGGTCCCTTATGAAAAGTTCTTCCCATTTTTTTCTAATGGCTTTAGGTCATTTATGGTTCCTTAAGGAACCCAAATTAGTTTATGTGGACTCTATTTCCTAAATGAACATTTATAAGTAAAGTGTCCACATCTACTATAAAAATTATATCTATTTTCAGGCAAAGACTGTAATGTGGTTCTTCTAATAAAGGTAGTTAGTTGGCTTTTGATGAGTATTGCTCACAATGCCAATACCTTCCTTATTAACATGACCCTTATCAACAAAGATCATGTTTAGAGACTTATTATATATCTTAAGCCTTTTTAGAGTTTGTTGTAGTATGTCATTTTCTTATTTAATTACCTCTAGTGACTCATATTTAGAACAAGAAATACCTTATGTTGATACATCATTCAAAGTTTCATGTTTATAAAAAAGTAATACATTTTTTTTTAAGTGATTTATAAGTTTTGCTAATCTTTCTAAAATCATCATAAAGCTCATGAAAAGAACTTAATAACTTATTAAAAGTAAAAGAACTTTCAGGTGAGTTACTTACCTCATCGTGGTTGGCGACGAGTGCGAGATTTTTCAATTCTTGGTTGTGTTCTTCATATTCAGAGCACCTCAGCTTCTTGCGTTCATAGTAAGAGGTTTTGTCAATTTTAAGTTTATTTTTATAATTTTTTGTTTATATTCATTAATTTTTTCGATTCATTTGTCGAAAGTTCAAAGTTCTCATAACTTGAGGTTTTACTCGATGAGTCATATGTTGTTCTCAATTCAAATTTCTTCCTGTCCTTTAGAAGGTTATATTCTTTTGTTCTTAGTTCAATATCCTTCATATTCTTTGGATGGTCTTTTTCTCAAAGTAATTTTCTTCCTGTTCTTTAGAAGGTGTTCTTCAAATTTATTTTTGCAAGTCATTTCATTTAATAATTTATTTAGTTTAATCGTGCTTTTATGTGTCATTTCTAATTTATGTCAAATCTCAAAAGCCGAATCATATGTAGAAACCCAATCAAACTTATTTTCATTTAAAGCAAAAAAAAAAGTATTCACACCTTTGGCATTTAAAGAAAACATATGTTTTTCATGACCATTCCAATCATTTATTTGATTGGATGACTTCTGAAAACTATTTTTGACAATACATCATTAATCAAAATATGGTGAAATCAAGAAAATACACATTCAAATTTTCCAAGAAGTGTAGTATGTCCTATTGAACATAGGACTTGTGATGCATTGACCCTCATTAATGCCATAAAAAGTCATTTACTCACTTAGATGTTAATCCAATGAGTATAATGACTTTGATACCAACTGTTAGGATCAAGTTGGCACTAAGAAGAGGGGGGGGATGAATTAGTGCAAGTGCTGAAATCTCCGTTTAAAAGAAATTTTGTTTGAAGTAAAACCAAAATCGAAAGTGTTTCTTGGACTTTGTTAAAAGGGAATAAGTGAGCGATTTAAAACAAAGTTGAAACATGAAGCTCATGCCTTTCTTCAAACTAATTAAGAATAATTAAATATAATAGAAAAGATAAGAGTAGAGATACTCATAGATTTTATAGTGGTTCGACCAAAACTTGACCTATGTCCACTTTTTGGAGTCCTCCTTCGTCGAGGTCTTCCATGGGTGAACACTAAATCCCTTACACTTTTTCCTTTTCACATATTAAGGAGAGGAACCTTTTACAAGAGTTTCTCACTTCCCTTAGACTCACATCACACTTTGAAGCACTCAAGGGAAGCTCTCAAATTTTATAATTATTTAACAGAATTTTATCCCACTTTTTCGTTTACACCTCTTGCTCCTCCAAGCATGAAAACTTAGGGTATTTATAGACCTCAATTGGCTTCAGAAATTGAGCCAAAATCTAACCAATCCTGGAAAATTTGGGTACTAGTGGTAGTACTATCAGCGTCGATGGTACTACCATCGAAAGCACCCCTAAAACAGCAGTGACGATGGTACTATCATTGCCTAGGCGATACTATCATCGCTTATCGATGGTACTATCACCAGGATTCCTGCAAAACCCACTTTTCTCATACTTTTGCATACCCGACTCAGACCTCCTGTTGACTCCTTCCTTGGTCAACGAAATGAGCTCAACCTGAGCTCAAATCCAACCTAAAGTAGACCCGGTTGCCTCATATTGAGTTAATTTCGATTCCTTCCAAATCTAACTCAATTTGGAATCTAAACCAAATCGATACTAACTACGATAAACTAAGGCATACAAATACAATTAATTTGACCAACGTGTCAAGTGACCTTCCTAACTCCTGATGATCTTCCCGGCAACCTTTGACGAACTTTCGGTGAGTCAGTTTTCTTCTGACAAACCCCCGGCGTATTTCTGGCAAGCTCCGGATCACCTTCGGCGAGCTCCCGACGAACTCCCAACAAGCTCCCAAGCTTCCAGCGAGTTCCCAGCAAGCCCTCGATCACCCTTGGTGTGCTTGCGAAGAACTCCCGATAAGTCCCTAATAGCTTCGACGAGCTTCCAGCGATCTCCCAACGAGTTCCCACTACATCATCCGAATCCCAGCCCGATGCTCGAACTTGACTCTGGCCCAATATCTAATTGTATTGCCTTATCGTAGTTAATCCTATACCACTCATATCTAACACATAGGTTGTTAGGATCAATTGGCACTAAGGGGGGGGGGGAGGGGGGGTTTTTGGGGTGAATTAGTGCAAGGGTGAAAGTGCTCGAAAACCTTGCTTACGAAAAGAAAGAAAATCAGAAACACCTTTTTGTATTTCGTTGAAAATAGAAAATGAATTAACAGAAGTTGTGAAAGTGATGCTCGAATCTTTCTATAAGCTAATTAAGAGCAATTGAAAATAATAAATAAGGCAAGAATAAAACACTCATAAATTATAGTGGTTCAGCCTCAACCTAGCCTACGTCCACTCCCGAGTCCTCTTCTTCGAGGTCCACCGGCATCCACTATCTTCTTTGGGTAAAGATCAATCCCTTACACTTCCCACTCTCCTTTTCCCAGGCTTAAGAGAGGAACATTACAAACTCACAAGGGAGAGTTTATAAGAATTACAATTCTTTACATCACTCCTTTGCCCATTTTTTTTTCTTACAATTTTAGTACAAAAGTTATTAATAGAATTTCTAGCCCAATGTGTTGTGCTAAATGCAAGAAATCATGGGGTATTTATAGACCCCAATTGGTTTAAAAAATAAAGCCAAAAATTCAAACGTATCCGAAAAAAGCGAGTACGAGCGGTACAACCGTCGACGTCGACAGTGTAGTCGTCGAAGGCTACCCAAAAAATAGGACAATGATGGTACAACTACCGACCTAGGTGGTACAACCGTTGCTTGGGTGGTAAGATTGTTGCCACCGACTGAATAACCATCGGGAATCCTATAAAAGTACCTTTCTTCATACTTTTGCATACACGACTTGTACCTTCAGTTGACCCCTTCCCAGGTCAACCAAATAAACTCAACCTGAGCTCAATCTAAACCCAAATTAGACTCGGTTCGCCTTACTTGAGTTAATTTGGATTCCATCCAAATCTAACTCAAGTAGGACTCAAATTTAATCGATGCTAATTATGACTAATTAATTACAATCAATTTGACCATCAAGTCCAATCAAGACCCTTGTAACTCTCGGTAAGCTTTTCAAGAACTCCCGATGATCCTCCAATGAGTCTCTTGATTTTCTTTCAACGAACTCAAGACATCATCCTGGCAAGCTCTCGATCACCTTCGGCAAACTCTCGATGAACTCCCAACAAGCTTCCGATATCTTCGACAAGCTTCCGACGAACTCCCAACATGCCTCTGATCCCTTCGGCGAGCTCCCGACGAACTCCCGACAAGTTTCTAATACCTTCGACAAGCTTCCAGCGAGTCTCTCAATGAGTTCTCATGCGTCATCCGAACCTTGGCCTGATGCCCAAACTTAACTCTGGCCCAATATTTAATTGTAATTATCTCTTTATCGTAGTGAATCCTACATCAATCATCTCTAACACACATGTTAGATCAATAACCCATCAATTGATTTCATCATCAAAATCTGAGATTCAACATAGGTTAGATAATAAAACCCATCAATTGATTTCACCATCAAAATCTGAGATTCAACACATGCTACTTTAACTCGCTAATGACTTGTCAGGATCGAGTTGGCACTAAGAGGCGCGGGAGAGTGGGGGGGGGGGGGGGGGGGGAGGAGGAGAGGTTGGGAGGGGGGGTGAATTAGTGCTAAGTGAAAAACGTCAGTTTAAAAAGCTTTCATTTGAAGAAAATCGATATTGAAGGTGCTTTAACATGGAACTACTGTTTACAAGTGCCCTATAGCCAAGCATGTGAGTGATAGCACATGTGACACGCTGCATAATCTTTTTGCTTATGATTATCATTAGTATATTCACATATTATATTATCTATTGCATATATATATATATTATCATGTCCTTGGTTCTATACAATAGGAATCAAATCATGATAATATCACGATAATGAGATCGATTCGTCCTTAAACATAAATCCAAAGATTGGTTTTAAACTTTGTGTAATGAGATTACATCATGTAGAACTATTCTACGCGTTCATGTTGTATTTTCAGCGAAGGCAGCGAAGAAAGAGGGGGCGGTCAGCCACGGCCAAGCGCCCTATAGGGACGACTAAACACGGCCAGGCCCATGCAGGGGCAGCCGGCTATAGCCAAGGCCCCCTACAGGGGCAACCACCTGCAAGGGCAACCGCCTACAGGGGCAACTACCCGCAAGGGCAACTGACTGCAACGTGACACCTGCAGGGGCAGCCACTACTGGTTATAAGTGCCTTGTAAGCTAATCATGGGAGTGATGACACGTGTGACACGCTGCGTGATCTTTTTGCTTATGATTATTATTGGTATATTCTCACATTATATTATCTGTTACATATACATATTGTGATATCCTTGGTTATGTGCAATGAGAATCAAATCGTGATAAGATTATGATAATGAGATTGATTCACCTTCAAACATAGATCCCAAATAATCCTGATCATAGGTTACTCGAGAGAAACATCAAGATAATCGAATATATCGATATACTATATACCCATCCATATGATGGAGGCGACTGGTCTTATAGCCACTTGTGTGGAGACACTAAGGATATAGTACATGTGCTTATTGGAGAATGAGTTTACTGATTGATCCACTTATAGAATATTGTATAGTTAATGATACCTAATGCTAGACAATAATTTCATAGTTCTAGTTGTGCATCTAGTCCTTAGACTTGATACTGGTTGTAGGTGCCCTATAAGTCAATCACGTGAGTGATGGCACGTGTGACACGTTGTATGATCTTTTTTCTTATGATTAATATTGGCATATTCTCACATTATATTATTTGTTACCTATATATTATGATATCCTTAGTTCTGTGCAATGAGAATCGGATCGTGATGAGATCACGATAATGATATTGATTCACCTTTAAACGCATATCCTAAATAATCTTGGTCATAGGTTACTCTAGAGGGACATTGAGATAAGCAGATAGATTGGTGTACTATATACCCATCCATATGGTGGAGGCGGCTGGTCTCATAGCCACTTGTGTGGAGACACTAAGGATATAGTATTGGTGCTCATTAGAGAATGAGTTTACTGATTGATCTGCTTATGAAATACTGTATGGTTAATGATACCTAATGACAAACAGCAATTCCATAGTCCCAGTTGTGTATCTGGTCATTAGACTTGAGACACCAAGGATGCCTTGTATGAGTACTCATTTCTTTGACGCCAGATTTTAGGCTTGCAAAGTTTCAGATCTAGTACAATTGGTTATCAGGATTGGTAGCCAACCATATAAAGGCAATTGAGTGTCAATATAGGATCGATCATCCACTCTTGATATCATGAGAGGAATATCTCATATGTGCTTGCTCAGATAAATCCCTGGCCAGGGTCATTCGGATTGAGAGATGAGTTCTCCGGTAGAATCTGAATAGAGCAAGACAAACTGATTCCGTATGTGACCTGACAGTACAATGTCCAATATACGGTCTATGGAATATTATTTGGATGAGGGATTATAGATACATGATAACTATGGACAGACAGGTTCGATGGATTTGATCCCCCCTATACCATCTGGGGACTATGGCGTAGTGGCCTAGTATGTCCATAGTCGATGAGTCGAGTGAATTATTATGGGGATAATAATTTACTATATCAGAAGGAGTTCTGAAGGGAGTGACTCACGGCTAGCTCGGTATTGGGTCTAGAGGGTCACACACATATGGTGGATGTTTTAGGGAATAGAGGATTGGATGAAGATCCTATTAGCCCATATTCTCATTAGATGAGACCCTATATTGATGGGCTCCTTGATTAAGGCTAAATTATAGGCCTAGGGAGATTATTGGATTGAGATCCAATAATGCAAGGTTAGTGGGTTATTGGTTAGAGATCCAATACCCACTAAGGAAGGAGCCCTAGGGTTTTGGTGACTCTCTATAAATAGGAGGGGAGACTCATGGTTGATAGACTGTAACTTTAGCCACCACCTCTTATTCTCCTCCCTCCCTCTGAGCAAGAGTTGCAAGATCAGATTGGAGGAGTTTCGCTGTAGAGATCCATCGTGTGGATACTGCTAAAGAGAAGGACGCTTGACCTCCTTCATCTTCTCCATCAGAATCTGGAATACAGGGATATACGATCTCCCTAGGTAAAATCAATCTCTCACACCTCGCGGTTTTTCTCGTGACCCCATTCTTTTGCACGACGATTTGATTTGCGTGTGAAACTGATTATTGTTTTGATTTCCGCTGCGCATATGATGCACCCGCTGAGGTTTCCCAACACTTGAGACACCAAAGATGCCTTATTTGAGTACTCATTTCTTTGACGCCAGATTTATAGGTTTGGGAAGTTTCAGATCTAGTACAACCGATTATCGAGATTGGTAGCTAACCTTGTGAAGGTAATTGAGTATCAATAAAGGATCATCCACTCTCAGTATCGCCAAAGGAATATCTTATATGTACTTGATCAGATAAATCCTTGGCCAGGGTCATTCGGGTTGAGAGAGAGAGTTCTTCGGGAGAATCCAATTAGAGCGAGACTCAAATGGATTAGAGCGAGACTCCAATATACGGTCTCTAGGATATTAGTTGGATGAGGGATTATAAATACACGATAACTGTGGACAGACAGGTCCGATGTATTTGATCCCTATGTACCGTCCAGGGACTATGGCGCAATGGCCTAGTACGTCCATAATCGATGAGTCGAGTGAATTATTATAGAGATAATAATTCACTATATCAGAAGAAGTTCTGATAGGAGCAACTCATGTGGTGGATGCTTCAGTGAATAGAGGATTTGATAGAGATCCAATTAGCCCATATTCTCATTAGATAAGACCCTACACTAATGGGCTTCTTGCATGAGGCCCAATTAGAGGCCAAAGGAAATTATTGGATATAAATCCAATAATGCAAGGTTAGTGGGTAATTGGATGAAAATCCAATACCCACTAAAGTAGGAACCCTAGAGTTTTTGGTTGTTCTCTATAAATAGGAGGGGAGGCTACAGCTTTGGCCACCCCCTCCTATTCTCCTTCCTCCCTCTATGTAAGAGTTATGGGACTTAAGATTGTGATTGAAGGAGTATCCCTATAGCGATCCATCATGTGGATACCGCTAGAGACAAGGATGCTTGACCACCTTCATCCTCTCCATCTAGATTTGGAAAAATAAGGATATACAATCTCCTTAGGTAAACTATCACTCACACGATACAATTTATCGATTTTGTGACTTTTTCGTGACCCAATCTTTTGTACGACGATTTATTTTGCATGGGAAACCTGTTTTGTTTTGATCTTCCACTACACATGTGATACTCCCGCTGAGGTTTCCCAACAGTGATATCAGAGCCAAGGTTGTTTGTGCAATTTTAAACTACGTGTGATGAGATTGAATTGCATAGAACTGTTCTACATATTCTTGTTGCGTTTTCGCACCAAACACAATGAGGATGGGCGTAGTCGGTCATCTGCAGGGGCGATCGACAATGGCCAGGCCCTCTACAGGGGTGACCAACCATGGCCAGGCCCCTACAGGGGTGGCCAACTATGGCCAAGGCCCCTTATAAGGGTAGCCACCCGTAGGGGCAACCGCTTGCAAGGGCGACTGGGCCACCCATGCCCAAGGCAACCGCTTGTAGGGGCAGCATCCTCGCAACATGACGTCGCCCGCCCGAAGGGGCTAACGTCCAAGGCAACATCACTCGCCCGTGGGCAGGGGCAGCAACCGCTTGAGTATGGGCAGCGGCGACGGTGGCGATGACGGCGTAGTGAAGGCAAGGGCTAGGGTTAGGGTTTTCTTTTCGATAAATGGATGTTTCTACTCCTTCAAAATTTGAGAAATTCTAATGTCTATCTTATGCCTAGAATATTGAAAACGCCCTTAATAATTTTAAAAATTCAAAGGATTGTCCTTTTGTCTAGAATTCTAAAAATAACCTTGATAATTTTAGAAATTCCTATCATGTCTTGATTTCCAAAAAAATAATTAATTATATAGTTTAATTAATTATTATATATCTTGTAATCCTACATGTGATGTGATGTGTACATGTGATGTATGATGTGGATGGATGATCATGAGCCATGTGTTGTGATGTGTGTAATTATGATTATTATTATTATTATTGGGGCTTGTGAGCCTCAGTTTTTCTTATTTATTGTCGGGCCTATGTGCTTGTGATTATTTTATAATTATATGGAGAGGCGAGGCAGGAGCGTGGAGGTGATAGCGGGACCCACGATGCCATGGCGGGAGATCACGACACATGGTGATGTGGCGAGGATCTGACAGAATCGACGATGACGAGATCAATAATCACAGGGCATGAAGATGCGTCGATGCACACATAGATCCTATTATGAGTGATGAGGCCCATTGGCTCGGGCTTAATCATATTAGGTGATGGCTTATAATCATCTAGTGTGGCTTATATATGTGATGTGTTATACAGATCTTAGATAACAATGGTGCTGACTTAACTGAACATCATGGTTGGTCGAATCCCTCGAGACCATGATGATTCGGAGGCCAAACATGACAGGAATCACAAAGAGTTGTGATTAACAATAGTTGTCTACCTCTTAAGCTTAGTGTAACTAGGAGTCTACTAGAGACTTCCGTCTCACATGTCGAGGGTGTCGCATGATTCGCAATGAAAATAGTGGGAGCACAATAAGATAGAAGTCCAGATCTTAATTCATATTTTCTATAAAATCTGCATGTTATTTATTTGTGCTATATCTTAAACATGTTGTTTGCAAAACCCCTGCATGGCATACTTGATGTCAACCGCCTCACTAGTCTTAACTACACGAATTGACACTGTAATTTTAGAATTGTTCTCAAAACAAAGAAAATTGCATACGTCCTTGATACAATTATGCCCATGCAGGAGGAAGGGGCAAGAGAGGATGAGATCACTCACTATATGAAGTATCTAGGAATGGTCCTAGAGGATAACCTATGTATTGATATTATACTTTAGTCCCTGCCAGATTCCTTTTCTCACTTCATCATGAATTTTAACATGAGCAAGTTTGAGTGACTCTCCCTGAGCTCCTTAATATGTTGAGGGAAGCTGAGAGTGCCATCAAGAAAGAGAAGTCAGTTATCTATATTGGTGAGACCAAGAAGAAAAGGAAGGCCAGTAAGACCCGTAAGAAGGGCAAGGGCAAAGGCAAAGAAAGACCAGGTAAGGCAAAAGTTGCCAAGAAAGACCCGACAAAGAACAAAGGACAGTGCTTCCACTGCGGCCAAGACGGGCATTAGAAGAGGAACTATAAGAACTACCTTGTAGGTAAGGTGAAACATAAGCTTGGAGAAGCTTTAGGCATATTCATGATCAGTCTTGACTTATCACATTTTTATGAGAACACATGGGTATTGGACACCGTGAGTGTTTATCATATCTGCAATTAGTTGCAGGTTTTGGTAAGACCTAGGAGATTGGCTAGAGGCGTATGGACCTCAAGATAGACAATAGAGTAAGAGTTGTTGCAGTTGTTGTTGGGGAGGTCACCCTACATCTGCTTGGTGGAGCTATTATTGCATTAGATACCTGCTATTTTGTTCCCTCTATTATCAAAAAAATATTATTTTCATCTCTTGTTTGACAATTAGTGGATATAAATTAGTTTTTGAGAACAATAGTTGTTCAATAATTATTGATGATAAGATCATCACTAGAGGGACCCTGATAAATGGCTTATATATGTTAGACACTTCTCCACATATCATGAATATAAATACGTCTAAGAGGAAAAAAGATGAGGTGAATAATACATACCTATGACATTGTAGGCTATGTCATATACATGAGGGAATGATTCAAAAGTTGCTGATAGATGGATACTTAGATCCATTTAACTATGATATGCAATTTGTGAACCTTGCCTTCGTGGGAAGATGACCAACTCTCATTTTAGTAGAACTGGAGTGAGAGCCACTGAGTTATTGGAACTCATACATAGTGATGTATGTGGTCCCATGTCAACTCAAGCTATAGGCGGATACTTATGCTTCATTACATTCATTGATGATTTCTCTATATATGAACATATGTACTTGATGAAGTATATAAAAATGAGGTAGAGAACAAGATTGGAAAGAGTATTAAGGCTCTTTGATCAGATCGAGGAGGAGAATACTTGAGCATAGAGTTCACCCATTTTCTCAGGGACAATGAGATTCTTTCCTAGTGGACACCTTCTTATACACCTCAGCTTAATAGTGTATTAGAAAGAAGAAATCACATGTTGTTAGATATGATGTGGCCCATGATGAGTTTCTCTGACCTACCCGTCTCATTCTGGGGATACGACTTAGAGACCGCAGCTTACCTTCTGAATAGAGTTCCATCAAAGTCAGTAGTGTCTACACCATTTGAGATATGGAAAGGAAGGAAGCCCGGTCTTAAGTTGGTTAAGATTTGAGGCTATCCTACTTATGTTAAAAGATACAATCCCGACAAGTTAGAATCAAGGACAGAATTATGCAAGTTTGTAGGATACCTCAAGGAAACTTATGGGTACTATTTCTATCATCCCAAGGATCATAAGGTCTTTATTGCCAAGAGGACTGTGTTTCTTGAGAAAGAATCCATTCTTGATACAAACAGTGGGAGTGAGAAAGAGCTTAGCAAGATTGGAGAACCTACCTTAAGTACCATTCTAGAGTCCATGTTCATGTACCTAACACACAAGATCTAACTTTACATAGGTTTAGCAGAGTATCTCACACTTCTGAAAGATATGTGGGACATATCAGTGGAGATGACTCTAAGGATGTTGATCCTTAGACCTACGAGGAGGTTATTATGAGTATAGACTTTGGGAAGTGCCAAAAAGAATGAATTCTGAGCTGGATTCCATGTACTCTAACAAGGTTTGGAACGTTGTGGATGCTCTTGAGGGTATCGTACCCATTGGCTGCAAATGGATCTTCAAGAAGAAGATCAGAGTGGATGAAAAGGTGGAGACCTATAAGGCAAAGCTAGTAGCTAAAGGATATCATCAAAGGCAAGGGATTGACTATGACAAAACCTTTTCACCTTTACCCATGCTTAAATCCATCAAAATTCTTTTGGCCGTTACAGCATACTATGACTATAAGATTTAGCAGATGGATGTGAAAACGACATTCCTTAATGACAACCTCGAGAAGGAGGTGTATATGATACAACTAGAGAGATTTATATTTAGAGAGAGTCCAAATAAATTGTGCAACTTGCTCAGATTTATTTATGAGGCGATCAGATTTTATGACTTCGTTAAGAGCGAAGATGAGCCTTGTGTGTACAGGAAGGTAAGTGGAAGCGCTATCACCTTCTTGGTATTGTATGTGGATGACATCCTAATCATTGGAAATGATGTAAGAATGTGCTCTATAGTAAAGGCTTGGCTATCTAGAAACTTCTCTATGAAAGACTTAGGGGAAGCATCCTATATTTTGAGGATCTGGATCTATAGAGATAGATCCAAGAGGATTCTTGGCTTGTCCCAATCTATATACATAGACTCCATTATCAATAGGTTTGGCATCTAGAATTCTAAGAGAGGTCTCATACCGATGAGATATGGGATATCACTTTCTAGGGGTATATCCCCAAAGACTCCTGAAGAAAGGACAAACATAAATAAGATACCCTATGCCTCAGCAATAAGGTCTATCATATATGTTGTGCTATGTACTAGGCTTGATATAGTGCATGCTTTGAATGTCACGAGTAGGTATCAGGTAGATCCAGGTTTATAGCACTATAAGGCAATAAAGTATATCCTTAAGTACTTAAGAATGACTAATGATCTTTTACTAGTATATAGAGAATGTAGCCTCTAGGTTGAGGGCTACACGGACTCGAGTTTCTAGTCTGACATTGATGATAGCAAGTTGAACTCATGATATATTTTCATCTTAAACAGAAGAGTAGTAAGTTGGAAGAGTTCCAAGCAAGATACTACTACTGACTCGACCACAAAGGTGGAATACATTGCTGCAGCAGAAGTAGCAAAGGAAAGGATGTGGATGAATCAGTTTATCATGGATTTGATAGTCGTACCAAGCAGCGTGGAGCCAATTCCCATATACTACGCTAGTGACAAGGCGATTTTGAGGAGATTCCACTCAAAGAGATCATAGCCCAAAAAGATATAGCAATGAAAAGAATTTCATCCAAAGATAATATTACAGATCCATTGACGAAACTGTTGGCTCAAATTGTATTTGAGTATCACAGAGGTCCGATGGTGATAAGACACATAGGTGATTGACATTAGGTCATATGGGATATTACTGGTTACAGGTGCCCTACAAGCCAATCACATGAGTGATGGGTTAGCCATACACTTCACATGTTTCTAGCGATTCACATGGCATCATTAAATGATACAAGTCTTGGATAAGAATCTACAACGCACTAGAACGCCCTTGTTGATGATCCTTTACTCCGACAGCATCTAGGTTCCTCGAACAATGTGATATCTCACACCGGGTAAATCCTTAACCCTTCCTTCTTCCACAAGAAGAAAAAGAAGAAAACAGGGGTTCTGTTGAATTTCAAGTATTAAGTTTCACCAATAAGATACGAAGACTTACTTCACATTTGGAATTGCACAAAAGAGATTTGCGTGATCTTTTTTCTTTTTGCTTATGATTATTATTAGCATATTCTCACCTTATATCATCTGTTATATATATATATATATATATATATATATATATATATATATATATATATAATGATGTCCTTGGTTCTGTGCAATGGGAATCCGATCGTGATGAGATCATGATAATGAGATCGATTCGCCTTTAAACACAGATCTCAAATAATTTGGGTCATAGGTTACTCGAGAGGGACATCGAGATAACCGGACAGACTGGTGTATTATATACCCGTCCATATAATGGAGGTGGTTGGTCTCATAGCCACTTGTGTGGAGACACTAAGGATATAATACAGGTGCTCATTAGAGAATGAGATTACTAATTGATCCACTTATGGAATACTATATGATTAATGATAACTAATGTTATATAGTGTTTCTATAGTCCCAGTTGTACATCCGATCCTTAGACTTGAGACACCAAAGATGTCACGCCCCCCGTATTTTATCGTATTCGAGAGGTGTGACCTTGTCTTACAATTGATATTATTATGATCATCACAAACCATCCAGGATCGAAATAAACATTTGAGGACATCGAGAAACATCCAAACTTCAAAATTCACATCTATAAAACCTGTGCAGTTTATAACATCATGTCACTCGAACATTTATGAAACCCAAAGACAACTTAACAAATATTAACCACGCTTATAATTTATCAGCAAGAGAACCTATATGATCACACAACCAAACATTTACTATAATTTCACTTTATCGTAGACTAAACTTAACATTCCAAAATAACTCCAAACGTGAGAAGTCATTTAAAGCTTTTACATTATATATTAATCAAATTTATCGACAACATTTCATTTACATACAAAATATACTTATACAAAAACTATAATATATCATCCGATAGAACTTGCCGAAAATCTGAATAACTCTCCACTACCGTAGCTCAATTTTAACATTCAATGAGTGTCAAGCTGACCTGAAAGATTTGATAACAAAGGAGTGAGCTAGAAAGCTCAACAAGGGTTTAATAAATCCAAGACAAGAGTAGATGGCTTTAAATAAGCTGGTATCATGATACAAAGCAAAGATACAAGAATTCATGGATATCAACTCATTAGATACAAAAGTTTGAATATCATTTCATTCAAAACATATTTAGTTCATAACAAATAAAATAGAGTAATTGGAGCATATCAATGACGTAAGAGGTATTTCGGAGCATATCAAGGCACATAGGACATTTCAGAATATATCAATGGCAAATGGAACATTTCGAAGCATGTCAAAGACGTAAACATATTAATAGTGAATGGATAATCTGAAAGCTTATCAAGTGAACAAATGAGGAACATAAGCTCAATATCATATCCGACATAACATTAATTTCATTTTTATCCATAGCGCACATATAACTCAAAAACAATGCTTTGGATATCATATCAAAAATATAGAGGGTGAAGTGAGATCATAAACATACTATGGATCATCCATCACTGAATTACCACCAAGCATAAGTCTCCCACGTTTGGGAGCTCCATTTACCCACGTCTAAGTGAAGTCAATGGGAGCCGAAAAAGCATCACGGGCTCTAAGCATAACTCCCGTTACCATTTCTGGTAAAGGTTCATATTATCCCATAAACACCAGAGTACAAAAGGACATGAGTAATAAAAGTGGCATATATCGGAAGCACATGCAGAACAATGAAATATACATGTACCAATATAAAACAATACGATGTCAACATAAATATTCACAATTTGAATTCGGATAGACAAAGAATAAAGAACATGAATGCATAAGAATTCAAAGTAATAATGTAAGGCACAATTGAAGAAAGGGCTTTAATTGGATTATAGACACAATATGATCCGATAACATATCAAAAACATATATTGTGAAGTGGGATCACAAACATAATATGGTCCATCCATTTCTGGATGACCACCAAACATAGTACAACATCACAGGCTCCAAGCATAACATACCCTTTACCATTTTTAGCAAAGGTTCATAATATCCCACAAACACTAGAGTACAAAAGGACATGTGCAATAAAACGGGCGTATATTGGAAGCACATGCGGAACAATGAAAAATACATGTACTAATATGAAACAATAAGATGAAAATATAAAATTTCATATAAAGCATTCGGATAGGCAAGGAATAAAAGTTAAGAGTTCAAAGCTCAATTGAAGAAGAATCTATTTCCAAAAGATAAACAAGAATATGCAAAGATCAACAAACACATGATTCCAACAGAATCTAAGAGGCATATTGCATGAAATATTTAGATAATCAATTATACTCTAAATTACCCAAGATAGATATGAAAAGAAAGATATGCGAGTCTAGCTTCTCATGAAATAGGTTTTGTATAAATTAGAGTTTTTAACATGAAGTTATAAGTAATTTAGTGAATGAAGGTCAGAATCTCGAAACTAAACTCAATTCTTTACATCCAAGCAGGAAAGATACTAATTACAAGGTTGTAACAATTCAATTGATCAAAACAAGATAAAAAGAAAAGATAGGACACTTGCAAGGTTATAACAATTCAATTGATGATATCAAGATGAAAGCAAAGATAGGATACTTGCAAGGTTATAATAGTTCAGTTGATCATATCAAGGTATAAGCAAAGACTGAACGACAATAAGAAAATATCAGAACACTTGCAAGATTATAATAGCACAATTTATCATAACAAGATGAAAGCAAAGATTGAAATGGAAATAAAAAAAGATTGAAAAATTTATCTTTCAATGATTTTGATCCGAAGTCCTTAAGCCCAAATTTTCTATTTCTTTCTTTCATTCTCTTCTCTCTATTTTCTTATCTTCTTTCTTCCTTCACAATGATAGCTCATGTAGAATGTACGAGGGACACAATCACATACTCAATCCCTCTTCTTTCTCTCCTTTTCTTTCTCGCACTACTACAATCATAGCCCTCTTCTTCTTCCTTCCTTCCTTTTTCTTTTCTTCTTCTTTCTTTTTCTTCTTCTCTTTCCTCCCTCCAACTGTAGCCTCCTCTTCTTTTCCCCTTCTAATTTTCCTCTCTATTCTTCTTTTCTTCTCTCTCAGTCGCAGCCCTAGCTATAGCCTGCTCCCTTTTTTTTCTCCTCCTTTCCTCTCTTCTCCCTCTTCTCCTTCCTCTCTTCTTCTTCTCTTCTTCTCTTTCCCAACCGCAGCTACCACAGCTACAACCCCTTCTTCCCTTTCTCTTCTTCTCTTATTCCTCTTCCTTCCTCTTCTTCTTTCCCCCTTCTTCTTTCCCAGCCGCAAATGCCACAGCTGCAACCCCTTCTTTCTCTTCTTTCTCATGTTCTCCTTTCCTCTTCTTCTTTCCTCCTTTCTCTTCTCCTCTTCTTCCCTTCTCTTTCCCATCACACAACACCTCCTCTGTCTCCCCGTGCAGGGAACAGAGGTGCTTGTTGGAATTAAACTTGTTCAATTATCATGAAGAGATTAATTTCATCAGAAGAAAAGTTTATTTCATCAAGAGAAAATATTTATGGAAGGACAAGTCAAATTGGCTATTGATTCTTGAAAGGGTTTCTTGAAAGAGAGAGATTCATTCTTAGTGTATAAATATAATGTATCTTGGGGGACTATATAAACCTCATATGTTGAGTCATGAAAAATATAGAGTTTGTGAAATTATAAAAATATTGAGAGAAATACAGAAGATTTAGCCTTCTCCTACACTTCCTTAGTGTGATAACTGTATCCTTTCTTCCTATTAACTTCAACAATTGGTATCAAAGCTATGGCTTCATCCTCAAGCATCTTCCAACTCCAAATCCCTAGATTGACAAAAGAAAATTATGACATATGGTGCATCCAAATGAAGGTTCTTCTAGGCTCCCAAGATGTATGGGAGTTTATAGAAGATGGATTTGTTGAACCAAGTCCAGTAGAAGATGGAGCAATTAATGCAAAAGCAAAAGAGCAACTCAAAGATAGAAGAAAGAAGGAGAAAAAGGTCTTGTTCATGATCTACCAAGGGCTTGATGATACAATGTTTGAGATCATCGCTCTGGCAAATACTTCAAAAGAGGCTTGGGAAATGCTTCAAAAAGCATTTGGTGGTGTTGATAAGGTAATAAATCTCCGTCTACAAGTTTTACGAGCCGATTTTAAAAAGTTATAATAAGGTCCTTCTGAAACTATTTCTGATTTTTTCACAAAAGTTATTTCTATTGTTCATCAAATGAGAAGAAATGGTGAAAAAATAAGCGATCAAAGAGTGATAGAAAAGATACTAAGATCACTAGATTCAAAATTTAATTTTATTGCTGTTGCGATTGAAGAGTTTAAAGATTTGGAAGAAATGTCTTTAGAATAACTTATGGGTTTCCTTCAAGTTCATGAACAAAGGATTAGAAAAAGAGTAGAAGAAAAAACCATGGAACAAGCACTATAGACTAAGCTTACTCTTGAAAATAAAGGTGAATCAAATTTTCAAAGAGAAAGAGGCCGTGGACAAAGAGGAAGAGGTGGCAAAAATCAGGCCTGTCAAGAATATCCAAATAATGAAGGTGGTGGAGAAAATTCTAGCCAAAGAGGCCGAGCCTATGGTCGAGGACGTGGCCGAGGCCGTGGCCGAGGCCGTGGTAGAAATTCTAAAAGGTCTGAAATACAATGCTATATTTGCAAAAGGTATGAGCATTACTCCTTTGAATGCTATTACAATCCTAACAATCAAGGTGATAAGGCAAATTTTGTTGAAAAAGAAGAGAAGAATAAAAACCAAGTTTTGCTAATGACTTATGATAATTTGAAGGAAGATCAGTCTATGACATGGTATCTAGATACAGGAGCTTCAAATCACATGTGTGGTATTAAAGAATTATTTTCAGAAATAGATACAAGTTATTTTGAAAATATTGCATTTGGTGATATGTCTCAAAGACTAGTAAGAGGCAAAGGTAAAATTATTCTTGGCTCCATAATGGCAAAGAATTATGTATTTTATATGTTTATTATGTGCCTGATATGAAAAATAATATTCTTAGCTTGGGACAGTTACTTGAAAAAGGTTATAATATTAAGATGAAAGTTATGACTCTTTCAATTTATGATAAGACTAAGACATTAATCTCACATGCGAATATGATGAAGAATAAAATGTTTCCTCTACATTTATGCATTTTTGATCGATCAAATTATTTTAAGACTAATATTGAGGATATTTCTACATTATGGCATCTTAGATATGCATACTTAAATTTTGAGGCTTTAAAACTTCTAGAGAAGTTTAATATGGTGACAGGAATGCCAAGAATTAATCGTCCATCAAAATTATGTGAAGTATGTGTTATGGGTAAACAAGAAAAAATCGGCAGAATAAGAAGAACATGGCATCGACTTGATCTGGTACACTCGGATGTTTGTGGCCCTATCAGCCTAGTATCACTTGGAGGAAGCAGGTATTTTCTTACCTTTACTGATGATCATAGTGGCAAAACTTGGGTCTATATTTTAAAGGAAAAGAAAGAAGTGTTAAACAAATTCAAAGAATTTAAAGACTTGGTTCAAAGATAAAGTGGTTGTAAGATTAAATGTTTACGAACAGATAGAGGTAGTGAATATACATCAAATAAATTTGGAAGTTTTTATAGAAATAATAAAATTTTACATCAATTTACTATGCCATGCACACCTCAACAAAATGGTGTTTCAGAAAGGAAAAATAGGACTATACTTAATATGGTCCGATGCATGTTAAAGAAAAGAAAGATTCTTAAAAAATTTTGGGGGATGCTGTTGCTTGTGAAGTTTATTTACTTAACAAGTTTCCAACAAGGAGAATTGGTAATTCTACACCAGAAGAAGTTTGGAGCTTGCAGAAACCAAGAGTTGATCATTTAAGAATTTTTGGAAGTGTTACATTTGCCAAGATACAAGAAGAAAAGAGAACAAAACTTGAAGATAAAAGTCAAAAATGTATTTTATTAGGTTATGCTGAGAATTCCAGTGGATACAAACTCTATAATCCTGTCACAAATAAAGTTGTGATGTTAAGAGATGTTGAGTTTAATAAACAATAGATTTGGGACTGAAAAAGTAATGAACAGTATAAGAAAGCTATATCATCAGAAGAGGATGATATAATACAAGCAAGTACAGAGTACTTTTGTAGGATATGATCCATTAACTTTTGAAGAAGCTTGTAAAGAAGAAAAATGGAGACAAGCTATGAAGGAGGAGATTAATGCAATCAATAAAGATGATACATGGGAGCTTACTACACTTCCAGAAGACCACCAAGCGATCGGTGTTAAGTGGATCTTCAAAACAAAAAGAAATGCATAAGAAGAGGTGGAGAAATATAAAGCACGATTGGTTGCAAAGGGATATAAACAATAATATAGGATCGACTATGAAGAAATGTTTGCACCAGTTGCTCGATTGGAGACAGTAAGATTACTTATCTCCCTAGCAGCTCAAATGAAATGGAAAATTTTATAAATGGATGTCAAATCAGCATTCCTTAATGGAGTTCTTGAAGAAGAGGTATATGTTCAACAACCCCTTGGTTTTATTATTTATGAATAAGGAGACAAAATATACAAGTTAAAGAAAGCTCTTTATGGGCTTAAATAAGCCTCACGAGCATGGAATTCTCGGATAAATACTTATTTTATTCGAAACAATTTTCCTAAATGTCCATATGAATATGCTCTCTAAACAAAATGTAACATTGATGGAGATATCATGTTTGTATGCCTGTATGTAGATGATTTAATATTTACAGACAGTAGTAGCTCCATGATTAAAGATTTTAAACACTCTATGAAGGAGTTTGAGATAACCAACTTGGGCTTAATGACTTATTTCCTTAGTATCAAAATTATACAAAACAATGAGGGAATTTTTATCTCACAAGGAAATTATACAAAGGAGGTTCTAAAGAAGTTTTCTATGGAAGATTGTTATCCTATAGATACACCTATTGAATATGGCACTAAGTTGACCAAGGAAGGCGAAGGTAAATACATTAATCCAACTTATTCCAAAAGTCTAGTTAGATGTTTAAGGTATTTGACATGCACTCGACTTGATATATTATTTTGAGTTGGTTTAATAAGTAGATACATGAAATCTCCTAAGACTTCTCATTTAAATGTCGCTAAAAGAATTTTACGATATATTAAAGGATCAATTGAGTATGAAATATTCTATTCATCATCAAAAGGACTAGATCTTATTGGATATAGTGATAATGATTGGGCTGGAAGCTATGATGATCGAAAGAGTACAACTGGATTTGTATTTTATTTTGGCGGAACTACATTTACTTTGTCTTCAAAAAAACAACATATAGTCGCTCTATCAAGTTGTGAAGCAGAATATATAGCAAGCAGCATCTTCTTGTGTTTGTCATGCAATATGGCTAAGAAGATTACTTCAGGAACTTCATATGCCACAGGAGAAGTCAACCAAAATTTATGTTGATAATAAATTAGCTATTACCTTAGCCAATAATCTAGTCTACCATGAAAGATCAAAGCATATCGACACAAGATTTCATTTTATAAGAGATCATATCAAAAACAAAGAAGTGGAGCTACACCATATCAAGACAAGTGAACAAGTGGCCGACATATTTATAAAACCTCTCAAATTTGAAATATTTCAACAACTTCGAAGGAAACTTGGCATGTTGGACGGAACAAGTTTAAGGGCGGAGAATGTTGGAATTAAACTTGTTCAATTATCATGAAGAGATTAATTTCATCAAAAGAAAAGTTTATTTCATCAAGAGAAAATATTTATGGAAGGACAAGTCAAATTGGCTATTGATTCTTGAAAGAGACAGATTCATTCTTAATGCATAAATATAATGTATCTTGGGGGACTATCTAAACTCCATATATTGAGTCATGAAAAATATAGAGTATGTAAAATTATAAAAATATTAAGAGAAATACAGAAGATTTAGCCTTCTCCTACTCTTCCTTAGTGTGATAACTCTATCCTTTCATCCAATCAACTTCAATAGTGTTGCCCCCTTTCTTTCTTCCTTCTTTCCTTTCTCTTCCTCTTCCTTCCACTTATTTCCCTCTTCTTCTTTCCCTGCCGTAGCTGCCACAGCTGCAGCCACAACCGTAGTCACCTCTTTCTCTTCTTTCCCCCTTTCTCTTCTTTCTCTTATTCTTCTTCTCTTCTTCCCTTCTCTTCCCCAACTCATTGCACCTCCTCTATTTCCTCAGCAGAAAATAAAGGTGCAGCAACACTAGCTGCATCCTCTTCTTCTTCTTCTTCTTCCCTCTCTTTTCCTTCATCATCATTATCATTATCATCATCTTCTTCTTCTTCTTCTTCTCTTCTAGCTGCCACCCCTTCTTCCTCCCCTATTCTTCTCCTTTCTTTTTCTCGCAGCCACAGCCTTAGCTGCAGCCCCTTCTCTTCTTCTTCACTTCCTCCTTTCTTCTCTTTCCTTTCTCCTCCACCGATGCATCTCCTTGTGCAGAAGCAGAGGGGCGTAGCCCCTTCACTTCCTTCTTCCCCTTCCCTTCTTCACTCCTTCTTCCCCTCTCCTTTCCATATGCTTTTCTTCCCAAAACGTGCATTGAATAGGGATAGGTGGAAGGCGGTAGAAGATAGGATAAAAATAGTTATCCTTTTTTTTTACTTTTACAGTTTAGTCACTCAAAGAATTATATTCATCATTAGATCCTCAAAAATTACAAATAGATCCATGAATATTATAAATAAATCTTTCGATATATAATTAGATCATCAAATTTTATAAATAGATCTCAAATTTTATAAATAGATCTCAAATTTATAATTAAGTTATTATGAAAGATCTTAAAATAAGTCCTTATATAAGTTTTAAGAATAAGGGTTATTACAAAAGATGCATTGTTTGAGTACTTTTTTTTATGCAAAACTTATAGGTTTGAAAAGTCTCGGATCTGGTACAATCGATTATCGGGATTGGTAGCTAACCTTACGAAAGCAATTGAATGTTAATAAAGGATCATCCACTCTCGGTATCGCTAGAGGAATATCTCATATATACTTGCTTAGATAAAACTCTAGCCAAGGTCATTCGGATTGAGAGAGAAAAAGTTCTCTGGGAGAATCCGATTAAAGCGAGACTCAAACAGATTCTGTATGTGGCCTGACAATACCTTGTACAATATATTATCTCTGAGATATTAGTTGGATTAGGGATTATAGATACATGGTAACTGCGGACAGACAGGTCTGATGGATTTGATCCTCCTGTATCGTTTGAGAACTTTGGTGCAGTGGCCTAGTATGTCTATAGTCGATGAGTCGAGTGAATTATTATGAAGATAATAATTTATTATATTTGAAGGAGTTCTGATGGGAGCGACTCACGGGCAGCTCGGTATCGAGCCTAGAGAGTCACAAATATATGGTGGATGCTTCAGCGAATAAAGATTGGATAGAGATCTAATTAGCCCCTATTCTTATTAGATGAGTCCCTGCACTGATGGACTTCTTACGTGAGGTCCAATTAGAGGCTAAAGGATATTATTGGATAGAGATCCAATAATACAAGGTTAGTCGATAATTTGATGAAGGTCCAATACCCACTAAGGCAGAAACCCTAGAGTTTTTGGTGGCTCTCTATAAATAGGAGGGGAGGCTTGTGGTTGATTGGCTACAGCTTTGGCCACCCCCTGCTATTCTCCTCCCTCCCTCTCCTCAAAAGTTGAAGATTTGAGATTGTGATTAGAGGAGTATCGCTGCTACGATCCATCGTGTGGATACTACTAGAGATGAGGACGTTTGACCTCCTTCATCCTCTCTATCTGGATTTGGAAAAATAGGATATATGATCTCTCTAGGTAAACAATCTCGTATACGATACAATTTTTTGGTTTTGCAGCTTTCTCGTGACCCAATCTTTTGCATAATGATTTGATTTGTGTGAAAAACCTATTTTGTTTTTATCTTCCACGGCACATATGATGCTCCTGCTGAGGTTTCCTAACAGCCACCTACAGCGCGTTGCCCACCCACAGCGGTAGCCACCTACGGGCACAACACTCGTGGGCAGGCTTGCGGACTAGGTGGTCACACCACCTGCCCATAGGGGCAGCCACCCGAGGATAGCAACACCCAACCGCGAGCAGAGGCGGCTACGTAGGGGCGATAGCGGTGGCAACGATATGTAGTGTTACCACCTGCACAGAGGTGGCCGCGACGGTGGCGACACGATGCTGCCGTCTGCGTACGGCGACTGCTCAATGAGGGCAGAAAAGGTTTGGATTTCTTTTCGATAAAAGGATGATATTGCCCTAGGAATTTATGAAATTCCAAGCCCTGTTCTCCTTTATGGAATTTTAAAAAATACCCTCAACAGTTCTAAAATTTTGAGGACTATCTTTTTATCTAAAATTTCCAAAATACCCTTGATAATTCTAGAAATTCCTAGCATGTCCTGATTTATAAAAATAATTAATTAAATTATTTAATTAATTATTATATATCTAGAAATCCTACATGTGATGTATGATGTGGATGGATGATCATGAGTTATGTGTTATGATGCATGTAATTGTGATTATTATTATTATTATTGGGGCCTGCAAGCCTCCGATTTTCTTATTTATTGTTGAGCCTACATGCTTGTGATTATTTTATAATTATATAAAGAGGCACGGCGGGAGGGTGGAGGTGACATCGGGACCCATGATGCTGTGGCGGGAGATCACGATGCATGGTGATGCAGCGAGGATCTGACGGAACCAATGATGACGAGATCAATAATCGCAGGGCATGGAGATGTGCCGATGCACACTTAGATCCAATTGTGAGTGATTAGGCCCATTACTTCAATCTTAATCATATTAGGTGACGGCACATGATCATCTAGTGTGGCTTGCATATGTGATATGTGTTTTATATATATATGCATGTAATGTAGATCTTGTCTCCTACGATAATATTAAATATGTATGTATATGACATAATATATTATGAGATCGATATAAAATAAAAACACCCATCCTACGATAATATTAAGTCGGTGAGCGTGAGACAATAAGATTAACCCATGTGGCCTTCCATCGTTATAGGAAGAAATTGAATCACAATATAGGTTGAGTTGGTCGAGTCCCTCGAGGCTCACCTATCTACGTGATCAAGATCTTGCCTATAACATAAAGATGTCACCAGTGACTTGAGGACATTGTATGCTTTGTCGAGTCCCTCGAGGACATATTATCAAATTAGATTCATCTTGTAATGATTGTGATGACTTAACTAAACATCATAGTTGGTCGAGTCGCTCGAGACCATGATGGTTCGGAGGCCGAACATGATGGGAATCGCAAAGAGTTATGATTGACAATAGTTGCCTACCATTTGGGCTTAGTATAATTGGTCGAGTCTCTCAAGGTTACATTAAGATGCTAATTGGATCCCAATGCCCATTAGGAGTCTGTTGGAGACTTCTGTTTCACGTGTCGAGGTTGTCACGTTATTTGCTAGGAAAATAGTGGGAGTACATTAAGATAGAAGTCCATATCTTAATTAGTTTTTCTCTAAAATCTAGATGTGTTATTGATTTACGCTACATCTTGTTTATCACTTGCAAAACCCCTATATGGCATACTTGATGCCAACTGCCTCGCTAGTCCAAACTATATAGATTGACTCTGTAATTTGAGAATTATTCTCATAGTAGAGAAAATCATATATGTCCTTAACACGATTGTGCCCACGCTAGAGGAAAGGACAAGCGAGGATAAGATTCCTCGCTTTGTGAAGCATATAGATAGTCCTAGAGGATAACTTATGTATTGATCTTATACTTCAGTCCTTACCAGATTCTTTTTCTCCCTTCATCATGAATTTTAACATGAGCAAGTTTGAGGTGACTCTCTCTGAGCTCCTCAATATGTTGAGGGAAGCTGAGAGTGCCATTAAGAAAGAGAAGCCAATTCTCTATATTGGTGAGACCAATAAGAAAAGGAAGGCTAGTAAGAACCTTAAGAAGTGCAAGGGCAAAGGAAGACCAGGTAAGGCAAAGGCTGTCAAGAAATACCCAACAAAGGACAGAGGATAATGCTTCCACAATGGCCAATATGGGCATTAGAAGAGGAACTATAAGGACTACCTTGCAGATAAGGTGAAACAGAAGCTTGGAGAAGCTTCAGGTATATTTATGATCAATCTCCAATTGTCAGATTTTTATGATAACACATGGATATTGGACACCGATAGCGCTTATTATATGTGCAATTCTTACAGATTTTGGCAAGACTTTGGAGATTAGCTTGAGGTGAGATGGTCCTCAAGATGGGCAATGGATCAAGAGTTATTATAGTTGCTGTTGGGGAGGTCACCCTACATCTGCCTGATGGAGCTATTATTGAATTGGATATATGCTATTTTGTTCCCTCTATTATTATAAACATTATTTTTATCTCTTGTTTGACAATCAGTGGATATAAATTAGTTTTTGAGAATAATAGTTGTTCAATAATTATAAATGATAAGATTATCACTAGAGGGACCCTAATAAATGGCTTATATGTGTTAGACATTTCTCCACACATCATGAATATAAATACGTCTAAGAGGAAAAGAGATGAAGTGAACAATGCATACCTATGACATCATTGTAGGCTAGATTATATACATGAGAGAAGGATTCAAAAGTTACTAATAGATGGATACTTAGATCCATTTGACTATAAGATGCAACTTGTGAACCTTGCCTTCATGGGAAAATGACCAACTCTCCTTTTAGTGGAACTGAAGAGAGAGCACTGAGTTATTTGAAATCATACATAGTGATGTATGTGGTTCTTTGTCGACTCTGGCTATAGGTGGTTACTCATACTTCATTACATTCACTAATTATTTCTCTAGGTATGGACACGTATACTTGATGAAGTACAAGTTCGAGGCTTTTAAGAAATTAAGGGAATATAAGAATTAAGTAGAGAACCATATTAGAAAAAGAGTCTTAAGACTCTTCAATCAGATCGACGAGGAGAGTACTTGAGTACATAATTCACCCATTTCCTCAGAGACTATGAGATTATATCTTGGTAGACACCTCTATATACACCTTAGGTTAATTGTGTATCAGAAAGGAGGACCACAACTTACCTTCTGTTTAGAGTTCTATCAAAGTTGATAGTGTCTAAACCATATGAGATATGGAAAGGAAAGAAGTTTGATATTAAGGTGGTTAAGATTTGGGGTTGTCCTGCCCATATTAGAAGACACAACCTCGGTAATTTGGAATCAAGGGTGGAATGGTACACGTTCATGGGATACCCTAAGGAGAATTTGGGGTATTATTTCTATTATCCTAAGGACAAAAGGTCTTTGTTGCCAAGAGAGCTGTGTTCCTTAAGAAGGAACACATTCTTAGTGGAAATAGTGGGAGTGAGATTGAGTTAAGCGAGTTTGGAGAACCTAGCTCAAGCACCATTCCAGAGTCTAAGTTTGTTCAGGTACCTAGTACATAAGTTTCAACTTTACATAGGTCTAGCAGAGTATCTAACCCTCCTGAAACATATGTGGACATATCAGTGGAGAGGACTCTTAGGATGTTGATCCTCAGACCTACGAGGAGGCTATTATGAGTATAGACTCCGGGAAGTAGGAAGAAGCCATGACCTGAGATGGATTCATGTATTCTAACAAGGTTTGGAACCTTATAGATGCACCTGAGGGTATCATACCCATCGACTGCAAATGGATCTTCAAGAAGAAGATCGAAGTGGATGGAAAGGTGGAGACCTACAAAGCAAGGCTGGTCGCTAAAGGATATCGTTAAAAGCAAGGAGTTGACTATGACGAAACCTTTTCACCTGTAGCCTAATAGGACCCTAGCAAGGTTGGGTCCTACTCAACTAAGTAGTCACTAATAAAAACCTAGTGAGATTGTAATAAACCCCACCTAGGCACCTCTATCCTGTAAAGAAGGTTGGCTAGGGTTTATATCTGGGGCCTTAGGGCTTCCTAGTCATCGCCTCCTTTATTGGGCATGTTAGTTAGGGTTTTAGCAGGGGGCGGCTAGCTAGTTGTAGCACCCTAAGCCGCCACCCTTAGGAGGGAAAGGTTGATAGGGTTTTGGAGCCCTATATAAGTATGTAGCTACTACCACTTTGAAATAAGCAAAGATCACTCTTCAATTTAACCTTGTGGCCAAGTACTAGGAGGGAGGAACCCCTATAGCGTTCCAAGGGTTGATCCCCTCAAAGATTAATCTGCATATAATTCCTTTGGGATTCTATTATCTGGTATTAAACAAAGATCTTGCTGCTTTTGTTGCCATCCCTACCGCCCACCATCAGCTAAGCAATTCCAATAATTGCTTTTGATGACGTCGTCTCCACCACCATGTCCTTGCCGCAGATCAAATCAATCTACTACCGCTGCCACCAATTGCATTAGAGATATAGTATTTTTCTACTACCAATACCTTTTTCTGCTATAATTTCCTATTCATAAAACACCAAAAGGAAGTTTTCATGTATCACTTGCTGCAAATTCCTTTCATCGTAAAGTCATCATCTTTGCGAACGAAGCAACGTTGAAAATTTCGACCGCCTATTACTACTGCCTTTGAGCCGATCTTATTGCCATTTATCTTGAACAAAATTTTTTATACACTTCATAAATCATCTCGGCTTTCATCTACATTTGATCTATCATTAAATTCAACTCTGAAAACATCCTTTCGTTGATGTAAACTTTCATCGTAAATTACTAATTTTGTGACAAGAATTCTGCGATCGCAACTTGCAACATTTTTCTTACTATCTTACTACTGAAATTTTATGATCTCTTCTATCATCCCTGCTACTATCTAAACCATGATCTTGCCATCAATTTTCTGTAAAAAATTCTCAGTATACTACTGAACATTTCATTGAAAAATTATTGTTCCTTCGACAATAATTCTGCTTCTATAAACCAGCACATATTCGTAGCAAACTTCCACCAGTTTCTATCAAACCTTTGTTGTCATCAACAATAGATCTAAAACCCCTCTTCCCAACCTCCATCCACTATCATCACAACCCCAAAACTCCATCAAGCCATAGCCCAAACTGCACCCACAATAGCCACTAAATAAGCCTAAACCGCAGCCTACATCCACCAATCCACCAACCCTTTCGGCCACCACTTCTCTCAACCGATACATGCATTGAACCCGACAACAAAAGAGAGATCTTAATATTATCAACTTGGAGGCATATACTATGACATCTGAGGAGGCAATCAATGTGAAATTTGAAGCCTTCGAGACGCGAATGGAGGATAAGATACGAAATCAGTTTGGGCCGACCACTGAGCCCAAAGAAATCACAACAAGGAGAAAGCTCAGACCAAAAAGATGAATTCCAGGAGAAGGGAGGCTCTCTGACCAATCCTTACTATCCATGCATGAGGATAGACTTCCCTAGATGGGAAGAAGGAGACCCGATTGATGGATCTCGCACACGGAGCAATATTTTCAGTACCACAAAATCACGGACGCATCTTTGGTGGAAACTGTGGCTATACATCTTGAAGGGGATGTTATATAGTGGTTTAATTAGTTCAAACATACTCATGAAGTCCTCTTATGGAGACAATTCAAAGAAGGACCGCTAATCTGCTTTGGACCAACTGATTATGAGAACGTTGACGAACAACGCACAAAGATCCATCAAACCTCCACCATCCAAGAGTACCACACCAGGTTTGAAAGGTTATCTAATCAAACTCATGATTGGTCTGAAAAATAGCCATTGGGGACTTTTATTAAGGGCTTGAAGTCAGAGATTCGGTGAGAAGTTAAAGCGCGACAATCGTACACTCTTATGGCAGCCATCTCCTTCGCGTGACTTCAAGAGGAGCGATTGAACCATGAAGCCTCGAGGACTAGGGTCACTCCCTAACTAGCAACACCAAAGCCCTCAACCCCCTCTATTGTTAGTCGAGCCCCTACACCAAAATAGTTGACAAGAGAAGAGCTTTGGGAGCAATATACAAAGGGGTTATGTTGGCATTGCGATGAGCCGTGGAGCCACGAGCATCGCTATAAAAAGGGGAGACTTCTTGTGATTAAACCCGTAGCAGAAGAGGTCATTGAATATCTAGAAGGGATCCTTGAACATGAAGAAGAAGATGTGTAAGAAGAGCTACAGCCGATCGATTTTATGGTGCATGTGCTAGCCAGCTACGCAAATCTGCAAATGATGAAAGTTAGAGGCCTACTTAAACAACAACCAATCACTGCTCTCATCAACATGAGCAACACTACTAACTTCTAAATAGTAAAGTAGCTACTTGGATGGCACTCCACATAGAAGATTGCAGCAAATTCAACGTAAAGGTTGCACACGATCGAATCTTAAAGTGCGACCAAAGATGACCGCAAGTGAAACTACTGGTGCAAGACTAAGAAATTATTGTCGATTTTTTCCTCCTACCAATTGATGACTATGAGGCCATGCTTGGCATAAAATGGTTGACAATGCTAGGTGACATCTCATGGAACTTTTCCAAATTAATTATGAAGTTTTATTGTAAAGGCAAACATGTCATCCTACGCGGGAAGCACGGAAGCAACGTAACCACCATTTCGACTCAACGAATGGAGAAAGTCCTACACAAGACACATGGTGGCTTCTTGATGTAACTCTAGCAGCAACCAGAGGAGAAAAAAATAAAAATTGAAGATGAAAACCTTGCTCATCTGCTTGCTAAATTTGCTGACATTTTTGTTGAACCGCGTGTTCTTCCTCCTACCCGGCAGCATGACCATAAGATTCTAATTCTTCTGGGCAAACCATTAGCGAACACTCAGTCGTACCACTATCTCCATCTCCAAATGGATGAAATAGAGAAGATTGTGAAGGAGATGCTTGAGACAGGGGTCATTCAGTCAAGCTATAGCCCCTATTCTTCGCCGGTGCTACTTGTGTGAAACAAGGACAGAACTGGCTGATGTGCATCGCCTCCCAAGCTCTAAATAGCATCATCGTCAAGGACAAGTACCCAATACCAGTGGTGGATGAACTTCTTGATGAGTTAAAAGGAACTCGAGTCTTCATGAAGTTGGACCTCCGATCCAGGTACCACCAAATTTGGTTATGTGAAGATGACATTCCAAAAACTGCATTCGGAACGCATAATGGTCATTATGAATTCTTGGTAATATCTTTCGGACTCATTAATGCTCCTTCAACCTTTCAAAGCCTCATGAACAATATTTTTCAGAAGTTTCTTCACAAATTTATGCTGGTATTTTTTTACTATATTCTCATTTACAGCCCTTCTCTTGAAACTCACTTTCAGCACTTGTGGTATATTTTAACGATCCTTCAGGAGAATACTCTTTTTGTTAAGCCATCAAAGTGTAGCTTCCTCCAACAAAAATTGGAGTACCTTGGGCACATAATATCAGAAGGAGTGGCGATAGATCCATAAAAAATTGAAGCAATGCAAGGTTGGCCGAAACCTAAGAATGTGAAATCGCTACGCGGTTTTCTTGGACGAACGGGCTAGTACCAAAAGTTTGTGAAAGACTATGGGAAGTTCAGTGCACCCCTCACCTTCCTACTAAAAAATGATGCTTTCAATGGATGGACAAAGCCTCCACTGCCTTCGACAAACTCAAGACAGCCATGACGACGACGTCGGTGCTAGCGCTACCCGATTTCAATCGAACCTTCATCATTGAGGCCGATGTATATGGAGTCGGAATTGGAGCCATTCTTATGCAAGATGGTCGACCACTTGCATATACAAGCAAGCATTATCTCCCTCCCATGAAAAAAATATCAATATATGATAAGGAGATGCTCGCCATTGTGCACGCAGTAACAAAGTGGAGACCCTACCTGATCAGCCGACACTTTCAAATTAAAAAATCGACCATAGAAGCCTCAAATATTTTTTAGAGTAGAAGATATCATCCCCCAAGCAGCAAAAATGGGTAACCATACTTCTTCGATTTGATTATGAAATTATTTACAAAAATGGGAAAGAAAATATTGTTATAGATGCACTTTCACGGCTACTCGAGCAAGCCAAATTTTCAGCCATCTCCCTTCCTACCAGTGGCTTCCTTGAGGAATTAGGGAGGAATGGAAGAAGGATCCAGAGACCAGCAACGTCATAAAAAAATTAGAGGAGGATCTAAGCGCAATAGCTCACTACACTTGGGATTCGAAGGATCTACGCTATAAAGATCGCATTGTGCTTATACCCAACTCCCCTTGTATCAAAACCATCTTGCAAGAGATACACTCCACACCTTCAATAGAGCACTCCAGATCTCTAAGAACCTATAAAAGAGTGAAACAAAACTTTTATTGGAGAGGGATGAAAAAAACTATTTCTAAATTTGTAGCACAGTGTGATGTATGTCAGTGGCAAAAGGGTAAATCGGTGGCAAGTCCAAAGAAGCTACAACCACTACCCATACCGGACTATTAGAACCCTAGCTAAGTCGGGTCCTAGTCGATTAAGTTGAGTCTATATATTCGGCCTTGTTGGCCAACCTAGCCCTGACACTAGGTCGGCTAGGAGGAGATTTGAGTTTATTATAATAAATCAGCCCAAATCCTAGTAGGATTAGGATTCAACTGAACTGGAGTCTGATTAGGAGTCAGAGTTTGATACAAATCATAGTCAAATAAGTCATGAATGTAATAAACCCTAATCTAGTCACCACCCCCTATTAAAGAAGTGGTTCTAGGGTTAGGGAGGAGTCCTTATGGGATGAGAGTCTCCTAGCCACCTCCTCCTCTTAAGAGAGGCTGTCTAGGGCAAGTGGGGGAGAGTTTCACTTAGCTTTGACTCTCTCTAGGGTGGAATAAGAATAAAATTAGGAGTTGGAGACCCCTATAACTATCGGCCACATCATGGTTAGGAGTTGGCTAGGGGTTAGGAGTTGAGGGGAAGAGGAGTCTTGGTCTAGTAGGAATCTTGGTTTACTTGGAGTAGGAGTTGCTTCTTACAGTTAGAGTTGGAATTGTTAGAAGTAGGAGTTACTTCTTAGAGTTGGAGTTGGAGTTGTTAGAAGTATGAGTCTTGGAGTAGGAGTCCTATCATGAGTTAGGGTTTAGAAGCGCTATAAATAGCTTTTATTCTCCCCTCTTTTAATCATCAATAGATCAATTAATTTTTTACCATTGTGTAGAAAACCAAGGAGGGAAGAATCCTATGGAGTTCCATAGAGGCTAATCCCCTATAAAGATCACCCCAAGCTTAGAATCCATAAAGGTTCTAACACTTGGTATCAGAGTAGCATTCTTGGCATCTCACTACCCTTCCACAGCCATCCATCATCCCTCCATAGTCGCCCAAGAAATTCCCACAATTGCTTAAAGAACATCGTCGAATTCTGTCGTCATCTCCACTATCGCATATCAATCTTTTGATCTCCCCATGAATTGCAACACGTTTTGATTTCCTACCTTATTTCTGCTACAATTTAGTTATCTTTATTCCAAAAAACCAAAAAAATCATTCCTATCTTGCTGTAGAA
Source organism: Ensete ventricosum (assembly GCA_029747655.1). Lineage (NCBI taxonomy): Eukaryota > Viridiplantae > Streptophyta > Magnoliopsida > Zingiberales > Musaceae > Ensete > Ensete ventricosum. The sequence goes on along the minus strand of JAQQAF010000004.1, from coordinate 23,802,667 downwards.
ACTTTTCGATGTAAAGTTTTCATCTCTACGACGAAAGTTGCACTGCAGAATTTTACCCCCATAGCACTACTTATTTGATCTTACTGCTACATTTTCTCTATTCAAATATCTATGAAATTTTTATGATGGCTTTGGCACTTCCTAACAGTATATTTTCTTTTGGTTTGTTGAAAAATTATCAATATAAATTGCTGATCTTTCACGTCCAAACTACTGCACTTTGGATGCAAAATTCTACTGCAGTTCATACCTGTGATCTTTGATTTTGCTAAACCTTTTGCTACCATTTTCTTCCACAAAATTTTTTACATCATTAACTCTTCCTTACTAGTAGATTTCCTTTGAGTTTTACTCAAATATTTATTGTTAATTATTGGGATAAATTATGTCTTTACTATTGGAAATTTTTCGATGAAAAATCTACTACTGCACCTTTATCTTTCTTCTTCTCTTAACCCACCAAACCCTAACCATCGTGTTGCCACCAATCATGTTGTCTTTAGGGCACCCCTCTAGCCTTAAGATGCAGCCATCATGACCTATTTTCATAACCCTAATAGAACCCAAAACTGTAGCCCAAAACAGTGAACCCTCGCAACCATAACCTTCTACCATCGATCTTATCTTCCACTACCACCCGAACCTTCCCAAATCGACTGCTGCCATCAATAGCAACCCTAAGCATTCTTTCCTAGCCTCAACCCACTGCCACTGAAATCCTTTATAGCCCCCACAACACCCTCAAACTGTAGTACTAACAACAACCTAAATCGTAAGCTAATAACCCTAAACTGCGACCTTGATCTATCACCCTTTCGGCCACCCATCCCTGCAAAATCGGTTGCTGCCATCAACAGCAACCCTAAGACATCCCTTTAACTCTAAACCTTTGTTACCAAACCATCCTTACAGCCTCTACTGTAGCCCCAAATAGCAGCATCAACAGCACCCTCTTTGCAGAAAAATTTTTGCTGCACTACCTTCGGTACTACTTGCTACATCCACACCGGATCCCAACCAAATCCATCACTGTCATCAATAGTAACCCTAATCCATTCCTTTAACCTTAAACCTTAGCCATTATACCCCTATACAACCCCTACAGTAGCCCTAAATCACAGCCCTAATAGCAACAAAAAAATAGCAATCTATTAGCCCCAAACTGCAGCCATCTACCCCAGATCCACCATCACTTTCGGCCACCAATCCACCCAATTGTTTCATACCACTGACCCAATAATAGGAGATGAATATTGGCATCTCAGGTCTGAAGGCATATGCAATGACATCTCAAGGTTCAATCAATGCCAAGTTGGAGGCATTTGAATCATGGTTTGAATGATGCATGGAGGATAGATTGCGTGCCTTATTCGTCGAATTTGAATTGAGCCAATCTCTATGCCCAAGAAAATTCTAGCAAGGTGAAAGTTTAGAGAGGCCTCCCAAAAAGGAAGAACAAGCCACTGATATGATGCAACCATGCACGAGGGCGGACTTCCCTTGATGGGAAGAAGGAGACCCGATGGGATGGATTTCGCGTGCTGAACATTACTTTCGCTATTCTCGAGCACCAGAGGATTCCATGGTGGACACCGTTGTCATCCACCTTGAAGGAAATGTAATTCAATGGTACAATTGGCTTGAATACACCCATGGGGCTCTGACATGGATACAATTCAAGTATGCGCTGTTGAACCGCTTTGGGTTGACCAAGTATGAGAATATTAACGAACAATTTGCTAAGATCCGACAAACCTCCACGATCCAAGTAGACCAAGTTTGAGAAATTATCTTACCTTGCTTCTGATAGGAAATTATTATGGACATTTATCAAAGGACTCAAGCCAAAAATTAAATGAGAGCTTAAAGCGCGGAAGCCCCACACCGTGATGGTTGCAATCTCTTTCGCCCGAATCCAAGAGGAATGACTCAACCAAGATGCTCAGAGAATAAGGACCACTCATAGACTAGCAACATATTAACCTCCAGCACCCCCTGCTCCCAACCATCCTTCGCTGCCAAATAAATTGACGATAGAAGAACTTCGCGATAGATCGATGAAGGGCCTTTGTTGACATTACCACGAACCGTGGAGCCATGACCATCGTTATAAAAAGGGATGCCTTCTACTGATTGAACCCACTGAAGATTTAAAGGAGGAGGTCTAGGAGCATGAGGAGGAGGTCACAGAGGAAGAACAATAGCTGGCTGAATTTACAATGCATTCTCTTGCCGGCTACGCGAACCCGCAGACGATGAAAGTGGGGATAACTTCTTAAACAACAACCAATCATCATTCTCATTGACACCAGGAGCACTGATAACTTCATGAACAACAAGGTTGCTATTTGGATGGCCTTAAATATTGAGGATTGCAGCAGGTTTGATGTTGAGATCATCGATGGTCAAATTTTAAAGAACTTACAGGTGAAATTATTTCTACAAGGCCAAAGGATCATTGCTGATTTTTCCCTCCTCCCTCTTGATGATTAAGAGGCCGTGCTTAATATTAAATAGCTAACTACATTAGGTGATGTCCCCTAGATTTTTTTCAAATTTATCATGAAATTTTTCAACAGTGGGAAATAGGTGATTCTGTGTGAGAAACGTGGGAGCGATATAATGATGATTTGCACACAGCGAATAGAGGAAGTTTTGCATAAAGTGAACATTGGCTTTCTGATGCAACTCTAGCAGCAATATATGAGAAAGCCAACAAAATTTGTAGACCCAAACCTACTCCAATTGTTTGCTGAATTTTCAAACATTTTTATCAAACTGCGCAGCCTACTTCCTACATGTCGGCATGACCACTGAATTCAGATTCTCCCAGACAAACCAGTGGTAAACTCTTGGCCATATCATTATCCTCACCTCTAGAAAGCTGAAGTAGAGGGGATTGAAGATGAGATGCTTGAAACAAGGGTCATTCGGCCAAGTGCAACCCCTACTATTCGTCGGTGCTAGTTTTACACAACTTCGACAAAGTATTTGTGAATGACGCATCATAAGCTAGAATTTGGTTATCCTCATGCAAGATGGCTGACTCCTAATATGCACCGAGGCTCTCCCTACATTTCACACGATACTTCTGATCTGTAAAGGAATACTAACTGCTACTGAATTTGAAGTTTGGCATGATACAGGTCAACTGCACAAAGGAGAGAAGAAAACATAATCAGTAAAATTACAGCTCCTACCCTCCTCAGACTCAGAATGGAATCACATCACCAGGGACCTTATCAAAGGGCAGTAATTATTCCAAAAGAAGGCTTAGTTACTATTAAAGAACAACTAAGTGATAGCCCATGCAAGAAAGAAATAGCCACCCGACAAATACCGGAGTAGAAGAAAGTTTGCTATTGAAGATCGAGTTTCTCTTCATCTCCAGTCATACCAACAAAAAATTTGAGCCTCAAGAAAGTGGTCCCCCTCTTATTTTGACCTTGTAAAATTGGAGATCACATTAGAGTCGTGACTTATGGATCGGATGGGTACACTAATTCAAAAATACAATTGATCCTCCAAGTATCTCACAGTAGATGGAAGTTTAAAGAAGACAACTCAACCCAGATCTACCCATCGGACATCTCGACGGATAAGGAGGCCTAGGTTCAGCTGATGATTGCAAGGGATCACAAGATTGTGACACATCACCATCTAGTCATTACTACTGATGCTGGATCGCAGGAGCAGGATGCGCCTACTATAGGGGCCACGAGGGAGCCTCGTGAGGAGTTACAGATCAGGACCCAGAGATGTAAAGCTTAGCCTTGAGGATAAAGTTGATTTGAAGATGGCGGGTCTGTTAGGACCCTAGCTAAGTCGAGTCCTAGACGATTAAGTTGAGTCCATGATTAGGCCTTGTTGGCCAACCTAGCCCTGACACTAGGTTGACTAGGAGGAGATTTAAGTTTATTATAATAAATCAGCCCAAATCCTAGTAGGATTAGAATTTAGTTGAACTGGAGTCTGATTAGGTGTCGGAGTTTTATACGAGTCAGAGTCAAATGAGTCATGAATGTAATAAACCAAAATCTAGCCTCCACCACCTAGTAAAGAAGTGGTTGGCTAGGTGATAGAACCCTAGAAGGAGCTCTATAGATTTTGACCCTTGAGGGGGATTAACCCTTGGAACACTATAGGGGTTCCTCTCTCCTAGACTCAGCACAAGGCTTAAATAAAATTGATAATTGCTTGATAAAAGAGATGGGGCAGCTACATCTTTATATAGGGCTCTAAATAGCCCATGGGGTGCTTACCTAAGTAAAATTACCCCTTTGCCCCCTTCTATAGCTGACTTGCCTAAGAGGGAATAGGTGGCGACTAGGTTGGCCTATAGACGACCTAAGCAGGGGGAAACCCTGGTTGACCAGCCCAATAAAGGGAGCGGTGGCTACTAAACCCTAAGGCCCCAATCTAAATCCTAACCACACTTCTTTATAGGATACAAGTGGCTAGGTAGAGTTTTATTATAATCTAACAGGGTTTTATTGACTACTTCTATGGAGATTAGGACTCAACCCTGCTAGAGTCCTATCAAACCCACCCTATTAAAATCAGCCTTGTCCTCAAGGCTGAGGGTCCATAAACTTTGAGAACATGGTCTTCAACTCCTCATCAGCTTGGGTGTCCGTTGGAAGAATTTGAGCTGAGCTGTTGTCTTTAAATTTCCATTTGAGGTGGGATACCTGGAGGATCAACTGTAATTTTGATTTGGTGCACGGATCTGACCTCCCTGTTAGGGCCCCAATGTGATCCCCAATTTTGCAAGGCCCAAAGAAATAGGGAGACCACTTCATTAAGGCTCGAGTTTCCTGCTGATCGGGTTAGAGGTGTAGGAAAACTTGATCTTCAATTTCTCGTCCATTCTGAAGTTTGTCGGGAGGCCGTTTCTTCTTTGCATGTGTTGTCATATGGTTAGCCTTTAGTGATGGCCAATATTTCTTCTAGGATGGTGACTTCCCTCTGGTATAGCTCAGAAATCCAGAGTGCCCTGCTGAAGGTGAAGAGTGCATCTCATGCAAAATAATCTGGATGCAAGGGGAAGAAGGAACAATCACAATTCGGCTTTTGTAGTGCAAGTCCTTCAAATACCAAGTGTAGTGACCTATAGAACCCAGATCTTTATCCAACTTTTCTATGATGTCGTAGGTCTCTGAGTCGTGCTTCCATTTGTCCCTAATGTCCATGAGGAAGTTGGTGGAAGGAAGGGAGATGACTGACGTTTTGGCTTATCTTGGTAGCTGTGATAGAGCATCTGCAACAATATTCTCTTTCCCCTTTCGATGAGTAATTTCATAATCAAAGCCAAGAAGTTTAGTTACCCATTTTTGCTGCTCTGGAGAAAATATTTTTTGCTTCAAGAAATATTTAAGGCTTCGGTGTCGGTCTTAATCTGGAAGCGTCAACCGATTAGGTAGTGTCTCCACTTCGTGATGGCGTGTACGATTGTAAGCATTTCTTTATCATACACAGACATTTTAAGATGTAAGGGAGATAAAGCTTTACTGGTGTAAGCAAGAGGTCGGTCATCTTGCATTAGAACAACCCCAATTCCAACTCTGGACGCATCGGCCTCAATCATGAAAGTTCGGCTGAAATCGGGTAACGCTAGGACTGGCGTCATCGTCATGGCAGCCTTGAGTTTTTCAAAGGCTGTAGAGGCTTGATCCAACCGTGAAAAGGAGTCCTTGAGTAGGGACATGAGTGGGGCACTGATCTTGCCATAATCTCTCACAAACTTCCAATAGTAGCCCGTTAGTCCAAGGAAGTCACGTAGTGATTTTACGTTTGTAGGTCTCGGCCATCCTTGCTTTGCCTCGATCTTTATAGGGTCTACCGTCACTCCATCCTCTGATATAATGTGCCCTAGATACTCCACTTTATGCTGTAAGAGGTACACTTTGACTATTTAACATAAAGAATATTCTCTCTAAGAATGGTTAGAACAGTTCATAAGTGTTCAAAATGTATATCAAGTGTAGGGCTATAAATGAGAATATCATCAAAGAATACCAATACGAACTTGTATAGAAACCTTCAGAAGATGTCATTCATCAAGCTTTGAAAGGTAAAAGGAGCATTTGTAAGTCCAAAAGGCATTACCAAAAACTCGTAGTGGCCGTTATACATGCAAAATACAGTTTTGGAAATATCTTCAGTGCATACCCGAATTTTATGGTATCCGGATCGGAGATCCAATTTAGTGAAGACTCGAGCTGCTTTTAATTTCTCCAAGAGTTCATCTACGATTGGAATAGGATATTTTTCTTTGACGGTGATGCCGTTTAGAGCCTGGCAGTCAACGCACATCCGCCACGTACCATCCTTCTTGCGCACTAGCAACACCGGTGAGGAGTAAGGGCTGCAACTTGGTCAAATCACCCCAGTGTCAAGCATCTCCTTAACAATATTCTGGATCTCATCCTTCTATAAGCAAGGATATTGGTATGATCCCAAATTTGCAAGAGGTTTACCTGACAAAATAAGAATGTGGTGGTCATGCGGTTGGTTAGGGGGCAGCCCGCGTAGCTTCGTGAAAACATCCACGAATTCATCTAGCAAGAGGGCAAGCTTAGGATCTGAGTTTTGTATGTTCTCCACCTTAGATGGCTGCTAGATATACATCAAGAATCCACCATGTGCTTTGTGCAAAACTTTCTCCATTTGTTGCGATGAAACGGTGGAAATATGGCTCCCGCGTTTGCCTCGTAATGTGACCTGTCACCCTTTGCAATAAAATTTAATAATTAATTTAGAAAAATTTCAGGAGATATCACCTAGTGTTGTGAGCTATTTGATCTCGAGTATGGCTTCATAATCATCGATGGGTAGGAGGAAGAAATCAGCTACCACTTCTTGGTCTTGGAGGAGTAGTTTCACTCGCGGGCACCGTTGGTCGTAATTGAGGATTCGGTCGTCGACGACCTTTATGTCAAACTTGTTGCAACCTTCAATTTGAAGTGCCAAACATGTAGCAACCTTACTGTTGAGGAAGTTATTTGTGCTACCCATGTCGATGAGAACGATGATGGGTTGCTATTTTAGAAGTCCTCCAACTTTCATCGTTTGCAGGTTGGAGTAGCCAGCCAATGCGTGCATTGCGTAGTCAATCAGTTAGGACTCTTACTCCATGGCTTCTTCTTCAAGTTCAAGGGCTTTTTCAGATGATTCATTGTCCTTATCCTCCACTGGTTCAATCACAAGGAGCCGGCCCTTTTTGCAGCGATGTTCTCGGCTCCATAGTTCATCACAATGCCAACATAATCCTTTGGTCAATCATTCACGAAGCTCATCCCTCATTAATTTTTTTGGTGTGGAGGCTCGGATGGTATTAAAGAGGGCTGTAGGCCTCGGTATGGCTGGTCACGGAGTGACCCTTGTCCTTCATACCTCTTGGTTCAATCGTTCTTCTTGAATCTCGTCATAAGAGTGTATGGTTGTCGTGCATTTACTTCTCCCCGAATCTCTGACTTTAGGCCCTCAATGAAAGTCCCTAAAAGTTATTTTTTAGACCAATCCATAGTTTAATTAGATAAATATTCAAACCTTGTTTGGTATTCTTGTATTGTGTCGATTTGATGAATCTTTGCCAATTGTCCGTCGATGTTGTCGAAATAGGTTGGTCCGAAGCGATTTAGTAGTCCTTCCTTGAATAATTGCCAAGAGAGTCCTCCGTGGGTGTGCTCATACCAATTAAACCACTGAATAGCATCTTTCTCAAGGTGGATGGCAGCAATCTCCACCCGTGTGGCGTTGACGGTTCGGTAGAATCGAAAATAGCGCTTCGTGCACAAGATCCATCTGATCGGGTCTCCTTCTTCCCATCTAGGGAAGTCAACCTTCATGCATGGATTGTCAGGATCAAAGATGATGTGGCCACATTCTTGAGGATCATCTCACTGATCTGAAGTTTCTCCTTGCTATGATTTCCTCGGGCTCGACAATCGGCCAATGTTGAATTCAGCGAATAGGGATTGCATCTTCTCCTCCACGCGGTTTTCAAAGGCTTCGAACTTGGAGTTGATGGCCTCCTCTGATGCCATGGTGTATGCCTCTAGATCTGTAATATTGAGATTTTTTTCTATTGTCGGGTTAATGGTATGAGAATTTTTGGAGAGGTGGTGGCCAGTTGGATGAGTGGATCAGTTTAGATAGGAGTAGGCTACGGTTTAGGGCTAATTTGGGTGGTTGTTTGGGATCGATTTAGGGTGTGGTTTAGAAGGGTTTTTTTGTGAGGATGGTAGGGTTTGCAGATGAGAGAAAGAGAATCTGAAATCCCACAAAAGATAGCACTCACATCTGATAGAATTTGACAAAGAAAGGTGTTGTGATGTGATGTCCTGTCGAAAAAAATTTATGTCAGAGAAACGATGAATTCTCGATGTAATTTCCTGAGAAAAATTCAAGAAAAATATGTAGAAACCCTCGATTCAGATGGTGGATGGAGGCGATGTCAAAAGTAATTGTGTGAATTGCTTGAAAGATGGAGGCATCGATGATGGCTATAGGGGCAGTAATATCGTTGCTCTGATACCATATGATATAACCCCAGAAGGAGCTCTATAGATTTTGACCCTTGAGGGAGATCAACCCTTGGAACGCTGTAAGGGTTCCTCCCTCCTAGACTCGCCACAAGGCTGAAATAAAATTGATAATTACTTAATAAAATAAATGGGGCAGCTATATCTTTATATAGGGCTCTAAACCCTAGCCTATAGGGTGTTTGCCTAATTAAAATTATCGACCTGCCTAAGAGGGAAAAGGTGGCGGCTAGGTTGGCTCTATAGCCGACCTAAGCAGGGGGAAACCTAGCCAACCAGCCCAATAAAGGGGGTGGCGACTACTAAACCCTAAGGCCCCAATCTAAACCCCAACTACACTTCTTTATAGGATAGAAGTGGCTAGGTGGAGTTTTATTACAATCTCATAGGGTTTTATTGACTACTTCTAGGGAGATTAGGACTCAACCCAGCTGGAGTCCTATCACTAAGGTTAGGTAGGAGTCCTTATGGGATGAGAGTCTCCTAGCCACCTCCTCGTCTTAAGAGAGGCTGGCTAGGGCATGTTGGGGAGAGTTCCACTTAGCATGGACTCTCTCTAGGGTGGAATAAGAATAAAATTAGGAGTTGGAGACCCCTATAACCACCTGCCACATCATGGTTAGGAGTTGGCTAGGGGTTAGGAGTTGAGGGGAAGAGGAGTCTTGGTTTAGTATGAGTCTTGGTTTACTTAGAGTAGGAGTTACTTCTTAGAGTTGGAGTTAGAGTTGTTAGAAGTAGGAGTCTTGGAGTATGAGTCCTATTTGGAGTTAGGGTTTAGAAGCCCTACAAATAACTTGTATTCTCCCCTCTTTTAATCATCAATAGATCAATTATTTTTAGCCTTTGTGCATAAAACCAAGGAGGGAGTAACCTCTATAGAGTTCCAAGGAGGTTGATCCCCTATAGAGATCACCCAAAGCTTCTAATCCGTAAGGGTTCGAACACTTGGTATTAAAGTAGCATTCTTGGCGTCTCACTGCCCTTCCATAGTTGCCCATCATCCTTCCACAGCCACCCAAGTAATTCTCATAATTGCTTAAATCATCATCGAATTCTATCGTCATCTCCACTAATACAGATCATCTTTTGATCTCCCCATGAATTGTAATAGGTTCTAGTTTCATTCCTATCTCGCTACATAAATTTTTCGTCACAAAGTCTCCATCTTTTCGATGAAAATTGCACTGTAGATAGCCACATAACACTACCTGTTTTGATCTTGCTGCCATGATTTTTTTGTCTAATCTTCCACAAGTTTTTTTTTATGGCTTTAGCACTCTTTATCAATAGATTTCCTTTTGGTTTTGTCAAAAAATTGATGATATAAACTACTGATCTTTTACGTCCAAACTACTACCTTTTAGATGTAAAAATCTGTCACAACACCTTTCCGTAATCTTTGATCCTGCTGAATCTTTTACTACCGTATTCCTCCACAAAATTTTTGTTGATATTACCTTTCCCTAACCAGTGGATTTCCATTGAGTTTTACTCAAATCCTTATTTTGAACTGTTGGAAAAAATTACATCTATACCACTGAAATTTTTTCGACAAAAGATTCTGCTATAGTACCTTTATTGTTCTTCTTCTCCCAAATCCCCAAAACCCTATCAGTCTTGCTACCACCAACCATGTCATCTTTAGGGCACCCCTCTAGCTTTAAGAAGCTAACATCATAACCTATTTCCATAACCCTAACAGCACCTAAAATCACAGCCCAGAACAGCAACCTATTGCACCCACAACCCTCCACCACCGATCTTATCTTCTGTGGCCGCAAATCTCTACCAAGCCAATTGCTACCATCAACAACAACCCTAAGCCACCCCTCTAACCCTAAACCTATGTCACCAAACCCCCCCTACAGCCTCTATAACAGCCCGAAACAATAGCATCAATAGCAGCTTCTTTGACGAAATATTTTACTGCACTACCTTCGATACTGCTTGTTGCATCCACACTCGATCCCTACCAAATCTGTTGCTGTCATCAATAGTAACCCTAAACCATTCCTCTAACCTTAAACCTCAGCCATCATACCCCCTATATGACTACTACATCAGCCCTAAATCATAGCCCCAACAACAACAAAAAAATAGCAACCTATTAGCCCTAAACCGCAGCCATCTACCCATGTTCTACCATCCCTTTCGGCCACCAATCCACCGAACGATTTCATACCAGTGACCCAACACCAGGAGAAGGATCTTGGCATCTCAGATCTGGAGGCATACGCAATAACATCTCAAGATTCAATCGATGCAAAGTTCGAGACATTTGAATCACAGCTTGAATGTTAGAACCATTGCAAATTTAAGCTTGGAGTGATCTCTATGGGGGATCTGCCTCCTTGCAACTCTATAGGGGTTCCACCCTTCAAGTTGCTGCTCAAAGGCTACCGAAAGGATTCATCTATTCATGAAGAAAAGTAGATGATTACAAGGTTATTTATAGGCCTTCTAAACCAACTCCTAATAGGACTCCTACTCCTAACAACTCCTAATGCAACTCCTAATACTTCTCTAAGAAGCAACCTCCAACTAGCCCATTTAGGGGTGGTCGGTTGCTTATTGATTCTTAATCCTACTCTAACTTAACCCCACCTCAACCAACCCCTCTTTAACTAGGATAAGGGGTGGCTGACTAGGGTTACACGTGCCTCCAAATATCTTCCGTCAATAACATCCTAACCTAGTCGGCCTCTTCATTTCTTTAATAGGGGTCGACTAGATATGATTTACCTGCATGCCATCTTCAATGAAACTAAATTAAGACTCCCCTAGCTAGAGTCCTAACAGACTCGCCCTCTTCAAATCAGCCTTGTCCTTAAGGCTGACGCTCCATGAATTCTGGAAATTTGATCTTCAAGTCATCATAGTTCTCCTGAGTAGCATCTTCTACCAGTAGGTTCGCCCACTATATTAATACCTCAGTAGTGGGTCATCGTCATCGAGTCATCAATCAATAATGGCACTCGGTTGAGTTTGGAGCTCTCCTTGGGCAGTCATATCTAGTAGGTGGCTTTGGGTTGTCTCGTTTTATCCCAACTTGAGCTTCAAGCACGTGGAAGACTAGGTGAATTTAGGAGCTGGCGGTTAAGTCCAATCTGTATGTTACAGCCCCGATGCCCGCCAAAATCTTGTAGCATCCATAGAACTGAGGTGAAAGCTTCATGGATACTTTGGTCTGGATCAACATTTGCTTGTATGGCTGGAGTTGTAGAAAAACCCTATCTCCTATTGAAAATTCTCTTTCACCTTTGCATTGATCATATTATTGTTTCATCCTCGCTTGAGCTATAATGAGATTATCTTTTAGTAACTTCAGCATTTTGTCTCTGTCCTGTAGTCTCTGTCTACTTGTTCTACTTTAGTGGTGCATAATACATATTTTGAGATTATAGGGGGAGGTCGGCCATATATAGCCTCATAGAGAGTACATTTTATGGATGAATGATAAGTTGTATTATACCCCCACTCGGCCCAGGGAAGTCACTTTGTCAACCGTTTTGGCCGATCACTAGTGAAGTATCTGAGGTATGCCATCAAGCACCTATTCACCACTTTAGTCTGGCCGTCGATTTGTGGGTGATATGTTGTACTCATCTTCAATTTAGTGCCCTACATCTGGAATAATTTTATCCAAAATTTGCTCATGAAGACCCTATTACAATAGATCTTGGAATCTCATGCAATTTTATAATATTCTCCATAAAGAATCGAGAGATGCTAGAGGCAGTGTAGGGGTTGCGAACAGACAAAAGTGAGCATACTTTGTAAGATGATCAACCACAATAAGAATTGTACCTTTTCCTTGTGATGAGGGTAGCCCTTCGATAAAGTCTATTAATATATCGGTCCATATTGATGGGTAGAGATTACAGCTTTCTGGGGCTTCCCATTGTTTCACCTTTATGTCATTGATATACATCACATTGTGCTACAAATTCAGCAATAATATTTTTCATCCCTACTCAATAAAAATTTTGCTTAATTCTCTTATAGGTTCTAAAGAACCCAGAGTGCTCGGTTGTGGGTGTGGAATGCATCTATTGAAGGATGGTCTTTATGCAAGTAGAATTTGACACAAGCATAATGCGTCTCTTATAGTGTAAGTCTTTTGAGTCCCAATTGTAATGAGCAATGGATTTTGGTTTTTCCTCTAATTTTTTTATGATCTCATTGGTCTCCGGATCATCTCACCATTCCTTCCTAATATCCTCAAGGAAGTCATTGGTTGGAAGGGAGACGGCCGAGAATTTAGCTTGCTCGAGTAATCGCGAAAGCGCATCTGCAACAATATTTTCTTTCCCCTTTTTGTAAGTTATTTCATAATCATACCCAAGAAGCTTTGTTACCCATTTTTGCTATTCGGGGGAGGATATCTTCTACTCCCAAAAATATTTTAGGCTCTTGGTGGTCGATGTACATTCGCCATGTTCCGTCCTTCTTTCGTACGAGGAGCACCGGTAAAGAGTAGGGTTTGCAACTTGGTCGAATGACTCCTGTTTCGAGCATCTTCTTTATAATCCTTTCTATTTATCTTTCTAGAGATGAGGATACCAATATAACCAAGTATTTGCTGGAGGTTTGCCTGGAAGAATCAGGATACTATGATCATGCCGGCGGGTAGGAGGTAGGCTGCGCGGTTCATCAAATACATCTGAAAATTCAACAAGAAAGGGATTGTACCAAATTTGGTTGGCTCCCCTTGGATTGCTGCTCAAGTTGTACCAAGAAGCCGCTACATGTCTTGTGCAAAACTTTCTCTATTCGTCATGTGCAAATCGTTGATACGTCGCTCCCTCGTTTGTCGCGCAGCACCATATGTTTTCCTTTGCTGCAAAATTTCATGATTAATCTCAAAAAAATTCATGAAACATCACCTAATGTCATTAGCCATTCAATGCCAAGCATGGACTCATAATCATCAAGAGGGAGAAGGAAAAAAATTGCAATTATCTCTTGATCCTGCAGCAGTAGTTTCACCCGTGGGCACCTGTAATCACACATCAAAATTCGTCCGTCGACGAACTTAACATCAAACCTATTGTAATCCTCCATAGGTAAGGCCCTATGAACAGCAACCTTACTGTTCATAAAATTATTAGTGCTCTCGGTGTCAATAAGAATGGTGATCGATTGTTGCTTTAGAAGTCCTCCCACTTTCATCGTTTGCAGGTTCGCGTAGCTGGCAAGAGCATGCATCGTATTATCAACCGGCTGCTATACATCATCCGTGACCTCTTCCTCATGCTCTAGGACCTCCTCCTCCATGTCTTCAAGAGGTTCAATTAGTAGGAGGCACCCTTTTTGCAGCGATGATCGTGGCTCCACGGCTCGTCGCAATGCCAACAAAGACCCTTTGCTGATTGGTCACGTAGTTCTTCTCTTGTCAATTTTTTTTGCAGCGAAGGATGGTTGGGAACAGAAGGAGGTTTATATGCCATGGGCCTAGGAGTGGTCCTCATCCACCGAGCATCTTGGTTGAGCCATTCCTCTTGTATTCGAGCGAAAGAAATCACAGCCATTACGGTGCGGGGCTGTCGTGCCTTAACCTCTCCTTTAATCTCCAGTTTGAGCCCCTCGATGAATGTCCCTAACAATTATTGATCAGTCCAATCACAAGCAAGATAGGACAACTATTCAAATCTAGTTTGGTACTCTTGGATCGCGGAGGTTTGTCAGATCTTTGCAAGTTAGTCATCGATATTTTCATACTCCGTCGGTCCAAAGCGGTTCAGCAGTGTGTTCTTGAACTGAATCCATGTCGGAGCCCCATGATTGTATTCAAGCCAATTGTACCACTATATAGCATCTCCTTCAAGGTGGATGATAGTGATTTCCACCATAGCATCATCCGACGTTCGGTAGTAGCGGAAGTAACATTCGACGCATAAAATCCACCCCACCGGGTCTCCTTCTTCCCATCGAGGGAAGTCCACCCTCATACGTGTATGAAGTATGTCCAAGGGTTGTACCTCCTTCTCTGGAGGCCTCTCTGAACTCTCTCCTTACTGAAATATGGTTGGACTTGGTGACAGTCCAATCTTGAACTCCACGAACAAAGCGCAGTTTGTCCTTCAAGCTCGATTCGAGTCGAGATTCCAATGCCTCAAATTTGGCATCAATTGGATCTTGAGAAGCCATAGTATATGCACGTAGATCAATGATGTCTTTGTCTTTTTTCTGTTGATGGGTCAATGGCATGGGGTAGTAGAAGGTTCAGACGAACGATCGGTGGTAGAAGATTGTAGCTGCAAGGGTTTACTGTTTTGGGCTGTGATTTCGGGTGCTATTAGGGTTATGAAAATAGGTTATGGTGGTTGCATCTTAAGGCTAGACGGATGCCCTAAAGACATCCTGGTTGGTGGCAATAGGATGGTTAGGTTTGGTAGATTAAGGAGAAGAAAGAAGACAAAGATGCAACAGCAGATTTTTCATCGAAAAAAATTTCAATAGTAAAGAGGTAATTTTTCCCATCAATTCACAACAGAGATTCGAGTAAAACTTAAGGGGAATCTACTAGTAAGGGAGAGTAATATCGTCAAAAAATTCAAGGAAAATTATGGTAATAAAATATTTTGCAAGATCAAAGATTATGATAATGTGCTGTGGTAGAATTTTTTCGTCGAAAGAGCATAAAAGAGATTTTTTTTTCTAGTAGTTCAAAACAAGGATTTGAGTAACACTGTAGCAAAAGGTTCAGCAAAATCAAAGATCACAGAAAGGTACTACAGCAGATTTTTACATCTAAAGTGCAGCTGTTTGGACTTAAAAGATCATTAGGTTATATTGATAATTTTTTGACAAAACCAAAAGGAAATCCGAAGTTAGGAAGTGTTAAAGCCATCGTAAAAGTTTCGTAGAGATTTGGTTAGTAAAAATGCAGCAGCAAGATCAAATAGGCAAGGTTATGCGGTTGACATTCTACGACGTAACTTTCGTGGTAGAGATGGAAACTTTGCGACGAAAGGTTTGTGCAACAAGATAGGAATGATATTTTTAGTTTTTTTAATAAGGATAACTAAATTGCAGCATCAGTAAGGTAGGAAACCATAACCTGTTGTAATTCATAAGGAGATCAAAGGATGATCCGCGGTAGTGGAGATGGTGGCAGAATTTGGTGACAATCTTCAAGCAATTGTGAGAATTGTTTTGGACGGCTATGGGGGGCTGATGGATGGCTGTGGAAGGGTAGCGAGATGCTAAGAATCCTGCTCTGACACCAAGTGTTAGAACCTTTATATATTCTAAGCTTGGGGTGATCTCTATAGGGGATCGATCAGCCTCCTCAGAATTCTATAAGGGTTTCACCCTTCAAATTGCTGCTCAAAGACTACTGAAAGGATTCATCTATTTATGAAGAAAAGTGGATGATTACAAAGCTATTTGTAGGCCTTCTAAACCCTAACTCATAATAGGACTCCTACTTCAAGACTCCTACTCCTAACAACTCCTAATGCAACTCCTAATACTTCTCTAAGAAACAACAACCGACCCATCTAGGGGTGGCCAGTTGCTTATTGATTCATAATCCTACTCTAACTTAATCCCACCTCAACCAACCCCTCTTTAACTAGGATAAGGGGTGACTAACTAGGGCTACATGTGCCTCCAAATATCTTCTCTTCATAATATCCTAACCTAACTGACCTCTTCATTTCTTTAATAGGGGTCAGCTAGATTGGATTTAAATATATGCCCTCTTTAATGAAACTAAATTAGGACTCCCTAGCTAGAGTCCTAACATTGAATCATGCTTGGAGGACAAATTATGCACTTTATTCGCTGAATTCAGATTAGGAAGATCTCCGAGCCCAACAAAATTCCAACAAGAAGAAAGTTCAGAGAGGCCTTAAGTGAAGTAGGGACAGCCCTCGGACATAATACAACCACGTATGAGGGTGGACTTCACTCGATGGAAAGAAGGATACTCGACAGGATGGATTTTGCACGCCGAATGCTACTTCCACTATTACCGAATATCGACGATGTTAAATCTCATATTTTGATGATGAAATCAATTGATGAGTATTTAATCTAACATATGTGTTAGAAGAAGTATTATAGGTCTAACTATGACAGAGCAAATTGAATTACAACTAAATGATGGGCCAAGATCAAGTTGGGCATCAGGCCGGAGTTCGGACAATACAGTGGGACCTCGCTGGGAGTTTGCTAGGAGATTCGTCGAAGGGATTAGGAAGCTCACTGGGAACACACCAAGAGATCACCAGAAGAAGACCGAAAGACTCGTTGCAAGAATGTCAGAGGTTGCCGGATTGGCGGGAGTTTGGTCTTGGTTTAGTTTGTTGGTCATTAAGAGTTGTAATCATTGAGTTGTAGTTAGGGATTAAGTCTTAATTGAGTTTAATTTAGAAGGAATCCAAATCAAATCAATGAGACAACCAAATCCACTATGTGATTTGATTGAGCTCAGGTCAAGCTCAATTAGTTGACTAGGGGAGTGGTCAACGGATGGTTCAAATCGGGATTGAAAAAGTGAAGGGAATCAATTTTTCGGGATTCCCGATGGCTGAATCATCGGTAAGCGACGGTTTAACCGATCATACCCTGGAAATAGGGTTGTTGTCAGCACTATCAGTGGCTGAACCACCCAGGACCGATGGGTAAATCGCCCGTACCAGGATTTTGGGCGGTTGAACCGCCCAGGTCGACGGCTGAATAGCCCAGGTCGAAGGCTAAACCACTCATACCCGGATTTTTCAGGTATGTTTGAATTTTAGCTCCAAAATTCTAAAGTCATTTGTGGCTATAAATACCTCAAGTTTTCTTACATTCCATACAACAATTTTGGGGATTACATTCTGTGAAAAAATTGTGTGTGAATTGTAAGAAAAAGAAAACGAAGGGCGAGAGCTTAGAGTTAGAAAATTTCTTGAAGGCTCCCTTGTATGCTCAAGTGTAAGGGTTTCGTTTTCACCCAAAGAAGATCGATAGTGGATGTCAGTGTGCTTCAAGGAGGAGGACTCAGGAGTAAACATAGGTCGATTAGAGCCGAACCACTATAAAACTGTGAGTTCCTTTTTGCTTAGCTTGCTTACTACTTTTGTATTGATGCTTTCGATTTTATTTACGTTTTGAAAGTAAGGCTTCGAAATCAAGCACTTCACTTATGACATTGCCTATCTCCTTATTCGAATTTGCTTGTTCTTTTTTGAGTCATCTTCAAGCAAGAAGCTTAGTATTTCTCTATAAGATTAAATTGCTTTACTTGAACTAAAAGCTTCAGATTTTCCACTCTTGCTTCAAACGAAAAGTTTTAAGTTAAAATTACTCTTGCACTAATTCACCCCTCCTCTTAATGCAAATTGATCCTAATAATTGGTATCAAAGCAAGGTAGTTACTCATTGGATTAACACCCATTTGTGTAAATAACTTGTTTTGGCATAAATGAGGGACATTCCATTTCACGTCCTCCTATGTTCAATGGGACGGATTAAATATATTGGAAGACAAGGATGCATATCTTTCTTATTTCTTTAGATCTTAATTTATGGAACATTGTAAAAAATGGGTTTGAAAAATCTTCCAATCCAATGAATGAGTGGAATAATTTGAAAATAAAGAGTTTTTCCTTGAATGCAAAGGTTATAAATGCCTTGTTTTATGTTCTTGACAAGAATGAGTTTAGTCATGTTTCCGTCTGTGAATCAGTTTTTGATATTTGGCACACACTAAAAATCACACATGAGGGGACTAGTAGAGTAAAAGAATCTAAGATTAACATTTGATAATTATGAGTTGTTTCGAATGAAACTAAGTGAGTCCATTTGAGACATGTACACTCATTTCATGGATGTCGTCAAAGGCCTTAAAGCACTTAGAAAATATTTTTTGAATTTTAAACTTGTTAGTAAAATTTTTAAGATCTTTACCTAAAAATTGGGATCCTAAAGTAACCACTATTCAGAAGGCCAAAGATTTAAATAACTTACCTCTTGAATAACTGATTGGCTCACTGATGACATATAAACTGAACTGTAAAGCTCATAATGACCTTGATGAATCCCTTCCAAAGAATAGGAAGGTTGTAGCACTTCGAACAACAAATAACTCATCGAGTGAAACCTCGAGTGATGAGGACCATGATATTACATTATTATCAAGAAAATTTAAAAAATTTATAAAAAGGAATAAAAACTATAAAAATAAAAAGGAATTGAAGAAGGACAATGTCATATGCTATGAATACAAAAAATCAGGATATTTCAAAAATGAATGTCCTCATTTGAAGAAGTAGCCAACACACAAGAAGAAAGCATTTTCGGCCACTTGGGAAGATTCAAGATCTTCGGATGAAGAAGACCACTCCAAAGAGGAAGTTGCTAACTATGCTCCAATGGTGATCAAAGATGAGGTTAATGAGTCTTTAAGTATTTTTTTTGGAGTTATTAAATATGTTTCATGATTTATTTGATGAGTTTAGAAAACTTAGCAAATCTTTTAAGTTGCTTCAGAATGATCATGAATTGTTAATTAGTAGACTTGACGAAATGCATGATTCATTAGTATCACATAAACTATGTTCTAAATGTGATATGCTAGATAATGTTAAAGAAGATAATATCATGCTTAAGATAATATTAGAAAAATTTTAAATTGAGAACAAATCCCTAAATATTATCCATACGAATAAGGGTTATATTAATAGAAGAATGGTATAGGCTTTGTTGGTAACTTTTAACAAAAGCCAACCTATGTTTGTTAGAGAACTAACCTTAAATGTGCCACCAAGAATCAAGTGTAATTTTTGTGGAAAATTATGACATAAGGCAAACAAATGCCTATTTAGAAAATGTAGTCCACATCAACTAGTTTGGGTTCCCAAGGGAACTTTATACAACAAAAAACAAATAGAAAAGAAATATAAAGTTCTTTATGAAGGACCCAATGTAAAATGTGACCTAAACCAAAAATATCTTTCTTATAGGTTTATCTCTAAACTAAAGCTAAGAGCACCAAATGGTATCTTGATAGTGGATGGTCATAACACATGACTAGATATCCATCTTATTTTTCTAAGCTCACTAGCTTAAGTGAAGGAGTTGTTACCTTTAGAGACAACAACAAGGGTAAAATCATTGAAAAAGAAATAATAAGTAACACATCAAACCTCTTGATTGAAGATGTGTTGTTAGTTGATGGCTTGAAACATAACTTGCTTAACATTAGTCAATTATGTGACAAAGGATATGTGGTTAAATTTTAACCTAATGCTTGCATAATTGAATTGTCACAAAAAAATAAATCTTTGATTGCCTTAAGAAACAAAAATGTATACACCATAGATATTGAAAAATTTTGTGATAAAACTTATTTTTTTGGCTTTGAATGATGATGCTTGGATTTGACATAAAAGACTAGGTCATGCTAGCATGAAAATTTTAAACCAAATTTCTTCTAAGGAACTAGTAAAAGGTTTACCTAATCTTAAGTTTATCAAAGACAAAGTATGTGACACTTGTCAATTAGGAAAACAAATAAAGAGTAGCTTTAAGTTGAAAAATCAAACAAGCAAATCTACCCACATCAATTGATCCATATGGATTTATTTAGACCAATTGACATTATAAGTTTAGGTGGCATTAAATATATATTTGTTATAGTGGATGATTTTAGTAGATATACTTGGACCTATTTCTTGGCACATAAAAGTGATATATTTAAATATTTTATAAAATTTTGTAAAATTATTCAAAATAAAAAAAAGGATGTATGATTTCTTCAAACAAAGTGATCATGGTGGAGAATTCCAAAATAATAATTTTTAAAATTTTTGTTATTCGAATGTGTATATCCATAATTTCTCTACTCCATGGAATCTACAATAAAATGAAGTAGTAGAAAGAAAAAATAGTAGCTTATCAGAAATGGCTATAACAATGTTGAATGAACATAATCTAGCCAAATATTTTTAGGCAGAAGCCATTAATACGACATGTTATATTTTAAATAGGGTTCTTGTAAGACCATTACTCACTAAAAATCCTTATGAGTTGTGGAATAGTAAAAAACCTAATATTTCTTATTTTAAAATATTTGGTTGCAAATATTTTATTTTAAATGAAAAGGATGCTTTAGGTAAATTTGATGCAAAATTCGATGAAGATATTTTTCTAGGTTATTCTTCTATTTCAAAAGCTTATCATGTTTTTAATAAAAGAATATTAGTAATAAAAAATCCATTTATGTTGTTTTTAATCAGTTTTTCATATTTAAGAAGATTGATTTTGATGATGAAGTTGATCTTGGTAACTTGAATTTAAATGACAATACTCCTAAAAGTAACTTGGATGAATCTACTTCCAAATCCTTACCCAAGGAATGAAAGTTTAAGAATAATCATCCTAAGGAGCTTATAATAGGAGAAACATAAAAAAGACTTCAAACTTAATCTTCATTTAGAAATATTTATGTGAATGTCGCGTTTATTTCTCAAATCGAGCTAAAGTTCATTGATGAGGCCCTAAGAGATGATTCTTGGGTTAATGCAATGCATGAAGAGCTTAATCAATTGGAGAGAAATGAGGTACGGGAGCTTGTTCCTAGACCAATGACCATTTAATGATTGGTACTAAATGGGTCTTTAGAAACAAGCAAGATGAAAATGGTATCATGGTCAGACACAAGGCTAGATTAATGGCCAAATGTTTCAACCAAGAAGAAGGAATCGATTATGATGAAACCTTCGCTCCTATAGCTAAACTTGAAGCCACAAGAATGCTCATTGCCTTTGCATCTTTTAAAAATTTTAAGTTGTTTCAAATAGATGTTAAAAATACTTTTCTTAATTGTTTCATTTCTGAAGACGTGTATGTTGAACAACCCTCGGTTTTAAAAATAATATTCTTCCTAATCATATTTTTAAACTTACAAATGCTCTTTATGGATTAAAACAAGCCACGGGCTTAGTATGATAGACTTCGTTCTTTTCTTATTTCAAATAAATTTCTAAAGGCAAGGTTGATACAACATTATTTTTTAAGCATTTTGAAAATGATCTTCTTGTTATTCAAATTTATGTTGATGATATCATTTTTGGATCTACAAATGAATCTTTATGTGAGTTTTTTGCTAAAGAAATGAGCCAAGAGTTTGAAATGAGTCTAATGGATGAGTTAATCTTCTTAGGATTACAAACAAAATAACTAGATGATGGTAACTCTATTAGTCAAACTAAATATACCTTGAACTTGATAAAATGGTTTGGGATGAAAACTGCTAAAACATTAAACACTCCCATAAGCATATCTATAAAGTTGGACTTAGACAATGAATGAGAAAACTTTGATAAAAAAATTTATAGAGGAATGATAGGAAGTTTATTATATTTAACTGCTACTAGACCAAATATCATGTTTAATATTGGATTGTGTGCAAGATTTCAATCTAATCCTAAACTCTCTCATTTGAAAGTAATTAAATAAATCTTTAGATACTTAAAAGGAACATCTAAACTAGGATTATGGTATCCAAAATCAAAGAATTTTAACTTGATTGCTTATTCATATGCTGATTTTGGTGGATGTAGAATAGATAGAAAGAGTACTATCGGGATATGTCCATTTTTAGGGCATGCATTTGTTTCTTTGACTTCCAAGAAACAAAATTCAGTAGCTTTATATACTGCGAAAGTAGAATACATTGCAGTTAGTGCATGTTGTGTCCAAGTCATTTGGATGAAAAATATACTAGAAGATTATGTAATGAAATTAAAAAATATTCCTATAAAATGTAATATACAAGTGCTATATGTTTAACTAAAAATCCTATTCAACATTCAAGAACCAAACATATTGACATTAGATATCATTTTATAAGGGATCATGTAAATTGTCAAGATATCTCTTTCGAATTTATTGACACTAAGCATCAATTAGCGGATATTTTTACATAACCTTTAAACGAAGAACAATTTGTATGATATTTTGCTATTTTACAGACTTATTTGCTAGGCTTGCTTGAAATTACATGAGATGATTTTAAATGCATGAGTAGCTCCTATATTTTTTAATCTTCTTATATTGGATCTTTGAGCTTATCTTTGAAATTCACCTCTAAAAAATTAAGAGCTATACTTAATAATATTTTACAACTTCCTTATTTTCTTTCATTCTTTTTCACAAGAGGAAGAAAATTCTTTATGACTCATGTTGTATTTTACAAAGGGGGAGCAAAGACTCTTGTGCCTTAAAATCCATGGCCCTATATTTCACATTTTTGTTGATGATAAAAGGGGAGAAATATACATTGATGACACATTATATTAATGATATACATTGATGACACATGATATTGATTATATACTTAGTATCTTGGATATAGTTGCATAATTCTTTTTGAAGTTCATGAAAATCCTTGATGAGTTGATGACTTGATAGTTTAAAAGCAAATATTTGTTAATGTATGAGTGTATCATTGCAATCCTTGAAATATTATTTGCTTGAAATATTAATTGCTTCATGATACTTGAATTCAAGAGTATGTGGTTCTCCTAAATTTAAGTTTTCCTTATTATGGCATGGATTTAAGGGGAGTAAGATTTAACTCCCATCATCAATTGATTGTCATCATCAAAAAGGGGGAGATTGTTTAATCTCCGGGAGATCACTGGAAGATGACAGTAATACTCACCGCAAGAATGCCGGAGGCTACCATATTAGCGGGAGTTAGGTTTTGGTTTAGCTTGTTGGTCATTAAGAGTTGTAATCATTGAGCCATAATTATGAATTGAGTCTTAATTGAGTTTGATTTCGAAGGAATCCAAATCAATTCAATGAGGCAACCGGGTCCACTATGGTTTTTTATTGAGCTCTGGTCAAGCTCAATTAGATGACCAAGGGAGTGATCAACGGATGGTTCAAATCAAGATTGGAAAAGTGAAGGGAATCACTTTTCCGGGATTCCCGGCGGCTGAACCACTGGTAAGCGACGGTTCAACCGATCATGCCCTAGAAACAGTGTGGTTGTCAGTGGCTGAACAACCCAGGACCGATGAGTAAAATATCGGTACCAAGATTTTGGGCGACTCAACTGCCCGTACTCGGATTTTTTGGGTATATTTAAATTTTGGCTCTAAAATTCTGAAGTCATTTGGGGCTATAAATACCTCTAGTTTTCTTGCATTTCATGCAATAATTTTGTGGATTATATTCTGTGAATAAATTATGTGTGAATTGTAAGAAAAAGAAAACGAGAAGGGAGAGATCTTAGAGTTAGAAAAATTCTTAAAGTCTCCCGGGTAAGCTTAAGTGTAAGGGTTTGGTCTTCACCCAAAGAAGATCAGTAGTGGATGCCGATGTGCCTCAAGGAGGAGGACTCGGAAGTGAACGTAGGTCGGTTAGTGCCGAACCGCTATAAAACTGTGAGTTCCTTTTTGCTTACCTTGATTACTACTTTTGTATTGACACTTCCGATTTTATTTATGTTTTGAAAGCAAGGCTTCGAAATTAAGCACTTTACTTACGATATTGTCTATCTCCTTATTCGAATTTGCTTATTTTTTTTTAGTCATCTTCTGGCAAGGAGCTTAGCATTTACCTATAAGATTAAATTGCTTTACTTGAACTAAAAGCTTCATATTTTCCTCTCTTGCTTCAAGCAAAAAGTTTTAAGTTAAAATGAGAATTTACTCTTGCACTAATTCACCCCCCCCCCCCCCCCCCCCCCCTCTTAGTGCAAATTGATCCTAACAAAAGGATTCTATTGTTGTCAACCACTTCGAAGGAGATGCATTTCGGTGGTACAATTGGCTTGAATACACCCATGGAGTCCCAACGTGGATACAATTCAATGGTGCGCTGCTAAACCACTTTGGACTGACCAAGTACAAAAATATTAATGAACAACTCGTGAAGATCTGACAAACTTCCACGATCCACGAATACCAGACCAGGTTTGATAAACAATTATTTAGGGACATTCATCGAATGACTCAAGCCAAAAATTAAAGGAGATGTTAAAGCGTGGCAACCCCAACTAGCAATATATAAACCTCCAGCACCCCCTACTCCCAGCCATCCTTCGATGCCAAAGAAATTGAAGAGAGAAGAATTTTATGATAGATCAACAAAGGACCTTTGTTGACATTGCGATGAATCGTGGAGCCATGACCATTGTTGCAAAAAGGATGCCTTCTTCTGATTGAACCTGTTAGAACCCTTGGAGATTCTAAGCTTGGGGTGATCTCTAAAGGGGATTGGTAGGACCCTAGGGTTCATGGAGGAAGAGGATGGATAAGGGGGATAAACGATCTCTTCGAGAGGATTGGGCCTCCTAGATCACTTCGAGGGGATCTGCCTCCTAGATTACTTCGAGGGGATCTGCCTCCTAAGGTTTTACCTTTTGGCTAAAACTATACTTCTCATTGATTGATCTTCATAAAAGAGTTCACAACCTTATTTAGAGGGCTTTACCAAGAGTCCCACTAATCTTTGACTCTTGATAAACTCTTAATTGAAAATAATAACTGACTCAATCCCAACTGAAGATAACAACCACTCAATCTACTCATAACCGACTTGATGAGATTAACCCGACTATAACTGACTCTAGCTAACATAACTCAACCTGAATAAATGGACCCGACTTACCTAGGATCCTAAAAGACTCGCCCTCTTCAAATCAGCCTTGTCCTCAAGGATGAGCAGTATCGAACTTCGGGGGTATTTCGGTCTAGGATATTTATCATGCGTCATAATCTTTTGATCAATTAAATAAGGTCTCCACTTTGTGTAAGCAATAGGTCAGCCTTCTAGTGCAACCGTCATTGAATTCTTGTGAGGAAGCCTCTCCATTCGATGGTTACTAGCTGTTGTGACCTTGCTTCCACGTCTTCCTTTGAGGATCACCTGCTTTCCATTAATAAAAAACTTCATAATTAGTTTAGAAAGATTCCAGGTGACATCACTCGGGGTTGATAGCCATTCAATTCCAAGCACTATTTCGATGTATTCTAGTAGTATCAGAAAAAAATCCACTCGTAGTTCTTGGCCCTGTACCATTAGTTTGATTATTGAGCACTTACTATTACAAATTAGAATTCGACCATCAGCAACCTTGACTTCAAATCTGTCACAGTCTTCAATTCGATAGGCCAATCGATCAGCAAGCCCTTTATCCATGATATTGTTAGTGCTACCAGTATCAATTAAAACAGTAACAAGCTGTTGTTTCAAAATTCCCTCGATTTTCATGGTTTGCGGGTTAGAGTAGCCTACTATTGCATGTACCGTATATACGAAAGGTCCAATAGCATTGTTAGAATCTGTACCTTCTTAATCAGATTCCATGTCATCATTCTCTAGTTCCTCGTTAATTGGTTTTATCATCAGAAGATGGCCCTATTTGCATCGATGTCCTCTACTCCATTTTTCATCATATTGCCAGCTTAACACTTTTGCTGATCTTTCCTAGAGCTTTTCTCTAGTAAGTCTTCGAGAGGTTGGAGTGGAGGGAGGTGGGGCTGTCGGCTTGCTTACTACTAGTTAATTTATGCTTTTATTTCTGTGATTATTCTTATTGAGCTTTTCTTCGTGTATCCAAGCGAATGATATGGCAGCCATCACGGTACGAGGTTGTCGAGCCTTAACTTCGCACCGAATATCTGGATTGCACCCTTCAATAAATATTTCCAACAGTTATTTTTCGGACTAGTCTTGGGTTTGGTTTGAGAGGCGCTCAAATCTGCTCTGGTACTCTTGTACGGTAGAGGTCTGACGGATTTTAGCGAGTTGTCCATCCATGTTTTCGTACTCTGATGGTCCAAAGCGAATCAAAAGTCCACTTTTGAATTGCTCCCATGAGGGTTCTCAATGAGTATGTTCGTACCATTGGATCGCATCTCCTTCAAGTTGAATGGAGGCGATCTCCACCTTAGATTCCTCTGGAGTCCCGTGAAAACGAAAAAATCTTTCAGCACATGAAATCCAACCAATCGGGTTTCCATCTTCCCATCTGGGAAACTCGACCATCATGCGTGTGTATCTTGTGTCCTGCCCCTGATCATACTTAGCAGATTGAGTCCCTTTAGAACTTTCACCATGTTGAGTTTTCTTGGGACTCTCTGATCGGCTTCTTTTAATTTCACAGAGGAGCTCTTGAAATATGTCTTCCATGCGAGCCTCGAAAGCTTTAAACCTTGCATTAAGTGCCTCATCGGTAGTCATCATGTAGGATTATAGATCAGTGATGTTCAATTCTTTTTTCTGCTATCGAGTCAGGGGCATGAGTGTGCGGGAAGGGGCAACAGTTGCTGCAAAGGGAGATAACGCGACTAGAAGCAGCTGTGGCAGCAAATGAGGCAGCAAATGAAGAAGAGGTAGTGGCGGTGTTCCTTCTTGCTGGAGATGCTGACAACAAGGAGGGCAGTGAGTTCCAACGAGCAAAGGGGTCCGACGAGCAAGAGGAAGTGGGAGCAGTAGGGTCCGGCAAGCAGCGGGGTCCAGCGAAGGGTGGCTGCGACTGTGAGCGACGGTAGGGCAAGGATGCGACAGAGGTGGCTGCAGAGGGAAGAAGATGAGGAGGGCACGGCTGGAGGTGACTGCGGCAGCAAGGGAGGATAGCTGCAGCCTTCGCCTTCGGTTGCATGACGGGGAGAAAGAATGGGTGACGGTGACGCGGTTGAGGGCTGGAAGGCAGCAGCGGAAATGGAAGAGAAGGAGGCAGTGGGGGTCCGACGAGGAAGCGAAGGAGGAAGGTGAGAGCAGCGGTAGTCCAACGAGGGCTACGGTAGCGGGAGAGGGAGGAGGTTGTGGCATCAGCGTGAGGAGCGCCCACCGGTGGTTGCGGCTAAGAGCAAGGGAGGCAGCGACGCTGGCCGGCGACAGGAGCAGGGGGGAAAGAAGGGGGCTATGCGCGGGTGGAGCAATGGCTGAGGAGGGTGTGGCTGCGGTTGTGGTTGAGGAGGGGAGGGCAGCGACGATGTGCGGCTGTTGCGGTAGGAGAGTTGGAGAAGAAGAGGCAGAGGAGGCAGCGGCTGGGAGCAGCAGGCGACAGATGGGCGCTGAAGTGGATTGAGGATAGCGGCCACAACCGTGGGTGGCAGGTAGCGGTGATGCTACTATGCGGGAGCAAGCTACTACCGCAGATCTCGGATGGAGTCGAGGAAGAAGAAGTAGTGGCGGCAAGGGTGGCAGGGGCGAGGGCTGGCAGCAATGGTGACACTGCCAGCAAAGGAGGAAATTGGAGAGGGGTAGCGATTATGGTCGGCGATGGCTATAGTGGTGGTGGAGATGTATGGGAAGGAAGAGAGATGGAAGAGATGTCCGGCGAGGTGGGGCTGCAGGCAGCAGATGGGGGCGTCAGCGATGGGCTCGACTGATGTTGCTGCTAGTGGAGAAGAGTGGCTTGCGACAGCGCAGCGTCCGACCGATGAGGTGATGATGGCGACGACGATGACGTTAACGACAATGACGTAACGACGATGGCGATGACGATAATGATGACGAGAGGAATAACCATGGAATCACAACAGGAACGTCGAGGATCGCTGCTCTGATACCAGATGGTAGGACCCTAGGGTTCTATCATGGAGGAAGAGGGTGGATAAGGGGGATAAATAATCACTTCGAGGGGATCTGCCTCCTAGATCACTTCGAGGGGATCTGCCTCTTAGGGGTTTGTCTTTTGTCTAAAACTAATACTTCTCATTGATTGATCTCCATAAAAGAGTTTACAACCTTATTTATAGGGCTTTACCAAGAGTCTCACTAATCTTTGACTCTTGATAAACTCCTAACTGAAAATAATAACTGACTCAATCCCAACTAAAGATAAAAACCACTCAATCTACTCATAACCGACTTGATGAGATTCACCCGACCCATAATTGACTCTGGCTAACATGACTCAACCTGAATAAATGTACCCGACTTAGCTAGGATCTTAACAGGGATCGACCTCCTTGGAACCCTATAGGGGTTCCTCCCTCTAAGTTGCTGCTCAAAGGCTGAAGAAAATATTCATCTATCCATAATTTAAAGTGGTTGATTACAAGGCTATTTATAGGCCTTCTAAACCCTAACTCCTAATAGGATTCTCACTCTAAGACTCCTACTCCTAACAACTCCTAATATAACTCTAAGTAACAACCTCCAATCTAATCCTAACCTAACTTAACACATCCTCAACCAACCCCTCTTTAACTAGAATAAGGGGTGGTTAATTAGAGTGACATGTTTCTTATTCTTCCCTCAAAATATCTTCCTCCAAACTAATCCTAACCTAGACAGCCTCCTCACCTCTTTAATAGGGGTCGGCTATACAAGATTTATCCCCTCCTTAACCAACCCCTCTTTGACTAGGATAAGGAGTGGTTAATTAGGGTGACATGTATCTTATTCTTCCCTCAAAATATCTTCCTCCAAAACTAATCCTAACCTAGCTGGCCACCTCACCTATTTAATAGGGGTTGGTTAGATAGGATTTACATGAATGCGCCTGAGATTTACATGTTTGCCCTCTTCAATGAAACTAAATTAGGGCTCCCCTAGCTAGAGCCCTAACAGAACCCATTGAATATTTAGAGGAGGAGATCAAGGAGCATGAGGAGGAGGTTACAGAGGAAGAACAGTAGCCGATCGATTGTACGATGCATGCTCTTACTAGCGACACGAACCCGCGTATGATGAAAGTGGGAGGACTACTTAAAGAACAACCAATCACCATCCTCATCAACACTGGGAGCACTAATAACTTCATAAATAGCAAGGTTGCTATTTGGATGGCCTTACATATTGAGGATTGCAGCAGGTTTGATGTGAAGGTCACCAACGGATGAATTCTAAAGTGCGACCACAAGTGCTTGCGGGTGAAGTTGTTGCTACAGAACTAGTAGATAATTACATATTTCTTCCTCCTCCTGCTCGACGATTTTGAGGTCATGCTTAACATCGAATGGCTAACTATGTTAGGTGATGTTTCTTGGAATTTTTCCAAATTTATCGTGAAAATTTTCAACCATAGGAAACAAGTGATCCTACATGGGAAACGTGGGACCAACGTGACAATGATTTTAATGTAGCGAATGGAGAAAGTTTTGCACAAAGTGAACAGCGGCTTCCTAATACATCTCCAGTAGCAACATATGAAGGAGCCAACAAAAATTGAAGACCCAAACCTTCTCCAATTGCTTGCTGAATTTTCAGACGTCTTGGCCGAATCGCGTAGCCTACCTCCTACCCGACGGCATAATCATCAAATTCTGATTCTTTCGGGCGAACCATTAGCAAACACTCAGTCATATTATTATCCTCACCTCTAGAAAGATGAATTAAAGAGGATTATAAAAGAGATGCTTGAAATAGCAGTCATTCGGCCAAGTTGCAGCCCCTACTCTTCGTCGGTGCTAGCTTTACTCGACTTCAACAAAGTGTTTGCGATTAAAGCATCGAGAGCTAGAACTTATGTTATCCATATCCAAGATGGCATAACCCTAGCCTACATCAACAAAGCACTCTCTCCATATCATCTGAAGCAATCAATCTACGACGAGGAAATGCTGGCTATTGCTGAATTTATAACTTGGCATGATATAGGACAACGGCACAAAGGGGAGATAAAAATAAGTCCTGAAAAATTACAACTTCTACTCCTTCCAAACATAGATCGGGCTCACATTATGATGGACTCTACTAGAGGGCAGCCACTATCACAGAGTAAAGCCTGGCTACCATTAAAGAATAACTACATGCTAGCCCGTACAAGAAAGAAACAGTCGCTCGACAAATGCCGGAGTAGAAGGAAGTTTACTATTAAAAATCTAGTCTTCCTTTATCTTTAGCCTTACCAACAGATATCAATGAAGACTCAAGCCTCACGAAAGTGGTCTCCCAGTTTCTTTGGACCCTACAAAATTAGAGATCACACTGGAGCCGTAATTTATGGACCATATCTGCACACTAATTTAGAATTATAACTAATCCTCACATAATCTCACCACAAATGGAAGTTTAGAGAGAATGACCCAGCACAGATCTATCCACCTAACACCCAAGTTGATAAGGAGACTTAGGTTAAGCTGATGATTGTATGGGATCGTAGGTTCACAACGCATCACCATCCCGACACTACTACTAATACTGGACTGTAGGAGCATGGTGCACCATCTACAGGGGCCACGAGGAAGCCTCATGAGGAGCTTCAGATCAGGACTCAGAGCATGGAGTCTCAGCCTTGAGGACAAGGCTGATTTGAAGAGGGCGGATTTGTTAGGACCCCCACTGAGTCGGGTCCTAGTCGATTGAGTCGAGTCCTTCGATTGGGCCTTGTTGGCCACCCTAGACCTAACATTAGGTCGGCGAGGAGAAGATTTGAGTCTATTGTAATAAATCAGCCTAAATCCTAGTAGGATTAGGATTTGGCTGAACTAAAGTCTAATTATGAGTTAGAGTTGGATATGGATGAGAGTCAATTGAGTCATGAATGTAATAAACTCTAATCTAGCCACCACCCCCTAGTAAAGAAATGGTTGGCTAGGGTTAGGGATAAGTTCTTATAAGATGGGAGTCTCCTAGCCGCCTCCTCCTCTTAAGAGAGGCTGGCTAGGTTAAGAGGGGGAGAGTCTCACTTATCTTGGACTCTCTCTAGGGTGGAATAAGAATAAAATTAGGAGTTGGAGACCCCTATTGCCACCAGCCACATCATGGTTAGGAGTTGGCTAGGAGTTAGGAGTTGAGGGGAAATGGAGTCTTGGTTTAGTAGGAGTCTTGGTTTACTTAGAGTAGAAGTTGATTAGAAGGTGGAGTTTGTTGGAGTAGGAGTCCTATTATGAGTTAGGGTTTAGAAGCCCTATGAATAACTTGTATTCTCCCCTCTTTTCATCATCAATAGATCAATATTATTTTCAACCTTCGTGCAGAAAACCTAGGAGGGAAGAACCTCTGTAGAGTTCCAAGGAGGTCGATCCCCTATAGAGATCACCCCAAGCTTTGAATCTGCAAGGGTTCTAACAATGCTTCAGTGAATAGAGGATTGGATAGAGATCCAATTTGCTCATATTCTCATTAGATGAGACGTAAGCTCCTTGTATTATGCCCAATTAGAGGCCAAAGATGATTATTGGATAGAGATCCAATAATGCAAGGTTACGGGTAATTGGATGAAGATCCAATACCCACTAAGACAGGACCCCTAGGGTTTTTTGTGGCTCTCTATAAATAGGAAGGGAGATACATAGATGATAGGTTGTATCTTGGGCCGCCTCCTCTTATTCTCCTCCCTCCCTCCCTCTAGGTCAGAGTTGCGAGACTTGGGATTGTGATTAGAGAAGTATCGCTGCAGCGATCCATCGTGTGGATACCGCTAGAGAAGAGGACGCTTGACCTTCTTCATCATCTCCATCCGGATCTAGAAAAACAGGGATATACGATATCCCTAAGTAATCGATCTCTCACGTATCATGTTTTTTTTATTTTTGCAGCTTCTCGCGACCTAATCTTGCACGACGGTTTGATCTACGTGGGAAATATATTTTGTTTTGATCTTTCGTTGTGCATGTGATGCACCTGCTTGATTTCCCAATAGGAATTAGTTAATAAGTAATTAAATCGGAGAGCAATAATAATGAAAGGCAAGAAAGATATTCACACCCAGATTTTTATAGTGGTTTGGTCACCTTGACTTCCACACCTGATTTTTTTTAATGGACAAAGATCAAACACTACTTACAAACTCTTTTCTCCTTTTCTTATGCTTAGGAGATAATCCTTGTAATTTTTCATTCATCCCTTAAACACAAATCTCACTCAAAGAAGAGGGAGAAACTCTCACACAATTTCAACAATATTTCCACAAGTTTTTTCCTTTCTTTCTTGCTTCTCCAAGCAAGAATACTTGGGATATTTATAGACCCTAATTGGTCTCAAAATTTAGAGCCAAAAATTTAAACTCCCCGAAATCTCAAGGTATAGGTGATACTACCGTCGGCACCAGTAGTACCACCATCAAACAGAACCTAGGATTCTAGGCACTAGCGGTACTACCACAGGAATAGTGATACTACCATCAGTTGTGTGGTACTACCATTGATAGTTGGCAGTACCACTGCTCAGGTTTTCTAAAAGGTACTTTTTAGTATGTTTTATACTTAAGCTGTATCTTCTTCTGACCAAACTGTATCTCCTTCCTGGTTAACAAAATGAGCTCTCTAATGAGCTTAAATCAGCCCATAAACCCTAACTACAATAATTGAGACTAAACCAATTTCAAGCAAGTAATCCTTATTGTCCGGCACGTCAATTTGTTCATTTGAATTTCGACAAACTCTTGGCAACCTTCCAGCGAACTCCCGACAATCACCTGGCAAACTCTCGACGAGCTCTCGACAACCTATCGATGAACTTCCATCAAACTCCTAACGAGCTCCTACTGCATCGTCCGAAGCTTCGGCGCACTCCCAATTCTTCATGCTCGATGCCCGAACATTGACTCTAGCCCAACATTTAATTTTTCTTTAATTGCTTTTAACTTTTCATGATCGTAGTTAGTCTTGCATCACTTTCTTCAATACAAGGATTAAATCATAATTTCATCAATTGATTTCATTATCAAAATCTGAGATTCAACATATCAAAATCTGAGATTCAACATGATCGTAGTGGAGTCGGTTGAGTTGTGTTGATCCTTGTTGATTCCTACGTATCCTTCTGATGAAGGAAAAAACCTTCCTTATTATGCGCCAGTATCTCAATCGTCCCATGCTGCTTAAATTGAGTGGATGCTTGTTGAAGCTTTAACGAGCATCGCCTTATAAACTTGTGAAGTTTTTTAGGTCATTCATTTATAAAATTTGCCCATCGATTCTTCTTCAATTTAATTGTCGCTTCCAAGTAGGTTCGTATCACTTTTGCTATCGATTAACATTATATTGGGAAATGAAGTGGATAATCTACTCTCAATAGCATCGATCACTATTGGTCTCTCCGCCAATCCTAGTTCTTATTCAAATAAAGTAGTCCTACCAGCTTTATTAGTCTACATAATCGGCTTTGGCTTTCCACCTTTCAATTTATGAAGCTATTACCACAAGTATTGAGGGAAGAATAAAACTTGCTTACCTTCTTTCTGACCTTAGGAAATATACCTTTCTTTGCTTTTTCTAGATTGATATACTCTTCCTTTACTTTACTGCTTACTCATATAACAGGTGAGATAAAGCAACTTCACTTGTGCTTTCCTTATTTTATTTCTCTTTCCTAAGAAATCAAAGGATAGATTGAACTTATTTAATTGATTTGACAAGGAACTGGCCCCACCCATCGAAAGAAACTTGAAACTTTAGTTATTAAAGATAACTTAAAAGGGTTATTAATCAATCTTACTAGGATTTGATAACTATTATCTTTTGTTAGGTTTCTTCAAAGAGTCTTTAAACCTGTGCATAGCTCCTTTGCCGAATAAATAAGAGAACTTCGGTTTTCAATTTCGCACGTTCTCTTAAGAGTTGAGAAGATAAAGGTTACTTGACTTCGCTCATCACCTCGAGGTTGTACTTCATATATCAAGCTGGTTCCTAGCCTTCGCTCACTCTTTGTTCATAATTCGGAAGCACCCGAAGTGTTTGCACTCCTTGCATTGAGTTAGCTACTGCGATTCTCCTTCTCACTATCATCGAATTTCTGGAATGCAAGAAGTTTTGCCCGAAAAGAGTAAAATTTTACCCCAACTTAGAGTAAGTCTCTAATAGTTTTGGTCATCTCTGGGATTGTATCATCTTCTCCATCATCTTTGTCGCCTACTCCTCTGAGTAGAAAATGTACAGTACCATGTATTGCCTACTTTGTTCCTTTA
Source organism: Ensete ventricosum (assembly GCA_029747655.1). NCBI lineage: Eukaryota > Viridiplantae > Streptophyta > Magnoliopsida > Zingiberales > Musaceae > Ensete > Ensete ventricosum. The sequence continues at coordinate 23,768,305 of JAQQAF010000004.1, read as the reverse complement.
TCAAATACTCTTGCATCAACTCAAAGTCCTCCACTTTCAGCTTGGCACTGGTCTTATAAAGTTCGTTGCCTCTGCCCTTCAGCCTTATCTTAGTACTTAGAGCTTGCATCTGCATTCTCCATCTCCTCGGGCCTTTTCATAACCAATGCTCTCCCTTCATGAGATCAAAAGATCGATGACTCCATGAAAGTCCTGACTTTTTGGTACCATGGCGTAGCCAAGCTCATGGCATTATTTGTCTTGCATCTGCTTCCCTTTTTTCGTGATCCATAGATCTGTCTCTATGACACTATGGCACTCCTTCGAGTCTACCTCTATTATGTCTGACGTTTAGCTTTTGGGTAACTGAGCCCCTTTGGACTCATCGTCACTTTCTTGCTCCTTTCGACTACCTGCTTCAACACCTCTATGTTCTTCGAGCATTTTCCTTGGTCGATAAAAAGACATACTGCAACTCCCATGCATGGCCTTAGCCATCTGATTGTAGGGCTCACATCGATTTTGTTCTCCTTAGCTTCATTGGTAGCAATGTTTGCTTACTCAACATTATCCTCTGACTTGTCGGGCTCTCTTAAGCAAATATAAGCACTGGAGCAGTCTAACTCTCCAACTGCTTTGATCATATCTCTATATGATCAAGTCCCCCCCATGGGACACACTAGTACTTGCACTCGGGATTCTCTCTTAGTGGTATACAACCCCCATATGTTGATAACTAAAACTTTCATCTGATATAAAATTTGATACACACACGGAAGATCTGCCTTTATAGTACCATAGCATTTACTCCTTGAATCCATAGCCTTTCTTATTATCATATTGTCTACTGAAGTAGAGCTCTTAGTAGCTTATGATCATACCTCTGCATGATCAAGTCCCTCATGGGACTTCTACCGCATGTGTTGTATTGCCTCGAACTGTTCCTGATCTACTGTACTATATCACCTCCTAGTGACATATTCATTGCATTCAAATTCTTATGGATGAACTCGGACTATAAACTCTCCTTGTATGGCCTCTGACAGCACATCATAGGGCCTCAACTACCTTCAATTATGTTCGCTCCTTTGGCAATTAACCTTTGTCCACCCATTCTCGGGTCACACCCGAATGAAGCATTGCTCTAGGATAGTCCGTCGCCTAGCAGCTCTCGAAGCCCATAGACTTTGCTAAAATTGGTGCACTATTGTATGGATCCTGGGCCTTTATCCTCCACCAGCATAATCTCCGCTGCATACTACTTTCTTCATGATAGCTCAAATGACAACACTGTAGTATATTGCTCAAAAGTACTCACCTCTACGTTCTCTTGCCCTGGGCTAAGGCCTTTCGATCCTAACTTTACCTCAGTCAGTTAAGTCACCTTAGTTCCTCCATCAAATGCTTCTCTGAGATAAGGTGCATGTGTCTCGAAGCTCCCTTAGTCTTTGGAACTATGTAGGATGAGTTTACTCCATTAGAATCAAGAACCAATGAAATGACATGATCTCACTCTTACCTCTATAAGAGTTAATGTCCTTGACCTCTATCCAAGGATATCTTCATGCCTCCGCTCCATGTTCTATCTTCTATGTTGACTCCCTTCATGTGGCTTAGGCAATTCACAAAGTTCCACCCAAGTTGCTCCGCCTTTCGATTTGCATTGAGTTGATAGTGGCCCTCCTGCCCACCATTCCATGGGTTAACCATCTGTTGATTTCGATTTTCACATCAGCTCTAAGTGTGCCTTCGTTTGATGTTGTCATGGGTGGCTCCCCTATTAGGATCAATTAGCACTAAGAAAGGGGGGTGAATTAGTGCAAGTGTAAATCATTTTAAACAAAAACTTTTTGCTTAAAGCAAGATAAGAAATCTGAAGCTTTTCATTCAAGTAAAATAAGTGAGAAAATTGCTAAGTTAATAAGCAAACCCGAAAGATTAGCAATGTTGAAGGGAAATTCTTGATGTGAAAACTTTACTTTCAAAGAGTGAATTCAATCGGAAGCATCAATACAAAATTTGTAAGCAATGAAAGTAAGGAAAGAACTCACAAGTTTTATAGTGGTTCGGCACCAACGACCTATGTCCAATCCCGAGTCCTCCTTCTTGAGGCATACCAACGTCCACTACCGATCTTCTTTGGGTGAAGACCAAACCCTTACACTTGAGCTTACAACGGAGACTTAAGAATTTTCTACATCTAAGCTCTCTCCCTTCTCCTTTTTTTCCTTATAAATCATACATAATTTTATCATAGAATGTAATCCCCAAAATTATTGTGTGGAGTGCAAGAAAACTTGGGGTATTTATAGGCCCCAAGTGACTTCAGATTCTTTGAGCCAAAAATCAAACTTACCCGAAAAAATTGGGTACAGGCGGTTTACCCGTTGACCTGGGCGGTTTACCTGCCTACCGTCGACCACCCAGAAACCAGGTACAGGCAGTTTACCTGCTTGTCCTGGGCGGTTCAGCCACCCAGTTTCTAGGGTATGGGTGGTTTACCCGCTGACAGCTGCTGGCCGTCGCACTATTTCTAGGGTACGGGCGGTCCAACCGTCGCTCACCAACGGTTTACCCATCGAAATCTCTAGAAAAGTGGTTCCCTCCACTTTTCTAATTTCGGCTTAAACCTGATGTTGACCAACTCTTTAGTCAACTGAGTGGGCTCAACCTTAGCTCAATCAAATCCCATAGTGGACCAGTTGCCTCATTGAGTTGATTTGGATTCCTTCCAAATCCAACTAAATTAGGACTCAAACCTTAACTGACTCAATGATTACAACATTTAATGACCAATAAGCTTAAACAAGACCTAACTCCTGCCTAATCCGGTAGCCTTCAGCATTCTTTCGGTGAGTCCTATGGTCTTCTTCCGGCGATCTCCCGGTATGTTCCCAGCGAGCTTCCCAATCCCTTCAGCGAATCTCCTAGCGAACTCCGGTGAGGTTCCACCGTATCGTCCAAACCCGGCCCGATGCCCAAGCTTGATGTTGGCCCATCATCTAGTTATAACTTCATTGCTCCTATCATAGTTAGACCTATAATTTTTCCTCTAACACATATGTTAGATAAACACTCATTAATTGATCTCATCATCAAAATCTGAGATTCAACAATCTCCCCCTTTTGATGATGATAATCAGTTGATAATGGGAGTTAATTCTAACTCCCCCTAAGTTCATGTCATAATAAATAGGACTTAAATTCAAGAGAATCACTCACTCTTGAATTCAAGTGAATTAAGGCAATAAATATTCCAAGAAAATCATATTTCAAGGATTGCAATTAGACATGTATATGTCAATAATAATTTACTTTTAAAGTATCAACACATCAAGGATATTCATGAATTTCAAACATTTAAAAAATTTTCCTTAAGTTATTGCATAAGTCATCAACATCCATTTAATTACATAAGTCATCAACATCCATTTCTCCCCTTTTGTCATCAACAAAAAGATGAAATATGAGGCTAAAGATTTTAAGGCATATGAGTATTTGCTCGCCCTTTTAAAATATGATATGAGTCATAAAGAATATTCTTCCTCTTGTGAAAAAGAAGGAAAGAAAACAAGGGAGGAGAGTAGTAAATCATCATTAAATATAGCTCTTAATTTTGTAGTAGTAAAATTTCATAAATAAGTTCAAAAATCCAAGATATTCAAGGAGATTTAAAGATTTAAGAGCTACTCATACATTTAAAATTATCTCATGTAATTTCAAGTAAATGTAGACAAATAAATCCGTAAAATAACAAAATCATCATCATGCAAATTTTCTCTTCTTTTTGTGAATAATAAGATAAACATCTCATGGGAACAATAAAATATTATCATAAAAAAATAGCTTACTCTCATGAAATCAAGCAATTGATATATTTTCATGATTTAGCATTCCAAGTTTTCTTCTAAGAAAATCAAATTATTCTTCATTTAAGGATTTTATAAAAATATCCGCTAATTGATGCTTAGTGTCAATAAATTTCAAAGAGATATCTTGACAATTTACATGATCCCTTATATAATGATATATAATATCAATATGTTTGGTTCTTGAATGTTAAATATGATTTTTAGTCAAACATATAGCACTTGTATTATCACACTTTATGGGAATATTTTTTAACTTTGTTCCATAATCTTCGTGTTTGTTTTTCATCCGAATGACTTGGGCACAACAAGCATTAGCTGCAATGTATTATGCTTCCGTAGTAGATAAAGCTACTGAATTTTATTTCTTGGAAGTCCAAGAAACAAGTGCATGCCCCAAGAATTGACATATTTCGGTACTGCTTTTTCTATCTATTCTACATCCACCAAAATCAGCATTAGAATAGGTAATCAAGTCAAAGTTCTTCAATTTTGGATTTCATAATCCTAGTTTAGATGTTTCTTTCAAGTATCTAAATATTTATTTAACTGCTTTCAAATGAGACAGTTTCGAGTTAGATTGATACCTTGCACACAATCCAACACTAAACATGATATTCGGTCTAGTAGCAGTTAAGTCTAATAAACATCCTATCATACCTCTGTAAGTTTTTTTATCAAAGTTTTCTCCTTCATTATCTAAGTCCAACTTTGTAGAAGTGCTCATGGGAGTGTTTAATGCTTTAGCATTTTCTATCCCAAACTATTTTATTAAGTTTAGGGTGTATTTAGTTTGATAAATAAAAATATCATCATCTAGTTATTTTATTTGTAGTCCTAAGAAGAATATTAACTCACCTATTAGACTCATTTTAAACTCTTGGCTCATTTTTTTAGCAAATGACTCACATAAAGATTCATTTGTAGATCCAAAAATGATATCATCAACATAAATTTAAATAACAAGAAGATCATTTTTAAAATGCTTAAAAAACAATATGGTATCAACCTTGCCTTTGAAAAAATTATTTGAAATAAGAAAAGAACTAAGTCTTTCATACCAAGCCCGAGGGGCTTGTTTTAATCCATAAAGAGTTTTTGTAAGTTTAAAAATATGATTAGGAAGAAGATTATTTTCAAAACTGGGGGGTTGTTTAAGATACACTTCTTCGGATATGAAATCATTTAGAAAAGTACTTTTAACATCTATTTGAAATAACTTAAAACTTTTAAAAGATGCAAAGGCAAGGAGCATCTGTTTGGCTTCAAGTCTAGCCATGAGAGTGAAGGTTTCAACTAATCGATTTCTTCTTCTTGGTTGAAACCTTTGGCACTAATCTAGCCTTGTTTCTAACTACGATACCATTTTCATTTTGTTTGTTTCTAAATACCCATTTAATACCAATCACTAAATGGTCATTAGGTCTAGGAATAAGCTCTCATACCTTATTTTTCTCAAATTGATTAAGCTCTTCATGCATTGCATTGACCCAAGAATCATCTTTTAGGACATCATCAATATATTTTGGCTCGATTTGAGAAAGAAATACGGCATTCGCACAAAAATCTCTAAAAGAAGACAGAGTTTGAATTCCTTTTGATGTTTCTCCTATTATAAGTTCTTTAGGATGATCATTCATATACTTTCATTCCTTAGGTAAGATATTGGAAGTAGATACCTCCAAGTTACTTTTAGAAGTGTTATCATTTAAATTCATAATATCAAGATCAATTTCATCATCAAAATCAAATTTTTTAAGTTCAAAAAACTCATTAGAAAACATGAATGGATTATTCTATTAATAATGTTCTTTTATTGAAAACATAATAAGTTTTTGAAATAGAAGAGTAACATAGAAAAATGCCTTCATCGGATTTTGCATCAAATTTTCCTAAAGCATCTTTCTCATTTAAAATAAAACATTTGCAACCAAATATTTTAAAATAAAAAATATTAGGTTTTTTTAGCATTTCACAATTCATAAGGAGTTTTAGTGATTAATGGTCTTACAAGAATCCTATTTAAAACATAGCATGTTGTATTAATGACTTCGGCCAAAAAATATTTCGATAGTCTATGTTCATTCAACATTGTTCTAGCCATTTCTTATTAGCTCCTATTTTTTCTTTCTACTACTTCATTTTGTTATGGATTTCATGGAGTAGAAAAATTATAGATATACCCATTCGAATCATAAAAATTTTAAAAATCATTATTTTAAAATTTCCCACCATGATCACTTTGTAAAACATTTAAGTATATCACTTTTATGTGCTAAGAAATAGGTCAAAGTATATCTACTAAAGTCATACACTAAAGCAAATGCATATTTGCTACCACCTAAACTTGTAATGTTAATTGGTTTAAATAGATCCATATGGATCAATTGAAGTGGTCTAGAGGTGCTTATTTAATTTTTTAACTTAAAGCTACTATTTATTTATTTTCCTAATTGACAAGTATCATATACTTTGTCTTTGATAAACTTAAGATTATGTAAGCCTTTTACTAGTTCCTTAGTAGAAATTTGATTTAAAAGTTTCATGCTAACATGACCTAGTCTTCTATGCCAAATCCAAGCATCATCATTCAAAGTCGAAAAACAAGTTTCATCATAAAATTTTTCAATATCTATGGTGTATACATTGTTGTTTCTTAAAAGCAATCAAGGAGGTGTTTTTGTGTGGTAATTCAATAATGCAAGCATTAGGTTAAAATTTAACCACATATCTTTTATCACTTAATTGGCTAATGCTAAGCAAGTCATGTTTCAAGCCATCAACTAATAATACATCTTCAATCAAGAGATTTAATGTGTTACCTATTGTTCCTTTTCCAATGATCACCTTGTTGTTGTCTCTGAATGTAACAACTCCTTCACTTAAGCTAGTGAGCTTAGAAAAATAAGATGGATCTCCAGTCATATGCCTTGAACATCCACTATCAAGATATCATTTGGTGCTCCTAGCTTTAGTTTGGAGACAAACCTATAAGAAAGATATTTTTAGTTTAGGTACCCATTTTACATTAGGCCCTTCATAAAGAGTTTTATCTTTCTATTCTAATTGTTTGTTATTATATAAAATTCTCTTGGGAACCCATACAAGTTGATGTGGATTACATCTTCTAAATAGGCATTTGTTTGCCTTGTGTCCTAATTTACCATAAAAATTATAATTGATTTTTTGGTGGCACATTTAATGTTGGTCATTTTACAAAGATGGTTGGCTTTTGTTGAACATTGCCAACAAGGCCTATGCCATTTCTATTATTAATATGACCCTTATTGGCAAGGATCATATTTAGGGATTTATTCCCTATTTTAAATTTCTCTAGTGTTGTTTTAAGCATGCAATTCTCTTCTTTAACATTATCTAGCATATCATATTTAGAACATGATTTATGTGATACTAATGAATCATACATTTCGTCAAATCTTTTAACTAACAAATCATTATCAACTTTAATCAATTTAAAAGACTTGTTAAGTTTTCTCAACTCATTGAACAAATCATGAAATATATTTAATAATTTTGATAATAAAATATTTAAAGACTCACTAACCTCATCTTTGATCTCTATTAAAGCATGGTTAGCCATTTCTTCTTTGGAGTTGTCTTCCTCGTTCGAAGAGCTTGAATCATCCCAAGTAGTCAAAAGTGCTTTCTTTTTGTATGTTGGCTTCTTCTTCAAATGAGGATATTCATTTTTGAAATATCATAATTTTTTACATTCATAGCATATGACATTGTCCCTCTTTGGTTCTTTTATATTTTTATAGTTTTTGTTCCTTTTTATAATTTTTTTAAATTTTCTTGATAACAAAGCAATATCATGGTCCTCATCACTTGATGTTTCACACGAGGAGTCATTTGTTGTTCGAAGTGCTACATCCTTCTTGTTCTTTAGAAGGGGTTCATCAAGCTCATCATGAGCTTTAAAATTCAGTTCATGTCATAAGCGAGCCAATCAGTTCTTAAAGAAGCAAGTTATTTAAGTCTTTGGCCTCTTGAATAGTGGTTACTTTAGGATCCCAATTTTTAGGTAAAGATCTCAAAATTTTACTAACTAATTCAAAACTCAAAAAACATTTTCCAAGTGATTTTAGGCCATTAACAATATTCGTGAAACGGGTGTACATGTCTCCAATGGACTCACTTGGTTTCACTCGAAACAACTCATAGTTATGAACTAAAATATTTACTCTACTAGTCCCCTCGTGTGTGATTTCTAGAATGTGCCAAATATCAAAGACCGATTCGCAAATGGAAACATGATTAAACTCATTCTTATCAAGAGCACAAAACAAGGCATTCATAGCCATTGCATTTAAAGAAAAATTCTTCCTTTCCAAATCATTTAGCTCATTCATAGATCAAGGTCCAAAGAGACAAGAAAAATATGCATCCTTGTCTTCCAATACGTGTAATCCATCCCATTGAACATGGAAGGACGTGAGATGGAATGTCCCTTATTCATGCCAAAACAAGCCATTTACTCAAGTGGGTGTTAATCCAAAGAGTAAGTACCTTGCTCTGATTCCAATTGTTAGGATCAATTGGCACTAAGAGGGGTAGTGAATTAGGGCAAGTGTAAGTTTTTCGTTTTAAACAAAAGCTTTTTGCTTAAAGAAAGATAGGAAATCCGAAGCTTTTCGTTTAAATAAAACAAGTGAGAAAATTGCTAAGTTAATAAGCAAACCTGACAGATTAACAACATTGAAGGGAAGTGATTGACATGAAAACTTTACTTTCAAAAAGTGAATTCAATCGGAAGCGTTAATACAAAATTTATAAGCAATGAAAGCAAGGAAAGAACTCATAAGTTTTATAGTGTTCGGCACCAACGGCCTAGGTCGACTCCCGAGTCCTCCTTCCTGAGGCACACTGGCGTTCACTGCCGATCTTCTTTGGGTGAAGACCAAACCCTTACACTTGAGCTTACAAGGGAGACTTGAGAATTTTCTAACTCTAAGCTCTCTCCTTTCCCCTTTTCTTTTTCTTACAAATCGTACATAATTTTATCACAGAATGTAATCCTTAAAATTATTATGTGGAGTGCAAGAAAACTTGGGGTATTTATAGGCCCCAAGTTGCTTCAGATTTTTTGAGTAAAAAATTAAACTTACCAAAAAAAATCAGGTACGGACGATTTACCCGCTAACTTGGGTGGTTTACCCATCGTCAGCAACTCAAAAACTAGGTATGGGCGGTTTACCCACCTATCCTGGGCGATTCAGCCGCCCAGTTTCCAAGGTACGAGCGATTTACTCACTAGCCCTGGGCGGTTTACCCGTCGACAATTGTTGGTCGCCGCCCTATTTCCAGGGTATGGGTAGTCCAACCGCCACTCATCGGCAGTTTACCCACCGGAATCTCCAAAAAAATGGTTCCCTCCACTTTTCTAATTTCGGCTTAAAGCTGATAGTGACCAACTCTTTGGTCAACTAATTGGGTTCAACCTGAACTCAATCAAATCGCATAGTGGACTCGGTTGCCTCATTGAGTTGATTTGCATTTCTTCCAAATCTAACTCAATTATGACTCAAACCCTAACTATGACTCAATGATTACAACACTTAATGATCGATAATCTTAAATAAGACCTAACTCCCACCTAATCTGGAAGCCTCCGACATTCTTGCGATGAGTCCTATGGTCTTCTTCCGGCAATCTCCCGGCGTATTCCCAGTGAGCTTCCAGATCCCTTCGGCGAATCTCCTAGTGAACTCCCGACAAGGTTCCACCATATCGTCTGAACCCGACCCAATGCCCAAGCTTGATCTTGGCCCACGATCTGGTTGTAACTCTATTGCTCCTGTCATAGTTAGACCTGTAATTTTTTCTCTAACACACATGTTAGATAAACACTTATCAAATGATCTCATCATCAAAATCTGAGATTCAACATTCCCCACTTGATCTCACAATACATCCACCAATGTATTGCCTCATGCGAGATCATCTGATGACTCATCATCACTCACTCGATCCATTGAGCTTCGTGGAGCTGTTGCCTTAAGGTACTCTCTTCAACATATGCAGTCCATTGTGTTGAATCTCATATTTTGATGATGAAATCAATTAATGGGTTATTAACATAACATATGTGTTAGAGATAATTAATGTAGGATTAACTATGACAAAGAAATATAATTACAATCAGATATTGGACTAGAGTCAAGTCTGGGCATGGGGCCGGGGTTCAAACGATACAGTGGGAACTCGTCGGAAGCTTGTCGAAGGTATCGGAAGCTTGTCGGGAGTTCGTTGAGAGCTTGCCAAAGGTGATTGGGAGCTTGCCAGGATGACATTAAAAGAAGACCAAGAGACTCGCTGAAAGATCATCGGAGGATGCCAAAAAGCTTGCCAAGAGTTAAGAGGATCTTATTGGACTTAATGGTTACATTAATTGTAATTGATTACTCGTACTTAGCATCGATTAAGTTTTGAGTCCTACTTGAGTTAGATTTGGAAGGAATATAAATTAATTCAAGTGAAGCAAACTGGGTCCACATTTGGGTTTGAGCTCAATTGGTTAACTTGGAAAGGGGTCAATTAAAGGTACAAGTCGAGATTAGAAAAGTGGAGGGAATCACTTTTTTGGGATTCCTGACAGTTATACCGCTAGTGGACAGTGATCGTACTACCTAGGTCGACAGTTGTACTATCATCACCCTATTTTTTGGGCGGCTTTCGGTGGTTGCACCTTTAGTGTCGGTGGTTGTACCACCCATTCCCGATTTTTTTGAATACGTTTGAATTTTTTACTCTATTTTTGAAGCCAATTGGGATCTATAAATACTCCAAGATTTATTATAATTAGCATAAAATATTGGGCTAGAAATTTGATAGGACCCTAGTAGGGTTGGGTCCTACTCAACCAAGTAGCAACTAATAAAAACCTTATGAGATTTTAATAAACCCCACCTAGCCAACTCTATCTTATAAAGAAGAGTAGCTAGAATTTATATTTGGAGCCTTAGGACTTCCTAGTTGTCGCCCCCTTTACTGGGCAGGTCGACTAGGGTTTCTCGTAGGGGCACCTATCTGGTGTAGCCCCCTAGGTCGTTGCCCCCTTAACAGGGCAAGTTGGCTAGGGTGGAGGGCAAAAGGGATAATTTACTTAGGAAGTAGCCCCTAGGGCTAGGGTTTGGAGCCCTATATAAGCATGTAGCCTCCACCTCTTTTGAATAATAAATATCAATCTATAATTTCAACCATCTGGTCGACTTCTAGGAGGGTGGAACCCCTATAGCGTTCCAAGGGTTGATCCCCCTCAAAGATCAATCTACATATAATTTCTCTGGGGTTCTATCATCTGGTATCGGAGCAGCGTTCTTGCTGCTTTTGCTGCCATCCCTACCGCCCACCATCAGCCAAGCAATTCTTATAATTGCTCTTGATGTTGCCATCTCCATCGTCATCTTTTGCCGTAGATCAAATCAATCTACTGCCACCACCTCCAATTGCATCAGAGATCTGGTATTCTCCTATCACCAATACATTTTGCTGCTGTAATTTTTCATTCACAATACCAAAAAGAAGTCTTTTTATCTATCCCTTACTTTCGTCATAAAAGTATCATCTTTGTGAACAAAGGATTGCTACAGAAAATTTTAGCTACATATTGTCGCCATTAAACCGATCTATTTATTATCCTTTTTGAACGAAATTTCTTATACGCTTCATAGATCATCTTGGCTTTCATCTGTAATTAATCTATTATGGAATTCATCTCTGAAACATTCTTCTGTTGTTGTAAATTTTTGTCGTAAATCGCTAAAATTTTTCGACAAGAATTTTGCTATCGCAACTCGTATCGATTTCCTTGTTGTTATGTTGTCAAAATTTTCTTGATCTAATTTATCATCATTGCTACTATCTAAACCAAGATTTTGTTATCAAATTCCTTCCTCAAATCTCTCGGTTTTTGCTAGAAATTTTGTCAAGAAATCATTGTTTCTTTGACGACAATTCTACTCTTATGAGACAACACCTATCTGTAGCAACTTCCACCAATTTCTATCAAACCTTTGCTACCATCTACCATAGATCTTAACCATTTTCCTAACCTTTATCTACTATCATCACAGCCCTAAAACTCCACCAAACCGCACCCCTAAATCGCACACAAAACAGCCACAAAACAAGCCTAAATCGCTACATCCACCGATCCACCAACCCTTTCGGCTACCACTTCCCTCAACCAACACATGCCCTTAACCCAACATCAAAAGAGAGATCTTAACATTACAGATTTGGAGGCATATACTACGGCATCTGAGGAGACAATTAATGTTGAATCTCAGATTTTTATGATGAAATCAATTGATGGGTTATTGATCTAACAAGGTTGTTAGAGTTCATTGATGTAGGATTAACTACGATAGAGAGAAAATTACATTCAAAGGTTTGGCCAAAGTCAAGTCTAGGCATCAGGCCGGACTAAGGACAATGAGGTTGGGAACTCATTTGGAATACGTCAGGGCGCTGAGGGTATCGGGAGCTTACCAGGATGGCGTAAGGGAGTTCACCAGAAGAAGAACGAGACTCACAAGAAGATTATCGAGGGTAGTCGAAAAGCTTACCGGGAGTTAGGAAGGTCTTAAAGTGGATTTATTGGCCATATTGATTGTAATTAATTAAGTCATAGTTAGCATCTTTAAGGTTGAGTCATGTTTGAGTTAGATTTGGAAGGGATCCAAAGTAACTTAAGTGAGGCTAACCGGGTCCACTATAGAGAGTGGATTAAGCTCAGGTTGAGCTCAATTGATTGACCTGAAAATTTGTCAATAGGAGGTACAAGACGGAATTGGAAAAGTTAAGGGAATTACTTTTTCGAGCTTTTCGCCCGTTGTACCACCAGTGAGCAGTGGTTGTACCGTCGTCGCCTAGGAATCTGGGCAATGAGTGATGATTGTACCACCCATGCTGGTGATTATACCGCTATCACACAAGAATTTGGGTAGCATGCGATGGTTGAACCACCCAGGCTGGTGGTTGGACCGCCCGTACCCTATTTTTAGGGTAGCTTTCAGAGGTTGTACCATTGATACAGGTAGTTGTACGGCCCGTACCCAGATTTTTCGGATACATCTAAATTTTGGCTCCAAATCCTTAAGCCAATTAGGGCCTATAAATATCCCAAGTTTCTTGTATTTCACATAATAATTTTTGGGCTAGAGATTCTATGAAAACATATGTGCAATATTTGTAAGAAAAAGAAAAGGGGTAAGGGAGAGAAGAAAGTCTTGTAATACTTATAGATCTCCCTTATAAGGTTGTAAGGTTCATCTCCTAAGCCCAATAAAAGGAGAGAGGAAGTTGTAAGGATTTGATCTTCATCCAAAGAAGGTTGATAGTGGATGCCAATGGACCTCAGGGAAGAGGACTCGGGAGAGGACGTAGGCCAGGTTGAGGCCGAACCACTATAACTGTGAGTGTGCTTTAATTGGTTTCATTTTTATTTTGATTGCTCTTAAACAGTTGATAGTTAGATATGAAGTTTTAATCTTTTAACCTTTTCAAATCAACTCTTAATTGATTTTTCAAGAGAAGTTTCTGTTGTTCCTTCTTCACTTTTTGAAAGCAAAGATTTTTTAAACGAGCATGATTAATCTTGCACTAAACAAAGGTTTTGATTATGCATGTTCTTATACGAAGCTTTCCTTTAGCATGATCATAACTTAGCTTCATTCAATAAGCTTATTGCTCACGAAACACTTTCGATTTTCTATTTTTCTCTAAATGAAAGTTTTTCTATAAAACATGATTTTACAGTTGCACTAATTCATCACACACACACCCAACGCCTCCTCCCCCATCTCCCCCCCCCCCCCCCCCCCCCCCCGGCCTCTCTTAATGCCAATTAATCCTAACAATTGGTATCATAGCAAGGTCTTACTCATTGGATTAACACTAATTTGAGTAAATGGTTTTGTTTAGCATGAATGAGGGTCAATGCATCACAAGTCCTCCTATGTTCAATAGGACGAATTACACATCGTGAAAAATTCAAATGCATATCTTTTTTATTTCGATAGATTTTGATTTGTGGTGTATTATCGAAAATAGTTTCAGAAGTCATCTAATCAAATAAATAATTGGAATGATCATGAAACACGTATGTTTTCTTTAAATTTCAAAGCTATGAATGCTTTATTTTGTGCTTTAAACAAAAATGAGTTTGATCGGGTTTCTTCTTGTGATTTGGCTTTTGATATATAGCATCAATTAAAAATCACACATGAAAGCACAACTAAATCGAATGAATCATTAAATGAATTGATCCATAAAAATAAACTTGAATAACACGTTCCAAAGAACATGAAGGAAAAAACTTTGAGAACATAAGAACAAAACCTTTCAAAGAACATGAAGGAATTTGAACTAAAGAGAACATATGACTCCTTTGGTGAAATCTCGAGTGATGAGGACTTTAAACCTTTGACAAATGAACTTGGTAAATTAATAAACACGAATCATAAAAATGATCTTAAGATGGATAAAACCTCTTGCTATGAACGCAAGGAGCCAAGGCGCTCCAAAGAAGAAGATCAAAGTAAGGAAGAAGTAGCCAACTACAATGCTCTAATGGCCATCCAAGATGAGGTTAATGAATGTTCAAGTATTACTTTTTATGAATTATTAAATATGTTTCATGAATTGTTTAATGAATTTAGAAAAATTAGTAAATCTTATAAGTTGCTTAAAAATGAATATGACTCATTAGTTAATAGATTTGTTCAAATACATGATACATTATTATCACATAATCTTTGCTCTAAATGTGAAATGCTAAATGATATTAAAGAGGAAAATATCATGCTTAAACAAACGTTAAAAATTTTTGAAATAGGAAATAAATCCCACAATATGATCATTACTAATAATGGTCATGCTAATAGAAGAAAGTGTATAGGCTTTGTTGGTAACACTCAACAAAAGTCAATCATTTTTGTTAAATGACCTACCTTAAATTTACCATTAAAAGTTAAATATAATTTTTGTGAAAAATTAGGACATAAAGCCAACAAATATTTATAAAAAAATTAGAAATTATAGTCCTCACAAATTAGTTTGGGTTCCTAAGGGAACAACAAATAACCAAAAACCATTAGATAAGAAATACAAAGTTCTTCATATAAGTGCCAATGTAAAATGGGTACCTAAATCTTTCTTGTAGGTTTGTTACCAAATTAAGGCTAGGAGCAAAATGGAATGGTATCTTGTTAGTGGATGCACAAGCCCATTTTACTTGAGATCTAACAATCTTTCAAGCTCACTAGCCTAAGTAAATAACAAGAAAAATTGTTGAAAATAAAATTATTGGTAATGAGTCTTTAGATAATTCATTGTTATAATTAATCTTGATAATGCATAGCTAGAGCATACTAGTATGAAAATGAACTAGAACTAAAGAACCTTAGCTATTGCTAATGAAAAATATTTATGTTGAAATATATGAAAATGATATTTTGTTGATGATTTGAAAGGTATTTTATATAAAACAATCCTCTTGACTCCCAAAGACATATATCCAAACAAAACACTTTTATATTAGTCTAACTTTTTTTTTAATCATGGTTATGACTAAAGATCTTTCTAAATAAATTATAATCTTTTAAAGTATATTTAATGATTGATTTGAATGTTTTATTAGATGGACCTGAAATATGTTGCATGATTGAATGTTAGATCATTCTTAAATTGAAACTTGAAATAAATAAAAATTTAGAAATGAGTTTGCCAACTCCTTGCACTATGTGTAAAGAGTTATACTCATTTAAATGTTGAAATTGAGATAGATTGAATGAATTTTTGCTTTGAAGATGTTTTATCATCTTAATGTGTTATTGTAATGACCTTGATGATGTTATGTTAGTATTGAAGAAGCAACTTGAAATATGATTGAATAGTTGAATATTAGAATTTGAGCATAGAACAATATAAAAAAAAGAGGGGAAAGAGAAGTCATGCTTCATTTTCTAGTGTTTTTGAAAAATTAAAAATATTTTTGAAATAAAAATAAAATGAGCATGGTAATTCATTTCACTAAGTCAAAAAATCATTAGAATTAAAATGAATCAAAGTTCTTGTTTGAAAATATTTGATTGCAATGATATTGATGAAACTTAGTTTTTGATCTTAATTGAGGATAACTATTCTTAAAATTTTGATCTTAAATGATAATTCATTTAAACTTAGTTTTTGATCTTAAATGGTAATTCATTTAAACTTAGTTTTTGATCTTAAATGATCTTGATGAAACTATGCTTTATTTTCATTCTAGTGATACGACGCCATAGAGACCTCAGCTTGCCTTCTGAACAGAGTTCCATTAAAGTCAGTAATATCTGCACCATATGAGATATAGAAGGAAAGAAGCTCGATCTTAAGGTGGTGAAGATTTGGGGCGGTCCTGCCCACGTTAGAACACACAACCCTGATAAGTTGAAATCAAGGACGGAACGGTGCACGTTCGTGGGATACACTAAAGAGACTTTGGGGTACTATTTCTATCATCCCGAGGACCAGAAGGTCTTTGTTGCCAAGAGTTGTGTTTCTTGAGAAGGAATATATTCTTGGTGAAAATAGTGAGAGTGAGATAGAGTTGAGCGAGTTTAGAGAACCTAGCTCAAGCACCATTCCAGAGCCCGAGTCTATTCATGTACCTAGCATATAAGTTCTAGCTTTGCTCAGGTCTAGCAGAGTATCTCACTCTCTTGAAAAATATGTGGGACATATCGGTGGAGAGGACTCTCAGGATATTGATCCTCAAACCTTCGAGGATGCTATTCTGAGTATAGACTCCATGAAATGGTAAAAAGCCATGAATTCAGAGATGGATTTCATGTACCCTAACAATGTTTGATTCCTTGTGGATGCACTTGAGGGTATCATACCCATCGCCTGCAAATGGATCAAGAAGAAGATTGGAGTGGATGGAAAGGTGGAGACCTATAAGGCAAGGCTGGTAGCTAAAGGATATCGTCAAAGGCAAGGAGTTGACTATGATAAAACATTTTCACCCGTAGCCATGCTTAAATCCATAAGAATGCTTTTAGCCATTGCAGCACACTATAACTATGAGATTTAGCAAATTGATATAAAAATAACATTCCTCAATGGCAA
Organism: Ensete ventricosum; assembly: GCA_029747655.1. Classification (NCBI taxonomy): domain Eukaryota; kingdom Viridiplantae; phylum Streptophyta; class Magnoliopsida; order Zingiberales; family Musaceae; genus Ensete; species Ensete ventricosum. The sequence goes on along the minus strand of JAQQAF010000004.1, from coordinate 23,751,320 downwards.
CATCAAGGATGAGGAGTATATGATACAACCAAAGGGATTCGTATTCAGAGAGAGTTCAGATAAAGTATGTAGGTTGCTCCGGTTCATTTATAGACTAAAGCAAGCTTCCCAAAGTTGGAACATAAGATTTGATGAGACAATCAGATCTTATGACTTCGTTAAGAACGAAAATAAGCCTTATGGGCACAGGAAGGTAAGTGGGAGCTTATCTTATGACTTCGTTATCACCTTCTTGGTGTTGTATGTGGATAACATCCTAATTATTGGGAATGATGTAGGAATGCTCTCCACAGTAAAGGCTTGGCTATCTAGAAACTTCTCCATGAAAGAAAGACTTAGGGGAAGCATCCTATATTTTAGGGATCCGAATTTATAAAGATAGATCCAAGATGATACTTGGCTTATCTAGTCTAGGTACATAGACTCTATTATCAAAAGGTTTGGCTTGGAGAATTCCAAGAGATGTCTCATACCAATGAGATATGGAATATCACTTTCTAAGAGTATGTCCCTGAGAACTCCTGAAGAAAGGGCAGATATGGATAGGATACCCTATGCTTCAGCAATAGGGTCTATCATGTATGTTATGCTATACACCAAGCCTGATATAGCATATACTCTGAGTGTCATGAGTAGGTATCAGGCGGATCTAGGTTTAGAACACTGGAAGGCAGTAAAGTGTATCCTTAAGTACTTGAGAAGGACTAAGGATCTTTTATTGGTATATGGATGAGATAGCCTCTAGGTTGAGGGCTACACGGAATTAAGTTTCCAATCCGACATTAATGATAGACCTAGAGGCTACACAGACTCGAGTTTCCAATCTGACATTGATGATAGGAAGTTAAACTCAGGGTATGTTTTCACCTTGAATAGAGGAGCAGTATGCTAGAAGAGTTCCAAATAAGATATTACTACTGACTCGACCACAGAGGCGAAATACATTATTATAGCAGAAGCAGCAAAGGAAGGGGTGTGGATGAAATTTGGGAGTCGTACTAGGCAGCATGGAGTCGATTCCTATATAATGCAATAACAATGGGGCGATCACTCAAGTGAAGGAACCCAGGTCTCATCAGAAGTCTAAGCATGTTCTGAGGAGGTTCCATCTGATTAGAGAGACTATATCTCGTAAAAATATAGCAATAGAACGAGTTTCATCTGAAGATAACATTACAGATTTACTGATGAAACCGTTAGCTCATATTATATTTGAGCGTCATAGGAGTCTGATGGAGATCAGACATATAGGAGATTGGCTTTAGGTCAAGTGGGAGATTATTGGTTACAGGTGCCCTAGAAGCCAATCATGTGAGTGATGGCATATATGACACGCTACACAATCTTTTTGCTTATGATTATTATTGGCATATTCTCACATTATATTATCTATTAGATATATATATTGTGATGTCCATGGTTTTGTGCAATGAGAATCGAATCATGATAAGATCACGGTAATGAGATCGATGTTACGATCAATTAGCACTAAGAGAGGGTGAATTAGTGCAAGAATGAAAGTACTCGATTAAAAACCTTTGCTTTCAGAAATTAAAGAGTGAATAATGGAAGCTTCTCTTAATAAAATCGATTAGAAATTGATTTAAGGAAGTTAAGAGATTGAAACTTTAAATCCAACAATCAAGTGTTTAAGAGCAATTAAGAGTAAAATGAAAGTAATTAAAGCACACTCATAGTTATAGTGGTTCGACCTTAACCGGACTATGTCCACTCCCCGAGTCCTCTTCTCCGAGGCCCACCGATGTCTACCACCGATCTTCTTTGGGTGAAAACCAAACCCTTACAACCTTTCAACTTACAAGGGAGACACGATTACAACACTTGGATCACTCCCTTATCCTTTTCTTTTCTTACAATTTTTACACATAATTTATCATATAATTTCTAGCCTAAAACTATTGTTTGAAATGCAAAAAAACTTAGGGTATTTATAGGCAGGCCCCAAATGAATCTGGAAATCCAGGTACGGGCAGTTCACCCACCAGCGTCAGCGATGCAGCCACCGAAAGCACCCTGAAACCAAGGTATGAACAGTTCAATCGCTGGCCTAGGCAGTTCAGCCGCCATCAACCACCCAAAAACCTAGGCGGCTTGTACTGTCGCTCACCGACGGTTCAACCGTCAGGAATCCCAAAAAAGTGATTCCCTTCACTTTTCCAATCCCGACTTGATCCTTATGTTGACCAATCCTCTAATCAACAAATTGAGCTCAATCTAAGTTCAATCAATCTCATTTAGTGGATCTGATTGCTTCTTTGAGTTGATTTTCATTCCTTCCAAATCACACTCAAATCGACCTCAAACTTAACCTACGACTTAACGATTACAACCATACATGACCACCAAGCTTAATTAACGAACTCACTCTCACAATCTGGTAACCTCTGGCATTCCCTATGGCGAGTCTCACTGTCATCCTCCGGTGATCTCCCGTTGTGTTCCTAGTGATCTTCCTGATACCTTCGGCGGAGTCCTAGCAAACTCTCGATCAGCTTCCACCATTTTGTCCAAACCTTGGCCCGATGCCTAAGCTTGATCCTAGGTTCATGTTTGGTCTGTAACTCCTTTTCAATGTCATGGTTAAACCTTAACAATGCTAGCTTGAAAACATTTTCAACTCCTGGTAAGCTTTTCAGCTACCCTCGACAATCTTCTGGCGAGTCCCGATCTTCTTCCGACGAACTCCCTTATGCCATCCTGGCAAGCTCCTGATACCCTCGACAACCTCTCGACGCTCTCCAAGCTAGTTCCTAACTGCATCGTCCTCACTCCGACCCGATGCCTGGACTTAACTTTGGCCAATCCTTTGATTGTAATCTGTCATAGTTAATCCTACATCAATCAATTCTAATAGCCTTATTAGATCAATAACCCATCAATTAATTTCATCATCAAAATCCAAGATTCCACAATCTCTCCCTTTTTTATAATGATAATCAATTGATAACAGAAGTTAATCCTAACTCCCCTAAATCAATGCCACAAGAAAGAAAAGTTAAATTCAAGAGAATCACATACTCTTGAATTCAAGTATCTTATTTTAAGCAAATTTTAATAAAAAATTACATCAACTCATTAAAGCAAGAATTTCAAAAAATTATGCATTAATATCTATGTATGTGCATCAATATCCATGTGTCATCAATGTCCGTTTCTCCCCCTTTGTCATCAACAAAAAGGTGAAATGTATAGCTAACGATTTCAAAGCACATGATGACATTATTCCCCCTTAGTAAAATAGAATATGTATTATAGAATTTTCATCCCCTTTATGAATAATGAGGAGAGAAACAAGGGAGGAGTTGTGAAAGCATTACATCATTAAGAACAGCTCTTAATAAATTTCAAAAAAAATATTAAAATAAGCTCAAAAGTCCAAGTTAAAACTATTATACTAAGTTGAAACTATTATAATCAGATCATATGCAATACATCATATCATCATAATAAAATCATCAGTATTGCATGCATTATTACAAATCATCATGTATATTTTCAAAATCATTATTACATGCATGATCATCATACATGATCATCATACCTTCTCCCCCTTTGTCATCAACAAAAAGGAGAAGTGCAATTAGCAAGCTTTTTAAGATATGAAAGCTTAGCAATTTAGTAAATTTTTCATCACTTTAGAACATGCAAGCTAGGGAGTTCTTTCTTCTCTTTTGAGAAGTGAAAGCTAGCAAATTTTTGCTTCCTTTGCAATGTTCACGCTACCAATTTTACATCATGTAATCTATCAAGTTGGCAAGTGTTACTTCTCTTTGAAGTATAAAAGCTAGCATGTTTTTTAGAATGTGAAATTAAGAAAAAAATTTGCTTCTCTTAAGATTTGCAAGATAGCACTTCTTGCTTGTCTTTCGAGATGAGCAAGCCAACAAGTTTTGCTCCCCCTTTATCATTGTTAAAAAGAAGGGATGGTTACAATAGTGCAAGAAATAAAGTCATTTTTCTTGTCTTCAGTTAGGATGGAGTCCGTTATTATTTTCAGTTAGGAGTCTATCAAGAGTCAAAGATTAATGAGACTCTTGGTAAAGCCTTATAAATAAGGTTGTAAATCCTTTTCCACAATCAACAAATGAATCAATGAAGAATCTTAGTTTTAGCCAATAGGCAGAAACCCTAGGAGGCAGATCCCCTCGAAGTGATCAAGGAAGCAGATCCCCTTGAAGTGATCTAAGAGGCTCGATCCCCTCGAAGAGATCATTTATCCTCCTTTTCCATCATATTCCTCCATGATAGAACCCTATGGTCCTACCATCTGGTATTAGAGCAGCGATCCTCAGCGTTCCTACTGTGATTCTGTGGTCTCTCCTCTCGTCATCGTCGTCGCGCCGCCATCGTCGTCACGTCGCCATCGTCGTCGCGTCGCCATCGTCGTCACCATCGTCATCATATCTACCATCTTGCTATAAAAAAAAGAGAGAGAGAGGGAGAGAAGAAAAAGAAGCCATAGCCACAAAAAGAGAGAGAGAGAGAGAGAGAGAGAAAGAGAAAGAAATAAAGAGAGAGAGGGAAGGAAGAAAAGGGCCCCGTACTTCTTCTTCCCCTGCTCCTGCCACCGCACCCCTCCTTCCTCCCCTGCTCTTGCTGTCGGCCAGCGTCGCCTCTGCTGCTGTCCCATCTCCCCTGCTCCTACCGTCGGCGAGCGTCACCTCTGCTGCTGCCCCATCTTCCCTACTCCTCACCACCTACCAACGCTACCTCTACTGCTGCTCGATCTCCCTTTGCCAGTCGTTACCCAACCCCTGCGACATCAACCGAGCCCATCGCTGACGCCCCTACCGCTCGTAGCCATCGGGACCCTGCTGCTGCAGCCCTCACCCCTGCCATCCTTACCATCGTTGCTTCCTCTCCCTCGGCTGCTTCTTCCTCCGCCGGCCACCGTAGTTCCTCCCCTCTTCTTCATCACCGCCAGTCATCCCTGCCATCTCCCACTACCGCAGCCTCCTTTTCACAGCCGCCTGCAGCCCTCGGTCGCACACACCCACACCGTCACCACCTCTTCCTTGCTTTCCCCTTCTTCCCTGCTCCTCACCTGCCGCCATTGCCACCCGTCGTGGGTCGCTGCCTGCCATTCTTCCCCGCTGCCTCCTCTACTTTGCTGTTGCCGCCAACTCCTTCTTCTTCCCCATCGGTGCTCAGTAGCACCACCTCCGCTTCCTGCTACCGTAGTGCATCTGTGCCTCTGTCGTTGCTGCCGCCGCCCCCTTGCTGCCGCAGTCGCCTCCAGCCATGCCCTCCTCATCTTCTTCCCTTTGCAGCCACCTCAGCCACAGCCACCCCTCACCGGACCCTACTGCTTGTCGAGCTCCCACTTCTTCTTCCTCATCGGACCCCATTGCTCGTCGGAACCTGCTGCCCCTCCCCTACACTGCAAACTCATCCCTTGACTCAACAGCAGAAAAAAGAATTGAACATCACTGATCTACAATCCTACATGATGACTACATATGATACACTCGATGCAAGGTTTAAAGCCTTCGAGGCTCGTATGGCTCGCATGGAAGATAGATTTCAAGAGCTCCTCCGTGAAATTAGAAGAAGCCGATCAGAAAGCCCCAACAAAACTCAACATGGTGAAAGTTTCAAAAGAAGTCGATCTGAAATATGACCACGGGCAGGACACAAGATACACATGCATGAGGATGGAGTGTCCTAGATGGGAAGATGGAGACCTAATCGATTGGATCTCATGTGCTAAAAAAAATTTCCATTTTCATAGGACTCCGGAGGAATCAATGGTGGAGATAGCTTCCATACAACTCGAAGGTGATGTGATCCAGTGGTATGATTTATACAAGACCTATCACGGAGTCCCTTTGTGGGGACAGTTCAAAAGAGAGCTCTTGAGTCACTTTGGACCATCGAGTACAAGAACATTAATGGACAGCTCACCAAAATTTGTCAGACTTCTACAGTACAGTAGTACCAGAGCAGATTTAAGCATCTATCAAACCAAACCTGAGATTGGTCCAAGATACAATTGGTGAGAAAATTTATTGAGGGACTTAATCCCGAGATTTAGCGCGAAGTTAAAGTTCGTCATCCCCGCACCATGATAGCAGTCGTATCATTTGCTAGTGTACATGAAAGAAAAATCATTACGGACATTCACTGAAATAGAAGCTTCAATAGACAGGACTTCAAGGTGGTCAACATAGACAATCGCAAACAAGAGCAGCTTCTGACGGTTGAGACAATTGAGGAAATAAAAACTGATAATGTGGAGCTCGAATATGAAAGCCGTGACAAACTTCGGACGATTGAACCAGCTAAGGATGAATCAAAAATTGATAATGTGGAGTCTGATCATGAAGGCTGTGCCAAATCTGAAGATAAGATTGCTAATGGGCAAACCCTAATTTGTGATAAAAGGTACTCAAAGGTAAAACAACTACTTGTCGATTTCTTTTTGATGCCCCAGGAAGACTTTGAAGTGATGATATCCAAAAGAAGACATGAAACTACCACTAGCCATCGGATGAAAAGGGTTCTCCAGAAGACTACAATGATAACTGCACAAGAAGACCAAACCATTGCTTACACCAAGTGAAGATCCTACTTAATTGATTAAAGAGTCGTGATGCGTGGTAAATATTGAAGTGCTCCCAAAATCTGATATTGCTCAGCCTTGAGGGCAAGGCTGATTTGAAGTGGGCGGGTTTGTTAGGACCCTAGCTAAGTCGGGCCCATTTATTTAGGTTGAGTCATGTTAGCCAGAGTCAGTTATGGGTCGGGTGAATCTTATCGAGTTGGTTATGAGTAGATTAAGTGGTTTTTATCTTCAGTTAGGATGAAGTCCGTTATTATTTTCAGTTAGGAGTCTATCAAGAATCAAAGATTAGTGAGACTCTTGGTAAAACATTATAAATAAGGTTGTAAATCCTTTTCCACAATCAAGAAATGAATCAATGAAGAATCTTAATTTTAGTCAATAGGCAGAAACCCTAGGAGGCAGATCCCCTTGAAGTGATCAAGGAGGCTCGATCCCCTCGAAGAGATCGTTTATCCCCCTTTTCCATCCTATTCCTCCATAATAGAACCTTACGGTCCTACCAAAATCACGATATAGGTAAAAACTCATTCAATTTCAAATAATCAAAATCATCAAAATCACTTTGAAGATATTCAAAATGAAATAAATAGACTTATCGATCTCTTTAAATGCTAGTGATTTCCTTTCTCCCCATTGTCATTGTAAATAAGAAATAAGAAAAAGGGGAACAATACATAGCAAAACTTCAAGTCATAAATTATCAAGATGTCAAGTAGCATAACATGGTTTATTAGGATATGTCTCCTCTTTAGTGAATAGCCAAAGGAGTCGTAGGATTATAAAGAATAAAAAATCTTGACTTATAATAAATCTCAATTTATAAATATCAAGGAATCAATATCATGATTTGGATAAAAACTTATTCAAGTTCAAATCATCAAATCATCAAAATCATTTTCATAGTTCAAGAGATTAATTGATTCATTAATCTCTTTTTAAAAAATTTATAAGATGGAGAAATTTTTAAGAAAAATGTATTCCCTTTTTATTTTATACAAGCATGCCTTTATCTTTTAAGCTAAATAAAAATATGCATCATCATTTAAAACTGAGAAATAACTTTCATTACGGCAAAGATCAATAAGTCAAAAATCATCATGCATAATTTCAAAATAAAAACTCATTAAGCATAATCACTATACATCATTAAATCATCAAGCATGGTTTCATTGAACATAAAGCATCTTCAATCAAAAAGCAATATGGAAATCATCAAATTCATTATTGTTTCTTAAAAGCATACATAGGATTTATCTTAAGCATTAGATTTAAGTCTAACATTTATTTTCTTTATCATAAAACATGTAATTTTTATTATCAATATAATTTTTCAAAATCACTAGATAGAAAAGCATGCCCCGTTTTATTTCTTTATTATTTATTTTTTTTATTTTATATACTAATTTACAAAATAACTCATGAATGACATTAAGTTAATTTCAGAATAAAGCAAAGGGGTTTTGGTTACCTCATCGTCGAAGTCCGTTAAGGCATAGTTTGCCACCTCACCTTCGTTGGTTTGTTCTTTATCTTTAGATGAATTTGATTCATCCCAAGCCACCTTAAGTGTTTTCTTCTTCTTTTGTAGCTTCTTCTTTTAAGGTTCATTTTTGTTCTTTGATTCTTATTTTAAGAGTTTTTTAAGCTTTATAGGTAAAAGTTAGAAAGTCATCATCACTTGAGCTTTCACTCGAGTGGTCTTTATTTGTTCTAAGTGTCAAATCCTTCCTATTCTTTGGAAGGTTATTCTCATATTCATAGAGTTTATCATGTGTCTTACACATTATTTTATAGGTCATTAATGACCCGTTAAGTTCTTCAAGTGGAAACTTATTTAAGTCTTTTGCCTCTTGTATTGCAGTTATTTTAGGATCCCAAATTTTAGGAAGAAAACATAAAACTTTATTAACAAGTTCAAGATTCGAAAAACTATTATCAAGTGCTTCTAAACCGTTAACGACATCCGTAAAATGGGCGTACATATCTCCAATGGTTTCGCTTGGTTTCATACGAAACAATTCAAAATCACGCATTAAAAGATTTATCTTAGAATTTTTACTCTACTAGTACCTTCGTGTGTGGTTTCAAGTGTGTGCCAAATATCGAAAGCGGATTCACAAAGGGAAACACGATTAAACTCATTTTTGTCAAGAGCACAAAACAAAGCATTCATAAACTTTGGATTCAAAAAAAAAAAAATTATTTCCAAATCATTCCAATCATTCATTGGTTTTGAAGATTTTCAAGTATATTCTCTACAATGTTCCATAAATCAAGGTCCAAAGAAAGCATAAAAACTCTCATCCGAGTTTTTCAATAAGTGTAGTCTGTTTCACTGAACATGGGAGGACGAACGATAGAAAAGTACTCTTAAAAGCCGAAAAGAGCCATTTCTTTTAAGTGTTAAACCAAAAGAGAAAAATGTGGCTCTGATACCAATTGTTAGGATCAATTGGCACTAAGAGGGAGTGAATTAGTGCAAGAATAAAACTGCTCGATTAAAAACATTTGCTTTCAAAAATTTAAGTGTGAACAACAGAAGCTTCTCTTAATAAAATAGATTAGAAACTGATTTAAAGAAGTTGAGAGATTGAAACTTCCAATCCAACTATCAAGTTTTTAAGAGCAATTAAGAGTAAAATGAAAGTAATTAAAGCACACTCACAGTTATAGTGGTTCGGCCTTAACCAGCGTATGTCCACTCCCCGAGTCCTCTTCTTCGAGGCCCACTAACGTCCCCTACTGATCTTCTTTGGGTGAAGACCAAAATCTTACTACCTTTCAACTTACAAGTGAGACAAGATTACAATACTTGGATCACTCCCTTACCCCTTTTCTTTTTCTTACAATTTTTATACAATTTATCACATAATTTCTAGCCCAAAATTATTGTTTAAAATACAAGAAAACTTAGGGTATTTATAGGCCTAAAATAGCTTCAGAATTTGGAGCCAAAATTTAAATGTATCTGAAAAATCTGGGTACGGGCAGTTCACCTGCTAGCATCGGCGGTGCAGTTGTTAAAAGCACCCTGAAACCAGGGTACTAACGGTTTAACTGTTGGGCTAGGCGGTTCAGACGTTGTCAGCTGCCCGAAAACCTAGGCGACATCAGTACAACCGTCGCTCGTCGGCGGTTCAACCGTTGGAAATCCTGGAAAAGTGATTCCCTTCACTTTTCCAATCCTGACTTGACCCTTATGTTGATCCTAGCGGTCTTCCCAATACCTTCGGCGAAGTCCTAGTGATCTCCCGGCGAGCTCCTACCACATCGTCCAAACCTTAGCCCGATGCCTAATCTTGATCCTAGGTCCATGTTTGGTCCGTAACTCCTTTTCATCATCATGATTAAACTTTAATAATGCTAACTATGACTTAATTTATTACAATCATGACCAACAAATTCACTTGAAAACCTTCCCAACTCTCGACAAGCTTTTCAGCGACCCTCGATAATCTTCCGATGAGTCTCGGTCTTCTTCCGGTGAACTCCCTTGCGCTATCCTAGCAAGCTCCCGATACCCTCAGCAAGCTCTCGAAACATTCCAGGCAAGTTTCTAACTGCATCGTCCTTACCCGACTTGATGCATAGACTTGACTTTAACCAATCTTCTGATTGTAATATGTCGTAGTTAATCTTACATCAATCAATTCTAACAACATTGTTAGATCAATAACTCATCAATTGATTTCATCATCAAAATCTGAGATTCAACAATCGATTCACCTTTAAACATAGATCCTAAATAATCTCTGTCATAGGTTACTCGAGAGGGATATCTAGATAACCAGGCAAATCGGTGTACTATATATTTGTCCATATGATGGGGCGGCTGGTCTTATAGCCACTTGTGGGGAGACATTAAGAATATAACATGTGCTCATTGGACAATGAATTCACTGATTGATCTACTTATGGAATGCTATATGGTTAATGATCTCTAATGTCAGACGTCATTCCATAGTCCAGTTGTGTATCTGGTCCTTAGACTTGAGACACCAAGGATATCTTGTTTGAGTACTCCTTTCTTTGACATCGGACTTACAGGTTTGAAAAGTTCTAGATCTGGTACAAGCGATTATCAGGATTAGCAGCCAACCTTGCGAAGGCAATTGAGTGTCAATAAAGGATCATCCACTATCGGTATCACGAGATAAATATGTCATATGTGCTTACTCAGTCAAATCTCTGGCTAGGGTCATTAAGATTGAGAGAGAAAGAGTTTTCCAAGAGAATCTGATTAAAGCGAGTCTTAACGAATTTCGTATATAACCTGACAATACCATGTCCAATATATAGTCTCTAAGATATTAATTGGATGAGAAATTATAGATACACGATAACTGTGGATAGACAGGTCTGATGGATTTGATCCCCCTGTACCGTCTGGGGACTATGGCGTAGTAGCCTAGTACCTTCATAGTCAATGAGTCGAGTGAATTATTATGAAGATAATAATTCACTATATCAGAAGGAGTTCTAATGGAAGTGACTCACGGCCAGCTCAGTATCGAGCCTAGAGGGTCACACACATATGATAGATGCTTCAGCGAATAGAGGATTAGATGGAGATCTAATTAGCCTCTATTCTTAGTAAATAAGACCCTGCACTGATGGGCTCTGTGCATGAGGCCCAATTAGATGCCGTAGGAGATTATTAGATAGAGATCCAATAATGCAAGGTTAGTGGGTAATTGGATGGAGATCCAATACCCACTAAAGCAGAAAACCTAGGGTTTTTGGTGGCTCTCTATAAATAGGAGGGAAGGTTCATGGTTGATAGGCTGCAACTTTGGCCACCCCCTCCTATTCCCCTCCCTCCCTCTATGCAAAAGTTGTGAGATCCGATTATAGGAGTTTTGCTGCAGAGATCCATCATGTGGATACCGCTAGAGAGGAGGACATTTGACCTTCTTCATCCTCTCCATTTGGATCTTTGAAAACAGGGATATACGATTTTTCTAGGTAATCAATCTATCACATGATGTAATTTTTTCAGTTTTTATGGTTTTATCGTGACCCAATCTTTTGCATGACAATTTGATCTGCATAGAAAACTTGTTTTGTTTTGATTTTTGCTGCACATGTGATGCTCCCGCTGAGGTTTCCCAGTAGGTCATACTACCGAGACGATGATTGTACCACCAAGGTTAGCAATTATACCGCTACCACCCTATTTTTTGGGTAGCTTTCGGCGGCTGCACCATCAACGTCGGTAGTTGTACCGCCCATACCTAGTTTTTTCAAATACGTTTTAATTTTTTGCTCCATTTCTGAAGCCAATTGGGGTCTATAAATACCCTAAGGTTTCTTGCATTTAGCATAATACATTGGGCTAAAAATTCTGTGAACAAATTGTGTGCTAAAACTGTAATAACAAAAAAGGGGCAAGGGAGTGAGGGAAAGAATTGTAATTCTTGTAAAGTCTCTCCTGTGAGTATGTAATGTTCCTCTATTGAGCCCGGGAAAAGGAGAGTGGGAAGTATAAGGGTTTGATCTTCACCCAAAGAAGATTGATAGTAGACATCGGTGGACCTCGAAGAAGAGGACTTAGGAGTGGACGTAGGCCAAGTTGAGGCCGAACCACTATAATTTGTGAGTGTTCTATTCTTGCCTTAATTTCTCTTTTCAATTACTCTTAATTAGCTTATAAAAATATTCGAGCATCATTTTCATAACTTCTCTTAAATCGTTTTCTTAACTATTTCCAACGAAATATAAAAAGGCACTTCTGTTTTTTTTCTTCTTTTGTAAGCAAGGTTTTTGAATCGAGTACTTTCACTCTTACTCTAATTAGTGTCAATTGATCCTAACATGCTGCACATGATTCTCCCTTTGGAGAGCCAGGACTTATCCCTCCTGGATATTTTTCTTGTTAGAGCCACTTTCTTTTTTGCATTCTTTCCTTTGAAAGTTTTGGAGACCAATATCTCCTTGGACTACTCCATTTTGCTAAACAAATATGCATTTTTCTTCCCCTGTAAATGCACTTGCTAGATTATGACTCTTCACCAATACAGCTATATCCTTCAAGGCTTACCAATGTGTTGAACTTCAATACAGCTATATTCTTCAAGGCTTAGCAATGTGCTGAACTTGTTACATACTTCAACCTCCTACAGACGTATCCTTCTGATACCGAAGATAAAGTTTCAATGCTCCATAGCGTCAAATTTCGATTGCCTTGGGATACCCATGGATACTCCATCGTCTATACAAGCTCTTGCATGAATACCAAATTCTTCAATTTAGCAATTCCCCTCACCTATGTGAGCTTTGCATAACTCTTTTGGTTGTTGTGCAACCCATCTCACTTTGTATGGTCTCATCCTTTGCCAAGTACCTCACTTGCCTTGAGCATCGTCAAATTTGGTTGCCAACATCGAGCTGTAGCTCGAACTTAGCCATCCCAATCGTTGTGCACTACACGTTCTTCCTAGCTTGCTTGTCCTCGTGGTGCCTCTCGCATAAAAGGTTATTCATTCCCCTAAATTTTAATTTTGGATGCCCGCTCCTTTGAGTAACTATTTTCCCTATATCTTAATATATGCTTCTCCCAAGAGGTTGTGTGTGTTGCCTGCCCTCCATGCAGCCCAACTATGGACTCTACGTTTGCATGACAAGTGTTTCTACATGTACTTGTCATGCTTGATATTTATGAGCATTTGTGAAGGATTTATGGAATTTAGGATATTAAAAATTAAAAATTTCATTCTCTACTTAACTCTAAAATGAGAAACAGGTCACGTTTGTATGACAAGTGTTTCTATCTGTACTTGTCATGCTCGATGTTTATGAGCGTTTGGGAAGAATTTATGAAATTTAGGATATTAAAAATTAAAAATTTCATTCTCTATTTAACTCTAAAATGAGAAACATGCAGTTGATTTAATTTTATCTTTCAGAATGAATAAAGAAAATTTTGAATCTTGTATATTTATTGACTGGATACTCTTTTTAAATATTTCTTTTATTTATAAAATAAAATGAATTGGGTTTTGGTGCATGAAAATTTTAGTTATATTTCTATGTTATACTATATTTTGTTTGTTGTTTTTATTATTGGAATTGAAAGAGACTTTTGATTTCTGTATATACGAGGGATATTCCTAATTATATCTGGAGATAAAAATATCTATAAAAGTTAGACAATGAGTGCTTATGCACTTTCAGGTTATGGTTTTTAGAATTTTCTTTTGCATATATCTTAAATTAATTTATTATTTCAATTACTAGTTTTTTAAGCACCTTTTTGACATTGTCGTTCAGAAATTTCTAGCTAGTTGTTTATGGAAACAAAACAAAAAGATGGTTAATTTTCAACGTAGGCTCTCTCTCACTCTTTATATATATATATATATATATATATATATATCTATATATATATATATATATATATATATATATATATATATATATTTGTATGTGTGAAAAAAAGATTAGGAACTCTGTGATGACTACTGAAGTTAGTCGTCGAGAGACTTCTAATAGAAGAAATATAAACCATAGTTGTCAGGTACAGCTATTAGAGTGATTGATCAATTTAATAGCTGATCATCACGCAATGCAAAAGTTTGGGCGGACTTAACTCGGCTTTCTCGCCCACTTTTCCACGGCCTACGTTGTGTTTGGAGAAAAGACTTGCACAGAGAAGTCGGTATAGAGCAATCCGGTGGAAAGCTGATACCCTTCAATTGATCAATCTACAGACGTTTGGACATCACTTTCAGCTTCTACAAATAATTGATGAACAATTTAGGGACCATAAAAAGTTCTTTGAGGTTTAGGGCCAACGAGTATATAAGAGGATTTATGCATAGTTAAATTAAGGAAACTTATGATTAAATCTCATATAGTGGAAAATTTTGTCAAGTGTGCAAGCAACAGTTGTCCCAAAAAAACTTTAGTCTAATTTTTTATTTATTTTTTTATTTATTGATCATGAGATTTCTTGTTTAGTTTTAAAATCTTCTCTCTCCCCGACAAAGAAGTATCAATGAATACAAGTAATATATAGTAAATACAAATTTATTTTGTTAAACTCATTATTAGGTTAAAGGAGAAAATCAAATATTTTAAAAATCAAACAAGCTGAAACTCAAGTACAAATCAATTTTTGAATATTTTTATACAATATTTTTCCTCTCTCTTTCTGATAAGGGATATTTTGGTCAGTCGAACATTAGTGCGGCCCGTTGGCACGTGAGAAATTATCCACTTTGGGCGTACCCGTACAGTTTTACCCTTTGTGGAGACTGAGAGTTTAAAAAAATATTTTGGGACATTTTGGTCGATACGGTTTTGCCCTATGTAGAGATTGAGAGCTCCAAAAGGTGCCTCGGGAGTACTGGTCGACCGAGGTGCACGGCTCGGGGCCCTCCTTCAAGCACCAATATGATAAGAGACATTTTGGTCAGTCGAACATTGGTGTGGCCCATAAGGCACGCGAGGAATTGTCCGCTTTGAGCATACTCGCATAATTTTGCCCTTTGTGGAGACTTAGAGCTCTAAAAGATACCTCTAAGAGTAAGGGAGGCTGGTGGACTTATGAGCCCTTAGCTCCCCTACTTCTCAACCAATGTGGGACTAAAGATGACTTTACCATTACTCCCTCCACAAAGGGAGGGAAGGGCTCATGTCCGAGGTGCTTGGCTCAGGAGTACTGGTTGACCGAGGTGCACGGCTCGGGGCCCTCCTTCTAGCGCCAATATGATAAGAGACATTTTGGTCGATCGAACATTGGTGCAGCCCATAGGCGCACGAGGAATTATCCGCTTTGGGCGTACCCGCACGGTTTTGCCCTTTGTGGAGATTGAGAACTCTAAGTAAGAAATCTTCTCTCTCCCCGACACCGAAGGATCAATGAATACAAGTAAGAAATAGTAAATACAATTTTATTTTGTTAAACTCATTATTAGGTTCACAGAGAAAATCAAATATTTTAAAAATCAAACAAACTGCAACTCAAGTATAAATCAATTTTTGAATAATTTTATATAATATTTTCCCTCTCTCTTTCAGATAAGGGACATTTTAGTCGACACGGTTTTGCCCTTGTGGAGATTGAGAGCTCCAAAAGGTTCCTCGGGAGTATTGGTCGACCGAGGTGCACGGCTCGGGGCCCTGCTTCTAGCGCCAATATGATAAGGGATATTTTGGTCTGTCGAACATTGGTGCGGCCCGTAGGCATGCAAGGAATTGTCAACTTTGAGCGTACCCGCACGATTTTGCCCTTTGTGGAGACTTAGAGCTCTAAAAGATGCCTCTAAGAGTAAAGGAGGCTGGTGGACTTATGAGCCCTTAGCTCCCCTACTTCTCAACCAATGTGGGGTTAAAGATGGTCTTATCATTACTCCCTCCACAAAGGGAGGGAAGGGCTCATGTCCGAGGTGCTTGGCTCGGGAGTACTGGTCGACCGAGGTGCACGGCTCGAGGCCCTCCTTCTAGCGCCAATATGATAAGAGACATTTTGGTCGACCGAACATTGGTACAACCCGTAGGCACGCGAGGAATTGTCCGCTTTGGGCATACCCGCACGGTTTTGCCCTTTGTGGAGATTGAGAACTCCAAGTAAGAAATCTTCTCTCTCCCCGGCACCAAAGGATCAATGAATACAAGTAAGAAATAGTAAATACAAATTTATTTTGTTAAACTCATTATTAGGTTCACGAAGAAAATCAAATATTTTAAAAATCAAACAAGTTGCAACTCAAGTATAAATCAATTTCTAAATAATTTTATACAATATTTTCCCTCTCTCTTTTTGATAAGGGATATTTTGGTCGACACGGTTTTGCCCTTTGTGGAAATTGAGAGCTCCAAAAGGTGCCTCGGGAGTACTGGTCGACTGAGGTGCACGGCTCGGGGCCCTCCTTCTAGCGCCAATACGATAAGGGACATTTTGGTCGGTCAAACATTGGTGCGGCCCGTAGGCACGCTAGGAATTATACGCTTTGGATGTACCCGCACGATTTTGCCCTTTGTGGAGACTTAGAGCTCTAAAAGACACCTCTAAGAGTAATTGTCCGCTTTGGGCATACCTGCATGATTTTGCCCTTTGTAGAGATTGAGAACTGCAACTAAGAAATATTCTCTCTCCCCGACACCAAAGGATCAATGAATACAAGTAAGAAATAGTAAATACAAATTTATTTTGTTAAACTCATTATTAGGTTCACGGAGAAATCAAATATTTTAAAAATCAAACAAGTTGCAACTCAAGTAGCATGGCTCGAGCCGTAGGTGCGCTAATAATTGTCCATTTTAGGCGTACCCATATTGTTTTACCCTTTGTGGAGATTGAGAGCTTTAAAAAAATACTTATGAGAGTAAGGGAGGCTTGTGGACTTATTAATCCTTCGTTCCCCTACTTCTTAACCAATGTGGGACTAAATATGACCTTATCAATTTTTGAATATATCTATTAGAGAAAAATTCAAGATGATTCAAAGTGTAATTCGTTATAGTCTCCCTCCATAAAAAAACAACAGATATATATAATAATCATTGAATAAGAAAATCCTGAAACTTAATGTTTTCTTGCCATGAAAGTTAGCCATATTAATAATCTAAAAGCAGTTATAGAAGGTGGAAGCACTGAACAATCTTTGTGCCCACCACCTACGAGAGTTCTTCCGTGTACTTTAATAAACGATGACGTGAAAAGAACTGTCCAGGTGCCATCTCGCCGTGCAGGAAAGAAAGTGGCACGAAATTTCCCTTGCGTGGGAATCCTCCACAAGTCTTCGCGTACTGGTGAGAACGTGGGAAGCTTAGAGGAAGAATACAAACTCCTACACTACACTCCATCTAGAAGCGGGGTCCACACACGCTCTAAAAGGACAAATACAAAAAGAAGCCTTGTCTCCAACATCCATCGACCATGCTTCCAGAATGGAAATCACTAAGAAGAAATGTGGTCAATCATATCAGTCCTGATCCTAAACACCGGCGACTTGTATTGGATGATTGAGTCACTTGTGAGGACGGTAAAACAATGGTCCTGAGCCATTTTATATATGCGTGTCCGTTCAGGTTGCAGTGCAGCAATAGAAAGAACAGCAGCACTGATGGCCGAAGCTAAAGCTCGATTCTTGGTGGTGTTAATGCTCTTGGTTTCCCTCCATGCCCACGTCTCCATGAGCACAGAGGCCAGATCGCTTCCCTCCGATAAGGAACGGAGTAAGAGCATCACAAAACCTCCCTCTTTCGACCTCATCCCACAAACTACCTGATCTCTGAATTGTTGCTTGCCGCAGGGTATGTGGAAGTGTTGCAGTCACTGGGAATCAGATGCCGCTGCTGCGATGGCGTGGGAGATGAATGCCGGAGCACATGGGCCTCCCATTGTGCCAAGCTGGAGTGCCATCCTTCCAAGTTCTTATGAAGCTAGCCCTGGATGGAAGTTCGATTACATCATGTAAACACAGAAAAAGAAACGCAGCATGTTGATGCTTCTCTTCCACTAATTGAGAATTTGGTTGTGCTGGTACTCTTCCATCACCTTCGTCTCAAACCTCATTTGTCCATTGGATGATTTGCAGTTTTGGTTGAATCTTAATGATGGTTTTCATCACAACCATCTGTTTGACACTGTGAATCCAATGGGAGGATGGTGTTGTCACCACTGATTCATGCATGTCCTGTTGATGTCTGAGCAGGTAACTTCTTCCTCCATTGGGCCAACCCAATTGTCTTCACATTGGCTGTATATCCTGTATATATATATATATCTATATATATATATATATATATATATATATATATATATATATATATATATATATATATATATAGTTGAACTCTGTGATTTCATATTAAAGCTGGAACACGTTCGGAGTTTCATTAGCTAAACAGCCTCTCCCTGTTAGAGATATCCTGATCATAACAAGATAAAATTATTAGTAGGTACACTTAGTTTAACAAAACTCTCACATGTGTTTGAACTAAGCTATCAGATTTGGATTTAATGATCAAAGGAGAGCCGTAGATCTGATGTCATCTGAATCAACAAAAGCTGCTGCACACCGTCAAAAACGAATATAAAATTTAATTGTTTCAAGAAATTTTGGACAAGGGTTACAGAGAAGGGCTTTAAGGCAGCAGCAACGTGCTGAAATATACTTAGCTAATCTAGAAAGTGAAACTATTCTTAGAAGTTTCTCTTAGTCCTTTTGCTCTTATCTTCCCCTTTTTCTCTTTAGAGAAAAGTAGTCTAAATATTGTCAGGATTTCGCATAATTTAGCATTAATATAAACATAGTCCTAAGCAAAGTAATCCTCCTGACTCTCAAAGACGATTGAACAGTTGTCAGGTAAGGAGACCCTCCACCTTTACTATATAAGAGAAAGATCTCTTCGTTGTGGTTCCCAAAAGCTTTCGGCTATGTTCAAGGTTTTTGTTTCGGCTTCGTGGGCTTATTATTTGGTCCCTTTGGCTTCTGGTACATCTTTACCTTTATCTAACAATCTAAAGTTTTTTTAAAAAAACTTTAATACACTAAACCGCCTACAAAATAGTCTCAAGTGAATTGGAACATGAGACTAACTGTGCAAGACGATCTTATTAATAATACACTATTTAAACCCAAATATGTGTTGCCTACTCCTACGACACCGCAGATAAATCTAAAAGATCTACCAACTTAATAATAATCTTAATAAAAGTTCATCGTACCACGATATATACATACCGATCTAACAATCCATTGATATACTCCATACCGTGTCGATATGTCACTATATATCATACTGACAATCGATTAATACATCTATACGGATAGATAAAATAAACCATGACAATTGTAATAAATAATAACGCATCTATGATTCCAAAGTTTGGGAATAGCTTATGTGAGCTTGTATCCCTCTAATACTTTTAAATCCTTCACAAGGTAGCCAAGACTTGGCCTTTCCTTGTCTCAACTTTTAGATTGGCTTACGTAAAAGCATTAAGAACAATAAGCACCTGATCGAGTTGGATTGCGCCAACCAGCGATTAGCAACAGCTATGTCACATAGCAACACATCTCCTAAAACCATGCTTTCAATTATAAGGTGTTAATTGCCAGCGTTGATAACATCATTTCACGGTTATGTTACATACAGTACACCATCAACCATGCCAAGCCATTCAGCAAAAGAATCACTATACAAAATAATTGATACCACACGTAATGGAACATCAACCAGTGGCTCAAAAGAAATGTTTTATGAGCTCCATTGATCCTTGAACTTGATGCCCATTCTTTGAAACCGGGACTGTGCCGTGTCTATTGCTGAGAACATCCATGTACAGGCGAAGACGGTAACGGTCTGAATTTGTTGGGGAAAATGGTGGGTTGAGGGCAAGAGATGGTGCTTCTCCTAGAAGAAAATGTAACAGACATACTGCTTTTGAATATCGTGATGATGCCCTCTCTGCGTTTCCCATCATCTCATCGACCTGTTTGTTTCAGGTGACACATAGTTAATTATGTTCTATTAAGGTGATATTGATAACAATAACCCACAAAGTTCCATTTTCATGATTACTTAAAATGGATACTGAGATCCATATCAGTACAACTAAAAAATGATGTTATCTTATTTAACTAGAATGAAAAATTAAAAGAGCTAAAATGTTTTACTTACACCACCCTGTCTGCCCAATGTAAGCGCAAACTGAAATATTATCTCAATTGCATCCGGCAGCTCAGTAGCTACTGCATGATTCTTATGTTAAGCATCAGAAATAAAGACAATCTATATGTGTACTATAAATAAGGGTTTGAGATAAAAACTTAAAATCGTACCAGCCATCTGCCTAATGTCCATGGCAAGCTCCTCAGCATACTCAACGCCTAGGAGAAAGTCCCTCTCAATATCTGAACAAACAGCACCAGATGCTTGAGGATCTGTGCAGCTGACATATTCCACCGTGTTGGAAATGCAGTTTTTCCAGGCTCTTACTTCTCGTGGACTTCCTTCTATAGCCGATGCTGCCTGCGCATGGCAAAGATGCAGTGCTTGCTTCCAAATAGCAAGAACCACTAGCTGAACTGAGAATGCTTCCAGCTGTCCACCATCTTCAATCTTTCATTATTTTAAGCCCAATGTTGCAGAAAGATACCAAGTCAAACAACAGTCTCCAGAACAAATGCTATAAAAGTTAAACTAAATGATTTAACTGAAAATTACGATGTCCAACAATATTTTAGCACATGAGAGAAATGGACTAACATTAGAGATAACTAATTGTAGAAATAAACATATTAATCAAACCAAACTGTGAGTTTAGATTATTATTATTTGCATTTTCTTATTTACAAAGGTAATTGATGAAGATGGGATTTGATCCCAAGGCATTGTTATTATCAGTCAAATCCTATACCAGCTAATCTAGTTGATTATCATAAAAATTTATGTTCAATTAGATGAAGAAGTGCAGTAACCAATGACAAAGCTGTATTTAGTGGAAATGATATCAATATCTTCAGTATTAAAAGTATTATATTAATAGAAAATCAATTTCATCTGAAGGTCAGCTTGCATCATTGAACATTAACGAAAACCATGAGAAACAAAATAGAAAAAATTAGTTAGAGAAGTAAATGGAGGTTCATATTAGTTGAAGAAGTTTGATCAAAGAGCTTTAACCAGCATAATTGCAACACAAGCACATTTGGAGAAATAAACATTGTTCAACCTTAACTTGGGTTATTCTGGAACCAAACATAGAATGGTATCAGAAAAATCATTTGATAAAAGGTCCAACATAAGATACTGTTAGGTAAGACAGGAATTAGAATACAAACTTCACCTTTTCTTTGACCACATCTTTTATAACAGATGCAAACTGCTGCAATGATCTAATCCTCATCATGAAGTGAGCTGGTGACTGCTCCGACACATCAGCCATGTCCATGGATCCATGCGAAGTTCCTGACGCAGGAGAGCCACAACTTTCAAGGTTTCTGAGGGCATGAACATTACCGACTGCTGCACCAGTTATTGGCATTGGTGCACTTGATGCACTAAAATTAGGAGATATAATTGGTGAACTTTCTGATTTGAATGGTGAATTGCTCGGCCTCGAGGGACTCACTGAGGAAGATGACATATCCAGAGGTGGTCCAGGAACAAGGACATAGTCTTGATCAACAAATTCCAATGAATCTACAACTGCAGAATCTACAGATCACAGAAGTAATTAGCATAATCTTTAAAGTTATACTGTATTAGGAAACTGTAGTAGGCTGAGAAAGACATATCAGACCTTTGGAAGAGGAAGGCTTTTGATCCATGAAAGACTTCATATCTTTGGTGTTTCGACCAGGAGACCCACTAGAATCATGCCAACAACCATTATATTTGGAAGAAGTAGCTATATCTTTTAATGGACTACAAGCTTGATTCCTATGTCCAATATCAAAAGAAAAGTCAGAAATTGTTTTTGTGAATCCCTTGCTCATGGGATGAGAAAGGTTTCCTTCCTGCCCACCAGAGTCCTCATCTAAAGGGAAAGGCAGACAGTCATCATGTGAATTTGCTCTCGATGATCTTATTTGACTTAATTCAACCAGTGGAATGCCATCTCTCTTTTTAGGTTTCATCCTGCAAATGCACAGTTTTAAGTCAAAATTATGAAGTTCCTAAAAATGTAGGTATTTGAAACACATTTCTGACCTTGCAGTGTCAAGGGAAGGCTGTTCTGAAAGAAATTGATGATTGAAGAACTCCTCAAATGTTAACCGTTCCACTGGAAGGAATTGATGATTTAGAATGACACAGGATGCCATGAAATATTAAGCTTAAACTATATACTGAGGTTCTGACCAAGAAGGTAATATAGCTTATATACTTCTTTAATGGATGGACAGCTCTGTGGTAACATCCATGTCCCAAGGATTTAAATCTTGATCCAATACCGAATTTAGTAACCGGTCAGTATATCAACCCATACTACCCAGCTTTATAGGAAAATAGAAGAGAATAAATACCAATCAGTGTTGAGTGGTACGGTCCACCAGAATTTGGCTGGATGAGCAAATGCAAGTTCCACCAGTTATTGATTGCTTTCAATCTCTTATACCTCTACAGATGAGGTTAAAAAAGGGACAGAGAGAAAAAGGCAAAAGTTGAAATGGTAGGTCAACAAACAAAATTCACCTCTAAAGATTCAACATTCCTAGAAAACCTTATGTCAATACCTTCGAAAATGTAGCAAAGCCCCAAAACAACCCCCAACAAAAACCATAAAGAAGGATACCAAATGGGCTATATGGTTCTCAGAATAGCACAAGCTATGAAAGAAAAATGTCAAAGCAACAAAAGTCCAGTTAACCTTTTCAGTTTATAACTCACAGAAATATATTAGGTAATCAGTCTACCTAGCAATAAATCACTAACCTATCTATCTTGCAGATTTAAGTTGTACAAGTGCCCATTTGCTATTCAACTCAACAGTGCAAGTTATAGCATCCAAGTATTAATACATTTCTATCCCTAGAGTTCTATAGGGAGTATTTGATCTAGATCTTTTATGCTTCAAAATTGCTGCTGTAGGTTTGACAGACTTCTGATCAAAGCCTTGAGTTTAAATGGACATATTTGACAAACATGATGCACAAAGGGTGTTTAGATCAAATGGAGTCAGTCACAAATGTTTTTTTCTTCATCATTTTCGTTGAAGCAAAAAGAAAAACAAAAGGCTCAAAGATGGTATTCATCTAGGCAATAATGAATTATAAAGAAGAGGAAAGCTCTTGCATTTGCTATGATATAAGAAGGAAAGACAAATGCAGACAAAGTTGATGAGACCAACTGCATGACTAGACAAATGAATTTGCATTTACCGCTTCCCCCCTTCAAGCTGAATGTTATGCCATCCTTTATGGATTACAGAAGGCCCAAGACTTGGGACTTCAACAAATTTTGCTCCGCACAGATTCACTAACCTGTGTCAATTTTGTCAACAAAGTTAACACATACCCTGGTACCTCCACTCTATTCCTGGACATTTTTAGAATTTCCAGCATAGTAAATTTCATTAAAGCTTTTCATACCCCTAGTGATCAATAGGTAAGCCCATCTCTTAGCTACAAGGGCTTTTGTTCTTCTAGCAGCAGCTCCCAGGAAGTAACTCCCCTCTTGTCTGCTACTTGTATACCCAACTCTTTTGTTTAATAAGCATACTTAGTTTTTTTCTTTAAAAAGAAAACTGTATCATTAGACTTCTCATTGAGCATTGAGTTGCATAAGATGAGCTGACTTCAAAAGAAAACTGGAAGAAATAAAAAGAGAGAAGAAGTTGAACAGTGAAATAAAGAATCTATCATGAATGACGCAGCCCAAGATTTGCAAACAGGAACCAGTCTCTTGCAATGCTTTCTGTACAATAAGCGCTTCGACATATCTGCCTTCAAGATTAACATTTTTCTTGTTGCAAATTTTGTTGCTCTTTCTGCTCTAAATCTAGGATAACTTGGAGCATTTATCCTTGATTTCAGGAATCTAAACAACAATAAGTGTAATCATGCTATCCATCAAACAAATTCCTTCGCTTACCTTGGTTCATCTTCATTAGGATTTTGTAGTATATTAGGGGGTTGACATATAGTTAAAAGCCAGCTGTTGAAATATAGTTTTCCATTGAGTTCTCTTAATGTTGATTGGTACTCCATGGCTCAAAAAAGGCTTACATGATGAATCATCTTTTCAAGTGAAAAGGCAGCATACCTGCATTACGACGCAATAACTTTTGGCACAAATCCATACAGTCATAACTCAAGTTGTAGCCCAATGGGAAACTTAGCTCATTTGTTTTGACTATATTCTGCAGCAACTGCTTGAGAAAGGTCCTATGTTACTGTAAGAATACAATTGCTTATGTGGTACATCATTAACAAACTAAATAAGTAAACCAACCTGTATTTGACTATTTCCAGTAAAAGGTGTTTTTCCTGTCACAAGTTGATAAAGAATAACACCTATGCTCCATAGATCTGCCTGTTATTAGAGTGAAACATGATCAACAGACCTGCATGAATTATGGATGGTATTTCTTATGTGGCAAAAATTGGAACTCACCTTTGCATCATATTTCTGAAATTGCATTACTTCTGGAGCCATATAAAGAGGTGAACCACAAAGAGTCTCAGCTAAGCCACGAGGTGGCAGAGATCTGCCATGAGTTATTAAAATAGACAGCCGAAGCACCATATAAAAAAAATATTTCATGAAGTGATCAAGAAAACAATCTAAACAGAAAAATCAATTCAAGAAATACAGCATTCCAACAAAAGTTTTACTAATTATGAGATCCTAAGCAAGGTTTTCCTTACCGAGCGGTAAGGCCCCGTACCACCCAGTATGTACCGGTCCGGCAGCTGACCGGTACGCGGACCGGCCGCTACCGGGCGGTACTGCCAAAAGGCGACCATCGGCGGTCGATTGAGGAGAAATCGAGAAGGGAAGAAGAAGAGGAAATGAAGAAAGAAGCGAAAGAGAAAAGGTACCTCGAGCCGTCCTCGCCCGCGTGCCATCGTCGCCCGCACGTCGTCGCCACCCGCGGATCGCCCACGAGCCGTCGCCGCCATAGCCGCCCACAGGTCGCCCGCGGGTGATTTTTCTCCCCGCACAGGGAGAAAAGATCGAGGCGACGTCACCCCTTTTTCTTTTCTTTTCATACTATATTAATATATTAATATTATATTATATAATATTATATTATATAATATTATATTATAAATATATTATAATATACCGGGCGGTATGCACTATGCATACCGCCCGATACTGGCACCATACCGGTACCGACAAAATATTGGTACACCAGTACGAACCGGTACGTGAATCCTTGATCCTAAGTATGTCTTGCATATTTGAAATGTTGAACGACATTGAAAATTAAGTAACAATTATTATTTAGACACTGCAAGAGATTATGAATAAAAAAAGGCTCTAGGAAATTATCTCAGAGCATAATCTTGCAAATAATGCTAGAAAATTTTATAAAGGCAAAAGAAATAATGATGAAATTAGGAAAGATATAATCTTAGAACAGTACCAGAGTAGGTTTTTATTTTTTTAGTACCAGAGTAGTTGACAGTGTGAAGATACAGACAAAAGACCATACTGAGATTGGTAGTTCACAAATAAACTAAAGTCGGAAACTTTTTAATCTTAAAACATGAATTATTTGAAGTGGTCCACTTTCACAATTCACCAACAAAAAGACACTGAAACAACTAAACATATCTGATGATGTTTCTTTCTAATGCTATTGAAAATAGATAACAAGATCTCAGACAAATTTTGGCAAGATGCAACATCTGAGCCAATTTTATGAGAAATGCCTTTGGTTAATGGTATTCTAGGATAGAGAAATCAACCTCTTCGACATAGCTCATTTTGTATCCAAGAAACTCATGTTGTTAGTAATGCAACAACTCATTACATTGATCAACGAATATTATATGAAAAGAACTTGCAACATTAGTACAACATCGTAAGGCTAGCACGTCAAGCAAAGGGGAGGCTCACAAGAAAGGATTGCAAGTGTGATCATTAATCATGGAAAATAAGAATCACATATATGACATTCTATATAAGATTGGCTAATCCATGCATATCAGTTTCATGAAAAACATTAACAAAATAAATATACAGCATTAATATTATAAACAAAGTAAGAACAAGAATTAAAAACTCACCTTGCAAAGCCAAAGTCTGCAATTTTCAGGACAGCATTTTCATCATATGATGAGAGAAGAAGATTCTGTCTTACAAAAATTTAAGCATCAGAGTAAAAGCAGTTGCAACTCTAAAGTCCAAAACTAAGTTTAGCGACAGAAATAATTAACTGTTAACTAGACATGAAGTACATTAAAATCTAAACATTGCTTGGAAATATTTAAACAACAATAACAAGTAAGCTAACTGAATGTATCAGGGATAGAAAGTTAAGATGGCAGATTAAAGTATAATAAGCTGCCCAAAAATAACTCCAGCTGAAATTGATTCTTCAACAGTAAATTCTCAAACACCAAAATACTCTATAACTAAGCAGTTAACCCAAAAAAATCAGAATAAGAAAATATAGAATTCTGAATTAAATTAGTCTTGACACGAGGCATGGTGGTTGTTTGAGGATTAGTCTTAATTTATTGGTAAATATTTTTGAGATTTTTTGTCCTAATTTATTGGTAGATAAATTATATTTCAGTAAGAATAAAAATGTATCTAATTCTATGTTATGAGGAATACTTGAATAAAAAACACTTAATTGACACTAATTAACTCTAATTAGACTTTAATCACATCAAGGACAAGGAAAAACACTTAATCAACCAGATTCATAATCAAACAACTAATAACAAGCTGTGATTAACCTTAGATACCCCCAATTTTGGGGCTAAATGTAAGAGAATAGACCTAATCTGGACTAAACGTATGACAATGACCTTACGTTTAACCTTCGTTATTATGCATTAATGTGCCTCTAATTATATGAAATTATAAATAAAACATAGAAAAAGTTAAATGCCTTTAATTGGAGAGAAATTCCACTGGATCCTAAGTTCCAATCCCTCTTTGTCCAAATCAATAGCTTGATTACCACTAATCACCGATTAGAAATTTTAATCACAAGTGATTGTAAGAAAGAGTGAGAATGAGAGTAAATGAGAGTGAGTGAAAGAGAGGGGAGGAAGGGGGCTTTAAAAAGGCCCAACAGTCAATTTGACCGTTGGTGACTGTTGAGGTCAAACTAGAACTGATTTGGGTCATTGTCAGTCAAACTCTAACAGTCATGAAAGGAATGCTTTAAAAATCACCTAATCATTTGAATCTTTGTTGCAAAGTCTATAAATCATACGTCCCCTGGTTGAATCATAACAACTTCAGTTTTGACTCTATCCCCGAGTAGCATCCGTATAAAACTATGTCGGATCCTTCCCGAAACATAACCTAGAATTACATCTTCATTATCTAGGCGGACCCGGACCATACAGTTGGAAAGTGATTCAATAATTGAACATTCATGAATCAGTTTTTGTTCCTTCATTCTAGGTAACTTCCTTGAAGCATCATCTAATGGAGGAAGAGTTATATAACTCACTTTTCCTCTCTATTTCATAAATAGGCAGTTAGAGAGAAAATTAGGATACCAGAGAAGGATCACCATATATATAACAAAAGTTAGTATCCATTTTTTTCTCGTTGAGCTTCTCGATCTGTCATTATACCTCAAGTAGAAAGAATTACAATTCCTATTCCACCTAAAATCTTAGGAATTTGTTGACGGTTGGAATAAATTCGTAAATCGGGTCAACTGGTATGCTTTAAAATAGTTCTGTGTTTTCTTTTCCTAGTCTTTCTATGTCACAGAGTTGAAACCACGATTTACAGTTTTGAATGATACCATCATACCGAGTGGTACGTACCAATCCGTTAGTAGACCAGTACGCAGGCCACCCGCTACTGAGTGATACCGTTGATGCAGCCTCATAGGAGGATACGTGGTTGTATCAGGCGGTAACGATCAAAATTTCGACCGTTACCGACCCTGTAACAGTGTTCCAACGTTCGAATACCCTTTCTCACCTGTTTTTAAACCTATCCTACCCCCTATTTCACTATCTCTTTCTTAAACCCTCAAATTCACTTTTTCTCATATTCTCTTAAGCTCTCTTTCTTATTCTCAATATTTGTACTCTCCTAAACTCTACAAGTAACGATTTGTGGATTGAATCGAGGATAATTTAGGAGGACTAAGAGAATAAACTTTTCAATCAAGAGATATGCATTCTCTTTCTTTAATTAGAGAGTAGATAAGATCTTTAATATTATGATTAGTGTGTTTAATATTGATTTATTTGAAATTAAATATTTAATAGGTTAAATAGTTATATTTCATGTATATTAAATATTGGAATATATTTATGATGGAAAACTAGGTTTAATTAGATTTTTTAAGTTTTTTTAATATTGTGATTAATGATTTTAACGATGATTTAATCGATTTTGGGTCAATTCAATGTCTTTAATACCTATTAGATTATTTGACATGTTTATAAAGTTTTAAGATATAATTAATGGATAATTAACTATGTTAATCGTATGATTTATGTATTTAATGATGATTTCATCATAATTTGATATATATTGTATCAAAATTACATATTTAATGTTTATTTTATATGTTTTACATACTTATGATGGCAAAATAGGTTTAATTAGGTTTTATTAGAGTTATTTAATGCTGCGATTAGTGATTTTAATGATGATTTCATCAAAATTTGATCGATTTTAGGCCAATTCAATGTATTTAATGCTTATTAGAGTGTTTGACATATATATAGTTTTGAAAGACAAGTAATTGATGGGTAATTAATTGTGTTAATCGTGTGATTAAAATTTCATCATAATTTGATCTAATATTGGATCAAAATTGCATATTTAATGTTTAGCTTATATGTTTCACATATTTATGATAGTAAAATAAGTTTAATTAAGTTTTATAAAAAGTATTTAATGTTGTAATTAGTGATTTTAATGATGATTTAATCAAAATTTGATCAATTTTGGGTTAATTAATGTTTTTAATACCTATTAGGGTGTTTGACATGTTTATACTGTTGAAAGACAAATATTTAATGGATAGTTGACTATGTTAATCATATGATTAGTGTATTTAATGATTATTTCATCATAATTTGATCTATATTATATCATAATTATATATTTAATATTTTTAAAATGATTTAATACTATGATTAGTGGTTTTTAATCGATATTAGGTCAATTCAAGATGTTTATGGCTTATTTAATTTAAAGTTAATAGGAACATGACACCAAAGAAATAGCCACATGATAATACATGAGTTCATGCCCGAAAGATGAGAAACGTCATTATTGACAATGTATTTATTGTGACTACAATGGCAATGGTGGAGGAATATCTCAGGCGAAAATGCATTTGGTTGGCGGGTATCATGATGTTGCAAAATACAAGAAGGTTCCGACGGAGATCTGTAAATTATTTCAAAGCAAGCTACAATAAGCAAAGATACATTAAAAAAGAAGGCAAGAGTTGAGGAAGAATATTGTAGGGCTACGCAAAACAATGGGAACATGACGGTGGCAATGAAATCTAGAGGTCGGCCAGCATGAGACAACCAACTGGTCCTCCTTAGGCCGAATTAGTAGCATGAGAAATGGTGGACTCCGTGATTTTATGAGAGGTCTTGGCAAGGGGTCTGCACCAGATATTGTTGATATTATTCCACAGAATTCCAGCAAACACAGCCTAAGGTCCATATTATCAGAGCATGGTCTCCTATATTCAAAAGTTTGGCATGGGGATCCAACATCCAATACCGCGGGAGATTCACAGCGTGTACTTAGATGAAGAGGTGGTAGAACTGAAAGATTTAATCATATCCTTCAAGAGGCAATGGGACGAATATAAGGTGACACTGATGTATGACAGTTGGACAGAGCCAACAAGAATGAGTATCATCAACTTTCTTGTTTATTGCAATAGAAGGGTGGTGTTTCATAAGTCAGTTAATGCTTTTGATAAGATCCAAGATGCAGATATATTGAGAGCTTGATGGATACTATAGTAAAGGAGATCGGACCACAGTATATTGTCCAAATAGTAACCGACAATGGAGCAAATTTCAAGAAGGCTGATTTATAATTGATGGAAAAACGAAAAACATTGTTTTGGACTCCATGTGCAACTCATTTCATAGATCTAATGCTAAAGGATATTAGTAAGTTGGACGTGGTCAAGAAGTGTATAGCTCAAGCATAGTCAATTAGAAAGTTTATATATAATTATTATTGGTCCACTCTTTAATGCAAAAGTATGTAAACAGTGAGATACTCCAACCTGGAGTCACTTAGCTTACTATCAATTTCATTGCATTAGAAGTCATGACAACAAAAGAGGTATCGCTTAAAGGCAATGGCCACCTCACAAGAGTGGTCCAATTCCAGATATTCAAGATCGTGTGATGAAAAGAACATGGAAAAAGTCATTCTTTCCTCTAGATTTTGGGAGACCGTGACTTAAATCATAAAAGGTGTTGAACCACTTTATGTTGTTCTCCGTAAAGTCAATATGGATAAGCTTCCATGGATGTTGTATCTTAGATATATGCTGATTTCAGCAAGAGATAAGGTCAGGAAAGCATTCAGAGATGATTTGAAGGCCGACCAACACGTACGGATCATTGATTGTCGCATAGACGTTCGTATGGATCGACATATCCATAATGCTGATAAATTCATATTCAGAATAATTTAATTTATAATTTTTTATACAATAGAAAATTATACTAATAGAATTATAACTTACAGCGTATTTATCTAAACCCGACAATTCATTATCGGTATGCCCTCAAAACGTAAAATGATTTATTAATGGCACTAAGAAATGTTATATATCAAATCCTACCAAACATTGTTGATGCAACCGATGCTCTTTATGGAGGGCCGATTATTCCGAGAAACAGTTGATTCATTCTCCGATGTTGTAGTTGTATTATGTCGTTACACTATGGATTCTGGTGAGAAAAAGCTACACATATTATCAATTATATTTGATATTAATTATTAATTATGCTAATAAAGTCTATTTATATCTTTCTATAATCGAGTGGTGGATACAATTTAGAGGGGACACATCACATTTAAGGAAAGTTGTCATTCGTGTACTTTCATAGATGACGACATCTAGTGGTTTGGAACGTAATTGATCAACGTTCGTATTGATTCACACGAAGATCCGCAACAGACTCTCGTATAGACAGTTAGAGAAACTAGTATATGTTCATTATAATATGGGACTAAAGTTGTAGTGTGCCAAGCTGGATAAGAAGCCAGAGGAACCAGAGATTGATCCCATCGACCTCCAATTCTACAACGAAGAATTAGAGCTAATGTTAAGAGTGGGTCGAAGCGGCGGAGAACCAAGAGGATCCTCTACTTGATGAGGTGAGAGATCCTCAACATCCTTCATATTTGATCACCGAAGCAACAGAAGAAGACGAAGCACATCCCCAGCAGGTGGAAAATCCCCCTCAGTCAGAATGTAACGAAAGGAGTCAAACAACATCGAGTCAGATTGCTCAAGAAACTACAAACACCGAATTGTCATACTCGTCCACCCAGCATGCAAAAGCAAAGGGGAAGGCAGTAGTATCAGCCACACCGTTGGAAAGAATCGAGTCGGGCAACGAGACACCTTCACAATTACATTCAGCAACTCGCTCGGCCCAGAGACATGATAGCAATGCTGACAGCAATTCCTCGACCAATAATGGCGACGACATCGAGCAATCATACATCTCATCTACACAACTTAAGGGTAGTGCATGAAGCAATATTTTACACATACCACCCAAGACTCAAATTATGGAGCTCGACAAGGTACAAGTGAAGTTTATGCATGAAAAGGGAAGGGGAAGGGAAGGCAGTAGATGAATTGAGCAGATACAACAGAGCCTACACGATGTAGTCAAAGAACGAAGCTCATCGTATTCACAGCCGTCATATTATGGAGAATCTTATGGCCAACAACAGTCTGGTGATAGTTGGTCAATCTTCTCCGAGCAACAGTATGATATAGAGCAAGAGATCAGTAGCGAAAGTAGAAGCTCTGACATTCACCAATACATGCCTCAGAAGCCACCTCAAACACATGTGATTCATGACGATCAACCTACGATCATCACCACATTTATGCACTAATGGCATACGGTGTATCAATACACTATGTCGTGGGATCAATTTCAAGATTGGGTCTGACAAACATATCATATTGATATGCATATACATAGGATCGAGGACCCCGATCTACCACCCGTGAAGGTCGTCGTTCGTTTTGGTGGTAGAGTCAACAATCAGGTATATCTATATATATGATTATTTAATTTATTTAAATCTTAAAGTTTATGTTATAATAAAATAATATAACAATTCAAATAATTTTTTTGTAGATAATTCAATATTAACAAAAGGATAATCCGCAACGAACCAAAATTATGAACCTTGCACAAGGTTATTCCTCAAAACTCGAAAAAAATATGTGATAGTATTCTTACCTAAATTACATTGGTTTTGCTAAACCTATATTAAATATATATTTATTTCTAACTTAAAAATCCTATCCTGAATTTTTTTCTACTATTTTTCAGGTATTTTTGAAGAATTTTACGCCTAAATTAGGTGTACCGCTCGATACACCTATACCATATTGTACCGTACCAAGTAAAGCTTGGTACACCGATACGATAAATTACGAACCATGGTTGAAACCAAAAAATATTTGTTACCTTCCTGATGTTCCCGAACATTTTCAATAAAACCTTCTCGTAGAAATATTTTCACAATACCTTTGGTGATATTAATAGATGATATTCGAACCCAAGGATTGCAGCTTCGACGTGTACCACCCGATACGAGCAGTACATATCAGCCTACCAGCTGACCGGTATGCGAACCGCCTGCTACCGAGCGATACCACCGATTAGGGATGTTTTCGCCTCATTACCACCAACAATCGACCGGTAACAATCGATTTCGACCGTCGCCGACCGATTTCGAGCGGTATCAACCGAGGGAGGGAGAAAGAAGAAGAGGGAGAAGAAAAAACCTGGAGTCTGTCAATTCGTCGCCCGCGGGCAATTTCTTCTCCCCGCACAGGGAGAAGAAACGTCTCCCCGCGTGAGGAGAAGGAACGAGGCAACTTCACCCCTTTATATTTATAGTATATTATATTATTTTATTATTATACTATATTATATTATATTATTATATTATATTATATATATATCGAGCGGTATGCCTATGCATACCACTCAATACCGGTGTACCGTACCGTATCGAGCATAGCTCGATACGCTGGTATGGATCGATACGACGAACCTTGTTCGAACTATTCTATTTTTATTCAGTATTTCTTATAGAAGTTATTATAGCGGAAATAATGTCCTTACGCATGACGAACTCTAATTATTAGTGCCTCCTAATTTTGATATAACCAACATGTTTCATTTTTTTTCTTTTTTAATTATAAAAATTATTTATTATTAAAAGCAAAGTTTGACTTACCGGTCCGTACCGATGTAATGACATTATCTCGGTACCAGTACCCGACGATACGCACAATGCATACCGCCTGATATATTTAAATATAATATAATATTTTTTATAATATTATATAATATTTAAAATATTAATATATTAAAAAAAAAAGAAAAGGGGCGATGTCGCCTCGATCTTTCTCCCCACACGAGGAGACGGCAGGAGAAAAAGTGCCCGCGGGCGAGGGCGGCGATGACGCGTGGGCAAGGATGTCGCGTGGAAAGTAGGTTCTTCTCCTCTTCTTTTTTCTTCTTTTCCTCTTCTTCTTCTTCTTTTTTTCTCCCTCAATTGACCGCCGACGGTCGATTTTTGGTGGTACCCGCCCGGTAGCGAGCAATCCGCGTACCGGTAACCTGACGGACCGGTATATGCCGCTCGGTACGGGCAGTATAGATCGAAATTGCAAACCTTGATTAAAATAATATGCATGAGACACAATCTCCTAATCTACTAAATTTGATTTATTTTAGATGTTTTGATACATCATCGTCTCATCTAGTAGTATTTATAATACCTGAGGAACCAATAAAACTATTTTAGTAAAATTCAACTGTCTCAATTCCCAAGCGATCACACAAAAACTCGAGTTCCTTTTGGATTTCCTTCTTGATCAATGACAAACACAACATTGTCATCATATCGTATTATCATACCATTGTCACATTTGAGTTCTTTACAAGTACATACAATTACAGCTCTAATTATTTTCAATCTTTATAGTGGCATATCAGGCACTGCTTCTTTAATTACAGCAACAATAACATCACCAATATGAGCATATTGATGATTACCAACGCCTATAATTCAAATACACATCAATTCTCGAGCTTTGCTGTTATCTGCTACATTCAAAAGAGTCTGAGGTTAAATCATATCATTTTATTGGAATCCGCTATTTTAATGCAAAGGATAAAGGAAAAAAGAAATATTCTCTCTCCAGAAATAAATAAACTTGCCATGTTTTTCCATCCTCAATACATTGTTTAGTTTCTACATACTTATCCTGACAAATTGAGTTTGTATAGGCATTTTGGATGCAACTAGTGAAATATATACTTTGGCTACAAGTTTTGATACTCCGCCCATTTCATAAAGTATTCAACCTGGTTTTACAACGGATACCCAATATTCGGGGGATCCCTTCCCCAAACCCATACGTGTTTCCGTAGATCTTACTGTAACAGGTTTGTCGAGAAATATACATAATCATATTTTTCCACCACAACGCACATATCATGTCATTGCTCTTCACCCCACTACTATTTGTCTAACTATGATCCAAGCGGGTACCAACTCATATCAACTGATAGAGGACCTGTATCAATCGTATCGCCCAATACAAACCCTATACAGACCCATACCTGGACATATTCCTGGATCTTGTCAAAATGAATTGATTCATGTACCAATCAACTAGCTGCTCAAGCGGTACGTACCACACATTTCCTAACGTTTTAGGTGGAACATCAAACAATGCTATAAACAATAAAAACACATATAAATATTTAAAGGTAGAGAGCATTCTATAACAACTTTGGCAAGAGAATAAATTAGTTAGAAAAAGATGATGCTAAAGCTTCAAGTGAGATAACATTATAGCATATGATCTCTACGGTGAACCATGGTAATAACCTGCAAAGTCAAGTTATTTGATGTCAATGTAGTTAAGACCAGTGATTTAAATAGGCGCTCGCATAGGCGCATAGGCACACAAGCGAGGTGAGGCAAGGATCGAGCGCCTCATGTATGGACCAAGCGACACCTCATTGGGCGCTCGCCCGAACCTCGGAGTTAGGTGTTTCAAGCAAGCGGTCGATTCAAATAAGGCAACCGAACCAGACTTTTAACTCTAGTTCAGTTCAATAGTAGTTAGTTGGTTCGATTGAACCAACTGATGCAGTTTCTTACCATCAAAAGTCACGCTTCATGCCTGCGCAACCCCGAGCCAACCTTACCGCTGCTTCTGCCTTCGCCGGAGTAGTGGACTGAGCCTTCCTCTGTCGCCGAAGGACGAGCCCAATAGCTTAGCAAGAGCCCGTAGCTTCCTTCCGCCACCGCTCCATGTGCAGTTTCCTTCTACTATCGAGGGAGAGGACAGTAGGTTCCTCCGCCAGCACTACCGTAGCTATCTTAAACTAATCCTACCATTGCTACCGTTCACAGCACTATCACGGCTATCTTAAACTAATCCTTCGCCATTGCTGCTACCAGCTTCTCACTGTTGCCTTCTCACCATTGTTGTTGTCACTTTCCACTGTTAGTTTCCACTGTCAATGACCCTTTTATGTCCCTCTATAAACGTTAACAGTTCTTTTCTCCCCCCTCTAATTACTGTTAACAGTAAGTAATATATTGTTAACAATAAATTTTTAATTTAATATCATATTTTTATTTAAATAATCATATTATTAATTATATTATATATTTTTTATATTTTAATATTTAAGAGTGCCTCGCTTCGCTTAAGCGAGCGCCTAGCGTCTCAAGCGTTTTGGGACCTTGGCGTCTTTTGGTGCCTAGCGCTTTTTAAATCACTAGTTAAGACATCTTCAGGACTTTATGAATATCAAGGTTTGACGTATCAAAGCGTACCACTCGATATAGGCGGTACATTGATAACCCTCAGTATACCGTGTGTTGGTACGCTCGGTATAGCTTGATGGAACTCGGTAAGTACCGTACCAACAGCTGGTCGGTAAACTGGTACAGACTGATAATGCGAACCATGATGAATACAATATAAACATACTTGGTTCTAGGCTAAATACTGTTTCAAAATAGTATGATCATAATATTCAGAACTATAATCCTGTAATGATTGACATAGTCAACCATCCCAAAATATTTTCCTTTCTCGTTAAACAATATTTGGTATAAAGTTTTTAAATACCCCTTTATTTTAACCTCTGAAATTGCCAAGAATGCAAAAATGTTATATTCTCAAACCACAAATACTTATAAAATCAACATCTGTACAAAAATACATATTATCAGCTTTACATATTTCTGCTATATGCTTTTCCAGCTTCACAGACAAGTACATAATCAATCATGAAGACACACAAGGTGGCATATCTAACAATCAGTCTGTCCAACAGCTTTCAATATTTTGAATGGACAATTTTTTTTTCAATTTGCCACTTATCAAATAGACTGATCAAGAAGCTAAAAGATAAGTACACTAAAAATACATGCACATGATGATAACCATCACTACCAACTCTTTCATGCAGACACAGAGATCCTTTCCCATCATTTAATTAGAATAAGGAAAACATATATAGACATTTTAAGGAACAAAAAGACCTCTTCATTGTTTGAAACTATGTGATCTTTGTCATGTTGCACTCTTTAAACCTAATGTGAAATATCTTGTTATTTTTAGTGGTCACTTAAATGTCTTGAACATCTGATCCTCCTAAATGTTTTTCCCATTTCAGCTTAAGTGGGGCTACTTTAATCTACACAACCAACCATTTCTCATCCAATTTTCCCTTATTATGCTCAAACTCTATTTTCATAATTCAAAAATATTCAATAAAAAAACAAACTACTGTCGATTACATCGAGATATTCTAAAATTGATGGCCCAAAATATTACTCAAGTTAGAAGAACAACTTGTTGCAAGATATGTTAGAGACTTAAGGATAACAATCTAACAATAACAATCAAACATCTAGTGATATAAAGTAGAGAACCTTGACAATAACAATTCAACATCTAAGGAATGTTTCTTCATTATAATAACAAAACTAGATGTATTCTAGTAAAGCTCATCAAATTCAGTTACCAAATTGCATAAAAGAAAGAAACGGGCAGCAATGTTGGTTCCAGATTGTAGCAAGAGAGGAGAGGAGGGAGAAGAAAGAGAAAGCAGCAAAAGAGGGAGGAGAGGAGAGCAGGGAGACAGCAATGGCAAATTGAGGTTGCAGTTGAGAGAGAGGGTGGAGAAGAGGAGCAGGGAGAGGGGAGAGGGGAGTGGGGATGATAGTGGCAGTTCTTAGTGATAGTTGTAAACAGAGACGGAGGACAGAGAAGAAGGTGAAGAAGAGAATGGAACGGGGATCATGACCAAAGCAATTCTATGTTATGACCAAGAGAGTGAAAGGAGAA
This sequence comes from Ensete ventricosum, assembly GCA_029747655.1. Classification (NCBI taxonomy): domain Eukaryota; kingdom Viridiplantae; phylum Streptophyta; class Magnoliopsida; order Zingiberales; family Musaceae; genus Ensete; species Ensete ventricosum. Next base: position 23,713,482 of record JAQQAF010000004.1, on the reverse strand, counting down.
GAGAGAAGGGGCAGAATTGGGCGGAGCAGGGAGTGTGACAGCCACAGTTCTAGATAGATAGCGGTTGACAGGTCGAGAGAGGAGGAAGGAGGAAAGAGGAAGTAGCCATGGCCAAGAGAGGAGAGGAAAAGACAGGGAGTAGTTGAAGAAGGCGGTTTTAATTTGCCACCAGCAAAAGAGGGAGAAGAAGGATGGAGCCACAACCAAGAAGAGAAGAGGGAAGAAGGGATGGTGACAACAACATTTCCAAATTACAGATGAGAGAGAAGAGGGAGATGGAGCAGAAGCAGAAGGGGAAGAAGGCTCTGCAACAAAATCAATACTTCAACATATATGCTTCCCAGCTAAAGATGTAGTTATCTTTGAAAATTAGTATAAATTTTTTTATAAAAGTAGATCCAGTTTAATTTTATAAACACCCAAAAATAGAGAACTCCTGACTAAAGACTAACCACTATTGGCTCAGACACGAAAAGGAAGTTTGTAATTCAGAGAGAAAAATTGGCTTGTGAAAGCCCTGAAGAATAATTAATATTTCAAGCCAGTAAATATTCATTCAATCAGGTGAACAATCCAATTGTTATTGACAATTAAATAAGGCTTGGAGTCTTAACATATTAGAAAAATCAAGATATAGACGCAAAACATTTCAGCCACCTTTTATGCAGAAGATCCATAAGTTTCAGATATTAGAGAATAGAGATCAAGCAACGGTATGGGAGCAAAAAAGGAAAATACCTGTGGCTTTAAGTCACGATGAATGACATTGTTATCACGAAGAACCTGCAAACCAGAAGCTGCAAAAAGAATAAATCATCTGAAATTAAATTAATCAAAGTCTCTACAACATACTGCATGAAAACACATTAGTCCAAGTAGGGTTTTAAATTTTGAATCGTATGGGCGGTACGTACCGGTCTACCCATGAACCGGTATGCGAAGCGCCCGCTACTAGGTGGTCCACTCGACATAGTCTCGTATCAGACAATACTGGGTTGTTTCGAGCGGTAACAATCGAAATGTCGATCGTTACCACCCGAAATAGGTTGATAACGGTCAGTATCAGCCTGGCTGCGGCCTAGCTACGATGAGGAAAGAAGAAGTGTCGAGGGAGAAGGAGAGGGCATTCGAAGAAGTGTGAGAAGGAGAATCGGGAGCAAGGTTCGCCATACCGGTCCGTACCGACGTACCAAGATTTGGCTGGTACGGTACGGTATGTCGGTACAGCTCGGTATGCTTGGGTGTACCGAGCGGTACAAAATAAATAATATTTTAATGATTAAAAAATATTATTTTTTTAATACCAGAAAAATTAGAAAAAAAAGTTGGGTTAGGGTTTTTAAGATAGAAATTGGTATAGATTCAACAAAATCAATGTAAATTAGGCAAAAATAATATTACATATCTTTTTCGAGCTTTGAGGAACCGTTTTGAGAAAGTGAGAGTTTGAGAAAGTGATACCGGGAAGGGAGAAAGAGGAATGGAATTCGGAAAGAAACGAGAATACCCGAAAGTTGAGTTGTAGGAAACCAACAAACTCAGAACACAACTTGCACAAAATAATTTAAGATAGTCCACCACCTTAAAAAAATAAGTATGCTTATAGCCATCATACAATACCCTCCTATCATAATGCCAAAGTCTGCCCGATAATAAATGACAAGCATCCATAGGAGCAACATCACACCATACTTCATCTTTGTAGTACTTGTCAATAGAAAATGGAACTAAACATCTTTTAATTACTTTGATGTCGTTTTCCTTTTGCAGCCAACATAATTGGTAAGGATGTGGATGAGGGATTGTCTCCAACTTTAGCTTTTGCATCATCTCGAACCACATTCTCAAAGCTGTCACTGTCAATGATCACCAAGCACACCATCTTGAAAGATACCACATTCTCAAAGCTGCCACTGTCAATGATCACCAAGCACACCTTGCCATTAGAGGTACATTTAGTATGAATCACATTCTTTCTCACCCAACTTTCATCCTCAGCCACATAAGATACTTGTGAGCTACGTTGTAACACAATAGATAAACCACGATCAGCATAAATAACCTCTTCCTCATCATCATCAGATTTTTGTTCGTCATTAGCTTCATTTCCTTCTTCGTCACTATGTTCTTCAACTAATGTAACAATCCTCCTATTTGGACAGTCTTAAGCAATATGCCCAAAACCATGACACTTGAAGCATTTTCGACCATTAGGTGTAGAAGACTTAGGTGGTAGTTTGCTGCTGATTAATCCTTCACTCTTCTCTTGCCCTTTCGGTACTACTTTGCTTTGGGGAGTAGACTTAGAATTTTCTCCTCTCGTATAGCCATCTTTCACTCCATATCGAGAACCCTTTTCAAACTTTTGTTGTTTCTCCACTTTTAAAGCCAGCTTACTCACATCATTTAAAGTCCAATACGGTTGGAGTTGAACGACTTTGGCAATCTCATATTTCAGACCTCCAAGGTATCTTGCAATGGTCTGTTCTTCTAGTTCCATAAGCTCTCCTTTTAACATAAGATTGTCGAACTCTGCTGTGTACTCCACACTAAGATTTTTTTGCTTAAAATCATGGATTTTCATAAAGATTTCTTGCTTATAGTTGTCAGGTAAGTATTTTCTTTTCAGCTCCCTTTTCATTTTCTCCCATGATCTGATTTTACTCTTTCCCTCACGTTCTCTTTGTTTCTTCAGATTTTCCCACCAAAAAGATACATTTCTTCTGAGTTTTAGTGCCACGAGCTTTACCTTCTTTTGTTCTAGTGATTCATGAAAATCAAAAATTCTTTCCACCGTATTAAGTCAATCAATAAAGTCGTCAACATTGATTTTCCCTTCAAACTCCGAAATATTCAACCTTGTGTTGTATTTGTTCTGTCATTCATCTCGACCTTTACGTCTTGTCTGAAATCTTTGAAACTCCCTTGGGTAAGATGGCGAATCATTATCAGAATCATACATTTGACCAACATTTTCATGCTGATTATTTTTGTTCCGAAGTTCTTCAATAATTTCATTTTTTTTCTTGTAGACTATGTAACAAACTTTGTAGTTGCAACTTCAAGGATTCAACGTCATCTTCATGGCCACTACCTTCACCAACTGTATCTTTTCTATTCCGCCTTGCCATGATCTCTAGCCTTAAGCTCTGATACCAAACTGATACCGGGAAGGGAGAAAAAGGAATGAAATTCGGAAAGAAACGAGAATACCCGAAAGTTGAGTTGTAGGAAACCAACAAACTCAAAACACAACTTGCACAAAATAGTTAAAGATAGTTCACCACCAAGTTTAAAATCGCAAGAGGATACAGAAAGTTCACCACCTCAAGGAAATCAAATAGGGATACAGAACTAAAATCAAAAGACTCACCACTCAAGGACGCATCCAAGAGATACAGAGTTTTAGAGACTCCAAAGAGCTTCTGCAAATACAATCAACTATCCAAAAGTTGTTTTCAACCCTAGAATATCCAAAATAAGTACTAGAGCATGAAACATCCCTTCATGCATAGGGATCTATAACATTAACTGTTTCACATCTGCCAACTAACCCCTTTATGCATTCCTTGGTCATGAAGAAAGGCATATTGAAATAGCTGTAACTTTGTCCAAGGAATATGCTCATGAGCTGTAAATTGAGTGGGCCGGGTTAAAAATTCTGAAAAATTAGACACTCCCGTGTCAGAAAGAGTGAGTGTGTGAAGTGAAATGGGAGAATGGTGAGTTTAAATAGAGTTAGAAAGAGTTTTTTCGACCATTACAGGGTCTGTAACAGTCGATTTTGACCTTTTACAGGGTCTGTAACGGTCGATTTTGACTATTACGGAGTCTATAACGGTCGATTTTGACCTTTTATAGGGTCTATAACGGTCGATTTTGATCGTTACAGAGTCTGTAATGGTCGATTTTGATCGTTACAAGGTCTGTAACGATCGATTTTGATCGTTACAGGGTCTGTAACGATCAATTTTGACCGTTACAGGGTCTGTAGTTCGTATCGCCCGATACAGGGCGATCCACGTACCGGTAAACCATCGGACCGGTACGTACCACCCGTACCGGACAGTACAGGGCGGTACGGAAAACCTTGATCAGGAGAACCTCAACGCGAAGCCCTTTCTCGATCCCAATCCGGCATAGCCCTCCCTCGACGATCTCGATCCAGGAGATAACGACGAGGCAACGACTAGAGCAGCGGAAGAGGTGATATCCTTTATCGCCTCGTCTGTGGCTTCTTCTTCGCTACGTTCTTCGCCGAAGACGACTGCAGCCTTTGACATCTTCGCCGAATGCCGCATATGAGGCAACGAGGAGAAGAGGAGGCGACGTCGCCAAGGCAGTGTACACCTCCTCTTTAGATGTTTATATTATTTTTTATATTTTTACATATTAATTTTATATATATATACCATACCGTACAAAGCTCAGTACACCGATACGATAAGAAATTTCAATCCCTAGGTACAAGCTTAAATAACAAAATTTCCAACATACAAACCATGGTACCTAGTTGTTTCATGAAATACTTTGCGGTTGCTTCTGGAACTCTACCATGATTCTGTATATACACAGACAAATCGCCACCTCTGCAGTACTCCAATATGAGATATATTCTACCAGAGCTCTGATTCAAAATAATATGCATAAACAAAAGTACAAAGTTAGCAAACTGCATGAATGCAAAATTAAGATTTTTTACTATTTAAATTGGCTTTCATGAAAGTATAAATAAAGACCTACAAGAACTATCTTAAAAATAAAACAAGAACAAAAGTACTATCAGCTGGTGAAAATTGCATCAAGTACACAAAGGGTCAACTTAAAAGAAATTGAACTGTTCTTAACCAACAAAAGAACCAAATCAACTGTACTAGCAAAAGAAAAGGAAAAAGTTAGGAAAAAAACAAAACAACAAATAAAGAAGAGAGAAAGATAGCCAGCAGCTAGTCATGTTTCTTTATCTAAGAGAAAAGCATATCATACCGGCAAAAGAGTCCTTTTGTTTCATAAATAAATCAGGTCTCCTAGTTTACTCAATTAAAAATTTTAGAATTACAGAAAGCAGAAAGAATAAAGAGGCCATATAACCTCATTACTCAATTAAAGAATAGTGGTATACCAAGTTTACCAAGTAGAATATACAAAGCTGAGTCAAGAATGATACAATAGTATACTATGTTACTGCATAAATTTTCAATCATTGTTTCAAATAATGGTTCAATCAGTACATACTGACCAGTATTTACCAGTGCAACCAAGAACCGATCAGTACTTCATGTTTTTACATTTTTTCATTAATACTGAGTGATACAAGTTATTAACACTGTCCTCTGGTATATCAGTGCCATACTAATCCAACAAGGTGCCAGAATCGACATTGAACTAAGATTAATTCTTGTTTCAACATTCCTATTTTAAGGGGACAAGCAACTAGTGCCAGTATCACCTCACCTATATAATCTAGTTGGATCGATTTTCTAAAACTTGCTTTATGGACTCAAGATAAGGGAATTAATCATCAATAAAAACAATCACCCACAACCATAACTAGTTTCCTTGGCAAATTTGAGTCCCCTTAGGAAGCATTTATATTAGAAAAAATCCTATCAACCATAATGTTAATAAAGAGGGCAATTCTATCTTTGACAAAATATATACCTAAATGACATCAAACAAGCAACTAAAACTCCCTAGTGAAATCCCAAATCAATTAATATCAGATCTTGTCTGGTCTATTACATCTATTTGGCATTAAAAAATTTAACAAATCTAAATATAAATTGTTCAAAGTAGATCTAACCTCAAGCAATGTTGCATCTATTTCCTCTATTAATTTGATTGAAGTGCTTAGATTTTCATAATGCTATGTATCTCTTTCTGTACATTTGACTTACAAGGTGTGATAACAAAGGAGATAATTAAAAAAAGGCCTTGTGCATGAGGCTTCTGGCAGTGCAAGGATCAAATTATACAGTTTTAACCATATAATTAGGGTGGCTATTTTTGTGGGTCATGACAAGAGCTAATATGTTTCCCCAAATGGGTTGACCTATGAATCATGACTATAAATAGTCTAGATTTGATATATTAGCATTAATCAAATGTCATATAAGACCAGTATATCAGTACTATACCAAATCAAATATAAATATATTAGTGTGCAATATATCAAATATGCTTAATATCTAGGCAATAAACCTCAATTTATGAACTGCAATATGCAAACATCTATAGAAGTTTAAAGTCAATGTACTATTTATGGGCTGCTAGATGGAATCACATGTGGAAGTTTCAAGCAACTGCTTGATTTACAAATCTGCTTTCTGATTCCCTAGCATATTCATCTCCTATTCAGTGCTTCACTTATTAGATTCTAGGACCAGACTAGAAGGTCAGATGTAAATGAAGATTTCTCCACAAAACCATGGCATTTGACCTGTAATAGTGAAACACTACTAATGTGCCAGGATTTTTCCAGTATATTCCAAGAAGAGTACCATTGTTCGTAATACTATTAAGCATCACTAAAAGTACATTTTGTGTTGTTCCAACTTCCTAGTTCTCACTTGTATTAAGTTATGCGACCTCGTTCATCAACAACAAGAGGTATGTCACCAAACTAAAATCAAGGATCAGGTAAGGGTCTCATCGACAACACCTGTGCCATGCATAATTTGACCCAAAGACCAACTATCACAATACCTTAACACAATTCCTCCTCACAGGTACAAGGAAAGAACACAAACAGTCATGACAATTTACATTCGCATGAGCAGAGGTAATTCTGTGCAACATCATCACAGCAACCAATTGCAATTATTCATGTTCGGAAGAGCTCAACGTTCACAAAAGCAATCAAGAAACTGAAATTTTATTCCATGAGAATTTTTTTTTTTTTACACCTTAAACATTGGTCTGGTGGTGGTGTATCAGATCGACTTACCAAAGTTGAGGACTTGAAACCTCAACTAACACATTTTTACACCTTAAACATAGTGGTGGTGTATCAAACCCTTTTTACCAAAGTTAAGGGTTTGAAACCTCATCCGAGATATTTTTTCCGTTTGAATTTTAATCTTGATTTTACGAAGATATCAACTAGCTTGGCTGGTAAGGACTTTGCCAATTTATTGCAAGGTCCTGAGATAGAATCCTGTCTTTGCCAGTTATCCTTTGTAAATAAAAATAAAAAAAAGAAATATATAAAAGGAAGGATAGGTGACCTGGATGAAGTCGTAAAGGGCGATGATGTTGGGGTGGTTGATGCGGCGGAGGATGAAGACCTCGGACAGAAGGTTTTCCTGCAACTTCTTGGAGAGGCGGTCCATGGCGATCTCCTTGACGGCCACCTCCGTGCCCCGCACGCGGTGTCGCGCCCGCCATACAGTGGAGAACGCCCCAGCCCCGATCTGCTGCCCGATCATATAGTCCCCCACCAACCGGCCCCCTCTCCCCACGCCGCCGCCGCCGCCGCAGCTGGCCATCGGCGAAACCCTAGGGGAAGGCGAGGAATCCTTCTTCGTCCTCGTCTCAGATTAATCGACTGATTCTGGCTCGCCACTCTGCTTCTTCGTGTTCGTATACGTCCGAGATCTGATTCCGTGCGCGTACAAGAAATGGCAGCAAGCGGGAGCGAACGGGGGATTCCAGATAGCGAGTCCGTGCGGTGGGAGAGAAAGGAACGATAGAGCTGTTGGTTTTATCTCTCCGATTATTTCTAATTATCCTAATCGTCCGATTAATTAGATCGTTAAAGATTGATAATATCGAGTTGGACGAGCACGTCGGCAATTTAGGAAGGAAGAAAACATTTACCGAAGACAAAATGGGAGACGCGGTTATTAAACTAGAATTCAAGTAAAAGAATCAAAAGAAATAGTACGGTGATGCCGTATAGGCGTGCAGAAATAGGGTGAGCGAACACGCCGAGCAAAGGCCAGTAAACAAACAACACGTTTCTAATATATGTCGCTACTTTACCCAATCATTTCTATATTCAACCAAGCTGCACGGAATTTCGCCATATATATATATATATAATTAATTGGTACTAAGAGGTGAATTAGTGTAAGTGTAAAATCATATTTTAAAGTAATTTTTTTATTTAAATAAAATCAGAATAGAAATTATTTATTGAATTTGAAGGTGAATAAGTAAATGATTTAAAATACTATCTAAAGATGATCCTTTTGTATTTCTAATTAAAAATAATTGAAAATAGTAAATACGAAAAGTAAAGAATACTCATAATTTTATAATGGTTCGACCCCAATCTTGACTTACTTCCACTTCCAATCCTCTTCGTCGAGGCCTACCGTTGTCCACTATCGATCTTCTTTGGGTGACGATCAAACTCTTGCAAACTTTCAACTTACAAGAGAGCTTCTTTACAAGAATTACAATACTTAGCTCACACCCTTCCCCTTTTCTTTTTCTTACACACTTTTAGCACACACTTTTTTTCACAAATTTTTGCCCAATAATTTGTGTGAATACTTGTGTTAAATGCAAGAAAATTTGATGTATTTATAGACCTCAATTGGCTTCAGAAGAATGGAGCCAAAAATCAAACACACCCGAAAAAATTAGGTATGGGTGGTACAATCGTCGAAAGCCACCTTAAAAATAGGATACGGGCGGTATAATCGCCGGTCTGGGCAGTCCAATCGTCGCTTGCTGCTTGGATTCCTAGGCGGCGACGGTACAATCACCAGCCTGGGTGGTACAACCACCGCTTGTTGCCCAGATTCTTGAGTGACGGTGGCACAACCGCCGCTCACTGGCGGTACAATTGCCAAGATTTCCAAAAAAAAGTTATTTCCTTCATTTTTCCAATCCCGACTTGTACCTCCTGTTTATCAATTTCCAGGTCAACCAATTGAGTTCGATCTGAGCTCAATCCAAATCCCATAGTGGACCCGGTTTGCTTCACTTTAGTTAATTTAGATTTTTTTCAAACTTAACTCAAGTTAGACTCAAACCTAACGATGCTAACTATGACTAATTAATTACAATCAATGTGACCATCAAGTACTCTCCTGACTCCCGGTAAGGTTTTCGACAACCCCCGACGATCTTCTTGCGAGTTTCTTGGTCTTCTTCCGACGAACTCCCGATACCATCCTGGCAAGCTCCCGATCACCTTTGACAAACTCCTGGCAAACTCCTAACAAGCTTTCGATACCTTCGGCAAACTTCCAGCAAACTCCCGACAAGCCTTCAATCCCTTCGGCGAGCCCCCAGCGAACTCCTAGCAAGCTTCCGGCGAGTCTCTTGGTGAGTTCCCACTGCATCGTCCGAACCCTGGTCTGATGCCTCAAACTTGACTCTAGCCAAATATCTGATTGTAACTTTCTTTCTCTATCATAATTAATCTTGTATCATCATCTCTAACACACATATTAAATCAATAATTCATCAATTGATTTCATAATCAAAAGTCAAGATTTAACAATCTCCCCCTTCTTGATGATGACAATCAATTGATGACGGGAGTTAAACTTTACTCCCCCTACATTCATGTCATGATTCAAATAAGAAAAACTTAAAATCAAGAGAACCAACCACTCTTGAATTCAAGTATCATAACATCCATTTATCAAATCTTGAAATGATATATCATGAATTTCAAAATCATCAAATCATATATGACACATGATATTTATCTCAACCAATCATGAATCATCAAATTTTCAAAGTATATAACATGAATTATGCATCAATCATACATTAAGTTGAAGTTCTCTTCCTTAAGTCATCAATTATTTCTCCCTCTTTATTTATCAATAAAAATGAGAGAAATATACATTTTTTTTATTTTTCTATATGTGTTATCAATATGTAATTTCTCTCCCTTTATCATCAACGAAATTGTGAAATATTAGAGCAAATGATTTCAAGGCACATGTTAATAATTTTCTCATAAATTTTTTTCCTTTTGACATGCATATATCATTTTTGTGTCATCAATTCGCTATTTTTCCCTCTTTGTCATCATCAAAAAGGGATAAAATAACAAGCAAATAATTTTATGATACATAAGGTCTGTGTCAAAGTTTTCATATTTTTACAAAATAAATTTTACATTGCTCCTCCTTAGTAAAATAGGATAAAAACTTAATTTTCTCATGATAATTTTTCTCCCTTTTGTAACTAAAAAAGTAAAAACAATGGAGGGGAGTTAAAAACATCACAATAAAAATAAAACTTATATCAAGCATCATAAAAGTTCATGTCATATATTTTTATTTGTTAGATATTGATCATGAATTAAAATGATCTTTGAGAAAGGATAAAAATATTATCATAAAAGAAACTTTGGATGTCAATATCAAGGTAAATCCTTTTAGAAAGGTGAGCTCAAAAATTAGAGAAATCCAAAAAAAGCTAAGAGCTAGTTATGCATTTAAATTTATATTATATAAATTTCAAGTAAAAATAGCAAATCAAGTAAATCATGCATTTTGAAGATCATCTCATATAAATTCTGGTAAGAAGCTCAATTTGTAAAGGTCAATAATTCCAAAAGAAAACATGATAGTAAATCAAGCTTAAATTATAAATCATACATTTTGCATGTATTTAGAAAATTCTAATTTTCTTCAAAGCAATTGTTCCTCATTAAATGTTATAAGATTCATCATATCTAATTTTCGTCTAATCATATTGAAACTTTTATTTTCCTTTTTGGTCATTGTCAAGAAAGAAATATGATGACATAATTTCTTTTTAATATCCATATTCAAATTATGCCCAAAAGTATAAAGAGATCATATCATAAAATCAAATCTTTAAGTACCAAAAGACCTGATTTAAATTAATAAATTTATTCTCCTTATTTTTTTATGAATTTCAACATAAGTAATCAAGAAATCTTATGTATTCAAAATTCCAAGTAAAATAAAAATCCAATCATGCAAATCTCATGTATTTAAAATTCATAATTTTTTTTTAACAAATCGCTCCTATGAAGGTTTTTTATAATAAAAGTATTTAATTTTGTTATTACAAAATATCATTTTCAGCTCTACCTTAGTCATTGTCAAAGTAACAATTAAAATACAATAGTACCAAATTTTAATATCAGAACTTTGTAAAATGAGATATGAAAATATAGGATCTCAATTTATACATGTGATTTTAAATCATTAAGATCATTGTTTATAAAAAGATTCTATTAGAGTTCCAAAAAGATAAACTTCTCTTTAAGAAAGGGAATGAATCTTAATAAATAATCTTGGTTTATATAAAGACTTCAAATTATAATTTTTAAGGTATCAAAGTCATGATTTAAGTTATAAAATCATCAAAATTGAAATAAAATTTATCCAAAATCATCATCAAAAATCACTTTTTGAAAATTTTTAATAAACACAACATAGATTGTTTTTCAAAAGAAATTAGCTCAAGTTTTCTAATTTATTTTGTAAGAGATTCAACAATAATAGTATCATTTTATCTCTTATTAAAGATTGATAGTATAAAAATATTTTCAGGAATAATTATCCTCTTTTTTAGTTATTTTAACTTATAAAATTTATTTCAAGAATGTAATGTCATTTAAAATAAAAAACTAAGCTTAATCAAGATCATTGCGATAAAATATTTTCAAGAGCTTCGATTTATTTTAATTCTAATAATTTTTCTTTCTTAAGTGAGTGTAATTCTTTAGACTTAATGAAATGAGTTACCATACTAATTTGATTCTCATTTAAAAAATATTTCTAATTTTTCAAAAATACTAAAAAATGAAGCATGCTTTTTTTTTCTCTTTTCTATATTATTATATGCTTAAATTCTATCATTCAACAATAATCATTTAATCATACAACCCATACAACTATCATAGCACTTAAATCATTTCATTTAATTTTATCTTAAGACAATGTACACTCATTTAATCATTACAAGTCTAAATTCAAAAATGATCTAGCATTCAATCATGCAACATATTTCAAGTCCATCGAATATAACTTTCAAATCAATCATTAAATATACTTCAAAAGATTATGGTTTATTTAGAAAGGTTTTTAGTCATAACCATGATTAAAAAAAATAGACTCATATAAAAAGAGTTTTATTTGAATAAATATCTTTGGGAGTCAAGAGAGTTGTTTTATATAAAGTACATTTCAAATCATAGAAACTAATATATCATCAACAAAGTCTTATTTTCATAAATTTTAACATAAATATTTTTCATTAATAATAACTAAGTTCTTTAGTTCTAGTTCATTTTCATACTAGTATGCTTTAACTATGTATTATTTAGATTAATTATATAATCATGAACTATTTTTAATAAAAAAGATCTATTATAATATAAACAAAGATCATTAAGTTTCAAACATCTTGATTCAAATAATTTTTCTTATTTTTGATATTTTGGCTAGAGAGCTTGATAAGTAAGTTAGATCTCAAGTCAAATCGCTTGAGCATCCACTATCAAGATATTATTCCATTTTGCTCATAGTCATAGTTTGGTGACAAACCTATAAGAAAGATTTATATACCCATGTTACAATATGACCTATATAAAAACCTTTATCTCTCCTATGTAATGATTTTTGGTTGTTTGAAGTTCCTTTAAGAATCCAAATTAATTTGTGTGGGTTATATTTTTTAAATCAACATTTGTAGGCTTTATGTCCTAATTTACCATAAAAATTATATTTAACTTTTGATGGTAAATTTAAGATAGGTCCTTTAACAAAAATAGTTGACTTTTGTTGATTGTTACCGACAAAGTCTATACACTTTCTTCTATTAACATGACCCTTATTAGCAAGAATCGTATTAAGATATTTATTTCTTATTTTAAAAATTTTTAATATTTGTTTAAGCATGATATTTTCCACTTTAACATCATCTAGCATTTCATATTTAGAGCAAAGATTATGTGATGATAATGTATCATGCATTTGATCAAATTTACTAGCTAACAATCTTAAGCAACTTATAAGATTTACTAATTTTTCTAAATTCATCAAATAATATAAAACATATTTAATAATTTAGAAAAGTGATACTTAGAACATTCACTAACCGCGTCTTGGATGCCCATTAGAGTATAGTTAGCTACTTCTTCCTTGCTTTGATCTTCCTCTTTAGAGCGCTTCGGCTTCTTGCATTTATGACAAGATGTTTGTCCATCTTAAGATCATTTTTATTATTAATATTCATTAATTTATCCGGTTCATTTGTCAAAGGTTCAAAGTTCTCATCACTTGAGATTTCACTTGAGGAGTCATCAGATGTTCTTTTTAGTTCAAATTTCTTCCTGTTCTTTGAAAGGTGTTCTTAGGTTCTCAATGTCAAATTATTCCTATTCTTATGAAGGTATTCTTCTTATTCATTTTTGTAAGATATTTTATTTAATGGTTCATTTAGAATAAGTGTGTTTTTATGTATCAATTCTAATGTATACTAAATCTCAAAAGCCGAATCACAAGAGTAAATCTGATCAAATTCATTCTTATTAATTGTATAAAATAAAGAATTCATAGCCTTTGCATTTAAAGAAAAATTATTCCTTCCCAAATCATTCCATTTGTTCATTAGTTTGGAAAATTTCTCAAAACCATTCTCTACAATATATCATAAATCAAAATCCATATAAATGAGAAAAATATCCTTGCGGCACCCTTGCGGCCCAAAGCGTTATCTGTCCGCACAGGGTCAGCCCTCTGACAACCTCTTATGGTCCCGTAGGACCTGCAAAGAAGAAGTTGATTAACTTGGAAGCGAGCGACGGACACGTCCCGGCGTCTCGCAAAGCGGAAAGCTATACAAGCAATTTGTCGAACACCTTGAGTGCAGCTGAGAAAAGAGAGAGAGAGCGAAATAGGACTTTGGAGGGTTGTAGGAACGGTCGCAAGTCCGCAAACGACGGTTCCCAAGGTATCGGACGCAAGTCAAGTTGAAATGGAATTGCCCTCATTTATGCCAAACAAAATCATTTACTCAAGTGGGTGTTAATCCAATGAGTAAGTACATTGCTCTGATACCAATTATTAGGATTAATTAGCACTAAGAGAGAGAGAGAGAGAGAGAAGGGGGGGGGGGGGGGGGGGGGGTGGGGGTTTGGTGGGGTGGTGAATTAGTGTAAGTGTAAAATCATATTTTAAAGCAAACCTTTCGTTTAAATAAAATCGGGATCCGAAGCATTTCTTGGACTTGAAGACAAATAAGTAAACGATTTAAAACACAATCGAAAGATGATCCTCTTGAAGTAGTAAATAAGACAAGTAAAGAGTACTCATAATTTTATAGTGGTTCAGCCCCAGTCTTAGCTTACATCCATTTCTGAGTTCTCTTCGTCGAGGCCCACTAGTGTCCACTACTGATCTTCTTTAGGTGAAGATCAAACCCTTATAAACTTTCAACTTACAAGGGAGACTATTTACAAGAACTATAATACTTAGCTCACTCCCTTCCCCTTTTCTTTTTCTTGCACACTTTTAGCACACACTTTTTTTCACAGATTGTTGCCCAATGTCTTGTGTTAATACTTGTGCTAATGTAAGAAAACTTGAGATTTTATAGACTCCAATTGGCTTTAGAAGAATGAAGTCAAAATTCAAACGCAACTAAAAAAATCAGGTACGAGCGATATAACCATTGACGCCGACGGTACAACCGCCGAAAGCCACCCTGAAAATAAGGTACTAGCGGTACAACCATCGGCTTGAGCGATCCAACCATCACCTGCTGCCCAGATTTCTACGCAGTGATGGTACAATTGTCGGCTTGAGCGGTACAACTATCAGCCTGAGCAGTACAACTGTCGCTCACCAACGGTACAACAGTCAGGATTTCTGAAAAATTGATTTCCTTCACTTTTCCAATCCCGACTTGTACCTCCTGTTGACCAATTTTCTGATCAACCAATTGAGCTCGACCTGAGCTCAATCCAAGCCCCATAGTGGACCCGATTTGTCTCACTTGAGTTAATTTGGATTCGTTTCAAACTTAACTCAAGTTGGACTCAAACCTAACGATGTTAACTATGACTAATTAATTACAATCAATGTGACCATCAAGTCATATATATATATATATATATATATATATATATTCAGTTTTTAAAATCAGACCTTTAAACCTCAACTACCCTAGTATGTCTCATGGTCATTCGTCGCCTGTGCACCACCAATGGCTATCGCAGTGAGTGATTATTCTCACGTAGTCGACCGCACAGCCACGGTGACATCTCCTCCATGGTCTGATCACACACACTACCTCTCCTTGAATAGCAACATGTAGAAATTCCATACGATTGTCGTGACACACGATTATGCTCGCACGCCGATCTTCACCGATGACTCCACTACTTGTGGTTGTCAATTGCATTGCATACCATCAAAATAACACAACCCATTATCGACTCTCAGTGATGCCACAATCACCTCTTGGAGTAGCACCATAACCATCATACCCCTTTCACCATGACACCCTTTTGTGACGCTCGAGTGACCACCATGTAGCTATTGAGAATCGTGACCTTTGGAATCCAACAAACACCATCACAATGATATTACTACAACCAACACAAGGCTGCTACACATAGGCAACTATGCATGCTACCGTTGCCAGCTGTCGCACCTCCCAACATTTCTACTGCATATACAGTCGTTGCCCGCGATTAGGTTGGCAACCATCAGAGTCCACTGCACTCAATAATAGTGTCACCAATAGTAAGTTGTCGATAATGATCCATTGATCAAACACGATAAACCTCGTATCGTCCACAAGCAAGTGACAAGACGGATGAGATAAGTAAGCAGATCGATAACACATATAAATCATTCAAGCATCATACAATCAAAATCAGATAATACCTTTTCACAAGAGAATAGTGCTAATAAATAGATCTAAATACAAAATAGATATGATATACTTTTACGATTTAAAATAATTAAAATCAAAATATGACTTTAATACCAATTGTATGAATAAAAATCATGATTATGCTATTATTATAAGAAAAACTTTAATGTTAGAAAAGGAAATCAAATAACTATAATACCAATTGTATGAATAAAAATCAACCGCACAGCCACAATGACATCTCCTCCATGGTCCGGTCGCACACACTACCTCTCATTGAATGGCAGCATGTAGAAATTCCATACTATTGTTGTGACACGCAATTGTGTTTGCACGCCGATCTTCACCGATGACTCCACTACTTATGATTGTCAATTGCATTGCATGCCATCAACATAGTGCAGCCGTGAACCGCACAACACAGCCCATCACCGACCCTCAGTGATGTCGCGATCACCTTTTAGAGTAGCACCATAACCATTGTACCTGTTTCCACTATGACACTCTTTTGTGACGCTCCGAGTGACCACCATGTAGCTATTGAGAATTGCGACCTTTGGAATGCAACAAACACCATCACAATGGTATACTACAACCAACACAAGGTTGGTACACACAGGCAACTATGCATGCTACTATTGCCAACTGTAGCACCTCCCAACATTTTTACTGCATATACAGTTGTTGCCCATGATTAGGTTGGTGACCATCAGAGTCCATCGCCCTCAATAATAGTGTCACCAATAGTAAGTTGTCGATAGTGCTTCATCGACTAAACACGAGAAACCTCGCATCGTCCATAAACAAATGACAAGAGGGATGAGATAAGAAAGCATATCGATAACATAGACAAATCATTCAAGCATCACGCAATCAAAATTGGATAATACATTTTCACAAGAGAAGGGTGCTAATAAATATATCTAAATACAAAATAGATCATATATACTTTTACGATTTAAAGTAATTGAATTCAAAATATGACTTTAATACCAATTATATGAATAAAAATCATGATTATACTATTATTATAAAAAAAAAATTTAAGGTTAGAAATTGAAATCAAATATCTATAGATCGAATTTATGATGCATATTCTTCTATATCATTCAGAAAGACTTTATTTGATCTATAGATTTATCGTTGTCGGATTTGATAGTTAAGGGGATGAAGAGGAGATGGTTGTACTCGTTAGATTTAATAACCTACACAATTATCGAAAAAACAAAATATTTTGATTTACATAAAATCGAATCATAAAACTCTCTTAAACTAAAGCTAAACCAAACCTGGTCATGTTAAATGGCTGGAGTCCAATTGGCTCGATACATCTAAATCAAAGTTATCTCCACAAGAACCAACAGCTGTAAGAAGTGAGACTTATCACTTTTAGGAAGAGAACTTCGTGTCGATATTGCCTTGAATGAAAATGGTAACTGTGGCTTTTTAACGTTTTTATGTGCATCTTAAATAGGTTTTTCCCAGTGTTTCGTTCACCCACGGAGGAGTTTGAATCACAGTTCCGGTGTTTTCGAAAAAAAGAATTGTAAATAAATTATAAAAATCTTTGCACATGTTTGAAGTGCGTATAATGTTAAGTAGAATTTATCTTTAATTATTTATTTTTATGCTTAGCAGGCAAAATAGTTATATTTAATTATTTATTTTAAGCAGAAAATTTATTAGATGATGAAGGTAATAATTTATTGTTAACATTTTCTAACTGATGCAATTTTATGGCTGATTAGAATAGGTGTTGAGCTTCGTCGGATAAGGTTTTATATAACACCCTTACTTTTCTGTCGTTTCATGTGGACAGCTGGTTCATTGTCCAATGATGGAAAGATGTTTTAACATAATACATTGTGAAAAAACAACTATTTTTATAATGACCCACAAAGAGTTTATTCCTTTTACACAAACGTCTTCACATTCTCAACATTTTCAGATTCCCATGGAAACCCATCTAGACCGACCAGTAAGAGTTGATTACAATGTTCCCGAGCATGATCGTTTTCATATTTTGAACATAAACATGACCACAGTTCTTGATCATCCAACTAAGACACTATCACTCCACTCCAAAACATGATAAACGATCCTTAGTTCAAATCCTATCATCCTTAATTTAAAATATTTATTTTTTATTGAGTAAAGATGATTAATTTGTTTAAATTTAGAAACTTCTTTCTGTAACATAAACGAGTATTTCGACGTATCCAACCATCGCTGCAATGTCTGAATCCCATTAATGTATTACCTCCCAACCAACTCCAGGAATTGCAAACACAACCTAAGATTTCATTATGGTGTTAGAATAATTTTTAAATACAATTCATAGCATCATTTTTTATCTATATTTTCGTTTTTATTTGCATCCAATAGAAAATTCTTGGCAAGAATTATAATATTTATAACCATACAAATTCCGACAATATTTTTTTTGTTCATGCTTATGGACAACATATGTTGTCCATAAAAAGTTGATTCTTTATTTCAAGCAAAAAAATATTAAATTAACAGGTCAGTTATTTATCGTTAATATTTTTGACAAATGCAATTTTGTGATTGCTAGAATAAAATGTCGAGTTCACCCAGAGCTTCTTTGGATTGGGTTCAGTAACACTCTTGATGTTGTATTATTCGAGCACATCGTCAAATACTTTATTACTCCTCTTAATTTATTTTCTCATTTTTATATAGTAGAAAAATGATTTATATTGGTAAAATCTTCTAAGAATTAATTTCATAATACGATTTTATATTTTTGAATAATATAAAAAATTGTTTGAGTTGATGACTTTATTGGTCTATTTCTTTCAAGTATTTATTTTTGATATTAAATTAATTTTTCACAAAACAACTTTGAAGATTGTGTTGAATTTTGGATTTTTATCATGAAATCAATTGATGAGTCTTTAATTTAACATATACGTTAGAGAAATTATTGTAGATCTAATTACGATGGAGAAATTGAGTTACAACCGGATGATGGGCTGAGTTCAAGCTCGGGCATCGAGCCGAAGTTTGGATAATGCAGTGGGACCTCATCGGGAGTTCGCCGAAGGGATCAGAAAGCTCGCTAGGAACATAATGGGAGATCATCGGAAGAAGTCCGTAAGAGTTGTCATAAAAATGTCGAAGACTGTCGGATTGACGAGAATTAGATCTTGTTTAAGCTTGATGGTCATTATTATTATAATCATTGAATCATAGTTAGGGTTTGAGTCCTAATTGAATTAGATTTGGATGAAATCTAAATCAACTCAATAAGGCAACTGGATTCATTATGAGATTTAATTGAGCTCAGATTTAACTCAATTAGTTGACCAAAGAATTGGTCAACATCGGATTCAAGTCAGAATTCGATAAGGGAAGGGATATCCACTAATACCATATTCGAATATGATCTTTCAGAAATCATCATTCAACTTAACTTTTAAAAACTTGTAAATTGTATTAAATTAAATTATGTAAATATAGGTCTTCAAAATCATAGTTTAGTTACCAGAAACAAATTAATTGTCAACCGAGGAGAAAATTCCAATTCAAAAATATTTTTCAGTATTCATAATATGGTGATACTAATCTTAAAAAGTTGAAGAATTCTCTTTTATGCAAAATAAAGAGTAACAATCGATGTTAAGAATCTAAATAAATACCTCAATTTTGAACTACGCATTTTTTTATTATGTGATTTTGGTATACTTAACATATAAACCCCATATTAACACAAAAGGTTAATAAATTTTAATCAATTCTATCTCATCTGGGCTATTTTGTAATTTGCTGTTTTTCTCATTCGCATACCGTTAAGGGAAAATAATAACAAGAAAAATAAAAAAAGTTTGGTACATAATTCTTTTCTCACAAGTTTTTTCATATTTTGTTTATCCTCAATCATTATAGTCATGATGACACTTGCTCAGATATTAAAAAAAATAATCATATTTTGAATGTAAGAATAGTATCCACACATGTCAAGTATCATTTTTTCCGGATTTCATGAATGACAAAATAAGTAAAGATCATATTGTTGACATCCTAATTATACTTTTTAATTGACTATGTTATTTACATTCTTTACTTCTGAAAATCCTAAAGGAATTTAAGATAAATAAGTTTATAATTTATTAATTTATCTCTAAAATTAATTTATTTTTATCTTATCTAACATGTAATGTTTTTCATGTACATATCTACAATCAATGAAACTACATATATATATATATATAGTTTATTATTGTTAATCTCCTAAATCAGTAGTCTAAAATTCAAAACTTAGGAACCATGGGATCCAGCAGGGTTATGATATATGAAACAAGTTAAAAAATTGTTCTTGTTAGATTTTTTGTTTTCAAAGGATGAATAGAGAAGACTTGATCCCAAGATATTGTTATTGACTGTCAATATTTTTATCAATCAAACTAGTTAATATATTTAACATATATCAGATAAAGTTTTAAATCATTAGTCAATTAATTAAGCTGACTTGATAAAGAATTTGCCAAATAAAATTTTGGTTATTGAACCTTTAACAAATGAGTCAAGAAGCTGATGCTTATTTACCTTATCTCGTTAAGGTGTCTCTGAGCATAAGACGTGACAATGGCATGTCAGACTCTCCTTTCCACTCCCGTCATTCTTCCACCTTGAAAAGTCCTCATGGTGATTCAATGTAGCGTGACCACCGACGACGTCGCTTCTTCTGCTCTTTGATATCCTCCACCCAGGGACTTGGCAGTTCGTCTTCCAAACGGGGGAGGAGACTAGCGAACCATGCTCGCGCAGGAATTCCCCACGATGCATTGTATCAGCCGTGTCTCCCTCGCAGCATCATCCTATCGTATGCTCCTCTCTTAAATAATAATAAAAAATTATAATAAAAAAGATATATAAAAAATCTAATATTTTTAAAAAAATTATAGATTCGAATAGCAAATTAATTTAAGTGCATAATTAAGAAAAAATTCTTTTTCAAAATTTGTATAAATACTTATTTTTTCAATAAATAAAATTAATCTCTTTCGTAGCCGCAAGCAAAAATTTCTCTTTTTCTCTATTCGGTGATAATTACTAATATGCTGGTGGCATCATCTGTTGATCTATCGTCACTTCTTTGATCCTCTCCTTGGACACTGTCCTTTTGACCTTCATCCCTCTTGTTTTTTTCTCTTATTTTCTCCTCTTCGTTGTGCCTCTCTTCCCTATAGCATCAAGCTCCGACCACTGTTGATTTCCTCTTTTGATAAGCGATCTTTGTCGATCCTCAACCTTGCTGTTCAACTAATCCTCAACCTCATTGTCTAATGATATCAATCTCTCCTCGCTTGCTATATGAAATCTCACCTCCTGCTTCTATAAGTGAATCGAGCGTTTGCCTCTTCTCTCACTAATTTGTCGACGTTAGCAAGATCTTTTTTGCTATCTAGCGACAACAATCTCTCATCTATCAATGATTGACTGACAACATCAAGATTTCTTCGTCGCTGCCAATTTCATCTCTACCTCGAGCGCTCTGTTAATGAGCGCTCATCTTTGCACTAAAGTGCTCGCCTCAAGCGCTTTGTTACCAAGCACTCATCTCTACACCAAGTGCTCATCTTACCCTTGGCATCCATCGCGCTTCAGGCGAGGAGCCCACTGCTCTAGCGGAAGAGCGCTGCCCCTTCCTTGTCACCCAAGTGCATGCTACTTGCCCTCATGCTGCTATCTGCTTGCATGGGTTTCACTATCCGACTCCCCATTGTTGCTCGTAGCCACCTGTCGGCTTTTAGATAGCCAAAGGCCCGTTGAGTGCCTACCACCTTCTCTAGGTGATTGCACAACAGCAGGCCATGCATTCCATCTATCTCTCTCTCTCGTGCTCTCCTTAGATCAAGAGTTCTACTTGTGGACAATGGCATCTTTCTTGGCCTAGGTCCACTCTCGTTCTCCTCGGCATCTACATCACAATCGACTACAAGCTCGTCATGCGTTGCCTACAAGTTCCTCCGCCTCAAGTGCTAGCTCCATTGCGTGTTCGTCTTATGTCCCACTGAACTAGTCGTAGAAGTTCATGCATATGCACCGTGTCTTCGGCGCTAGCAACATCACCAAGCTCCTCAACAAGTTGCACCCTTACTAGTGCGAGGATGCTGTCAACTCACTTGCATAAGAGAAGTTTCTTTCCTCTACAATGACCAGATTCCCTACTATAGTGCCTCTAGTGCTGCCCTTGATAAAAGATAAGATTTCCACAACCGATTGAAGAAATCTCTCTTAACTAACTGATCTTGGTAGAGAAAATCTTTTTCTCTTATTTGTATAAATACTACTCACTTCAATGAAACTTAATGTGTCTTCCTTATCACATCTTAGTTATCATGGTATCAAAGTAATCTTGTCTTGAGCAAGACTTCCTCCTCCTTGCTATCCAATGGTAGCAATCCGAAAGCTTATATTGAGGAAGCGCTATCTTCCCAAGCGTCGTTGGGTGCCTGCTTTGTTGGGAAAACTCTCACCTAGGGGAGATCGTATATCCTTTAGGTTGCAAATCCAAATCTGTGGATGAAGGAGACCTCACGCTCTCCTCTCTAGCAATGATCCACACGATGGATGAAGCTGCGACGCACCTCCTCTCATAGCGTAATCTTTCCTCGCTTTCGCGCAACACAAGACAGTAACAACTTCAAGAAGAGGCCAACCTTTCTTGCCGTCCTCATGCCCCAAAATAGAGTTGATGGCAAGGGAGGAAAGGGAGGGAAGAAAATAGGAGGTGGGCAGCTAAAGGAGTCTAACCCATAACCCTTTTGTCTCTCCCCTATTTATAGAGAGCCATATCAACTTAACCCTAATGGATCTTGCCCTATTGGGTATTATATTTTTGCATCCAATTATCCTAGTATATTAGATAATAGATCTCCATCCAATTATCCCTAGCTTAATGAAAATTGGATCTCTATTCAAATATCAACTTTAAGCTCTTATTGGGTTTCACCTAATGGATCCAATAATACAAGGGTTTATTGGATCACATATTTAATCCTCTATTCGTCGTATCATCCACTATATATGTGTGACCCTCTAGGTCCAATATTGAGCTGGTCATGAGTTGCATCTGTTAGAACTCCTTCTGACTCAATGAATTATTATCCCACAATAATTCACTCAACTCATCGACTATTGACGTACTAGATCACTATGCTATAATCCCCAGATGACATAGGGGATCTAATCAATTAGACATGTCTGTCTTCAATTACCATGTATCTATAGTTCCTCATCCATCTACTTTCCTAGAGACCATATATTGGGAATAGTACTGTTAGGTCTATACATAATCCATCTAGTCTCACTCTAATTGGATTCTCCCGGAGAACTTCTTCTCTTTTAATTCGAATGACCCTAGTCAATGATTTGCCTGAGTAAGAATATATGAGATATTTCTCTCATGATACTGAGAGTAGATGATCCATTATTGACACTAAATTACCTTCGCAAGGCTGACTGTCATTCCCAATGGCTGATTGTACAAAATTTAGAACTTCTAAACCTATAAGTTCGGTATCAAAGAATGAAGTGCTCAAATATACTCAAATAAGATATCCTTCGTATCTCAAGTCTAAGGACCATATAGACAATTGAGACTACAAAATCGTTGTTTCAAGATTAGGTATCATTAACTATCTAACATTCTATAAGTAGATTAATCAGTGAACTCATTCTCCAATAGGCACCTGCACTATATCCATAGTGTTTCCACATAAGTAGATATGAGACCAACTGCCACCATCATATGAATATATATATAGCACATCGGTCTGTCTGATTATCTCGATGTCCATCTCGAGTAATTTATGATCAGGATTATTTAGGGTTTGTGTTTAAAGGTGAATTGATCTCATCATAATCTGACTCTCATTACATAAATCCACATACATCACAATATATTAATCATATTATATAAAATGAGAAAATACTATAATAATAATAATAATAAAAATACATAGTGTATCACACGTGCCATCACTCACGTGATTGGCTTATATGTAGCAAACTCTTTCTACTATTATATCACCACGGGCTATGATCTCTCTGATCAAGTGAAACTCCTTAAAACATCCTTGAACTTCTGATGAAACCTGAGTTTCTTTGCTTGTGCAATTGCCCCATTATTATCTTAATATAAGAGAATCGACTCTTTATTGCCCGACACAACTTCCAGATCTGTGATGAACTTCTTCATCCATACTCCTTCCTTTGTTATTTCTGTCACAGTAATATACTCCGCCTTTATGGTCGAGTCAATAATAGTATCTTGTTTAGAACTCTTTCATCATACTGCTCATCCATTCAAAGTAAAGATATATCCTGAATTTGACTTACTATCATCGACATGGGACTAGAAACTCGAATCCATATAACCCTCAACCTTAAGACTACTTTCTCTATATACCAGTAAAAGATCCTTAGTCCTTCTTAAGTACTTAAATATTGGAAAACCTTATTAGGAGCATCATATGCATAGTGAAAAAAAAAAAACAAAAATGTCTCGCATGTTTATCATATCTCGTGTAATGATTGGTGGGCAAAAAATCATAAATCCAAAAAATCAATGTGTCATGTTAGATATTTTACCTAGGGAGATTGTATATACCTAAAAACCCATATCTAAAGGAGATGATGAAGGAGGTTAGATGTCATTATCTCTAGCAGTATCCACATAGTAGAAGTAGTGATACTTATCATTTATAACGTAAAAACTCATAGCTTTTGTGTATCTTCTTTGTAGCTTTTGCACACCATCTTGTAGCAAATGTGGAAGATAAACTCCTTTCTTCTTCAGTGTCCTTATGCACTAAGAAGAGAGGTGGTTGGTTGAGAAGAGAATAAAGGAAAGAGAATAGGAGGGGTAGCCAAAAGTACAGCCTATCACATTTCTTTGCCACCCCTTCCTCCTATTTATAGAGAGTCTCTTTAAACCCTAATGGATCCTACCATAGTGGGAATTAGATCTCTATCTAATTACCCTCACCTATTGGATTATGGATTATTGGATATCTATATAATAATCTCAGTTCATCTCTAATTGGGTCTCATACAAAGAATTTATTAATGTTGAGTCTCATCCATTGAAATAAGAACTTATTGAATAACTCATATCTAATCTTCGACTCATCACAATATCTACCATATGTGTGTGACCATCTAGGTCTAATACCGAGTTAGCTATGAGTTGCATCTATCAGAACTCCTTCTGACTCAAAACTCCTTTTGACTCAGTGAATTGTTATCTCATAACAATTCACTTAACTCAGTACTACCAAGAAGACAGTCTTCAAGACTATGTCAAGCGGTGGTATTGTCCAGACTGGGTAGTAGTACTACCCAGACATAGTCTCCCAGATTGTGTCAGGTGATGTATCATCCAGGCTGGCAGTAGTACCACCAGCATTGAATTCTACTAGTTAGTGGTACTACCTGGTGCAGGCGATGATACCCTCTGTACCCGAAAAAAATGAGAATTTAAATATTGGCTCTAAAATTTTGAAGCCATTTAGGTCTATAAATATCTCAGTTATTCTTGCTTGAGGTAGCAAGAATTGAGATCGAAAACTTGTGATTTGTAGTGTGAAAACCCTGTTAGAAAGTTGAGGTCACTTCTCCAAAAGCTTAGAGGTTGTTCTAAGAGAGAGTGTAAGGGAATCCTTGTAAAAGAGGGTTGTAAATGTTCTCTCCTAAGCCTGTGTAAAGGAGAAAGAGTTGTAAAGAGGGTAGTTGATCTTGGCCCGTTGAATGAAGATCGATAGTGGAAGTCGGTGGCCTCAAGTGAAGAGGAATCGTAAGTGGACGTAGGTCGGGACGACCAAACCACTATAAACTCGATGTGCATTTCCTTTTATGCTTTTCATTATTATTACTCATTGATTTACTTGCACATTACTGATATGGGTTTGATCAAATGAGTTTTTAAATTGACGTAATTTTTTGAAAGCACTAATTCACCCCCCTGATTCAATCATAACAGTTGGTATTAGAGCTAAGTTTTTCTCAATTAGTTTAACACTCAAAAGAGATTAAATGGCTTTTGACAGCAATCAAAGGGTTATTTTATCAGTTGTCCTCCTATGTTAAATGAGACAAATTACACATATTGGAAAATAAGAATGAGAGTTTTCTTGCTTTATATGGATTTTAACTTATGGAACGTCATTGAACTTGGTTTTCAAATACCCTCTAAACCTATGAATAAATTGAATGATTCAAAGAAAAATTCGTTTTCTTTAAATGTGAGAGCTATCAATGCTTTATTTTGTGCATTAGACAAAAATAAATTTAATCTTATTTTGACTTGTGAAATGACATATGATATTTGACATATACTTGAAGTTACATATGAAGGCACAAATAGAGTTAAAGAATCTAAGATCAATCTTTTGATGCACAGTTTTGAATTGTTTCGAATGGAACCAAGCGAAACCATTGGAGACATGTATACTAATTTTATGGATGTCATTAATGATTAAAAAGCAATTGGTAAATCTTTTACTAATTATGAACTTGTTAATAAAATTCTAAGATCCCTTCTAAAATATTGGGATCGAAAAATAACTACAATACAATAAGCAAAGGACTTAGCCATTTTCCACTTGAAGAACTTATCGGGTCTTCAATGACCTACAAGATGACTTGTATGGCACAAACATAAAAATAATCTTACAAAGAACATGAAGGACATAGCACTTAGAATAAAAGAAAACCAATTGAGCGAAAGCTCAAGTGACGATGATGACTTTGAACTCCTCATAAGAAAATTTAAAAAATTCATAAAACAAAAATCTAAAAATAAAAATGAACTCAAAAAGGAAATAATAACTTGCTATGAATGCAATCGACTGGGGTACTTTGAAAGCGAATGTCCTCAACTAAAGAAAAGACTCAAAGGATATAGGACGAATCGAGTACCTACGAAGATGAGGAGAAAACCAAAGACTATGAGGTGGCAAACTACATTTTGATGGCTCACAATAATGAGGTATGTGATTCAACTAAAACCTCTTTACCTTACAATGCATTTCATGATTTGTTTGAAAAATAATTTTAATTTCAATAATTTTCTTATTACTACTTAGACTAGTAAACTTGAAGGAGTGTTAGATCTCAAGTAAAATGACTTGAGCATCTACTTTCAAAATATTTTTATTGCTCCTAGCCTTGTTAGGAAACAACTTTATATTATGAGAGGTTTTAATTTAGGTGCCCATTTAACATTGGGTCCTTCATGATATGTTCTTCTCATTTTCTCTAATGGTATAAGATTGTTTATGGTTCCTTTAGGAACCCAAACTAACTTGTAAGGACTATAATTTTTAAATAGACATTTGTAAGCTTTATGTCCTAATTTTTTACAAGAATTACTCTTGATTCTTTGTGGCACATTTAATGTAGGTCCTTTTAAAAAGATGGTTGGCTTTTATTGAACATTACCAACAAAGCCTATGCCACTTTTATTATTAATATGGCCCTCATTGGCAAATATCATATTTAGGGATTTATTCCCAATCTCAAATTTCTCTAGTGTTGTTTTAAGCATGTAATTCTCTTCATTAACATTATCTAGCATATCACATTTAGAACATAGTTTATGTGATACTAAGAAGTCATGCATTTTGTCAAGTCTTTTAATTAATAAATTATGATCAACTTTAAGCAGTTTAAAAGACTTGCTAACTTTTCTAAACTCATTGAATAAATTATGGAACATGCTTGATAATTCTGAAAATAAAATATTTAAAGGCTTACTAACCTCATCTTCGATCGCTATTAAAGCAAGGTTCTCCACATCTTGGTTAAGCACTTGATCTTTGGAGCTCCTTGCTTTCTTGCGTTTATAGTAAGAGATTTTGTCTATCTTTAGATTATTTTTAAGGTTCAAGTTCATTAATTTTTTGGGTTCATTTGTCAAAAGTTAAAGATCCTCATCACTCGAGATTTCACTCGAGGAGTCATATGTTCTCAGTTCAAATTTCTTCATATTCTTTGGAAGGTGTTCTTCAAGTTCATTTTTGTAAGATATTTCATTAATTGATTCATTTATATTAATTATGCTTTCATGTGTGATTTTCAAAGTATTCCAAATATCCAAAGCCGAATCACAAGCGGAAACACAATTAAACTCATTCTTATCAAGAGCACAAATCAAAACATTCATAGCCTTTGCATTTAAAAAGAAAGTCTTCTTCTCTAAATCATTCCAATTATTCATTGGAATAGAAGACTTTTCAAATTCATTTTCAATAACAGTCCATAAATCAAGGTCTAAAGAAAGTAAGAAAACTCTCATCCGAGTTTTTCAATAAGTATAGTCCATCCCATTAAACATAGGAGGACAAACGATAGAAAAGCCCTCTGGAAAGCCAATAAGAGCCATTTTTCTTGGGTGTTAAACCAAATGAGAAAAACAGAGGCTTTAATACCAATTGTTAGGATCAATTGGCACTAAGAGGGGGGGAGGGGGTGTGAATTAGTGTAAGTGTAAATATTCGGTTTAGATGAAATCTTTTCGATTAAATCAAGATAGGAAATCCGAAGCTTTTTGTTCTTAGTGAAACGAGTGAGTGATTAAAAGAAAGTTACTAATGTGGACAAAATATGTCCGATGGATTCGATCCCTCTGTACCGTCTGGGGACTATGGTGTAGTGGCCTAGTACATCCATAGTCGATGAGTCAAGTGAATTATTATAAGGATAATAATTCAGTATATCAGAAGGAGTTCTGATGGGAGTGACTTACGGCCAGCTCGGTATTGGGCCTAGAGGGTCACACATATACGGTGGATGCTTTAGCGAATAGAGGATTAGATGGAGATCCAATTAGCCTATTCTCATTAGATGAGACCCTATGCTGATGAGCTCCTTAATTAAGGCCCAATTAGAGACTTAAGAAGATTATTGGATAGAGATCCAATAATGTAAGATTAGTGGGTAATTGGATGGAGATCCAATACCCACTAAGGAAGGAACCCTAGAGTTTTTTTGTGGCTCTCTATAAATAGGAGGGGCGACTCATGGTTGAAAGGCTGTAGCTTTAGCCACCACCTCCTATTCTCCTCTCTCCCTCTATACAAGAGTTACGAGATCAGATTGAAGGAGTTTCGTTGTAGAGATCCATCGTATGGATACCACTAGAGAGGACACTTGATCTCCTTCATCTTCTCCATCCGGATATGTAATATAGGGATATACGATCTCCCTAGGTAAAATCAATCTTTCACACATCGTGGTTTTCTGGTTTTTACGAATTTTCTCATGATCCCAACCTTTTGCACAACGATTTGATCTACTTGGGAAACTAATTTTTGTTTTGATTTTCGCTACGCATATGATGCTCCTGCTGAGGTTTCCCAAACAGCGGTATCAGAGCCAATGTTTTTGTGTGAAAGATTGGTTTTAAATTACGTATGATGAGATTGAATCGCATCAAATCGTTCTACATATTTTTGTTGTATTTTTATAGCAAACGCAGCGAGGAGGAGGATGGGCGGCCAGCCACGACCAAGCATCCTACAGGGGTGGCCGGCCACGGCCTGGCCACCTGCAAGGGGGTGGCTGACTATGGCTAAGGCCCCCTGCAAAGGGGCAACTGGCTGCGGCCAAGGCCCCCTGCACAGGGGCGGCCGGTTGCAGCGTGGCACCCGTAGCGGCAGCCGACTATAGGGCGGCACCCGCAAGGTGCTGCTCGCCCGCGGCTTGGTCGCAAGGGTTGGCTGCCCACGGCGAGGACACAAGGGCGGCACCCGCCGCCTGCGCAGGGGTAGCAGTGGCAGTGGTGGTGGTGCAAAGAGGGAAGAGGAGGACCTAGGGCATTCCTTTTAAGAAAAGGACTATTTTTCCCTTCTGAATATATAAAATTTTGAGGACTATCATCGTGTACA
This sequence comes from Ensete ventricosum, assembly GCA_029747655.1. Taxonomy (NCBI): domain Eukaryota; kingdom Viridiplantae; phylum Streptophyta; class Magnoliopsida; order Zingiberales; family Musaceae; genus Ensete; species Ensete ventricosum. The sequence continues at coordinate 23,683,735 of JAQQAF010000004.1, read as the reverse complement.
GAATTTCCAAAATATCCTCAATAATTTTAAAAATTTCGAGGACTATCCTCTCATCCAGAATTATGAAAATACCCTTGACAATTCTAGAAATTCTGAGCATGTCTTGATTTTTAGAAAAAATAATTAATTAAATAGTTTAATTAATTATTATATATCTAGTAATTCTACATATGATGTGATATATATGATGTATGATGTGGATGGATTATCATGAGCCATGTGTTATGATGTGTGAATTGTGATTATTATTATTATTGGGGCCTGCGAGCCTTCGTTTTTCTCGTTTATTATCGGGTCTGCGTGCGTGTGATTATTTGTAATTACATGGAGAGGTGCAACGGGAGCGTGGAGGTGACAACGTGACCTACAATATCATGACGGGAGATCATATTGCATGGTGATGTGATGATCCGACAGAACCGATGATAACGAGATCAACAATCACAAGGCATGGAGATGCACCGATGCACACATAGATCCTATTGTGAGTGATTAGGCCCATTGGCTCAGGCTTAATCATATTAGGTGACGGCTCATGATCATCCGGTGTGGCTTGCAAATGTGATGTATTTATTATACATCTACTAGATATATGTATATATATATTTGCATGCGATGTAGATATATATTAAATATATATGTGTGACACGACATATTAGGAGACAGATACGAAACAAAACCCCTCTTACGATAATATTAAGTCAGTAAGTGTGAGACAATAAGATTGACTCACGTGGCCTTCCATCGTTATATGAAGAAATTGAATCACGACATAGGTTGAGTTGGTCGAGTCCCTCGAGATTCACCTATCTACGTGATCGAGTTTTTGCCTATGACATTGAGATATCACCGGTGACCTGAGGACATGGTATGCTTGGTCGAGTCCCTCGAGGGCATACTATCAAATCAGACTCATCTTGTAACGATGGTGATGACTTAACTGAATATCATGGTTGGTCGAGTCCCTTGAGATTATGATGATTCAGAGGTCGAACGTGACGGGAATCACAAGGAGTTGTGATTGGCAAGAGTTGCCTACCTTTTGGGCTAGTGTAATTGGTCGAGTCCCTCGAGGTTACACTAAGACGCCAATTGGATCCCGATCCCCACCAGGAGTCTGCCGGAGACTTTCATCTCATGTGTCGAGGGTGTCGCGTGATTCGCTAGGAAAATAGTAGGCGTATATTAAGATAGAAGTCCATATCTTAATTAGTATTTTTTGTAAAATTTGTATATTATTTATTTTCGCTATATCTTATTTTGTCAGAAACATGTCGCTCATAAACCCCCTACGTGACATACTTGATGCCAACCGCCTCACTGGTCCAAACTATATAAAGGCTCCACAATTTGAGAATTATTCTCACGGAGGAGAAAATCGTATATGTTCTTAACATGCACGTCGGAGGAAAGGACAAGTGAGGATGAGATTGCTCGCTTTGTAAAGTATATAGATAGTCCTAGAGGATAACCTGTGTGTTGATCTTATACTTTAGTCCCTACCAGATTCCTTTTTACAGTTCATTATTTGTAATATAAACAAGCTTGAGGTGACTTATCTAAGCTCTTCAATATGTTGAGAAAAGCTGAGAGTGCCATCAAAAAGGAGAAGCCAGTTCTTTATATTAGTGAGACCAAAAAGAAAATGAAGACCAACAAGACCCTTAAGAAGGGCAAGGGCAAAGAAAGACCAGGTAAGGCAAAGGTTGCCAAGAAAGACCCGGCAAAGGACAAAGGACAGTGCTTCTACTGTGACCAAGACGGACATTGAAGAGGAACTGTAAGGACTACCTTGTAGAGAAGGCGAAACAGAAGCTTAGAGAAGCTTCAGGTATATTCATGATTAGTCTTCACTTATCAGATTTTTATGATAACACATGGGTATTGGATACCGGGAGTGCTTATCATATCTGCAATTCATTGCAAGTTCTGGTAAGACCTAGGAGATTGGCCAGAGGTAAGATGAACCTCAAGATGGGCAATGGAGCAAGAGTTGCTGCAGTTACTGTTGGGGAGGTCACCCTAAATCTACCTGGTGGAGCTATCATTGCATTGGATGCATGCTATTTTGTTTTCGCTATTATCAAAAATATTATATCCATCTCTTCTTTGATAATTAGTGGATATAAATTAGTTTTTGAGAATAATAGTTGTTCAATAATTATGGATGATGAGATCATCACTAGAGGGACCATTGTAAATGGCTTATATGTGTCAAACACTTCTTCATACATCATGAATATAAATATATCTATAAGAAAAAGAGATGAGGTGAATAATGTAAACCTATGACATTGTAGGCTAGGTCATATACATGAGGAAATGATTCAAAAGTTGCTGAAAGATGGATACTTAGATCCATTTAACTATGAGTCATATGCAACTTATGAACCTTGCCTTCGTGGGAAGATGACCAACTCTCCTTTTAGTGGAACTGGAGAGAGAGCCACTGAGTTATTGGAACTCATACATAGTGATGTATGTGGTCCCATGTCGACTCAGGCTATAGGTGGTTACTCATACTTCATTACATTCACCGATGATTTCTCTAGGTATAGACACGTGTACTTGATGAAGTACAAGTCCGAGGCCTTTGAGAAATTCAGGAAATATAAGAATGAAGTAGAGAACCAGATTGGAAAGAGTATTAAGACTCTTCGATCAGATCGAGGAGGAGAGTACTTGAGTATGTAGTTCACCCATTTCCTCAAGGACGATGAGATTCTATCCCAGTGGACACCTCCTTATACACCTTAGCTCAATGGTGTATTAGAAAGGAGGAATTGCATGCTGTTAGATATGGTGCGATCCATGATGAGTTTCGCTGACCTACCTGTCTCATTATGGAGGTACGCCCTAGAGACCGCAGCTTACCTTCTGAACAAAGTTCCATCAAAGTCGGTAGTGTCTACGCCATATGAGATATGGAAAGGAAAAAAGCTCGATTAAGATTGTTAAGATTTGGGGCTGTCCTGCCCACGTAAGAAGACACAACCCCGACAAGTTGGAATCAAGGATAGAATGGTGCACATTCGTGGGATACCCAAAGGAAACTTGTGGGTATTATTTCTATCACCCCGAGGACCGAAAGATCTTTATTGCCAAGAGAGTCGTGTTCCTTGAGAAGGAACACATTCTTGGTGGAAACAATGGGAGCAAGATAGAATTAAGCGAGGTTGGAGAACCTAGCTCAAGCACCATTCCAGAGCCCGAGTTTGTTCAGGTACTTAACATACAAGTTCTAACTTTGCATAGATATAGCAGAGTATCTCACCCTCCTGAAAGATATATGTGACATATCAGTGGAGATGACTCTCAGGATGTTGGTCCTCAAGCCTACGAGGAGGCTACTATGAGTATAGACTCTGGGAAGTGGCAAGAAGCCATGAATTCTGAGATGGATTCCATGTACTCTAATAATGTTTGGAACCTTGTGGATGCACCTGAGGGTATGGTACCCATCGGCTGCAAGTGGATCTTTAAGAAGAAGATCGGAGTGGATGGAAAGGTAGAGAAATCTATAAAGCAAGGCTGGTAGCTAAAGGATATCGTCAAAGATAAGGAGTTGACTATGACGCAACTTTTTCACCTGTAGCTATGCTTAAGTCCATTAGAATTATTATGGCTATTGCAGTATACTATGACTATGAGATCTAGCAGATGAATGTCAAAACGATATTCCTCAATGACAACCTCGAGGAGGAGGTGTATATGTTACAACCAGAGGGATTCGTATCCAAAGAGAGTCCAGATAAAGTGTGCATGTTGCTTAGATCTATTTATGGATTAAAGCAAGCTTCCCGAAGTTGGAACATAAGATTTGATGAGGTGATTAGATCTTATGACTTCGTTAAGAACGAAGACGAGTCTTGTATGTACAGGAAGGTAAGTGGGAGTACTATCACCTTCTTAGTGCTATATGTGGATGACATCCTAATAATTGAGAATGATGTAGGAATGCTCTCCATAGTAAAGGTTTGACTATCCAGAAACTTCTCCATGAAAGACTTAGGGGAAGCATCCTATATTTTAGGGAGCCGGATCTATATAGATAGATCCAAAAGGATGTTTGACTTGTCCCAGTTCAGGTACATAGACTCTATTATCAAAAGGTTTGGCATGGAGAATTCCAAGAGAGGTTTCATACCGATGAGGCATGAAATATCACTTTCTAGGAGTATGTCCCCAAAGACTCATAAAGAAACGACAGACATAGATAAAATACCTTATGCCTCAGTGATAGGGTCTATCATGTATGTGATGCTATATATTAGGCCTGATATAGCACATGCTCTAAGTGTCACGAGTAGGTATCAGGCATATCCAAGTTTAGAACACTGGAAGACAGTAAAGTGTATCCTTAAGTACTTGAGAAGGACTAAGGATCTTTTACTGGTATATGGAGGAGGTAGCCTCCAGGTTGAGGGATACACAGACTCGAGTTTTCAGTCTGACATTGATGATAGCAAGTCAAATTCAGGGTATATTTTTACCCTTAATAGAGGAGTAGTAACCTGGAAGAGTTCCAAGCAAGATACTACTGCTGACTCAACTATAGAGGCATAATACATTGTCGCAATAGAAGCAACAAAGGAAGGGGTGTGGATGAAAAAGTTCATCAAGGATTTGAGAGTCATACCAAGCAGCGTAGAGTTGACTCCCATATATTGTGACAGCTATAGGGCGATAACTCTAACAAGGGGACCCAGGTCTCATCAGAATTGTTCTGAGGAGGTTCCATTTGATTAGAGTGATTATGACCCAAAAAGATAGCGCAATGAAAAGTGTTCCATCCGAAGATAACATTGCAGATCCGCTAACGAAGCCATTGGCGCGGATTATATTAGAGCGTCACAGGGGTCTGATAGGGATTAAACACATAGGTGATTGGCTTTTAGTCAAGTGGGAGATTGCTGGTTACAAGTGTCCTGTAAGCCAATTACGTGAGTGATGACACGTGTGACACGCTGTGTGATCTTTTTGCTTATGATTAATATTGGCATATTCTCACATTGTATTATCTGTAGTATATATACTGTGATGTCCTTGGTTTTGTACAATGAGAATCGGATCGTGATGAGATCAAGATAATGAGATCGATTTGCCTTTAAACACAGATTCTAAATAATCTCGATCATAGGTTACTCGAGAGGGATATTGAGATAACTGGACAGACCGTTGTATTATATATCCTATCCATATGATGGAGGCGGCTGGTCTCATAGCCACTTGTGTGGAGACACTAAGGATATAATATATGTGCTCATTGGAGAATGAGTTCACTGATTGATCCGCTTATGGAATGCTGTATAGTTAATGATACCTAATGTCAGATAGTGATTTTATAGTTCTAGTTGTATATCTGGTCCTTAGACTTAAGACACCAAGGATGCCTTGTGTGAGTACTCATTTCTTTGATGCTAGACTTACAGGTTTGGAAAGTTCTAGATCTGGTATAATTGGTTATCGAGATTGGTAGCCAACCTTACGAAACCAATTGAGTGTCAAAAGGATCATCCACTCTCGATATCATGAGAGGAATATCCCATATGTGCTTGCTCAGATAAATCCCTGGCTAGGGTCATTCGGATTGAGAGAGAAAGAGTTCTCCGAGAGAATCCGATTAGAGCGAGACTATGATGGATTCCGTATGTGACATGATAGTACTATGTCCAATATACGATCTCTGGGAAATTAGTTGGATGATGGATTATAAATACACGGTAACTATGGACAGACAGGTCTGATAGATTCGATCCCCTTGTACCGTCTGGGGACTATGGCGTAGTGGCCTAGTACGTCCATAATCGATGAGTCGAATGAATTATTATAGGGATAATAGTTCACTATATCAGAATGAGTTCTGATGGGAGTGACTCACGGCCAGCTTGGTATCGGGCCTAAAGGGTCACACACATATGGTGAATGCTTCAGCGAATAGAGGATTAGATGAAGATCCAATTAGCCCATATTCTCATTAGATGAGACCATATGCTGATGGGCTCATTGATTAAGACTCAATTAGAGGCCTAAGGAGATTATTGGATAGAGATCCAATAATGCAAGGTTAGTGGGTAATTGGATGGAGTTCCAATACCTACTAAGGAAGGAACCCTAGGGTTTTTTTGTGGTTCTCTATAAATAGGGGGGAGACTCATGGTTGAAAGGCTGTAGCTTTAGCCACCACCTCCTATTCTCCTCTCCCTCTGCGCAAGAGTTGCGAGATCAGATTGGAGGAGTTTCGCTGTAGAGATCCATCATGTGGATATCGCTACAAAGGGGGATGCTTGACCTCCTTCATCTTCTGCATTCGGATTTGGAATACAGGGATATATGATCTCCCTAGGTAAAATTAATCTCTCACATATCATGGTTTTATGATTTTTACGATTTTCCTTGTGACCTCAATCTTTTGTATGACAATTTGATTTACGTGAGAAACCAATTTTTGTTTTGATTTCCGCTATGCATGTGATGCTCCCGTTGAGGTTTCCCAACAGCTAAGTTAATAAGGAAACCGAAAAGATAAGCAACGTTTGAAGGAAAGAACTTATATTGAAAACTTTGCTTTCAGTGAGTTGAGTTAAATCAGAAGCATCAATACAACAAATATGTAAGCAATAAAAGCAAAGAACCACTCATAATTTCTATAGTGGTTCGGCACTAAAGGCCTATGTCCACTTCCAAGTACTCCTCCTTAAGGCACACCAGCATCCATTACTGATCTTCTTTGGGTGAGGACCAAACCCTTATACTTGAGCTTACAAGGAAGACAAGATTTACAACTCTAAGCTCTCTCCCTTACCCCTTTTCTTTTTCTTACACTTCACATAAGTTTTTTACAGAATGTTTCCCTTAGAAGTGTTGTGTAGAATGCAAGAATACTTGGAGTATTTATAGGCCTCAAGTTGCTTCAGATTTTTGGAGCCAAAAATCAAACATATCCAAAAAATCTGGGTACGGGTGGTTACCCGTCGACCTGGGCAGCTCAACCACCCGAACACATGGGTACGGGCAGTTTACCTGTTGGCCCTGGGCAGGTCAGCCACCATTAAGCACCCGAAAGCCTGGGCGACGACGGTACACCCACCGCTAACCGGCGGTTTACCCACCGAAATTTTTGCAAAAGTGGTTCCCTCCACTTTTCAAATTCTGGCTTAAACCTGATGTTTACCAACCTTTTGATCAACCAATTGAGCTCAATCAAACCCTAATAGTAGACCAGATTACCTTATTGAATTAATTTGGATTCCTTCCAAACCCAACTCAATTTAGACTCACTTCTAACTACGACTCAATGATTATAATGCTTAATGACCATAAGCTAAATTAAGACCTAACTTCCGCCAATCCGGTAGCCTCTAACATACTTGCGATAAGTCTTCCGGTCTTCTCCCGGTGATCTCTTGGCGTGTTCCCAACAAGCTTCCCGATCCCTTCGGTGAATCTCCTAGTGAACTCCCGGCGAAATCCCACCGCATCGTCCGAGCCCGGCCCGATGCCTAAGCTTGATCTTGGCCTATTATTTGGTTGTAACTCCATTGCCCCTGTCATAGTTAGACTTGCACGATGCTAATTATGACTTAATTAAATATAATCATAATTATCAAATATCAATTACAAGACCATCATAACTCCTAGTAGGCTTTTCGACTACCCACGATAATCTTCTGGCGAGTCTCGGTCTTCTTCTAGTGAACTCCCTTGCGCCATCCTGGTAAAACTCCCGATACCCTCTGCGAGCTCCCAACGCACTCCTGGCGAGTTCCCAACCGTATCTACTCGATGCATGGACTTTACCTTAGCCAATCCTGATTGTAATGATCATTCTATCGTAATTAATCCTGCATCAATCAATTTCTAACAATCTATGTTAGATCAATAACCATAAATTGATTTCATCATCAAAATCCAAGATTCAACACAAACCTAAGTGTGGTACCATCAAGAAGACAGTCTTCAAGACTGTGTCTGGCGATGGTACTGCCCATACATAGTCTCCTAGACTATATTAAGCGGTGGTACTGCTCAGGTTGGTGGTAGTTGTTGGGAAACCTCAACGGGAGCATCACGTGCGTAGTGGAAGATCAAAACAAAATCAGTTTCCCACGTAGATCAAAATCGTCGTGCAAAGATTGGTGCGCAAAAAAAGTCACAAAATAAAAAATTACATCATGTGAGAGATTATTTACCTAGGGAGATCGTATATCCCTATTTTTTCGGATCCAGATAGATAGGATAAAGGAGGTCAAATGTCATCCTCTCTAACGGTATCCACACGATGGATTGCTACAATGATACTCCTCTAATCATAACCTCAAGTCTCGTAACTCTTGCGCAAAGGAAGGGAGGATAATAAGAGGGGGCAGCCAAAGGTGCAGCCTATTTATGAGCCTTATCTCCTATTTATATAGAGCCATCCATATAACCATAATGGATCCTGCCTTAGGGTATTGTATCTCCATCCAATTATCCACTAATATTGGATTATTGGATCGCTATCCAATAATCTCCTTTGGCCTCTAATTGAGCCTTATGCAAGGAGCCCATCAATGTAGGGTCTCATCTAATAAGAATAGGGGCTAATTGGATAACACATATCTAATTCTCTATTCGCTGAAGCATCCACCATATGCATGTGACCCTCTAGGCCCAATATTGAGCTGACCGTGAGTCCTACTTGTCAGAACTCCTTCTGACTCAGTAAATTATTATCTCATAATAAGTCACTCGATTTATCGACTAATAGACGTACTAGGCCACTGCTCCATAGTTCCTAGATGGTATAAGGAATCTTATCCATTTGATCTGTCTATCCTCAGTTACCATGTATCTAGAATTTCTTATCCATCTAATATCCTACAATCATATACCGGGCATGGTATTGTTGTTGGTTACAGACGCCCTACAAGCCAATCACGTGAGTGATGACACGTGTGACACGCTACACGATCTTTTTTGCTTATGATTATTATTGGCATATTCTCACATTATATTATCTATTGCATATATATATTATGATGTCCTTGGTTCTATGCAATGAGAATCAGATCGTGATGAGTCATGATAATGAGATCGATTTACCTTTAAACACAGATCCTAAATAATCCCGATCATAGGTGACTCGAGAGGGACATCGAGATATATATTTGTATGTGATGTAGATATATATTAAATATATATGTGTGTGATACGATATATTAGGAGACCGATACGAAATAAAAACCTATCCTACGATAATATTAAGTCGACAAGTGTGAGGAAATAAGATTGACCCACGTGGCCTTTCATCGTTATAAGAAGAAATTGAATCACGACATAGGTTGAGTTGGTCGAGTCCCTCGAGGCTCACCTATCTACGTGATCGAGTTCTTGCCTACGATATAGAGATGTCATCGGTGACCTGAGGACATGATATGCTTGGTCGAGTCCCTCGAGGGCATATCATCAAATCAGACTCATCTTGTAATGATGGTGATGACTTAACTGAACATTATGGTTGGTTGAGTCCCTCGAGACCATGATGGTTCGGAGGCTGAATATGACGGGAATCATAAAGAGTTGTGATTGACAAGAGTTGCCTACCATTTGGGCTTACTGTAATTGGTTGAGTCCCTCGAGGTTGCATTAAGATGTCAATTACATCTCAATCCCACTAGGAGTCTGCCGGAGACTTTCGTCTCACGTGTCGAAGGTGTCGCATGATTTGTTAGGAAAATAGTGGGAGTATATTAAGATAGAAGTACATATCTTAATTAGTTTTTTTCTATAAAATCTACATATTATTTATTTGTGCTATATCTTGTTTGTCAAAAATATGTCGCTCGCAAACTCTTTGCGTGGCATACTTGATGCCAATCGCCTCACTGGTCCTAACTACATTGATTGACTCCATAATTGAAGAATTGTTCTCAAGGCGGAGAAAATCATATATGTCCTTAATACGATTGTGCCCACGTTGGAGGAAAGGACAAGCGAGGATGAGATCGCTCGCTTTTTAAAGTATATAGATAGTCCTAGAGGATAACCTATCTGTTGATCTTATACTTCAGTCCTTACTAGATTCCTTTTCACAGTTCATTATTAATTTTAATATGAACAAGTTTGAGGTGACTCTACCTGAGCTCCTCAATATGTTGAGGGAAGTTGAGAGCACCATTAAGAAAGAGAAGCCAATTCTTTATATTGTGAGACCAATAAGAAAAGGAAGGCCATTAAGACTCTTAAGAAGGGCAAGGGTAAAGAAAAATCGGGTAAGACAAAGGTTGCTCAGAAAGACCCGGCAAAGGACAATGGACAGTGCTCCCATTGTGGCCAAGACGGGCATTGGAAGAGGAACTGTAAGGACTACCTTGTAGATAAGGTGAAACAGAAGCTTGAAGAAGCTTCTGGTATATTCATGATCAATCTCCACTTGTCGGATTTTCATGATAACATATGGGTATTGGATACCAGGAGTGCTTATCATATCTGTAATTCATTGCAGGTTCTGCTAAGACCTAAGAGATTGGCCAAAGGCGAGATGGACCTCAAGATGGGCAATGAAGTAAGAGTTGCTGTAGTTGCTATTGGGGAGGTCACCCTACATCTGCTTGGTGGAGCTATTAAAATTGCATTAGATGCATGCTATTTTGTTCCCTCTATTATCAAAAATATTATTTCCATCTCTTGTTTGACAATTAATGGATATAAATTATTTTTTGAGAATAATTGTTGTTCAATAATTATGGATGATAAGATCATCACTAGAGGGACCTTGATAAATGACCTATATGTGTTAGACACTTCTCCATACATCATGAATATAAATACGTATAACAGGAAAAGAGATGAGGTGAACAATGCATACCTATAACATTATAGGCTAGGTTATATACATGAGGGAATAATTCAAAAGTTGCCGAAAGATAGATACTTAGATCCATTTGACTATAAGTCGTATATTCATGGGAAGATGGCCAACTCTCCTTTTAGTATAACTGGAGAGAGAGCCATTGAGTTATTGGAATTTATACATAGTGATGTATATGGTCCTATGTTGACTCAGGCTATAGGTGGTTACTCATACTTTGTTACATTCACTGATGATTTTTCTAGGTATAGACAAGTGTACTTAATGAAGTACAAGTTCGAGGCCTTTGAAAAATTCAGGGAATATAAAATCGAGGTAGAGAACTAGATAGGAAAGAGTATTAAGACTCTTCGATCAGATCTAGGAGGAGAATACTTGAGTATAAAGTTCATCCATTTCCTCAGGGACAATGGAATTCTATTCTAGTGTGGACACCTCCTTATACACCTTAGCTCAATGATGTATCATTAAGGAGGAATCGAACGCTGTTAGATATGGTGCAGTCCATGATGAGTTTCGCTGTCCTACCCATCTCATTCGGGGGATATGCCCTAGAGACTGCAACTTACCTTATGCACAGAGTTATGTCAAAGTTGGAAGTATCTACACCATATGAGATATGAAAAAGGAAAGAAGCATGATCTTAAGATGGTTAAGATTTAGGGCTGTCCTGCCCATGGTAAAAGATACAATCCCGACAAGTTAGAATTAAGGACAGAATGATGCAAGTTCGTGGGATATCCCAAGGAAACTTGTGAGTGCTATTTCTATCATCCAGAGGACAAGAAGGTGTTTGTTGCCAAGAGGTTGTGTTTCTTGAGAAGGAACGCATTTTTGGTGAAAACAGTGGGAGTGAGATAGAGTTAAGCGAGGTTGGAGAACCTAATCCAAGCACCATTCCAGAGTCTGAGTTTGTTCAGGCACCTAGTGTTGGGAAACCTCAGCGGGAGTATTACATACGCAACGAAAATCAAAACAAAAATATGTTTCCCATGCAGATCCAATTGTCGTGCAAAAGATTGGGTCGTGAGAAAGCCATAAAAATAAAAAAATCACATCATGTGAGAGATTGTTTTAGCTAGGGAGATCGTATATCCCTATATTCTAGATCTGGATGGAGAGGATGAAGGAAGTCAAACATCTTTCTCTCTAGCGATATCCACACAATGGATCTTTGTAGCAAAAATCCTCCCATCTGATCTCACAACTCTTGCGTAGAAGAAGGGAGGAGAATAGGAGGGAGTGGCCAAAGCTACAGCCTATCAACCATGAACCTCCTTCCTATTTATAGAGAGCAAAAAAAAAACCTTAGGGGTCCTACCTTAGTGGGTATTGGATCTCCATCCAATTACCCACTAACATTGCATTATTGGATCTCTAGTCTCCTTAGGCCTCTAATTGGGCCTCATGCAAGAAGCCCATCAGTATAGGGTCTCATCTAATGAGAATAGGGGCTATTCCCCCAATCCTCTATTCGTTGAAGCATCCACCATATGTGTGTGACCCTCTTGGCCCGATACCAAGCGAGCCGTGAATCACTCCCGTCAGAACTCCTTCTGATATAGTGAATTATTATCCCCATAATAATTCACTCAACTTATCGACTATGGACATACTAAGCCACTACGCCATAGTCCCTAGACGGTACAAAAGGATCGAATCCATCAGACCTGTTTGTCTATAGTTATCGTATATATATAATCTCCCATCTAACTAATATCCCAGAGATCATATATTAGATATGGTACTATCAGGTCACATACGAAATTTATCATAGTCTCACTCTAATCGAATTCTCCCGGAGAACTCCTTCTCTCTTAATTCGAATGACCCTGGCCAGAGATTTATCTGAGTAAGCATAAATGAGATATTCCTCTAGTGATATCGAGAGTGGATGATTTTTTATTAACACTCAATTGCCTTCGTAAGGTTGGCTACCAATCCCGATAACCATATGTACCAAATCTAGAACTTTCCAAACCTGTAAGTCTGCAATCAAAGAAATGAGTACTCAAACAGGCATCCTTGGTGTCTCAAGTCTAAGGACCAGATACATAACTAAGACTATGAAATCGCTATCCGACATTATCATTAACCATATAACATTCCATAAGTGGATCAATCAGTGAGCTCATTCTCCAATGAGCACTTGTACTATGGCCTTAGTGTCTCCACACAAGTGGCTATAAGATCAACTGCCTCCATCATATAGATGATTATATAGTACACTGATTTATCCGGTTATCTCGATGTCCCTCTCGAGTAACCTATGACTGAGATTATTTATGATCTATGTTTCAAGGTGACTCAATCTAAGTATCATGATCTCATCACGATCTGATTCTCATTGCACAGAACCAAGGACATCATAATATATATATATATATATATATATATATATATAATATAATATGAGAATGTGCCAATAATAATCATAAGCAGAAAGATCGTGCAGCGTGTCACAGGTGCCATCACTCATGTGATTGGCTTGTAGGACACCTGTAACCAACACCTAACACACAAGTTCCAACTTTGTACTGGTTTAATAGTGTATCTCACCCTCCTGAAAGATATGTGAGATATATCAGTAGAGGAGGCTATTATGAGTATAGACTCCGAGAAGTGACAATACGTCATGAATTCTGAGGTGCATTCCATGTACTCCAACAAGGTTTGAAACCTTGTGGATGCACCTGAGTACCCATCAACTACAAATGTATCTTTAAGAAGAATATCAGAGTGGGTGGAAAGGTGAAGACCTATAAGGTAAAGCTGGTAACTAAAGGATATCGTCAAAGACAGGAAGTTGACTATGATGAAACCTTTTCACCTATAGTCATGCTTAAATCCATCAGAATTCTTTTGGCCATTACAACATAATATGACTATGAGATCTAGTATATAAAATAACATTCCTCAATGGCAACCTCGAGGAGGAGATGTATATGATACAACCAAAGGGATTCATATCTAGAGAGAGTTCAGATAAACTGTGTAGATTGCTTATGTCTATTTATGGATTGAAGCAAGCTTCCCAAAGTTGGAACATAAGATTTGATGAGGCGATCAGATCATATGGCTTCGTTAAGAATGAAGATAAATCTTGTGTGTATAGAAAGGTATGTGAGAGCACTATCACCTTCTTGGTGTTTTATGTGGATGACATCCTAATCATTAGGAATGATGTAGGAATGTTCTCCATAATAAAGTTTTGGCTATCTAAAAACTTATCTATGAAAGTCTTAGGGCAAGCATCTTATATTTGGGGATCCAGATCTATATAGATAGATCCAAGAAGATGCTTTGCTTATCCCAGGCCAGGTATATAGACTCCATCGTTAAAAAGTTTAGCATGGAGAATTCCAAGAGAGGTCTCACACTGATGAGACATGAAATATCACTTTCTAAGAGTATATCCTCATAGACCCCTAAAGAATGAGTAGACATGAAATATCACTTTCTAAGAGTATATCCTCATAGACCCCTAAAGAATGAGTAGACATGGATATGATACCCTATGCCTTAGCAATAGAGTCTATCATGTATGTTGTCCTATGTACCATGCCTGATATAGCACATGAGCAGGTATCAAGTGGATCCAGGTTTGGAACACTGAAAGACAGTAAAGTGTATTATTAAGTACTTGAGAAGGACTAAGGATCTTTTACTGGTATATGAAAAAGGTAGCCTCTTGGTTAAGGGCTACATAGACTCGAGTTTCTAGCCTGACATTGATGATAGCAAGTTGAACTTATTGTATATTTTCACCTTGAATGGAGGAGCAGTAAGTTGAAAGAATTTCTAGCAAGATGTTACTACTGACTCGACCATAAAGGCGAAATACATTGCTACAGCAGAAGCAACGAAAGAAGGGGTGTGGATGAAGAAGTTCATCATGGATTTGAGATTCATACCAAGCATCATGGAGCTGATTCCCATATATTGCAACAGGGCGATAGCTCTAGCAAGGGAACTTAAGTCTCATCAGAATTGTTCTGAGGATGTTCCACTTAATTAGAGATATCATAGCTCAAAAAGATATAGCAACGAAAAGAGTTCCATTCGAAGATAACATTGCAGATCCATTGATGAAGCCATTGGCTCAGATTGTATTTGAGCGTCACAGGGGTCTGATGGGGATCAGACACATAAGTGATTAGCTTTAGGTCAAGTGGAACATTGCTGGTTACAGGTGCCCTACAAGCCAATTACGTGAGTGATGACACATGTGACACGCTACGCGATCTTTTTTGCTTATGATTATTATTGGTATATTCTCACATTATATTATATATATATATATATATATATATATATATATATATATATATATATATATATATATATATATATATATATATTGTGATGTCCTTGGTTCTGTGCAATAAGAATCAGATTGTGATGAGATCACGATAATGAGATCGATTCACCTTTAAACATAAATCCTAAATAATCCTAGTCATAGGTTAGTCAAGAGGGATATCGAGATAACCGAACAGACCAGTGTACTATATACTCGTCTATATGATAGAGGCGGTTGGTCTCATAGATACTTGTGTGGAGACACTAAGGATATAGTACTGGTGCTCATTGGAGAATGAGTTCACTAATTGATCCGCTTATGGAATGCTGTATGGTTAATGATCATAATGTCAGACAATGATTCCATAGTACCAGTTGTGTGTCTGGTCCTTAGACTTGAGACACCAAGGATGTCTTGTTTGAGTACTCCTTGCTCTGACGTTGGACTTACAGGTTTAGAAAATTCTAGATCTAGTACAACCAGTTATTGGGATTGGTAGCCAACCTTACCAAGATAATTGATTGTCAATAAAGGATCACCACTCTCGATATCATGAGAGGAATATCCCATATGTGATTGCTAAGATAAATCCCTAGCTAGGGTCATTTAGATTGAGAGAGAAGGTGTTCTCTGGGAGAATCCGATTAGAGCGAGACTTGGATGGATTCTGTATGTGGCATGACAATACCATATCCAATATATGGTCTCTGGGATATTAGTTGGATGAGGGATTATAGATACACGATAACTGTGGATAGAGAGGTCCGATGGATTTGATCCCCTTGTTCCGTCTGGGGACTATGGCGTAGTGGCCTAGTACGTCTATAGTCGATGAGTCGAGTGAATTATTATGGGGATAATAATTCACTATATCAGAAGGAGTTATGATGGGAGTGACTCACGACTAGCTCGGTATCGGGCCTAGAGGGTCACACACTTATGGTGGATGCTTCAGTGAATAGAGGATTGGATAGAGATCTAATTACCGCTATTCTCATTAGATGAGACCCTACATTGATAGACTCCTTGCATGAGGCCTAAGTAGAGATGCTAAAGGAGATTATTGGATATAGATCAAATAATGCAAGATTAGTGGGTAATTAGATGAAGATCCAATACCCATTAAGGCTAGACCCCTAGGGTTTTTGGTGGCTCTCTATAAATGGGAGGGGAGGCACATAGTTGATAGGCTAGAACTGTGGCCATCCCTTCCTATTCTCCTCCCTTCCTCAGCGTAAGAGTTGCGAGACCTAAGATTGTGATTGGAGGAGTATCATTGTAGAGATCTATCATGTGAATATCGCTGGTGAGGAGGATGTTTGACCTCCTTCATCCTCTCCATCCGGATCTAAAAAATAGGGATATATGATCTCCCTAGGTAAATAATCTCATACGATGTAGTTTTTTGGTTTTACGATTTTCTCGTGACCCAATCTTTTACACGATGATTTGATCTGCGTAGGAAACCTATTTTGTTTTGATCTACCACTGTATATGTGATGCTCCCGCTTGGTTTCCCAACAACTGTCAGGCCACAAACAGAATCCATCTAAGTCCCACTCTAATCGGATTCTCTCGGAGAACTCATTCTCTCTCAATCTGACCAACCTAATTAAGAATTTACCTGAGTGAGAGTATACGAGATATTTCTCTCATGACACTGAGAGTGGATGATCCTCTATTGACACTCAATAGCCTTCGTAAGGTTGGCTACTAATCTCGATAAATGATTATACCAGATTTGGAACGTTCTAAAACTGTAAGTCCGATGTCAAAGAGAGGAAAACAATATATATTTGGTGTCTCCAGTCTATGGACCATATACACAACTGGGACTATGAAATCATTGTCTGACGTTAGGTATCATTAACCATACAATATTTCGTAAGTAAATCAATCAGTTAACTCATTCTCTAATGAGCACTTGTACTCTATCCTTAGTGTCTCTACACAAGTGGCTATGAGACTGGCCACCTCTATGATAGAACCCCAGAGGAATCCTATAAGATTTGATCTTTGAGGGGGATCAACCCTTGGAACGCTATAGAGGTTCCTCCCTCATTGTAGTCAGCCAGATGACTGAATGAAAATTGATTTTTTGCTTGATGAAAAGAGGTGGAGGCTACAAGCTTATATAGGGCTCAAAACCCTAGCCCTAGAGGGGTGCTTCCTAAGTGAATTCCCCCTTTAACCCTCCATCTAGCCGACTTACCCTGTTAAGGGGGGCAGCGACCTAAGGGGGTGACAGTTAGGAAGCCCTAAGGTCTCAAATATAAATCCTAGCCACTCTTCGTTATAGGATAGAGGTGGCTAGGTGGGGTTTCTTAAAATCTCATAAGGTTTTTATTAACTACTACTTGGTCGAGTAGGACCCAACCCTGCTAGAATCCTATCAAGCCTGTCCTCTTTAAATCAGTTTTGTCCTCAAGGCTGATGTTCCATGAACTCAGGGAACCAGGTCTTCAGCTTCTCATATGATTCCCATGTGACATCTTCAAGAGGTAAATTATTCTAATGCGCTAGTACTTCAGTAAAGGGACGTTAACGACGCATCACAACTCTTAGATCCAGGATGGTAAGTGGTGTTCGACAGTTGAGTCTAGGCTGATTCGTGTTCTCCCAACTTAGGCTTCAAGCAAGACACGTGGAAGACAAGGTGAATTTTGGCATCATCGGGCAATTTAAGTTTGTATGCCACAGCTCCAATATGCTCTGTGATTTGGTAAGGCCCATAAAAACGAGGAAATAGCTTCATTGAGGCTCGTGTGTTGAGATAGCTACTTGTACGGTTGCAGGCGAAGATAAACCCAATCTCATACTGAAAACTCCCTTTCGCTTCAATGTGTGTCAGCTTGTTGCTTCATTTTAGCTTGAGCGGTAGAGAGATTATCCTTCAGTAACTGTAAGAGTTTATCCTTGTCAATTAAATTTTGGTCTACTTGATCCACTTTGGCTGCACCAATTACATACTTTGGAATCACAGGGGCTGGTCGACCATACAATGCCTCATATGGGGTACATTTTGTAGATGAATGATATGTATTGTTGTACCACCATTTGTCCCAAGGGAGCCACTTCGTCAACTCCTTTGGCCGATCACTGGCAAAGCACCGAAGGTATGTCTCCAGGCACCTAATCACTACCTCTGTTTGGCCATCAATTTGCGAGCGATAGGTTGTGCTCATCTTGAGTTTGGTGACCTACAATTGAAAACTCAGTCCAAAATTTACTTATAAAAACATTGTCACGATGACTCACAATGGACTTTGGCATCCCATGCAGTTTAACAATATTTTCAACGAAAATCTAAGCAATACTAGCAGCAGTGTAGGGATGTCGCACAACATAGAAATGGATATATTTCGTCAATCGATCAACCACCACGAGGTGTATGCTTTTACCTTGGGAAGGTGGTAGCCCCTTGATGAAATCCATGGAGATAGCGTCCATATTGAGTCTGGTATAGGTAGTAGAGGTTGTAGCTTCCCCGGACTTGCCACCGTTTCCCCCTTTTGCTATTGACATACATCATATTGTGCCACATATTCAAAAATAATTTTTTTCATCCCTCACGAATAGAAATTTTGCTTCACTCTTTTGTAGGTTCTAAAAAATCCGGAGTGCCCTGCTGAAGGTGTGGAGTGCATTTCATGCATGATGACTTTGATGCAATGAGAGTCGGGTACAAGCACAATGCGACCTTTGTAGTAAAGATCCCTCGAATCCCAAGTCTAGTAGGCTAATGCGTTTGGATCCTTCTCCAATTTCTCTATGATATTGCTAGTCTCTGGATCCTTCTTCCATTCCTCCCTAATGTCCTCGAGGAAGTCGGTGGAAGGAAGGGAGATGGCTGAAATTTTGGCTTATTTGGGTAATCGAGAGAGTGCATCTGCAATAATATTTTCCTTCCCCTTTTTATAAATAATTTCATAATCAAATCCGAGAAGTTTGGTTACCCATTTTTGTTACTCAAGGGATGATATCTTTTGCTCCAAAAAGTACTTGAGGCTTCGGTGATTAGTTTTAATCTGGAAGCGCCTGCCGATTAGGTAGGGTCTCCACTTCGTTACGGGGTGCACAATAGTGAGCATCTCCTTATCATATATTGACATTTGATAATGGGAGAGAGACAAGGCCTTACTGGTATATGTGAGTGGTCGATCCTCTTGCATTAGAATGGTTTTGATTTTGACTCCAGATCCGCTGGCCTCAATGATGAAGGGTCGACTGAAATATGGTAGCGCAAGCACCAGTGTTGCCGTCATGGTTGCCTTATGTTTTGGAAGGCAGCAAAGGCTTCATCCGACCATAGGAAAGCATCTTTTTTCAGTAGAGAGGTGAGTGGTGCACTGATCTTCCCATAGTCCTTCACAAACTTCGAATAGTAGCCTGTTAGTCCAAGGAACCCGTGCAAGGGTTTCAGCCAGCCTTGCATTGCCTCAATTTTTGTCGGGTCGATCGCCACTCCTTCTGATATTATGTGCCCAAGGTACTTAACTTTTTATTGGAGGAAGCTGCACTTTGATAGTTTAACAAAAAGAGTGTTCTCCCGAAGGATCGTTAAAATAGATTGTAAGTGCATCTCAAGAGTGGGGCTGCAAATGAGAATATCGTCATAAAACACCAGCACAAATTTACGTAGAAAGCTCAAAAAAATATCGTTCATCAGACTTTAGAAAGTGGAAGGGGCGTTAGTGAGTCTAAAAGGCATTACCAAGAATTCATAATGTCTATTGTGTGTTCAGAATGCTGTTTTTGGAATGTCTTCTGCACATATCCGAATTTGATGGTACCCGGATTGGAGGTCTAACTTCGTGAAGACTGGAGCTCCTTTTTGTTCATCCAAAAGTTCATCCACCACTAGTATTGGATACTTATCCTTGATGGTGATGGCATTTAAAGCTCGATAGTCGATGCACATCCGCCAAGTTCTGTCCTTCTTGTGCACTAGCAACACCGACAAGGAATAGGGGCTGTAGCTTGGCCAAATCACCCATATTTCATGCATCTCTTTTACAATATTTTCAATCTCATCCTTCTGTAGATGGGGATAGTGGTACGACTGAGTGTTTGCCGGTGGTTTGCCTGGAAGAATTGGAATCCGTGGTCATGTTGCCGAGTAGGAGGAAGACCGCATGGTTTAACAAAAATACCAGTGAATTCATCAAGCAATTGGGCGAGGTTTTGATCCTCAAATTTCATATTCTTCTCCTCTAATTGCTGCTGGAGATACATTAGAAAACCACCATGTGCTATATAGGACTTTTCCATTCATTGCGTCGAAACAGTGGAGATGTGGCTTCCACGCTTGCTGTGTAGGGTGACATGTCTGTCTTTGCAATAGAATTTCATAATCAATTTAGAAAAGTTCCAGGAGATGTCACCTAGTGCTGTTAGCCACTCGATGTCGAGCATGGCTTCATAATCATCAATAGGTAGGAGGAAGAAGTCAGCAATGATTTCTTGGTCTTGCAGCAACAGTTTCACCCGCGAGCACCTTTGGTCGCACTTAAGGATTCGACCGTTGGCGACCTTTATGTCGACCTTGTTACAACCTTCGATGGTGAGTGCAATACGAGCAACAACCTTACTGTTTAGGAAATTATTAGTGCTACCCATATCGATAAGAACGTTGATCAACTACTGTTTGAGAAGGCCTCCAATTTTCATCGTTTGTGGATTAGAATAGCCGGCTAGCGCATGTACCGTAAAGTCGGTCAGTTGGGGCTCTTCTTCCACAACTTCTTCTTCATGTTCGAGGCTCTCTTCTGATGGTTCAATGACTTCTTCTTCTACTAGTTCGATCGGGAGAAGTCACCATTTTTGCAGCGATGTTCGCGGCTCCACTGCTCGTCATAGTGCCAACACAAACCCTTCGCAGATTGCTCCTGAAGCTCTTCTCTTGTCAACTTTTTGTGTGCGGGGGCTCGGATGATAGTAGAGGGGGTTGAGGACTTCGGTATTGCTAGTTGGGGACCAACCCTAGTCCTCCGGGTTTCATGGTTCAATTGCTCCTTTTGAAGTCACGCGAAAGAGATGGCCGCCATAAGCATGTACAATTGTCGCACTTTAACTTCTCCCCGGATTTTTGACTTCAAGCCGTTAATAAAAGTACCTAATAGATATTTTTCAGACCAATCATGAGTTAGATTAGATAATCTTTCAAACCTTCTTTGATATTATTGGATGGTAGAGGTTTGTCGAATCTTTGCTAATTAGCCGTCGACGTTCTCATAGTCGGTTGGTCCGAAGCGGATCAACTGCCCTTCTTTAAATTGTCTCTGTGAGAGGCCACTATGGGTGTGTGTTCAAACCAATCAAACCACTGTATGACATCCTCTTCAAGATGTATAGCCACAATTTCCACCATGGAAGCATCCATGCTCCGGTGGAACCGAAAATAACGCTCCACGCGCGAGATCCAACCAATCGGGTCTCCTTCCCATCTAGGGAAGTCCACCTTCATGCGTGGATTGTAGGGGTCAATTATAGAGCCTCCCCTCTCCTAGAAGTCATCTATTTGATCAGAGCCATCTCCTTGATGTGATCTCTTTGGGCTTGGTGGTCGGCCCAAACTGAGTTCAACAAAGATAGTTCGTATTTTCTCCTCCATTTGGGTCTCGAAGGCTATGAATTTTGCATTGATGGTCTCCTCCAATGTCATAGTGTAAGCTTCCAGATCTGTAATGTTAAGATCTCTCTTTTGTTATCTGGTTAAGGGCATGGATTGGTTGGGAAAAATTATGGCTGAAAGGGGGTGGATCGATAGATGTTTGGGGCTGTTTTATGGCTGATTTGGGTGTGGTTTTGGCAAGATTTTGGTCTATAATTGTAGGGGATGAAGGTTAGGGAAAGAGAGTTCTAAATCTAGAAAAGATGGCCATGAAGATTTGATAGAATTTGATAAAAGATCGCTATGGTGTATGCTATTCTGCCGAACAGAATTGCTATCAATGAAGAAGCAGCTTCTTGACGTAAATTCCAGCAAAAACCTAAGAAAATTATGGAAAATTTTGATAGCAAAATTTCAGTTCAGATGGTAGTAGTAATAGCAATTTGGAACAAGAAAATTTTGACAGCATAACGGTTATGAAACCAGTTCAAGATAAGATGGCATAATTTTTATCGTAAAATTTTAGCGGTTTACGATGACAATTTGCAGTGTTACAAGAATTGTTTTAAAGAAGGGTTTCATAGTAGATCAATCTCAGATGAAAGCCAAGATGATCTACAAAATGTGTGAAAAATTTAATCCACAAAAGATGCCAAATAGATTGGTTCGAAAAGGCTATATGCGGCTGGAATTTTCTGTAGCAATTCTTCGTTCGCAAATATGATCACTTTTGCGACAGAAGGAATTCACAACAAGGAAAAGATTGGAAATTCTTTTTTGTGTTTTGTAGATGGAAAATTGTAGTAGCAAAAGGTATGGGTGGTAGGGAAATACCAGATCTCTAGTGCAATTGATGGTGGCAGCAATAGATTGATTTGATCTGCAATAGGGGGATGACGGTGGAGGGGACTTCAAAATCAATTGTGGAAATTTCTTGGCTTGATGGAGGTAGCAGAGATGGCAGCAAGGGCAGTACTGCTCTGATACCAGATGATAGAACCCCAGAGGAATTCTATGAGATTTGGTCTTTAAGGAAGATCAACCTTTGGAATGCTATAGGGGTTCCTCCCTCCTTGTAGTCGGCCAGATGGCTGAATGAAAACTGATCTATTACTTGATGAAAAGAGGTGGAGGCTACAAGCTTATATATGGCTCCAAACCTTAGCCCTAGGGGGTTCTTCCTAAGTGAATTCCCCCTTTTACCCTCCATCTAGACAACGTGCCCTGTTAAGGAGGGCGGCGGCCTAAGGGGGCTGCATAACCATGCACCCCTGCTAGAAATCCTAGCCGACTAGCATGGTAAAGGGGGCGATGACTAGGAATGATAGAACCCCAGAATGAGCTCTATAGATTTTGACTCTTAAGGGGGATCAACCCTTGGAACGCTGTAGGGATTCCTCCCTCCTAGACTTGGCACAGACTGAAATAAAATTGATGATTGCCTGATTCAAGAGGGGGGTGGCTACATCTTTAAATAGGGATCAAAATCCTAGCCTAATGGGGTACTTGCCTAAGTAAATTTACCCCTTTGACCCTCCTATAACTGACCTACCTTAATAGGAATAGGGGGTGGATAAGTTGGCTCTTTAGCTGACCTAAGCAGGGGAAAACCCTAGCCGACCAACCAGTAAGGTGGGCAACGGCTACTAAGCACTAAGGGCTAATTTAAACCCTAGCCATACTCCTTTATAAGATAGGAGTGACTTTATTACAATCTAATAGAGTTTTTATTGACTAGTACTAAGATGATTAGGACTCAACCCTGCTGGAGTCCTTTCAAGTCCGTCCTTTTCAGATTAGCCTTATCCTCAAGGCTGAGGATCCATAAACTTTGGGAACTAGATCTTGAACTCCTCATGTGACTCCCATGTTGTATCTTCGGATGGTAAGTGAGTCCATTTTGCAAGTACTTCGGTTGAAGGGCATCGTCGATGCATCATAATCCTCTGATCAAGTATAGCTTCAAGTTAAGCTTTGATTTCACCATCATTGGCGGTGCTCGATAGTTGAGTCTGGGCCTTCTCATGTTCTCCCAACTTTAGCTTCAATAAGGATACGTGGAAGACGGGATGTATCTTAGCGTCATCAGGAAGCTTTAATTTGTTTGCCACAGCCCCAACGCGCTCATGGATTTGGTATGGTCTATAAAATCATGGAGACAGCTTCATTATGCTCTTGCGTTGATTGATAGCTGCTTGTATGGCTAGAGCCGAAGGTAGACCCAATCTCCCACTGGAAATTCCCGCTCACTCCGGTGGTTGTTTGCTTGTTGTTTCATGCGGGCTTAAGCGGTATTCAAGTTGTCTTTCAGCAACTGCAGCAGCTTGTCCCTATTAATCAAATTTTGGTTGACCTGATTTACTTTGGCCGAACCAAGCATATATCTGGGTATTACAAGGGCCGATCGACCATACAATGCCTCATAAGGGGTACATTTAGATGATGAATGAAATATTGTATTGTACCACCATTCGGCCCAAAGTAGCCACCTTGTCCACTCTTTGGGCCGATCACTGGTGAAGCACCATAGGTATGTCTCGAGGCATCTGTTCACCACTTTTGTTTGGTCGTCTGTCTGGGGATGATAGACTGTGCTCATCTTCAATTGGGTGCCTTGTAGATGAAAGAGCTCTGTCCAAAATTTACTTGTGCATACCCTGTCACAGTCGCTCATAATTGACCTTGGCATCCCATGCAGTTTTACTATATGTTCCATAAAAAGTTGAGCAATACTAGCAGCAGTATAGAGATGATTCATACCACAGAAGTGGGCATACTTGGTTAGGCAATCTACCACCACAAAGATCATGCTTTTACCTTGGGATAGTGGTAGCCCCTCGATGAAGTCCATAGAAATGTCGGTCCATGCTGAGTCTGGTATGGGTAGTGCATGTAGTTTCCCCGGACTTGCCACTGTTTCACCTTTCTATTGCTGATATATATCACATTTGGATATATAATCATAAATCAATTTTTTTATGCCATTCCAAAAGAATTTTTGTTTCACCCTTTTGTAAGTCCTCAGAAATCTGGAGTGCCCTACTGAGGGTGAAGAATGTATCTCATGCAAAATAATTTGAATGCAAGGGAAAGAAGGAATAATAACAATTCGATCTTTGTAGCATAAGTCCTTCAGATCCCACGAGTAGTAACCCATGGACCCTGGGTCCTTCTCCAACTTTTCTATGATGGCTCGGGCTTCTGGATCATTCTTCTATTCCTCCCTAATGTTGTCAAGGAAGTCGGTGGAGGGAAGGGAGATGGCTGAAATTTCAGCTTGTCCCGATAGCCGAGATAAGGCATCTGCAACAACATTCTCTTTTCCTTTTCGGTAAGTAATTTCATAATCAAAGCCAAGGAGTTTAGTTACCCATCGTTGCTGCTTCGGGGAGGATATTTTCTGCTCCAAAAAATACTTAAGGCTTTGGTGGTCAGTCTTATTCTGGAAGTGCTGGTCGATCAGGTATGGTCTCCACTTTGTGACTGCGTGAACGATGGCAGACATTTCTTTGTCATACACGAACATTTTAAGATGTGAAGGAGATAAAGTTTTGCTAGTGTAGGCAAGGGGTTGGCCATCTTGCATTAGAACAGCCCCAATTCCAACTCTGGATGCGTCAGCCTCAATCACGAAAGTTCAGCTGAAATCGGGTAGCGCTAGGACTGACATCGTCGTCATGGCGGCCTTGAGTATTTCAAAGGCTGTGGAGGCTTGATCCGACCATGAAAAAGAGTCCTTGAGTAGGGATGTGAGTGGGGCACTGATCTTACCATAATCTCTCACGAACTTCCGGTAGTAGCCTGTGAGTCCAAGGAAGCCGCGTAGTGATTTTACGTTTGTAGGTCTCGGCCATCCTTGCATTGCCTCGATCTTTGTCAGGTCTATCGCCACTCCATCCTCTAATATAATGTGCCCTAGATATT
Source organism: Ensete ventricosum (assembly GCA_029747655.1). Taxonomy (NCBI): domain Eukaryota; kingdom Viridiplantae; phylum Streptophyta; class Magnoliopsida; order Zingiberales; family Musaceae; genus Ensete; species Ensete ventricosum. Next base: position 23,658,043 of record JAQQAF010000004.1, on the reverse strand, counting down.
CCAATTTATACTGTAAGAAGCTGCACTTTGACTGTTTAACATAAGGAGTATTCTCTCGAAGAATGGTTCGAACAGTTCGTAAGTACTCAAAATGTATATCAAGCGTAGGGCTATAAATGAGAATATCATCAAAGAATACTAATACGAACTTATGTAGAAACTTTTGGCAGATGTCATTCATCAAGCTTTGAAAGGTGGAAGGAGCATTTGTAGGTCCGAAAAGTATTACCAAAAACTTGTAGTGGCCGTTATACATGCAAAATGCAGTTTTCGGAATATCTTTAGTGCATACTTGAATCTGATGGTATTCGGATCGGAGATCCAATTTAGTGAAGACTCATGCTCCTTTTAATTCGTCCAAGAGTTCATCTACGACTAGAATAGGATATTTGTCCTTGATGGTGATGGCGTTTAGAATCCTGTCGTCAACGCACATCCGTCACGTACCATCTTTCTTACGCACTAGCAACACTGATGAGGAGTAAGGGCTGTAACTTGGTCGAATCACCCTGATGTCAAGCATCTCTTAACAATGTTCTCGATCTCATCCTTCTACAAGTGAGGATAGTGGTAAGGTCATAAATTTGCTGGAGGTTTGCCTGAAAAAATAGGAATGTGGTGGTCATGCGGTCGGTTAGGGGGTAGCCCACATGGCTCCGAGAAAACATCCACGAATTCATCCAGCAAAAGGGCAAACTTAGGATCTGAGTTTTGTACATTCTCCCCATAGATAGCTGCTGGATATGCATCAAGAATCCACCATGTGCAAAACTTTCTCCATTCATTGTGACAAAACGGTGAAAATATGGCTCCCGCGCTTGCCTCGTAATGTGACCTGTCTCCCTTTGCAATAAAATTTCATGATTAATTTAGAAAAATTCTAGAAGATATCACTTAGCATTATGAGCCATTCGATTCCAAGTACGACTTCATAATCTTTGATGGGTAGGAGGAAGAAATTAGCTACCACTTCTTAGTCCTGGAGTAGTTTCACCCACGGGCACTGTTGGTCGCAATTAAGGATTCGGCCGTCGGTGACCTTTACGTCGAATTTGTTGTAACCTTCAATTTGAAGCACCAAACGTGTAGCAACCTCACTGTTGAGGAAGTTATTTGTGCTACCTGTATCGATAAGAACGGTGATAGGTTGCTGTTTTAGAAGTCCTCTAACTTTCATCGTTTGCGGGTTGGAGTAGCCGACCAAGCGTGCACTACATAATCGGCCGATTGGGGCTCTTCCTCCATGGCTTCTTCTTTAGGTTCAAGGGCTTCTTCAGATGGTTCATTGTCCTTATCCTCCATTGGTTCAATCACAAGGAGCCAGCCCTTCTTGCAGCGATGTTCTCGGCTCCACGGTTCATCATAGTGCTAACACAATCCTTTGACCGATATTCACAAAGCTCATCTCTCGTCAATTGTTTTGGTGTGAGGGCTCAGATGGGTGGTAGAGGGGGCTATAGGCCTTGGCATGGCTAGTCGAGGAGCGACTCTTGTCCTTCCTGCCTCTTGGTTCAATCGTTCTTCTTAAATACGCACAAAGGAAATCACCGTCATAAGAGTGTACGGTTGCCGTGCCTTTACTTCTCCCCGAATCTCCGGCTTTAGGCCCTCAATGAAAGTCCCTAAAAGTTGTTTCTCAGACTAATCCATAGTTTGATTAGATAAACGTTCAAACCTTGTTTGGTATTCTTATATTGTAGAGGTTTGACGAATCTTCGCCAATTGTCTGTCGATGTTATCAAAATCGGTTGGTCCGAAGCGGTTCAACAGTCCTTCCTTGAATCACTACCAAGAGAGTCCTCCATGGGTGTGCTCAAACCAATTAAACCACCGAATAACATCTCCCTCGAGGTGGATGGTAGCAATCTCCACTTGTGTGGCGTCGGCAGTTCGGTAGAATCAAAAATAGTGCTCCGCGTACGAGATCCACCTGATCTGCTCTCCTTCTTCCCACCTGGGGAAGTCAACCTTAATGCATGGATTATTGGGATCAGAGATGATGTGGCCACATTCTTGTGGATCGTCTCACCGATATGAAGTTTCTCCATGCTGTGATTTCCTCAAGCTCGACGATCGACCAATGCTGAATTCGATGAAAAGGGATCACATCTTTTCTTCCATGCGATTTTCAAAGGCTTCAAGCTTTGTATCGATAGCCTTCTCTGATGCCATAGTATACACCTCTAGACCAGATTTTCAGATCACGCAGTGGCGGTAGCAGATAGATGGATCTGCGACTTGGTGGGTGATGGTGGACGGAGGCGACGTCAAAAGCAATTGAGGGAATTCCTTGAGAAGGTGGAGGTGGCTGAGATGGCTACAGGGCAGCAGTAATGTCACTCTGATACTAGATGATAGAACCCCAGAAGGAGCTCTATAGATTTTGACCCTTAAGGGGGATCAACCCTTGGAACGTTGCAGGGGTTCCTCCCTCCTAGACTCGGCACAAGGCTGAAATAAAATTGATGATTGCTTGATTCAAGAGGTGGGTGGTAACATCTTTAAATAGAGATCAAAACCCTAGCCTAAGGGGGTACTTACCTAAGTAAAATTATCCCTTTGCCCCTCCTATAGCCGACCTACCTTAATAGGAACAGGGGGCAGCTAAGTTGGCTTTATAGCCGACCTAAGCAGGGGAAAACCCTAGCCGACCAACCCAGTAAGGGGGGCGATGGCTACTAAGCCCTAAGGGCTAATTGAAACTGTAGTCATACTCTTTTATAAGATAGGAGTGACTTTATTATAATTTAATAGGATTTTTATTGACTAGTATTAAGATGATTAGGACTCAACCCTACTGGAGTCCTATCAAGGAAGCCCTAAGGCCCCAAATATAAATCCTAGCCACTCTTCTTTATATGATAGATATGGCTAAGTGGGGTTTATTATAATCTCACAGGGTTTTTATTAACTGCTACTTGGTTGAGTAGGACCCAATCATGCTGGAGTCCTATCACTCCATCATATAGATAAATATATTGCCCACCAATATATCTGGTTGTCTCGATGTCCCTCTCGAGCAATCTATGATCGAGATTATTTAGGATCTGTTAGTGGATCTACATTGTTACCTTCGGATGAAACTCTTTCCATTGCTACATCTTTTCAGGCTATGATCTCTCTTATTAAGTGGAACATCCTTAGAATAATTCTGATAAGACCTGGGTCCCTTGTTAGAGCTATTGCCCTATTGTTGTTGCAGTATATGGGAATCGAATCCATGTTGCTCAATACGACTCCCAAATCCTTGATGAACTTCTTTATCCATACTCCTTCCTTTGCTACTTCTACTGCAGCAATATACTATGCCTCTGTGGTCGAGTCAGTAGCAGTATCTTGCTTGGAACTCCTCCAGCTTACTACTCTATTTAGGATGAAAATGTACCCTGAGTTGGACTTGCTATCATCCATATCGGAGTGGAAACTCGAGTTCGTGTAGCTCTCAACCTGGAGGCTACCTTCTCCATATATCAGTAAAAGATCCTTAGTCTTCTTGATAACCTAAGGATACACTTTACTGCTTTTCAGTGTTCCAAACCTGGATCTGCCTGATACCTACTCATGACACTTAGAGCATACACTATATCAGGCCAGGTACATAGCATAGCATACATGATAGACCCTATCGCTGAGGCATAGGGTATCTTATCTATGTCTGCCCTTTTTTCAGGAGTCTTTAGGGACATACTCCTAAAAAGTGATATTCAATGTCTCATCGGTATGAGACCTCTCTTGGAATGCTCAATGCCAAACCTTTTGACAATAAAGTCTATGTACCTAGATTAGGACAAGCTAAGCATCATCTTGGATCTATCTCTATAGATTCGGTCCCCAAAATATAGGATGCTTCCCCTAATTCCTTCATGGAGAAGTTTCTGGATAGCTAAGCCTTTACATTGGAAATCATTTCTACATCATTCCCAATGATTATGATGTCATCCACATACAACACCAAGAAGGTGATAGCTCTCCCACTTACCTTCCTATACACATAAGGCTCATCTTCGTTCTTAATGAAGTCATAAGATCTGATTGCCTCATCATATCTTATGTTCCAACTTCGGGAGGCTTGCTTAAGTCTATAGATGGACCTAAGTAACTTGCACACTTTATTTGGACTCTCTCTAGATACGAATCTCTTTGGCTATATCATATACACCTCCTCCTTGAGGTTGCCATAGAGGAATGTAGTTTTCATATCCATCTGCCAGATCTCATAGTCTATATGCTGCAATAGCCAAAAGAATTTGATGGATTTAATCATAGCTACGGGTGAAAAGGTTTCGTTATAGTCAACTCCTTGCCTTTAACGATATCCTTTAGCCACTAACCTCGTCTTATAAGTCTCCACCTTTCCATCTACTATGATCTTTTTCTTAAAGATCAATTTGTAACCGATGGGTACAATACCCTCAGGTGCATCCACAAGGTTCCAAACCTTGTTGGAGTATATGGAATCCATCTCAAAATTAATGGATTCTTGCTACTTCCCGGAGTCTATACTCATAATAGCCTCCTCGTAGGTTTGAGGATCAACATCTTGAGAGTCTTCTCCACTGAAATTCTCACATATCTTTCAGGAGGGTGAGATACTCTACTAGAACTGTGTAAGGTTGGAACTTATGTGTTAGGTACATGAACAGATTCAGACTCTGGAATGATGCTTAAACTAGGTTCTCCAACCTTACTCAACTCTATCTCATCCTACTATTTCCACCAAGAATGTGTTCCTTCTCAAGAAACATAGCCCTCTTGGCAACAAATAGCTTCTGGTCCTCGAGATAATAGAAATAGCACCCATAAGTTTCTGTGGGGTATCCTATGAACTTGCACCATTATGTTATTGATTCTAACTTGTCGGGATTGTATCTTTTAACGTAGGCAGGACAACTCTAAATCTTAGCCATCTTAATATCAGACTTCATTCCTTTCTATGTCTCATATGATATAGACATTACCGACTTTGCTAGAACTATATTCAGAAGATAAGATGTGGTCTCTAGGGCATATCCCCATAATGAGAGGGTAGGTCAGTAAAACTCATCATGGACTGTACCATGTCCAACAATATGCGATTTCTCCTTTCTGATACACCATTGAGCTGAGGTGTATAAGGAGGTGTCTATTGGGATAGAATCCCATGATCCCTAAGGAAATGGGTGAAGTCTATACTCAAGTGCTCTCCTCTTTGATCGGATCGAAGAGTCTTAAGACTCTTTCCAATCTAGTTCTCTACTTTATTATTATATTCTTTGAATTTTTCAAAGGCCTCGGACTTGTACTTCATCAGGTACATGTGTTCATACCTAACGAAATCGTTAATGAATGTAATGAAGTATAAGTAACCGCATATAACCTGAGTCAACATAGGACCACATACATCAGTATGTATGAGTTCCAATAGCTCAGTGGCTCTATCTCCAGTTCCATTAAAAGGAGAGTTGGTCATCTTTCTACGAATGCAAGGTTCGTAAGTTGCATATGACTCATAGTCAAATGGTTCTAAATATCCATCTTTTAGCAACATTTGAATCATTCCCTCATGAATATGACTAAGCTTACAATGCCACATGTATGCATTGTTCACATCATCTCATTTCCTCTTGGATATTTTTACATTTATGATGTGTGGAGAAGTGTCTAACATATATAAGTCATTTATCAAGATCCCTCCAATGATGATCTCATAATATAGAATTGTTGAACAATTATTGTTCTGAAAAATTAATTTATATAAATAAGAAATAAAAATAATATTTTTGATAATAGAGGGAACAAAATAGCATGCATCCAATGCAATGATAGCTCCACCAGGCAGATGTAGGGTGACCTCTCCAATGGCAAATGTAGCAACTCTTGCTCCATTGCCCATCTTGAGGTCCATCTCGCATCTGGACAATCTCCTAGGTCTTGCCAAAATCTATAACGTATTGTAGATATGATAAGTACTCCCGGTATCCAATACCATGTGTTATCATGAAAATCTAACAAGTGGAGACTAATCATTAATATACCTGAAGTTTCTCCAAGCTTCTGTTTCCCCTTGTATACAAGGTAATCCTTATAGTTCCTCTTTTAGTGCCCGTCTTTGTCGTAGTGGAAGCACTGTCCTTTATCTTTTATGTGTCTTTCTTGGCAACCTTTGCCTTACCCAGTCTTTCTTTGCCCTTGCCCTTCTTAAGGGTCATACTAGCCTTCCTTTTCTTTTTGATCTCACCAATATAGAGATTGGCTTCTCCTTTTTGATGGCACTCTCAGCTTCCCTCAACATATCAAGGATAATCATATCAAGGATATACATGATTTTCTTCGCATACGTCATATCAAGGACAATCATATCAAGGACAATCATATGTAGAATCATCTATATACTTCACATAATGAAGGATCTCATCCTCGCTTGCCCCTTCCTTTGGTTTGGGCACAATCATATTAAGGACATATATGATTTTCTTCGTTGTGAGAATAATTCTCAAATTGTAGAGCCAATCCATGTAGTTTAGACCAGTGAGGCCGTTGGCATCAAGTATGCCACGTTGGGGGTTTACAAGTGACATGTTTCTGACAAATAGATTATAGCATAAATAAATAACATGCAGATTTTGTAGAAAAATAATTAAGATATGGACTTCTATCTTAATTTATTCCCACTAATTTTTCTAACGAATCACATGACACCCTCGGCACGTAAAGCGGAAGTCTCCGGCTGACTTCTAGTGGGGATCGGGATCCAATTGGCATCTTAGTGAAACCTCGAGGGACTCGACCAATTACACTAGCCCCAAAAGGTAGGCAACTCTTGCCAATCATAACTCTTTATGATTCCCGTCATGTTTGGCCTCTAAACCATCATGGTCTCGAGGGACTCGACTAACCGTGATGTTTAGTTAACTCATCACCATCGTTACAAGATGAGTCTGATTTGATGATATGCCCTCGAGAGACTCGACCAAGCATACCATGTCCTTAGGTCACCGACGACATCTCTATATCGAAAGCAAGATCTCGATCACATAGATAGGTGAGCCTCGAGAGACTCGACCAACTCAACCTATGTCGTGATTCAATTTCTTCCTATAACGATGAAAGGCCACGTGGGTCAATTTTATTGTCTTACGCTCACCGACTTAATATTATCATAGGAGGGATTTTTATTTTGTATCAGTCTCTTAATATGTTGTATCACATATATATATATTTAATATATATCTACATCGTATGCATATATATATATATATATATATATATATATAGTAGGTGTATAACACATATCATATATGTAAGCTACACCAGATGATCATAAGCTGTCACATAATATGATTAAGCTCGAGTCAATGAGGTTAATCACTCAAAATAAAATCTAAGTGTGAATCGACGCATCTCCATGCCCTATGATCGTTTATCTCGTTATCATCAGTTTCATCGGATCTTTGCCATATCACTATATGTTGTGATCTCCCGCCACGACATCATGGGTCCCATTGTCACCTCCACGCTCCCGCCGCGCCTCTCTGTGTAATTACAAAATAATAACAGGCACGCAGACCTAACAATAAATGAGAAAAATGAAGGCTTGCAGGTCCCAATAATAATAATAATCATATGTACCCACATCATATCACATGGCTCATGATCATCCATTCACATCATACATCACATGTACACATCACCATGTAGGATTACTAGATAACAAATAAATAATTTAAATATTTAATTAAATTAATTAATTACTAGATGACATCAAGATATGTCAGGAATTTCCTTAATTATCAAGGGCATTTTTAGAATTCTAGACAAAAAGATAGATCCAGAAATTTTTGGACTTATGAGGGGTAGAATCATCCTTTTGTCAAAAAGAAGCCATAGCCCTTTATGCCCACCTCCAGCAAGCCACCGTCGCCACTCCTACATAGGCGACAACATTGCTCACCATTGGCGGTAGCCCCAGTTCGTGGGCGGCCACCACTACCCTTGGGTTGCCGCCCTTGCGAGTGGGTGTTGTGCCCACAAGTTGCGCCTTCGTTGGCACTGCCTCTGCCCATAGGCGGCCTGCCTATGGGCATTGTGCTCGCAGGCGCCACCTTCGCGGATGATGCCCCTACTAGCGGTCGTTCCTACGAGTGGTTACCCTTCCAGGCGGCAGCCCTAGTCACATGCGATCGCCCCTATAGGGGCCCTAGCCTCAGCGGACCGCCCTTGTAGGTAGCTTGGCCATGGGTAGGTCGCATACGGGCATTGTGCTCATAGGCGCCACCTTCGCGGATGATGCCCCTACTAGCGGTCGTTCCTACGAGTGGTTGCCCTTGCAGGCGGTAGCCCTAGTCACATACGATCGCCCCTGCAGGGGCCCTGGCCTCAGCGGACCACCCTTGTAGGTAGCTTGGCCATGGGTAGCCGCCATTGCAGAGGGCCTGCCAGCAGGTCGCAGCAAGAACGCGTAAAACAGTTCTACGCGATTCAATCTCATCATATGCAGTTTAAAAACTAATCTTTTACACGAGCAACCTTGGCTCTGATACCACTGTTAGGAAACCTTAGCGGGAGCATCACATGCATAGCCTAAGATCAAAATAAAACCAATTTCCCACGTAGATCAAAATTATCGTGCAAAGATTGGTGCACATAAAAGGCTACAAAATAAAAAAATTACATCATGTGAGAGATTGTTTACCTAGGGAGATCGTATATCCCTATTTTTTCAGATTCGGATGGAGAGGATGAAGGAGGTCAAATGTCCTCCTTCTAGTAGTATCCACATAATAGATTGCTGCAGCGATACTCCTCCAATCACAGCCCCAAGTCTCACAACTCTTACATAGAGGGAGGGAGGAGAATAGGATGGGGTGCCCAAAGGAGCAGCCTATCATCTATGTGCATCTCCTCATATTTATAGAGAGCAACCCATATAACCCTAGTGGATCTTGCCTTAGTGGGTATTGGATCTCCATCCAATTGCCCACTAACTTTAGATTATTGGATCTCTATCCAATAATCTTCTTTGGCCTCTAATTGGGCCTCATGTAAGAAGTCCATTAATGTAGGATCCCATCTAATGAGAATAGGGGCTAATTGAGCCTCATGTAAGAAGTCCACCATATGTGTGTCACCTTCTAGGCCTAATACCGAGCTAGTCGTGACTCCTACCTATTAGAACTTCTTATGACTCAGTGAATTATTATCTCATAGTAATTCACTCGACTCATCGACTATGGACGTACTAGGCCACTACGCTAGTCTTCAGATGATATATAGGGGATCTTATCTATTGGACATGTCTGTCCTTAGTTACCATGTATCTATAATCCCTCATTCATCTAATATCCCAAAGACCATATACTGGGCATGGTACTACCAAGCCACATAGGAATTCGTCTAAGTCTTGCTCTAATTAGATTCTCTCGAAGAACTCATCTGTCAATCCGACCAACCTGATCAGGGATCTGCCTGAGCGAGAGCATACATTTGTCTCATGATACCGAGAGTGGATGATCCTTTATTGACATTCAATAGCCTTCATAAGGTTGACTACCAATCCTGATAACCGATTGTACTAGATTTGAAACTTTCTAAACCAATAAGTTTGGCGTCAAAGAGAGGAGTACTAAAATAAGACATCTTTGGTGTCTCAAGTTTAAGGACCAGATACACAACTAGGTCTACGGAATTGCTATCTAACGTCAGGTATCATTAACCAAATAACATTCCATAAGCAGATCAATTAGTGAACTCATTCTCCAACGAGCACTTGTATTGTATCCTTATTGTCTCCACACAAATGGATACGGGACCAACTGCCTCAATCATATAGACAGGTATACAACACACCATTATATTCGGTTGTTTTGATGTCCATCTCGAGCGACCTATGACTGAAATTATTTAAGATTTGTGTTTAAACGAATCGGTCTTATTTGACACGGGAGTATCTAATTTGCTATAATCAACACTTATGCACCTTGCTGATCCTATGTTATCCCTCATAGTCCACTATAATATTTTAGAGTTTTTAACTCAGCCCACTCAAAAATGATAGCTTATGAGCATATTTCTTAGATAAAGTTTAAGCTATTTTAAGATGTCTTTCTTTATGGCCAAGGAATGCATTAAAGGAGTTAGTTAGCATATGTAAACCACTTAAATCATAGTTCCTTATGTACGAAGGGATGTTTAATGCACTAGTACTTATTTTGATATTCTAGGATTTGAAAAAAGTTTAGCACCTGATTTGTATTTGTAGAAGCTCTTTGGAGTCTCTATAAAACTCTGTATCTCTTGGATGCATAATTGAGTAGTGAGTCTTTTGATTTAGTTCTGCATCATTATTTAATTTCCTTAATGTGGTGAATTTTATGTATCCTCTTGTGGCATTAAACTTGGTGGTGAACTTTTTATCCATTTTACGCAAGTTTTGTTCTAAGTTTGTTTCTTTTCTACAACTCGACTTTTGATTTCTCTTTCTTTTCCTAATTTCATTCCTCTTTCTCCCTTCCCCGTATCAATTTGGGATTAGAGTTGAAGGTTATAGATCATGGCAAGGCGGAATGGAAAAGATACATTTGGTGAAGGTAGTGGCCATGGAGATGACATTGAATCCTTAAAGTTTCAGCCTCAAAGTTTATTACATAGTCTACAAGAAAAAAAATAAAATTATTAAAGAACTTCAGAACAAAAATAATTAGCATAAAAATATTGGCCAAATGTATGGTTCTGATTATGATATGCCTTCTTACCTAGGGGAGTTTCGAAGATTTCAGACAAGGCATAGAGACCAAGATGAATGGCAGAATAAATACAACCCAAGGTTGGATATTCTAGAATTTGAAGGTAAAATTAATATTAACAACTTTATTGATTGACGGTAATAGAAAGAATATTCGATTTTCATGAACCACTAGAACAAAAGAAGGTTAAGCTTGTGGTACTCAAACTCGGAAGGAATACATCTTTTTGGTGGGAAAATCTGAAGAAGCAAAGAGGACATGAAGGGAAGAGTGAGATAGTAACATGGAATAAAATGAAAAGGGAGCTGAAAAAAAATACTTACCTAACAACTATAAGCAAGAAATCTTTATGAAAATTCCTGATTTTAACCAAAAAAATCTGTGTGGAGGAATACATAGCAGAGTTCGACAATCTTATATTAAAAGGGGAGCTTATGGAACCAGAAGAGCATATCATCGCAAGATACCTAGGAGGTCTGAAATATGAGATTGCCAAAGTGGTTCAACTCCAACAGTATTGGTCTTTGAATGATATGAGTAAGCTGACTTTAAAAGTGGAGAAACAACAAAAGTTTGAAAAAAGTTCTCAATATGGGGCGAAAGATGACTATACAAGAGGAGAAAATTCTAAGCCTACTCACCAAAGCAAAATAGTATTAAAGGGGCAAGTCAAGAGTGAAGGGTCAGTCAGCACCCTAATTCTTCTACACCTAATAGCCGAAAATGCTTCAAGTGTCATGGTTTTAAGCGTATTACTTCAGATTATTCAAATAGGAGGATTATTACATTAGTTGAAGAATAAAGTAATGAAGAAGGAAATGAAGCCAATGATGAATAAAAATCTGATGATGATGAGGAAGAGGTTATTTATGCTGATCGTGGTTTATCTATATGTTACAACGTAGCTTACAAGTGTCTTATATGGCTGAGGATGAAAGTTGGGTGAGAAAAAATGTGTTTCATACTAAATATACCTCTAATTACAAGGTGTGCTTGGTGATCATTAATAGTGGCAGCTTTAAGAATATGGTATCTTTCGAGATAGTGCAGAAGCTAAAGTTAGACACAATCCCTCATCCGCATCCTTACCAATTATGCTGGCTACAAAAAGAAAATGACATCATGGTAACTAAAAGATGTTTAGTTTCATTTTTTATTGGTAAGTATTATAAAGATGAAGTATGGTTTGATGTTGCTCCTATGGATGCTTGTCATTTATTGTTGGGCATACCTTAGCATTATGATAAGAGGGTATTGTATGATGGCTATAAACATACTTATTCTTTTAAGGTGAATGAAAAGAAGATTATTTTAGCTCCATTACAGCCTTCTAAAATCAATGCACTAAAGAAGGAAGTTAGTGCTTTTATGTCCTATGGTGAATGTAAGGGTGAATTAGAAAGGGGTAGTCATATTTTGGCTCTAGTAGTCGTAGAAGAGAATGAATATTACAAGGAGCCACCGACAAACATGAAACCAATCTTGGAGGAGTTTCAAGACATTATACTGGAAGATATTCTACATAGTCTTCCACCATTGAGAGATATTTAACATCATATTGATCTTATTTCGGGGACTATCCTACCTAACAAGACAGCCTATAAAATAAGTCCCAAGGAGCATAAAGAACTTCAAAGGCAAGTAGATAAGTTAGTATAAAAAGGGTTAAGTTGAGAGAGCATGAGTCCTTGTGCTGTTCCAACCTTATTGGTGCCTAAGAAAGATGATTCTTAGAGAATGTGTGTGGACAGTCATACCATCAACAAATCACTATTGACTATCATTTTCTCATTCCAAGGTTAGATGATTTACTTGATCAATTGTATGGTGCTTCTATTTTCTTTAAAATTGATTTGAGGAGTGACTATTACCAAATAAGAATGAGGCTTGGAGATGAGTGGAAAATAACATTTTTTTTACTCCTAGTGTGGTGTTTCTAGGATATGTTATTTTAAAACATGGAATCATGATGGATTAAAGTAAGGTAGAAGGTAGAAGCTATTCTGATCATGAGGCATTGAAGTTTATTAATCACCAACATAAGCTAAACAAGAGGCATGCAACTTGGGTGGAGTTCTTGCAATCTTATAACTTCACAATCAAGCATAAATCTGGTGTTCAAAATGTAGTTGCTGATGCATTAAGCAAAAAATATTATTTATTATCTGTCATGGAAGTTAAAGTGGTTGGATTTGAGACATTCAAAGATCTCTATCAAAATGATGTAGATTTCAACTCAATATGACATAACTGTAAATTAGGTTCTTTTCGGTAGTTTTCTATCTTTGATGGATTTCTTTTTCGAGCTAATGCCATGTTTGTTCCATCTTATTTTTTAAGATATGTAATTATAGCTAAAGCTCATTGTGGTACTTTGGGAGGATATTTTGGTAGGATAAAATTTTGGCTCTTATTTAATCAAATTTTTATTGGCCTAAGATGTTTAGAGATGTAGAGAGATTTATGAAAAAAATGCAAAGTGTGTCACTTGGCAAAAATAAGAAGCCAAAATTCATATTTGTACACACCATTACTGGTGCTTAATGCTCCATGGAAGGATGTGAGTCTTGATTTTATCTTGGGACTACCGAGAACTCAAAGGAACAAAGATTCTATCATGATTGTTATTGACAGATTCTCAAAGATGTCTCACTTTGTTCCCTGCAATAAATCAAATGATGCATTTCATATTGTTGATTTGTACTTCAAGGAGATTGTTAGATTGTATGACATTCCAAGAACTATGGTGTCTAATCAAGACTCAAAATTTCTTAGCCATTTTTGGATGACTCTATCGAGGAAACTGGGTACGTCTTTAAATTTTAGTAGCTCGCATCATCCACAAACCGATGGGCAAATAGAGGTAACGAATAAAAGCTTGGGAAACTTGCTTAGAAGCTATGTTGGCAAGAATATTAAGCAATGTTATCTCATTCTTTCATAAATTGAGTTCGCTTACAATCGTTCCATGCATCATAACATTAGTAAGAGTCTTTTTTAAGGTTATTTATGGTGCTAACTCTATTGGTCATTTGGACTTAGTCCCTCGTTCTACAACTAAGCAATTTAGTGGAGACTCTGACGAGAGGGCTAAATAGATAAAAAAGTTACATGACAATGTTAAAGCAACCATTGAGAAGTAAAATGAAAGGTACATGCGAGCAGCTAATAAACATAGAAAGCATATGAGATTTAATGTAAGTGATTTGGTCTTGATTCATCTAAGGAAGGAGAGGTTTCCACCTCGTAAAATTACAAAGTTGAAACCAATGGCTAATAGTCCATTCAAAGAGCTTAAAAGAATTGGAGAGAATACTTATGAGATTGATCTACCTGAAGATTATGGGGTATCATCAACATTTAATGTGACTGATTTAAGTCCTTATCATAGTGATGAAACAAATGAAAACTTGAGGATTAGTCTTTTTCAACCAAGAGAGATTGACACAGGAGTGTCTAATTTGCTACAATCAACACTTATGCATCTTATTGATCCTATAGTATTTCCCACAGTCTACTATAATATTTCAGAGTTTTAACCTAGCCAACTCAAAAATGATAACTCATGAGCATATTCCTTGGACAAAGTTAAAGCTATTTCAAGATATCTTTCTTCGTAGCCAAGGAATGTATTAAAGGGGTTAGTTGGTAGATGTGAAACACTTAATGGCATAGTTCCCTATGCATGAAGGGATGTTTCATGCACTAGTATTTATTTTGATATTCTAAGTTTAAAAATTTTAGTACCTGATTTGTATTTGCAGAAGCTCTTTGGAGTCTCTCTAAAACTCTGTATCTCTTGGATGCATCCTTGAGTAGTGAGTCTTTTGATTTAGTTCTATATCCTTATTTAATTTCCTTGAGATGGTGAATTTTTTGTATTCTCTTGTGCCATTAAACTTAGTGGTGAACTTTATATCCATTTTACGTAAGTTTTGTTCTGAGTTTATTTCCTTTATACATCTCGACTTTCAAATTCTCTTTCTTTTTCAAATTTTATTCATCTTTCTCCCTTCTCGGTATCATCATTATTGTGATCTTATCATGATCTGATTCCATTGAACAGAACCAAGAACATCATAATATATATATTTAATAAATAATATAATATGAGAATATGTCAATAAATAATAAATAATAAATAAAGAAGATTGTGTAGTGTGCCACATATGCCATCACTCATGTGATTAGCTTGCAAGGCACCTGTAACCAGTAGTAGTACCACCAATATTAAATTCTGCTAGGCGATGGTACCACCCAGTGCAAGCGGTGGTACTGCCCGTACCCGAAAAATCCAATAATTTGAATTTTGCCTCCAAGTTTTTCAAGTCATTTGGGGTCCCCAGTTATTCGCTTGAGGTAATAAGAACTGAGATAAAAAAAATTATGATTTGTAGTGTGAAAACCTTGTTAAAAAGTTGAGTTCCTTCCTCTAGAAGCTTAGAGATTGTTATAAGGGAGAGTGTGAGTGAATCCTTGTAAAGTGGGTTGTAAATTTCTCTCCAGAGCCTGTGAAAAGAACAAAGAGTTGTGAAGCGGGTAATTGATCTTCACCCATTGAAAGAAGATCGGTAATAGAAGTTGATGGTCTCGAGTGAAGAGGAATCATGAGTGGACGTAGGTTGAGACGATCAAACCACTATAAACTCGGTGTGCATTACCTTTTATGCTCTTCATTACTATTGCTTACTGATTTACTTGCTCGCTACTCTTATTAACATTTTTAAGTTAAACACATTTCCGATACAGGTCTGATCAAACTAGTTTTCAAATTGATGTAATTTTTTGAAAGCACCAACTCAACAACCCACCCCCCCCGCCCCCCCTCTCTTAGTGTCGATTCGGTCGTAACATATACATGATAGACCTTATCATAGAGGTATAGGGATCCTATTCATGTTTGCCTTTTTTTTTAGGAGCATACTCCTTGAAAACAATATTTCATGTCCCATTACTATGTGATTTCTCTTGAAATTTTTTATGCCAAACTTGTTGATAATGATGTCTATGTACTTGGACTAAGACAACTAAACATATTCTTGGATCTATTACTATAGATCTGAATTCTCAAAATATGGGATGCTTCCTCTAAGTTATTCATAAAGAAGTGTCTAGATTGCCAATCCTTAACTATGGGAGCATTCCTACATCATTCCCAATGAGTAGGATATCATCCACATATAACACCAAGAAGGTGATAACAACTCCCACTTACCTTCCTATATACACAAGGCTCATCTTCGTTCTTAGTGAAGACATAAGATATGATCATCTCATCAAATCTTATGTTCTAACTTTGAAAAGCTTGCTTTAGTCCATAGATAGAGCAAAGTAATTTGTACATCTTATCTAGACTTTTCTTGGATACAAATCTCTCAGGCTATATCATATGAACCTCCTCCTTGAGGTTACCATTGAGGAACATAATTTCACGTCCATCTACCAGATCTCATAATCATAGTGTGTTGCAATAGCCAACAGAATTTGGATGGATTTTGACATGATTACGGGTGAGAAGTTTTAGTCATAGTTAACACATTATTGTTGACGATACCCCTTTGCCACAAGCCTTACCTTA
Organism: Ensete ventricosum; assembly: GCA_029747655.1. Lineage (NCBI taxonomy): Eukaryota > Viridiplantae > Streptophyta > Magnoliopsida > Zingiberales > Musaceae > Ensete > Ensete ventricosum. The sequence continues at coordinate 23,641,744 of JAQQAF010000004.1, read as the reverse complement.
TAGGTCTACATCTTTCCATCTATTTTGATCTTCTTCTTGAAGATCAACTTGCAACCAATGGGTACGATACCCTCAGGTGCATTAAACAGATTCCAAACATTATTAGAGTACATGAAATCCATCTCAGAATCCATTGCTTCTTGTCACTTCTTGGAGTCTATGCTCGTAATAACCTCATTGTAGGTCTAAGGATTAATATCTTCAATATCCTCTTACCTGATATGTCCCACATATCTCTCAAGAGGATAAGACACCCTCATGGTGCTAGTTACTAGTGCCCTGAAAGCCAATCATGTGAGTGATGACATGTGATACACTGCATAGTCTTTTTACTTATTATTATTAGTATTTTGTCACTTTATATTGTATGTTGCATATATCATGATATCCTTGAATCTATGTAATACGAATTGGATCATGATGAGATCATGATCATGAGACCAATTCACCTTTAAACACATATCCTAAATTATCCCCATCATAGGTTACTCGAGAGACACATCGAGATAACTAGATAGACTGGTGTGCTATATACCCATCCATATAATGGAGAAAATTGGTCTTATAGTTGCTTGTGTGGGACACTAGGGATATAGTGTAGGTGCTTATTGGAGAATGAGTTCACTGATTAATCTGCTTACTGAATATAGGATTATTAATGATACTTGACATCAGATAGTAATTTCGTAGTCTCAGTTGTGTGTTTGGTCCTTAGACTTAAGACACTAAGGATGCCTTGTTTGAGCACTCCATTCTTTAATACTAGACTTATGGGTCTAGAAGTTTTAGATCTAGTATAGCCTGTTATTGAGAAAATAGCCAATTTTATGAAAGTAATTGTGTATCAATAGATGATCATATACTCTCGGTATCATGAGAGGAATATCTTATGTGTTCTCGCTTAGAAAAATTTCCTGGCCAGGGTCGTTCAAATTGAAAGATGATATCTTTGAGAGAATATAATTAATGAGACTCAGATGAATTTCATATGAGATATGATGTACAATCTCTAGGATATTAGATGGATGAGGGACTATAGATACATGATAACTGAGGATAGATAGGTCCAATGGATTAGATCCCTTTGTATTGTCTGAAGATTATGTCGTAGTGGCCTAGTACATCTGTAGTCAATGGGTTGAGTTAATTGTTATGGGATAACAATTCACTGAGTCAGAAAGATTTCTAAGAGAGGAGTTATGATATGTACAACTCACCGCCAGCTCGGTATTAGGCCTAGAGGGTCACACACATATGGTAGATGTTGCGATGAGTAGAGGTACAAATATGAGATATCTGTGGAGCTCCTATTTTATTAGATATCCAATAAGCCCCTATATTATTGGATCCTATGGATGAGAACCAATAAGAGCTAATAAGAGATTATTGGATAGAGATTCATTAATCTAAGAGGCTTGAGTAATTGGATAGAGATCAAGTACCTAATAGGGTAGGATCCATTAGGGTTAAGCTGTAATGAATTTCTATAAATAGGAATGATCTCAGGGCTCTTAGGCTAGAGCTTTTTGTGGCTTCCCCTCCTATTCTCCTCTTCCTTCTCTCCTCCTCAGTCGATAGCCCCTGTTTGGGGCATATGGACAGCAAGAAGGGCTGGCCCCTTCTTGATCATGGTGCAGCCTTGTGGTGTGCATGAAGAGGAAGATCATGTAGCGATTTTAGGAGTGTCATTATCGAGTCCGTTGTGTCGATCACCAATCACTATAGAGGAGCACACGTGCCCTCCTTCATTCTCTCCTTTAGATATGAGATTCTATGGGGATATACGATCTCTCCAAGTATCACATCTAACACATGTTTTTTTTTTTGTAAGTAAAGATAATGTATTTTGTAAAAGGTTTGTACAAAGAAGCTTTGTCTACACAACATCTAACACATGTTGTGTTGAACTTTTCGATTTTGTGATTTCTTGTGCACCGATCCTCGGATGACGACTTGATATTTTCTTTGAGAAATTTGTTCTTTGGTTTTGTTTTCCATTGCACATATGATGCCCAATCTAAGATTTCCCAACAGTGGTATCAGAGCTAGATTGTCATGCGATGATTGGTTTGAACAAGATATGTTGATTTATCGTGTATAATAGTTTGAAGCGTTCTTGGTACAATTTTTGTCATAGTTTTTAGATCTAGACAACACCCTTTCTCACTGTTGAAAGGTACTGTGGAGAGGCCTTTTGACATTAAAATTGTTGATGCAAAAGAGGGAGAAAAAGGACAACAACTATTACTACCCTATGCTTCGGCTGAAGGTTGCTTGTAGCCTTGGTCGAGAGCTCTAGAAGAGGCTCTCAGCCTGACCACCTGTTGCAACCCGAGAGCAGCCACACTATTCTTAGCCAAGCAGCAAGCCCCATGCAACCATAGAGTCCTGGCTATATGGGAAACCCCTAGCGGCTATGGTTTCTTAGCCGCAGGGTAACCCTACGACCGAGTATTCCTAGCCGCCGGGGGTAGCATGGAGACCAGGGCTTTGCTGGCCACCCATGAAAAATTACAACATTATCTCATGGCTGCAAGGGACACCTTGGGGACCAGGGTTTCTTGGCCACCCAAGGTTATCCTATGGCTAGGAACTCGTAGCTACAGGGGTGTCCCTAACGGTTAGGGTTTCCTAGCCACATAGGAGTTTTTCCTATCATGTGGGGCACTCTATGATAGTGTATCCCAAAATTCAATAAAATAATTATTAAATAATTAATTATTTATTTAGTAGTCATATATGATGATGTACACATGTGATGTATGATGTGGACGGGTGACCATATAACGTGTGATGTGATGTATGTGTGTTTGTGATTATTATTATTACTATTAGGGCCTATGAGCCTCTATTTTTCTCATTTATTATTGGGCCTACGTGCCTATGATTATATTGTAATTTACATAAGGAGGCATGGCGGAAGCTTAGAGGTGGCAATGGGACCCACAAGGTCGATTCGAACGATCGCGATGCATGGAGATATGTTGAGGTGCCGGTGTTAGGGTCAAGTTGGTATTAAGAGAGGGCGGGGGGGGGGGGGGGGGGGGGGGGGGGGGGGGTGGGGGGTGGCGGCGGGTTGGGAATGAATTAGTGTAAGTGCTAAAATCTCGATTTGAAAAATATTGCTCGAAGTAAAACCGAAATCAAAATATTTTCTGGGAATTCGTTAAAAGTAAATAACTGAGCAATTTAAAATGAAGCTGGAAGAATATGTTTGTGCTTTTCTCTAAATTAGCTAACAACAACTAAATTTAATAGCAAAATTAAAGAAGAGATAGAATAGAAATACTCACAAAGCTTTTATAGTGGTTCAGTCAAAACCTTGACCTACATTCACTTGAGGCCAACTAGTGTCCATAAAGATCTTCTTCCATGGGTGAAGACCAAACTCCTTACACTTCTCTCCTTTTCACAAGTTCAGGATAGGAACATTTTGTAAGTTTTTATCTCTTCCCTTAGTCTCACTTAACACTTGAAGCACTTAAGGGAAGCTCTTAAATTTTATAATATTTTAATAGAATATTCACCTCTTTTTTTATGCACTTTCTAGCTCTTTTTCTTCCTTTCCAATGCAAGAATATTTGGGGTATTTATAGACCCCAATTAGCTTCAAAATATAGAGCCAAAATCTAACCAATCTCGTAAATCTTGGGTACAGACGGTACTACCACCAGCACCGATGATACTATCATTGAAAGTGCCCCAAAAATAGGGGCGATGGTGGTACTACCACTGCCTAAGCAATACTACTGTCGCCCATCGATAGTACTATTATCGAGAATCTTTTAAAAGGTACTTTTAGTACTTTTTGTGTATCCAACTTATACCTCAGTTAACCCCTTTCTAGGTCAACGAAATGAGCTCAACCCTTAACTCAAGTCTAACCTAAAGTAGACCGACCCGATAGCCTCAAACTGAGTTAATTTGGAATTTTCTAAATCTAACTCAATAGGACTTAATTTATGATGCTAACTACGACTCACTACATAATTACAACTATTTGTGACCGACATGTTAAATGACCTTTCTAACTCCCGACAAGCTTACCGGCATCCTTCGGCGAACTTCCAATGAGTCTCTCGGTCATCTTCTAATGAACTCCTGGCATGCTCCCAATGAGCTCCTGATCAGCTTCAGTGAACTCACATCGAGCTCTCATTGCATCATCCAAATCTCTGCTTGATGCTCAAACTTGACTCCGGCCCAACATCTGATTGTAATTCCTTTTCACCGTCATAGTTAATCTTGCATCACTTTCTCTATTACATAAGTTAGATCATAAAACTCATCAATTAATTTCAACATCAAAATCTCTTCCTTTTTTATGATGACAACCAATTGATGATGGGAGTTAACCTTAACTCTCCTTATGTATATGCCATAGAACAAACTTGAATTCAAGTATTTTGTCAATATTGAATTTGTTACAATGACAGATCTTTCAAAGCATACAACTCAAAATTTTCAAGGCATACAACTTTCATCTAAAAAATTTACATTCATCATTCATTCATCATGATACAACATTAATTTCAAACATTTCAATGATCTCAAAACATTTCTCCCCCTTATGTCATCAACTATGTCATTTCTTCCCCTTTGTCATCAACAAGAAAGGAGAAATACCCAACTTATATTTTAACATTGTTAACCATTAATCACATAAAGAGATTGCTTTCTCCCTCTTTGTAAATAAAATAGAAGAAGAAGAGAAGGGGTGATATCGAAGATCTAGAAATTTAATATAAAAAATCAAATATTGAGTATGGGAGATAAATTCAAAAATATTCATCAAGATCCATAAGTCCAAAATAATCTTTGAGAAAGGATAAAAATATCTCATCACAAAAAGAACTTCGAATCTCATTCTTGTAAATATCAATTTTGAAGAGAATCATTTCGGAAGTGACCTCAAACAACTAAGAAATCCAAGAAGAATTAAGAGCTACTCATGCATTTAAATTCATCTTATGTAAATTGCAAGCAAAAATAACAAATCAAGAAATCTGAAAAATAACAAATCATACATTTGGATGGTTTAACATTTATATCTCTCTTCTAATAAAGTCAAATTATTCTTCATTTAATGGCGTGGTGAAGATATCCGCTAATTGATACTTAGTATCAATAAATTCCAAAGATATGTCATGATTGTTCACATGATCTATAATAAGGTGATGTATAATATTATACTATCATAAAGTGTTGCGTGCATCACAAAATCATCAAAATGTACATCAAAACGTGCAAAATCATCAATACATCATAAGAATGGATGAAGTACAACACATTAAGCACCATCGTCTTCTTCCTCATAGTTCTAAATATATAAACTATTCAGGTGGTGGTAATCCAAGGTGCCTAAATAGAATATTAAGCTGTTGATGGATTTGTTGTATCTCGATTAATATTTGGTCTTGACGCAGTTCAATTCGATCAATCGAGTCACTATAGAATCGTTAGATAATGAGGATGCTGGCTACGTCACAGGTGTTGCCTCAAAGGGGCTAGTAGGAGTTAATAGACTTCCCCTATATATAGGTGTTTCAGGTTCTAGCTCAGGTGGAGGAAGATCAATTATCCTAAGTAATCTAGTCCATATATCATTTCTTACAATGCATCTTAATCTTCTTAATAGATTTCTATCAATGACATTGTATCTGTCTAACTTCATTATTTCTTTATTTAGTGGAATAACTATATTGTGTGTATATATTAATATAGTTATTAAGCCACCATACGGAAGCATCTGATAGAACCCCAGAAGGAGCTCTATAGATTTTGATCTTTGAGGGGGATCAACCCTTGGAACGCTATGGGTTCCTCCCTCTTATAACTCAACACAAGGCTGAATAAAAGATTGATCTTGCTTGATAAACGAAAGGGGGCTGCTACATCATTATATATGGTTCTAAACCCTAGCCCATGGGGTACTTGTCTAAGTAAAATTATCCTTTTACCCCATATATAGTCGACTTACCTTAGTAGGGCATGCAGCTAGGTTGGCTCTATAGCCGACCTACGCAGGGGAAAATCTTGGCCGACTAGCCCAGTAAAGGGGGGTGACGGCCACTATGCTCTAAGGCACCAATCTAAACCCTAGCCACACTTCTTTATAGGATAGAAGTGGCTAGGTGAGGTTTTATTACAATCTCATAGGGTTTTATTGATTACTTCTAGGGTGGTTAGGACTCAACCCTACAGGAGTCATATCAAGCCCGCCATCTTAGAATCAACCTTGTCCTCAAGGCTGAAGGTCCATAAACTCTGGGAACCTGGTCTTCAGCTCCTCGTAAGACTCCCACGTTGCGTCTTCGGATGGTAGATTGTTCCACTTTATGAGTACTTTAGTTGAGGGGCATCGACGGTGCATCACAATCCTCCGATCAAGTATAGCTTTGGGTTGAGCTTGAATCTCGCCATCATTTGTAGTGCTCGACAGCTGAGTCTGAGCCAACTCACGTTCTCTCAATTTCGGCTTTAGCAAGGATACGTGGAAGACAGGATAAATCTTAGCGTCATCTGGGAGTTTTAATTTGTATGCCACAGTCCCAATACACTCCAAAATTTGATATGGTCCATAAAATCATAGAGATAGCTTCATTGATGCTCTGGTGTTGATTGATAGCTGCTTGTATGGTTATAGACAAAGGTAGACCCAATCTCCTACCGAAAATTATCGCTCGCTCTAGTAAGTGTCTGCTTGTTGCTTTATATGAGCTTGGGTGGTAGTTAGGTTGTCTTTCAGCAGCTGCAAAAGCTTATCCCTGTCAATTAAGTTTTGATCAACCTGATCCACTTTGGTTGCACCAATTACATACTTAGGTATTATAGGGGGGCGGTTGGCCATACAATGCCTCATAGGAGGTACATTTAGTTAATGAATGATAAGTTATATTGTACCACCATTCGGCCCAAGGAGGCCACCTTGTCCACTCTTTAGGCCAGTCACTAGTGAAGCACCGTAAGTAAGTCTCAAGGCATCTGTTCACCACTTATGTTTGGCTATGCTCATCTTCAATTAGGTGCCTTGTAGTTGGAAGAGCTCAGTCCAAAATTTACTTGTAAACACCCTGTCATGGTCGCTCACAATCGACCTTGGCATCCCATGCAGTTTTACAATATTTTTCATAAAAAATTAAGCAATATTGGTAATGATATAAGGATGTCTCACAGCACAGAAATGAGCATATTTGGTTAAACGATATACCACCATAAAGACTGTGCTTTTACCTTGAGATTGTGGCAGCCCTTTGATGAAATCCATGGAGATGTCGGTCCATGTTGAGTCTGGTATAGGTAATGATTATAGTTTTCCCAAATTTGCCACTATTTCACCTTTTTGTTGCTGGCATACATCACATTTAGATACATAATCATAAATTGATCTTTTTATATCTTTCAAAAAGAAGTTTTGCTTCACCCTCTTGTATGTTCTTAGAAAACCAGAGTGCCATACTGAAGGTGAAGAGTATATCTCATGCAAAATAATTTTGATGCAAAGGGAAGAAGGAACAATCACAATTCGATCTTTGTAGCACAGGTCATTCGAATCCCAAGTGTAGTGGCCCATGGAACCCGGATTCTACTCCAACTTTTCTATGATGTCTCGGGTCTCTGGATCACTCTTCTGCTCCTCCCTGATGCCTTTGAGGAAGTTGGTGGAAGGAAGGGAGATTGCTGAAATTTTGGCTTATCCCGGTAGCCGTGATAGAGCATCTACAATAATATTCTCTTTCCCCTTTCGATAAATAATTCCATAATCAAAGCCAAGAAGTTTAGTTACCCATCGTTGCTGTTCCGGGGAAGATATTTTTTGCTCCAAAAAATATTTAAGACTTAGGTGGTCGGTCTTAATCTGGAAGTGTCGACCGATCAGGTAGGGTCTCCACTTCATGACGACGTATACGATGGCAATCATTTCTTTATCATACACAGATATTTTGAGATGGGAGGGAGATAAAGCTTTGTTGGTGTAAGAAAGGGGTCAGCCAACTTGCATTAAAACAGCCCCAATCCAACTCCGGATACATCTGCCTCAATCCTGAAGGTGCGACTGAAATCGGGCAGCGCTAGGACCAGCGTCGTCATCATGGTTGTATTTAGTTGTTCAAAGACTGTAGAAGCTTTATCCAACCACAAAAAGGAGTCTTTCTTTAGTAGAGACGTGAGTGGCGCACTAATCTTGCCATAATCTTTCACAAATTTTCGGTAGTAGCCCGTGAGTCCAAGGAAGTCGCGCAACGATTTTATATTTGTAGGTCTCGGCTATCCTTGCATTGCTTCGACCTTCATCAGGTCTACCGCCACTCCATCCTCTGGTATAGTATGTCCTAGATACTCCACTTTATATTGTAAAAAGCTGCACTTGGATTATTTAACATAATGGGTATTCTCCTATCGTTAGAACAATTCATAAGTGCTGAAAATGCATATCAAGTGTAGGGCTATAAATGAGGATATCATCAAAAAATACCAATATAAACTTACATAGAAACCTCTAAAAAATATCGTTCATCAAGCTTTGAAAAGTAGGAGCATTCGTAAGTCCGAAGGGCATTACCAAAAACTCGTAGTGGCCATTATGTGTGCAGAATGTAGTTTTCAGAACATCTTCGGTGCATACCGGAATATGATGGTAACCAAAACGGAGATCCAATTTAGTGAAGACTCGAGCTCCTTTTAGCTCATCTACTACTGGTATAGGGTATTTGTCTTTGACAGTGATGGTGTTCAAAGCCCGGTAATCAATGCACATCCATCATGTACCATCCTTCTTGCAACTAGCAACACCGACAAGGAGTAAGGGCTGCAGCTTAGTCAAATTACTCAGGTGTCAAGGATCTCCTTGATGATGTTCTCAATCTCATCCTTCTGCAAGTGAGGATAGTGGTACTATCTCAAATTTGTTGAAGGTTTGCCTGACAAAATAGGAATATGGTGGTCATGTGACCGGTTAAGGGGAGGCCCACACAACTTTGTGAAAACATTCGTGAATTCATCCAGCAATAGCGCAAGCTTATGATCTGAATTTTGTACTTTTTCCTCCTTTGATGGCTGTTGGTATGCATAAAAAATCCACCATTTGTTTTGTGTAGCACCTTCTCCATTCACTACGTCAAAACGGTGGAAATATGACTCCTACGCTTACCTCGCAATGTGACCTGTCTCCCTTTACAATAAAACTTCATGATTAGTTTAGAGAAATTCTAGAAGATGTCACATAATGTTGTGAGCCATTCAGTCCCAAGCATGACTTTGTAGTCATCGATAGGTACGAGGAAGAAATCGGCTGCCACTTCTTTGTCTTGTAGGAGCAATTTTACCCGTGGGCATCGTTAGTCGCAATTGAGGATTCGACCGTCGACGACCTTTACGTCAAACTTATTACAACCTTCAATTTGAAGCACCATACACGTAGCAACTTTGCTATTGAGGAATTTATTTATGCTGCTCATATCAAAGAGAATGGTGATGGGTTGTTATTTAAGAAGTCCTCCAACTTTTATCATCTGCGAGTTGGAGTAGCCGGCCAGTACGTGCACTGTGTAGTCAGCCGGTTGGGGCTCTTCCTTCATGGCTTCATCTTTAGGTTCAAGTCTTTTTTCAGATGGTTTGCTGTCCTCATCCTCTACTGGTTCAATCACGAGGAGTCGACCATTTTTGTAGTGATGTTCTTGGCTCAATGGTTCATCATAGTGCCAACACAACCCCTTTGTCGATAGTTCACGAAGCTTGTCTCTTGTTAATTTTTTTGGTGTGGAGGTTCAGATGGCAGTAGAGGGGGCTGAAGGCTTCGACATAGCTGGTCGGGGAGTGACCCTTGTCCAATAATTCTTCTTGGATTCTTGTAAAGGAAATCGCCACCATAAGAGTGTACGGTTGCCGCTCCTTTACTTCTCAAATCTCCAACTTTAGACCCTCGATAAAAGTCCCTAAAAGTTACTTTTCAGACCAATCTATAGTTTTGGTTAGATAAATATTCAAACCTTGTTTGGTATTCATGTATTATAGAGGTTTGTCGAATCTTCGTCAATTGTCCATCGATGTCAAAATCAATTGGTCCGAAGTGATTTAGTAGTCCTTCCTTGAATCTCTGCTAAGAGAGACCTCCATGGGTGTGCTCATACCAATTAAACCACTGAATAGCATCTCCCTCGAGGTGTATGGTATCAATCTCCACCCTTGTAGCATCAGCGGTTCGGTAGAACCGAAAATAGCATTTCACACGCGTGATCCATCCGATCGGGTCTCCTTCTTCCCATCTAGGGAAGTCAACCTTCATGCATGAAGTGTTTGGATCATGGATGATGTGGCCATGCTCTTAAGAATCATCTCATCGATCCAAAATTTCTCCTTGTTGCGATTTCTTTGGGCTAGGTGGTCGACCCATGCTGAATTCGATGAAAAAGGATCGTATCTTCTCCTCCATGCGGCTTTTAAAGGCTTCAAACTTGACGTTGATGGCCTCCTCTGATACTATAATGTAGGTCTTTAGATCTATAATATTGAGATCTTTTTTCTGTTGTCGGGATACTATAATGTAGGTCTTTAGATCTGTAATATTGAGATCTTTTTTATGTTGTCGGGTTAGTGGCATGAGAATTTTTGGAGAAGAGGTGATCGGTTGGATGGGTGGATTGGTGTAGATGGTAGTAGGCTACAATTTAGGACTGATTTGGGTGGCTATTTGAGATCAATTTAGGGTGCAGTTTGGAATGATTCTTAGTGATTATGGTAGGGTTTGCAGATGAGAGAAAGAGATTTTAAAACTTACAAAAGACAGCACTCAAATCCGATGGAATTCGATAAAGAAAGGTGTTGTGATGTGCTGTCCTGCCGAACAGATTTTACGTCAAAGAAATGATTTCTCGACGTAAATCCCAGAGAAAAATTCAAGAAAAATATACAGAAATCCTCAGTTCAGATGTGGTCAATAAAGAAAAAAGTTTGACAAAATTTCAGCAGAGTAACTGTCGGAAAATAGAGAAAAAAAGTTGGAAGGCAGTTTTCTTCATCGTAAAATTTTAGCACTGCACGATAAAGAATTGAGGCACAATAAAACCAGTTTCAGAAGGATTTTTTTCCAGAGATCAATCTTAGATGAAATTTAAGATGATCTATGAAATTGTATAAAAGTTTCAGCCAAAAAGGAGAAGCAATAAACCGGTTTCAAGAGGCAAATAGGCGGCTGAAAATTTCTGCAGTGTTTCGCCTTTGCAATGTCGATAACGTTTGCGACGATCAAAATTTGCAGTGGATAAAATATGAAAAAACTCTTCAATGTATAAGATAAAAGATTTCACAGTATTTAAGAGGTGTGGGTAATGAAAATATACCAGATCTCCAGTTCAAACGCAGGGAGTAGCAGTAGATTGATTTGATCTGCGGCTTTAGGATGATGGTGGAGACGCATGTTGCAACAATTGTGGGAATTGCTTAGAAGGGTGGGGACGACAGATATGACAGCAAGGGCAGAAGGAATCAGACTATGATACCAAATGATAGAAACCCAGAAGGAGCTATATAGATTTTGATATCTGAGGCAGATCAACCCTTGGAATGCTATAGAGGTTCCTCCCTCCTAGAACTCGGCACAAGGCTGAATAAAAGATTGATCTTGCTTGATAAAAGAGAGGGGGTGGCTACATCATTATATAGGGTTCTGGCCCATGGGGTGCTTGCCTAAGTAAAATTATCTTTTTGCTCCTTCTATAGTCGACCTGCCTTAGTAGGAAGAGGGGGGCAGCTAGGTTGGCTCTATAGTCGACCTAAGTAGGGAAAAACCCTGGTCGACTAGTCTAGTAAAGGGAGCGATTGCCACTAAGCCCTAAGGCCCCAATCTAAACTCTAGCCACACTTGTTTATAGGATAGAAGTGGTCAAGTGAGGTTTTATTACAATCTCATAGGGTTTTATTGATTACTTCTAGGGTGATTAGGATTCAACCCTATTGGAGTCCTATCAGCATCATATCCTTAGTTGAAAGCTCAATCATGTTTTGCCTAACATATATCCAAAATAATAATCATGTTCTGTCATGATCTAATTCATAGTACCATTTGGCTAACTTCATAATGATGAAATTATTTAGGGAGTAGAATATTAATCACTATGTGATGAAGTAGTTTTGTGTTGAAGGGTAGCATATGCTTTTAGGAACAATAGATAGATTTGGGTTTCCAAAGATGACTTTTAGGAACAATAGATAGATTTGGATTTCCAAAGATGGTACATAAGTCTTCAGAATAAGTAACTCCTATTGATTTAATGTCTCATTGTCCATTAAAGTAGCAACCTCTTCTTTTTATAGGGATTCCTATGAGATTGCAAATTAAACTATCAGTAATAGCTATATGATGCCCCAAGAGATATGTAGATACCCTATCTTGATCATCTATATGCAAGTTGTTGTAAAATAATCTAACAAGTCTAGGATAAATTGGTTCACTCATTTGGAGGATAGGAAGGGCATCTAAGTTAGCAAACCATTGGATTGGTTCCAAATCTCTTAAATCTTCTAGATCTATATATTTACCCTTATGAACATTTCTAAATTCAAGGGTTGAGAATTTTAGGGCATGTTCATGGGTATCAAAGAGTATACGGTTAAATATTTCATCTAATCTCCTCTTTCCTTTGTCCCTTGAGGATCTTTTAGGAGCCATTTGAACTACATGTATTACAAGTAAAAAGTAAGATCAAAGAATAGATTGAGAGTAAGGTTTAAGAGTTGCCTTTGTTGTGATCTCCTAGGGATAGAGATTGATACTTAGATTTAAAGAGTAAAAGGGTTTCTCTTGGGTTTCTAGAGGAGAGGCAAGGGGAACGAGAGATGGAGAGAGTTCTAGAAGAGTGTGGAAAGACTTTGGGGCGGTTCTCCCGTTGGCACTAAATGTTGCTTATATAGGCAGGGTTTCTAGCGGTGGTACCACCAACTAAGTGGTGCTACCGCCTGTGGATAGTGTGTTCTGGTGGTGCCACCACTAGTCCAACAGTACTACCGTAGGTGCATAGTTTCCCTTTTTTTTATGTACATTATTTCAAGCCTCATTTAGCATACAACCTTCAACAATAAACAACCCATTTCAACATATAATTATCATAACATTAAAATCAACATAACATTTAAATCAATCATTCAACAATAATATTTATAAGCTAACATAGTTTTAAAAAAATTATAATATTTAAGTCATTCAACAATAGCCTTTACATTTATGTTTTTTGTTCATAATTATTAAATTTTTTGATTCTTTTGTCAAGAGTTCAAGTTCAAATTTCTTATCACTCGAGGCTTCACTCAAGGAGACATATGTCATTCTCGGTTCAAATTCCTTCATGTTCTTTAAAAGGTCTTCTTCTTGTGTTCTCAAAGTAATTTCCTTCCTATTCTTTAGAAGGTGTTCTTCAAATTCATTTTTGCAAGTCTTGTCATTTAATGATCCATTTAGATTAAGTGTGCTTTTATGTATCATTTCTAATGTATGCCAAATCTCAAAAGCCAAATCACAAATAGAAACCCGATTAAACTTATTCTTATCAAGAGCACAAAATAAAGTATTCATTGCTTTTGCATTTAACGAAAAAGTCTTCTTCTCCAAATCATTCCATTCGTTCATTGGATTGGGAGACTTTTTAAAACTATTCTCAACAATGTGTCATAAATTAAAATCCATAGAAATCTGAAAAATATGCATTCTTGTTTTATAATATATGTAATATGTACCATTAAACATGGGAGGACGTGCAATGGAATATCCTTTGTTCATGTCAAACGAAGTCATTTACTCAGTTTGGTGTTTAGTCCAATGAGTAGAACCTCGCTCTGATACCAATTGTTAGGATTAATTGGCATTGGCGGGGGGGGGGGGGGGGGGGGGGGGGGGGGGGTTGTTAATTAGTGCAAGTGCTAAAATTTTGGTTTAAAGAAAATTTTCGTTCAAAGTAAAACTGAGATCGAAAGCGTTTATTTAAATTTGAATACATGAGCGAATTAAACTTAAGATTGAAAGATTTTGATTTAGCTAATAAATGCTGAAATTAAATAAAGAGAGAATACTCACAATTTATAGTGGTTCGATCACAACTTGGCCTATGTCCACTCCCCGAGTCCTCTTCACGGAAGTCCATCGATATCCACTATCGATCTTCTTTGGGTGAAGACCAAACTCTTACACTTCCCACTCTTCTTTTCATTGGCTCAGGAGAGGAACCTTATAAACTCTTACTCTTACAACTCAAAAGGGAGACTTTACAAAGATTACAAATCTTTTTCTCACTCCCTTGCCCCCTTTCCTTTTCTTGTATAATTTTAGCACACTATTTTTCATAGAATTTCTAGCCCAATGTATTATACTAAATACAAGAAAACTTGGGATATTTATAGACCCCAATTGGCTTTAGAAATTGAAGCCAAAAATTTAAATATATCTGAAAATCTAGGTACGAGTGGTACAACAACCAGCACTAGTGGTACTACCACCGAAAGCTGCCCAAAAAATAGGGTAGAGGTGGTACAACTACCGACCTAGGTGGTACGACCGCCACCACTGGCGGTACAACCGTCGAGAATCTTGAAAAAGTGTTTTCTCCATTTTTTTCAATCTCGACTTGTACCTTTAGTTGACCCCTTGACAGGTCAACCAATTGAACTCAACCTGAGCTCAATCCAAACCTAAGTGAAGACTCGGTTTGCCTCAGTTGAGTTAATTTAGGTTCCTTCTAAATCAAACTCAAGTAACTCAAACCTTACCGATGCTAACTATGACTAATTAATTACAATCATTATGACCATCAAGTCCAACAAGACTCTCCTAACTCCTGGCAAGCTTGTTGGCAACCCCCGATGATCTTCCCGTGAGTCTCTTAGTCTTCTTCGGTGAACTCCCGATGGCTTCCTGGCAAGCTCCCGATCACCTTTGGCGAACTCCCGATAAGCCCCCAATACCTTTGGCAAGCTTTCGGCGAGTCCCTGGGTGAGTTCCCACTACATCGTTAGAACCCCGGCCCGACGCCCAGACTTGACTCCGGCCCACATCTGATTTTAATTTTCTTTCTCTGTTATAGTTAATATTACATCAATCATCTCTATCAAACATGTTAGATTAATAAATTATCAATTGATTTTATCATCAAAATCTGAGATTCAATAGGACCGACGTGGAGGAATATGTTCCAACATGCCTTATTTGCCAATAAGATTAGGTAGAGTAGCGGAAGCCGGTAAGACTTTTGGAGCCACTGCCCATACCAGAAAGGCCATTGGAGAGCATTTCCTTAGACTTCATATCAAGCTTGTTAGTAGTAGGGGGATGCAGATCAATACTCGTGGTGGTCAATCGATTTTCGAAGTATGCAATATTTATTACTGCTCCCTTACACTATTCAGCAGACAAGGCAACCAAGTTGATTATGAAGAATGTGGTGAAGTATTGGGAGTTTCACATAACATCATTAGTGATCGAGATGCTTGATTCTTGGAATGATTCTGGATCGCTGGGCTGTTGGGATCTAAATTATACTTCTCCACAAGCCTCCACCCTTAGATGGATGGCCAAACTGAGAGAATCAATTCGCTCTAAGAGCAATATCCTCGACACTACGTGAGTGCTAATCAACGAGATTGGGTGAAGTTGTTGGACATTGTCGAATTCTCCTACAACTTGCAGCAGAGCTCTGCGTCCAACAAGAGCCCCTTTGAAATTATGGATTAGGGCATCATAATCTTCACACATGGCTTTGCACCAGTGTAGAGATTTTTGGGGCTTGAGTGGTGGTGGTGGGTTTAATGGGCTCTGGTGGAGAGTTTGTGATAGCATGGAGGTCAAGGACTTGGCGCAGCTTTAAAATGCCACTTTTGGAGTATGTTGCCATGGGATGTCCAAGTATGATGGGATTATTAGGTTATGTGGTAGGTACAAGAATTGGTGGAGAGCCATTGACACATACCTGATTAGGCTGAGGCACTTCAATGTCACTGGGTCCAGGAGAAGGCAACGACATCAATTGTGATTTCGAGGGTATTGTTTCATCATTTGGGCGAATTTGTGAAGAAGTAGAGAAGTAGTAGAGGGAGTAAGGAGCTACTGAACAAGCGTAATAAGGGAGTGTATATCTTGAAGGGGTCTAAGGAGTACTCCAGTGATGTATGGTTGCTGGAGTGGCTCGCATGGCTAGAGAGACTCCATAAAAATAATGTTATATGATATAAATACTTTTTGAGTTTGAGGATCATAGCATCAAAAAGTATTATGTTCAAGAGAGCACTATAATAAGATACAAGGCATAGATCTTGATGCTATCTTATATGAAACATGGGGGGGAGGGGGGGGGTGGGGGGTAAGCCATTGATAACATAAATAGCCAAATATTTAAAGTTTTAGGATTTTATAAAATAGTTTTTTAAATGGTGATTGATGTTATAGGACTGGAGTGAACATACAGTTAATGAGGTAGACTATAATTTGAAAAGCTACTGATTAAAAGGTGGGTGGCATGGAGGTTTGCTATAGAAGGTTGAGACCAGTTTCATCTATATGTCGATGTATGCATTTGATAGAGCTAATTAGTTGAGGAGTGTGTAATGTGTTGAATCTCATATTTTGATGATGAAATTAATTGATAGATTTAAGATCTAACCTATATGTTGGAGATAAGTGATGCATGACTAATTACGACTGTGTAAAGGTAAAATAATTAAAGAAGAATCTATCGTTAAGCAAGAGTTAAGATCGAGCATCGGGCAGAAAGAATCGTGGATAGGTCGAAGCTTCATACGATGCGATGAGAGCTCACCGGGAGTTCGCCGATAGGTTGTCCGGAGCTCTCCAAGAGTTCGCTGGAGGTTGTCGGGAGTTCGTTGGGAGTTCGCCAGAAGGTGATCGAGAGCTCACTGGGAGTTCACTGGAAGGATGTCGGGAGTTCATCGAAAGATCGATTGATGTGCCAGATAATGAAGATTGGTTGTAATTATCTTTAAATGACGTAGTTAGGGTTTTAATTAGAGTTAGTTTTGGAAAAATCCTACTAACTCAATTAGGGGCTAACTAGGTCCAATTAAGGCTTGATTTGAGCTCATGATAGAGCTCATTTCATTGACCTAGAAGGAAGTCAAAATGAGGTACAACTCAAGTATGAAACAGTATTGAAAAGTACTATTTTGAGTTACTTGGGCAATGGTATCATCGGTGGTCAACGGTAATACCGCCCAGACAACAGTAGATGGTGGTACCACCACCTGTTGGGAAACCTCAGCGAGAGCATCACATGCGCAGCGTAAGATCAAAACAAAACAAGTTTCCCACGCAGATTAAATCGTCATGCAAAAGATTGGGTCACGAGAAAGCCGTAAAAATTAAAAAAATCACGTTATGTGATAGATTGATTACTTAAGGAGATCGTATATCCTTGTTTTCAAAGATCCAAATAGAGAGGATGAAGAAGGTCAAGCGTCCTCTTCTCTAGCAGTACCCACATGATGGATCTCTGTAGCAAAACTCCTCCAATCTGATCTAGCAACTCTTGCAAAGAGGGAGGGAGGAGAATAGTAGGAGGTGACCAAAGTTGTAGCCTATTAACCATGAACCTACTCTCATATTTATAGAGAGCCACCAAAAATCCTAGGGATCCTGCCTTAGTGGGTATTGGATCTCCATCCAATCACCCACTAACCTTGCATTATTAGATCTCTATCCAATAATCTCCTTTGGCCTCATGCAAGGAGCTCATCAGTGTAGGGTCTCATCTAATAAGAATAGGGGCTAATTGGATCTCTATCCAATTCTCTATTCGCTGAAGCATCCACCATATGTGTGTGACCCTCTAGGCCCGATACCGAACTGGCCGTGAGTCACTCCCATCGAAACTCATTCTGATATAGTGAATTATTATCCCCATAATAATTTACTCGACTCATCAACTATGGACGTACTAGGCCACCATGCCATAGTCCCCAAATGGTACAGGAGGATCAAATTCATCGGATCTGTCTGTCTATAATTATTGTATATCTATAATCCCTTAACCAACTAATATCCCAGAGATTATATATTGGACATGGTACTATCAGGTCACATAAGGAATTCGTCCGAGACTCGCTTTAATTGGATTCTCCCGGAAAACTCCTCTCTTAATCTGAATGATCCTAGCCAGGGATTTGTTTAAACAAGCATATATGGGATATTCCTCTCGTAATACTATGAGTGGATGATCCTTTATTGACACTCAATTATCTTCATAAGGTTGGCTACCAATCCTGATAACTAGTTGTACTAGATCTGAAACTTTCCAAACCTGTAAGTTCGACGTCAAAGAAAGGAATACTCAAACAAGACATCTTTGGTGTCTCAAGTCTAAGGATCAGATATACAACTAGAATAATGAAATCATTGTCTGACATTAGATATCATTAACCATATAATATTCCATAAGCGGATCAATCAGTGAACTCATTCTCCAATGAGCACCTGTACTATATCCTTAGTGTCTCCACACAAGTGGCTATGAGACCAGTCACCTCCATCATATGGATGGGTATATAGTACACTAGTCTATCCGGTTATCTCGATGTTCCTCTCGAGTAACCTATGATTGGGATTATTCAGGATCTGTGTTTAAAGGTGAATCGATCTCATTATCGTGATCTCATCACGATTCAATTCTCATTGCACAGAACCAAGGACATCACAATATATATATGTAATAGATAATATAATATGAGAATATCCAATAATAATCATAAGCAAAAAGATTATGCAGCGTGTCACATGTGTCATCACTCATGTGATTGGCTTGCAGGGCACCTGTAACCAACACCGCCAGTGATGGTGGAATCGTTGGTGGCGGCGATAGTACCGCCTGTACCCTAATTTTCGGTAATGTTTAAATTTTGACTCAAAATTTTGAAACCAATTAGGGTCTATAAATACCCCAAGTATTATTGCCTACTAGAGCAAGAAAGTGAAGGAAACACTTGGTAAAATTCTATTGAATTTGGTTGAGAGTCCCTCTTTTTTTTTGAAGTGTAAAGTATGTGAAGGGAATGGTTGAAAGAGTTGTAAAGGTTGATCTCCTAAGCTTAAGAAAAGGAGAGTTGTAATGGTTGTTCTCCTAAGCCTATGAAAAGAAGAAAGGTATGTAACGGGTAGTTGATTTTTGCCCTTAAAAGAAGATCATTAGTGGACACCGATTGGCCTTGAGTGAAGAGGGATCGAAAGTAGACGTAGGTCAGGTGAACCTAACCACTATAAAATTTGAGTATCTCGATTCTTGTTTTTCTTTACTATTGCCCTCAAACTTAGTCGCTCTTAACTACTTCGAAGAAAAGCACTTTTAATTTTAGTTTTCCTTGAGTGAAAATCTTTTGAACCGATTATTTATCACTTGCACTAATTCACCCTCCCCTCCCCTCCCCCTCCTTCCTGCACCCACCCCCCACACCCACCCGCCCCCGCCTCCTCCTCCTCTTAGTGCCAACTCGATCCTAACAATTAGTATTAGAGCTACATTCACTCAATTGGATTAACACATAAGCAAGTTAAATGGCTTTTCTAGCATTAATGAGGGATACTCCATTATACGTCTTCCTGTGTTCAATGGGACGGACTACACCTATTGGAAAACTATAATAAGGATTTTTCTGATTTATGTGAATTTTGAATTGTGAAACTTTGTTGAAAATGGATTTAAGAAGTATTTCAATCCTATAAATGATTGGAATAATTATGAAAGAAAAATATTTTCTTTAAGTGTCAAAGATATGAATGTTTTGTTTTGTGCTTTGGACAAAAGTGAATTTAATCGAGTTTCTACGAGTGATTCTGCTTTTAATATATGGCACATATTAGAAGTCACACAAACACTAGTAAATTAAAGGAATAATAAATAAATAAAATAATTTTTAAAGATAAATATAAGAATAACCTTCCAAAGAACAAGAAGGACATTGAACTGAGAATAAAAAAGGCACACCTTCCAAAGAATATGAAGGATATTGAACTAAGAACAAAAGAAGACTCCTCGAGTGAAACCTCGAGTGATGATGACAATGACATTGCACTTCTAACAAGAAATCTCAAAAAGTTAATGAAAAAAAATAAATATATATAAAAATGAACAAGAAAAAAGACACAATCACTTGCTATGAACGCAAGAAGCCAGAGCACTCTAAAGATGAAGAGCATAACCAAGAAGAAGTAGCAAACTATACGCTCATTGCTATCAATGATAAGGTAATTGACTCACATGAAGCCTCTTTTACATTTAATGAGTTGCTCAATACTTTTCATGAATTATTTGATGAGTTTAAAAAGATTAGCAAAACTTATAAATCACTTAAAAAGGATCATACATTACTTGCTAGTAAACTTGAAACTTTGCATAAAGCATCAACACCATGTACTTCTTGCTCTAAATGTGAAATTTTAGATGCAATTAAAAAAATATATTATATTATAATCAACTTTAGAAAAGTTTAATATAGTCAACAAATCCTTAAACATGATCATAGCTAATAAGAGTTATGTTCATAGAAATGAATGTATTGGCTTTGTAAGTAATATTTAACAAAATCCAACTATCTTCGTTAAAGGACCTACATTACAGTCTTCACCCGAAAATAAATATATATAGATGCTCATTTAGAAGGTATAATTTACACAAGTTAGTTTGAGTTACTAAAGGAACCATAAACAACTCAATGCCATTAGTAAAATTAGGAAGAGCTTTTCATGAGGGACCCAAAGCCAAATGAGTACCTAAACCAAAACTCTCTTTCTTGTAGGTTTATCTCTAAACAAAGGCTAGGAGCACAAAATGATAGCTTGATAGTGGATGCTCAAGGCACATAACTTGAGATCTAACACACTTTTCAGGCTCACTAGCCAAAGCAACAAAAATAAAAAAAGATTATTTGAATCAAGATAATTGAAACTTGATGAACTTTGTTTTGATTATAATAATTTGTTATGGTTTATGGTTATACAATTAATCTTGATCATTTTTCGATGATGCATAACTAGAGCATGCTAATACAAAAATGAATTAGAATTAAAAAACCTTAGTTGCTTTTAATGGGAAACTATCTAAGTTGCCTTCATTGAAATTTCCCAAAAAGCGATTTAGATGATGATCTTGGATGTGTTTCCATATGATTTTTGAAATAATATATTAGTACCTACGATTTGAGATATATAGTATATGAAACAACCTTCTTGACTCTTAAAAATATTTATCCAAATAAATCTCATTTTATGAGTCTAAGTTTTTCATTAATCACTCCCCTACTATTCTTCTTGATATTGACTAAAGGAAATATTTATCTAAATAAATTATGATATATCACTAGACTTTTGAATATTATTGGCTTGTAAATGTTATGTTGGTTGATTAAAATATAAATGTTATTGTTAAATGTTTAAATGTTATGTTGATATTGACTAAGATTTATTTATTAAAATGTAAATGTTAAGGTTGAATGTTTGATTTAAACATTAAGATGGCTTGTATGTTGACTTAAAATAGGTTATATGGTGTATGAATATTAGATTGTTTTTTAATTGGGGTTTGAAATAAGATAAAATAAAAAAAAGTAAATTGAGCATGACAATTGCATGGTAACTCATTGCACTAAGTCTAAAGCGTTAGACTCACTTAAGAAAGAAAATTTGTTGGAATTAAAATAAATCAAAGTTTTTATTTGAAAATATTTTATTGTAATAACCTTGATGATTTCTTTTGAAACTAAACTTGGTTTTCGGTTTTTAAACAATGATGCATGGACTTGGCATAAAATATAAAGGCATTCTTGTAAGAAATAAATCACATCAATTGAAACAACTAAAAAGAGGAAAGTTTTTCTTTCAAAATTTCTCAATTGAGTTTTCAATAAGAGATAAAGTGATGAATCTATTTATGATGTTTTTGAATCTCTTGGACTATAAAAGTGGTTTTGATGATTTTAATTTGAATGAGATTTTTTTTCCCAACCAAATCATGAACTTTCCCTTAATTTCTGGACTTGAGGTATCTTTTTATGCATGCAATACTCGAAGTAATATTGACTTATTGTTGGTATTATGCATGAAATAATGTTGAAATATTTTAAAATTATGCATGTTATGATTTAAAATTACGAGGATGCATAATGTATAAAATAACATTTGCACAATGGTAAAAAATGCTACATTGAATTCAAAGGTGATTGTTTCTTTTGAATTCAAGTTTGTTCTATTCTAAATATAACATATAGATAGGAGTTAAGGTTAGCTCCATCATCAATTGATTGTCATCATAAAAAAGTGGGAGATTGTTGAATCTCGAATTTTGATGATGAAATCAGTTGATGGATTTATGATATAACCTATGTGTTGGAGATAAGTGATGTAGGACTAACTAAGACTATGAAAAGGCAAAACAATTAAAGAAGAATCTATCATTGGGCCGAAGTCACAATCGGGCATCGGGCTAGAAGAATCGAGGATAGGCCAAAGCTTCGGACGATGCAACAAGAGCTCATCGGGAGTTCGCTAGACGTTTGTCAAGAGCTCGCTGGGAGTTCCCCGAAGGTTGTCGGGAGTTCGTCGGAAGGTGATTGGGAGCTCATCGAGAGTTCACCAAAAGATTGATTGACGTGCCAGACAACGAAGATTGATTGTAATTGTGTTTATCTTTAAATGTCATAGTTAGGGTTTTAAATAGAGTTAGTTTTGAGAAATCCTACTAACTCAATTAAGGGCCAACTGAGTCCAAGTAAGGCTTGATTTTAACTAATGATAGAGCTCATTTCGTTGACCTAGAAGGATGTTAGGACCCTAGCTGAGTCGAATCCTAGTCGATTGAGTTGAGTTCTTAAATTAAGCCTTGTTGGCCAACCTAGACATGACATTAGGTCGGTTAGGAGAAGATTTGAGTTCATTGTAATAAATCAGCCCAAATCCTAGTAGAGTTAGGATTTGACTGAACTAGAGTCGGGTTAGGAGTCAGAGTTAGATACGGGTTAGAGTCAATTAATTCATGAATGTAATAAATCATAATCTAACAGCCACCCTTAGTAAAGAAGTGGTTGACTAGGGTTAGTAAGGAGTCCTTGTGGGATGAGAGTCTCCTCCTCCTCTTAAGAGAGGCCGGCTAGGGTAAGAGGGGAGAGTTCCATCTAGCTAGGACTCTCTCTTAGATTGAATTGGAGTCCCCTATAGCCACCAGCCACTTAGTTGGCCAAGGGTTAGGAGTTGAGGGGAAGAGGAGTCTATTAGAAGTAGGAGTTGCTTCTTAGAGTTGGAATTGACATTGTTGGAAGTAGAAGTTACTTCTTAGAGTTGAAGTTGGAGTTGTTAGGAGTAGGAGTCTTGAGTAGGAATTCTATTAGGAGTTAGGGATTAAAAGCCCTATAAATAGCCTTGTAATCAACCATTTTTCATCATTAATAGATCAATTATATTTCAGCTCATGTAGTGGAAAACCAAAGAGGGAGGAACCCCTATAGAGTTCCAAGGAGGCCGATCCCCTATAAAGATCACCTCAAGCTTAGAATCTGCAAGGGTTCTAACACTTGGTACCAGAGTAACATTCTTGGTATCTTGCTGCCCTTCCACATCCATCCATCATCCTTCCACAACCGCCCAAAGCAATTCCCACAATTGCTTAAAGATCATCGCCGAATTCCGCCATCATCTCCACCACCGCAGATCATCTTTTGATCTCCTTGTGAAATTGTAATATGTTCTGGTTTCCTACCTTACTTCTACTGCAATTTAATTATCCTTATTCCAAAAACCCAAAAAAAATTATTCCTATCCTGTTGTATAAACTTTTCGTCATAAAAATTATATTTCTACAATGAAAGTTGCACTGTAGAATTTCAGCCACATAGCACTACTTATCTGATCTTCCTGCTGTATTTTTTCTATCCAAATCTCTATAAATTTTTTACGACAGCTTTACCACTTTATACTAGCATATTTTCTTTTAGTTTTATCAAAAAATTATTAATATAAACTGCTGATCTTTTATGTCCAAACTGCTGCACTTTGGACATAAAATTCTACTGCAGTTCATACCTATGATCTTTGATTTTGCCAAACCTTTTGCTATTGTTTTCTTTCGTGAATTTTTTTACGGCATTACCTCTCCCTTACCAATAGATTCCCCTTGAGCTTCACTTGAATCTTTGTTGTGAATTACTAGGAAAAATTACATCTTTACTGCTGGAATTTTTTTGATAAAAAATCTATTGTTGCACCTTTGTCTTTCTTCTTCTCCTTAACCAAAACCTAACAATCTTGCTACCACCAACCAAGACACTTTAGGGCGCCCTCTAGCCTTAAGACACAACCATCATAACTTATTTTCAAAATCCATAGCCAACCCAAACCATAGCCAAAACCACAGCCCAAACAGCGGTCTTCCGTAGCCACCGAACCTTCAACTGATCCTTACCCTCCGCAGCCACCAATCCTACCAAACTGGTTGCTGCCATCAATAGTAACCCTAAGCCACCCCTCTAACCCTAAACCTCTATCACCTAACCCCCCTTATAGCCTCTAGAACGGCCCCAAATAGCAGCATCAACAACACCCTCTTTGCCAAAAAAAAATTATTGCACTACCTTCGGTACTACTTGCTGCATCCACACCCGATTCCTACCAAATTTGTTGTTGTCATCAACAGCAACCCTAACCCATCCTTTAACCTTAAACCTCAACCATTATGCCCTCTATATGACCTCTACAGTAGCCCTAAATCATAGCCCCAATAGCAATAAAAAAATAGCAACCTGTCAGCCCTAAACCGCAGCCATCTACCTATGATCCACCATCCCTTTCGGCCACCAATCTACCTAACAATTTTATACCACTGACCCAACAACAGGAGAAGGATATTGACATCTCAGATCTGGAGGCACACGCAATGACAACTCAAGGTTTAATCGATTCCAATTTTGAGGCATTTGAATCACGTATGGAGGATAGATTGCGCGCCTTATTTGTCGAATTTGGATTGAGCCGATCTCCGAGCCTAACAAAATTCCAACAAGGTGCAAGTTAAGATAGGCCCTCCAAAAAAGAAGTACAAGCCACTGATATGATGCAGCCATGCATGAGGGTAGACTTCTCTCGATGGGAAGAAAGAGACTCGACGGGATGGATTTCGTGCACCGAACATTACTTCTGTCATTCCCAAACACCGAAGGATTCCATGGTGGACACCGCTATCATCCACCTTGAAGGAGATACGATTCAGTGGTACAATCGGCTTGAATACACCCATGGGGCTTCGACGTGAATACAATTCAAGAAAGCGTTGTTGAACCGCTTTGGACCGACCAAATACGAGAATATCAACAAACAACTTGCCAAGATCCAACAAACCTCCATGATCCAAGAATACCAAACCAGGTTTAAGAAATTATCTTACCTTGCTCGTGATTGGTCTGACATATAATTATTAGGGACGTTCATTGAATGACTCAATCCAAAAATTAAATGAGAGGTTAAAGTGCGGCAGCCCCACACCGTGACGGCCACAATCTCTTATGTCTAAATCTAAGAGAAACGGCTCAACTAAAATGCTCAAATGATGAGAACCACTCATAGACTAGTAGCATAAAAACCTCCCTTTGCCCCCAGCCATCCTTCACTGCCAAAAAAATTGATGTTAGAAGAGCTACACGATAGATCGGCGAAGGGACTTTGTTGGTATTACGATGAACTTTGGAGCCAGAACCATCACTGTGAAAAAGGGAAGCTTTCTATAATAAAACCTAGTGAAGAATCTCAAGAAGAGGTCCATAAACCTAAGGAGGAGAACACAAAGGAAGAACCGCAGCCGACCGATTGCATGACTCATGCTTTACCGGCCATACAAACCCGCAAGCAGCAAAAGTTAAAGAATCTCTTAAGCTGCAGCCCGTCACCATCCTCATCAAGACTAGGAGCACCAAAAATTTTATGAACAACAACGTTGCTACCCAATTGATGCTCCAAAATGAAGATTGTAGTAGGTTTGATATTGAGGTCACCGACGGCCAAATTTTGAAGTGCGACCAAAGATGCCTGCGGGTGAAATTATTACAGCAGGCCCAAGAGATACTTGCTAATTTCTTCCTCCTTCCTCTTGATAATTATGAGGTTGTGCTCAACATCAAATGGTTGACTATGCTAGGTGATATTCCCTGAAATTTTTATAAATTTATCATGAAATTTTTCAACCATAAGAAACAGGAGATCCTACGCGGGAAACATAGGAGCGACGTAATGACGATTTTCATGTAGCAAATGGAGAAAGTCTTGAACAAAGTGAACAACGACTTCCTGATGCAACTTTGGTAGCACTCTATGGAGGAGCCAACAAAAATTAAAGACCCAAACCTTCTCCAATCGCTTGTTGAATTTTCAGACATTTTTGTCGAACTGTACAATCTACTTTCTACCCGCCGGCATGACCACCAAATTCTGATTCTCCCAAGCAAACCAGCAGCAAACACTCAGTCATGTCATTATCCTCACCTCCAGCAAGTTGAAATGGAAGGATTGAAAAAGAGATGCTGGAAATATGGGTCATTCGGCCAAGTTGCAACCCCTACTCTTCGCCGTGCTAGCTTTACCCGACTTTGACAAAGTGTTTATTATTGACGCATCGGGAGCTGAAAATTATGTTATCCACATTCAAGATGGCTGACCTCGAACCTACCTTAGTAAAGCTCTCACTTCAAATTACCTGAAGCTATCAATTAATGATGAGGGAATGCTAACCTTTCGATAAATGCCGGAGCATAATGAAGTTTGCTATAATGCCGGAGCATAATGAAGTTTGCTCGATAAATTAAGAACAACTACACGTCAGCCCGCGCAAGAAAGAAACAACCGCTCGATAAATGCCGGAGCATAATGAAGTTTGCTATTAAAGATCGAGTCTTCCTTCATCTTCATCCCTACCAGTAGGAATTTATGAAGACTTAAGCCTCATGGAAGTGGTCTCTCAGTTTCTTTAGACCTTACAAAATTGGAGATCATATTGGAGCCATAACTTATGGATCGAATCGGCATACTAATTCAAAATTGTAATTGATCCTTCAGGAATCTCACCGTAAATGGAAGTTTAGAGAGGATGATTCAGCCCAGATCTATCCACCCAACACCTAAGTTGATGAGGAGGCCCATGTTCAGCTGATGATTGCATGGGATCACAGGATCATGACACATCACTATCCAATCACTACTACTGACGCTAGACCGCAAGAGTAGGAGTTGCAATCAAGACCCGAAGACATGGAGCTCAGCCTTGAGGACAAGGTTGATTTGAAGAGGACGGGTCTGTTAGGACCCTCGCTGAGTCGGGTCCTAGTTGATTGAGTCGAGTCCTTAAATTAGACCTTGTTGGCCAACCTAGACTTCACATTGGTCGGCTATGAGAAGATTTGAGTTCATTATAATAAATCAGCCCAAATCCTAGTAGGGTTAGGATTTGACTAAACTAGAGTCGGATTAAGAGTCGAAGTTAGATATAAGTTAGAGTCAATTGAGTCATGAATGTAATAAACCCTAATCTAGCCGCCACCCCCTAGTAAAGAAGTGGTTGACTAGGGTTAGGGAGGAGTCCTTATGGGATGAGAGTCTCCTAGCCGCCTCCTCCTCTTAAGAGAGGCCAGCTAAGGTAAGAGGGGAGAGTTTCATCTAGCTAGAACTCTCTCCTAGATTGAGTAGGAGGCCCCTATAGCCACCGGTCACCTAGTTGGCTAGGGGTTTGGAGTTGAGAGGAAGATGAGTCCATTAGAAGTAGGAGTTACTTCTTAGAGTTGGAGTTGGAGTTGTTGGAAGTAGGAGTTGCTTCTTAGAGTTGGAGTTGGAGTTGTTGGAAGTAGGAGTCTTAAGTAGGAATCCTACTAGGAGTTAGGGTTTAGAAACCCTATAAATAGCCTTGTAATCATCAATAGATTAATTATCTTTCAGCTCATGTAGCAGAAAATCAATGAGGGAGGAACCCCTATAGAGTTCTAAGGAGGTCGATCCCCTATAGAGATCACCCCAAACTTAGAATCCGCAAGGGTTCTAATAGTGGAGGTCAAAATGAGGTACAACTTAGGTATGAAATAGTACTAAAAATATAATATTTTAATTTACTTAGGTGGTGGTACTACCGATGGTTGATGGTAGTACCACCGTCGCCCAGAATCCTAGGGTGCTTTTGGCAGTGTACTACCAGTGGCAGTAGTAGTACCACCCATACCCTGATTTTTCGATAATGTTTGAATTTTGGCTCCAATTTTTGAAGCCAATTGGAGTCTATAAAATATCCCAAGTATTCTTGCATAGTAGAGGAAGAAAGTGAAGAAAAAACTTAGTAAAATTCTATTGAATTTGGTTAAGAGCCTCCCTTTTTCTTTCAAGTGTAAAGTGTGTTAAGAGTAGGGTTGAAAGAATTGTAAAGGTTGATCTCCTAAGCCTGATAAAAGGAGAGTTGCAAAGGTTGTTCTCCTTAGCCTATGAGAAGGAGAAAGGTGTGTAAGGGGCAGTTGATCCATCCTTAAAAAAAGATCGTTAGTAGATACCGGTTGGCCTCGAGTAAAGAGGGATCGGGAGTGGATGTAGGTTAGGTGGACCAAACTACTATAAAATCTGTAAGTATCTCTATTTTTTTTTTACTATTGCCCTCGAAGTTAGTTGCTCTTAACTACTTCCAAGAAAAGCACTTGTGATTTAGGTTTTCCTTGAGCGAAAATTTTTCGAATCGAGTATTTATTACTTGCACTAGTTCACCTCCACCCTCTTAGTACCAACTCGATTCTAATATAGTGGTGACTTGAGGTATTATATACCATAAGATGAGAGACAATATGTTAGGGCTTGATATTCACCTCTACTAATAAACTATTTTAATTGTAGATTGGAAGACGCTCTTAACCAACTTTCTAAAGTGGGTAAAGATAGTAGAAACTTTATATTTGTGTTTGAAAGGATATAGCCATGTGTACTTAATAAAATAATCTATGAAAATGACATAAAATCTAAAATTATCAAAAGAAGTGGTTCGGGCAAGACCCCAAACATCAGCAAAAATAATATCAAATGGTTTAGAGCAGGAGATAGAAGATGTTCTAAAAGATAGTTTATGACTTTTATTGCTAGGACAAGCACCACAATGAGTTATAATACTACTTGTTTTGAAAGTCGGAAGAAAATAATGAGAAATTAGTTTTTATTGAATAGAGGATGATGACCAAGATGACGATGTCACGCATCAATTAGAGCTGTAACTAAAGAAAGAGTGGTGGGCTGGATGATTTGTAAAGCTGATGGTCACTCATAAATGTTCTCTTTATTCCGGCATCGAACCAAGAATGCCCCGGTGCTCAAATCATTTACAAGAAAGGAGTCAGAAAATAATTCGATTGACACGTTATTTTATTTATAGAATTAAGAAATAAAAATGAGGTTTATTTTAATGTGAGGTGCACACAGAACATCATCGAGTGTAAAAGTGGTGGTGTGTGAATTAAGTATTATGGATCTAGTATGAGTAATAAAGATTTTGTTATTGTCATCAATGATGATGTCTTTATTGCCTCTATAGTCATCGTGGATGGACAAGTTCTATAGGTCAGATGTGATGTGTTGAGAAGCGCTGGAGTCTACAATATAAATATTTAGACAAGTAGTTGGAGTAGTCATGATATTTTCTTGAGGCCAATTGGAAGTAGCAGTAAGTCTAGATTGAGACCAACAGACTTTTGTTGAGTATTCGACTTTATCACATAACTGGCAGATGACTCTTTATTGATTTGTATGGTTGGGATGTTAGGGTCGTTGATAGTTATTGAAGTTGCCACCTTGATAGTTGTTGAAGTTGTCGTTGTGATTGAAAGGCTAATGATGTAGTTGATGATGGCATGTTTGTTTGTTACCCACATGTCCAGGAGGCATCTTGGTCAATCCTTTGTTGACATTCTTGTTGCTTTGGTTGTTCTTTCTTTTGGATTTTTGACTGACTTGAGCTGTGATGGTTGGTCTTGTCATCCTTTCATCGCAATTCAAATATGTATCGTAGTTAATGAACTTGTTATACAGTTCTTTGAATGACATCAGTGAGTTGCATTCTCAAGTTAATGTCGTCAAATTCTTGTATTCATCTCCTAGGCCATTGAGAGTATGGACTATGACTTCTTTATTACTAAGGGAATGACCTATTAAAGTTAAGTCATCGATAATAACTTTTATATTTTACATATAATCAGTAATAGTACTTTTCTCTTGTGTTGTTTTCATCAGACTGGATAGGAGACTGAGCATACGAGTACGAAAACGATTGACTATGATGGATTGTAACTTAGACCATGCTTCTATAACAATACTACATGAAGATATTAGTGGAGTGATTGATCCAACGATGAATGCTTGAATTGCTTGGAGGATCAGATGATCTTGATGTAACCATAGTTTGAATAAGATTTGGTATTAGACTGGGTTCTCCTGGTATTTAAATCATTTCAGATGGACAATTAAGAAAATCGTTGACGTAGTCTAGCATATCATATCCGAATAGAAGATTAGAGAATTGTACTCACCAATATACATAATTATCATCTTTCAATAATTTAAAAAGAATTAAAATTGAAGTATTGATTGAGATAAGTTTGTACGTTGAGAAGAATTATTATTGTCTGTCAAAATAATAAATAGAGCATAGCATTAGATGACGAAAACATTATTTATAAAGACATGTAACGACACGAGGGATATGTGCTATCTGCTATCTGATTTGGTTGTGCAGCACATAGGGTATTGAGCAAAACTACAGTTCTTCGTTTTTGCAGATCTTGCAGCGGAGGATCTGGGTGGTGAAGAACTTGACCTCACATTTGCAGATCTAGAGTCTTTGGTTATAGATGATATTCTGTCTGATATGTTTCACGATGCGGCAGGAAACTTCTTTGTTGTTTGAGATGAAGCTGACTGCGGGAAGCGCTCCGGCTTTGGCTATAAAAGATCTCAGATCCGCATATCTGAGCAGATCTCGGTGGGTTGAAGATGCGACCTGGAGGAAGGTGGCTTCTGCTGTTGGTGGAGGGAGGATAGGGGTGACTCGAGGCAACGGTCGATGATGGGTGATCCGGTGGCTTGAAGTCCACCGTAGATTGTTGTCGTCGTAGGAAGCCGGATGGTGCAGGCGTAACGGCGTCCGTCGACGGTGAAATCTATTGGTGCAGGCGAAACGAGGGCAAAGGGATAGATCAGCAGTCGAGAAGCTTACCGGTGTAATATTTGATTGGGGCCTAGCGATCGCCGTCAATGGAGAGGTAGATGTAGGCTACAACTTCAGTGATAGGAGAGCTGCTGCAGACGTGGAATCAAAGGGTCGTAGCGTAGGGTTCTCCCTTGATGCCGGCAAAACGAGTTGGTGACGATTTGGTCGGTAGCGAAAAGAACAGGTCATCGAGCAAGACTGTCGAACATACCAACGAAACAGGGGAAGTCCGGTGTGAACAGAGGTGAGGGAGTTGTGACACTAGTGGAGAGATCCTAGAGACAGAGATCACCATCCCAGGAGATGGAGAGGACAAGTTGACTGTCGGAAGAGAGGACGAAATGGTAGTGTACGACCAAGCACCATTGGGGGTAGAACGTCCTTGGTGTGGCTGAAGAAGCAACAAGAACCATCAGAGGACTGTCGAGCAAATCGACAGCAGCAAATCAATGAAGAAAAGCGATGAAAACCAACTGGAGGATCGGCGAGCAAATCGGCAATGCAAGATGCATCCATTGGCTGACTTCAGAGTTGGGGAGAACGACACCGTGGATGTGGTAGTCGGTGAGGAAGAAGAACTGGTCCTGTTGAAGCAGAGTAGGGAATTGATGTCATCGACGCTCCAGAGGAAGAAGGGATAGTCTAGCGACCTAAGCGAGAACCGGTAGGGAATGGGACTAAGCTAGAGAGGAGGACGCTTAACCTCTTCATCTTCTCCATCCGGATCAGAAATATAGGGATATACGATCTCCCTAAGTAAAATCAATCTCTCACATATCGCGGTTTTTTTATTTTTACGATTTTTCTCGTGACCCCAATCTATTGGATGATGATTTGATCTGCGTGGGAAACCAATTTTTGTTTTGATTTTCGCTGCACATGTGATGCACTCGCTAAGGTTTCCCAACAGTGGTATCAGAGCCAAGATTTTCGTGCGAAAGATTGGTTTTAAACTGCGTGTGATGAGATTGAATCGCGTAGAATTGTTCTACCCATTCTTACTGCATTTTTGCAGTAAAGGCAATGAGGAGGAGGGGCAGCCGGGCATGGCCCGACCACCTGCAAGGGGCGGCCGCCGGCGGGCACGACCGGCTGTGGCTAGGCCCCCTACAATGGGCGGCCACCCGTAGGAGTAGCAGCCCACAAGCGGGCGATTGGCTGCGGGCGCGGCACTAGCAGGAAGGTCGCCTGCTGGCAGAAGCACCGCCCGCTGCCAACAGCCAGCCCGCGAGGTGCTGCTTGACCGCGGCGAGGTCACAGGGGTAGCGCCTGCCCGCGGCCAGCCCGTAGAGCGGCAGCCCCCACAGAAGCACCGCCTCCGTGCACGGCGCTGGCCGCAAGGGCGACTGCTAGTGGGCAAGGGCAGGCACAGAAGGAGAGTATAGGGTTAAGGCATCCTTTGGCAAAAAGGATGATCCTGCCCCTATGAATTTGGGAAATTTCGATGATTGTCCTCATGTACATAATTTTCATAATACCCTCAATAATTTTAAAAATTCCTAGAACTGTCCTCTCATCCAGAATTATAAAAATTTCCTTGATAATTCTAGAAATTCCGAGCATGTCTTAATTTTCAAAAAATAATTAATTAAATAGTTTAATTAATTATTAGATATATCTAGTAATCATATATATGATGTGATATACATGTGATGTATGATGTGGATGGATGATCATAAGCCATGTGTTGTGATGTGTGTAATTGTAATTATTATTATTATTGGGTCTTGCGAGTCTGCGTTTTTCTCGTTTATTATCGGGCCTACGTGCTGTGATTATTTGTAATTACATGGAGAGGCACGACGGGAGCGTGGAGGTGATAGCGGGACCCATGATGCCCTAGTGGGAGATTACGATGCATGGTGATGCGACGATTCGACGGAACCGATGATGACGAGATCAACAATCACAAGACATGGAGATGTGCCAATGCACACATAGATCCTATTGTGAGTGATTAGACCCATTGGCTCGGGCTTAATCATATTAGGTGACGGCTCATGATCATCCGGTGTGGCTTGCATATGTGATGTGTTATATACCTACTAGATATATGTATATATATATTTACATACGATGTAGATATATATTAAATATGTATGTGTATGACACGACATATTAAGAGACCGATAGAAAATAAAAAAACTCCTCCTACGATAATATTAAGTCGGTAAGCGTGAGGCAATAAGATTGACCCACGTGGCCTTCCATCGTTATAGGAAGAAATTGAATCCCGATATAGGTTGAGTTGGTCGAGTCACTCGAGGCTCACCTATCTACGTGATCGAGTTCTTACCTACGACATATATATGTCACCGGTGACCTGAGGACATGGTATGACTTGGTCAAGCAGTCGAAAGCATATCCATCGAATCAGACTCATCTTGTAACGATGGTGATGACTTAACTGAACTTCATGGTTGGTCGAGCAGTCGAGACCTTGATGATTCAGAGATCGAACATGACGGGAATCACAAGGAGTTATGATTGATAAGAGTTGTCTATCTTTTGGGCTTAGTGTAATTGGTCGAGTCCCTCGAGATTGCACTAAGATGTCAATTGGATCCCGATCCCCACTAGGAGTCTATCGGAGACTTTCGTCTCACGTGTCGAGGGTGTCGCGTGATTCACTAGGAAAATAGTGGGAGTATATTAAGATAGAAGTCCATATCTTAATTAGTATTTCAATAAAATCTGCAAGTTATTTATTTTCGCTATATCTTGTTTGTCGCTTGCAAAACCCCTATATGGCATACTTGATGCCAACCGCCTCATTGGTCCAAAGGCTACGTAATTTGAGAATTGTTCTCACGAAGGAGAAAATCCTAAATGTCCTTAACATGATTGTGCCCACACCGGAGGAAAGGACAAGCGAGGATGAGATCACTTACTTTATGAAGTATATAGATAGTTCTAGAGGATAACCTAAGAGATGACCTATATATGATCTTATACTTCAGTCCCTATCAAATTCCTTTTCATAGTTCATTATTAACTTTAATATGAACAAGCTTGAGGTGACACTATCTGAGCTCCTTAATATATTGAGGGAAGCTGAGAGCACCATCAAGAAAAGAAGCTAGTTCTCAATATTGGTGAGACCAATAAGGAAAGGAAGGCTAGTAAGACCCTTAAGACGGGCAAGGGCAAAGAAAGACCGGGTAAGGCAAAGGTTGTCTAGAAAGACCTGACAAAGGACAAAGGACAATGCTTCCACTACAGCCAAGACAGGCATTAGAAGAGGAACTGTAAGAACTACCTTGCAGAGAAGGCGAAACAGAAGCTTAGAGAAGCTTCAGGTATATTCATGATCAGTCTTCACTTGTCAGATTTTCATGATAACACATGGGTATTGGATATCGGGAGTGTTTATCATATCTGCAATTTGTTGCATTTTCTTGAAAGACCTAAAAGATTGATTATAGGTGAGATAGACCTCAAGATGGGCAATAGAGCAAGAGTTGTTGCAGTTGCTATTGGGGAGGTCACCCTACATTTGCCTAGTGGAGTTATTATTGCATTAGATGCATGCTATTTTGTTCCCTCTATTATCAAAAATATTATATCCATCTCTTGTTTGACAATAAGTGGATATAAATTAGTTTTTGAGAATAATAGTTGTTCAATAATTATGGATGATGAGATCATCACTAGAGGGACCCTTGTAAATAGCTTATATGTGTTAGACACTTCTCCACATATCATGAATATAAATATGTCTAAGAGGAAAAGAGATGAGGTGAATAATGCATACCTATGACATTATAGGCTAGGTCATATACATGAGGGAATGATTCAAAAGTTGTTGAAAGATGGATACTTAGATCCATTTGGCTATGAGACATATGCAACTTGCGAACCTTGCCTTCGTGGGAAGATGACCAACTCTCCTTTTAGTGGAACTAGAGAGAGAGCCACCGAGTTATTATAACTCATACATAGTGATGTATGTGGTCCCATATCGACTCAGGCTATAGGTGGTTACTCATACTTCATTACATTCACTGATAATTTCTCTAGGTATGGACACGTGTACTTAATGAAGTACAAATCTGAGGCCTTCGAGAAATTCAGAAAATATAAGAATGAGGTAGAGAACCAAATTGAAAAAAGAGTATTAAGACTCTTTGATCAGATCGAGGAAGAGAGTACTTGAGTACGGAGTTCACCCATTTCCTAAGGGACAATGGGATTCTATCCCAATGGGCACCTCCTTATACACCTCAGCTCAATGGTATATCAGAAAGGAGGAATCGCACGTTGTTAGATATAGTGCGGTCCATGATGAGTTTCGCTGACCTACCCGTTTCATTCTGGGGTACGCCCTAGAGACTACAACTTACCTTTTGAACAGAGTTCCATCAAAGTCGGTAGTGTCTACACCATATGAGATATGAAAAGGAAAGAAGCCCGATCTTAAGATTGTTAAGATTTGGGGCTGTCCTGCCCACGTTAGAAGATACAACCTCGATAAGCTGGAATCAATGATAGAATGGTGCACATTCGTTGGATACTCAAAGGAAACTTGTGCGTATTATTTCTATCATCCTGAGGATCGAAAGGTATTTGTTGCCAAGAGAGCTGTGTTCCTTGAGAAGGAACACATTCTTGGTGGAAACGGTGGGAGCAAGATAGAATTAAGCGAGGTTGGAGAACCTAGCTTAAACGCCATTCAAGAGCCCGAGTCTGTTCAGGTACCTAACACATAAGTACCAACTTTACGTAGGTCTAGTAGAGTATCTCACCCTCCTGAAAGATATGTGGGACATATCAGTGGAGATGACTCTCATGATGTTGATCCTTAGACCTACGAGGAGGCTATTATGAGTATAAACTCCAGGAAGTGACAAGAAGCCATAAATTCTGAGATGGATTCCATGTACTCTAACAAGGTTTGAAACCTCATTGATGCACTTGAGGGTATTGTACCCATCAGCTGCAAATGGATCCTCAAGAAGAATATTAGAGTGGATGGAAAGGTAGAGACCTATAAAGCAAGACTGGTAGCTAAAGGATATCGTCAAAGACAAGGAGTTGACTATGATGAAACCTTTTCACCTGTAGTCATGCTTAAATCCATTAGAACTATTTTGACCATTGCAGCACACTATGACTATGATATCTGGCAGATGGATGTCAAAACGATATTCCTCAATGGCAACCTCGAGGAGGAGGCATATATGATACAGCCAGAGGGATTCGTATCCAAAGAGATTCCAGATAAAGTGTGCAGGTTGCTTAGATCTATTTGTGGATTGAAGCAAGCTTTCCGAAGTTGGAATATAAGATTTGATGAGGTGATCAGATCTTATGACTTCGTTAAGAACGAAGATGAGTCTTGTGTGTACATGAAGGTAAGTAGAAGAGCTATCACCTTCTTGGTGCTATATGTGGATAATATCCTAATCATTGGAAATGATGTATGAATGCTCCCATAGTAAAGACTTGGCTATCTAGAAACTTTTTAATGAAAGGCGTAGGGGAAGCATCCTATATTTTGGGGATTGAGATATATAGAGATAGATCCAAAAGGATGCTTGACTTATCCTAGTCTAGGTACATAGACTCCATTGTCAAAAGGTTTGGCATGGAAAATTCCAAGAGAGGTCTTATACCGATGAGACATGGAATATCACTTTCTAGGAATATGTCACCAAAGACTCCTGAAGAAAGGGCAGACATGGATAAGATACCTTATGCCTCAGCGATAGGGTCTATCATATATGCGATGCTATGTACCAGGCCTGATATAGCACATGCTCTGAGTGTCACGAGCAGGTATCAGACAGATCTAGGTTTAGAACACTGGAAGACAGTAAAGTGTATCCTTAAGTACTTAAGAAGGACTAAGGATCTTTTACTGGTATATGAAGGAGGTAGCCTCCAGGTTGAGGGCTACACGGACTCGAGTTTTCAGTCCCATATTAATGATAGCAAGTCAAATTCATGGTATATTTTCACCATGAATGGAGGAGTAGTAAGCTGGAAGAGTTCCAAGCAAGATACTACTGCTGACTCGACCACAGAGGCGGAATACATTATTGTAGTAGAAGCAGCAAGACGAAGGGGTGTGGATGAAGAAGTTTATCAAAGATTTGGGAGTCATACAAAGCAGTATGGAGGTGACTCCCATATATTGTAACAGCGACAGAGCGATAACTCTAGCAATGGAACTCATGTCTCATCAAAATTGTTCTGAGGAGGTTCCATCTTATTAGAGCGATCATGACCCGAAAAGATATAGCAATGGAAATAGTTTCATCCGAAGATAACATTGCAGATCCACTGATGAAGTCGTTGGCTCATATTGTATTTGAGTGTCACAGTGATCTGATGGAGATCAGACACATAGGTGGTTGACTTTTGGTTCAGTGGGAGATTGCTAGTTACAGGTGCCCTGTAAGCTAATCACGTGAGTGATGACACGTGTGACATGCTGTGTGATCTTTTTACTTATGACTAATATTGACATATTCTCATATTATCTGTTACATATATATTGTGATGTCCTTGGTTCTGTGCAATGGGAGTCGGGTCGTGATGAGATCATAATAATGAGATCGGTTCACCTTTAAACATAGATCCTAAATAATCCCGGTCATAGGTTACTCAAGAGGGACATTGAGATAACCGGACAAATCGGTGTACTATATACCCGTCCATATGATGGAAGCGGTTGGTCTCATAGCCACTTGTGTGGAGACACTAAGGATATAGTATAGGTGCTCATTGGAGAATGAGTTCACTGATTGATCCGCTTATGGAATACTGTATAGTTAATGATACCTAATGTCAGACAGTGATTTCATAGTCCCAATTGTGTATCTGGTCCTTAGACTTGAGACACCAAGGATGCCTTGTATAAGTACTCCTTTCTTTGATGCCAGACTTCAGGTTTGGAAAGTTCCAGATCTAGTACAGCTGGTTATCGGGATTGGTAGCCAACCTTACAAAGGTAATTAAGTATTAATAGAGGATCATCCACTCTCGGTATCACGAGAGGAATATCCCATATGTGCTTGCTCAAACAAATCCCTAGCCATGGTCATTTGGATTGAGAGAGAAAGAGTTCTCCGGGAAAATCCGATTAGAGCGAGACTATGACGGATTCTGTATGTGACCTGACAATACCATATCCAATATACGGTCTCTGAGATATTATTTAGATGAGGGATTATAGATACATAGTAACTGTGAACAGACAGGTTCGATGGATTTGATCCACCTGTACCGTCTAGGGACTATGGAGTAGTGGCCTAATACATCCATAATCGATGAGTCGAGTGAATTATTATGGGGATAATAATTTACTATATCAGAAGGAGTTTTGATGGGAGTGACTCACGGCTAGCTCGGTATCGGGCCTAGAGTGTCACACACATATGGTGGATGCTTCAGCAAATAGAGGATTAAATGAAGATCCAATTAGCCCCTATTCTCATTAGATGAGACCCTATGTTGACGGGCTCCTTGATTAAGACCCAATTATAGGCCTAAGGAGATTATTGGATAGAGATCCAATAATGCAATGTTAATGGGTTATTGGATGGAGATCCAATACCCACTAAAGAAGGAGCCCTAGGGTTTTGGTGGCTCTCTATAAATAGGAGGAGAGACTCATAGTTGATAGGCTACAGCTTTAGCCACCACCTCCATATGAGCAAGAGTTGCAAGATTAGATTGGAGGAGTTTCGCTGCAGAAATCCATCGTGTGGATACCGCTAGAGAGGAGGACGCTTGACCTCCTTTATCTTCTCCATCCAGATCTGGAATACAGGGATATACGATCTCCTTAGGTAAAATCAATCATTTACACATTGTGATTTTTCAGTTTTTGTGATTTTTCTCACGACCCCAATCTTTTACATGACGATTTGATCTGTGCGGGAAACCGGTTTTTGTTTTGATTTCCACTGCGCATGTAATACACTCGCTGAGGTTTCCTAACACTATGGACATTACAAACTCATAAAGGTTATACATAAAGTATAATGGTCCATTACAGACTGAAGTGCCCACAAGTGCTTACAAGACACACTCGTAATTACAAGCTAAAATCGGTCACAAAGCAAACCAAACTAGGGCTGCCAAGCCTACTGTAAGCCCGCTACTTACAATACAAGGTATATACACAAATCGAAGGACACAGACAAACATGAGCATTTCATCAAACATCTTGTTTTACATTTTTGTCTGTGACATTCTCCTTCACTTATTCCTTCGACGTCCTTATCG
This sequence comes from Ensete ventricosum, assembly GCA_029747655.1. NCBI lineage: Eukaryota > Viridiplantae > Streptophyta > Magnoliopsida > Zingiberales > Musaceae > Ensete > Ensete ventricosum. Next base: position 23,602,271 of record JAQQAF010000004.1, on the reverse strand, counting down.
AAGCCACTGTCGACACTGCATCTTCTCAAATTTTGCTGTATCTTCAATCTTCTGCTTTGCTGTAACATGCCCCTTTGGCTCCCAGCCACTCTCCACCGCTGTTGTTGAGTAGTCAAACTCTAATCTACCATGCTGCTTCAACTCACCATGACTGAATCTGTTGTGGGGTTGGCTAAGTTATGTTGATCCTCATTGGTTCTTGCGGATCCTTTTGATGAAGAAAAAGACATGCCTTATTATGTGTCAGTATCGTAGTATACTCATGTTGCTTGAACTGGATAGATACTTGTTGGAACTTTGACGAGCATCGCCTCATAGACTTTGAGGTTTTTGAGGTCCTTCCTCCATAATGTTTGCCCATGGATCCTTCTTCCATGTTTAGTTGTCACTTCCAAGTAGGTTCGCATCACTCCCGCTTTCGATTGGCATTCAATTGAAAAATGAAGCGAACAATCTACTCTCAGTAGTACTGATCACCAATGGTGAGGATTTAACAACTATTGTCTTCCATAAGCTTTCTTTGAAGGGTTACTAGACTTATGCAGAGCTCCTCTACTGGATAAGTAAGAGAACTGAGATACTCAACTTCACCCATTCTCTTAGTAGTTGAGAAGGCAAGGTTACTTGGCTTCGCTCATCTCCTCGAATTAAGAGAATTGAGGTACTCAGTTTTGCCCATTCTCCTGAGTTGAGAAGGCAAAAGTTACTCGATTTCGCCTGTCTCATCAAGTTTGTATTTTATGCAGTGAGCTGGTTACTAACATTCGCCCGCTCTTTGCTCACATTTTTGAAGCACTTAAAGTGTTTGCACTCCTTGTGTTGAGTTGGCTACTATGATTCTCCTTCCTACTACCACTGAACTTCTGGAATGCAAGAAGTTTTACCTGAAAAGAGCAAAAAATTTACCCCAACTTGGAGTCCCCCAAATTGGAATAAGTCTTTGATATTTCTGGTCGCCTCTGGGATTATACCATCTTCTCCATCACCTTTGTCGCCTACTTCTCTAAGTAAAAAAGGTATAGTACCGCATATTGCCTACTTCATTCCTTAATCGAGCACTCCTGCATCAACCCGAAGTCCCTCGCTTTTGGCTATATTGATGAGAAGCTCATCGACACCGGTCTTATGAAGTTTCTTGACCCTTGCCCTTCTGCCCTGTCTTGGTACTTAGAGTTTATCTCTGCATTCTCCACCTCCTCGACCCCTTTTACGACCAATGCTCTCCCTCCATAAGAGCAAGGGATCGATGACTCCACGAAAGTCTTACCTCTATGGTACCATGGTGCTGCCAAGCCCATGACCCCACTATCCGTTGTCTTGCATCTGCATCCCTTCATTCGCGATCGATAGATCCGCCTCTGTGGCACTGTGGTGCTCCTCCGAGTCCAACTCCTTTCTAACCGACACTTTGCTTTTTGGGTAGCTGAACTCCTCCGGACTCCTTGTCGCTTCCTTGCCCCTTTTGACCACCTGCTTCAACACCACTGTGTCCTCCTAGCAGTTCTCCTTGGTCGATAGAAAGATAGACTGTAGCTCTCATGCATGGCCTTCACCATCTTGTTGCAGGGCTCGCGCCGATTATATTCTCTTTAACTTCCTTGGTAGCAACGTTCTCTTACCCGACCTTGTCCTCTGACTTGTCGGGCTCCCTTAAGCGAATGTGAGCACTGAAGCAGTCCAACTCTCCAGTCACTCTAACCATACCTCTGTATAGTCAAGTCCCCTCCATGAGATTCACTAGTACTTGCAATCTGACTTCTTTCTCGGTGATACATAGCCCTCATATACTAATGATCAAGGCTTTCATCTAATGCAAGCTTCGATGTGCACACATGGAAGACTCGCCTCTGCGGTACTATGGCATTCACTCCTTAAATCCATAGCCCTTCTTACCGTTGAAATGTTCACCGAAGTGGAGCTCCCAGTAGCTTCTGATCACTCACATGATCACGTCCTCCTCCATGGGACTCACTGGTACTTGCACTTGGACTTCTTCCTTAGTGCTATACAGCCCTCATATGCTGATGACTAAGGTTTTCATCTAATGCAAGCTCTAATGCACACACGAAGACCCGCCTCTGTGGTATCATGGTATTCACTCCTTAGATCCATAGCCCTTCTTCTTGTTGTCGTACACCAAAGTGGAGCTCCCAGTAGCTCCTGATCATACCTCCGCATGATCATGTCCCTCACGGGATATGACCGCATGTGTTGCACTGCCACGAACTATTCCACCATGATCCGCTGCACCATGTTGCCTCCTGGTGACATCTCCATTGCATACAAATTCTCGTGTGATGAACTTTGACTATGACTTCTCCATGTGTGGCCTCTGCCAACACCTCATAGGGCCTCCGCCATCTCCGATTTTTGTTTCGCTCCCTTGACAATTCACCTACATCCACCCACTCTTGGGTCACACCTGGATGAAGTATAGCTCTAAGACAGTTCATCGCCTAGTAGTTCCTAAAGTCCCCTGACTTCGCTAGAATTTATGCACCATTGTCTGGATCCTGAGCCTCTATCCCCTACCAGCACAATCTCCGCTATACACCACTTGTTCCTGACAACTCAAATGGAAATATTGTGACAAATTCTTCAAGAGTACCCGCATCTGCATCCTCTTTCCCCATGCTAAGGTCTCCTGGTCCCAACTTTGCTTCTACAAGTTGAATCACCTTAGTTACTCCGTCAAATGCATCTCTGAGGTAAGGTGCATGTGCCTCAAAACTTCCTTCGTCTTTAGCACCATGCAAGAAAAGTCCGCCCCATCAGAATGAAGAACCCATAGAATGACATGATCCCACTCTTGCCTCTAAAAGAGTTCATTCCCTTGACCTCTATCTAAGGAAAGCTCCGTACTTTCGCTCTATATTCCATCTTCTATGTCGACTATCTTCATATGACTTGGATACTTCACCGAGTTCCACCTAAGTCGCTCCGCTCCTCGATTTGCATTGAGTTGATAGTGGCCCTCGTGTCCACCATTCCACAGGTCAGTCATCCGTTGAGTTCGATTTCCACATCGACTCTAAGTGTGCCTTCATATGATGTTACCTTGGATTTCTCCCCCACTTGATCTCGAAATTAATCCACCAATGCATTACCTCATTTGAGATCATACGACAACTCCACGTCACTCATTCGGTCCATTGAACTTTGTGAAGATATAACCTTGAGGAACTCTTCCTCAATATGTGCAGTCTGTTGCACATGATTCTTCCTCTAGAGAACTAGGATTTATCCCTCCTGGATATCTATCCTATTAGAGCAACTTTTCTCTTGCATTCCTCCCACTGGAAGTTTCGGGGACCACCATCCCCTTTGAATGACTCCGTATTGCTAAACAACTTGTGCCTTGTTCTACCCGTATAAATGCACTTGCTAGATTGTGACCCTTCGCCAAGACAGTCTCCATTGCACCCTTCAAGGTCTAGTAATGTGCTGAACTTGTTACACACTTCAGCCGCCTACGGATGTATCCTTTCTATGCCGAAGAGAAAGTTCTAATGCTCTATGGTATTGAGTTCCGATCGCGCCTTGGGATGGCCACAAACACTCCGTCGTCCATGTACAAGCCCTTGCATGAGTACCGAATCCTTCGAGTTAGTAATTCCCCTCACCTCTGTGAGCTTTGCACAACTCTTTCGGTCGTTACGCAACGCCTCCCACTTTGCACAGTCTCATCTTTCACCAAGCACCCCGTTTGCCATAAGCATCATCAAGTTTAGTTGCCAACGTCGAGCCATAGCTCGAACTCGGCTATCCCAATCTTTGTGCGCTACGTATTCTTCTTCGCTTGTTTGTCCTCTTGGTGCCTCTCGCACAAAGGGTTGGTCATTCCTCTGAATGCCAAGCCTAGATGCCCGCTCCTCTAAGCGACTCCTTTCCCTACATCTCAATGTCCATTCCCCCCCCCCCCCCCCAAACGGTTGCACGTGCTGGTTGTCCTTCATACAGCCCAGCTAGGTCCTCCACGTTTGTATGGCGAGTGTTTCTGCATATGCTTGTCCCGCTCTGATACCACAATGTTATGGGCTTAGCTGATTTTGCCTAAGCCGTGCGACACCCATGCGTGTCCGTCCGCAAAGGTCAGCCTTCCCTGAGATCTCCTAGGGTCCCTTAGACTTATAAAAGAGAAAATGGGCCAGAAGAAGCAATTCCAACAGGATCCACAAGCAACTGCTCAAGCAAACACTTTATAAAGCCAATACAAGTTACACCCATAGATATTACAAACTCAGAAAGGTTGCACACAAAGGATAATGGTCCATTACAGACCGAAGTCCCCATAATTGCTTACAAGACACTCATATTTACAAGCCAAAATCGGCCACAAAGCAAACTAAACTAGGGCTGTCAAGCCTACTGTAAGTCTGTTACTTGTTGTACAAGGTATGTACACAAAATGAAGAACACGAACAAACATGAGCATTTTTTCGAACACCTTGTTTTACATTTTTGTCTGTGACAATGTGGCCAAGAAGTCCTAGCCACCTGGGGAACCCTAACAGCTAGGCAATTATGCAGCCAAGCATTAAGACCTTGCAGCCAAAGAGTCTTAGCCGCAAGGGTAACCTTGGGGGTCAAGGTTTCCTGGCCACCCAAGATACCTTACAGTCATAGACTTCTGGCCACATAGTGTCATGAAGTTAGCAAAATTTGCCTAAATCATGCGGCACCCTTGTGGCAAACTTAAGGACTTAGCCGGAATTGTCTACGTCATGAAGCACCCTTGCGCCAGCCAATGTCTCAGACTTAGTTAAGATTGCCTAAGTCATGAAATGCCCATAAGTTATTAGTCCACAATAGGTCAACCTAAGTGTAACCCCATCCCGATCCTGAAGGACTTACAATATAGAAGATTGATTAGTTTGAAAGCGAGCGATGGACAAGTCCCGACATCTCACGAAGAGGAAAGCTTTATAAGCAATTCAACAAACACCTTGAGTGCAATAGAGAAAGAGAGAAAGGAATAAAAAAGGACTTTAGAAGGTTGAACGAATAGTCACAAGTCCACAAACGATGGTTCACCGGGTGTTGGGCACAAAGACAAACTCAACTTGTGACAAATGTTCAATGCTCAACACTATACTGAAGCCCCATCTAGTGCTATGCTACCCCAGGGGTTCTAGGGGTCTGAGATGGCTGACGTTTCTCATCGCACTGTGGTCTGCAAAAATCAGGCCACAACATGTGAAAACGGAGTTGTTTTGGGCAGTTTTGGCTTGGCGCGATGAGCGATTGCATTGTAGCATTATAAACTATTTTTGCTTACATTTCTCAAGCAAAAACATATAAAACTAAGATAAAATAGGCTACCAAATATCTGTACAAGCATACAAAAGTGATAAACGGTTCGTTGAGCGAAGGTGTTACGGGTGCACGACGACCGTTCGTGACATTCCCCCTACTTAAACTGTCGATGCCCTCATCGATGCTTGTTGGTAAGCTTTGACGATGGCTTCTTTATGTCGTAGGGCATCTTCAGGCTCCCAATTGGCTTCTATTTAGGGAAGCTTTCGCCACTTCACCAAGTACTCGGTTTGCTCTGCTCCATTGGGTAGCTTTGTCTTGCGATCCACTAGAATGGTTTTAACTCACTTCTCGTAGGATGCTTTGGGGGGATAATCGAGTTGAAATACTTAAGAAATATCTTGCATATTTGAGTGATAGACTTTCAAGTTTTTTGCTTAGAAGACATTATGAATTTTGAGCCATGCTAGTGGTTGCAACTTATAGGAGACATTATCTACCCTACTGATAATTAAGAAGGGTCATTCATACTTACGTACCAATCCTTTGTACACTTTATGCCTAAAGAACTAAAATAATGCTGGTTGAAGCTTCACCAACACCAAGTGGCTAACTTTAAACTCTTGTGGTTGTCTTTCCAAGTCTGTCCACTTCTTCATCTTTTTGGCCACCTTCTCCAAGTAAGTCCACGTAATATCTGCATTTTTATGTCATTCTTTTGCAAGGCGATATGTTGACGGACTACTCCCCGTATAACTAATAGCCAAAGTATGAGGAGTTGACAGTTGTTATCATGTAATAATTTTACATGGACCCTTATACCCCCTTTATCACACATAAAATATCATCGAGTGTAAGTGGATCTTTCAAATTAAGTAGAACCCAAATGGATCCATTGACAGATATAAAACACATCTAGTAGCTAAAAGGTTTCATCAACGACCTGGTGTTGACTTCACAAAGACATTTACCCCTATTGTTATACTGATAATAATTTGACTTATCTTGAATTTGGCCATCATAAAAGGTTGGCACTTACGATAACTAGATATTAACAATACTTCCTTACAGGAGACTCTAACTAAAGATATTTTTTATGTAGCAGCCTTCTGGTTTCATCTATCCTCAATATCCAAGACATGTTTGTAAACTATAAAAAGTCATTTATGGACTTTGTCAAGCTCCAAGAGCTTGGTACACCGAACTAGCTCATTTTTGACATCGACTGGCTTCATCAATTCATCTGACACTTTGTTATTTCTACAACAACAAAATGAAGTACAATATATCTACTAGTGTATATGGAAGATATTATCATCACAGGCAATAATCCTATGGAGATCAAGGAATTCCTCAAGCAATTGATAGATCGATTCTTTATCAAAGATTTAGGAACCTTAAGCTACTTTCTGGGAGTAGAAGCAACATATACATCTTCAAGACTCTTTCTATCATAAAGAAAGTGCATTCAAGATTTATTATCAAAGATAAATATGCAAAATTCCGAAGAGGTTGTCATTCCACTATCTACTATTGAATCACTCAAATTATATGATGGTAGTCCTACTTTGGATCCTACACAATACCGACTAGACTTGGCTTCTTACAGTACTTATCTCTCACATGCATAGACATCTCGTTTGTAGTCAATTAATTATCACAATTCATGCATCGGTCATCCACTATATATTGGTCTATAGTAAAATGAGTCATGCGATATCTCAAAGGAACTCTCAGTCATTGACTTTTTCTTCGTAAATACTCATCACTTCATCTTTATGTCTTTGTCGATGTTGATTAGAAGAAAACTTTAATGATAGAATATCTACATCAAGATATATTATTTTTCTTTAAGCAAATCCAATCAGTTGGAATTCCAAGAAGTAGAAGATAGTCGCAAAGTCTACAACTAAAACTAAATACTGAGCCATTGCCACCATTGCTGTAGAACTTAACTGGGTCATGAATCTACTAAAGAAACTTGACATCAACTCCACCTTCACTCCTACAATATATTTTGATAATGTCAGAGCCACCTACCTATGTGTTAATCAAATGTTTCACTCACGCATGAAACACATTGTCATCGACTTCCACTTTGTCTGAGATCAAGTTGTCATACATCAACTACGTGTTTTTCACGTACATATAGCTAATCAAATAGCAGACTCTCTCATAAAACCTCTCGTCCATAAAATATTTTCATTGCATCGATCCAAGATAATCATCCTTGGTAGAAGCTCAATCTTACAAGGGTATGATAGAAGATAAGATTTCTAGAACTACTAAGGAAATCTCTCTTAACTGACTAATCTTGCTAGAAAATATCTTTTCCTCTAACCTGTATAAAATACTACTCGCTTTAATAAAACTTAATGAGTCTTTTTTATCATCATTGTCATCACAGTCCTCACCACCGCTTCTTTCCTCACCGGCGTTGCCCTCCATCTTCTCCTACTCCTCCTCCTTAGGTGGCATTCCCTACTTTTGAGCTCCTATGAGCACTCCCTCTTGTTCCTCACTAACTGAACACTGCACCTTGCTAGGCGACTTGTTCTCTTCGTGGCCAACCAAATCACAACTAGCGATGAACACCAAGCCACTACCAACCATAGCCATACGTTCTATGACAACGATGATGGCATCCTCCTCTACTAATCTTCTCTATCTTCGTCTAATGTTGGCATCCTCCTCACTGCTTTTGCTATGATTTGCTTCTACTAAGATCTACTGCTAATCTTCCCTTTCCCTTCATTCAACGATGGCAGTCTCTATCTCTGCTAATCTTCTCTTTTAGCCGTCTTGCCCGACCTAATTGCAGAAGAAGCCTCTCTGTGGCAGAACTACCTTGCCTGACGATGACAGTCTCAACCACTGTGGCAGAACAGCTTTGTTGATGAATAAGAACAGAGAGGCTTCACCGATGAAGAAGAATATAGAGACTTAGATAGTGAGGAAGAATAGCCTTGCCCGACGATGGCAGTCTCTACCTCTGCCATCCAACATCTCTTCTTCATCGAGCATCTCTGTCCCGAGCCCTCTTTGTCGACAAAGCTGTTCTTCCTCACTATCGAAGTCTCTATATTCTTCTTCATCGGTGAAGCCTCTATGTTCTTATTCATCAGTAAAGCCTCTATGTTCATTCTCATTGGTGAATGGTTGTGGCCTGCCACCAGCCTCCTGTTCGTGCTACTCCTTTAGTGACCTCCTCTCTTGGGCCGACCTATTGTTGTTGCTACTGCCATCTTCTTGCTACTGTCATCTTTCGACCGTGGGTCGAAGTTTGTCGAGTTCTCTAACACTCAATCTTTGAGGTTGAGCACCCGCTGCCTCCTCTTGACCCCCTAGTCCTTGGAGGTTTATAGTATCGCCAATTCCAACAACCTCCCTCTAGTCACAATGCTTCAGAAATCAAGCTAGTGGACTTCAACCAAATCATAACATCTACTTGCTATATTCGATATCAACTACATATTTCTGATCAATTAGCGGACTTCCTCACAAAGTATTTTGCTCGTAAGATATTTTAATTATATCAATTCAAGATTGACTTAATTGACAGAAACTTAATCTTATAGGGGCACGATAAAAGATAATTTTAAAATTAGCTTCATCGATAAAAGCTTAATCTTACCAGGGAATGATAAAAGAATATGATAGAGAGATATATATATTTAATATTTATGGATAGATTTATATAAATACTTATGAATAAAATTTATCTCTTTTATAATATATTTTTCAGTTCAACAATCTCATCGAAATGACGTGAAGTACCCAGTCGAGTCACTCGATCTAACATGTACTGGCATTGTATTTTAAATTTGCATACGTCCGTGCAGGGTCTCAACTTGAGTTAGTTCTTTGTAGAATCTGTTAGAATGACGACGAAGCTCATGGCAAGAGCTTTCAGGATGGCAGGGGCCTCTCTTCACCCGCTTGATATTGGTCATTCAAGATGACGTCTTGTTGAAGCGTAAGAGGAATTCTTTGAGCAAGGCGACGCCTAATAAGAACATGATCAGGTTCCTGATGTCCATGGGAGAGGCTTTCCGGACCTGTTGGAGGCGTGAGATTGATGGACTTTGATATTTGACTCTACCGTCGACAACGAAGAATGGTAATTCGAAGTGCATGAAAATGATTCATTCATGTCTTTGATCCCCTATATCTTCTCTCCCAACACTGAGTTGTCACTTTTTCTTTTCTTAAACTATATATATATATATATATATATATATATATATATATATATATATATATATATATATACACACATCCCCGCCCCTCTGGGCTTGCAGAGAAACACAAACTGCAATTAACTAGTACTAATTTAAGTGATCGAAATCTTTCTTCAAATTTTGCTCCACATCAAAATCCCATGTTATGAACCGGCAATCACGTTCTGAAGGCTATATGATATGTTTGCCTCACCCCATGTCATTTAGAATGATAGACTTTAATTAAGTCAGGAATTAAACATGAATTATGCGGGATTGAATTCCATCTTTACCATTGATCCTTCAGTAAAAAAAGAAAAAAAAATCGACAGGACATCACACGATTCGTAGGTTAGTTACAGAGACTTTATTGTTGTACCTGACTTGTTGATTGTTGATCATTGTAAAGGAGAAAGGCATCTTCACCATAAATTACAAGAGTTAGATCGATGCGTTTACTAGCTTCCCCAGTTTTTTCACTTGTTGGAAGTTTAGTCATCGTAATGGTTATTGGCCAATGCATGTCACATCCCCACGGTGAACATGTGTCTATAAATTCTAGTATATTACAAAATTTATATGCACATACATGCCGCATTTTCTTAGACATCTCGATAAGGAAGTTTTATTTTATCTACTACTCTGAAAGTCATCATTCTTTTTAGTTTTTGTGCATCTTGCCTCTTATCCAAATTTATAAATTTTGAATTATAATTCATCGATCAGATTATATACAGATGTTTTCATTTAAAATAACATTGATCCTTCATCCAACTAGCATCAATCTTAAAGTGTTTACACTGGGGACAGATGGATGCAGACCTGGACCCGGTCTAATATACTCTTATATAATAATTTATTCATATTTCTATGTTATTCTCACGACATATGTCGTAGTAATTTCTTTTTTATTTATCTAATAAGAAAATAAAATAACTATGTAATTGAGTTATATACTAAATTTGATGGTTTCGACTTCACCCGCATAAATTTTTTTTATGGAACTAAATAGCATTCCACCCACAAAATTTGATGGTCAAGTCAGATTATAATATATCAATCTATTTTTTTACTGTTATACCAAGACTATCATCTTGTTATTATTTCTAATTCCATGGACTCCAAACATTATCTCTATTCAGATTGTGATATGAGTTTGTAGGAAGAAAATTATTTATTAACAACTTAACTCAAAAGTATATATAATAATGGAAACTATTAATTAATCATAGATTTACAATCAACTACTATATACTTCTATAAAATACTAATTTTGTTGGAATATTAATTTAAAGTTTGTGATTAAACAGGAGTTTCTTATCACCGTTGAAGCAAAGTCCTGAGTAAACTCCTATAAATAGGAGATAATCTAATATATTAGATGTAAACAGAAATAAGAGATATGAGATAAAGAAGAAAAAAGAAAAACTAATAGGCTTAGAAATCTGGGGTTTTAGAGATTTAGTTTTGAAGTATTTTTTTTTATTCTGTCTATGATTTCTTCATGTCTATCACTTTTCTGAAAAATTAAAACTAAAGCGAGAAAAGAAGAAAGATGGATTAAAAGAAAGAAAAAAAAAACTATTTTACTGGTATTGAAAACCTCTTTGACAAAGATAGACTCCTACTTGATTATTAAGACCTCTTAACCAATCCTACTCCCAAGACTTCTAGATATACAAAAGGTCTATCTCCTAATTTAAATTTAAATTATATGATCTATAATTCTCCTTTAATTTATTTTTTTTTTCTAACTCCAAGTAATATTCACAAGTGCTTCCACCTTTAAATTGTCCAAAAATCTCTGGAATCAAGAAGTGAACTTCAGTGCTCTTGTATCCTTTCATCTTTTCAAAAATATTAGAAATCGAATAATGCTGAATTTAAATGAAACTGATAAGGTTAACTATATCAGATTATCAAAAGTATTATGCATCTACTCCTCTTCAAGCTGAAAGCTTACGACTTGAGACTGTAACAAATTTTACTCTGCACAGACTCCCTCACCTGTATCAACTTTGTTAACCAAGTTAATCCAGTATCATGCTTGGTACTTCCACTCTTTGTTTCTGGATATTTGCAGCTTCTATAGCATATTTAGAGTTGCAAAGACAGTTCATATTTCCAGAAATGCTAATAAAGAGACTCATTTTCTAGCAATAAGGGGCCTCAACTCTCCCAGCAACACCACTCCCTCCTGCCTGATCCTTTTGTAATCAGCTCTCTTGATTAATAAATAACACTTAGTTGTTTTTGTTAAAAAAAACAAGAAAACTATATCAGATTATCAATTCAAGCTAAAAAGTTTAAGATTTGATTTTTGGTATGTCCACGAAGAAATAATCAAAATTGGTCACCAGGTAAAAAGAACAACTCCTTTCAATTAGCCCAAATCCGAAACACAAACTTCCATTATTTTTTTTTTCTAACCCCTACAATCTAGTAGGGTAAAACATAGAAGCATTCAAATGTGTCATTTCTTTCCACATATCAAAGCTCTAAGATATACACAACAATTATAGAAAAATAAAGGAGCAAGCATCCAGCTTGACAAAGATACTCTGGATGAGAGTTATGAAAGGATATGTGCTGGTCCCAAAAGAATAACCAAGAAAATCAACAATAGATAGAACACAAACCTAAAACACAGTGCACATGAGATTGTCATGATCTTTATGTCAACAAATAGATAATTAATAAAATATAATACAAGAAAGATAATTACTCTACGATTGACCCATGTCCAAAATCCAAAGGCCTTTATAGATCCTCTTACATAAACCCTACTAAATTGTTTCCCTAACCTCTACAGATTTAGTAGAGAAATAATACAGTAGAAACAAGCAAAATAATAGGAGCATTCTATATGTTTTTTTTTTTTCTTTCCTTTGTCATAGACCAATACTCTTAAATATATATATGGTATTTACAGAACAATCAGTCTTCGATCATTTTAGAATTTATTTCTCCAACCAAACTTGCGCACCAAATTTTTCAGCCAGTAAAATTATTAATTAAGGATTTTTCATAGCAAACATGTCATCAATCCCAATATAAGCAATAATATACAGTTACTGACATTGAATCTCTATTGGATCGGGTCCAAGCACAACTTCCTCCGCTGTAATATGTACAACCTGGGAATTAATCTTGCATTGGAACGCACCTTCGTAGAAGGTGGAGGCTGTTGGCTGTGATTCCAGAACTTGGTCCTCTCGTGATGTCACCCCCACCTATGCTGTGCTCTGACGGGAGTCTCCCGCACAAGCCAACGCAGTAGAGAGCACAAGATTTGGAGACGCCGAGTAGTGCTATCCACGCATACGCATAAAGCATGCACTGCGACGCTTGGGTATGTGGAAGTGACAATCCCCAGCTTTTAGCTTGCAGACTAATGAATGGGTACGAAGCAATCGACAGTGAGAGATGCATGCTGCGTGAGGAACACATGTGCTCTCTTTAACGAACTCGCCCAACAGGTGAGTTAGCGAATTAGGTACAGATGCCTCTCTCAGAGCCCATACGACCCTTCCCAGCCTCATGGGGCGCAGGGGGGTCATAAGTGGGTGGTACCAAAGCCAACTCCACTCCGGACTCCAACACCGCTCCAGTGGCTATTTGTTTGTCCTTTAGCTTCCGTAAGCAAGCAAGATTAAATGCTTGTGGCCACAATGGAACTCAAGAAGTTTTGAGCAGCAATCAGAATCATGACATCATCTTTCTAGGAGGTCGAGGTGGATGCAGAATTAGACGATCGTGACACGACCAACGTGAAGTGGGATCGATTTGCTTTTTCTGCACAAAGCATACGGAAATTAACCAGGCAAATGACGACTTGTGGTGGAGTATGACGCGCATGATATGAAGGATGACTCTTCAATCTAAACTAGAGTCACTTTGTTAAACAAAGCAGGTCCCTTTTTATGCGCCGGCAGATTTCAGCCATATGGAGTGGCCACTACTTGCTCGGAGGGCACACAGAACTGTCCTATTGTGCAGTGCTTGTTCTTCGTAGATAACATGAGTTATATAGCTGTGAATAGGATGTTTATTAAACTACCTGAGATAAAAAGGTACACACAGATCAGACAAGTATTGTATACTTTTAGACTCTGAGATAAAACACACACACAGGCACAAAAATCTAGCGACCGCTGGTCAACCACTGGTCTCAATTTTAGGATACTTTTCCATTTGGCAACTATGAGGAACAACAAGATTTTGCTGCGGTAGCAGTAGGACCCACGCATTCCACCACCCGTCCTCCGTTTGGTACTTCATGTAGTCACAAATCAGTCTGCTGCTGCTTCAAAAGTTTGGCGTCAACATAAGGCTACTGTTCCCACTAGATCATGAATCAGATAGTTGTGACTATAGCTCCCAATACGAGCAACGTGACACCAGAATCCATCTTCCCCAAGGAAGTGGCATCTCAAGAATGGCCACCAACGGCAAAGCATCTCTGATTCCGACCACTACTCGCGACACCTCAAGCTACACTCATGTGGGGTCAATATATTGCATGGGCCCCTCCACCCCTTCCCTTACAAGAGCCCCTCGAACCCTCGACGCTCCGTGCATGCAGTGAGTGTTCTCCGTACCTTCTCCTTGGGCTTTGTGCCACTACCGTAGTCTCGAGATGAGTAGTAATATTACTGCTACACTTTCACCACCACCAGCGCCAAGATCCACTTTGGAAACGAGGCCCACTGATGCCTCCACCGCGGCCGCCACAGTTGCCACTCCATTCCCACCGGATCATGCTTGCTCGCTATGGCGTTCCCGGGTTGGCTCTGCGCTGCGCACAGCGCTGGCATTGACCATGATCGGCGTCGCGACGGTTTATGGCCCGGCAACCCTTCGGAGTTACGTGAAGTTCCCTGCTTTCTCTTACGTGGTCGCCATGCTGATCGTTGGGGAGGCGACGTTAGGGGATTCGCTGCACGGCACGGCGAGTGCATTCTACGGGACGCTTCTTGGCGTCCTCCCTGCTATGTTGACCTTGCTGCTACTACCGGCCCAAGGCTTCTCGATCGCCGGTACCACCTTGATGGTGAGCCTTAGTGCCTTCGTGGTTGCACTGCCTGAGTCGACGAGCTTGATCACCAAACGCATTGCTCTAGGACAAATAGTGATCATCTACGTCGCCGCATTTGGACAAAGCGCCCATTCTGGTCACGCCAAGGCCATCTTACATCTTGCACAGGTAGCAGCGAGCACGGCTCTAGGGGTGGTGGCTTCGGTGATCGCCTTGCTGTTTCCTTATCCCCGGCTAGCAAGCTGTGAGGTACTTGAGTTGCCCTACTTAATCTTATTCTTTGCTTTATCCTTCCCCTACACGTTGGTCACTGACGTATGTGTATGGTAGATAAGCAAGAAGAGCAAGCTATACAGGGAGATGGTGACTGTGAGGTTGAGTCTCTTGGTGAACGCTTTCTTTGTGGATAACAAGTCTTGCACGGTTTCACTGATTTCTCAAGTGAGATGCTTAACATCTGAAAGCACCAAAGTACTCCAGAACATTAATCTCAAGCAGGTAAGATTAGTTCTTTAGTGTCGGCTTTCTATCTGCATGGCGTAGTGAACTATGCTTCTGCCGTTCTAATATCACAAGCCAAATTAACAGCTAGAAGGAACGACTCAGGCCATTCATGTATTGAGTTTTGTGATAACTACAGTGAAGCTTCATGAAAAGCTTAAACCGTGGCTCCATCTATTGCCACGTACAACCATCTATATGTTCCCGGTATTGCCATATGATGGCTGGCCCCTGCTTGGGCTAATCCTCCTTTCGTCACTGAGATGCACCCGTACTCCTCTATGATAGCAAAACGTGAAACAAGTAATAATGCATCATCATCAGACTGTCGAGAATGTGATGCACGTGGATCCCATCTGCATGTTGATGCTAACCATTATCATCATTCAGACATTTCTCGAACTGCCGAATTAGAATACCTGTTTAGCATCTGATACTAAACCATAGGCAAGCTACATAATATTTTAGGCCTTTTGTTGAACGAGAACCTGTTCTGAAATTTTATTACGTTGGTTTAATTAGATTGTTTCTGGTCGTCCACAGGCAGCCCTCAAGTGGGAGAGGCCACCCCTCAGTTTCTTCCCAGCACCGTCGGTAGAGCCATCAGAACAGTTGCAGGAGATAGAGACACCCTTGAAGGGGATGGAGATGGCTATATCGTCCGTCACAGCACTCCATTTTTCAGATCACCAGTTTAAGCGCGACATGATAAGCCTAAGAAATCTCATAAATCTTAGACTGATACAAGACAGCTACATGGACCCATGTGAGATTGTAGATAAGACGACCCTTCCTCCGCTGCCCGCTTTGCCTCATGATCCCAAAGACCTTCCTTCTTTCTTCTTTCTCTTTTGTATGTTCCTCCTCCATAACCGCTCTCTTGCCCCATTGTTCGTGGAAGCTGGACAAGAGAGTAAGATCATGCCAACAACTGATCAGACTGAGAATTCGTGCAAAGAAGAGCCTGGCACAAGAAGGATTAAGATACCTTGGTATACAAGCTTACGTCGTGAAAGGCTTGTGGTGGCATTGAAATGCTCGCTCTCATTAGGTCTCGCTGTGTTATTTGGACTTGTTTACAGCAAAGAAAATGGCTTCTGGTCCGGCCTGACAGTTGCCATCACGATGACTCCATGGCGAGAGGCCACATTCAGGTTGGCAAATGTAAGGGCACAAGGAACGGCTATAGGATCTGTCTACGGAGTCCTGGGAGCGTTGATTTCGCAGAATCTTATGGAACTCAGGTTCTTAGTCCTCCTTCCATGGATCACATTTGCAAGCTTCCTGCAACGTAGCCGCATGTATGGGCCGGCTGGAGGGATCGCTGCCATGTTCTCTGCGTTAGTAATATTGGGGAGGAGAAACTATGGTTCCCCTTCTGCCTTTGCCATCGCCAGGCTAACGGAGACCTTCATTGGTTTCTCGTGCTCGGCCTTTGTGGAACTCCTCCTACAACCCGTTCGGGCGTCAACTCTGGCAAAAGAACAACTCTCCCAAAGCCTTAAAATGCTTAACGAGTGTGTTGAGTCACTAGTTCCATGCATAGGTTCTATTGCACCCAAAGAGAAAGAGAAGAAGCTAAGAGTCAAAGTGAATGCACTGAGGAAGTACGTCCAAGAGGCTGAAACCGAGCCAAACTTCTGGTTCTTGCCTTTCCCAGTTGCTTGTTACAAGAATCTCTGTGCCTCCATGACTAAGATGGTGGACCTACTGCATTTTCTGGCGAAGAGCACCGCGCTCTTGACTGAATACTCGCATGGGCTTGCAGACGTTTGCGATGATATCCCGGACAGTATCGTCGAAGAGCAATTGGTGCATCTCAAGAAGCTAATTTGTTCTTCCGCGAACTGCTTTGCTGAAGCACTTCAAGTGAAATCATTAGCAAGACTAGAAAAAGAATGGAAAAGGAAACACATACCTGATGTTGAGACAGGAAAAGTTGAGGGACTCTACGTTTATGGGGTCATGGGAGCTGATGGAGAGGACTGTCAGAAGGTAATTGCGTCTTTCCTTCAGCAGGCAAATGAATTAATGGATAGGCTTGATATGAGCATAGATGAGAGCCTGAAGAATCAATTAGTGCTGTGCCTGGCTACGGTTGGCTTTTGCATGGAGGGCTTGATGAAAGAGACGAGGGAACTGGAGACGCAGATACTGGAACTTGTGCAGAGGGAAAATCCTGGCGCCTACATAAATCTTTATGCGATCTGCTGTAAAGTGAAAGAGATGTCAACCTAAAAGCTATGCTCACAATTTAACTCCAAAAAAATGTGTAACTTGATGCTATTCTTATTGCCACTTACATTTAACAGGAAATACATATTGCTCGGTTTGATAAAAATGATGGCATTCTCTTAGTTCAGTGACAAATATATAAAATAGTTGATGTGCTTTTCTTAAAAACACAAATATATAGAATCGTTTTGGGACAGTGCAGATCGAATACACTAAAATCTATCGCATGAGTCTCCAGAAGATACTTTTCGAAGTGGATGGTGACTTAGATACGTCATAAGTCTATGGCCTTAAATCTTTGACTCATTTTTTTTGCCTTGTACATAAATATTTTTAGTTGATGGCTTAAACATTTTTTGAGAAAGATATTACATAAAGGTCTTATCCCCGGATCCTAAGCAACTGCTCAAAAATTATGGGTGGAAAACGAATTCCATGATAAATATATACTATTACTATTGTTTGAATAAAATTTTCTACCCTCTTTGTCACCCTGATTGATGGGAATAAAACAAGAATCAACTTTGTATATTAACAAATACTAGTAGACCGTCACACACAGCGGAATGAAACAGAAATCATAATCAGATGAACACCAAGATTAACGTGGAAAACCCCTTCAACTCGAAGGGTAAAAATCACGGGACAAGCCAGAGAAAATCCACTATCAAAATAATGAATATACAGATCTCAGGCTTCTTGCCAAAGCCCAAAGCAATAGCCACAAGAGAATCTCAGGAATACAAGGACTATAATCCTAAACACAATATCCAAAACCTTCCCAAGAGATCACAGTAAGAATCCACTGCAAATTGATCTAACCTGAGATTTGAATGATTGAGAATAGTCTTTTCCTGCCCTTGTCTTCTTTCCTTTTCTGGATCTCTTATTTTCTGGCCTCTATTGTCAATCTGCAGTCTGCTTTCTCTCTCCCACGTTTTCAGCCGCCACTGCTCTCTTAATCTCAACCCTGGCCACCTAATCTAGGTTTTAGGTTAATATAAGTGAGGTTCTGGGCTGTGGGCTTCACTAAAGCCCATTATGGGCTGAATCTGGGTCATCTGCCCAACAACCTCCCCCTTCAGCCCATAAGGGAGGCTGTCTCATGACTCCTTAATGTGAAACCATGCCGACCAACTGTCGACACATCTCTTGTCTCTCTTTCGGTAAAGCCTTTGTCAACATGTCTGCCCCATTATCATCTGTGTGAATTTTCTGAAGTTGTAACTGCTTCTCTTCAAGCACATTTCTGATCCAATGATTCTCTTCAAGCACATTTCTGATCCAATGATATATGACATCTATATGCTTTGATTTAGAATGAAATGTTGGGTTCTTGCATAAATGGATGGCACTCTGGCTGTCACAATACACCACATAGTTTTCCTGTTTCAGCCCCAATTCTTGTAAGAATTCTTTCATCCATAACATTTCTTTGCAAACCTCTGTAGCAGCAATATATTCTGCCTCTGTGGTGGAGAGTGCAAGACACCTTTGCAATCTGGACTGCCATGACACAGCTCCCCCTGCAAAAGTAAGTACAAAACCTGATGTGGACTTCCTTGTGTCAATATCTCTTGCCATATCTGCATCTGTGTAACCTGTCAATACAGGTGGTCCACCTCAAAAGCTTAAACAAACTTTAGAACTTCCTCTGAGATATCTAAAAACCCACTTCACTGCTGCCCAATGCTCTTTACCTGGATTTGCAAGAAATCTACTAGTAACACCCACTGCATATGCGATGCCCGGCCTCGTACATACCATTGCGTACATTAAACTTCTAACTGCTGAAGCATAAGGAACCTTTTGCATTTTCTCCTTCTCCTCATCACTTGACGGACTCTGATCTGAGCACAACTTGAAGTGACCTGCAAGAGGAGAACCAACTGGCTTTGCATTACTCATACTGAACCTATCCAATACCTTCTCAATGCATTTCTCCTGTGACAACCAAATCTTTCTCTTTCTTCTGTCACGAGAAATCTGCATGCCCAGTATTTGCTTTGCTGGCCCCATGTCCTTCATTGTAAAAGATTCACTCAGGTCCTTCTTCAACCTGTCAATCATAGACATATCTTTTCCAATGATAAGCATATCATCAACATAAAGTAAGAGAATAATAAAATCCTCACCAAACCGTTTGATGTACACACAATGATCTGAAGCTGTTCTTTTATATTTATTTTCAATCATAAATGAATCAAACTTTTTATACCACTGTCTTGGAGCTTGCTTCAGCCCATACAAGCTCTTCTTCAACTTGCAGACAAGATTTTCTTTACCTTTGACTTTGAAGCCTTCTGGTTGCTCCATATAAATTTCCTCCTCTAAATCACCATGAAGGAAAGCTGTTTTCACATCTAACTATTCAATCTCCAAGTCTAAGTTAACAGCAATACCAAGAGCAACACGGATATAAGACATTTTAACAACAGGAGAAAAAATTTCTTCAAAGTCAATACCTTTCTTTTGACCAAAGCCTTTCACAACCAATCTAGCTTTATACTTTGGCTGAGAACAATATTCTTGAGTCTTCAACCTGAAAACCCACTTGTTCTTCAAAGCCTTACTTCCCTTTGGTAGTTGCACCAGATCATATGTGCGGTTCTTCTGCAGAGAATTCATCTCTTCCTGCATAGCAATAAACCATTTCTTTTTCTGCTCACTTTCAACTGCTTCCTGGTAACTCTCTGGTTCACCTGCATCAGTAAGCATCACATACTCATCTGTAGAGTATCTTCTGGAAGGTTGACGTGGTCTAGAAGATCTTCTTAACTGAGGTTCTGTGGGAACTTGCTCTCTTTCTTCTTCTTGCTCAACATGTCCTGCAGGTAGATCAACATCTGGCTCTGCACCATCTTCCTGCATATCTCCCCCATCACCCTGATATACTGGAGGAATAACTGGGTCACAGTCTATAAATCCCTCTGCAGAAGTCTTAGCTGGTGCCTCCTTCTTCAAATCCTCAATGGTTTGATCCTCAAAGAAGACAACATCTCTGCTTCTGAACACGTTCTGCTTTTCTGGATCCCAAAGCCTGTAACCAAACTGATCATGTGAATAACCAAGAAAAATACACTCTTTTGTCTTACCATCTAGCTTGGACCTTTTATTGTTTGGAACATGTGCAAATGCACGACAACTAAACACTCTTAAATGCCTATAGGAGACATCTTTCCCTGACCATACATGCTCTGCAACATCACCATCTAGAGCTGTACATGGTGATAAGTTGATTACATCAACTACAGTCCTCAAAGCCTCATCCCAAAACCTTTTGGGTAGCTTGGCCTGTGAAAGCATACATCTGATCTTTTCCATGATGGTGCGGTTCATCCTCTCTGCAATTGCATTATGCTGAGGTGTACCAGGGACTGTCAACTCATGCTGGATGCCATGTGACCTGCAATAATCATTAAACAATCCTGTGTACTCACCACCATTATCTGATCTTATACATTTCAATTGTCTTTCTGTCTCCCTTTCAACTCTGGCATGAAACTCTTTGAAAACATTAATAACCTGATCCTTAGTCTTCAAAGCATAGGCCCAAACTTTCCTGAAAAAGTCATCTATAAAAGTAACAAAATAAAGTGCACCACTGATACTAGGAACATTAACAGATCCACCAGGAGTTTTTATCCTCAAAGGACCACACACATCTGTATAGACACGGTCCAAGGCATGCATTTTTCTAGATAAGGCAGGACTAACAAAGGAAACTCTATATTATTTACCAGCCAAACAATCAATACAAGGGTTCAAACGTGTACCTCTAAGGGATGGCAATACCTCTCTTTTGGAAAGTTCTTGCAACCCCTTCTCGCTCATGTGTCCTAGTCGCCTATGTCACAACTCCATGTTGGAGTCTTTCTCTGTAGCATTCAACTGCTCACCACAAGCTTTAGGCTGCAATCTATACAATGTATGACATTTCTTTCCATTAGCTACAATTAGAGAACCCTTATTGAGCTTCCACTGCCCTTTATGAAATCTGACATCAAAGTCTTCATATCCAGCCTTTCAACTGAAATTAAATTCAGTCTTAAGTCAACCACATGTCTCACATCCTTAAGTACCAACTTGCAACCAATGTTGGTCTTTATATAGATATCTCCCATACCAATGATGTTTGCTGTGCCATAGTTGCCCATCTTGACAACACCAAAATTTTCAGACCTGTAAGTAGCAAAGAACTCCCTCCGTGGTGTAGCATGATAAGAAGCACCTGTGTCAATTATCCACTCGAGATCCTGGCACACACAAGAAAAAATATCATCGGAAGTAGACAAAATCAAATAATCACTACCTTGTACTGTAACTGTGATATTCTCTTTTGACTCTGTATGCTCCACTTCTTTCCCCTTTTTCTTGTTCTTCTTAGGTTGCTTGCACTGATTCTTGTAATGTCCTTTCTCACCACAATTGTAGCAAATAATATTTTTCCTTGACCTTGACTTGCTTCTACCCACACGTGAACCACTTCTATCCTTTGACTTTGACCTTCCTCTGTTCTCTGAGACAAGTGCTTGTGAATCAATCTGAGAAGTTGTTGAATTCTTTCTCCTTAACTCTTCATTCAACAAACTGCTTGTTACTTGACTCATGGTGACAATACCATTTGGTGCCGAATTACTGAGAGAAACCACTAGTGTCTCCCAACTTTCTGGCAAAGAACTGAGAAGTAACAATGCCTGTAACTCATCGCATTTTCATAGAGGATAACTGGTTAGTAATACTCTGCATTTCATTTAAATGCTCAGGAATAGAAGTACCCTCTTTATATTTCAAGTTCACAAGTTTTCTGATCAGAAAAGCTTTGTTGCCAGCTGTTTTTCTTTCATAAAGACCTTCTAACTTTTTCCAAAGAGAGTATACAGAACATTCAGTAGAAACATGGTGAAAGACACTATCATCTAGCCATTGTCGAATAAAGTCAACTGTTTTTCGATCTAACCTCTTCCACTCATCATCTGTCATATATGTGGGCTTTGCACTATTTCCTTGCAAAGGTCCATACAAATCTTTGCAATACAAGAGATCTTCCATTCTTGGTTTCCATATCATCCAATTGTTTCCGTTTAAACTAATCATGCGAGAAATATTACCGGCCTCCATGTTCAGATACAAAAGATTAAATACCACAAAAACCCTGCTCTGATACCAGTTGATGGGAATAAAACAAGAATCAACTTTGTATATGAACAAATACTAGTAGACCGTCACACACAGCGGATTGAAACAGAAATCACAATCAGATGAACACCAAGATTTACATGGAAAACCCCTTCAACTCGAAGGGTAAAAACCACGGGACAAGCCAGAGAAAATCCACTATCAAAATAATGAATATACAGATCTCAGGCTTCTTGCCCAAACCCAAATCAATAGCCACAAGAGAATCTCAGGGATACAAGGACTATAATCCTAAACACAATATCCAAAACCTTCCCAAGAGATCACAGTAAGAATCCACTGCAAACTGATCTAACCTGAGATTTGAATGATTGAGAATAGTCTTTTCCTGCCATTGTCTTCTTCCCTTTTCTGGATCTCTTATTTTTTGGCCTCTATTGTCAATCTGCAGTCTGCTTTCTCTCTCCCACGTTTTCAGCCGCCACTGCTCTCTTAATCTCAACCCTGGCCACCTAATCTAGGTTTTAGGTTAATATAAGTGAGGTTCTGGGCTCTGGGCTTCACTAAAGCCCATTATGGGTTGAATTTGGGTCATTTGCCCAACACTGACCAGGTCTAAGATGGTATATATAAAAGTTTAGAGATAGCCAAAAGAATAACTCAGGTGTCTATCGAGGAATTGACCTACACGAATGTTGGAGTCGAGTGGGGTGCTCAACCTGATCCCTCCAAATCTTGAGTTAGGATTAAGGTGAAAATTAGAGTCACTGGTGAACGATAATTCATCTTAATAATAGTAAGTAGGCCAAAGACGTATCCTATGATATGGACAAAATATTTTTATTTGGGTTCACCATTGTTCGCATTTTGGTGGCTGCTATGTTGTATGAGTCCTATCTCTTGCATTGACCGAGCGGTCAAGCGACGATGTGGATAAACTTTTCTCTTATCAGTATGCATCATAATTAGGTAGGAATAGAAGAATTTTAACTAATGCTATGACCTTTGAGGATTTATTCAATATTAAGGAGTCCTTCAAAGTAACTAAGTAGTCAGACAAAAGATGATAACGAAGTCAAATAGCATCTAAGGGCCCGAATAAATATGAATCATATGCTGCTTCATGAATAAGTTCTAGCTGTCGTATGTGATTTTGAAGATGCTAACTTACTTTTTTCTTTTGATTCTTAGAACAGTTAACTTGCCTTTAGGCAATTTGTAAAGCACAAAGAAAGGAACGTATATATATATATATATATATATATATATATATATATATATATATATATATATCTATATATACCTCTCTTCAGTTATAAACCTTGAATAATTTTTCTATTGATCTCTCTAAATGTATTAAAAAAATCTCTTAGGAACAAAAGTTCTTTTCGTTTGTGTCTTTCTCTCATCAAAACTTTGAGAGATATATAGTATTCATAGAATAATCAAACCTTAATTCTTTAGATTTCTTTGCATATTTGGATACTTTATTTTTCATAGAATCTTGAATACAAAACAGACTAAATTAAGCTTCCAAAAATAATTATGAACACACACTATTTGTGTTTTTTTATGATAAGAGAAAAGATAATAAAAACCATCAAACACCATCACCTTGCACTATTTCTTCTACCACTTTGTTAAAGAGAACAGGAAGGAATGGAATATATACCAAGAAACAACAATGTTCCCCCAATGCAAGAGCAAGCTGTATGGGATTCTGATTAAGAAACCTAAGATCGAAAAGTAGGAAAGATAAAGTCCAAAATTTAACAAAATTTCCGTTCAAATTTGACATAGTGGTGCTCCACGTTCTGGTAGAAACATAAAAAAATTTGTCACCGTCATTAGTGTTGAACGTGAGGTTTTACGGTAGGCTTAGTTGAGGAAGAAAAATGTAGCATAATATAATTCACAGATTTCTTATTTTCTGATAAAAAATAAATGATGAAAATAAGATTCAGTCGTAAGATTTTACTATCAAAATTATATTTATTGGGATAGCTTGATCCCGGATTCTGTGGGTAAGACCCGACGACTACAGACATTTCTAGGTCAAGAAGCATTTTATCATTAATCTGTGCCATATGAAAAAAATTGCAGAAGCATAGTATCTGTGGTTGTTAAAATTGTTTTTAGAGTAAGTCATAATATGGAAAGGGATGTATCTTTTACTGGTATTCAAAATAATTTTTATACATATAACTTAATAGATGTTTGAATCTAGTTAAGTGACATTCATGATAAATTATTAATATAATAATATATATAATTTAAGTTTTAAAAAAATTATTTTAGCTCTTATGAATTTTGGTCATAGACCACTTAACCTTTTATGGTTTTACTCGTATCTAAAATAATCTATATATTTTCAAAAACATAACATATAAGCCCTCATATCAAGTCTTAATTCATAGACATTAGAGTCTATTTACATAACTCATAATAAATAAATTAATATATAATATGTATAATTTAAATTTAAAAAATTGAGACCACCATCAATGGCAGGAGGATGCATCGTCTTGGAAGCGACCACTAGTATCAGCACTGAGCCGTTGTTGCCTAGTAGGGTGTCGTATGCATGCAGCCTCTTTTGCGCTGGCGACAAACCCAGGAGCTTCCGGTCTTACCTTAGGTGGATATACATCAACCAGTTCGACACTAAGCATACAATAGTCTCCTGGTCCCTCTTCCTCCTGGGTGTTTTTATCCCCACCGTCTCCCATTTCATCCTCTCCTACACCCCCACCCATCCTGTCTAATATTGGGAAACCTTATTAGGAGCATCATATGCATAGTGAAAAAATAAAACAAAATTAGTTTCCTATGTTTATCAAATCATCGTGCGATAATTGGTGCGTAAAAAACTGCAAGACTAAAAATTGTGTAACACGTGTTAGATGTTTTATCTAGGGTGATCATATATTCATGAAAAACTAGATCCAAAGGAGATGATTAGATTACTACAAGATCTCCCTCTCCACGTGTAGCACACAAGATCTGTCGCCCAAGGAGGAGAGGAGGTTGAGGAGCATAGGAGGGGCAACCACCAAAAGCTCTATCCTATGAACCCTTTAGCCCCCTCCTATTTATAGAGGTCCCTATTACTTTAACTCTAGTGGATCCTACCATATTGGGAACTGGATCTCTATCCAACTACCCAAGCCTCTTAAATTAGTAGATCTTTATCCAATAATCGCTTATTAGCTTTTATTGAATCTCATCCATAGGATCCAATAATACATGGGCTTATTGGATATCCAATAAAACAGAGGCTCTGTGGATATCTCATATCTGAACCTATACTCATCATAACATCTACCATATGTGTGTGACCCTCTAAGCCTAATATCGAGCTAGCCATGAGTTGCACATATCAGAATTCCTTCTAACTCAGAACTCTTTTTAACTCAGTGAATTGTTAACTTATACTAATTCACTCAACTCATCGACTATGGACGTACGAGGGCCACTATGCCATAGTCCCCAAATGGTACAAGATAATCTTATCCATCAAACCTGTCTGTCCTCAATTATTATGTACCTATAGTCCCTCATTGATCTAATATCCCAAAGATCATATATCGAGCATGGTACTATTATGTCTCATACGGAATACATCCAAGTCTCTCTCTAATTAGATTCTCCTGAAGAATTCATTTTCTCTTAATCTGAATGACCCTGGCCAGAGATTTTTCTGAGTAAGAACATACAGAATATTCCTCTCGTGATACTGAGAGTGGACGATCCTCTATTAATACTCAATTATCTTCATAAAGTTATTGTCAATAAATCTCGATAATTAATTATACTAGATATGAAACTTTTAGACCTGTAAGTTTGACATCATAGAAATGAGTACTCAAACAAGACATCCTTGGTGTCTCAAGTCTAAAGATCAGACACACAATTGAGACTACAAAATCATTGTCTAACGTTAGATATCACTAACCATCTAACATTCCTTAAGTGAATCAATCAGTGAACTCATTCTCTAATGAGCACCTGCATTATACCTTTAGTATCCCCATATAAGTGGCTATGAAACTAGTCACCTCCATCATATAGATGAGTATACAATATACTAGTCTGTTTGATTATCTCGATGTCCCTCTCGAGTAACCTTTGACCGAGATTATTTAGGGTTTGTGTCTAAAGGTAAATTGGTCTCATTGTCATAATCTCATCATGATCCAATTGTCATTGCATATATCAAAGAACATTATGATATATATAATAGGCAACATAAAATGAGAATATGCCAATAATAATAATAAATAAATAAATAAAAAGATCACGTGATTAGCTTGTAGGGCACCTGTAACTAGTAATCTCTCATTTGACCTAAATGCAAGTTAGTGGATCCCCATCAGACCCTATGATACTTAAAGATAATTTGAGACATTGGCTTCGTTAATGGATCTATAATGTTATCTTTGAATGAAATTCTTTTCATTATTATATCTTTATGGGCCACGATCTATCTGATCAGGTGGAACCTCCTCAGAACGTGCTTGGAATTCTGATGAGACCTAGGTTCATTAGCTTAAGTAATCGTCCCGTTGTTGTCACAATATAAGAGAATCGACTCCTCGCTACTCGGTACGACTCCTAAATCTGTGATGAACTTCTTCATCTATACTTTATCCTTTGTTACTTTTGTCGTAGTAATATACTCCTCTATGGTTGAGTCAGTAGTAGTGTCTTGCTTGGATAACTTTCAGCTTATTGTTACTCCATTTATGGTAAAGACATACCCTGAGTTTGACTTACTATCATTGATATCAGATTGAAAACTCAAGTTTATGTAGCCCTTAACCTGGAGGCTACCTCCTCCTTGTATAAGTAAAAGATTCTTCATCTTTTTCAGTACTTAAAGATGCACTTTATTACATTCTAGTGTTTCAAACTGGATCCGCTTGATATCTTCTTATGACACTCAGAGCGTGTGCTATATCAGGCCTATTACATAGCATAACATACCTAATAGACCCTATCATTGAGACATATGATATCTTATCAATGTCTGCCCTTTTTTAGGAGTCTTTGGGGGACATACTCCTAAAAAGTGATATTCCTTGTCTCATTGGTATGATACATCTCTTTGAATTTTTCATGTCAAACCTTTTGACAATAGAGTCTATGTACCTGGACTAGGACAAGCCAAACATCCTCTTGGATCTATCTCTATAGATATGAATCCCCAAAATGTAGGATGCTTCCCCTAAGTTCTTCATAAAGAAGTATCTAGATAGCCAAACCTTAATTGTATAGAGCATTCATATATCATTCTCAATAATCATGATGTCATCCACATGTAACACCAAGAAGGTGATAATGCTCCCACTTACCTTCTTGTACACCGAAAACTCATCTTCATTCTTAACGAAGTCATAAGATATGATCGCCTTATCAAATCTTATGTTCTAACTTTGGAAAGCTTGCTTCAGTCTATATATGGATTTGAGCAATCTGCACACCTCATATGGACTCTCCTTGAATATGAATCCCTTAGGTTGTATAATATACACCCATCCTCGAGGTTGTCATTAAGGAACACAGTTTTCACATCTATCTACTAGATCTCATAGCCATAGTGTATTGCAATGGCTAAAAGAATTCTGATGGATTTCAGCATTGCTACTAGTGAGAAGGTTTCGTCATAGTCAGCTCCTTGCCTTTGACGATACCCGTTGTCCACCAGCCTTGCCGTATAGGTCATCACATTTCTATCTATTTTGATCTTCTTCTTGAAGATCCATTTGCAGCTGATTTGTAAGATACCCTTAAGTGTATCAACAAGGTTCTAAACCTCATTGGAGTACATAGAATCCATCTCAAATTCATGGCTTTTTATCACTTCACAGAGTCTATACTCATAATAGCCTCCTCGTAGGTATGTGGATCAATATCTTGAGTGTCTACTCCATCGATATATCCCATATATCTCTTCGGAGAATGAGACACTTTACTCGACCTACGTAAAGTTGAAACTTGTGTACTAGGTACTTGAATAGATGCGGCCTCCGGAAGTGCTTGAGCTAGGTTCCCTAACCTCGCTCAACTTTATCATACTCCTACTGTTTCTACTAAGAATGTGTTCTTTCTCAAGGAACACTGCCCTCTTGACAACAAAGATTTTTTGGTCTTTTGGATGATAGAAATAGTACTCATGAACTTGCATTGCTCCGACTTTGATTCTAACTTGTTAAGGTTATGTCTTATAACGTGGGTAGAGTGTTATGCTTGTAATGATACTAAGAGGGGGAAGGGGTGAATTAGTGCTATAGAAAAAAGATTCGATTTTGAAAAAGTTCGAATAAGAATATGAATCAGAAATACGTTTCACGTGAAAGTATGAATAAAAGTAGTGAGTAAAGTAAATCAGTTAGCAATAACAAGAAAAATCAAGAAAGAAAATATAAACTAATTTATAGTGGTTCAGTCATCCCGACCTACGTCCACTCCTGATTCCTCTTCTCTCAATGCCACCAACTTTCACTATCGATCTTCCTTCCGACGTGCAAAGATCAACTACCCTTATTATAACCCTTACTCCTTTTACCAAGATCAGGAGAGAACATTTACAAACTCTTTACACAAGACCTTACCCCTCCTTAGAGTAACCGCTAAACTCAAGGAGGAAGAGACTCAAATACTTTCAAGAGTTTACAAAACTTAACCTCGAGAATTTTTTCTCTTTTCACCCTTTTTTCACACTTATTCCTACTATATAAAGCAACAATGAGAGGTGTATTTATAGACCCCCAATGACTTCAGAATTGGAGCCAAAATTTTAAATCCTCGGGTCTTTGGGATATTGGTGGTACCACCGTTGACACTGGGTGGTATTACCGTCGAATAGAGCCTGTGAATTTGGGTTCTGGCAGTACAACTATCACTTTAGGTGATACCATCGTCACTGGGCGATACCACCATCGGCAGGTGGGGGTACCACCGTCGAAATGCCTGGAAAAGCAAAAACAATTCTTTCTGGTAATCTGGACGGTACCACCACTTGGACCTGGCGGTACCACCACCCAAGTCAACTCCATGTTATCGAATTGGCCTTTCATCAGGGCCAATTTAGCCTTTGTTCAAGCCCACTAGACTTATAATCAAGTTGGTATGGTTTTAGCCTAATACAAGCTTAGTTTGACTCTAAATGTCCACGAGCAAGACTTAACCTCTCAATCACATATCTAGCACAATCACGAAGCAACTAACACATTGTCCAACGTTCCAACATGTTATCTAATCATCTAGTATTTTTTCTGAACCTCTAGCACATCGTCCTTTCCTTCGGTATATTGCCCGATCTATCGATATAGTGACTTCTCATAATATTTGATCTCTTAGCGTAATACCTGATCCTTCTGACCTGATGCCCGAACTCATGCACAAAGTCTATCCTTCGGCATGTCTACCAATCCTTCGGTCCGATACATCCAATCTTTGACATAATACTCCTCTGGCCCAACATCTCATTCTCCTACTTCTATAATTTACCCTGTGTCATCAATATTAAAAGTATATTAGTCCATAACTTCAATAATTTATTTTATCAAAATATGGAATTCAATAATCTCTCTCTTTTTTACGATGACAACCAATTGATAACCAAATTTTAACTAAACTCCCCCTATCTATATATTATAATAAATTTTAATTTTTAAAGAAATATGATAACCTTTCAACTCTTTGAATTCAAGTTAAAATAGTTTTAATCATAAATCATACAACTTTCAATAGTGATTATTACAAGAATCATATGCATAATTTCACATCATATCCATAGTTGAAAATAGTTTCACATCTCAAACAAATATCATAAGTTAATGTCATCAAACATAACATGCATATAAGTGCTATGTCATCAAAAAATTTCTATTACTTTTCCCCCTTTATCATAAAAAAAAGAGAAAAAAGAAATGAATAAGCCATTGCTTTTCTCTCATCCTTTGTCATTATAAAAAAGAGAGAAGGATATCATTTTATCATGGTACTACTTCTCTTTGTTTACATCAATGTGCCAATAGTAAAACTACTTTTGATATCATATCAAGTATATTAATACAAAAGGGGTCATATGACATAAATCTCACATTATAAACATTAAGATAATGATCTAATGAGATGAAACTTCTCTTTAGTAAATGGAAAGAAAAAAATATAAAAAATTAAATAGTAAAATATCTTGATTCATATAAAGTAAATCTCAAGTTATAAGTATCGACAAGTCAAGATTATGATTTGTTTGAATAAATCTCCTTCTTAATAAATAGCAAAAAGAATCATAGGAGAATAATTAGTAAAATTTTATGATTTATATGAGATAGATCTTAAGTCAGGAATATCAATAAGTCAAGTGAAAGATCATGATTCTTTTTAAAAAATCTGATCAAACTCAAAATTATCATCAAAATCATTTTTCTTATCTTTGGAAAATTCATCGAAAATAATATGGATAGAAAATAACTAAAATTCTTTAGTTCTAATTTGTGAGATTAATTTCATACTTGCATATCTTAATCTCTTATAACAAAGTCATACATTATCGTTTAAAATCAAAAAACAAGTATCAACATGAAAATCATCAAGATCAATAATATAAACATTATTACTTGTTAAGGTAATAATAGATTTATTCTTATGTGGTGTGTCTATAATATAAGTATTAGACTCAAATTTAATATTATATTCATTATCATACAATTGACTAATGCTTAATGAGGTATATTTCAAATCATCTACTGAAGGAGTATCTTTAATCAACAAATTTGATTTATTATTAATTTTTTAAATATTGATAATCTTTCATTTGTTATTATCTCCGAATGTGACATATCCTCTGTTTTGGCTAGTGAGCTTTGAAAATTGTGTTGTATTTTCGGCCATGTGCCTTGAGCATCAATCCACAATCAAGATATCATCTTTTGCTCCTAGCTCTTGATGGAGACATACTTATAAGAAAGAGGGGTTTGCTCTAGGTGCCCATTTAACTTATGAAATATGAGTAATCACCTATGTCCTGAGTCGATATGGGACCATACACATAATATATATGATTCCAATAGCTCAATGACTCTCTCGACAGTTTCACTAAATGAAGAGTTGGTTATCTTTCCATGAAAGCAAGATTCGTAAGTTGCATACGGCTTATATTCGAATGGATCTAGGTATCCATCCTTTAGTAACTTTTGAATACTTTTCTCATGGATGTGACATAGCCTATAATGCCTTAGGTATGCATTGTTCACCTCATCTCGTTTCTTTTTGGATGCACTATGCAATGTTCCTTTAGTGATGATCTTGTCATCCAAAATCAATGAACAACTATTATTCTCAAAACTAATTTATATTCACTAAATGTCAAACATGAAATGGAAATAATATTTTTGATAATAGAAGGAACGTAATAACATGCATCTAATGCAATAGTAGCTCCACAAGACAGTGTAGGGTGACCTCGCCTACGACCATTGTAGCAACTCTTGCTTCATTACCCATCTTGAGTTCTACTCACCTCTTGCCAGTTTCTTAGGCTTTGCTAGAACCTATAATAAATTACAGTTGTGATAAGCACTCCCAGTATCCAATACCTATGTGTTATCATAAAAATCTAACAAATAAAGACTGATAATAAATGTACCTGAAGCTTCTCCAAGCTTCTGTTTTGCCTTTTTATTTGTAAGGTATTTTTTGTAGTTCCTCTTCTAATGTCCGTCTTTGTGATAGTGGATGCACTAGCCTTTATCTTTTGCTGGGTCTTTTTTAGCAACCTTTACCTTACCCAATTTGCCCTTGCCCTTATCCTTTTTAAGAGATTTATCAACTTTCTTTTTCCTTTTGGTCTCACCAATATAGAGAACTGATTTCTCTTTCTTGATGCTCCTCTCTACCTCTCCCAACATATTGAGGCGCTAAGGGAGAGCTACCTTAAGCTTGTTTATATTAAAATTCATAATGAACTAAGCAAAGGAATCTGGTATGAATTGAAGTATAAGAAACAACATATAGATTATCCTCCAAGACAATTCCTATACCTTTGAGTTTCTCAATCTACTCAATCATCCTCAAGACATGATTCTAAACCGATGTCCCCTTTGTTATCCTAGCGCAGAAGAGACTCTTGGATATCTCATATTTTTGAGTTCTTCTCTACTCCTCATACAACTAGTGAAGATGAAAAATGATGGAATTGACATCCATGCTCTAATATTGCCTCTATAGCTTAGGAGTCATAGAAGCCAACATATAGCACTTAGCTAAAGTGGAATCATCTATATACTTCACATAGCGAGCGATCTCATCCTTATTAGCCCCTTCCTCTATCGTGGGCAAAATCGTATAAAGGGCATATGCAATTTTCTTCGTCATGAGAATAATTCTCAAGTTACGAAGCTAATATGTATAATTTGGACTAGTGAGGCAATGACACGAGAGTGTCTAATTTTTTAGAATTTTTAACCCAGCCCACTCCATTTACAACTCATGAGCATATTCTTTGGACAAAGTTACAGCTATTTCAAGATGTCTTTCTTCATGACTAAGGAATGCATAAAAAGGTTAGTTGGCAGATGTGAAGCATTTAAAGTTAGTTGGCAGATGTGAAGCATTTAATGTTATAGTTCCTTATGCATGAAGGGATGTTTCATGCTATAGTACTTATTTTTGATATTCTAGGGTTGAAAATAACTTTTTGGATAGTTGATTGTATTTGCAGAAGCTCTTTGGAGTTTCTAAAACTCTGTATCTCTTGGATGCGTCCTTGAGTGGTGAGTCTTTTGATTTTAGTTCTGTATCCCTGTTTAATTTTCTTGAGGTGGTGAACTTTCTGTATCCTCTTGTAATTTTAAACTTGGTGGTGAACTATCTTTAACTATTTTATGCAAGTTGTGTTCTGAGTTTGTTGGTTTCCTACAACTCAACTTTCGGGTATTCTCGTTTCTTTCCGAATTTCATTCCTCTTTCTTCCTTTCTGGTATCAGTTTGGTAACAGAGCTTAAGGCTAGAGATCATGGCAAGGCGAAATGGAAAAGATACAGTTAGTGAAGGTAGTGGCCATAAAGATGACGTTGAATCCTTGAAGTTGCAACTACAAAGTTTGTTACATAGTCTATAAGAAAAAAATGAAATTATTGAAGAACTTCGGAACAAAAATAATCAGCATGAAAATGTTGGCCAAATGTATTATTCTGATAATGATTCGCCATCTTACCCAAGGGAGTTTTAAAGATTTCAGACAAGATATAAAGACCAAGATGAATGACAGAACAAATACAACACAAGGTTGGATATTCCGGAGTTTGAAGGGAAAATCAATGTTGACGACTTTATTAATTAGCTTAATATGGTGGAAAGAATTTTTGATTTTCATGAACCACCAGAACAAAAGAAGGTAAAGCTCATGGCACTAAAACTCAGAAAAAATGTATTTTTTTGGTGGGAAAATCTGAAGAAGCAATGAGAACGTGAGAGAAAGAGTAAAATCATATCATGGGAGAAAATGAAAAGGGAGCTGAAAAAAGAATACTTACCTGACAACTATAAGCAAGAAATCTTTCTGAAAATCCTTGATTTTAAGCAAAAAAATCTTAGTATGGAGGAGTACACAGCAGCGTTTGACAATCTTATGTTAAAAGGAGAGCTTATGGAACTAGAAGAATAGACCATTGCAAGATACCTTGGAGGTCTGAAATATGAGATTACCAAAGTCGTTCAACTCCAACCATATTGGACTTTAAATGATGTGAGTAAGCTGACTTTAAAAGTGGAGAAACAATAAAAGTTTGAAAAGGGTTCTCGATATGAAGTGAAAGATAGCTATATGAGAGAAGAAAATTCTAAACCTACTCCCCAAATCCAAGTAGTACCAAAAGGGTAAGAGAAGAGTGAAGGATCAATCAGTAGCAAACTACCACCTAAGTCTTTTACACCTAATGGTCGAAAATGCTTCAAGTGTCATGGTTCTGGGCATATTGCTTCAGACTGCCCAAATAGGAGAATTGTTACATTAGTTGAAGAACATAGTGACGAAGAAGGAAATGAAGCCAATGACGAACAAAAATCTGATGATGATAAAGAAGAGGTTATTTATGCTGATCGTGGTTTATCTATTGTGTTACAACATAGCTCACAAGTATCTTATGTGGCTGAGGATGAAAGTTGGGTGAGAAAGAATGTGTTTCATACTAAATGTACCTCTAATGGCAAGGTGTGCTTGGTGATCATTGACAGTGGCAGCTTTGAGAATGTGGTATCTTTCGAGATGGTGCAGAAGCTAAAGTTGGAGACAACTCATCCACATCCTTACCAATTATATCGGCTGCAAAAGGAAAATGACATCAAAGTAACTAAAAGATGTTTAGTTTCATTTTCTATTGGTAAGTACTACAAAGATGAAGTATGGTGTGATGTTGCTCCTATGGATGCTTGTCATTTATTATTGGGCAGACCTTGGCATTATGATAGGAGGATATTGTATGATGGCTATAAACATACTTATTTTTTTAAGGTGAATGAAAAGAAGATTATTTTAGCTCCATTACAACCTTCTGAATCAATGCACCTAAGAAGGAAGTTAGTGCTTTTATGTCCTATGGTGAATGTAAGGGTGAATTGGAAAGGGGTAGTGATCTTTTGGCTCTAGTGGCCGTAGAAGAGAATGAACATCACAATGAGCCACCGACAAACATGAAACCAATCCTGGAGGAGTTTCAAGACATTACACTAGAAGAGATTCCATATGGTCTTCCACTATTAAGAGACATCCAACATCATATTGATCTTATTTTGGGGGCTATCCTACCTAACAAGGCAGCTTATAGAATGAGTCCCAAGGAGCATGAAGAACTTCAATGGTAAGTAGATGAATTAGTGAAAAAGGGATTGATTCGGGAAAGTATGAGTCCTTGTGTTGTTCTAGCCTTATTGGTGCCTAAGAAAGATGGTTCTTGGAGAATATGTGTGGACAGTCGTGCCATCAACAAAATCACTATTGACTATCGTTTTCCCATTCCAAGGTTAGATGATTTACTTGATCAATTATATGGTACTTCTATTTTCTCTAAAATTGACTTGAGGAGTGGCTATCATCAAATAAGAATGAGGCTTGGAGAAGAGTGGAAAACATCATTTAAAACTAGAGAAGGCTTGTATGAATGGTTGGTTATGCCATTTGGGTTATCTAATGCTCCTAGTATTTTCATGAGATTTATGAATCATATACTTAAGACATGCATTGAAACTTTTGTTGTAGTTTATTTTGATGACATATTGGTGTACAGCAAAAGTGAGGAAGAACATATGAATCATCTTAAGAAGATTTTTCTTATTTTGAGGCAGCAAAAACTTTATGCTAATCTGAAGAAGTGTGACTTTTTTACTCATAGTGTGGTATTTCTTGGATATGTTATTTCAAAAGATGGAATCATGATGGATCAAAGAAGGTAGAGCTATCTTAACTGGCCAACACCGACTTCATTGCATGATGTGAGGAGTTTCTATGGTTTAACTTCCTTTTACAGAAGATTTATCAAGGGTTTAAGCTCGATTTTTGCTCCAATCATCGAATGCATGAAAGGTGATAAATTCAAATGGACTATTGAGGCTGATAAAGCTTTTGAGCTATTAAAAAGAAAGGTGACCGAAGCTCCTACTTTGGTATTACCCAATTTTGACAAAGTGTCTGAGGTTGAATGTGATGCCTCCAATGTGGGAATTGGTGCTATTTTGAGTCAAGAATCAAAGCCCATTGCCTTTTTTAGTGGAAAGCTGAATGATACAAGGAGGAAATATTCTACCTACGACAATGAGTTCTATGTCATTTATCGAGCTTTATCTCATTGGAGTCAATATCTTCTTGCCTAGCCATTTATTTTATATTCTAATCATTAGGCATTGAAGTTTATTAATCACTAACACAAGCTAAACAAGGGCATGCAACTAGGGTGGAGTCCTTGCAATCTTATAACTTCATAATCAAGCATAAATTTAGTGTTCAAAATGTAGTTGCCGATGCATTGAGCATAAAACATTATTTATTATCAGCCATGGGAGTCAAAGTAGTTGGATTTGAGACATTCAAAGATCTCTATCAGAATGATGTGGATTACAACTCAATATGGCAGATTGCAAATCAGGTTCTTTTCAGCAATTTACTATCTTTGATGGATTTCTTTTTCGAGCTAATGCCTTGTGTGTTCCATCTTGTTCTTTGAGACATGCAATTCTAACTGAAGCTCATGGTGGTGCTTTGGGAGGATATTTTGGTAGGGACATAACTCTAGCTCTTATTCAATCAAATTTCTATTGGCCTAAGATGTTCATAGATATAGAGAGATTTGTGAAGCAATGCAGAGTGTGTCACTTGGCAAAAACAAGAGGACAAAATTCAGGTTTGTACACTCCATTGCCGGTGCCTAATGCTCCATGGGAGGATGTGAGTTTTGATTTTAACTTAGGACTACCGAGAACTCAAAGGAACAAAGATTCTATCATGGTTGTTGTTGACAGATTCTCAAATATGTCTCATTTTGTTCCCTGCAATAAATCAAATGATGCATCTCATATTGCTAATTTGTACTTCAAGGAGATTGTTAGATTGCATAGCATTCTAAGAACTATGGTGTCTGATCGAGATTCAAAATTTCTTAACCATTTTTGGAGGACTCTATGGAGTAAACTGGGTATGTCTTTGAATTTCAGTAGCTCTCATCATCCACAAACCGATGGGCAAACAGAGGTAACAAATAGAAGCTTGGAAAACTTGCTTAGAAGCTATGTTGGCAAGAACATTAAGCAATGAGACCTCATTCTTCCACAAATTGAGTTTGCTTACAATCGTTCCATGCATCATACCATTGGTAAGAGTCCTTTTGAGGTTGTTTATGGTGCTAATCCTGCTGGCCCTTTGGACTTAGTCCCTCATTCTACGAATAAGCAATTTAGTGGAGATGCTAACGAGAGGGCTAAACAGATAAAGAAGCTGCATGACGATGTTAAAGTAGCCATTGAGAAGCAAAATGAAAGGTACATGCAAGCAGCTAACAAATATAGAAAGCAAATGAGGTTTAATGCATGTGATCTAGTTTGGATTCATCTAAGGAAGGAGAGGTTTCCACTAGGAAAATTTGGGAAGTTGAAACTAAAGGCTGATGGTCCATTCAAAGTGCTTAAAAATTTTGGAGAGAATGCTTATGAGATTGATCTACCTGAAGAATATGGGGTATCATCAATATTCAATGTGGCTGATTTAATTCCTTATTATGGTGATCAAACAAATAAAGACTTGAGAATAAGTCTTTTTCAACAAGGGGAGATTGACACGGGAGTGCCTAATTTTTCTGGCATTTTTAACCCAGCCCACTCAATTTACAGCCCATGAGCATATTCCTTGGACAAAGTTACAGCTATTTCAAGATGCCTTTCTTCATGACCAAGGAATGCATAAAGGGGTTAGTTGGCAGATGTGAAGCATTTAAAGTTAGTTGGCAGATGTGAAGCATTTAATGTTATAGTTCCTTATGCATGAAGGGATGTTTCATGCTATAATACTTATTTTTGATATTCTAGGGTTGAAAATAACTTTTTGGATAGTTGATTATATTTGCAGAAGTTCTTTGGAGTCTCTAAAACTCTGTATCTCTTGGATGCATCCTTGAGTGGTGAGTCTTTTGATTTTAGTTCTGTATCCCTGTTTAATTTTCTTGAGGTGATGGACTTTCTGTATCCTCTTGCGATTTTAAACTTAGTGGTGAACTATCTTTAACTATTTTGTGCAAGTTGTGTTCTAAGTTTGTTGGTTTCCTACAACTCAACTTTCGGATATTCTCGTTTCTTTCCGAATTCCATTCCTCTTTCTTCTTTCCCGGGTATCAGGCAATTAGGATCAAGTATACCACATAGGAGGTTTGTAAGCGATATGTTTCTAACAAACAAGAGATGTAGCATAAATAAATAACATGTAGAATTTACAGAGAAGTAAATAATTAAAATACATACTTATATCTTAATCTACTCCCACTATTTTTCTAGCAAATCACGTGACACTCTCAGTACGTGAAAAGAAAGTCTCTAACAGACTTCTAGTGGGGATCGAGATCTAATCGACGTCTTAGTATAACTTCAAGAGACTTGACCAATTATACTAAGCACAAAAACATAAGCAATTCTTGTTAGGACTGTATCGACACTAAGGGGGCGGGGGGGGGGGGGGGGGGGGGGGGGGGTGTGAATTAGTGCTTTCGAAAAATTACGTCGATTTGAAAACTCATTCAATCAAACCCGTATCGAAAATACGGTTAACTTAAAAATGTTCGTAAGAGTAGTGAGCAAGTGAATCCATGAGTAATAAGAATGAAAAGCATGAAAGGGATATGCAAACCAGATTTATAGCGGTTTGGTCCACGTGACCTACGTCCACTCCTAATTCTTCTTTACTCGAGGTAATTGGCTTCCACTACCGATCTTTTATTAACGGGTGAAGATCAACTACTTGTTGGTTACAAGTGCCATGCAAGCTAATCATGTTAGTGATGACACGTATAACACGCTACATAGTCTTTTTGCATTATTATTTACTAGTATATTCTCACATTATATTATCTGTTGAATATGAATAATGTGATGTCCTTGGTTCTGTGCAATGAGAATTGAATCATGATGAGATCACGAGAATGAAACCAATTCACCTTTAAACACGGATCCTAAATAATCCCGATCATAGTTACTCGAGAGAGACATTAAGATAACCAGACAGACCGGTATGCTGTATACCTATACATATGATGAAGGCAACTGGTCTCATAGCCACTTGTGTTGAGACACTAAGGATATAATGCAGGTGCTCTTGGAGAATGAGTTCACTGATTGATCTACTTATGGTATGTTGTACGGTTAATAATACCTAACGTCTGATATAGATTCCGTAGTCCAGTTATGTATCTGGTCTTTAGACTTGAGACACCAAGGATGCCTTGTTTGAGTACTCCTTTCTTTGACGCCAAACTTATAGGTTTGGAAAGTTGCAGATCTAGTACAACCGGTTATCAGGATTTGTAATAAACCTTATAAAAGCTATTGAGTGTCAATAGAGGATCATCCACTCTTGGTATCATGAGGAGAATATCTCATATACTCTTGCTCAAGTAAATCCCTGATTAGGTTGGTCAGATTGAGAGAGAATGAGTTTTCCGGGAGAATCTAATTAGAGCGAGACTTAGACTGATTCCATATATAGCCTGATAGTACCATGCCCGATATACGATCTTTGAGATATTAGATGAATGATGGATTATATATACATGATAATTGAGGATAAAAATATCTAATGGATAAGATCCCCTGTACCTTCTGGGGACTATGGCGTAGTCGCTTAGTACGTCCATACTCGATGAGTCGAGTGAATTATTATAAGATAATAATTTACCGAGTCAAAAGGAGTTATGATATGTAAGACTCGCGACCAACTCGATATTGGGCCTAAAGGGTCCACACACATATGGTGGATGCTTCAGCAGATAGA
Organism: Ensete ventricosum; assembly: GCA_029747655.1. Taxonomy (NCBI): domain Eukaryota; kingdom Viridiplantae; phylum Streptophyta; class Magnoliopsida; order Zingiberales; family Musaceae; genus Ensete; species Ensete ventricosum. The sequence continues at coordinate 23,562,352 of JAQQAF010000004.1, read as the reverse complement.
TGATTGGATAGAGATCCAATTGACCCGTATTCTCATTAGATAAGACCCGACATTGATGAGTTCCCTGCGTGAGGACCAATTATAGGCCAAAGATGATTATTGGATAGAGATTCAATAATCCAAGGTTAGTGGATAATTGGATAGAGATCCAATACCCACTAAGGCAGGATCCCTAGGGTTTTTTGTGGCTCTTTATAAATAGGAGGCAAGAGTAGCTCTTATGTGATAGGTTGTACCTTTGGCCACCCCCTCCTATTCTCCTCCTCTCCCTCTCCTTCTCAGTCAATCAACCCTTCTCTGGCATAAGAGGGTGCAAAGAAGATAGAGGATCTTCTTCCAAGTTCGTTGTGAGAAGCTACACAAGAGTTACGAGACTTGGGGCTGCGATTGGAGAGGAGTATCACTCTGTAGTGATCCATTATGTGGATACTACTAGAGAGGAGGACACTTGACCTCCTTCATTATGTCTATCTAGATTTAGAAAAATAGGGATATATTATCTCCCTAGGTAAATAATCTCTCACATGATATAGGTTTTCGATTTTACGACTTTCTGCGCACCAATGATTGCACGATGATTTTGATCTATGTGGGAATTTGGTTTTGGTTTGATCTTCTACTATGCATGTGATATGCCCGATGAGGTTTCCCAGCAGTGGTATCAGAGCTAGGTTGTTCGGGCGAAGATTGGTATTAAACTGTGTGATGAGATTGATATGCATAAATTATTTTCTACATACCTTACTGTAACTCTTTATAGTTAATTAGATCTGGACAATACCTTTTCTTACTGTAAAGAGGTGCTGTAGAGAGGTGTTTAAGGGTTCTTTGATATCAAAATTGTTGACACAAAGAAGGGGAAAAGGGCAGCAACTGTTGTTGCCCTTCAGCATGGCCAAAGGCTGTAAGGCCAAGAGCATCAAGCTCTTCGGGCATGGCAGCAGCCCCTCCCATACAACCGAGTCTGGGTTGCATGGGCAACCCTG